>OX638116.1:4648200-7148200 GCA_951804975.1 Anthophora plumipes | reverse complement strand
GGTACATCCTACGTTTTGTAATTTACTCGAACTCCTCGATTCGCTTTTATTTCCTTGTCCATCCCTCTCGCAGCATGCTTTTTGTTCCATTTCCTTTTTTTGTCTTTTCGTTTACCTGCTGTGTTGCGTTATTTTCTTCATTCGTTAGTTTTCTCATTCTTTAAGTGATGTTACGGCCAAGTGATTAGGCTTACGTTGTAATGGACACATGACAGTGTCATCTTTGGGGGGGGGGGGAGTCAATTTACCATGGATTATATATTTTCTCGAGAACTTGATTCTGATTGAGAAACAACCCCAATTTTCTCTAGAAATCTTGCTGAATCAGATCACTCTTAATGGCAATTGACTTATCGTAAGCTCACACGTAGTGAAAAGAAGAACCTGAAATTTATGAGCTGATTTCCTGAACAGGGAACTGTTATGCATGGCCTGTAGATGTTACACAATCGGGAAATCACCTTTCAGATTGTAATTGGACAGTTCTGGATCCTACTTTTCTGCATTGCCCCCCAAGATGTGACCTCGAGAGAGGATTTTCCAGACGATGGAAGAAAACGTGCTTTAGACTGAAAAAATCGATTGGGACCAAATGTGAATCTTATAATTTTAATTTCGTTTTGGACAATAACGCAATTGTTGTACTTAATAATATGAGTGCCCAATTTATATGAAACGGTGTAAATATAGCAGTATTGATTGTTTGAGTCCCACGCAGTGCGATTACGCTGTTAATAGTATATCGAAAAAGGTCCATAACATTTTACCGTTATGGGCAACTGATGGTACATTTGGATTTTGCCGAAATCAGCGCGCTTAACTTTACCGATGCTTGTCCGTCGCATTATTACTTCTTTTTCACGTAAACCATATAGATAATACATTTTCTTTCTAGTTGTCATTATTTGTAATCTAAGACAAGTTAAGACAAACACTATTTCACCGCTTGGCTTTTTTCGACTAAATTCTTCCAAAAACCTTAAGATTAAAACAATTAATAAAGAATTAATAGATTCTTTAGCTGCTTTCTGTGTTCTCTTCGAACTTTTCTCTTTCTTTTTTTAATAAGATACGTTAAGTGAAATGTGTGTATATACTGCAGCGAGGCACAATTTATGGAGATACGACTGACAATGAGTGTCTTCTCAAGAGGATAATAACCCGATAGCAGGGCTGAGCATCTATGCGATATTTCTTTGTCAGGCTGATAACGAATGTTCGCTACACTGTTCATTTAACTCTTGACTCATTCAATATATATATACTTTCCTCGTCAATCGTTTACCCTAATTTCCACAGCATTAAATTATCAAGAAAGTTCGTGGCAATTCTCGATAGATAGTGTTTGATTACTTTAGCATGAAACATACAACTTATCCCTAAAACATTTTAATTTATACTAAAAACAGCAGTAGAAATACTTTTGATATGTCAACTCGAAATAAATGATCATCCTTAATGTTTCTTTTATTTTATTCTTATTTTACTTATACCTTATTCGTTTATCATTTTACGTATTTACCTTTCTCCTCTTTTATAGACGCTACAATCTCCATTATTAATTCTCTCGACAATTTTCCTCTTGCGTTCTTATTTCACTCTCTTCCCCCTACCTCTTCTGGCGCTTTCTTTATATCACGAGAATCAGAATAATCCACGCGCCGCACGTCGACTTAAAACTGTGAAACCTTGCCTGACGATTTCAAGATATAAACTTGAGATATGAATCCAGATAGCTGTCACAGCTGTCAAGCCTTTTATATTTTTCAGACAAGCTTCCTCTTCGAAATTCTTCGCGAAGTAGACTGCTCTTTCGTAACAGAACAAACCCGGTTGTATTACGATTCTAAGAAAAAGAAGCTTGTTTTGAAAGAAAATTTCATTCAATTAATCGCTATTCCAAATATCACGTCGGTGTGAATTAAATGTTCTCACTTCAAAGGTATCTTTCCTTTATTAAATATAGTAAACATATTACATGAATCTATGTTATACAAGTTATATATGTTATACAAATATGGATTACATGTGCATTTGTAACCAGATATTCATAAATAATATAAGGATTTACTATATACAATATAAAATAAATATTTAAGATACCAGCCGTTTATTTTGTAAGTGATCCAAGTCCATTTAAAAAAAAAATCAAGTTAACATTTATAATAATAACAATTCTACATGATCTTTTTATTTTGAAACAATTTAGAGCTAATATGTTCAAATTCACTGAGATTTTGTTAATAGAAAATTAGCTAGTTAACGGAATGGTAAAAATGTTTCCTTCGAAAGTGGCTTAAGTCCATATTTGGAAGCCAGAGTTTGTTTATTCACATATACACAAATATTGCTTCTCATAGCAAACCAGTCGACTGTCCCCATAGAGTAAATAAAGTAATTTTGTTTAACGGGCTAAAACCTTCTAATTGTTCGTACAGTTTCTTTGCATTTATTTTGTTCAATCTTAACTTTGTGTTTAATATGTATTTCAGTATATTTGAAAGTGATCATCTCCATACTAACTCGGACAGTGATACAAATAAGTAAAAGAATGACTTATATAAATCACATAATTAAAAATTGTTACGTAGTTTCGATTAGTCATATTATTTTATTAAAATCTATAAAAATTATATCTATGAAAATTAACAAAAAAAAGGTGTTTTGGAATTAAAAAAAAAATGAAGATGTCAAAAGTAATAATTCTAATTTTATAAATATTATTCTTACGCGCCCCCTCCCTCCTCCCGAAATAATAGCACTTACGCCCGAAAATTAATTAATTGCACATTTTCCTAAATGTAAAAATGTTATACTACCATGTTATCAGTAACCAATATTTTTATATTGATTCAATTCAATTTCTTGATTTACAAATAAATGGACTAAAGCCACTTTCAAAATAAACAGCTCACATAACAGTAAATTATGTAGAGATTGCTTCGTGCGTTGGAGGAATTAGAGGTCCTGGAGAGTACGTGTCCATATCATCGGTTTGAAAGTGTACGTTAGGAGGTCGATGTCAGGAATTGAGGTGCAAGGAAAAGCGTCGTGAGACAAGAAGGAGTGAAGAGTCGTGCGAGAGGATAAAAAGTGAATCTAGAGAGCAATCGAGTTTATTTTGTTCCTGTTCTATTTTTACGCTATTAAATATTCTTGTTTTCTAAAATATCCCCATTCACTAAAAATTCCTATAAATATTTTCTGTTCTACTTTGAAACGCACAAATGTTGAAATTAGAAATACTTTATCATTACATACGTTACTTGAAATAAAAGAAACAGTTACTGACGTACACATGTAAGTCACCAAAAGAACAATAGTCCTATATTTCATTATTGCAGCGATATACCTTACCTGTGAATATAATTAGTTCTTTACAGTATGTACACCGTAAAACAGCAACCATATAATACAGTGCACTATCCAATACGAAAACTTTCCTACACTCTGTAAATGTAAACTTATATACCATGTCATACAAACACTGTTGTAATTTTTGCATTATATTACATAAATCCGTTTTATGCAGTGCTTTACTGTACTCCATTCTAAATAACCAAGTATTCAACGTCTTATAAATGAACATGTACGCATAATACCATTCGTAGCGAGAACTCTCAACGATACTGTGATCGGATGTAGTTGGAGGAGGAAATTGCGTAGATTTGCGTTTATGAGAACCAATGAGAAGCGTTTATTGAGACTTGCACAGCTCGATAGCGTGACGCAAACTTTTCGAATATTTTCGCTCCTACGAGATGATGGTTAGGCAGAGAAATGTGGGTCTAATTAGGTCATATCTCCATAAACACACCTTCAATAATATGATCGTAAAAATTGTCAACGCGTATTATCATTATTGTCCAAATGTGATAACATCGACGATTTGGATCATTCAGCATTGCATGACGGGAGATTCAAGTACAGTCCCTGGCCATCGAATTAGGACCACTACAAATTTTAAGCATTTTTCGCGTTTTCCTTAAAATTAAAAAAGCTTGTTGAAATTGTAATGATATAATTTATTAACTTACTAACATAATACACTACTACTGTACATAATATGGTTAACACATGTTAATATCTTGTATTTCCACCCTTTGCTTTGATGACAGCTTGTATCCTTTCCGGCATGCTCCGTATACATTGCTTGATCATCTGCTTTATATCTTCATTATTTTCCCAAATATCTGTCATTTTTCTTTTCAACTGTGACAATGTGGTGTTTGTAGATTCATAAACTATTTTTTTAAGTAGGCTCCAGACATTTTCTATAGCATTCATGTCGGGAGAATTTGATTATTACCACGATAGTAACAAATCAATTGTTATATATACATCATTATCAACGTATTTAGTAATAATTTGAATGACCTAAGACAATTTTCCATATATGACATACTGTTATAGGTATAAAAGTGAAATTTCTGTACGTGGTCCTAATTCGATGGCCAGGGACTGTAATGCGAACGAAGTACCTCTCTTATTCCTGTGCCGTTCTCCTCATAGACGTACGATATAGTAATTTATAGAAGGATGAAATGAGAACCAAGAAATGTATTCGTAAAATTCTTCAAATTATAATGAAACATGACACTAAAGAATTTATTTTATTATTTATTAGAAACACGGTATCCTAACAATATTTAAAATGCCAAGGGGAATGTCAAGGAAGGTATACAGAATTCCTGAGTTATGTAACTAATATAAAAGAATTTGTAATGCTCCATTTAAGAAACAAGTGCAATTGCACTTTGCAACTGCAGCGATGCACTTCTACAAAGACTCGCACTACGTAATGGTAGAACTTGTTAAACAAAGTGAAACTTTCCTTTACAATTTCTTTCTATCTGCAAAAACAACAAAGTTTGAAAGGACAATGCTGCGATTGCGTAAGGGAAGTTGCTAGTTGGAATTTGCAAATCGTACAAACTGTATAAGAGAAGCTGGACCTATGGGGATATAAACTAATCAAATCCGCATTCCTTCCACAGAAATTCTTTCTATCTCTACGCAGGATACATCGTTCAGACAAACGCAAGTGTAAATAAAAGTGTTTGCGTGAGATGTCATATACAAATACGTACAAAATGTGACGAATATGTAAATATTATCCATTGCAATCCGAGAAAGGTCTAGAATTACGCCAATAAATCTCAGAGGTATGAGAAGGTTGAATCTACCGTAACACGATTAAACTATTCAAAAAATCAACTTACAAACCATCATCCTATCCGTTCCATTCCCATACGTGTTCACAATGCCCAATTTATCCGCCCCCTTTTATCATTTCCCCGTTACCTCTCTAATTCTCCACTTGTTCCGTTTTTCAACGAACCTCTTGATCGGTGAATCACGGGTATCGAATGGGCGGGAAGCACATTAGTTAGCGGTAACAAGCGCGGCGAACAACTGCGTTACATCGTAACCAGACCGTGTTCTACACAACCATAAAATACGTGTCGCACTGCGTGCCACTGCGTAAGCCTCGCTCTAACTTCATGCTACACACGTGGCCGCGAACCAATCCCGTGAAAACTCGTTTATTGTTCATGAACGATGAGCGAACACCACCATGTCTCTTCGTTTTGCTACTTTCAACTTTGCCATCTTTATAGAAATTGCGCCTAATTTAATCGATATTTCGTTAACATTTTTTCTTTGTAGTCGTATTTCCTTTCTTTTCTTTCTTTTTTTGTTTTGCTTTCTGGACGCAACAGGAAATGAAAGATGAAAAAAAATATGATGGTATCTGGACCATTCTAGAAACGAATTTACTGTCAAATCATTTTATTAACTGTGCTATGTAAAACTCAATATATTGAAACCTTAAAAATTAATAATTTTCTTCCCTCAGGTATTTATATCTTTAATTAATTTCTAGAAAATAAAACGATTCGGTGAGCAATTTTCATGGATATTCGATAAGAAAGAACTGAGAATAAATCATAGAAATAGAAGATAGTTTGAGAAGACTATAATCCCTATTATGAAGTATGTTTATGTGTATGAAACAATGTATCGTAGAATAAATTTCTAATTCCATTATGTTGTTATCCTGTTTCAAGTACATGGCTAAAAACATTTACCAACATTCTGCTGCCTCCTTTGCGTTTCCTATGAGCGACATTAATTATAATTACCATTATGAGGCACAACAGTGCATTAGTGCTGGTGTAATCGAGTATGCAGCTAGTTCGGAAACTATAAATTCATTTCGAGAAAACGATAAGCAGTTGAGCATTCGTTCGAACGTAAAAATCATTATACGTTGCATTATACCGCAAATCGTTTCACGTTTCTACTGTTCGGTTATCTTTAATATCAGTGAATGTAATAGCTACTTAACAGATACTTATCACTGATAAATAATAGTAATAGGATCTTGAGAAACTGAGTTCTGTTCATATTTGATGAATATCATCAGATTTATGCAATTCGATCAGTCGCTATAATACGTTCAAAGTTTAAAATTTCTTTAAAACCTTTGCAACCTAGCTATCAGATAAATACGATATTCCGTGATTCTTCTATTGGACGCAGTTAATCCGAACGCTTCGAATAAATTAGATTATTTTGCAAAAATCGATATTTGAATGAAAATATTAAATTTATCGCTTCGCCACCCACTTTTACCTTAATAATCGTTTCGAATTTATATAAACCGCGTACTTAACTCCAATCTCTTTAATTAAAAGATTAATCTTGCCCCCTTTTTTATTAAAGCTCTAAACTTATTATTTTTTCTTCCGTAAATACAAAAGTGGATTACCCTGGAATTGATCTAGACTAAAATTTCATTTTACTTTTATCTACAGTTTTAATTTACATTACTGATTATTGTTATTTTACGTGAAACAAATGTTTCTTATTAATGGTTAAATATTTCTAATTGAACTTCAAGATGAATTTTAATTGTCTAAATATTTTCGTCTATAGTTGGTTTTATTTTTAATTCAGAGTTAATTAAATAGACGAAAAAATAAACTTCATAAAAGAGAATGAAATATATAAAGCATTTTTTCTGGAACATTAAATATGATAGATTAAGTGATATATTTATCAGAAATTTAAAACATTAAAGTGTTTTTGCTTCTCGACAAAAAGAATATGTAGTTTTAAAAGTTCTTAATTTGTTTTTGTTTGAATATTATTTAATTACTTATGCATAATTCGTTGACTTTATGTTTATATAATGAAAAACCAATTAGAAATAAAATTATTTTAAGCAATTTCTATGTTTATCTATTCTATAACAACTAACATTTATATATTGTCCATTTGTAACTGTAACACATTTACTACTTTAAATACTAGATCATATGTTACCATTCATTTATTTTTGGAATCCCGAAAGTGTCCAACGTGCGGCGTTGAGTGCCGCTACCGTCAATCAGTACCGATTTTTAAAAGTTTAAGTTACAACCTCGTTATATTGTGACTCGGACTGTACTTTATATAGGATCTTCCAATAACAGCGATAGAACTTGAAATGAAATGAAACGAAAAGTACGAAAGATAATCTAGTACTGACTACTGTATTTTAAAGTACATTCAATGACATTATACAAGAAAACAATATCATATGAGTGGTCATCATAATTGCATTTAATGGAGTGAATACGACAAACCCAATTTTCGTCACAAAAATCATTTTCAGTGATGAAGCTAACTTCTAAATGGATGGCTTTGTCAATAAACACAATTGATTGAAAAAATATAATACAATTGAGGAGTTGCTAGTCCTCAATCAGTAATCGAGCGTTCATTGTATCCAAAGAAAGTTACTGTTCGATGTGGTTTCTCTACTGGTGAAGTCATTGACCCCTTTTTTTTTTTTTTTTAATGAAGAAGATTCGACCGTAATTGTTACTGGTAAACGTTATCGTTCGGTGATGTGATTTGTCTGAAATGTAATTTCAACAAGATGGTGCCACATACCACATTTCTACTGTGACTATCGCTTTATTGAGATTGAAGTTCAACGATAGGAATAGATTGAGAAATGCGGCTGTCAACTGACCACCAAATCTTGCGACTTGATGACATTAGATTTTTTATTGTGAAACCATGTTTAGTCCCTTGTTTATTCTAACAATCCGCAAACTGTGATGATCTCAAAGCAAACATTATTCGTGTTATTGATGAGATACGATCTAATTTATGTGCCCGAGCAATCGAAAACTGGGTTTGTTGTACTCATTCCACCAAACACAATCGTGGTGGTCATTTATATGACGTATTTCATGTATTATATAATGCCATCGAATATACTTTAAAATAAAGTAGTAAGTACTAAATTATCTCTCGTACTTTTCGTTTCATTTCAATTCAAAGTCCTGTCGCTCTTATTGGAAGACCATATACGTATAAAAATAAAATAAAAGTATAAAACTGAAAAAAAAGAGAATCAATCCATTACCACGTTCCGTACCACGGCAATTTTTGAAGATTTTCCATTCAGGTCGCGTGGGGCGTATACGACCCACACTTTAAAGATTAAAAAAAGTTGTTTAAGACGTATGCCTTACATTTTTTGTTGTCTATATTTGACTCTACAATAAATTTTTTAAGAATTCTTTGTTTTTCAATGAGAATTCGAAATGACTTGAACGGTAAAGTGCAGCGGGGGTCGTATACGCCCCACACGGCACGGAACGTGTTAAGTAGGATTATCCAAACATACCATCTAAACGATGGGTAGAAACATTACGTTAACGTCTATTAGCATAAATAAGCTTCTCTCTTCATTGAGCCATCGTCCACTATTTAGCAATGGTATATATACATACATCGTTCCGATAAAGCTGCGCAAACAACGGATACAGCTAATAACGTTAAAACCGTGAGACGGACAAGCACGACGAATGGAAGCTACCGTTGGTGAAACAATCTCGACTAAACGACTGATTCGCCGAACGAGCGGAAACGATGAAGTTCGAATGGATCGACAGGGAGGTGTACGACGGACAAATGAAATTAATCGGCTGCACGGTGCTTTTACGAGTGCAGCGTGGCAGAGAAACGTGAACAACCGTCGTAAAACTTTAACAACAACAGTGTATAAGTTACAACCCGACCGTTCCACTTGTTAAATTATCTTCCGGGACAATTTGTAGCGGTGTTTTCACGACGTAACACTTCTGGCTCGTAGTAGCTCGTAGTCAACGAAATAATTGCGCGTGCTTTTTAATCCTGTTTAAACGACGAAGAGGAGAGTTGAAAGCGGTACGATGTAATAATGAGACATTAAACGCCATTACCAAACATGAAACAAAACGGTTTAAATGGAATGACTGGAAAACTACAAACTGTTCGATATTTCTTCTTTTCTTTTTCTTTCTTTACTTCTCGTCCCTTAGTGTATTTTCTTGCTTTTATTTCTTTTTCATTTTCCGAGGGGTTGTTTCATTTGTTAAACGCTACTGAACACGATGCAATTAATTTCCCTAGTTCCCGTGACCTCATTGATGATGTCCCCTTGCGGACCTCGAATTTTCAGCCCCATTGAGAGCTATTTTTTACGAGTCGAAGCGGTGACTCGACGCAAGTAAAGACTACCATTGGTTCGTAATTTTAGTGGAATGAATATACATCCCAGTCCATAAATCATGGAACACCTAACCGTTTTACAATAAATCAAATTTATGTGTGTACACTGACGTTCAGAGAATATCAGTCAGAGAGCATTTAGTAATTTCAATTACATTCCTTCGACAGAATTAGTAATCATATCGTCACCCTAATACTACAACTAGACAACTGTAACTCATTAATAGAACCGCTGACTTCATTACAGAGTTTTATCATTGAAGATATCATAGAGTTGACTTTAAATTCATCCACTTTTAATATTTTCCAACACTGCTAGGATTGTCTACCTTTAACATACCGCAGTTACCAGGAAAATACGACTTCTGATACACTTATATAAATAACATCTCACAAAAAGTAGGGAGAAAGCCACAGGAAAACAGAAAATTTTTTGCCTTTTTTCTAAGAACCTGTGAATGAAAGCATGTATACGTCATAAAAAGCTAAACAGTTTTGTAAAGACACGACACATCAATGACTTTATGACTTCTCTAAAAACTCGAAGACGAAGACCCATACAGTCGGGTCTACACTACATGACTACTGGCGACGACACTGGCAACCAAAATTTCCGTTACTTTCACCCCAATATAACTAATAGTTTGTTTAACAATTTCTCTAATCCCTCGACAAGGCCATCACCCCCAAAAATACAGGAACATCAATCGACACACTTCAACCACCTCTTACACAACTCAAAAATCAATCAGAAATACACACCAAGTTTATAAAACACCATACACAGGCACTCTTAGACCAGATAAGAGATACAAGTATACAAGTAAGACAAGCATACAAGCAGCACACACGCGCATACAAGTAGATACATATACGGACAAACAGTTTTATACTTGTAAATATACATAGTTTAAAGACAAAATCTGTTACTCAAATCACTCAAAAAACACAATCCACTAATATACAATTTGAAAATTATTACAAGGAGTATTTACAATATTCCGAAGTAGGCGTCAGTTAATCGTTGCGAATATTATCCGTCAACGCTACGAGGCACTATACAGCATGCGAATGCAGTATCAATTAGAAGTATTATTAAGATGGCGATATATCAATAAAAATAAACTAAGCAATTTATTGTTTGGATGTTGCTAAATTTCACAATGACTATTTAAATTCAGTTCCTGCTCAATAAGTATCCTAATATTCATGAACGGGAGTGTATAAGAATGAATGAAGTAACGTTTCAAAAACATGAACAACTTTTCAATCTATAAATTCAGTTGGTGAATAAACATTGGTTGGCCGTTGTATGGAGGCGAAGTAAAAGAGCACAAGAATATCAGGAAATGTTTGAACGTACCGAGCAGCGTGATATTTACGAGCAAATTAAAAACGAAATAAAAGTGCACTTTGCTTTCGCCCGCGAACACGACCGCGTAGGTCAATTTTCTCAAACACTCCGACCGCACTCGTCCCCCGGTTCATTCTGAATTGTGCTCTCGTCCATTCTCACCCAAGTACGCACATGCACGTACATTCATTCATGCGCGTGCGTGTGTATTGTAATACTAAGCAGACCCTCTTGAAAGTAACAAAAGGCAGGCTGGGATATATGTAAATGAATAGGTTTTTCTTTTACGATACTCAGCTTGAATTGTAGCAGTCAGAGTTGTAGACAAATCTCAGAATATTGACACTTTTGCAGTTGTGCCTTTCACTTTATTGCGTTAAGCGCAGGCGAAATTTGAGATTGCTATACAAGCTAAATCCTGCGAATTAAAATTTAAATAAGCATATTTGAAAAATTTGTAGAAGACTATAAAAATAAATACGGTACAACTCTGTATAACATTAATTCATGTAACAGATTCACATAACGTCAAACAACAAACAGTCTACACAAATTTACACTTGTATAGATTTAGATTGTAATACTGAAATATAGAAGAATATAGAAAAATAAATGTCAAAAGAAGTGTAACTGCTTCTTTTACTTCAAGTTAATTATGTAATAACAAAACATTTTTCATTTTAATATTTATTCGTTTTAAAGTGAAATAAAAATATTTCACTGCTACATCTTAAATATTTATTTTACATTCGGTATAATACACTTACATCTTTTATGAATGTGTTTCGAAATGCATATATATTTGCATAGCACTTATGTGACTCAAGTAACACAGATTCATAAAACACGTCTTTTTTATATTATAAAATGTATGGCATGAAGAAATGTACTATAAATATACTAGAAAAATGTGATAAAAATACTATCAAAATACTACAAGGATCTCTATTAAAATTCTCGCAATAATATTGAAAAGATTAGAGCTGTGCTGAAACTAAAGAAATACCTATTTTATCTTATTACCTTTGTGAATTCAAACAACAGTTAGCCAATGAAAAGCAAGATTCATATTAATTCATACGTAAAACAAGTAAAGCAAGAATTTTATATAAACCTCAATAAAATACGTAAAACAAGCAATAGAAAAATCTTAAATAATCCTCAATAAAACACAATGCGTACTTATTACCAATCCCTGAAAGTTTATAAACACAACATAACACCCTATCACTGATCTACTTAAACCGAACTACAAAAAATGTCCGTCATCGACCATACTTTCCGTAGGTTCTCTAAAAAGCATAACCTCAACCCTCGACGACAGTCGAATCCCTTCCCGGAAAGAAGAAAAATGAAGAGGAGAGCAAAGAAAACATTGAAGAAACGCATCTTTCCCACAGAAGGTAAGAAAAAAGGAGACAGGCGCCAAGAAGTTCCACGAGAGGAAAAATATCAGAAACTTCCGTCGCTCACCCTGGGACAAAAGTAGTTAAGGATAGTTTTGCCAGACAAGCTTCTATCTATCTCGCTCTATCTTTGTCTCCCTGTTTCACAATGCTAATGGTAGATAATAAGCGAAGAAACTGGATTAGCGGATGGCCATGTTGGCGAACGGCGTACGATAAATCGTGATTTTCGTTTCAGCCGGCCGACATACACGAAACGAGAGACGGCCGCGTCTATTCCGGAGGTTGCAACGCGAACACATTTTCATCAAATGCAAAACATACGTTACGTCCTGGTACGCGTTAACGAGTCCCAGTTAACAGGCCAACACCGCTGCTTTCCAACATTTTCCTCCATGACCGATCTACCTCGCGTTGGACACGGTTGAATTGGACACCTACCACGGCTTCTGTGTTTCTATTTCTCTTTCCCTCTTCCCTCTATCCTCCTTTTCCCTCTATCTGTTTCTGTTGTCAACGAAATCAAATTATCAACTAGCAGCACGGGAAACGTTCGCTTTATTACACCGTTGTTCTTCTTCCGATTATGATCCAACTCACCGTAGACCATTTAATTACCGAAAACAAAGGTTTGCTTAATCTGATTGTACAAAGCGAGCTACCATCACAAGCTTTCACTTGAATTTATAAACCACTCGCATTAGTAGAGTTGAGAAATGAATATCAACATTTTACTAACGCTAATTGCTTGTATTATTAATATATGTAATTAAATTATACTTTTTCTTATGAATAAATATTTATAAGAACTAGTTACTTCTTAGACAACTTTAAAAATTAGAATCTTTTGTGTAGCAATTATTGAGGACAATATTTTATAAACATGTCTTAGTATAAAGCCGAGATTAAAAAATCTTGTAGAAGTATTATTAAATAATTTGTTACAGAAGTATAAACGCATACAGTAAGAAGAATGCGGAATACGAGCTTTATCTTGCTAATTATATAATTCAACGAGGGCGCCCGCTGCTTTTTAAATTTGTAAGAACATTGAACGAAGGAACGGGCCTAATTTATGGCACAGCGAGTAGACGAAGCCCAGACTTGCCATAAACCTAGGCTCAGTCCCGACATTTGGCGTCCACTTGACGGCTAAGACCAAGCGAAGGCCCGAACATTATTATTGAAACGGTTTTATCTTCTTATATACAAACGAGTCGTAGGTATTCGATTAGGATAACCCGTCCATTTTTTACCACTGCTCAAATAATACATAAAAGAGTGATATAAATTACTCTCTAGAAATGCTCAAACAAAATGATCATTTCCATTCTAAATTCTTCAATTACACAAGCGATAAAGATAGAGTTAACCAAAGAAATATCGAAAGTTCATTTCACGAGTGTTAAAAAAGAAATTTACGCAATAATCAGTATTACTTTACTTTTTTTTTACTACTTGTCGAATAATATTAGGAATAAAATTCTCAAATATATTTCCAAGAAAATGAAAATGAATATTGAGAATAAGGAATCAGATTTCTCGTAAAGCTACAGAACAAAAGCAACACCTAAAATCCTGAATCCTCTCGTAAATACAAACCTAATCCAATATTCTCCAAAATTTTCTCTCGAAACATTTCTCAAAAGGCAACTACAGCAAAACATTCCACATGACCTCGTATTAAAGCCAGTCTTAGAGAACGACAAACAATAATTCATCTCCTACCATGGAAGGCTGAGAATTGTACTTCCTAACAGCAATAATTCCAAGCATACAAGGATTAACATCGTATTAAGTCCCCCGGAAAGGGAACGATAATATCCTGCTTGCTTGGAGTCTCTTTTCCAAATCTCGACGGGAAACAAACGGTACAGAGAGTCAAGCTCGAATATACCTGCTAGCAGAAAATCAACTCACAAAACTAGAGCTCGCTGAGGAACATACAGAAGAGAGAGAAAGTAAAACTAGAGGGAAATAGACTAGCTAAAGCAAGTGAGTGCACCCGCGATAGTTGCACATATAGAAGGATCTATATCCGGGCTAGGTTCAGGCGGAACCTGAGCTAAGCGTCGTCGTGCAGGTAGAAGCTGCATGAAGATAGCTTAAATTCATTAGCCACCCCATTGAATCGGCAGCAGCTCGGCAACGGGAAGGCTTGCGAACCGCTCTTAACGCCAATGGAATTGTTAATCCTCCGTGCAACCGCCGCGCTTACTGAACGGCCCTTGGTACTTTCCTACGCCGCACACAAGAGACCAACTACCAACGTCGATGTGTTAACGAGCACAATAACAATTACCGTTTCAGTTATGCTCCCCATATTGTCCCCGTGCGGTGATTACTGATTGGTTCTGTGGTGAAAATATCGAAATTCTACGATTATCAGACTTTCTTGCCACCCACTTCGTACTCTGGGGTCTACTTCGTAACTTTCGTACACAGGGTAATTAGTGATATATGTATATATCCCTGTCTATAAGTGTCCGAACACTTACAGTCACTCTCATTAATATTCTGGCACCCTTTAAAACAGAATAACTTTTTTTAAAGTTGGCCCAAAAGATTTAAGTGTTTTTGAGAAATTAAAAGGATTGGTTTACTAGATAAAGTATACGATAAATTGTGAATTGCAAAGATGATTGTAAATGTCGGTTTTTACAACTCTTTTATCTGAGCCTGTAATAAAAATTAAAAAAAATATATTTTGTTGATTTATACCAATTGTATACAGGATGAACATTTCATTAAAACCCATGGATGTAGAAACTAGCGACAGGCATTGAGGAACGTAATCTAAAGATTTATCATAGTTGTAGGCCTAAAGTCGTGAAAGATTTCGATTTTCACAATTTTTAACCATTTTACGACTTATAACAGTGTTAACAAATTTCGATAAAATTTTTAGCATATATATAATTGATATAAATCACTTATTTTTTAGGAAATAAAAAATTTATCCTATTTCATAATCTGTACGTATTAAATGGGAATGTGTGTCTACGTATACTTTCGTGATTATTTTTAATTGAATTAAACCATGTATCAGGGAGAATCTCGCATAACTGGTGGCTAAAGCAACAAACGTATGCAGGTCCGATACACATGGATCATCACACGATCCGGAACGTGATACACCGTTAACGCGTGGCTAGAAACGCATTATGGATTTTCATGTAGCTGTAACCGTGGGAGAATGAGCAAGCGGGTATTGGCTTATAATTGTTATTCTTCCACGCCATTCGTACACCCGTTGATTCTTTGTTCAAAAGCATTCACATTGTTTTATAGTAGTTCACTGCGTAGTTGCTAGTTCGTGATTGTTTTACGGGGAATAAAGGTTATACACCAACTAGAAACGTTTGAAAAAGATTAAAATTAGTAATTATAAGTTTCTATATTTCTGTTATAAATGTAATAATTGTACTGTCATTATTTAAATGAAATTTTATAATCTAACCTAATCTGTAGTTAAGAAAAGGGCAGAATATTTCATCTTGTAATTACTGTATTATCATAAAACGAGTGCTTTAATTATTACAGATGGATTTTAAGACACAATAAATTCAGTAGAAGCATTCCTTTGTCAAATTTGTAATAAATAACTACCAAAAAGAACTACCATAAACTTCGGCCATTAAACTACCGAAATCGCTGACCGAATACTACGCACTTATTTGCAATTAAAATTCGTGAATCTCTTCAACCAGTTAGCGGAACGCTCATCAACGGGGCCAATTTATCACCAGCTCGTTCATTCATTGAAAATTCAAATCGGCTTTCGGCTAAGCCCGTATATCGCGGCAACCATGCTGTCTTATTATTCAAATGATTATTTACACCGAGAAATCTCCTGCAGCTAGCATTACGGCTCCCACGGCAAGTGACTCATAAAACCAGAATATAATAGTTGGATCGAGAGAAATCCAGAGGAGCGGATTGTCAGGCAAACGATTCCATGCTGAAACTCACAGTTTTTGTCTCTCATAACTGTTTCGTGAATATAGGCCGACCTAACGCATCGATAAACATTTACAATATACAACAAGGGCATATTCACCGCATACTATCTGGTGAATAATATCCAGTGTTGCGAAACGCGAAGAAATTTGATCCTCTTTTCTTTTATTCGATCAAATTATTTAAGGAATTTATCATAAAATATAAGACTTCGATAATGTAAAATGAGGAAGAACATCGAAATGATTTCGATAATTTCATAATTATTATTGGACTAAATTGTGGTAAACGAATTAGAACCGAAAGGCTAAAACGAACGAGAGAACATTTCAAAATTTTGAAAGAAGGAGAGGGAGGGGGGGGGGGAAGAAAATGAAGAGAATACATCGATTTTTATTTCACCAAAATTAGCCAGTATTTGTAATATTAATAACCGCTGACTAATTACCCTACTAAACAGCAACTTTCGATATGCAACAGAAGTTCAAGTTTGCGCAGGGGATAAACCCGCTCGAGCAGAATTGATTCGATGTAACTTGCCGTGATGTAATGCAATTTCAAACGGCGAATTACGCGAACCGTGGAACAAAGGACAGCCTCGTGAACAGACATCCGCTGATTTCGATTGTACCTCGTCACTGTTTACAGTTCGATCAAACTTCTTTTCCGAAGCTGTGTATTGGCACGAAGTATCATGGATAAACGCATGGTGTAGAGGATAAATAAAATATGTTACGAGCAGTTAATTGTCAAATTTACAACATATCAAAATAACTTTTCTTTTCCAAAATTACAGCTTCGTCTCTACGATTTGTAGTTTTTTTTCACACTTCAATCTCCAACACTCGATTTATACATTCTTCCTGGAGCCTCTAACATTCGAAATTCAATCACATACTATAAACATATATACACAATTTCCTTTCCTATGTATGTTTCCTTTATTCGACAAATTATGTTATATTTTTTAATAAATAAGTTATTTCGTTGGTATGATAACATAGTACATGATATTGTAAGTGTACTGCCTCTGTTGCACACTAAAGTGATAAAAACATGTTTAAACCATGGAAATAAGTTATGAAAATGAGAAACGAAAAGATGCACATCTTGATGCATGATATACGTTGCATTCAAAACACAGAGTGAAACGTAGATGATGAAATCTCGTATGTAACTGTAGCTTATGAAAGGAGAAATGTAACTATCGTTGATGAGTTTGAGACATAACTACTGTTAACGAGGTCGAAACTTAATTGCATCTTATGAAGGTTGGAAGGCAACTGTATCTTATGAAGGTATCCGCCTAAGTTTCTGATGTTCTCTGCAATCTTATTCTTAGAACAGTGGATCAGTAGCGATTTCAAACTTTGATTTATATAATCTTTGCTTCGTTTGCATTGTTTGACACTGTGTGAAAACAACTTTTCTCATACATTGTATATGTCTTTGAATTTATTAGAAACACCACGTATATATACACGCGTGAAAAGATTTAAAGGATTTTGAAAGATTTGAAAGTTTGACATTTTACGAATGCCTTCAGCACCTTTATTTCATTTAAGAAATTCCCAAAGGAACTCAGTCCAACTGATTTCCACCAGGAACTTCATATTTGCTTCTTTAATTCAATTTAATTACCTTGTTTGAAGATTCCTTTTAACAAAATAACTATGTCGAACTTATTTTTAGTACGTTTGAAGAATATTCTAACAGAGAAACTATAAATAAATATCTTGATTTTTAATAATGTATCTATCAAACCTTTGAGTACTCATTTAAACTTCTTCTCCATATTTTCGAAACATATTTTCTTTAAAAACTTATAAATCAAAAGTATAAAAATCACAATAAAATTAATAGTAAAGACTAATCCAAAAATTAAAAATACAAACAGAATAAAATACTATAATATTCCTGAAATTACAAACAGCACATTAAAAATTCAATCATGTAAAAGTAGATAAACACATATTCACTTTTAATGTTAATAAATGCTCCAAAATAACATCTATCAAACATATATCGGTCCCAATAATGCAGACATGTATATATAACTTCGTATAACTACTGGATTTGTGAAGCAACAGAGTGGCGTTCCGTTTCATCCGCACGCGAATAACAAGTGTATACGATCGAACTGCGTCGACTTCATTGTGCATCGTTATTGCTCGGTTGATCGGGAAATACGCACCGTGAGATAAGTATCGACACACGCTCCAATCCTTGGGTCGTTGAAACGAAAATACCTACAGCAAGTATTGTATTGAGCGTAGACTCGAATGAGTTACCTCGAAGAAAATGGAGGTAAAAGATACAGCGAGATACGCCGCTCTTCATATTGATTTCGTGTGCGATATCGTAAAGTGGAATGTCTGCAAAAATCTTGACGAACATAGTGAGATAGTAGTGAACAATGGATCATCCAGGATGAGATCGAGTGGACTTTTCTCGCCAATATCAATTGCATCGTATAGCACACGATCTAGTCCCTAGTATACTTGCATTTTCACATTAGATTAAAGAGAGTCAAGCTTTTACGTTCAGGATAGGTTATTCGAATTGTAAAAGTCTATGCATCGAACAGAGTAACAATATTGTATTACGTGAATGAGACAATTTTTGTCTTCCACTGATAAAGGAAAAATACGACGACGAAGGAGAGAAAATTTATTTCATCTATGAATGTAAATTTTCTTCTGGTGCCTATTTATACGTATGTGTAATATGGTACTTGATAACATTCTGAAATTGTTTTCGTATGGTTGTAATGAATCTCTTTAATATTGGATGAAAATTAACGAAGTGTGGAAGATTTATATTTAAAAAAAGATATGATAACGATGAAATATTCTGCAAGAAAGAAGTTTTTCGGAATAAAGACGTATAACTACGTTGTAAAAATAAGTTGGACTTATTACTTATGGATAACGTAAGTTCAATTTTTAGTGACTTTAACGTTTCTCTAATAGTCAAAGAATGAATGGCAGGTAGAATATAGAAATTGTAAAATTGAAAGGAACAGAAGAGTTGAAAATAAAGTAATTAATGCAAAATGTAAAATAATACATAATATTAGTAACTTCACAATATAAATATTAGGGATTTGTAAATGTTTCCATCGCCTATTTCAAAACCGAGTTGCGTTGTTTTTCGAACCAATTTTCTTTCAACGATGACAGTGTTGATAACTCTGCTATCAACTATATACTATAATACATGACTGATGTCAACAAAGGATAAAAAAGACTCTACAAAGCAAGGGAAAATATTCCTTCTAAGGGATATTATACCAATTCTGTATACTAAAGAAAGGAATTTGGTTAAAAATTCCATTGGCAAACTTATACAAATTCCTAAAATAAATCAAATATACCACATTAAAGATATCGACAACGCAATTTCATCAAAGAAATCTTGGAATCTAATATCTTATCGAGTCACGTTCCTCTTCAAGGTTCAGAGAAGACGCTCGAAACAAAATGGTTTCAATTAACCGATCGGCTCACCGCGTTATTAGGTATTTAATAATGCAGCAAGTCGAAATTTCGCCGTGGAATGCAAGTGTTAACCACGGTTAGCAAATATCGTTAGTTAAAGAGCAAGATCGCAAGAACTGATGATTGCCAGTAACGACAACGAAAGCGAGGAAAGGGGTGAGAACTGCTCGTTCAACGTACCGTGAAAGAGAGAGGAGAGGATGCAGCTACGAACGCGAAATTGCAGCTCGAACTCCCTTAATGGAAGCCGCAGACACGAATTCCACGATTTGCAATCGACTAACCATCGGAATGCTCTCTGGATCAAGAGACAGATAGGTATACGAGCAAGCCCTGAATATGTGGCCATATACGAACACGATGTTCTTGCCTGACATCCGTGTATCCGCCACGCAAACCTGCTCAAGCACCAACGGGACTGAACGATCGTGGTTGTTGTTAATATCGTCCGGAAACTACTTGATTTACTCGATCTCTTCGTTTATTCAATTTATTTGGTTCCTTCATAAGGTACATATAGTCGGGAATTTGTATTCTATGGATAAATTTCAGAATTGTTTAGGTTTCCTCTTCTTGCAAATTCAATTTTCTTACAGAAAAGATCAGGAATAATGAAATAATCAACAGTCTCAGTAACCTGAAACTGTAATAATACCCCGAATGAAGAGCAAAAAGCGCTTTCAATTTTAGTCCAAACCCATCACTTTCGCTAATCATAGACAATTGTAAAAGATATCCAACGATACTTCAGGTTACGATTCGCGAAATAATCTAAAATTATGTGGATTTGTAACATTGTAGTGAGAAATAAGTTTTTTTTTAACTTAAATTGCGCGAATTCATCCGTATCAATGTATGTATACTTTTTGTAATTAAAATAGAAAAATATTCTTTCTATATAAACAATTGTAACTTTATATGATTATGAAATTATACATAATCATACGATAATGGACGTAATATAATTGTTTGAATCACTTGTAGACTGGCTAATTGTAGATATACCTGTGCTATTACTATTAAAGCGGCCGTCTTAAAAGGAAGCATACTACTTATAAAGCAGGCTTGATCGTATCATTACTACTTGGATTTAACGGTACATTTTATAGAATTAATCAGATGACGTTATAACGTTAAATATTAATAACAATTTTAAGAAGCAATTATTCTAAACAGTAATATTTACTTTAATAACGAAGTAAGAAAGTGTGCTGTATATTATTTATCATTTTTAAAAGTACAATATAAGAACCATGAAATCCTTAAGTTCTGTAATTTGTAATTAATGATACATCTACGTATATAAGATATTATTAAAACTTTCTGCACAGCGCAAAGTCTCAAGAGTAAAGTGAAAAAGAAATGTGTTTGTTGGGGAGTTAATTTCTAAGATAAAAATTTATTGAAGTAACCAAGATCCGCCAAAACGAACGAAAATTAGCAATTTTCATTAATAATACTTCCTTAACTCTTAACTTTTAAGTGAGATATTATATAACTTTTTATATTTACTAGAATAAACCTCGCATACTAATAGCAATACCACTAGAAAACCTTAAAAACCAGCCTCAAAAAGAAAAAGGAATAGGTTAGGTTGAGTTAGTTCAAGGAAATGCTAAATTATAAATAGAACCAAACAAATTCTTTCTTCCTGTTTCCTGAAAAGTTACAAAAGTACTCTTAATTATGAGACTTTAGTCTACTTAGTGTCTACAAATGTATCAATTATTTCCAACCGACAATATCAGGGGTGTTTAGTCGCTGTTTACCGTTCGTCGAATTCCTGGGTTCCCTTTGTGTCAGAAGATAAACACGGCCGTCTAGGAATCGTCCACGGATATGTAACCACGTACTTGCTGTCTAAACAGCCAGATCCAATAAACGTGTGTGCGCTGCGCACGCTACACATGTGCAGCCCGTGCATCGGCCACGTTGTTCAAAACAGGGCTGTGTCATTGCGCCCCGTCGACGACGACATGGCCGCATTAGTTATGTACAAGGGACGACGACTCGCGCGAAACTTCGCAGCCGACGTCAAGTTTCCGGCTGGCGGAAGGCTCCTTGTATTCCAAGGAGCCTCCGATACCGGCGAAGAGTAGAAGATGAAGAGAGAGTGAAAGAGTGAGAAGAGAAAGAGAAAGAGAGAGAGAGGGAGAGAAGGAGAAGAGAGAGTTTCGACTGTGTCAGTCGCGAACACATTTCCTCGGGCGTAATGCGATTTCACACGCGCGCGCGTACCACTTCTTGCGCGCGATTCGCCGCATCTGTAATGGAAGAACCGATTAAGCGGAGCACTGCTCCACGTTTTCAACGCCAGCTGCTGCGAATACTTTTGTAGGAGGCCGTTTTCCAATGACGACTGACATCCTACGCGAAACGCTCACGACGATAGTAGCTCGAATCGAGAAATTCCACTTTAAGAGGCAGTTTGCGAGATCCTCGCGAGGTGTGAAATACGCTAAGAAACGTTCTATCCAAGAGTGATTGGTAGCTTAGTGCAAAGTTAACGTACTACTCTCGAATATTTCGAAAGGATTTGCTATAATGGCAATACTGTTGATATAATTAACACGTTGATAACTACGTCAACCTAATTGGGCGATATTTTTCACCTGAAAATGTACTGTTAACACTATGCCGTCCAATGACACCACGTTGGTATCACGTAGAAATATTTCTATTGTAATAAAAAAACTTACATCTATTTATACAGATCCTCAAAATTTCGTGTAAATCGGATGATAGGATCAAGTAAGAATTATTAAAATTTTCATGCCCTGGTACGGTACATTGTAATTACAATATGAACGATCATGCGAAAAAAGCTGGTAACAGATAGTAGAATCTACGCGAGATCATACCGGCGGCAGACGAAAGGTTTTCTATCACACGTGCAGACGTCAGTGTTAAAAAAAACATTTTTTCATAAATAATAAAACGTTTTATTCCTTTCGGATAACGAATAAAAGTATCGAACGCAGTTATTAAACAACTTACTAATTTGTTTGTTATTCTTAATTTAAAATGACATAACATTTTCCGCGATACCTATGCTGTGCCAGTATGTGTGCCGGGAGCCCAACCGAGCGCCCGTGTATAAGAGCTGTGCATACGTGGTTGAGCGCGCGGTCTCTGGGCGCTGTGATTGGCCAGTGTTTTTCGTTAATAACTCAAAAATGAAGTTTCAAACAACATTTTGGTAAAGGAAAAGGTTGTTCAGAATCACCTCAGCTACTCCCCATTTCCGGATGTTACACTAGTTCTGGGTGTATATAAGAAACAAGAAATGGAAGTCTTGTATTACTAAGGTCTAGACTCAGATGTCCACTTTGATCTGGAAATCATTGTGCTACCTACCAAAAATTGAAATAAGTTTCAGAATACCTCAAAGACATAAGACCAGCTTTAGTCTACTCTAACGTTACGGAACTAGCCTTGGTTCTACGTATGAAACTAGCTTTGAATCATTCACGAATTTCTTATGAAAATATCAGAACTGCCAATTCGGATTATAAAGAACTAGAGTCAAACCACGTCAAGAATCTGAGAGATATTACAACTTCAAGATTCAGGAAGCTCGACTTTTATCATACCGAAGTCATGGAAGCGAAAGTATTAGTACAGATGATTAGGAAGGTATACTGAAATTGTACATAATAAGCAATATCCTGCAGCTAATGTCAGCGTCTGACATCAACTTCTAACGAACTTGATGTAGTCCAACTCGAGTATCGTAAGCCTTGAGTTTTCAAATAAACTTTATATCCCACTCTAATTATAGTTATGTTAGGATAAATGTTTGAAAATGATTCCTCTTATAATCTAAAATCTTAGAGTAGGTGTTCAGTGGTACTTGTAAGTCTAGAGTACTTTGTATTTTTTGTTGTTGTTGTTGTTGTTTTCGTAGCTAAAAGGAGCACTTATGTACTGCAAAGATGATCAGTTATATATAGTCGGGGCCAAGATATAGCGAGGTCGTAAAATCGGTCAGGAGTCAAAGTAAACATGTTTTAGCTGCCGAAACATGGAAATTGACAAAAATACGAGCAGTTAAGGGCTTGAAACCATGGTCAGGACCGTACGAAGAATTTTTGTATCCAGCGTCAATGTATCTTGTATGATATATCAAAGAAAAAATTCTTAATCACATTACAATTTTTCTTTCTTGTTTTCTAATTTATTGAGTTCCAATAGATGTTCACAGTTTAAAAGTCGAACTGATTCTAATATATTTTCTGAAAACTGCGTACAGCTAGAACAAATTAGGGGTTTTCCGTCTGGGAGAAGCCGCTTTTAGAGGTACGAGTACAGGTAAAGGTTTTATCGAGGTCTTTAATATTTTAAATACCAAATCATATGCTACCATTCATTTATTGTTAGAACCCTCAAGCAGGCTGCAACGCACGGCCCTAAGTGTCGCAGCATCAATAGGTGCCGTTTCTTAAGGGCTTAATTTACGACCTCGCTATATCTTGGCCCCGACTATACATTCTCGGAATTCCATCTATTAAATATTGTTTAGTTATCTTATTCTATTCATCGCGACTTTTAAACACGGGTCTGGAATTACTCGGTCCTTCGCAGCAGTCGTAAATTTGGGAAGCCATCGAGCACTTCAATTCGTTTTAGAAAGTCGATTCCTTTTTTCATCGCCATCGTTCCACATCTGTTTGTTATAACTTCTCGAGTTCCTTACTTTCCACTTCGGTATGTTTTTGTTAGCGACGAAGCGCTGCCCAGATTTATTACCTGCTGCGTCTATTGCTTCGAGACACGCGGGTTTCCGCGCGCGTCGCTCGAGGGTGCGTACCACACTTAAGAGTGACCGTTGACTCGAGGGTGTCACTCTAAGTCTGTCTTCGTCTAAATAGTTTCACCAATCGCGCATACTTAACCACCTCCCTTGTCAAACTCGAAATTGTAATGATCCAATCCGCGTGTCTCACCCCCGCCGAATGCATCCTGACCGAGGAGTCTTCGACTTGTTTCTTCGACCTCCAGATCAGAATCCATTCGAGCAGCAACATAGTCGCATAGCAATTAAAAACATAGTATATCTTTACTCGACGACTTTACAAATTCGCGTAAACGTCACATTCATTCTTCGTCAGTCTTCCGGGACACGGAAGTGATCCTTCCGAAAGAAAACAATTGCAATTAGTCGGCACAGACGTGCAAATACAACAAACACTCCAACGATTGCAAGATCGACCGCGAGTAGAATAAACAAATATAATTATTAACGTGTCAATTTGCATCAGTATTTTCATCGATTAGCAAGTAATACTGCGATTCTTATTACGAAGAATTTAAATATTAATATATTCTTCAAAAAGTTTGTAAAATAGTTAATTTATTTCAAAAAATTCTTGCATATCTGACAACGTATAATGCTTCAAACTTTTAACAGGTTCTCGTAACGAATCAAGTAGAGTAAACATAATTTCTGTTTCCTTAGTTACTTTCGCTTACAATCATTTTGTATCCTTTATCCCTTCAAAACCACCAAAATTTCCTTAAACGTTTCACACCTGAAAAACCTACATTTCTTCATCCTTTTATCTCGACCGAAAGCCAATTTCCGGCGGTTTGGCACGGCACAAGGGCAAACAAAAGAGGGTAGCAAAAATTTGATTATTCTTCTCCGAGGGCTGGCCAATTTCCGGGCAGAACGACCGCGTGAAATTGCCCTTAAAGCCTATTCCCTGGAACTCTATCGTAAGCGACGAACACATAAAACGGCACAAATGCTTTCAAAGAAACGAATCCTTCCGTAGGCGTACTGTTGTCTCCTCTTAATTTCATGGTAGAAAAAAAAAGAAATGTGTGCCAGCAATAGGGATTGTCGAAACGCAACCATATAAACCTTTCGCAGAATTCTCGTGATTGGTATAGTCGTATCGTCAAGATTTTATACGAGGCTTAAGGCCAATCTCGTACGGTTCACGATTCTCATGATTCTTCATCCTAAAATGGCAAGACGAGAGACAAGTTTCGCTGGACATCGGAAGTCGAATCGTGATGGATAAGGGTCATGGAAAAAGGAGCATCTTGACAGGGGACGATATCTTCGGTTTAATGTATTCTATCCCCGAATTATGATCGTGATCGCAGGCGTGATTCATAAATCGAATAAAGAGCGTAATTTCGGGATGAGCCACTTTACCGTTTCTCGATACGATATGGACGGGGAGGAGTTATGGCCACGTTTCCGCCAGCCGTGGAATATGACTCGGGTATTCCTCGTAGCGTAACTGAGATCGTAGCCAACCTGGCAGCCACGTACTGGGATTCCCCGGAATCGATTCGTACGGATTTTAAAAGAGATTTGATGCGCTTACCAGACAAACTATATTTTGCTTTTATTTGCTTGTATGGCTGTTTTTGAACATTGGATTTCAAGTCTTGAATGTTTATCCTGTTATAGTGGTTTGTTGTTATTTGTCTGTAAAGCTTCAAAGTACTATTAAATTGTTACTGACGTATGCTATTCTTTATATTTAATTGAAAAGTTTTTCTATTTTGACAAACAGAAGTGGGACTTTTACATTATTTTACAAACTATTATTTACTGTAATAATATGTTCCACTCTTATTGAGGCTTAACAGTGAAAGAGATAAAAATATAGTACTTAGTTCAAATATTAAATCAAATAATTTGATCCACTTTTTTATATTTTTCCGCTACACGTTCATGGTTAATATACACACAGAAAAGTTAGATTAGGTTAGTTCTACTGACTATCACTCTAGGCAGGATCTTCACACCTCTTTCACAATTCATGTCGTTTCCAATTAGCAATTGCGTTGATCGTGATTGCTAACAGTTATTAACAAAATGTTACTAACAAAAATTTGAGTATCAAACCCTCTCTCTCTCTCTCTCAATTCTACCTGACACTGTCTTTCAGTATATTGGCAAATTTCTGTCTCTTTCACATTCACTTATGCGACACGACATATTCTTGCACACTTTTATATTCAATAAATAGAGAATAATATTTATTATTAGGTACCTCAAATAGCACAATAATCACGAAAACTTCACTATAACGTAGTAAATTTACAATTCGCGTGACAGTCAACATGTTAAGTTAGAAGAAGATTATAACTAAGGGGATTAAAACCTATTTTCGCTCGTTTCCTAATCATCCGAGTATATCGAAACAAATCTAGAAGTGACTTCTTCGGAATAGAATCGATTGTATTCACAGTAACATATATCGGAACTCGGTCCCATGATAGAAAGGAACGATTAGTCATCGTGGCGTCTCGCCTAGACGACGATTTGTGATTTTCTACTTGCCGGCGACAGTAACTAACGAGCGCCGCAAGCAATCAGTCTTTTTCAACGACAACGAAGTCGATACGGTCCGGCACGAATCCCAGCATCCAGTGTTGCCCGACAAACAAACCGGTAAACGAAAGGAAGACGTACATGGATGAACGCTTTCGTCTTTAACCGATTTACTTTAGCGCCCCGTTCCATAACGTAGTTCCAAGAGATGTGACGGAAGCTTTCAGGCATCTTTTAAGACAGCGTCAACGGAGTCAAGATTATTTACCGGCTGTGAAAGGGGACCGTAGAAAAATCGCCACGCCGCCACTGTCCGCGCGTAAAAGCGTTCACCGGTGTTTGCCGGCATTAAAATCTCGAACGGAAAATATCGAAGATCCGCCTCGCAGAAACTTAACTGTTTACCCAGCGAAAATATAAATTTGCTCGCGCTGCGTGTCACGCGTATGGTAAACATGTAGAGTGACGGCTCTTTGTGGAAAAAAGAAGAAAGTGGATCGATCATACGGGCTCGTTCGGCTTCGTTGAGCACAGTATATGAACATAGTGGATTAATAACTTACGGGGAATTTAATTTTGTGATAGTGAAGAGTAAATTAGATAATTGTAAAAAGTAAATTTTAAATAAAACATAAATAGAATCTAGAAAAACGCAATTCTATTTTAACTTATGGGTGCAAATTGATATAGTGGAATCAACCTGCATACAAAATTCAAGAAAATTGAATATTCAAACGATCATTTACCATTTATCAAATTAAAACATTCGATTTTCTTGAATTTCGTATGTAAGTTGATTTCACTGTATCAATTTACCTGTCCCTATATCAATTTGCTCAGGTCTCTCCCATAAGACTCGTACGAAATAAGATGCCGACCATACGTCGTTTAATTTGAAGATCACTGTACACCCTGTGTCTTCCCTTGGATACGTTCGTTAGTGTAAAGTGGTTTGCTAAGCTATAGGCTTAGCTTTAAATATTAATAACTAAACAACGAAACCTCAAACGTAATCCTTTTATTCTTGATTTTCGTCTTATATCGCCTTCTAGAATCGTCCCTTCAATTTTTTATCAACAGTTGCCGAACACCCTGTTGCGGCTCTTTCGAACAATTTCCAAAATTCCGAATACGCTTACAACTTAATGGCGCCAAGGCTAACTTTAATTTTCGATGGTGATGATGTGTTAAGAATTGTTTGATGTTTATCTAGGTTCCGATATTACAATAAATCTGATAATAATTTTGATGTGAGGTTTTCGAAGACCTAATTCTCTGCTGTGATGAGAAATGCATAAATTCTTCGTGAATGGCGATTGACTAGATTAAGAGAGAAAGTCAAAATGAAGTACGAATGATTAGATGTTGAAGAAATTTGTGAAAGGAAAGAAGTGAAAGCTGAACATTTTTCTAAACTGAAGAGATATTGAAAAAACCAGAAAAAAGAATAAAAATGATGGAGGTGAGTAAGATGGGTTCATGACTCTTTATGCCAGGACAATTATGTCGTTTATAATAGTGAATTTGAAGTTTTTAACGTTATTCATATTGTGATGCCTGGTTTGCCTCAATTCCTCAAAACTGATAGTAAGTTTTGGGATAACACTTAAACTGAATGGACTTAAACTGAAAACACTTAAACTGAATTCAACTTAAACTTAATGATCGACGTTGTGTAGAAAACAGAACTTCATTAACTATCGAAAACTGAAGAAACGTGACAAAATAAAAAGTGCCTGAAGATGGAAAAATAGAGCTATTAATGGTTGGGAAGAATGAACTTTCAGTTATAATTATATGAAAGAACTGAAAGAAGAATTGGAAGGTTAGGTTAGGCCCAATATGAATAATGGTGAAAATGAGTGGCTAATTCCAGATAAAGATAAAACTAAACCTAGGAAAATATTTAAAAGTGTGACAGTATGAACGCTGCTTTCGGTTATTAGCGATTCGGCAAAAGTACCGCTGGTGCTTAATAGGTCGAAAAGTCGCATCATTTGAACAATGCGAATAAGCAGTACTCTTTAAAAGTATTCCATATGATAAAAATAAAAGCTGTTACTAAAAAGATCAAAAGTGAAAATAGGAGGCGAAAAATTGTCTCTTCATGGGAATAAATAACTATGCTTAGGTAACAGACATCGATATCAAGTGCAATATTCGTCTTAAACGTTAGTCGATCTCTCACGATAGATGTTTCTCACGTAAACCCTCGTAGCGGGATGATACATGAGATGCTTTAAAGGTATCATTGAAATGTAGGACTGCAGAACTCCCATAGGACTCCGAGTATCATTTACTCTTCACGAATTCAGAGAAAGAGAGAAAAGAAGGGGAAAGAGCGAACGAAACCGTCCGCTTAAACGCATCCAACCGGAAAAGGAAACTCTCTCACTTGATCCTGATATAGGCGTATACTCTCGCGTGTCGTAATACTCCGTTGTATATCATCCCGTCGCAACACGATCAAACACTCTTTTACACAATTCGTTCTTCACAACGATAATTGAGTTAACCGACATCCTCGTACACGCTCATGCATACAAAGTGTATATCGAAATAACTGATTACAATTTTTGGGTAATATAATTCTGTGTGCAAATCAGATAATAAAGGATGATATTAACGTACACTGCAGTTCACAAGTATTCTGCGGATTTTTATGCATTTATAGGAAATTTAAAACTGCAAAATTGCAGGAATGCACATAATATGAAATAATACGCAAAATATCAAAATTGTAATGCTTTTTATAATACCTGGTGGATGAAATAATTTTCTACCGGAATACTACTTTTTTTACTATATTCTCAAAAAATATGAATTTGCATAAAAATTCGCAAAATTCTATTCATAAGTATTACAGTGCCTATCGTATTTGTACAGTTATAGGTTTACAGTGTTTTTCACGTAAGTGATAAATTTGTGAAAACAATTAAAAAGAACGAAATTTCGTAGTACAATTGATACAATTTCGCATAAGGACGATATCAAGCATTGTTTTTAAATTGATAGCTATATGTAATTTCATTTACATTGAAAATGGTTACCAGGACAAGTTCAACGACTTACAACAAATTTGCCCTTGAACTCAATTTCGTGACAATGTTCAGTATGGTAGAATCAATGATATATTATTAAGATTTTATTCACGACCGTACCTTAAATGGAAGTAGATATTTAGAAATTTGATCACATATACTTGTTGTACTAGGAAATTTCTACCTGATTAATGTTAGAAAAGTCCAAAAAGCGAAGGCTTGCGTGGGCCATCTGCAGTCTTCTGCTGCGTTTCCCCTTCCTAGGGATAGTTCTGCCTCAAGGCTAAGAAAGGCCATATTGTCAAGAGGGTCCTCTTGACTAGGTTTTCTCAGGAAAGGGGGAATTGTATCAGCACTCGCGAAGTACAGTTCAAAAATATAAGCTTTCACTCTGTTTTAACCGCCCACGTTTATTTCGTTATTTAACCGCTCACCACCGTTATCCTGATTTTCCTTACATTAATTATTTTCAGAATCATAATAATTTTGTAACGACCACATTCAGTAAGTATCGTAATACTGATGAATGACAATGTATGCGTGAAATTTTTTTTTTAATTATAATTTTACTTACAAGGAGAACTATAATTATAAAAATATATAAGAGACCATGTTCAAATATTATTATATATTTAAAAAAGGCTGTCAAGAGAGGACTGATATGAAACTTTAAACTTGAAAGATTAGAAAGATACAGTAGGATCGAAATCCTAACTTCACAATAGAACTCAGAACTCATTGTCAGTATCTTATATCAAAGATTCTCAAAGGACATATATACAAAGTTCACTTTAATTATTAAGTATCTTCTAAACTATTCGATATCTACATTAATAGCTAAACATGACTCAAATATTTTTTCAATATTTATCCTCGTCTCCGAGGATATTTACGCACTTTGCTGTCCTAGAGTTTCCGTTCTTTCTCTCAAGAATGTACAAACGCGAGTGCACGTCACAAGTGAACTCTAGCAAAACTTTGCTTTCAGAGTCGAAGTCCTCGCAACACCAAGTTGCGAGAATTATTCACGGATCCATTCACGAAGTAAACGTCCATCTTTTGTGACAAGTTAGTTTTGAATTGAAAGATGTCTCATTGAACAAATAATCGTTTTACTTGTCTTATAGGCGAAACAAATTCTACAGTTTATTTTGGAGGACGAAAGATTTGAAACGGGGTATAGTCTGGATCACAATATAGTCTGATCTTATAGATCATCAAGAGCCTACATAAACATGATTCAAGTATTGGGAAAAGCAAATTGACAGAAATAAGGGCGCTCAGGAACCTGATATCTCAGCCAGGAGAATAAAAAGAAATTTTTCATCCAGAATCAATATATTGAACTCTTAATATTCCAAGCAGTAAATATTAGTAAATAATGAATACCCTTTCGCTATGATAGATTTCAACAAATAATGCGCGTGGCAAACGGTAGATGTTCAATCATTTGATCAAAATTAGTAAAGTTGTTTTCAAAAGTTTAAAAATTAAAAAATTTTAAATTTGAAAATTTAAAGAAGTATTTTACTAAATTGAATTGGAAGTGCGCAAATGATAAAATTAAGAATTAAATTAAAATAAAAGAATATTACAAGGCGTCAATATAACGCACTCATATGAGCAAATTGTCAAAGCGCCTATAAATAACAAAACAGCAAAATAAATAGCGAATATTTCAATTAGTAAATTAAATAGTGTAAATAATAAGCCGCCATTCCGTCACTATACAGAACCCTAAAATGAAATGCAGCGTGTATACGAAAGCCTAAGAATTACGATATCAATCGAATTTCGAAATTTCAGTTTATGACCACGCTATATCGTGGTCCAGATTATGCTATAGCAATATCTCTTAAAATAAAAGTATGAAAAATATAAAAATTAGTACTACTGTTATCGTTATTGATGGGCGATTGGGTCGCTCGGAAATAATGGGGTCAAGCAGGAGCAAAATGGCGGAAGATGGTTCACGAGAGGACCAAACAATTTCCCCACGAGATCATTCCTGACGTGACACGCTATCGTTGTTACGCATGAAATGGTAAATAATGAAGATGCGTTGAGAGGAATCGATGAGAAAGTGCACGGTTCAACACGTCCATCGAGGAAAAATACCCAGGAACAATAGAGGAGAAAAAGAGAGAGTGAAGGGAGGGAGGAAGGTAGGGAGGGAGGGAGAATAGCTCGAAGGTCGTTAATGTTAATAAACGAGATTTCGTTGTGAAATTCAAGTTTCGTAATTACACGACAATTACCAGCCGTGTATCGAGGTTGTGCTCGCATAGAGAGAGAATTTCGTTCGGTTCAGCTAAATAGAAACCCGTTTTAGTACATGGAGGATTAATTTCCTCGTAAGAATAACTAGAGTGCACGCGCATGGATCTTTAAGCATATTCAGGGCTAATTACCAACCTCCATGGTAAGCGTACTGTGTGGCGAGACAACTCGCGAACCGTCCGTCGGCTGTTACACTGCCGTGAACGTTGATTTCGTTATACTTGCACTTCATCAAAGTGTATACGAAGTTCTCTACAACTTCTTTACTTAAGAAATTCCCAAGGTGAATTTGTATCGATATGCAATATAGTGTTTAACGACGTTTGAATGAAGTACATTTACGTTCATAAGCATTAGGACATTTACTGAATGTGCAGCAACACCTAAACGATCGTTGCAAAATTGTTTACACCTTACCTATCTGTCATAACTAAACTTATATTTTCACTAATATATAATACTGACTTGGGCAGAAAAATGTAATTTAAATCTGTACGAATATAATAGGTGTCCTAATATTTATAAACGGCAGTGTACATTGATATTCGATGTACATACGTCGTTATCTTCCTTATATTTCCATTTCATGCAGTAAACGATAAGGGATGATGGGTGTATTGAATATTTGTGATATAAAGTTCATACAGTTGTTTCATTAATTTCGATATAATTATTTGAGATAAGTGCTTTAAGTTGTATCAAAGATATTCAAAATATTAAAAGTGGATATTGAATTTTTGTTTCCATTTAGAAACTCAAGAAACGTGGGCCATATTTCAAAATTGATAAAAAAATCTGTAAGTTGAACATATACCAAACTTCTTTTTTCTGAAAGACGTATGTATTATCTACACATTGACGAACTTTTCCATACAAACATTAATAGTTACAAGAAGAGATCGCTTTTAAAAGGAAGCAAAAAATTCTTTCCGAAGAACTTCATGCAATATCATATAATATTTCTACAAATTTTCAAATAGTTTATAACGTAACTGTGTAAATTTTTTACGTCAACTTACTCCAACATTTTGTTTAATACAACTTTGTCTGATAATTTAACCAACCTCTATTGCATTCCTCGATTTATAAACGAAACTTTATCCCTGCCCAAGCACTTTTCATGCAGAAGTTTGAAAAACCAATAAACTGTTAAACCCCAAACCTACATATGAAGCTAACCCATAGAAAAATAAAAATAACATGAGTTATAAGTGAAAAGAGAAAACAAATCCCTCATGAAAAGAGAAAAAAACAACAAGAAAAAATGAATAATAACCCGTGACAATTTGAAATCAACTTGAAACGCACCAAGTGAATTATTAACGCCCCAATTTCTCTAACAATGTTTTTAATTCGTCAATCCCAGCAAGAGGCTACATTTTCCAACCCATTCTAGAAATCAATTTCGGATTGTCTTAATTTACCGTTCGCCGATTCGTAATTTAGTGGGTTTCTTTTTTCGCTCCAACCTAAACGAATGAAGAATGGAGAACGGAAGGAAAGCCAGAGCGGTTCAAGAGAGACGAAGATAAAGGTCGGTTTTGTCTGTGGCGAAAAAGAGACAGAACGAGCAGACGTGCAATTCAGAGAAGGAGAGGCGGAAGGATGCACCGGGTCTGCTACAGATTAGAGATATTTATGGTCCAGTAAATCAGATACTGTCTTCTCTTTTCCGTACGTTTCTACGCGACGTTGATTCATCAATATAAGCTTTCCTTCGAGCCAGTGTTCGCGATATATGACCGTTCATAAGCGTCCAGTAAAAGAGAGGAAAAGAGAGAACAAGTAATAGGGAGGAACAGAGAGAACGAGTAATAGGGAGGAAAAGTTAACGCAGGTGGAGAAAAAGAACGAGCGACCTTGTATCGTACGAAATGTCGATGGTGTATCGTAGCAGTTGGCAAATCGAGGCTGTGATCGACGTATCACAAAACTAGCAACATTACACAGACCCGATAGAAACTTACAAGCCCCTGTCGATGCTTAACACATTCCGTGTCCCTTTTAAATTTTGCGCCACTTATGCGCTACCGACACGTTCTGGACGAATTCGTTTTACAACGTTGCGTGAAAAATGAAACGTACTATTTCACTTTTTTTTTTCATGCTTTTTAAACAGCATCTTTACGTGCACATGAGAAAAGGGTTATCGTGTCTTCCTACTATGACGGTCAAAGAAAATCAATGTTTTTCTTTTACATTTTCTTACACTTTGATATCTCGGAATTATAGCGTCAATGTATTATAGATGATTTTTTTAAATTGACAAAGATTTCATAATCAGCATTTTGTTAATGAACCGACACGACGCGTAAGTTCTGGAATGTTTAAGTGATTGAGAGTTTGGCCGAATTATTGGAATGATTGAATGTTTAATCGCGTTTTTCTTAGAACAATATTTTTCAAATTGGTTGCTATGATATTTTAAAATATAGATTGATTACTTGAAATTTTTCAGGAATGCTCAGTAGATGTGTGATTTTCACCTAAACTACGGGTTCTTCGATACATGTCAAATTCAAATTTTACAAGTTAAAAGATCAACCGTTATTTACGCAAACAGCAAAACTGTTTCTTTACCATATAGGCATTTTTTTATTTTTCAATATTTTAGAATTATCTTAATTCGAGTTATAGCTACACACATAAAAATAGAAATTCCCTTTGATTCCTTTTTTTATTCCAGACCATTCGAACGACTGATTTTATGACAACTTAACATGGATAAGGAATTTTTTAAACACTCAAATAGAACCTCTGTCGCTCTTAAACGTATAAATATTTTAACGCGAAGAAAATAGCAAGTATTCACAAAATATACTTCAACAAACCTGAGAGTTTTCATATTAATTCGTCTCTTGGTTTTCTTTTAAACAATTCCAAAATATCACTTTATTTTTCGGCCTCTTTCTCACAAAAAGAGACCACTTAATACGTTCCAAATAGACTCTTTCAACATCTCATGAAACATTAGATTTAGGAAAGTGGTGTACAAATAAAAAATTCGCATTTTTCTACGTCATATTTTTGTTAAATTAATCAATGTTACGCGGAATTTATTTCACATAGAAAATATGACTTACACCACCAACGACAATGTAAAACTTTCACGTGGATTACAAGTGCAAAAGCAATTCATTTCGTACTCTTATTTTTGTTGCTTCGTCCTATCAGAGATTGAGAAACTAGTGTTATGTACAAAAGAGGCCACTATAAAATTAAAATTGATGAAGGGAGACTGTTAACTTAGTTTTATACTCTGTCGCTTCGGAGTAAAGGTAAATGCAGTAAATCACGAAACTAGATTAAAGTTAGACCCTCTATAACGTAGTGTAACTTTCAAGCAGCATTTCACATGCTTCCGCTTGTTACACATCGGATTCTATGTTTTCTTCTTTTTTTTCCTAAATGTTCGTGAAACTGTGAAATTCATCAAACTTCCGTAATATATTGCATTTTACTTCATCCATTTTTCAATATTATTTACCGCTTGAATTCAAGCAATGGTAGATGAAACTTCGCAAAAAAAGATTCACAAAAGTTCCTTTTCTCGCAATGTAATATTATACAATGTTAGTCGAAGTTTAGAATTACTACGTACTGTAACGAACGCGGAAACTTTCATATAAAAATCAACAATTTCACGTTACACCAAAATATTTGTACAACGCATTACGCAATTTATTCATGGCAATATCCTATTGATAGTAAAACTAACTTGTATAAGTATCCCTTGATACAAACTTTTGATCATTAACATAAATAATAAAGTAATAACGTAAAATGAATTTCATATCAAATTATTTCCAATGCAATTCGAAGTATTTTAAGACATACAAACGCTCGCAGAAAATAATTCATAAAATTCAATATGATCTATCATTGAGTAACATTTACACATGATATTACATTTCCGTGTGCAATTAAACGTGTTTGTATCATGTGCAGCGTTGCAATTAAATCGACGGCCCTTCATCGTGTTGCAACGGTACACTTTCGTTTTAAAAAGTACCCGTCGAGTGTATTTATGATTTGTTTAAATCGCAATTATTTCAATGCGTTGCGTTCATTAGTCGTAATATTCGACGTGCATCGCTCATCACAGAAAAGAAAGGAATACAGAACTGCTACAGTACGTCGAAACAATTTCCTGCATTCCCGATGATAAATCACCGATGATAATTGCTTAGGAATCAAAATGCGAACGAGGAAACCTCCTCGAGAAACGACAGCGCTAATTAGCGTGTTAATCGAAAACCAATGGACTACTTTGCTGAACGTGAGATAACGCAATACTACGCATCTATCTTCTAATAAATCAATTTATCAAATCAATTAATTGAAATCCAGCCGTAAATGAAATTCGAGTCAAACCTGCCAATGGAAATGATCCGACTACGTTCTCACGTGTTCCAGGCTGTATTTGCGAATTCAAAGCATCTCTGCCTTTTTCTTTTTTTTAATCAGGAAATTCAGTAAGCCCAGAAATTAATGAAAATTTTTACCGAACAAATTTTTGTATGATCAATCAACATACTTGCAACTTTGAAATTAGTAAAATTTGTAAATTGATAAATGAGATTAATGCAGCCTTAATTGATTCATAGAATAAGATATCATACTTGGAAAACATTTCAGATTTGTTAGATTAAAGAAAAAACTCGATATATAAGGAAAAAAATTGAAATTATTTTCATTAGTCAGTAGATTTAACCATTGATAGAATCAGATATTAGAGGATACTATACGACACAAAAATGGAGTTACTTACGTAAGTTTAATGCTTTAACTACTATGCCCCACTATAGTGGCTTCCCTCTAGGTGATCTTTTGGGACGAAGTACCACTATGGAAGAGAGTTAGTCTCGCTATATCGCTTTCACCAATTATACTAATATCGTTAATTCGAATTCCGTGGCGGAGCTGTCCGTACAGAGGGTAACAGTTTCACGGCTAACTCAGCCGTAGCTAAAGAGTTAAAATTTGGGTAGCCAATTGATTTACTACGTTGGTCACGTAGATATACGATACGACAGCAATAGAAAGAAGTTTCATATATATTAAAAGTGTTAACAAGCATGTTTAATTTGTCTGATCGTACAATACAGATTCTAAAATAAAATTCCATATGCAATTCTGATTTAACTCTTTGAGGCACATGATTTTATGATAAAAAAAGACTGTATATACACAGAAAATTAAATTCATTTTTTTTATCGGTGGAATATATTGTAAACCTCTGTGGTTTGAGCTATATATTCAATAATTGTAGTAAACATACTTGTTCGAATATCTCGAAAATTATTAGAGGCAAAGAAATGATGTACTATATATTGACAAATACAAAAAATTCGCGCGGCCGGCAATGTGTTAATGTAATACTTATAACGCAGCTATAGCTTAAAAGTTAAAGGATTCAATTCTATCTTCCTATATAGTTTCCTCGAAACTATGTTTCTTAACTTCGCGATAGTGTAAAATATGTAAAAAAGATTTTCCCTCAATACAATAAATCAAAATAACGAACTAAAGTTATAGTGGTAGATTTGGATCAAAGTGCTCAATTATGAGTCAGCAGAGCTTGAAACGGTCCCGAAAATAACAGTTTACAAGTGTTATATACCGGTTCTGATTAAAACCGTTATAGAGGAGCGTTATTATAAAGAAATGTTATAAGAGACCGAAATTTCCTGTCCACATCGGTTTCGATTACGGTCCTTATATCGGTTCTTAAATTGAACTTAAGACCATTTCTTTTCCGTTTTATATCGGTCCTCATATCGGTTCTGAACTGTTTCATTCATGTTCCATATTACAATCATTGAAACGCCGCATTGTGTTGCTTAAAATCTTCAAATTTCAAATATTGTGATATATCAGTGCCGCCTATATATTATTAATCGGCATAGGTCCGATACAGACGATCGATTTCCGACAAATTACCGCAATTTAGAAAAATACGGAAATGTATGTATCTTCCTTTTGTGACACAGCAGAACTTCATTTCTGTTTTTCCAACGTCGCCGCCAAGTGGATGTGAAATATGTGTAAACAAATGAAGATCTGTTCACGAAATTGGTGACGAGAACGTGAAAATTCATCAGTCTGAATCAAATACTGCAGGGATGTATAGGGGCAATGTACAATAAAGAATTTCTACAGTTCAGAATTGATACGAGGACTGATATAGAACCGAAAAGAAATGGTCTTAAAACCGGTATAAGGACCGTAATAATCGAAACCGATATCGACTGGAAATTTCGGTTTCTCATAACATTTATTTAGAATAACAGTTCTTAATAACTGTTTCAATAATCGAAATTGGTATCATAATTGTTTTTAACCCCTGGGAATCAGAGTCGTAGTTGTAATTTTTAATGAAATGTCACGTCTTGTCCACATTAATAAAAAAATAAATGTCTATCAAATGGGTTAAAGAAGTAATTTTTTTATAGTTACGATAACTATAGTTAAATAGGTCTTACAATCTGGAGAACGTAGTTTGAAACCATTCGAGGAAAGAATTGGAGGGGAAAAAAGCGAGGAAATTAGAACGAAAACAACTGGTCACGGTAGTCGAAATTTAACGTAGCTTTCTTTTTCCCTACCGTCACCATTTTCGCCGATCCCTTCCGCTCCTGATCTTTCCTCCTTCACCTACTCTCTACCCTCGTAAATTCCTATTTTACAGATAAGTTCCATAACGTCACGCTGCTATCACGTCCTCCTTATTTCTCTGCCGTTTTATTCGTACCGCGTCGGACAATACAACGACAAAAAGCGAGGGAAAGAGGGAAAAACTCGCGGTATGCTGGGAAAAACGGGAGTGGAAGGACGGTGACGAGGTGCACGAACACAAGCGAGACTGAGAAGGAATGCTGAAATGGGAGAAACAGAACGATGCACTTATTATGTAAAGAGAGCGAGAGATTTTCCTTATTTCCCTCGCTTTATTTCTCATTCAAAATCCCTCAGGATTAATATAACGAGCAGCCTGAAAATCGCCAAGCTATTAAAAAATCATCGTGGAGATTTATCGTATAGAGGTATTTGCTGCTACTTTTACCTTTGTGTGACAGGAAATGAGCGCCAATCAGTATTCTTATTCCTTTATAAATAATACACGAAGAATGTGAAATGTTAAATATTTACACCTTCAACTAATAAGAGGATACAAAAGTTATTAAGATTCTTAAAAAACAACAAGCTTTTTAAAAAATTGTAGATAATATTTCCATAAACCGAATCACAAAATTAGATTAAGTGTATCGTATAACTAAATCAGGGGCACAATAGCATCCATTGCCAAGGGTATAAACCAAAATGCAAGAGAAATGAACTGTTTTTTTTTTTTGTTAACTAATTTTCTTTGTAATTTATGCCTCGACCTAAAAAATCTACTGCTAACAGAAATACCAGATTAAAAAGTAACTTCTGTGAAAATAAAAGTACACAGTATGCGATAAATTTCCTTATCTATGGAATTTAAGTCTGCACATAGTACAACATACACTGGCGTTCACAAATTATTAGAACACCTATTATATTCATGTAGAGACTATTACGTGATTTAACTCTTAACTATAAAGATCTGTCTTTAAAATGTGTTACTACAAACGTGTAATCTCTCAGACTACTTTGGTAATTTTATTTATTAAATCATCGTGTTGTAAAAAAGAAAGTTAGTACAACTATTTTATTTAATGGTATTCATGTTAAAGTATTTTGCAATATTTTATAAAAACAGTATGCTTATAATGTCATATGAAAAATTAGGATTCTTCTGAACTAAAATAGCATATCATTTGCCTAACACTAGAATTTCCAAGATTCTTCGTATATTAATAGTTGTGATAGTGAAACGAAAATTCAAACTCGTTCCTTAAAACGAGTGGTCTGTAATTAAATTTCTTCATCAGGTTTAGTACCATATATCAGCAGGAATGATAAGAATAATTTTTTAATGACTGTTTTGGTTCGCTTCACATTCAATAAGTGCCCTAACATTTATAAAGGAAAGTACAATTTAACGTTGATAATCAGTACCTACACACTTATTGTTCTTATAATGTTATCAAGTTTCCTCTTTCACTTTCGTTTTAAAAATAACAGGAGTCGAATTTTCGCCATTGGGTACGCCTTCAATTTTATCAAATTTCGAAGAATAAGTTAATTGATCACTTATCTGTTATAAACGAGCAAATAAACGTCATACAATTGTGTTAACCATTGTCGAAGCGAGCGAACGTAGAGTACGGGTAATGCTTAATTAGATGGCATGCTCGATGTCAATGTCGAGTGGAAATGCTAGCTATCAGTATCCATCAAAGTCTGAATTACTTCGATGAACGATCAACGACAAATAAATAAAAATTTCAAAGTGACTAACAATTTCAGAACATCGAATGAATGAATCTATTTTTTAAAGGAAAAATGTTGATTTTATCTCTACTAATATTTCTTAATAAGAAACTCCTGCGTTTTTAGCCTGTTCTCAGATGTTTAAATAAATATAACCCCATAATTCAAGGAAATAAAATTAGGTTTGCTTCAAGCTATAAATTATGCTCAAGTAGAAACTTGGTTTAGAAGGACCATGCCCACAGATCTACATGTAAAATAAATAATTGAAACTTACTGTAACTCTAAAGGTATCAGTAATGAGTGATTTCGCACGCTTCATTACAGCAGAATACATTTGCTAAATAACTTAGTAAAGGTCAGTCACAAATTTGAAATAATTTAAAACAGAAAAGTAGAAACTTGTGAAAATCTCCAATTTAAAGATAACAAAATTTAAAATTAAATGCAAAATAAATGAACGACATATAGTGACCCATCGTTAACCACGGCTTTCGTATCCATAGTCAACAGAAAACTTTGACAAAAAGAGAAAACAAAGCTCTATAACACCTAATCTTTTCATCTGTGATTTAATTATCCGCGCAACATCGCAAAAACCGAACACCTACAGTTAACGAAGGATTACTGTAATTAAATTAGAATAAAATCACTTCACCTTCTTCGATAAATACGAACAAATTAACTATGTATCGGGAAGAAATGGCACAGTAAGCTTGAAAAAGGAATCTTTGATGAAGAGAAAGGTTCAATCGCCGTCCATACGAATAAGTAAGTAGACGTGCGATAACTAAGTACCCGCACAATTCATTTGCGGCCTTCCTGGGTAGAGGGGTGGATAAGGGTGCACTTTAACGTGGCATACGCACGATTGAAATTTAATCTGCAGCCTTTAACCTCAAAGCGATCGGGGGCTCTCGATGAGAATGCTTGACGATCGCCGAGCGATAAAAACGATATTGCATTGTGGTTTGAATAAATATACTCGCTTCAGAGGCCACTTTGAAGCGTACCAATTGACCATAATAGGATGAGAGCGTGTATATGTATATGTACCGTTCGAAACGAATAGACGGAGGAACACAGGCAGAAGAAATATCGAACACATAGGAAAATCGATAGACATAGACGAGTCTGTCGTCTCTGGTCGTCACATCAATGCACGTGCATACATACATACATACATACACTCTTCCTTTATTCTGCACGTCGATCGTGCACAGACCTTGTAAAGCACGTGGTGTGAAACTAACGCGATTGCGTGGAACGCGCGAGAGGGGATCGATGTTTAAACCCGAAGATCAAACGATCCTACTGTTCGATGTCGTTATCGCGAGAGAAGCTCTTCCACATTACCTAATTTTCTCCCCTCTCTTATCGCCAGCTCGCATTAACGCCAACCTTCGTTTCTGAGCCGATCGAAAAATTTATATTTACGGATACGATAGCCATTAAGTGACAGTGAATTAAGTTATTAAAATAACAGGTGTAGAGGATCTATGGAGAAAAATTGGAAGAGAGTGGATGGCGATTGAGATGATATCGGAAAATGTTCGTGTAATAGAGACGGAGACTTCCAATATATGTATACAAATGATGTACTTAGAGAGTGCTATTGTGTCGAAGGATATCGTTACAGTCTCGATTGAATAATCAAATTTTTTTAACGAGGTATTACGACCCTCTTGTTCTCGACGTCAGATATCCGCTTTTTTTTAGAAGTTATAAATGCTAAAAGGTAGAAACTGGAGGGTGTGAGATTGTATTACGGATATTTCTGAAAACTTTCAATAAAATTCTCGTAATATCTAGAAGATTTCTATACCTAACGATATCAGTTGGAAAAATTCTTTGCGTGTGAATCGAAATAGCTCAAATCAGCCGATAGAATTAAAAGGGTTAAATAGTTTGGAGATTGTGTTAAGTAATGTGAAGACTTTTGGTCTGAATTTTAAAAATTTATATTGGGTGTATTGTGGTAGATTATAAACGAGAAAATAATTTATTAATTTATAGGTGTCCTTCAATTTTCGTCAAAGACTTTACAACTAATTACCCGACTTTCTCTTTCGTTGTTTTACAAACTACTACATATTTTCACATTTAGTCACATTCACACGTTCACGTCTTGAGTTTTACCCATTACTGCTATTAAACGTCGCAATATCAGTTAACAATTAAGCCACTGTAATGACAATACATGTACTTAATTTCTACGATTGTGTTAGAGAAAGTGGATCTACGTAGATATAATCCAATCAAAGCCGCATTTCTGATTTCTTCCTATCTCTCCATAGTAATTACGTTAATTTCTAATATATTAATTACAAAGGTGATGATGCACAGCTTTAATCACTTGTACGTACTGTTTTAGCAGAAACAGGAGAACTTTCCAAGATCCCTAATACAAGCAAACATTGATATATTGACGCATATTAAAGATAGGCTGTTAGGAATATGTAACTTTCAATTAGATCGTATTACCCAAACTATTAATTAATCCTGCCGAGATAGAGGCTGATTTTATATATCTATACAAAGAATATTAAAAAAAAAAAAACACATTGTAGTTCTTGCAAAGAAAGTAGTAGCTGATACATCATAATCCATAGAGTATATCCAACTTGCATACATGTTTCTTTTTAATAAAACAAACTATTTGGAATTTTCTCAAGTTGTTATTTTCCGTTGAAAGCGGAACAGAATATCATTCAAGTTTCAACTTGAAATGTTAAACCACGATTGCGTCTGTAAATATCAATTTAATTATAGAAATTTTCAATGACTTTTTGACATGTTGCTAGAATTATTTTACGAATTGCAGCTTAAGCGTTATACTTTAGGTTATTAATTGTTTTTGACATATTAACAATAAATTTAACCTTTCAAAAAACCCCATAAAAAGAAATCTATTGGTATTAAATCGAATGAACTTGAAGGCTAATTGAAATCTGTATTTAGTGAAATTACACATTGACAAAATTTCAGGATTAAGTGACTAATGTGCAAAACGTATTTCGCAAATAAAATCTAACCAACAATTTTGAAGTTGTTTTATTTGTTCACTTATGTCCTAAAACCTACATAGTATACATAACTACTATATGTAACGAAAATTCTACAGTTATAATATTAAATTTCCCCAAATACGGTGTTTCCATCACTCGTTGTAAACGTTAATCGCGAGATCGAAAAATTTCACGCGAAACGTTTGATAGGAAATAACTGGTAGTCTACCTCATATACTAGAAAATATAGAACTGGGAAATCGATCTCACGTTGCCGTAAATAAGGACACATAGTGCAAGTAGTTCTCCCTTACAAAATCGTGTCACGTCACTGAGGGGATGCTGGATGCACCCACGTTATACCTACGTGTTTCGCAACCTGTAATTTCACACGCGTTTACAGTCGGTAACGTACCGGGACCGCGATAATACAACAGGATTCCATATAAATTCATGAAATCGTATATAGCTGCATAGATTGCTGTTTCATGCAATAATTGAGAATCAATTAAGGTAGGAATTTGGATGATTAAATTTTTATTGCGCTATCCCTGTGTTAGAATGCTTTTTATTGTTCTTGTTGGCATTTGATAAATTTCCAATAGGATATTTTTTTAAATAATAAAATTCCTATCATTCCTTTCCGAACATGATATAATAATTTTTCGTATTGTATATGTTATATTGCGTCTTTTTTTATTTCGAATTTTTAAAAGCGAGTAATTGTCAATTAACGCTGCACAAATATCATGTCGATATATTTGCAAAAACGTCATTATACGATAAAAATAACCTGAAAGAGATGTTGGTATTGTAACAATGTTGTAATACGAGACTGTCTTGTATGCTCTTTTGTTTTGCGATTTCGGCTATTACGTCAATTCGTCGGTGGCGTCGGTTGCGTTCAAGCCACGGTGTAGTTACAACACATGAATGATTTTCTGTTTTTTTTCTTTTAGCGATACATCCTCGAGCATCGTTATCGTTATTATACAACAACACTTGGTTTACATGATGAAAGTTGAAAATAACAATGAATACAAGCGTAACAGTTAGTAATCGTGCAACATTGAAAACTTCAATAAAGTCCGATATTACGATGTGTATCGGCGCAAATATGTTTATACAGGAAGGAATATGGAAAAATATCGTCGAACAAATAACAAATACAATACTGCATTAAATAAATTTACTACAAAAAAGGGAAGTGAAATACATAAAAGTTAAAAGTATAGGGTCAATCACATCTATGTCAGCACTCTAGGATGTTTACACATCAAACCTTTTCAAATCATATAAGCCGTTTTGTTTTGGCAGAAGGTAATACAATTTTAACCATGGATAGATATGTACATATATATTACAGCAACGCATTTACATTATTCAAACTTATTATGAAAATAGACCACTGTTTTCACGTCAAATTTTGTTTAGTGATGAAATTCATTTCACAATGGATGCATTGGTTAAGAAGCAAAATTGTTGCATCTCTAGTGATGAAAATCCTTGCATTATTCATGAAAAAGCTTTACACCTACAGAAAATGCTTCTTAGGCAAATGGGATTATTGGAAATTCTATTACTGTGAATGCTGAGCGATACCAATCAATGTTGAGTCACTTTTTATAGTCAGAATTGAATCACATTGATGTGTCTGATGTCTCGAGAAAACATTCAGTTTTTTTGATCAAAATTTCGTTAACATATAATTTAGCTTTATGTGATTTAATACCATCAGATTTTTTCTTGCAGGGGTTTTGGAAAGGTTGAATCTATGCTAACGAGCCAAAAAAAGTTAACCTAAAGAGCAACATTCGAGTTGAAATTCCAACAAATACCAAATAGTTTGTATTTTATTAAAGAGAAACGTTTAGGCGTGTAAGTTGGATGACCATATATTTGTATTATATTCTAAAACTTTATTTAAAACAAAAATGGTCAAATTTACTAAATTAAGGAGAACTTCCAAAAAAGCTGCATAATCCTTTTTAATCCGTAGGTTCAACGAGCGCAGGGAGCATTTTAACACGTAGGTAAATCAATTTTCATCCGTTGAACATAAAAATTAAAGGCAGCAACCGGAGCGCGAAATCTCGCATAATCGGATAAGTTTCTGCGAAAAAGGGAGAACTTTCGTAAAATTCTAAACGTATAGAACGAGAACTTATCCGCAGCTGTTCAACCTCAATGGAAGGATTTACATTTCCATAGGGACTAGAGCCGCGTTGTCTCGTAGCAAAGCTGCAAAGAAGCCAGCCCACTCATTGGTCGAGGTACAGTTTAAGGTTACAAAGTAATCAAACATTTCTGATAATATGCTGCTACAAGAACGTCTTAACGTAGATAAACTCCGTTTCCTCCATCTTTTCGTTCGTGAGTGTCGCCACGTTCTCACGTCACGGCAAATTTTTATGTAAATTTAACGATCTCGCCATCGTTATGAACTCACACTTTATACGTCTCAAAGAAAAAGCGTAACACGATCAAGGACCGTGGAAATCTGGCCGAAGTTTATTATGTAAAAGAGCGTTTATTATTCAACGAGATATAAGAACTAACAAGCTTACTCGTGCTTAAGCCTGCCTCGATCAAGCGTGAACCCTTATCCTCTGTCGTTTTATCGAAAACACACTTATCTCGATATTGACGGTGTTTGAAAGAAAAGTTCTTTTCTTCTTTTTTTTTTTTTTTTACCTTAGGAAGATAATACCGTTGTATACCAGCAACGAATAAGTAATAGATTAATTCGCAAGCTGATATTATTATTTCTATGAATACAGAAGGGTTGTGATATCGAACGAGAATTGGTTCAGGTTTCGTACAAAAGAGAAAAGAATGAAAATAATAACAAAACCTTGAAATCGAACATTATAGAAAATATCGAAAATCGTACAAGATCATAGAAAGTTCTTATTTCTGTAAATGAGCGAACAAATTCTGGAAATAAAGCAAATGAACTGTTCAAAGTATATATGTATATGGTAAGAAAGATGAAATTTATATTGGCAGATTATGCATTTAGCAGCGAACTCTACCGGAATGGCACTGATAGAATTGAAAGAAGCGAAGAATCAGAGGGAAACGTTATTGAAAGGCTGTGAATCCTTACCAATACATTTTACCTTTTTAAATCTGTACAATTTGTTGAAAGAAATGAACAAGAACAATGGTTTTTCTCTCTTTTCTACGTAAAATATAATACAGTGAAATTTAAAAAAAAGAAATTTGTCAAGCCACATGCAGGCAATGTATGATAATCGGTTGGAAAATTGAATATCTTCTCTGTCGCATTTCCAGTCTTGACTTTTTTCACGGAGTACTCAACACTTGTTAACGTAGTACATTTTTATTGCGCTCGAGTGCATTCCCGTATAGTATCGTTCTACGTTTCAGCTCGAAATTCGTATATGTATATCTGTGCAGGGATCTCGAAAATTGAGCTTTGCTTTATACGTATTTATTTTAACGTACGCTTGAAATACATATGTTCAAGTTAGTAACAGTGCATTTCCTAAGTACACATTAAACATTTACCGTTGTGTCCGCAATCAGTTCTATTTAGAACTAAATCATCAGTAAAGTTTAACAAGTAACGATACGTTAGAAAAAGAAGAAAATTTTCCTATCACAAATCCGTTACATATCAACAATATCAATATACTCTACATACTCTGTAAAATAACTTATCAAACGAAATATAAATGGAACAACGAAAGGCAAAAGAAGACACGTCGAATATGCTACAATAATACAGTAACATAAAAATGTTTTTTAATTAACTAAATAATTTAATAATAATATTATTATATATAATAATAATAATATTAATAATAATAATGGTAAATTTTATGAATAAATTTGTGAGCTTGAAACGTTTTAATCACTTCACGTCGTTGGTATCGTTTAATAATTTGTTGGCCACTTTTTTAGGAAGTATTGAAATTCTTTAACGATATTTTTCGTAGTAATATTTAATTTCTCTTTGAACTGCCGGTATTTGAAGAACTTTTTAAGCTTTACTTCGGAGTACACAAAGTAAATTTAAACTTTTCTTCGCTATATAATATCTCGATATTGTAATAAAATAATCATGGAACTATATATTTAATAAAATACATACAGAGTGGGCACTATGACTTGCAAAGTAAATATAAATTCATTCCTTTTTAAGTTGGTTTAGAAGAGCCTACACACTAATTGCAGTATATGATTAGTAAATCATTTTCTTTTTTGTCCAAAATTATCAAAGTCACATCTAACGTTTTAAATCCGAAGCTATCATATCTTTTTCACCTATCTCCATACATAATCCAAAACAAAAAGCCTTCCATAAATTGCACTACGTAATTTCTAATCAACCATGTAATTATCGAAAATACAAATTAATCTAACTTTAAGCAGTCTATCGCAATCTACCTTTCTCTGCGTACAAACTATCCAAGTGTCAGTAGATGAAACATTTTACACATGCAGAAAGTATTAGAAAAAGAGAAAAGCAATCAAACATTTAATGAAATACCACGAGCTTGTAAAGTACCCTTTGAAAAATGTTCCTTTTACTTTTCACCGACGAATCTAACCATTGATTAAAGATTAATAAACAAGTTAGCAGTCATGGTATAAATAGTCGGTTAAAGGTGCAGGAGTGGTACTCGAGCTAAGTAAGCTTCTACCTCTCCCAGAGCCACTTCCGGCACTAACGCAGCTTCCGACTATGCCAACCCGTATTAGCTGTCCGTAGCCAAACGATTTCAACGTGTATTGTCGGATTTCTAATTGCACCGTCGATACCGTGTTCTCAACTGAACCGAGAATACGTTCGAATGAACGACAAATCCATTCTCAAACGTATAACGAATTCCATTTAGTTAAAAGGCTCGTTTAACCATTCCGATCGCTATAAAACACATAATGGCCGGTAATCAGAGATGATACTTGGAAATCGATTCGACGCAGTGGGGTAAATGCGACAATAGTCTTTCACAAATCCAGTGAAAACATTGAAAATATAACGGAATGTAATGGCATATTATTTCTGAACCTAATAACGACCTATACCTATAGGCAATTACAACGTAAAACTATTGTAATATTTTAAACTTGACTGAAAGTATCTTAGTGGGTTATTATTTTAAAGTTTAGAAGCAACATTACGTTTGAGTTCAATTAACAGTGATATAGCAATAATATACAGTTAGTTGCAAATTTAATCAAAACAGATGTTCATGGGCATATCATAATATACAATAATCCAGTATAATTACTTGCAAAAGAAATTCGGCAACTCGAAAATTCCAAGAAAAATTTGATAATACAAAAATATAGTTCAAGAGGCGTTAATAAGGAAACTGTTTTTTTTATTTCGGCAACGAAACGATCGTAGGCACCATAACAACTCTTCAAAGAAATTTTGAATGTTCATATTATCACGAATATTGAAAAAAATACGATATATGGAAAAAAAAAAGTTGAATTCGATGTTACGTAGTTTTCGATGTACTACATTATAATAGTAAAATGTTTTCGAAGAAACATCTCTTCCTTTTCAAGATTTATTCCCATTGCTCTGTTTTTCTTAAAATCTTTATTATCACAAAATGTACGACATTAAAAACCACACAACATTCAATTTAATGTCTTTCTCATATCTTATACGATTTTGCAAATATTCACGATAATATGAAAACTCACCACTTTTTCGAGGAGGTGTTTTTACACCTAAGAGCATTTTATTGCCGAAAGAAGAAATAGTTTTCTTATTTTGCCTCTTGAACTACATTTCCGCAAAGTTTCAAATTCTTTGAAATTTTTTATAGTTCCCGAATTTACCTTGCTAACAGTAAATGTCTAATACAATTACTTAATAGTCAATTTTAAATTCCTAACATTTACGGATAAGATGATGAAATATCTTAAAATTAACCGAATTTATTCACGAGCATTTCGATCGACCTGTATTATCTCGACTAATTCCGTTCGTGTACAGGCTTGTTGATAACAAATGTAACCCTTCCTTTACTCGGCGAACATAACGAGCGAACTCGTGCACTTCGGTATTTCACGGTCGATAAAATAAACCTAATCCAAACCTTGCCGAGGAAACCTCCTCTCTCATCCCTCCAGTTGCAGCGTCTTCTTCTACATAGTATAGACTGTCGGCGATACGTAACCGGAGAGCGTCATAAAGTTTACGAGGACCATGTTATGTCCAAGCCATAAGGAATAGGTCCTTCCCCCTTTTCTACCAGCGTGGCTGCACCTATCCATTGTCACTAGCAAACGCGCCAGCGAGTGTTTCGTCTGACTTTTTTCCAATTTTTTGAATCTCTCGAGAATAGCACAGAGATAGATAGCGGAAACTGAATATATTTGAAAAGATTTGTGTCTCTCTTTTATGGAGAGAAAGTTTAGGTTTAAAGTCAGAGGATACGGAGTGGTATCAGATTGTATGGAAAAGAGAATAGTGTAATATTGTTGGAAACCTTGCCTATATTCAAAACGTACTACTTCTCTGAATATACTTTCTATTATTATGCTGGATATGTTAGACGCATACTTAGACAGATTTTCCTCGAGATTTCAATTTTAATTTCAATGTTATCATTATTTTTTTCGAATTTCGTTGCATCTGTTTTTAATTTTCATTGATATGTGGTGTTTACAGGTTAATGACAATTTCACCAATTATCAAATGTACTACTCGTTGCGAATGAAATTTTATTGGCTATTCTCGAAATAGGTGGTTCTATGCGGTACCTTGCAATTGCCACGTAAAATGAATTTTACGTGTAAATAACTTACAGAAGCGAACTTTTCAAACAGTTGCTGACGATAAAATTTGCTATAATGCTAGACTTCTAGTAGTGCATTGCAAAGAACACTTTTGATGCTTAAGTAAAAAACTCGGTTTTATTTATTTTATTCTGAAAAAAATTTACAAATTAAGATTTTTTTAAGGTTACTTCGACATATAATATAATAAGTCACTTTCGTGCATCAATTTCACTTGACTTTCTGTGCAGCCACCGTGGATCATCGGTGACCTACGTTATTGCGTTCTTTATGTACAATGACTTCCATTAATACTGGATCACCCTTTAAAACAGAATAACTTTTTAAAACTTAGATCAAACGAATTGAGTTCTCGTGAGAAGTTTAAAAAACACATTTTGCAGATTTACCTCAATTACACACTGCAAATTTCATCGAAACTGATTAACGTTACTATAAGGTACAAACGACTAAAGATGTAACTGCAATAAATGAGAAAATGTTTACATCTTTCAATGCTTGTGCCTTATTCCCGCACAAATCGATTTCGATGAAATTTTCAGCGTGTATATAATTAATATAAACCTACAAAACGCATTTTTAAACATAATATTTATATATATTTTTAGGTAAAAAAAGTTATAAAAAGCAATATTTATTAATTGCAATTGTTTTACAATTTTCCTTACATGTTATCTAATAAACTAACCCTCATAACTTCTCAAAAAAAAAAAACTCACATCGTTTAAGCGTCTTTTAAGACAGTTATTCTGTTTAAATGGATGTTCGAATATTAGTAGGAGTCACTGTACGTTATTTTTCAATGAAGATAACCCACTGTATGATGAACTTATTATTCATGGTAATTATGTTCCAACTAAATGATATTACGAACTATTTTATAGTAGTTTCTATTATCTATTTTATAATAGTTTTATAATAATTTCGTATCTTTCTCATACAAAATTATCCAATATCCTTAATGAAAAGTCCAACATGGGTTACTATCAATAAAATCTATATTTTTATTTATCCAAAAATTGTCCAATCTTACCAAGAATGTATAACAACAACAACAAAAAAAGATATTAATGTATTCCTTCTTCAAATACTACTAAAAGAAATGAAAATAAGTAGAAACATAAGATACTAAATACTATGTCATCCTGATTTTTTTAATATACAATTTTCGTTTACATTCTAATAAAAACCTACATAAAGTCCACGAAAAATAAGTCATCCTCTCGGATACACGCCACGGTTTCAGCAATCACTTAACATCACCGCGAGATCGATCGTCGTCGTAAATATAATTACATAAAAGAACTGTTACCATTACACCGTGATCGTTTGCGTTGTACCAACCAACCGTGCCAATTGTTCGGCCGACGGAAGCAATAAAGTCCGACCGTCAAATTTAATCGCCATCCATACATCTTCGAAGAAGGTGCAACAAACGCCAAGCGAGCCGCTATTATACCGCTGCGAGCTGCTTTTTTGTTATAACGGAATCACGTTACATACGAGCTAATAACGTGTTAACGGAAAACAAGATGAACGATGGGAAACGTAAAAACGGTCATCATTGACGTAAACAGCTTTAATAGAGGCGTAGACTAACAAAATCGTTACTTTTTCTTCGGAGAAAGCCAACCTTACCTTCGAAAGATATTATTAGAATATGTATTATCGAAGTATAAAGGACGTGTCCCAAGTTTCTGCATAAACATTGTCAGTGTATTCTATGTGTAAAAATAAGATGTTTGGATGCTTTACTTGAAAGTTATTAGGCTCACGTGTTCACGGTTGCGCTACAATCTACATAGGACAATGCCCATTTTTAGAAGTGCAGTCTAAATGTGGATGTACTTGTAAAATAATCGAAATGAAAAGTAAAAACTACATATTTTCAGATCGAAATATTTAGAAAACATATTACAAATGCAGATAAATTTAAACTAAAATACTATTTATAATATTTAAAAAAAGGACACTAAAACGCTTTGCCGCTTTCAGAGTTCCCATCTTCTTTACCCTAACGCCTATAATAATTTCTTCCATATCCTTTTTATTTCAACACTTCCTTTTATCCTGTCTAATGTACCTTGGACTAATTCTGGACATCTTGAAATATATATCCAAAAGTGATATAAATTTTGGCTAGTCCAGATTTGATACTAACTTTACAATCCGTATTCAGATCATTTGCTCAGAAACGCTTAGAGCGATAATATTTATTACTACGCGATGATATTCACGATAAAACTTATACTAAAAAGAAGCTTACAATATCCATAATGTAGCACTCTTAATTAATTAGATCTTAGTTTAACAGATTATTGTTGAAGTTATCTGAAAAATGTTTTAAAATGGCAAAATGGAAAAAATGATACTTAAATAAAATAATACTTCTTTTGTTCATAAATCATAGTTTCATCCTATTCTCAGTAGGATGAAGCACCTGATATGATTCAGTACTTTAGATAGTCCATACTTGCAACCTAGCCTATATTTGGGTCGTCTCCTCTAATATTTAACGTCGCAAGAAATCGACTACTAGAATCAACAACATAATACCAAGTTACACGAAGAAAAGAGCAAAGCAGAAAGACTTAACAAGGGAAGAAAAAGGATATCGAGGGTATAGAGGGAAAAAAGAACGCGTTCAAGTATCGCAGAAGTGGCGATTACCCTCGCCGAAATGCCATGCGAGGGCAATTTTCACGGTCCGCAATCCACGATCTAAAAGCAAGGGAGTTTCAATTGCCGAAGCAGTGAGATGCGGCGTAAGTTTCTCATTGACCTAAATTCTTTTTCACCCGACATCCACTTTCTTCCCTGTTGCTCCGGCCCCCTGACACGCCACAACCCTTCAACCGCTATACGCATTCCAATACATGCGCATACATTCCACCTTAATCCCTTACTTCTCTCCCTCTCTCTCTCTCTTTCTCACTTTCTTCTTCTCTATCTCTCTTTCCCTGTCTCTCCTTTTCCTGTACTTACTCGTGAGAATGTCGATGAAAATGTCGGAAATTTCTTAGATATTACCTTCCGCTGACGCGAACCAACGCTAAACGAATTCCGAATTCCGTGGTGAAAAATATATTAACGTGAAAAATCGATGGCTACCGTTCGACGCCGCTTTTAATACGTTCTCGTTCTCGCTAGAAGAAACCTTGTACTTCGAGCTACTACTACTGCTGGTGGTGCTGCTGCTAGTGCAGCTGTTCTATTTGGCACCACAGAAAAATTGCTACCGTTTGCGGCGAGAACGAACAAGGGTACAAGTACTAGCACGCTCATGTCTCTCTCTCTCTCTCTCTCTCTCTTCATTGTACGCGCTACTGGAAAATTGGAGATGTGCTATAAAACATTTGTACATCACTTTAATCGATAGGTTAGCGGGGGTGGACCAATAGTTAAGGCGATACAATTGATCGTTTTACAAGTTTTCAGATATTGAATGAAAGTAGTTACGAGCAATATGTTTCAAAATGTGATTTCATTCGAGCAATTTCTGTGGTAACATTAATTATGAAGAATCGAATTGCTTTTTTTGTTTCCTTTTTATATTAACGAATGTAGGTAAGGCCGGTTCTCGACTGTTAGCCGCCTATGTGCTAGAAATATTTACCCTCTCCCCGATAAACGAACTCAACTGATGAAAGCTTAACATTATATTTCTATGAGAGTTCCATTTAGTTGGCAGGAGTAAAAAGTTTCAATTTAATTTTATTCTTTAAAGTGCACTATCGATCGCCTTCATATATTCACGCATTGTACACGCATGATAGAATCACTCCTGTGTGTAGGTTATTATTGATCACCAAACTGTGAGGTTATTAATTATTTCTTCTTGTAGATAAACCATTCTGTTTATATAGGACGACGCATTTTAATCTATAAATGCGCATATTTCAAACGGTACGTTAAACTGTTTTTAAGAGATTAACCTATTTCTTCCCAACATTGCGTATACGCAACATTCAAGGAAATATCTTCATCAACAGAAATTATTCTCACAAACTTATTAGAGAATGTAATGTATTACATATCAATATTTTTCTCCTTATATAGGACACACAACAGCGAGGAAATAAAGAGGCGCAGAGTCCCGGCTTGTCAGTCCGGTTCCCACTTGGTACTTCAAATTTTTCCTCGACTCCTACAATTATATTTTTATTCGTGCTGTTTGTTTTATCGTTTCCTGAATATTACTTAAATTTGCTATTTTTCGTGAAGAAGAGTGTTTTATAAAATGACAATTTTGTTGGTTACAGAATTCTCATTGTTTAGGCGTGAACAACTTAACGCTTTGTAATTTGAAAGAGAGTCTTTCGAGTATGCTCACTTCAAACGTCAACGTTAATGACGATTGAATGTTTGTTGAAATTGGATACTGGAAGGTGGTGAAATAACGATGTCGCGAGTACACATAACACTTAAATTTAAATTTATTCTACAATTGTTGAACGCGTTTAGACGGTGATAATACTTTTTAATTTTACTAGCTGATAGTTTCTTAGAACAAAGGTAAAAATCTCGCGAAAATCTATTCTTAAATAGCATTCCCGGAGGGCCGTGACGGGGGATGAGACACGCGGATTGGTCGCTATGCTGAATTTTCCAGTTTTGGAAGGGAAGACGGTCGTGTTTAGTGATTGGTTGGAGTTTGGTGGCAACCACCAACAAGCTGACCGCCTTCAAGCCCTTTGGTCATCCCTAGGTACCGAGGGCACCTTCGAGTGACGTCAGGGGGATTTCCGCGTGTCTCGACCGTAGCAAGTAATAACCTTATGAAGCCCCTTGACCCTACTAAAACATGCGAAAACTAAATTCAAAGGAAAAGATGTTAATCCGCGAACAAAGAACGAAGGTGCTCGTCGAAAACATTATGAAAGGTAACCGATGGTCGATGGCTTCATTAACTCATTATTGCTACGGGCCAGTTCAGAGATTCATAGAGTATAGACTCTATTTACAACAGTTAAACTGGTTTTATGGCGTGTCGTGTAGAGAAGAAAATTAAATATCGCGACGTTGTGAAAAGGAGTGCCGAATAATAGGTTTTGATGGTAAGTGAGATCGGCCTCAACAAATTGTAATTACGTTTACGTCGTAACACTCATGTATTGTATATTTCTTAGAAAATTTATGATGAGTCAGTAAAAGTCAATGAGTATCATAGGACTTATTTTCCAATAAGATTGTTTTACTGTTGCATCTACGCAATATTAAGACGAAATGGGTTAAAGATGTCAAAGGATGACATTAAAATGTATTAATTGTAAATTCACTTAAAATTAGTGAAAACGTTAAGTTAAATTGAAAACCCGTTGGATATTTTTATAAGACACGTGATGTGTTTCTTTTCTTTAAAATGATAGAGCATAACCAGACAAGATCAACGACCCTACACGTAGCATGATTTTATTGAAAACAGAAAAAAAGAACATGAAAATACAACGACATAGTTCACTCTAATGAACTGATATGTGTTTCTTCAAGTGTAAATTAATATGTCAACGAGCGATAATATTATACCTGTATAAAAAGTATGATAAAGCATGTATAATAAAACGTACGAAGAGTGTAATAAAGAATCCATAATAATCCCTAGAGCAAGTTGATATTTTTATCGAAGATACTATTTTTTCGTCAATTACGAAGCTTTCAGGTGAATCAAGTGATCGAATTATCGGGTGTCATGAAATTTCCCAGGAATATCAACTTGTCACATCTACTGCACGTGGAAAACAACGTTAAACGGAGAAAGCTGTCCGGTATCGATGTCATTCCGTAGGATGCACGTCGAATTCGAGGAGCTGGCAACTTTAATTATCCGGACGGGTATCACCGCTATACAGTCGACTAAAGCTGATTAAAGCTTTTAATTAGCGAGCGTAATAATGATTTATTAGATAATATGCGACAAAGAAGAAGAACAAGAGAAGGGTAATGAAAGAGCAGAAATCGAATAGTGCTGGTGCCAATGTAAAAATCGTTCGCTAGCAATTTCTTTAATTACGTGTAATTAGCAGCTACACCAGGTCGCGGAAGCATCGATTGAATTAAACTTACGGGGGGCACTTTGAATATGAATTCAGAATTTCCCTTTGCGTCAATCGACCGCGCGTTTCTGGTCTTAACTAGAGTTCTCAGTCTTGATCGTTTTACGTTCCTCGGTTAAACTGGCATCGACCTCCTTTCTCACCCACGCTATACTGTATATAGAGACACAAAAGAAATATGAGATGAAGAAATGAACAAAGAAGCATCTGATGCATTTCTGAAAAAAATGCAAGCACATGACGATCTCGATCTATGAAATAAGTTGCGCCGTACATTGGGCGAACAAATTAGTCCTTTCGCTACGGCAGATTTGATCATATAATGTGTGTGGTGAAAGGTAGATATCCAATTCTTAGTTGCGATATTTGTCAAATTGTTTCTAAAGGTTCAAAAATCAAAAATTTGTCTCGTTAACTTTCTATAGCACTATGTGACTTGAAAGGTACATATCCGCTCGTTTATATTTTACACATCCCGTTTATGTCTTTATTATTATATTCAACTTCTTTATGAGCTTCTTTATAATAATTATTAATCCCTGCTTTTCGACATTTCTGAAGATGTAAAATTCTGATCAATCGCAATGTTCCTTTTCATAAAGACAAAAAATCGGATTATAAGGGGTTAAATTAAAATGAAAGTGAGCAAACGATAAAATTATTGTTTAAATTGAGATGAAAGGGCAGTAGCAGAAGAGTAAGAACAAATTTCTAAAGCGCTTATAGACTCCAACAACAATGAAAGGATTAATTGAGCGTCAGTAAGGAAAATATATTTTCTGTTTTTGTGCAGAAATAAAATCGCGAAATAAAATTTTTCTATATTGTACATACAATTTAGAATGTACTATTTAATACTAAACAAATACAAAAAAAAATTAAACCTAGTTTATGTTATCATAAAAAGTACAGTTAAAGAGTAACAATAAAATCATTATTTAGTAATGTCATCTTCTGTTGCAATTACCCCATCAATTCTTTTAAGTATACTTTCAACACATTTTAAACAGTTTATTTTAATTGCTTCGTTACTGAATAACCTCAGAAACTATTAACAATCAAAACTGCAGCTTGCAGTTGTCAAGTGGCGTCTGACAATACTGACACAAAATAACTATCATTTGACAAATGATATTGTCAAGTGCAATACTTTATAAAAAATAATCAGTAGAATTCAATTTTATGAGAATTAGACTTTCATCTAAAATTTGATTGTTTTAACATGAAATCGTCAATTTATCCAGGTACTCGATATCTAGCAGATACTCTAACCATTTGATCAAACACTGTATTTTCATAACGATAGATTTAGTTTGGGAGTATGTCATTACTATCACGAATTTGCAGAATTCTGTGTCTGTTTGTTTGAGGCTTTTTTCATAAATGTTGGGCTTATAGGACTTGTTATCATTTTAGCTTTTCTTATTCTTTTATTTTTATTATTAGAATTGTTCATTAAAATTTACAACGGTTTGAAAGTACCATTATCATATATAATTCTCCATATGCAGGGTGTATTTCCGTCAACTGATGGTGCAATCCAAAAAGGGATGGAAAGAATGATTAATTTCCGAATAAATCGATGTTGAAAATAAATTATATACAATGTTTAGCTTCCAGATAAAAGATTAAGATTTTTATTTCGAAATATAGCGTTCATCCGCAACGATATTTGATCTATTGTTTCGCGCACAAAGAAAAGCAGAGATACGTAATGGAAATTCGCTGTAATAGCGAGCTACGTGTATTATTACTATCTAGACCGCCTCCTTTTGCAAACGTTTCATATCCTAGACCGTACCTTCGTTCTCCCTATGTAAATGTGGCATGATTAGCAATTAGCTGTAACAAGCTGACATCCTTCCTCATACATATCTCATGGTACGCGTAGATGCTTATTCGTGATATTACGAATTTTAAATCATTCTATCTTCAATGAAATCCCTGCGAAATCTTGACGAAGAAAGTGGTACTGTGATGTTTGCTGATGATAAATACTGGTGGATTTAAATTATCGCGAGGTTCTATGTTAAACTTAGATTTAAAAATTTTTGATATTCATTGATTGATGGATAAACGCTAACTCGAAAATTTTAATATAATAATTCACAATATAATATTTGGAAAGTGTACCTACTAAAAATATATTGTCAAATATGTATTTTGTTGTGATTATACACAATATACCAAGGAAATATTTACAGTAAAAAAGGTTTAAAAAGATTTCAATACATCTTATTAGAATTTATTTTAAGTTGCATAATTTTAACAGAGAATATAGTAAATAAATGATAATTACGTTATTTTATTTAGGAACAAGATTTACTATTAGCACAAAGAAAAATATTGTCAAAAATTAAAATTAATGTAATCTGTTGCATCACAATGCAAACATGACAAACCTTCGGTCTGGCGGATTATCCTTATAAAATTATTTAGTCACATTTAATCGTCAGATCGAGGTACCGTACCTATAGCCCCCGTAGACAGACCTACTGCCGAGGAGAAAATATTAATTTATTACTAGACAAGCATAAGGATCTTCCGGATCAATCTTCTAAAAATTTAATTTATAATTTTAACAACAACTCTTTTCCTTGGAAGGATCTATACCTAACGCATTATTTTATTTCCTTAGTTTAATTATTAACCAATGTACTAATACTAAATGTTATGTTTTTGAATGAAAATAAATTAAATATTATTTATTTGCTAAACTCTCTGTTGAGATTATATGATACAAAGCTACATAAATCCTAATCAGGTGTACGAAGATTTCTTTGACCGAATATATGTATATTCTATTTGGATAAGTAATATTAGTCACGGATGCTTGGTTAAATGCATTTCGATCCAACAATTTCTTTTCGTGAAATGAACGCATAGGAAATCAATTCGAATCGCAATTTCTACCAACAAATTCCACATTGAAAATTATTATTTAATTGTTAAACAAATACTGATTCATTGACGCGTCTAATTAGTGAGACACACCTGAAAACATTTCAGTTTGATTGACAGAATGGCTATACTGTTAATGAATTCGTGTTGTACAGGCTACAGCCACGTATAAACTCTGTTTCCTTTCTAATAAAAAACCAATAGTGGCAATGTGCACACGCCTGTCAATAAACTTTAATTACTAGTTTTTCATCACAAACGTTATACGAATCGTGATGAAACGGAAAATAATACCGTAGACGAGTATGTTAACCATAAGCATCGAACGTCCAGATATTTTGCACTACTCGTGTAGCACGACGAAAATAGTTAAGTATCGGCCTGTTTATTCACGTTTCTCTTCCATTTTTGTATAGCATCGTGCCACGTGCATTTTTCCCACATCGTTCCATTTTCAATTATCACGTACTGGTAACGAAATTATTCTTCGATTCCAGAACTATACCTGTAATAACAATCTCCGGGGTGAAAAAAAAATATTTTGGTTTTGTTGGAAACAAATATTTTCAGTTGTTCTACGCTCTTTGCATGAGAAAATATGTATAAACAATATAAAAACAGACTGCGTGCGTTCGACTAACAATGGGGTAAACGTTCTTATTAGTGACTAATTCTTTATTTCATTTTATTAATTTAATTAGATTATTTATATATTTACTTACTTACAGATTACTTATTAGACTTTTTTTAGAAATTAAAATCTAGATAATTAATCTAATTTAAAAATGGTAGACAAAACGATACATTGACCAAAACTTTAAAGCAATAAAGTTAAAAGTAATTTATTTGTTACTTTATGGATTATTTCTTGATTATAATATTAATACTTTGACAGCTGCCCTTATGCCCTTATCACACAAAAACTTGCACTTGCCACTGATATTTTTCACGAGTTTATAAGTATCTACAGTCTAAACGGTATGCTTGCAAACAAAAATTCGCAGGAATTTAAAATACAGATGAAATGAAAGAGTTCTTGACAGCCTTTGATTTTTAAATTTGCATTTTATTACAAAATGGCGACTATTTGAATAAGAAATATACAATTTTTAACTTGATTATCACTTTCGTTCAGTTGTGAAAAAATAGAATAGCATTTTTAGAAAATCAACAATAGATAATTATTACATAACACTTTTATGAATATTTTGTCCAAATTTGAATTCGATTAATTTCTGAGCAATAATGGCTAACGTCTTGAAGGATCCAGTTTAGCGAAAAAAGGTTTTAAGGGTTGCAGTTATAAACGTATTAATTTTCTAAAACTTATGGAACTTGATTGATTTTTAGGATATAGATCAGAAATTGTTAAAATATACTTTCAAAATTCTCAACTCGTTGAAAACGTAAAAATTAGAAAATCTGCGCATGAATGAAACCATAAGTATATGTTGTGGGTCGATAAATATTGGTACAATGAAGTCTTTTTTATAATTACTTTCATGATCAATTTTTTAAATACTTTATAAAGTATACTTTTACAAAGTATAATTAACATATAAATATTATATTATAAATAAAACTACTAGTTAGTGTTTAATGTACAATGATTAAAACTACTGAATGGTAATGGGGAATATAAGGTAGACGGTAAAAGGAGCAAATAGTTCAATAAAACACATTCACAGAATGTAAATTTCCTTAATAATTTTCAAGTAATCATTCACATTACATTTGAAAACCGATTTGTGTAGAAAATTAGAAGGACTATCTGAATAATCCTTATATTAATTTCTTTATAAGTTAATAAAAAATAACTACTTTTAAAAGATTACATTCTTACGTGTCATTCACCTTAGATTTTTAATCATCTAAACAGCTCTTTCCATATCCTTGGTACAAATCAATAATACAATAAAGTCAACCAGTTACAACAATCCACGTGGACGAAACTATACGTTCGCGAAAAGGAGCGCATTCGATCGTCTAGCAAGCAAGGAAGGAGTGACCTTAATCACGGCGAAGTAGGTTTCCCAATAATGAAATATCGAAGACGAAGGAGCAAAACGTCAACGAAAAAGCTTCGCTGATAATGAAATATCAGAGCGGAGGGAATGGTATCCAAGGTGGAGGCGAAGTAGAAGGAAGAGAAGGAAGACTGCAAAGAGAAACGCAATAGCAAAGCGGAACAAAGGGTAATAGTGATGGGGGAGAGAGCAAGAGAGAGAGAGAGAGAGAGAGATGTAATGGCAGAATGGCACAATTCGGTTTCTTCTTCGACCCCCGGGTGGCACTCGGTGTACCGTATTCATCCGAGTTCGTTAACTACGACGAGCAGCCGAATCGAGCGTCGCTTAGCAGGAAAACTTGCTTCCGGCTGCCTGGGCCAGCAGCAATTAGGGCAAGCGGCTAATTACGTCGTTAATGAATGGGCCGATCAACGGAGGAGCGAAAGAGGACGTAGACAGAGGGGCACAAAGAGACAGGGAAACAGAGAGAAAGGGTCGTGTTTTATGTCGTGACGGAACGACGCGGACGTCACGTCGCCGTCTGGCCGATATGTGTGCCTGCCAATAATGCTGGTGGTAACGATCGTGACGGTGGGGTCCCGCGTTCCATCAGACAGACAACGACAACGACAATGATGGCTAAATTAATGGTGGCTCCGTGGCCCATCGGCATACACTGATTCTGACATGAGCTGATGTGACGTGACGAATCGGTACGAAGGCTAGGAATTGAGACCTGGAGTATCGGTCACCGATGCGGGAAACGAATTGTCGTTGTAAGCTTTTGTAATTCAGACCCGATAGGTGAACGCATTTTCTGAAAATGTCGCTGAAAGGTATAGTCGAGGTTACGATATAGCGAGGTTGTAAAATCGGTCAGGCGTCAAAGTAAACATATTTTTTCTGCCGGAACAAGCAAATTGACAGAAATACGGGCAGATAAAGATTTGAAACCGTGGTCAGGACCGTACAAAGAATTCTTATATCTAGTGTCGATGTATCTTTCATAAAATATGAAAGAAAAAGATTCATGCTCATATTATAATTATTTTTTCTTGTTTTCCAATTTATTAAATTAGTCTTCCTATTCATTGTTGATATTCTTCTTCGATGTTTATCGCCCTATTCACAGCTTTTTTTCAATTATGTGGTTTAATATTGTCCATTTCTCTCTTGATTAATTCAATAACTTGTCGATGGAATTTCGAGTATCTATTTGTTCTCCTTACATTCAATTTTAGTTGAGCCCAAATAATTTCTATCGCGTTGAATATGCAGAAATAGGGTGGCAATCTCAGAACAGTATAGCCGTTCTTTGCTATTTCACACATAATATATCTTTTTTTTAATTTCCCAACTTTTAGAACTTTTAATAATTGTTCTTTTGTGTAACTTTCAAAAAATAAATTATATTTTATTAAAAAGTCTTGAATTTCCACCTTTGAACTTGATTTGCACAGAATTTTTTGGGCCAGTCTTGAATGGTATCGTGCGTTATCCATTACTATTACATTGTTAGACTTTATGTTTGGTAATAACTTTTCTTTAAACCATTGTTCAAATATCGAAGTCTTCATATTTTTATGGTTAGGTTAGGTAAAAATGTAAAATAATCAGTCTTTTTCCTTTATTTGTTGGTGTCAATACATTGCAAAGATGAATCCGTCCTTTTGCTGCAGTATCGCGTGTGTCAAACCACGTCTTATCCAAGTAATAAATTGTTTTACTTTGTTATCGAAATTCAGCAAGTAATGTTAAATATCATGATTTCCAATTTATAATTCTTTCGTGGTCTATAATTGCTGTCTGTAATATAACTGTGTTCTATAAACAGTTTCAATTGTAGGTATTTCATTTCCTTTGTATGAAAAGTAAATTTGTTTCCTAATACGGTGCTCCAGGAAGAAAGTTAATTTTTTTATTTTCTGTAGTTCTTGCCTTTCTTCCTTTGTCCAACGGCAGATGTAAATAATGTTCGAATTTTCGTTATTGAAACCTCCCTCAGTGTTGCAGCGTTTTTAATGGCTTTTTCTCTTTTCATGCAGTAGATCTTCATTAAGTTTCTACACATATTCAGACAAATACCTTGTGCGCCTTCTGATAAATGACGTTTTCTTTTTTTTTTTTTTTTTTTATAATTTCTTCACTCTGCTATATACCATTTCCTTCTTCAGGCTGTTCATTTAATATTTATTCACGACAGTAATCATAAGAAGAATATAAACTTCCCCAAAGTCGAAACATTTTTAGTATTAAATCATCACTTCACTCTCATTAAACAAGCGTAGAAATACAAATTTTCAATAATGTTCACAGTTTGAATATCAAACTGATTCTAATATGTTTTCTGAAAACTGCATGGAGCTGGGACAAATTGGAGTTTTTCGCTTCTCTGGGGGAAGCCGCTTTTGCAAGTATGATTACAGGTAAAGATTTTATTGATGTCTGTAACATCTTAATTTACCTGTCCGTGTTACATACAAATAGAAAACGCAAAAAGGTTGTGCAGCTGCAAATACAGAAAGAAATTACAAATATTTCAGATAGTAATTAATATTAACATATTTTCCATTTGTAAATGAAATATCATTTTCCACTTGAAATACTAAATCATATGTTACCATTCATTTATTATTGGAATCCTCAAACAGATTACAACGCACAGCCCGGAGTGCTGTAACATCAATCGATGCCAATTCTTAAAAGTTTAATTTACGATCTCCCCATATCGTAGACCCGACTATACAAACAAAAAAGAATTATGACGATCTCACGTTTTAAAGCAAAATAGCTGCATCCGGAGAAATTGTTCTACAGAATGTTTTCTGAAAGAAAAAATTCGTGTTCTTTTACATTACTTTAATTTATTACAGTAAGCTTGACAAGTGTAACACTTAGAGACGCATGAGTTTGACGCATGATTAACAAGTCAGTGCGAGTTTTTGCAAAACTGCATCAATACAGAATGGAATTGCACTTGCTTTTCAAATTGAACCCTACAAATGTATAATAACTAATGTAAAATAATTTATAGGGTTCCATTTAAAGACCAAGTGCAATTGTATTTTGTAACTGCATCTATCCACTTGATGATAGAACTTGTTAAACAATGCAAAATTTTTCTGTCTGCAAAATGAACAAGGTTATAGTCTGGCCCAGTTACTAGATACACTACCGCTCATGAAAGTACAAACACTTGAAAAGTAAAAGAAAAGATAAACACAAAAAATACTTAATATAAAATAATTTCATTTCTATTATTAAATAATTAAATAATATTCAAACAAATACAAATTAAGAACTTTCAAAACTGCATTTTCTATTCGTCGAAAAGGAAATTTCAAATAAAAAAGAAAAAATGTCAAGTAAACACACAATGAATAAAGAACGATTTTCAACTAATATGTAAGACCAATTATTTTCTTTCAGTTTCATTTCAATACAAGGTAAGCAGGAAAAAAACTTTTTTAGAAATAAATTTATATAGATCTTAAGAAGATAAAATATTAGTAACTTATTATTTGATGAATGGGTAGAAGGATGGCAATATACACATATTTTAGACAAATCATGAATAATTATTTATTAAGAAAAACTTTTTAACCAAGTGTTCACATTTTCATGAACTGCAGTGTATATCCTGCATAAATGCGCAAGGTTTCTTCATGAATACTATAGAACGACAGAAGTAGAATAAGTGCCGGAAACGGGAAGTTCATAGGAAACAAAGCTGTTCGTCCTCATATGAACCTGGATATCATATATGTATATACTTCCTAGGCTAGTCGAAAATGAAGGCAAACTTCTTAAAAATGAGAAAATAAAATAATGGAATCTAAAAATCTGAAAAAGAGAATGTTTGTGCGTGAATAGAAAAAGGTTCTCAACAAACGTTGGCAGCGACGTAAATGGCACGATACTTTTCACGACAAACTGCAAGCGTATAAAATACACAATAAAATAATTAGTACAGCACGGTGCCGTAAAATAAAACTAACGCATATCCCAACGAAGATTGGGAACAATTTTAAATGCCAGAAAAGAGTCGCGTTAAAAGAGCGATAGAAAGTTTTCCAAGGGTCTGATATCTTGTAAAGGTGAACATCATTATAAAAGGTGGAGGTGAAAAGTTTCCAGAACAGGGTTAATAAAAGAAAATGTTCGAAAAACTAGCTAACTAACTTCGTGTCAAAAGGATTATACTTCGCGAGAATTCGATTCTTTTCATAGAGAAGATCTGAAGATTAAAACTTGTTCAAACTTAATAACGCAGATGTAGTAAATTACCAATTCCTTCCTTATCCTGATTTATCTCTTTCTAAATCTTTCTTCGTTATATTTCAAAGTATCATCTATCAACTTCTTTTTTTTTTCTTTTTAAATAAAAGTAACAAGTATAAAGTCAATGTTTAAATCTAACAAATATGCGATAAGAATTAATATTTTATATGTCTCGTTTCGAAAAAATTTACCACCGAACTTGTTTTTACAATTGCGACCTTGTTACCGAAGTTTCGATGGCATTACGAAGTTTCATCGCCAGTTTACACCATACTTTCGTTATAACACGCCATCCGAATGCACGACACGGAAACTCCGAATACTTCTTATCCAGGGCTTAATATCCCGATTCTAACGATTCATTAACACTTAATTACAATTTCCGTTCGTTTCCCATTACGCAGAAATGAGAAATTTTATGCGACACTTCACAGTCGAAATCGCCCTGATTACGTTGTAAAATCGCTCGTTATTTTTAGCATTAATTTATGTATATTCCTACTGCACCGAAATGATAACCAATTCAACTTTTCATTATTCAACAGAAGAATAAAAAGGGAATTAGGAAATCCGCAAATGTCAACCTGTTTCGACCATTATTTGCTATAACTAAGTAAGGAGAAACATCGGTGAAATTTACTTCAATATTGAAATATCTTGAAAAATGTGTAAATGGAAAATGAATTAGATCTGAGTGAGAATTTCAAAGCAAAAACTTGCTGAAACTCTCATGCAATTTTTCGTCATTATTGAAGTGTCGAAAGTAAATATAACGTAAAAAGACTGTGTCAACTATGACCCAATTAGTACAGTATTCCGAAAGTTAATACTGATATTCTAATGATACATAGCACGGCCCCGAATTTCCGTACGACTCTACTTCCAATTACAGATAAAAATCCCATTAGTATTATTAAATGACATACTATCTAGCATTTTCATCATTACGCGTCCATTGTACTTATCACTGCGAAAAATCTCCTGTCAGAAAACTGACTAGCTCGTTTAACATTATTTGTTCCGAGTGATTTACTTTCACGACGCAAGAAAACGACTGGACTGTTCACTTTTTCTAGAAAATAAAATCGAACAGTTATCCGGAGTAATTAAAAAGTTGCTCTTGCAAATTAGGGGGCTTAAAATTTCTTCGTAATAGATATAAGGAATATTTGAAAGAAAAGTCTAAAAGTCTAAAAGAAAACTCTTTTCTCCTTCCTTCTTTTTTTTTAGCGTCATATCGATTGTTTGGTCTTTAGCGACGCGGTATAGTTTACATTTCCTTTACCTTCTGTAATTAAATTCTACGGTGCAAAATTGTCTTTTAAAAAATTGTTTTCTTGAAAGTCATAATGAAGAGCTTACGAAACACCCAATTACCGTTCCCACTCATGCATACGCCCCTTCACATACAACGTGCCGTTAACCCACTTTAACACTTCGTTCGAGGACACTCCGGCCGAGAAAAACGTTAATCCCATTAGCGTTGTTAAACAACGAAGCTTACTATCTCGCCTCGATCATCCAGTATTAGTCCGTTGTAGCAAAATCGCCTTCCAAGGAGGTCATTGTGTCAGTTTTCGTCTCGCCTTGCGACGAAACAAAGCCATTGGTCGACGTCACGTTTTCTTAAAGCTGGTCCACGAAGTCGTGGGTAACGGTACGATGAAAGAGACGAAATCAAGAAGAAATAAAAGAGAAAGAAAATGGAACACGGCCGAATCTCAGGTGCCAGGGGCCCATTAACGCGTCAGAAGGAAACTTTCCACGCGAATAATGCAAATTATCCCCGAAACGCCCCAAGCTTCGAGCCTCGATTCCCGCTCGACCCCATCCTACTCTTTCGTTCTTCTTTAACGTTTCCACACAACCAACTCGATTCCCCCTGTCCATTGGTTTTTCTCATGATGAATCCTTCTACAATCCTCCCGAAAGCGTCAACGACTCCATAGCCGAAACGAGTTAATCCGTTTACATTAACGCAACCAAGGGATGCGTGAAATCCGGTTAACGCTAGCCAGGTCAAAACTCCGTCACAGCGAAGCTGGAATTGAGGATTCTAGCTAGCGTGTACCGTTCACAGTGTCGAACAGATCAATTTTTCAACGGTTCAACAATTCGTTCGATTTCCAAACATCAAACCTGTTCATAGTAAGTCCACCAGAATGAAAGTAACAGTCCCATCCTGGGATAACCGAGAAATATTGCGCTGTTATAACGAAAAGCTTTTGACTAGTCAGAAATACGATTATGGTTTTACGATCAAACAACACGTGTACGCGTCCATCTGTGAACCGTAATCACGTAAAAGTACTTTAATTCTCACCTTTGTGATATATGAAAAAAGCATTGCTCTGTGAGATGTTAACGGGATGATTTTTGTACGTATTTTATGTGGATTTCGCTTAGAAGATTGTAGACTGCTTTGCTTTACAAATTATGTTCCATTCGTTGGAATATTTTCATGGTGATACTTTGAAAGGAAGACAATTTTAAAGGTTTGCAGATCTATTACTTATTTATCGGTGTGTACAATAATAATAACACAAAGTAAACGTAAGATGAAGGTTAAATAGAACAATTAAAAAAAGAACCATTTTACATAATTCCAGAAAATTAAAATTAAAACTCAGGGAACCCCTTGATTTATTTATTCCCTTTTTTTACGAACGTCTAATACGAGCAAATGCAAAATTAAATTAATAGATATTTTCCTTAAAATATTCTTATTTAAATTTTGAACATTATATTGGTTGAACTACATATATTCCCTATAGCAATAAACTACCGATATATATATTTCGGTATTCATAATGATATTGAAAGTGTAAACAATTGCGGCTACGTAACAATAATATCAAAAGAGATACTGAAATATAATACTGAAACCACAAAATATATCAGTATTCAATCCCTAATTAAGGATTCTTTTCCTTCTATTCTTTCCACATTTTACAAGGATTTTCACATTACTACGATGTCATGTATCATCACTACGGGGTCACTAGAAGCTTACACGTGGGCAGTCTTTAACGCTTCAATTACGGCGGAGCTGACCGTGAAGTTGTATCGCTTGCATAAACAGTTCTATCGTGGAGTGCGTCTAAACGAAGTTAATACCGCTATCGATCTTCCGACAAAGAGGTATGAAGATATGTATGTACATTCTTGACGATATCGATTAATACATTGCTAAGACGTTTTGTGAAAATATTTCTACATCGCACGCACAATTTATACAGTTTTCAAAGTGGCTAACAAGGAAACCACTATATCTAGTGTCTTTACATTAAAAAACATAACTTAGAGGGAAACCACTATAGTGGTGTTTTTTCCCAAAAAACAATATAGTGGCATTTCGTCCCAAAAACATAACTTAGCAGGAGGCTACTATAGTGATGTTTCGGTGAAAAAAGAGACTTAAGAAAGATCACTAAAGTAACGTGTCGTCCAAGGAAAAGACTTAGGAACAGACCACTATGGTGGCTTTTCGTCCCAAGAAAGACTTAGCTGGAGTCACTATAGTGGCGTTCAGCTGATAGGTTAATCGTGACAACGGAAAATATTATCTTCCCCAGCATCACAATCCAACAAATCATGTAAATGACACGAAGTGACTAACGACAATTGTTCGCATCGGCCGGTTTATTCTAAGTTCGCAAGCCCCGTTACCGTAAGAAAGGGATATTATGTTTGACTTCGATCGTCAGATCTCCGACTCTCAAAGTACGATCTCCTCGAGGTTTGTCACTTGCAGTCTTGGTTTAATCTGATATTTCTTTTATAAACTGGTGGAAAAGAGTTTTTCCACCACGGTTTTCTTTTCCACCAACTGCAGGAGAGTTGTCGTAAGGTGGGGCCGAAAAACAAGTGCGAAACGGGAGGATCGGTCCTTTCGTTTCCTAAAATTAGTGGTTCTTTTTTCCGCACGATTTTTAATCCGCGCCGAAAGTGAAAATTTTACCGAGTGGCTACCATATGGCTAATAGCCCGTTGTTTGCTATCGACCATTGCCAAGTTAAAACCTTTGAGAGTCGAGACTTTCCGGTTCCAACGTACCAGCAAGATCTTGTAAATCTTCCTGCTGGGTGTTTGTTAAAAATAGCATGTACCCATGACGAGCCATAAACCCAAAGCACCACTCGGTGTTCCCGAACAACAATTTAAAGAGTAATGGGAATTTGAACATTAGCCAGAAAAATCCTTCCGCCATCAGCTTATATTTCTCCCGGTTAAATATACGCGGCACGATCGTTGGAAAATTCATAATATTCCATCATAAAATGCCTGCTTCGAGGAAACTCGCGATTAGTGCCTTTTCTAGAATATGGAACGCTAACGTTCTAATTCCCGACCGACAAGCAGTTACCGGTTTATTAAAATAGTACTCGTCACGGAGTAAACATCATCCATGTGCGCATGCATGACCATGAACGCGATATTCGCGTACAATTCTCGTTCGTCATGTTTTGTAATACCTAGCTGCAGCACGAACATACCACGCGCCTCGTACTTAACAGATGCATGAGAATACTTCGACGTTCTTACGTGGCAATTTAGTTTATAGGCTAGGTAGAACAGCTAATTAACTCCGAATGTGATTTACATTTTTGCGAAAGTAGAACGAAAATGGAAGGTTGAAATATAGGGTAGAATGGTTGTACAATTTTTCGATTTATATGAATTATATCAAATAATTTTGTATGGAAATTTTTATTTAGAGCCGACCAAAGTTTATTACTTTACGTGACTAACAATAAGAACTATTGAAGTTTAAAGCAAATTCAATTGAACATTTTTATTTAAGACAAATGAAGATTTGTGAATATTATTATTACTATTAATCTTTTTACCAACTTACCAACCTCTTGGAGATGGAATAACGTTTCTCACGTGAAAGCTACATACCTCGAGCTAAAAGTGAATGGCACATGACCCACTCATAATTTTATGTATTTCTTGTACTCGTTATCAATTGTTATTTCATTTAATTACTGTACTGATGGCTTTCCTCAGTTAATTACTGAAAGTTTAAACAGACTTTAGGACTGTTGTGGTCGTCGATTAAACTTCAACGTCAAGTATTAAAAAATCTTTCATAAATGATGAAATTTGGTGAAAAAGTCGTAGAAAAATAAAAACGAAAGTTTTTTGTACACAAGACATCATATTTGAGAGAAACGATTTTTATCTGATCTCGCGTTTACCGTTTAACCAAGAAAATTATATTAATCGTTCCTTTCCCACCCCCCTTTATCCACGTGAGACTTCATAAATGATTTGCACGTACCCAGAAATTGCACGGTCGATCCGATCAGCCATAATCTCACATTATACTATATAATTCCCAAAGCGTTCGGTAGTTCGGCAAACAAATGGAATTAGATCGAGGTAGCAAGTTTCTCCATTTAGATCGCATGAGCAAAAACAAGAACGAACGGGGAAGCCTCGGTTCTTTGCAGGACCCTTTGTCTCCGAACGGTCGATCATCTCTCTAACGCTTCACCCTTTTTCCCTTTGTGTTTTTGTCCCGGTAAGATTAATCCTTTCATTCTTCGCCTCATCTTCGAATAAGTAACCACAGGCAAAGCCACTATCCACCGTCACCCCGTGAAAATTTGTCCACTCGGTCAGCTTCCATTAAAGTTTTAAAGGGGAACCATGTTGCACACGCTTTTTCCTTTTCCCTCTTCGCATTAACGAACTCCACTTTCTGATGAGTTCTCTAAATGTCCCTTTTTTCATCCTTTCCTTTTTATCACCAGGCTCCTTTCTTTTATTTCAAGTAGCGATTTAATCATACTCACATTTTTATATTTGCTGTTGTGAATAATACTTTACCGTTTGAATGTCAGACTTCGCAATCGTGATTCTCTTGTTCAATGCCTATAGAAGTGCCGGCTAATTAGTCTGTAGAATCGAACTAACTGCACGTATGTATTTTGTCAATGCGTATCTTTATTGCTACCGTTTAGCGAGGTTCTACTAAATTAAAATCTATGCTTTTATAAACTTCGAAATTATTGTTAAAAGAAATTTTTTCATTTATCAAAAATTAGAAGTAACAGAAACGAAAAAAGAAAGAAAAACGAAAGAAGCGTGATCGCGTCGTTTGGCATCCTTCGACCAAAGTTTTGCAAAGGTCCGTAGCACTCGAACTATCAATATAATCATCATACCTCTAACTAAACAGTAGCAATATTGTGGATTGCCATATAGTGACTCTTAACTAATATTCAGACACCTTTTAGCACAGAATAACATTTTCAGAAGTTCAGCAAGACGATATGAGTTTTTTGAGAAGTTAGGCATCAGTTGATGCAGAAATAAGCGAAAGGCATTGCAAAATGTAAGAATCTTTAAATTTTTTGTAGTTCTAGTCCGTTGAAAATCGTGAAAAACATCGAGTTTCACCTTTAATTAATCATTCGTAGCTTATAACAACGTTAATCGATTTTGATGACAATTTTAGCATATATATGCCTGACATGAATTTATAAAACGTACTTTTTAAATTTTCACTGCCAGCTCAGATAGAAAAAGGTATAACAAGCAACCTTCACTATTTCCTTTACGGTTTCGGCTCGTTGTAATTTTCTCAAAAATTTTGTTACACGTTACCTAGTAATTTAATCCTTTTAGGTTATTATATTTTAAAGGGTGTCTAAATATTAATGAAATATTATAATATTAATGATAATATAAACACGTTCTAGTGCGCTCTAGGCTCAATAAAAAAGAAAGCTTGGAACGAGTACATATATTTATCTTTTAACTAGTAAATTTTAATTACAGTAGGCGCTTAACAATATCTGCCATAATTTTTTTCTTCTTCTTTCTTATAAAATTCAAGTAAAATCAGTTATTGGAAACGCAACCCGTATTGCTCTCATACAAGAACGTTCTTCTATTATTATTGGTACTTCGATTTAATATAATACCAATGTTCAACCAATATCTACCTGCAGATTTTCCCTCTTATTACCTTGAAGAGGAATTATTATAATAATAATAATAATACTAAATAATCGTATTCACGCGATCGTATTCACCGTTACATTTCTATCCTCTTTTCATAAGTATATTTTCTTAGTATATTTCAGATAAATAATTATGCTTTCCTGGTCTTTTTTAAGTGTTTTACATTATGTTCTACAAACATTTTCTATTTCTTTCTCCAAATTGCATTTGAAATAACCACTTTTTATTGTTTCCTCTTTGAAAGATCAGTATATAAAGGGTGTTTTTGAAAATGTGAGCATAACTTCGGGATAGATTTATTACACTAAAATAAGAAAAAGAGTTCATATGAACATATGCCCGATATAACTTCTTTCCGAATTATAGCCATTTTTGCCTTCCAATAATTCTTATATCTCTGTTGACAGCTTCTTTTAATTGTTTATAAGTAACGCTTCTTATCTTGTACACGACTTTCTGGTCTGCTGTATAAACACTATTAGATGCAGTTCCAAGAAAGAAAGATTACTTTTTTTTCAAATAAGACTCGACACAGATCACCTTCGAGTGTGTAGTCTGCACTTTGGTCAGTTTAATACATGCTCTTGGTGATAATAGCACGTATAAAAATTTGCTAAACTATCCTGAGTCTATATTCAAACGGAGGGTGTCCACTTAAAACAGTTTCTACGAAAACTATTAAGTAACAAGTTTCAAATAAACGACTATAATTCGGAAACAAAGTCATATCGGGCATATGTTCATATGAACTCTTTTTCTTATTTTAGCGTACTGAATCTATTCTTGAATTTATACACACGTTTTCAGAAACATCCTGTATATACTGAATTCGTTTTTATAGATAAAAGATTAAAAATATTTCGTTGTGCAGTTCGCGTTCATTTTTCACGGTATAGAATTGCAGTTTGTGTGAGAGATAGTATTGATTCGCGAATAATGGCTCTAGCTTTTAAACATTTTAATCGATTCAAGCGGATATTGTCAAAATTGTTATTTGATATTAATGCTTTTGACAATATTAAAAAATTCCATAGGAAACATTTCCGGTTCAATATACAATATTTCCCCGACATATAAATATTTATAAAATACAGTATAATGTTTTATGTGAAACAATTCAATTTTTATGTGATTGACCCTTTGATATTATGGAAAATTTTTATGAAATATTATTTTCACTTCTTAAAATAGAACTTTTCTTGCAACTTGTTACAATAAAGCAGATTTAAATACTTGTTTCTTAACTTCACATTTGTTTATATTTTGTATGTATCTTACAAGTATTCCTAACGATGAAAGAAGTAAGTACTTACTTAACCATCAGTCATGATATTTTTCGTATTCGAAAATAGCTCGCTACTTTAAGAAATATTTATTCAAATCCCGATGGTATACAAACCAAAAATTATTATTCCTATACTCGTATTATCGAAATGAATTTGCATTATCAATACCTTATACTTCGTTTATAAACAATGCTTATTATCAGGCTACCAAGCATCAACCGTTCGATACGTGCAAATGGAGGAGCATTAATTCGTGTTGAGGTAGCCTGATTGAAAATTCATCGACTTGCATCGACGTTGATTACGCAAGCGAATTCGATCTTTCACGATCTACGAATACATTGGCTATCGATAAATCGATTGGAAAATTTACAAACTTTTTATTCCCTGAAATGATACTCCGTTGCTGTGGAGTATTTTCGAAGGATAAAACTTGTATAACCACGCTCTAGCACTCGTATCAATATTACCTTTTGCACAGAGTCGTTGAGGTACGTGCTGTGAAATTTTGTGAAAATTTTCAACTGTGACGCAAGAGTTTTATTAATAATCATAAATTAATCGAATGAATTGTTTCTTTAAAATGATTTTAAATAATGTAAAGCCAGAAACGAAATACGGTACGTGAATGTATTGTTCAAACGTAAAATATTGAAGTTAATTCTCAAAGGATTGGCTGAACTGTTATGAATTGCTCGATGATTGTGAATTTTGGATTTCGAATCGATTATACTAATCCTATCGAAGATGAAAATGAACAGTTATTGGTTATCAGCGTCAAGAATTGCACGAAATTCTTGATAATCTGATAGTATATTTTGACCCTGTTTTCATCATTTTCGAATAATCTCACGATAAATAAATGTTTAAAAAGCACTTAAATCCTTCATTTCAAAAGTAAATCGATATTTCCTCATTTGAGATTTCATAATAGGTTTCTACAAAAATAGACAGAATAAATTTCTGTTTTCAAATAAAACACAATATTATGAAAATGGGCAATTAATAGCATTCAATGTAACACATTGGAATAAATTCTTTTTTATCTCGATGTATAATTTAAATGGCAACTTTATTCCAAGCGAAAGAACGTAATAATCGAAATGAATAATGAATATAATGTGTGCATATGTTTAATGAAATGAGATTGCTGTTAACACGAGAGAATTGAACGAAGCGTTTCATTGCGACAAAATTCAGTGGAGGAAATAAATTACTCCCAATGAATGAGAGCTTATGTACATCGTCCATTTTTTTTTTTTCGGTTTTTTATTTCCTCCCTTTGAATGTTCTATTTTTCAAACGAAATTTAACGATAGAAATATCGAAACATTTCCAAGAGTAGAATGTTCCCTAACGTAAAGCATAAAATGCATCGAACCAGTTTATACAGAATTTTTCCGATAATGATACCTTTTTATGTGGGAAATAACAAGAAAAATCATATGATTCCATTAAAAGGAAAATCTGGTTACATCTTGCATCATGGCAAAATAAGGTCTATTAAACTCAATATCCTCTTCCTACCGCTATTCTTTATAAATATTCTCGCCAACAAAAAGCTTCAATTCAAAAATTACCCCCTGTATGTTAAAATTATCAGGAGCTTTGATAAATATGTGCAGCAAACTGAAACAGCTAATAGCAAGCACTATAAATTTCGGTACGTGTATTTATGGTGTGTATGCATTCACTGGTCACTGTGCTATCAGTTGTGTACATATTTTGTGTAATTTACAGTCTTCTGTAACACACGCACGCACGCACGCGCGCGCACACACACACACAAATGTTTGCTATAAGCCTATCAATTCACGTTGATGGTGCATACTGTATACACATAATTATTGAAATACTTTGTCATTGCTTAAATCCGTGTACACAATTCGCATCTATGTTACAAAAGAAAGGAAAAAGAGAAAGAAGAGAATTGTAAATGTGAGTGTTTTTAATACGTAATTTCATGGTAAAGAGTAAATGTGTAATAACAACCATAATTGTATACTTATAAACGAAATCCTTCATTTGGTTCCATAAAAAGGTTCACGATGGCTTTTTTATATTTTCATTTTACAGAGAATGTGCTCTAACGTTATCTAATAACGACGGTACATTCAACTCTTCGTTCGTCGATCAAAAGTGCAACTATAAATCTTCAAAATGTGGATAGGATTTTTTTCATTATCCCAAATAATATAAGTAATACACATAAAATCGTAAATGTTTCATAAAGAAGAAAAAGTTATTCCATGAATATCATTTGCTTTTTATTTTTAATTGTTTCACTTCGCTACTTCAACGGCAAAAGAAACCTACGTAACTTTACTTTTACCTACGTAAAATCATAATGAAAAGATGAAAATTGATAAAAATACCGTTGTTATAATTATTGATAATATAAAAATATGGACCTGCTGTATGGACAGTATTTTACAACGACCAACGTTGTATAATAGTTACGTTACAATAAATTAACGTCACTACATACCTATAGTACCTTTAATTAGCGGATTTTCGTGTATTTACTATAGAAAAGAAACCAATAGCGCTACGCAGATACACTGGTGGGCAAAATTATAAGACAACCTAAAAATTACTAAGATAAGGATTTGATATTATATATATCTTAAATAGCGTTACAACCTTATTTTTAACTAACCACTTTACAAATTGACGGAATATTCCAACAAATTTTCAATTTAAATAAAAATAATACAATTTAACTTGGACAAAGTTATAAGACACTAACATTATAAATAAAATAAAAACATCAATATTAGTAAACAAAATTATAAAATCTTTCTTAATATTAATGATGAGTGAATTCTCGTTTGTTTTGAACCACGTCGATGCTTCTATTCGGCAGACTTTTGTATAATTCTCTTATAAAACTTTAATCCATGTTTCTCCATGTACACCACATTGCTTCTTTTAGCTCCTTTATATTATTGTATTGCTTATCAACTTCATATGCCATTCTGCTAAGTTTCCCCCATACATTTACTATTAAATAAGGTCCGGGGACCGTGCTGGCCAATTTAAAATTAGTATTCTGTGAGTACTGAAAAATTTTTTTATAATTTTAGTTGTGTGGACAGGTGTATTATCATTCTGGAAAATGAAATTTTCTCCAGCTATTCTACTGGTACAGTTCTGTACTTGTTCTCTGATTAAGTTTAAGTAACCAGCATTCTTCATTCGACCGTCAGCAAACTTGATTTTCGTCTTTCATTGTAAGCAACATCTGCCCATAACATTACAGAAACTCCACCACACTGACGACGACTTAAAATTCTTTCGCCTTTTCGAAAGTCGTGGAAATAGTATTATATGACCTATATGTCACACAACTCGAGAAAACATTCAGTTTTTGCAATCGAAATTTCGTTAACGTATAATTTCACAAAATGCAGATTTCAATAGGACTCCAAGATCATGCGATTTAACATCATTAGATTATTTTTGTGAAGTTTTTTGAAATGTCAAGGCTATGCTAGCAAGCCAGAAACAATTAATGTCTTAAAGAATAACATTCGAGTTGCAATTCGTGAAACAACTCCAGCAATATATCGAAAATCCATTGAAAATTTTGATAACCGAATTAATGTTTGAAGACACGAGATCGTAATACTCATTTGAATGATATTCTGTTCCACATATAATTGTAATGGATCATACTTTCAACCAAGAAAAGAAACAACTTGAAAAAATTCCGAATAATTTGTTTTATTAAAAAGAAACCTATAGACATGCAAGTTGAATGACCCTATACTTATAATATAGAATTATGCATGTCGAATATTAAAACATTTTTGTTACAATTCCATTTTGCTTCGTCACGAGAAGTCATCTTGTTGAAAGTACTTACAAAACTTTTTGCTACTATTACTACTTGATTTTAATCAACCGAACTGAACCACAGTTGGAAATCGATTATTCAAATCACATGCTCAATTTGAATGTTAAAACCTAGAAATGAGTTGCGGTGGACAGAGAGAGAGAGAGAAAGAGAGGAAAAAGTGCAAAAAGTAGAAGTGGACTTGACGTTATCTGTGCTTTTTATTCCATGATAACTGACCGATGTTGAATAGCTAAAATCGATTAAATTGCATTTCAATGCATGAAGCAGGACTGTTCAAGTATTTCTTTGAAATGTTTTAAACCTTCTTCATATAATACATACATTTAAAATTACAGATAAGCTTATAAAATGATTAATAGTAATAGATTTTAACGCTGGATCGATTCGCAAACGAATGTTTTCTGTATTTCACATCAGAAAAGAACTCATTGTAATGCGAATAAAAACTCCATAATATCGCGTTAAGAAACGTAATTAACGCGAGATTTAATACTGAATGAAATTAGTTAAATGTAATTACATTAAAGTGATATCAAACCTCTGAAAATAGAACCTCAAAAACATTGTAACAAAATCAAAGTATCGCTGCAAACATATTTCCATACATATCTACATAATTACTTAAGTAAATCGATCAAAGTTTGTACAATTTAATTAAACATGATTGACCTTAATTACATACGATTAACACGCAATTTTCAAAAATGACATAAATCACTTTATACATCATTTTAAACACAAATATTCAACGCAAGCAATGAAATTCCAATGATATGTATAACAGTATGTACTCAGAATCATATCCCAACACGTTGATTCTACGTCCGTGGAACATAGTAGAATTTGACACCGGCATACAACATCCATTGAAACTAATGTAAACGATCGAGTTGAAGATGTAAAGTGGACTAACCAAGTTTGTTTAACTAGCTGCAGCTATGTTAAACTACGTCTAATCGTATTTCAATTGATTTAACAGTCGAAGATAAAGTCCTACCAAATCAGCAGCCAGCTGTTCCCTGAAACCATGTAAATAGGTCACGAAACACTTTGTATGTGTATGTGTAAGTGTAAGTATTTCCATCTGAAGGAACGAACATTGTTTCAAACGAGAATATACAAACAAAGCACAGAAATGAAGATCTCATTTCTCATTTCGAAACAGCATACAGAAAAAAAGAGTAACGTTAATTATAACTGTTAGGTGAATTTCATGAATATTCTTTCCCTTCATTTTTAAGAAATGTATTTTAATCAAATTCTAATTACAAAATTACTTATAATCAGGAAGTATTTCACTCAAATTTTCTTCACGTTTAACTTGTAATTTTAAAGCACACAGAGTATCGCTAGATCTTGTCAAAGTAAGTTCGGAAGGAAGGGATAACAGTTGCTTTCACGGAAAGACGATTTACTTACTCTGGCGAGCGTGAGGACGGAAAGTTCAGCACGCGAACCATTAATCTCACGATTCCTCGAATGCTCTACATTTGAATGTAGACATTATAAAGGAGAAACAACAGGACAGCGGAGAAGCAAAAGCAGCGCTTAGTGAAAGTCTATTGAAAATGACGAAAAACAGAAAAGCGTAGTGCAGCGTCGAGAAGAAATGGAAACGAAAAGGAAAAATACGAACGAAAGATATAAACAGCTCGGATCTATCAAACATTTAAGAAACATTAAACATTAACCCCAGTCGTCGCAATGACCTACGAATTCGTATGTTCCCGCGGCATTCTGGCGGCGATCGTATATTTTAATCTTTGTCACAGAGTTTAATGGAATGTACACCATGATTTTCTGTTATACGTGGTTCGTTTCACCGAGAAAGACGGCATGGTGCGCGCGCGGCCGGCTGTGACTCGATCGTTGGAAAATTCACAGAGTCGAGGTGGAAAGGTTTTCTGGTCGGAAAGAGAAAAAGAGAGAGACAGAAAGAGAGCAGAGCATACCTGAAAAAAGGATTACGTTCCAATTTGTTTCATGTTCCTGGTCGTTACGTTAAACGTTCCACCGGTAGAACCCCGGTAAAAGAGGCAAGTGTTAAACGATCCATTAACTACCCGAGGTAATTGTGTTTTAAGCACGGCCTAGCCTAGCACTTTATTTGAAGCAACATCTTCGTGTAAGCCTGATCGTTTTATGACTTACCGAGAAATTAATCGGATCTGTACTTGGACTAACATTCGAATTGTGATACTTTAACTCTTTAGACGTGCTCTCCTGCTAAAAAGAACATCTATTGTATATAAGACAGTATTAGCAAGTGAATTACTGCTACAAATTTTGAAATCAATCATGCGTCATGTATCAACAGCGGGTACTAACAGTAGCCTGTGACTTTCAAGAAGAAACATAAAATGTAGATTGTAAATCGGTTAGTTATTTGATGGCCTACTATAAACTCTATGTACTTTTATAAAATTCTTTTGAATTGGCTGACATATGAGAACAAACAATAGAAACCTTTTCAAAGAAATAGTTTTCACAGTAATATATAATAATAAGGGTATCTAATACTTTCAGCCAAGTCTGTGTATTAAAAATATTAGATTATTTAATACGTTTTATACTTTCATTATAGATTTAAATAATACTTGAACTTTTCTAAATCACAGATGATTCGTTTCTTCAATCAACTGATTACACGTCATTACTAATTTAGACGAAACTCCAATAATCTCTATAACGACTCATCAATTACAGTCACGTTTCACCGATCTGTAACTTTCGGGATGTATACATCTAACAGATAGGGATACACAGTTTCAGGATTAGAGATCAACGTGGAACGTATTAAGGAGATTATGGATGAACAGACCTCTACCATATTGAACTCAAAACAATATGTAGGTCATAAAACATCTCCAACAGTCGACTTTGGAACTTAACTTTCCGTTCTATAGCCTAAATTCACGCAAAGTCGGACTTGGACTGTGTGCCTGGTAACTAAAAGCTAAGGTCATCTTCAATCCGCCAAATACCTCTTAACAAAGTTTCGTCTCGGTGGCGCTTAGTTGCCCCGCAGATTCGTCAACTCGATTTAGCTACCAAAGTTTGTCGTGCCCAATACCGATTCCAACTATTATCGAGATACATTTATTATTTCGATAAATCCTGTTGCCCTGGTTTGTTGCCTGCAATTTCACCGATACTCGGCGAAGTTTTAAATAAAACCCCTAATCAAAGATTCAACATTGGTAACGTGAACAGAAATGCAAGAGAAAGAAAAGAAGAAAACAAAAAAAAACGAATAACTGTTCGCTTCAGTTTTATATTTATTATTCGGCCAGTTTCAACGGTAAATGGGCTCACGTTACATATTTTACTTTATTTATGGCTAGATATAAATATCTCACACCCCCGTAACGTAACGAGACTTCTACAATTTCCTTGTTATTACACCGCAGCTGGTGCGTGCTGAATCAATTTATTCCGCGTCGCGATCTCACTAAAGCAAACACAAACGAGAAATCAGTTCCGTGCTGACTCCGTAGCCGCGGATCCTCGAGAAGGCGCGAAAGTTATGTTAACACGAGCGAAGCATGATCTTTCGTGCTTAAACTCAGCTTTAAACTTTCGTCAAGACGCTGCCGTCTGCTTCTCATCTTTATTTCTATCATGTTTCTCAGCATGTTCCGCGTCGACTCAAAGACCCTAATTGGACGTCGGAATCGTATATCGCTCCTGCGACGAGCTATCGAGCTAGGAGGAAAGTTTTCTGAAACTGTTGCCGAATAATGATAGTCTAGGGATCAAGATGTTCTATGATTGATGCTCGTAAGTGTTGCAAAAATGTTAAATTCGAAGGTCGAAATGTTTAATATTTAGTATTTTTCGTATAAGTAGAGAAAACACTGAAGGAATGAGAATCAAGCAAATAATAATAGTAAAGTGGTAATGAATGAAAAAATATTCGAGAAAGGAAACAGCCCAAAAGAAATTTTGTTTAAACAATTAGTTTGATATACAAATTCATTTTCATGAACAGTGAATTGAAATAAATTTTCATTTAAAACAACGTACTGAAGTACCCTTTTAATGTTTTTATTGTTCTTATTAATGCAGAAGACCTTATTTTATTTTTAAAATGAAAAATTCTTTCGAAAATTCACTTCAATTTATTTTCTCTTCTATAAGCTCTCAGATAATTTATAATCGTGTATATTCAAAGGATATAAACAAACATCTTCAATAAATATCGGTAGAATAAACTGAAGAAAAAAGCAGATTGCAGTTTAAGCCAGCTTTCCAGTGAAGTTTCAAAATCGACAGAAATTGAATACGTATCAAAAATAACAAAATATTTTTGCTCAAGCCTCAAATGAGCCAGCCAGCCAAATGAACTATTTTCAATAACACTTTAAAAGAACGAAATTTTTTCTATTTACGTTACTTCAAACAGCATTTACTACGAACCTTGCAACTTTTTAATGCACAAACGTAGTCAATATCGACTATCACACAAAACAAATACTCAACTTTCTTATTACCACTTATTACAGTAATAATTTGTTTAAAGGAATTAAGAGAAACATGAAACAGTAATAAGAGGAGAAATTTTTTTTATAATTTATCCTACTACGTGAGTAAGAATAGCGAAGCGAAGTAACATATTCCGTGGAACTGATATGGCGAGGTCGTAAAATCAGTCAAGTGTCAAGGTACACGTAATCCAAGCGCCAAAACAACAATTCAAGGGAGATAACGAGCTGGAGCCTTGCTCAGGGCCGTTTAATATCAACCCGAAATTGCTTCTTCCATTGCACTATATTTAAAAAATTGATCTTAACCCCAATCATTGACAGCTGTAGGTTCATTTTTACCAATGCGGGAATTACCATTAAGCAGAAAATGACGGAAATTTAATACGTATAGCTTAAATGAAAGATTATAATCAGCGTTGTAATCCGTAGAACTCGTTCCCTAACGTTCGACTTATTATATGTAATAATTACACAATAGAAGACTTAACGGAACTTAGACGAAAAGGCTAAACGGTGTCGTACAATTGATAGTTTATTCAAAGTTCAGTGATGTTCATTACCCGAATTCTGCTTGACAAAATCGGTCTTTCAGAAGAAAACGGTTCGGTAAGTAGGAGTATAGGAGTTATTTTTGGGACCAAGGATCAGGCAACGTGTTCGAGGATCAGGGGTGATTAATGACAAAGGATAATGTGGAGTGTTTTCTGTTTTAGAAAAGAATGGCCAGATAACTCAAATTCAATAGATGTGAAGAATATGTTATACAACATCAAAGACTCTAAATATCAATTCAGAAATTCCTGACAAATCTCTAAATGCAACAACATTCTCGCTCTATCGCTTCCACCAACTATACTATGAGAATGAAAGTTTCGTGTGAATGTTCATAATGAGTTAATGTGTGCTGGAGTTTCAAGCGTGACCAAGGAATGTTTAGGCAAGAGCAATAGAGACGTGAATGAAGAATTTTTGGAAAAAAGTGCTTGAGATTACGATGTGAACGAAAGGTGTATAATCATTCAAGTATTTAGATGTATAATATAATACATACTAAATGCTACATACAATAAATAATAAATAATAAATACTAAATAAGTATGGATGTATAAATACTAAATGTGATCTAAGAATATTCTAAAATAAGTATGAAAAATAAAATAATAGAAAGAAAGAGCATAAGATTAAAATAACAGAGGCGGAAAATGTAAGACAAGATGTGGAAGATGCGTGTGCGAATCAATAAGAGAACAGTTCACATCAAGAATAAATAATAAATGAAATACATAAAACAGGTGTTTACGCCTGTTGGAAAAATACAAAGAATGGAAGACATATAACAGAAAATGAAATAAAATTAAGTAGAATGACAGTATTCCATACCTATTCTTGCATATTTCTGGAGTAAATCTTCAACAATCATCTCGTAGTTCGGGCTCTTACTGTTTCCAAGGAAATCCGAAACTATTAACTTAAACGAATTCCAGGCTGCAGCCTCAGCGGATGACAAGTATTTTTCCAACAGGCGTAAATATGTCTCTGAAGATTCATTTTTTGCAATCGCACCTGAATTTTTTCCCGGGAAATCTCGGTAACGTAAGTGACGAGCATGGTGAGAGGTTCCACCAAGAAATGAAGACCATTGAGCGGCGCTACCAGGGATTTTGGGACGAGAGAAAGATGAGAGATTATATTTGGTTCCTCATAAGAGAAACGGATTCCAAAAATAACAGAAGACAAAGCAGGAGCCAAAATTATTTCTAAATATCTCCTATCATATTGAAATATTGAATTATTTATTAAATAAAGAAAAAAATAAAAATATTGAGAAAAAGTTGAATTTCGTTACTTTCACATATTTGGTCATAACTTCGTTATTTATCCATGAATTTTCTTCACAAATACCTTGTTCTCTTCGTGAAAGTACAAAATCTACGTAAAAAATAACAAACTGGGCATATTTCTGCGATTTCTACTTCTTCCCGGCGATAGAGTGAGTTTTCAATCTTCCTTTTGGCCAAAAAAACACACCTTTTTTTCATTATGTGGTCCATTGCAATGAAACTATTAAAGCGATTGGAAAATAATGTTAATAATATTTGTTGGCAATTCAATTGTCTCTAATTTAGTACCTTCTGCGATCAGATCGGTCGCTTCTAACTCGAGATATGATCCAAATAGTCAAACTACCTCCGAGAAAATCCAAACAAAAATTAAAAAATTCATATCTCGAAAACATATCCATAAAAAAATTTTTTAATGCGATTTTCGAGTTTAGCGGACCAAAGTACATAAGAAACGTATAGCGGCATCCAGTGTGCAAAATGGCTGTAAACTAGTGTTAGTCATGCTAGGTTTTCCTAATTTTATCCTATAATACCTTGATAGGCGTTGACGCCGTTCTCCAATCCTGTTTCCGTTTTTTTCTGGGCTGTTCTTCCGGCTTCCTTAAAAGACTCCGCCCACTTAGTTCGCGGGAGCTAAGTAAGTGGGAGTGTTAGCCACCGAAAGGAGCAAACCCAGGGAGTCTTCGGCCCCGGTGCCCGAAGTTTCTCCCGTGTTACGCGGTTTTATGACACATCTGATGCTATTGAGTGAGCAGAAGCAGGCTCTAGCCGTTCATGTGGCCAGTAGAAGTCAAATCTTTCTGCTGCCATAAACAACTTTCTATACCCTGACTTCTGGCTTGAACCATTGACAATAACAATATTTTTTCCTTAATTAGATTTCCTCAAAAATAGCTGTAACCGACGCCCATGTCATAAACCCATCGCCTTCTGGTCGAGGCATGTTAGTGCCATTCGTTAACAATGAGAAAGCTTACTCTTTGAACTTAAAGTATAAACAAATGTGACAAAAATGATTCTGACTGCAATAACTCGGTTGCATTTATCAGTGCATGAAGCAATAAATTGATCCCTCAACACACTCCTTTCAAGGAACGAAAATAAACAATAAATAAGTTCAGATATAAAATTGTTCTACAATCTCTTCCTCGAATCATTTAATACTTCATCTGATAATTAAGAAATTTAGATGAAGGAAAAGATTTCTATTCACTCTTCGTCAGTGATCTACCACCCAATTTACCTCCACTTATGATCACAATAAATAGTCTGCATTAAAGCAGCAGGATCCACAACCAGCATCCGCATGAAGTTCAATTTTCCCTTAGATTCAAGATGTTTGCTAGTAGAGAAAAAAAAAAGTATCGACGATACGACGAGAAAAATTCCAGAAAATGACGACGAGGATGAAGAGAAAAAACTCGGTATGAGGAGGGTAAAAATTATAAGACGAAAGGAGTCTGAGTCTAGGTACATACTGGAAACATGCACTGGTCTCTCATTTAACCGGTAGCTCCGTAACACCGAGTTGTAAAGTTTTTCTCCTCAAAGGAGAACCGAAAAAGGACGCTCGTTTGGGATAAAATTTTTATTCCGCGAACCGCAAAGTCACAAGCGTCCGAAACAAGACGCGCATAAAACGCGGATAAAACTCAAATACCATGAAATGCTTCGAGAAGGAAAATAGGGTAAGATATCACTATCTCCTTCTGTGCTTCCAACAAAGTTCCATTTTTGAAAATTATTAGCATAAGTATATGTATATACGAGATTTATAAATGTGAAGGTGTGAAAGTAGGATTTTTCATTAGAATCATAGATTAAAAAGTTTAATAAGGAGATGGTATAGGAGATGTTTTAAATATAGACTAGCACTTCCATTTCAAGATTTACTGTCGAGTGTATCGATGATTTTAAAGGTATAACATTTGAGTATATATAAATAACATGTTTACTATATGATATAAAATCAAAATATGCTGAACAAAAGCAACGTATGTGTTAAATTATATATTTGAAATAGAAGGTAAAATCTTCATTTTTAAAAGTGTGGTCTAAATATGGGCACACTTGTAAAATAAAAACTGCATAGTTTCAGATTGAAATATTAGAAAACATATTCAAAATGTAGATAAATTTAAACTTAAGTGCTATTTACAATATAAAAAAGAAAAAAACACTAAACCACGTTGCTACTTTCTTAGTATAATAGATTACTGCTAAGCTTACCCGAAAAGTATTTTAAAAAGGCAAAATAAAAGAAATTACATGTTTTGGAACGCAACAACGAAAGCAGTATAAATGCAGGTAATTATCTTCTTCGCAACACTTCTTTTGTTCATGAATCACATTTTCATCATATTCTCAATAGGATGAAGCATCTAATATGATTCAATACTTTAGCTAGCCTATATTTAGACCATTTCTTCTAATGGACAATATTAATATCTACTGATAATTATTAAGTTCGCAAATGACAAAGAATTATATTGATGATCTTTTCTTAATTTAAAATGAATTTATAATTTACGGTTGTACACTTATTTTTCTTGAAACACTTGCTAGTTAAATGCAAAAAGTTCCTTTCTACATAAAATTCAACAGTTTAAGCATCACCGGCGTCTTTGACGATTCTCCAATTACAAACGCCCACCGTTATCCGGTGACACTAACGACGTTGAAGGAGGAAAAATCAAAAGTAGATTGCAACGCGTTAGAAGATGCTTCCGAGTCCTCTCGAAAGCAGTGGAGAGGGAAAGTGAACGGTTCAGATAGAGCGCGTCAATAGGCAGATCCTTGATGAAAGAAAATAATCAAAAGGATGCAATGGAAATGAGAAATCCCAAGGAACCTGTGTATCTGGTGAATCTATCGACTGAGTTTATTGCGATCGAAAAACGAACAAACTGAAACGAAGAAACTTAAGATACGATCCAGGGGAAGTTATTTCCAAAGTAGACGTAGGGATGAGGAGAACGTAGAAAGGATGGCGTGATTAACCAGCGTCACGACGCCTGTCGACGTAGACTCGAACTATCGAGATCACGTGCACGTAGGAACGATCTTTTACATTGTGAATTGTTGTTGAAATTTGTGAGAAGTCTAGAAAGAAACGAAGTACAGTAGACCCATTTATAACACGACGTGAAAATTGTGACAGTGTTCGTATATAACACAGTACATAAGTTTACATTTCCACAGTGTAACAAAGTTTTCGTAGCTGATGGTGAATGGTATTATATGGTAGTTGTTTTATGGTGTACACACAAGGTTTACTGCTGCAATAATAAACTATGGAACCATCACTTTTGTAGCAATTATTGAAAGAATTAAAATTATAAAATAAGTATCAATAAAATACCGGTGACTGAAATATCAGTAACTATAATGATAAAATATTTTTAATGTGACTATTTGCTTATTTCAACTCTCTGTAATCCGATTTTCCTCTGTTCGTGGTAAGAACAATTACAGTTAAATAACATTTTACATTTTGATAAGAGAAGCAAGAATTAATAATTATTATAAGGAAATTGATTAGTAATAATTTAACAGTACATCAATGGATATAATATAATAGTATAATAATAAACAAATAAAATGAGATATAAAACATGTAAGCTATATGGTATGTAACTTCCAAGTCACATAAAGTAAAATAAAAAATATTTTTTATAACATAAAATTATATAGCATAAGAATAACATTGTTATATTTATCTTAAGTATTCATTTACATTTGGTATAATTACCTTTCACCTTTTATCAATACATATTATCAATATATATACTTTCATTCGTATCTTACTCTCATACACAGTTTCATTGTATTCATTATTATCATTATTAGAATAGTGTAAATAGAAGTTAGAAATTAAATGATTTTACAGATTTGAATATAAACACCAGTAAACATTTTTTTATATATCAGTAACTCTTTTACTTCCTCTAATATTATCACGATTTCACGCAATCTCTATAAAATTGATTACCCGTTAATAAATTAGCGTGTGCAAAACCGCGTGTGCTAATTATCTCAAGCGCAATCGAACAGTTTCAAATATGATTCCGGCTAGACACGCTCAGAATGAAGCTAACCTGTACTTTAGGGACAGCATCAAAGACTTCATTGAAACAGCGTAAACGCCTAAGTTTAGCGCCGGTATCGTTAGATGTGTCGACTCAATTTCCGTGACGCAGCGAGCTTTGAGGCCGAGTCCTCTATTCGCAGCGAGTTACGGTATAAGATCCAAAATCACGGTGAAAATCAACCTAAGGCTAATCACCCAAAACGAAGAACGCGGAAGTCATAATCATCCAAGAAGAAGGGAATCGAAACTTTAATGCAAAAGGAATACAAGAGAAACTAAAAGAAAGTAAAAAAAGTTTTAGAAAAAGAAAAGGATGCAGCAGTGAATCCTTAGAGATTATATAGAACAAAGAAGAAAATAGATTTAAAAAAAAAGGAAACAGAAACAGAGGAAGGAGGTAAAAAAAAGGAAACTCTTGGGAGAAAAGAAACAGTGTGAAGATTGAAATGAGAAGAGAGGAAAAAAGGGAGAAGAATCAGAGAAGACTCTCTGGAGGATCAAAATCGAGAATGAGAGAAAAGAAGGTCGAAGAAGAAAAAGTAGCGATAGCAGTAAAAATGAGGGAAAAACGAAAGTGAAACTGTGGATGTAAACGAAAACGCTGGAAAGAGAAGAAGAGAAGCTCAGAGGGCGAGAGTCTACGAAACAAGGTACAGATTAGATGCATACGTATGCACAATACCTGTATGCACACAGCACACACCTAACCGGCATATATCCTCGCTATTGTATCACTCCATTAAACATTCGCTGCAGTGCACTATAAAACATGATATAATCTCGCAATGCGGTAAACACTGGTGGGTTAAACGAACACGGGCTCTGCGTATACAGTGACACACGAGAAGGATGCCGAAACCGCTCGCCAACCGGCAAAAGCGACTGCGAAAAGTAATTCAACGACAGATCTCCGACTTCTCCACTGTTTATTATCCTGTTCTGTGCACAATTAGCTCGCTACAATATTACCCCCCCCACTCCGCCCCCCCCCCTCGTTTCCACGCAATGCTCTTCCTCCCAAATTTCGTTTCTTTTCTTTTTTTTTTTTAAACGTCTAGATTAAAATTCAATTCAGAAGGATGAAAGTACACGCATGGCCGCAGCATGTTATGGTATGAAAATTATCGAGAATATCATTCGGATTGTTTTCAAATAAAAAGCTCTCGCAATCGTGATGAACTGAACAATTTTCCTTACCCGAAATTGAATTAACTTTAATTTTCCGCGGGTTTTATGCTAACGCGAATGATAATTAAAAATAACACGGGACTGTATTAAAAATGTTTGGTTTATAGGATTATTCGATGAGAAAAGGATTGAAACGTATTTTGACCTTTTGAATACACTTTAATAAGGTCCTTCTCTTTTTTTTTTAATATACTTCTTTTCATTGGAAAATCATACAACAACATCATATTCTGCGGATTTGTTATTTTAGGATAAATTACAACGAAATTGATGCTATATTTTGTTGATATTTTATACAGCATATTGAATATTATACATTCAGAAATTTCTTTTCCTACGTTTAATTCGTTTTATTGCTTCTATCAGTCTTGCTATATTCACACCTTTCAAGCGTCAACTATTTATGTCCAAATTTCAAACATTTTCCGTTCTATTCAATACAATATATGTACATTATTCTAGCATTAACATAATATCCCATTATAAAATGTTCATAAAAATGACATTGTGCGATATCGTTGAATTTGTTTAAAATTTGTATACTAAAGAGAACAAATGATAAAATTCAAACTACACTGTCAAATGTTTTAATATAGTTCTGTCTATTAAGACAAAAGCACTTTGTTTATTTTACATTAAAATATTTTAATTGAAATTACCAAAGGCGGATGCGTCAGTCGCTCAATTCTTGAAATTACTGAAATTACACGAAAATGTACTGTTCAAAGCCAAAAGTCTGTTTAATCACTCGCGTAAACATATATTAAGACAGCTTTGTAGCAAAGAAAGCGAAACATTTATGTTCAACTAATTCAATTTAAGTCTTACTCGTAAAGCTGCGAGAGTCTCCTTAAACTACCTTACTATGCTTTCAAGCACACTCCCAAAGCTTTACTGATTCTAAAATACACTATATTGAAAAACCAAAAACAAACAAGAAATAATCGTAAAGTTATTCATGTTTTTTAAGAAACTGCAAACTTTATAAGATACTGTCTATACTATAAAAGCATAAAAAAAAGATATGGTATAATTCCATGGAATTAAAAGCAAAGAAATCTAATATGCGTAATAAAAGAGTAGGTAAAAGACATTAAACTGTTGTAACATCTGCTTCATTAAATGAAATATATGCCAATTTTAACGGAAACGGAAAGGATCCGACATGCTACTTTATCCGGCCGGCGCGATCTTGAATAGTTTGAAATTTACGGTTCCGCCTTGTAACATGTATTTCCTCACCAGAGCCAGAGGATTCCCCTCATTCTACAAAATTTACAGGGGAAGTTGCTGCTTTCGCTATAAAATATTTAATTAGTTGTCTTAATGACTTGCCGGTTTCCTCTTATATTTCGCCTTGCCAAACTTTAATAGGGCACCCAAGGAAATTTCTATACGTGTGCAAAATTTTCCCAAAAGCTTTACAGGTTTCATCGGGAACACTGATTAATATTTCAGATATGCAAATATCTTCGAGCACGGTAAGGGAGATAAATATATTCTCATCTCCAAATGAAAGATAACAATAGATATATCCATGTAATTTTCTTACAACAACATAAACCACTGAGAGATTAAACATAATTCGACGAAATGTGTAAAAAATTATGTCACGGAGGACGAATTTATAACAGAAAGAGAATTCTTTTTACATTAAAATTTTTTGAAATTACAATATAAAATTTTTAATACAAGTTAAACTGACTGCATTATTATACTTGTATACGACGCTTTTCACTTTGCTGTTAATACGTATTGCTGGTAATGCGTGACAATTAAAAAAATCGTTACAATCCCTTCCCGATGAAACTAGATTTAAAACGCTGCCATTCCCAGGAACAATAGAATAATTTACCGATAAACCGACGTTTGCTTCTGACACGCGAAATTTCAAAGCGGAAAGTAAGTACATACATAGTTTACTCGCTTGACATGTTGACAATTTATCGCGAAATTCAAGCCCTAGACAATACCATTTATACCTGTTAAAAATACGTCGTATGTATGTTCTAAGTAAAATAAATCGCCGTGGATTCAATTTAACAAAAAAATTTCGTAAAATTAAAATACAGCACACACACATGTACACACATAAAAATGCAAGAAAAAAGAAAATAAGGGAGGCGAGGAGTGGAACGGACAGACCAATCTAGAATCACTTGTTCCGATTAAAATGGATTACCTGCAGCTACAACACAATTTGAGAACGAACGAAACGATCGTAAACACTTATTGTTAGTAATACATGTGCACGTAGGATTGCTAAGCCGATTCTGTAAAACAATAAGCATCATCCATAATCGCATGCTTGACCTGTAAACAGGAGCTACTGAATTAATTCGCCAATAAAAAGCCTCTGTACCAGAATCAGAGGAGATGAATTAACTTAAAATTAATAATCATTTTTAATTTCGATTAAAGTTGGAAAATATCTTGATAATTATACTTCAATATTTATAAATTATGTAATAATAAAAGGAAGTGAATCTGATGAGTCCCGAACTTACGACCAAAAAGAATTATACTGATTGCACACTCCGACACTTAACCACGGTTATAACAATACAGTTGAGATTAGACGTTACATTTATTATTAAGTAAAATAGTTCATAAAAATCACATTTTTTTAACAATGATGCACCCTGCCAAAAAATCTGAAAAATTTGCAGATGGTAGCCATATACAGATGCTTTTACTAAAAATATGTAAAAATAACTTCTCCCCTATTTTAAAAGGTATCAATATTTTTTTAAGTTTTCTACTTTTCGTAGCTAGGAATTGTAACAGAAAGTTGGAACAATTCCCTAACACATGCTTTCATATCCTTAATGTCAAACTTTTTTCAAAATTTGAACGTACTATTAAGTAGAGAAAATATGACAAAAACTGGTAATCCGAAACTAATCTCTGTAACTACCCCCACGATCGAGATAGAAAGTTGAAACTTAGTATCAAATATTTTTTTTTTTTTTTTAGTTAACTATCAAACAGCTCATCGCAAATCCGATTCAGTTTAAGGGTAATTTTGACCCTTTTATCCTGCTATTATCCTTTCATTTATTATAGCTTGATACGAACTGTTGTGTGAATTAATTATCGAATTAATTGACCTCTGTTAAATTGTAGCTATACATGGAAGAGACAATAATGACAAATAATTAATTGGTTAAAAGACACGAGGATAAATAAAGAGAAAAAGAAATGAAAATGAAATTCTCGTGACATGTACACGATAGCAAAAGCAATTATCGTTGGCAGAGATACGCATCGAACGAAGCAAACAACCCGTGTATATTTTTATCACTGCCCACCTTTCGTGTTAATCCGCTTCCGATTAGGTTGGCTATCATTAAGGGTACAAAACACAGCGAAAATCCAGAAGAAACAAATACTATTAACTAGAGTTAACGAATTTCTACTACTCGCTAAATTTAAGCAATAATTAATAAAATTAACTACACGATGTTCTTGCAACAAGAACATCACAATGCATTATTTCTATCAACACTTATTGATAAATATAAAATTAATGTTTAGAAGTTAGTGAAACGAAAATTAAACAAAATATTAAATGGATACGGAAACCTGGTATATGAGAATGAAATTTAAGTATATACTGCTTTCGTGTTAACACTTAGCCGACCGATCAGGGAGATTTCCTCATGTCGCGAAAAAAAATGGATATGCTTGACATATTTATAAATTTTTTGGTGTACCATTGCATGAAGATTTGCATAAGTAGTATAAAATTCAATTTTGGAGTTTTAACACATTGTCTACCGCGAATATTTCTCGCGAGCGACGCTTATAAAGATGTTGAGAAATATAAAATTCGTCTGTGTACACTCTTCTCCTATTTTTAATAATGTTCGAAATATTAGTTAAGTATGTTTATAACTTTCAACTTCGAGGGTGATTTTTACTCTTCCTTGACTATAAGCAACTCCACAACAAGCAAAAAAGGCAGGTGTTAACTTTTTTTAATTTTTTAATTTTTTTTTAGAACTGGTATATACCAATGTTTCATCAACACCTGTAATTATTGCTTAAGAATTTTTAAACAACTATAAAGTGTGCAAGTAATTTAAAATAATAAAATAATGATTATCTAACATTTTATACTACTTACGCAAATCTTTATGCAGTGGTACACTAAAAAATTTGCAAATTGCAAATGTATCAAACGTGGAAATTTCCCTATCGGTCATCAAAGTGTTAAGTAATGTAAAATTTCTCCCTGAAAATGTTAATGAAATCCAGGTCCACGTTATTTATGCCTCTTCATTAAAAAACAAAGCAAAATCAGACAAATTTTTGTTAGATGAAAAATATTTCATTCTTCTTATGCATGTTACAGAAATTTAGTGTTTAAAGTGAATATCTCTAAATCAGCATTTATCCTGTTATTCATGGAGAATATTTAATCGATAAACCGATCGATATAATTCAGAGGTGCTTCTGTGGAATTCGTAAATAAATTATAAAGTTACGGTTTCGAGTCTCTATATCAGCTGCAATTGCATGGTTCGCTATAATTACAAAACGGTTATAAATTGTCCTATTATATCCATTAATTATCGTAATGTGACATTTTTCATTTTCCAAGTAGAATATTCATTCACGTTTCATCTTTCTCGCAATTATAATAATAACGATTTTTGCAGACTTTCTGAATTGAAAATAATCATAAAAGAAACCAACGACGAAAGTGACTGTGACATCTCCAATCGTTTCACTTCTACAAGTAATTATTTCTTTCCTGACGGCAATAAAAATTCCTATGTACGGGGTATTCACGGTCGCCATTATTGAAGCTTATTATAATATATTTGAGAATGATTTTCCAAGCAACTTTATCTACAATTTTTATTGCAATTTGTCGTCGATGTGGTACTAATTAATTTGTCTCTGTAACTTTTTTATCGTTACATTATCGGAAGCCATTATGGCGAACACGCTTTGCATATAAATACAATGAAATACATGGCATCGCCATCTTGGTGTTAGAGCTTCATACTCTCGCGTAACGCTAACGAAAAAGAGTTTTCAAAAGAGGCCCGTTAGGAAGCTTCGTGTTTGCGTTTTTCTTTCGAGACGAGCGTTTCAAAGTGGATCTCTGCCCGTGAGTCTCTTCAACAAGACGCGCCACTTTAATGCAAGCGATCTTCATTAATTCGAACGACGCATCGTTCATCCTCTTTTCGTCGCCCCCCCCCCCCCTCCTTGGTTTACTGTTTCCGCAGTTCTCTTCACGTCCTTCCGCATAATTCCTTTTTTATTAGCCACGCTTTACGAGAACTGGTCGTTATTTTTATCGAGTCGCCAGCATCTTCGCTCTCTCCCTTGTCGCCCTACTGTGGTCGACCTGCGATCTCGCACGTACTTACGCTCATTAGCGTCGACAAATTCAATCAACTTTTCCTTCAACATAATCGACGCCTGTCGTCTTTAAGCTGGATATTTATACGCTTATTTATACGTACGTTTTCATATCTATAGTATACATGGCATTGATGGGAGAACAACAGCTTTAAGGAAAGAGTTTTAATGTGGAAAATAAGAAATAAGTACTATAAAAAGTAATATAACATTGGGAATGTTTGGGCAAATATATTTTCTTAGATATTTCGGAAAATCTATTGTGTTTGCTATTTTTTTATCTTCAATATTTTTTTTATTAACCTTTTCCTTTCCGATTCTTCAATGAATAAACACGTGACAAGATTTACAGTATTTGCAGAGATTATTCTATTTATTTTTGTTTGAAAAGAATACTTTTTTGATATTTTACTGTTTTATGTTCCTATTTTTGGTTCGCTTTACATATAAAAAAAGATATTTTTTACCTTTTTTATAGTATAGTTAATGCAGACACACGCAGAATACTGGTAAAATTAAATAATCTAACGATAGCCGAGTTTCATAGTGAATTGTGTATCGAGATCAATGAATTACACATTGAAATGCAAATTTGCATACCTTATCTATCAACAATGCATAATTAGTCATTTGTATTTAATACTTAACATTTACCTAGTATTTGACATTTATTATATTTATCTGGTGCTGTATATATCATCAGATGCAAGGCATTGGGGCCCTCGGTATTCAGGAGCGACGAGAATAAACATATTAATAAATGTTAATAAACATACTGCAAAATAGATAATAATCTAGAAATTAATAATTTTAAATAAATATACGGCAAGTAAAAATCTCATGGAATGACCGTATTATATAATTTGAAATAAATGAAAGTTTTTTGGGATTTTTTGAATTGGAGGACTATTCAGCAGAGGAAATAAAGAACCAAGTGCTAAAAATATTAAAACAAATAAATATCCCTATAAAAAAGTATTATGGCCAAAGCCATGACGGAACTAATGTAATGAGTGGTACATATAAAGGTCTTCAAACAAAATTAAAAAAAATTCAACCTTACGCAGAGTATGTGCATTGCAACAGCCACAATTTAAATTTGATAGTAAATGATAGCGTTAATAGTTGCCACGACGTGTTTTCCTTTTATACCATTATACAAAATATTTACACTTTTTTGGGAAATAGCGTGAAGAGATGGGATCTTCTTTTTAAATTTACTGTCAAGAGTAACTTTTAAAAAACTTAATCGCTGTTCTGATAGATTGATATCTATTACTGCCGTAAAATCAAGATTTGTTGATATTTCTAAGGCTTTCACAGAAATAGAACTTAAATCTAATAAAAAAGAGGAAAGGGAGAAAGCAATACAAATTAAGAAGAAAATGGAGAAATTTAATTTTGTTTTTCTTTCTGTCTTTTTACATAAAGTAAATTGTCAAATTAATTATGTTTTCAAAACATTGAAAAGTATACATATTGATTTAAATGAAGCTACCACAGTACTATAACGTGTCTCTGAATATTTAAAAGAATTTAGAAACTCCTACGACGGAATAAAATCGAAAGCTCAGAACCTTGCGCAACAGTGTGGAATAAATACTGTATTTGAGTCAAAACGCTTGCGAATATCTAAACGTCATTTTGATGAATTGGTTTGTGAATATCAATTCGGAAATGGAGAGCAGCAATTTAAGGTTAATGTATTTTATTATGTTTTGGATACAATAAATACTCAAGTTAATCTGAGATTTGCAGGGATGATAACTATAACAGACTGCTTTGATCTTTTGGAACCAAAAAATATAATTCCGTTACCGGAAAGAGAGATTTTTTAAAAATATGAAAATCTTTCAAAAAATATTGTAAAATTATATCTGACCAGTTCTCGAATCAGTACATACAAATACTTCCTCTTAATAAAAGATTTGACACCTTTAATGTCTATTAGACAATTTTCAAATTTACTTCTGGAAAAATATGGTTCTTTGGACAGTGAATTTTCGGAAGTGTATGTTGTATTAATGCTATTTCTTACACTACCAGTTACAGTTACTAGTATAGAAAAAGTATTTAGCAAATTAAAAATTATTAAGGATTACAAAAGAAATTTTATCAGCCAAACTAGATTACGTGGTCTTGCGTTATTATGTATTGAGCATAAAAAAGCAGCAAAAATGGATATCAAAGATCTTATTAATGATTTTGCAAATGCAAAGGCAAGGAACAAACAATTTTAATTTTGTAATTTCATATTGTAGCTGTCATATTCTTCTATATTTTTATGTTATTATTTCGTAAAGTCTATTATAAAGAAAATAAAGTACATTTTTATATTTTTTAAATTCATTATTACAGTTTTATATTTGTTGCATTAGCATTAGGGCTCAATATTCCAAGCTACGCCACTGCATAATCTAAAATTTACATATGTTTCATATTTAGTGTCTGACATTTAATATTCAGTGCTCATTATCAAAATCCATTTAGTATTTGATATTCAGTCACTGATATTCGATATTTGACTATAACGTTTCGCATTTAATTTGTAATGTGCGTAGATATTTGTCCATAAGTTAATTAATATAATAATAATAAGAATATATTACATTTAATCGAAAAATTTAATAAACCTAACCATTATGAAGTGATTTCTATCTAAAAAGTAATTTCTCAACGATTAAACCCCTTAAGCTTTGAAAGCTAAAATTCCAACCTTTGAAAAATCCTGTTTTTTCCTTTTTTCACAGGAACATATGCATATTTGAAGAATTTTAAATTCCATTTCACAGTCGAATTTACGTTATATTTTTATCGCTTGATCATCGTGAATGCATAACTGTATAAATATTGAATGATTCATCGATCTTGTACTATTCTATTACGTTCACCTCGTGTATCGTCTACGCTTTAAATAACAAATTTTTCCCCTCTAACCGTTACGAATCGCAGATTCGTTTTTTTGTCACACGACCAGGAATTCTTTCGCATCGTTTGCGAAATATCAGTCCACGACAGATCCGCCCCCACGGCTATAATCCGAGAAATTTTCAGACAGTGATCAAGCGTTGTTTGGAATCCTTAAGATTAACCTGAATCCGCGGGAACTATCGTCCAACGAAGCTGTTAAGCGAAGATACGAAGATGGAATGCTCACACGATACGTTTCGCAGCAAACGAAGACGAGTGATTAATTAAGGTTTGCCAGCGGTAAGATAGGAACGACACGCGATTGTGTGCAAGAACGGCAACGTAACACTGATTGGAATTTAGTGTAGACCAGCAGAGGCTGGTAATGCTCCCGTTTCTCCAATTAAGCTGGCCGAATGTAAATCAGACCGGGGGAAATCCCGTAGCCTGTCGGCGAGGATTCCCGCTCGCGGAAGGAACACGTCCACCGTGAATTCGTTCCTGAGAAAATTGTTAACCCCTTGGAAGATCCTTGAGAACCAAATTGAAACACGTTCGAGCGCGAACCTTTCGTTTCCATAAATTTGCGGGCAACCATGCGTTTTTCGCGATAAATCGCGATACAAAGCGAATTTTTGCATAGATAAAAGCTAGATACGCATTAACATTTGTTTCGTACATAAATTGTCGTAAATTTTACAATTAGCCGCCTTGCCGCTAAAAATGTTCTCCTGAAGTGCTCTTCTGCAGCTAGTAGAAGCTCACAATGGACACAACCTCTTGAAACTCAGGACTAAAACTTTGCAACTTTCCCTATGTAGGGAAAATGTTACAAGCCTCCTGTGTTATGTAAGGTTCATTGGGACCAACTTTACTCTTTTTTCTTGACTGCTAAAAAAATTAGTGGCAGTCACGCCTAAAGTAAGAATCGCCTGTAGTGGAATCCAATCAAGTTTTAATTTTTAAACAAATTGTTTCTCTAGCTACAACGAAACTTATGAAAACCTCCATTTGGAGCTCATTATTCTTACATTATTCTCACTAAGGTTCACACGGTAATATTCAAACATCCTAAAACAAGTTTCGACTAAACTGTAACAATCAAAATAATCAATTTTTACTAAACGTAAATACTTTGTATATAATCGAGTAGTATAAAATATACATGAAAAAGTATCCAAGTGAATATTAAAAAAGTAAAATTTCATATCAGATTCGAGATGAAAAATCGATGATGAAAACTGTCCAGCTGAATATTAAAATGCTAAAGCAGATGATAGAAGTTATACGTTAGGTTGACACTTATGCTACGTACATATATGAAGTGGCATGGTGAGCTCGAATCTGGCGAACTGCAGAGTGGGATGATTTAAAGGAATACTCGATCACGTTAAGCGCGTGAAACGTCTAATAATCGTAAATTGATTGCCTCTTAACAAGACAGAATATAATAAAGATGCGAACTCGTATATTTCTCTTACGTTAGCTATATCTTATTACGTCTAAAACTCCGTCACAGTCGTACCTTCAAAGTGATAAATCGTGACTCGGTTCTGCCGCCACTTTACGTACATTCTTTCTTTCTAGTTCTGAGCATGTCGCCACAGAGACGTTTAATTAAACAACCTTCTATTGAACACGGCAAGGATATTACACTCTGAGAGGAACAGAGAACTGTTAAAGATCGAGCGCAACTTTACGCGTGCCCTTTTAATGTGAAAGGATTGCGTTACCTTTGTAACATCAAAGACCCGAAGTATCTTTTCCTCTATAATGATAGTTGAAATCATATCAATGGAAATACTATTGTGAACGAATTGTGCTAGTTACTTTTCATTAACCAGGGTGTGACCAAAAGTATTGCATAAATGGGCAGAAGGTGATTTCTTATACAAAAATAAACGAACACTGTAGAATAAAATTTTTCCATCCGAGGTTAAGACTGAGAAAAACAAGTTTAAAAATCCCGTGCACCCATTTGCACAGGTAACAATGAAGGTAACGACGATTCATCGAAGGATGTACATACAATGTCTCCGCAACTTTTACCAGTTACTGGATTCAAAAAGCCACAAAGATAAAATTTGATCAACAATATTTTGTTAAAACTGTTTCCTCTTAAGCAAACGTACGCAAAGAATTTTCGAATTTGATTTTCTCAGAAACTAAATCTTGAACGAAAAAATTGTATTCTATATTTATTATTTATTTTTGCATAAAGAATCACCTGCTCGCTTTTACAGTACTTTAGACCACACTCTGTGTAATTAGAGTTATCGCTCTTCTTCTATAAATAACAAAATAAACTTGTTCTAAAACTTCATTTTAATAAAAAGCACTTAATTATATTAATACATTATTGTCTGACAAATTTATGCAAAAACTAACACGCGTGACTGGTTACTTTTCCATAATTGGATATTAAAATACATGCATAAATCTAAATAAACTGCAAGTTTTATAACTGTAAAACTTTATTTATTATGCATATAGTGATACGCAACAGGTGTATCACAAATGTTTGACTTTTTGATGATCTAATGTTAGAATCATAAATATTTTCCGGCAAATTATCACTTTCTAGATCACTACTTTGTATGTCGCAGACACAATCAGATATAGTGCCAGCATATAATTCATCGAAAAGTTTTTCCTTGTCGTGATGCACAATTTTTTAAATATTTTCAATGCTGAAATTACAATTAAAAAGCAAAATATCCAGAAAAATAATAAATATTATGATAAAGTAAACATTATCCAAACACAATCGGCAACGCTATAACGAAAGTTTACATTGCTGTGAACTTTAATAATTACATAAACTAATGTATAACGTTCGTGTATGAATACACAAGTCTATCATATGTGATCGATGAACAATATGTTAACTATATCTCAATTCTTTCTACGTTACATTTTTTCCACAATAAAAGTCATTACCAAATAACATTCAACTTGATAAAACTTAAGAAGACTCAAAAAGATTCCAGCAGCTCTAAGACGAAGTAATTCACGAGCAAACTTGCCTAACGAACCAGCTACAAGTAAGTACTTAAGACAAGGAAACGCAATACTCCCCACGAATTGCGCGAGCATTTGACTTGCCTGCTGCTTCGACTCTATTACACCGACACTAGCAAAAAGACGTAAAAACTTCTCTTCACCTTTCTTCTACATAAAGATCCTTTTACACCTCGTCTACAAGTTCCTCGTAACTTGACGAATTTGAAGTTCCCATGTTTCAGCGGTTCCTTTGGTTTCTCTGTGCAAGCAGAGAAAAGGACCTTTCTTCGGAAGAAGAAAGAACGAGGAATTAGGAAATAACAGTGGCTGAGAAGACGTTCTCAGTCCAAGAGAAAAATCCATAGAATTCTTGTCTTACAGACGCAACCTTACGACACAGATCATCGAACTTCTTGACTTTCTTTTGGCAGGTCGCAAAGGGAACAATGTGCATTCTACTCTATGTACAGGTTGTAACCGAAATAAGTGGCCAAACTTTTATGTCGTATTCTATGATTTCTGAAGATGAAAAAAGGTCATATGTTAGCCTGGAAAGGGATCTCTTATTTTCTAAGTTATTAACACTTTTTTATATATTTAATTTTTAGGATAAAGATTCATTACGATTCACATGAGTTGGTGTTTCGATATTATTTCATTGAAATAGCGATGGACCTAGAGTTTTTAGTTGAACGATCGAGGGGTCTAGAAACTTTACAATAATATTTATTCCACACGGTATATTAGAGTGAAAAAATTCGTACGATGCCCGAAATCTTACGACTTCAACTGAGAACCTTTTACGACCGGTCTACTCATAAAATTTTAATACTTATATTTACAGCCCTTTGGTACAATAAATCGTGTGCCATGGACTGATGTTTACTTCGAGTTGCTTTAATAGAAAATAATATGAAACTAAGGGAAGTATTTGGATATTCACTCCAGCAAAACGTAACGAAATATTATTTCATTTAAAAACGAGTATGTAGTTCGTGTAAAACAGATTGTAAATATGTATGTATAGTAAAAATTACGCGTTGATTACTTTAATGTTTAACGAAAAATTAGTCAGAGTGTGTTTAAGCTTGCACTGTAAGGTTTCGTAAAACAGAAAGTTAGTAATTTTAGAACGTAACATAAAAGTGTCGATATGCACTCCGGTATTTAACGACTGAATAAATTATTTATTTACAAGAAGTGGTTACATGCTTGATGCTGATTTTATTCTCTCTTTTCATTCTCTGAAAAGAGATTGTTTAAATATTCGAAATTGTACTTTAGCTTCGTTCAGAAATATGCTTACTTACTATAACAAATAAGTTTAGAATGCTGAGACTTTAATAGCAACCGTATTAGATACTGGTCTCAATAAAAATTTTAACCTAAAACTATTCCTAATTTTAAGAAAATCGGATATCTGAAATCAATCCATCGAAATCTTTAAAAATAACTCTAACCTAGATTCCCGTCAAATTTCCCGAAAATAACGTCTACAAAATCCTTTTTTCGTTCTCAAATTCAAAGAAGTGATGCAATATTCAACAGTTCTCTTCGAAAGTCTCTAGAAACTACTACGTGAGACAACAGGAAGGCGGTAGAAGTAGCAGAAGAGCGAAGTCTAATACCTCAAAACGGTTACCGTCAGAGTACTCTAATATTCGCTGGTGCTAGACGTCGGGAAGTTTCGGGAGAAAACCAATAGATATAGAGGTTTCAGAGTAGCCTTATCGTGAATAGTTTGAAACGATAGCGGTGCCATTAAGTATATGTTTCCCTTCCTAGGCACTTTACAACAAACCGCTTTCGCTTACGTGCAGAGATGCGAGACGCAATTCCGTCATGGTGCATCTATCGTGTTACAACGAGGCTGCATTTAGATTCGCTATAACCGAGTACTACACAATTTCTGCGCGCTATCTAAGATAAAAACCGTATCATCGAAATGTAAAACAGTCGTCGACAAAAGCAAAGCGTCCCGGAAATTATGCCGCGTTACAAACTTATCTCGAATCGCAGGATGATAAATGACGGGACATCCGACGACCGAGGGCTTGTTCTGTTAGAAAAATTATTCAACAGAAAGAAATAATGTGTTTGCAGATGAAAGCGTAATTCAAAGAGTACGCTGACGGTAGTTATTTGAAAATATGAAACATTCTTGTTGCACGATTGTTATGATACCGATCGTTCTATATAATTGAGTAAACATTTTCCCTTTTGGTCATCAACATATGTACTACATATATCGACGTGCGTTACGAAAAATAGTATATACGTTTCATTTATCTTACGAAGACAGCAGATGAACGGTTTAGGACGTAAAAACGAATATTTCTTACGAGTATTAGCATGTTTGATTTTCCGTCGTGAAAACTAACAGATCACACTGTTTTATCATATTGAGAGGCTCATTTCAGATTTTTCAGCGTAACCTAACACATTTCGGCATGTGATCAATTTAAATTGTTAATATGCATTCTGCGTAAAAATTAATCTTTGAAAATATTGTTTAATAAATAATAATTCCATCTGATGCCCAAAAAGGAAAAAGGGGTAAAACTCTAATTAAATCAAATCCGATGATACTTGACATATATGGTTCAGAAAAGAATCAAACCTTCTCGGTTGCTACAAAGCTAAACATGCATTCTTTCATAGCAAACCATATAAATGTGTTTCTTTTCGTCGGTACAAACGGTACACGCTGCTTTTCGTGGCAAATCATTCAAACGTGTTAGATTTCGTAGAAAAAGACGAAACATGCATTTTCGTAGCCAACCATTCAAATGTGTTACTTTTCACGAGGAAAAACGAAATGCGATATTTTTCGTGACAACAAAGAGAAACGTGCTAGTTTTTCCTAAGGCAAATAAAACGTGTTACCTTTCGTAACGTACGTCAATGTATGATATACTATAAATATCCTACGATACGACGAAATGTTATGTTAAATAAAGATCAAGCTATATTAAAATAGTTAAAGATAACCCTTTGCGTTTGTAACGCGTTGAAGGATGAATACTACACTATTCAGAATTATTTTGAAACTGACGACACAATGTCTATGTTTAGTCAAAAATTATTCTATGAAGCCTACAATTCTTTTTTTTTTTTATTATAGTAGAACTTCTCTATTCTTAAAGAATGTCAAGGTTTCTTATATATTTAATTATAACATTTCATTGCTGAACCTGTAAATAAAAGTTTACGATGTTACGAGTTTGCTTTACAACCGCAAAGGTTTTAATTCGAATAATTAAGCAAATACCTACTTAAGTATAAAATTTCCCTCTTTAAATTTTACTAAAATTCATAAAGCAATAATTGAAACAATTATCACTTTTTTCATCTTGAAATTTGCAAAAATTTAACAAACGTAACAAAAAAGCGATTATCTTTAAGTCTTACTAAGAAACAGCATGATTACATACCATTGCGGTATTGTAATGTATGGTGAATTGTGTTGACCGAAATGTTAGCAGCAGGTTCCGGTAAATCAACTGCGGGGCAGTGTAGATTTCCACATTAAGGGAACAATACGTGGCCCGCGAGCCGTAAATCTCGATCTAACGAACGCGCGACCGATACCAGGCGATGTTTTTGTTTGCGATCGAGCTGAAATAAATCCGCGCCGATGTAAACGGGTGCGTTTATGTTAATTGCGCTACTTCATCGACAACATGAATTACGTCAACGGCGCCAACACACCTGTGCACCGTAATCGGCGAACGCAGACGGCACCAACGAAAAAGTAAACTCATCGGAGAGCGACAACGAACGTGCACATCATCGCCACGGGTAATTAATCATTTAAAAGTAGCTCGTTTTTGTACACCTTCCTCACCGACAGCCACAAAATTAACTTTCTTATGCACAGACCTCATGACCTGATTTCATTTTGCATAGTATTCTAAAAAATACTAAGCTGCTTTTCTAATCTTCTAACGTGTACACTAGAACCCACGTGTTTCTATGTATTAACCGACTAAGAATAAAACAATTTTTCGAGAATCTTTGCACAGAACGAAATTGTACAGGAGTATGTGATCGAGTTTAGTGCGAACGTTTAGGTTGACAAGGATTGAAAAGAGAATTTTGCGAAAGGAGAATACTTAAGTTAGAGCGATAGAGGTGCAAAGGAAGAGTGTATTGAGGATTGAATATCTACTTGAGAATATTGTGTGAACGTAGGGTGTGTAACCAAACCAAAGATTTGATTGAACATGATTGAATGTCTCCGAGGAATATATAGATAAAATAGCATCAAAAAATCAAAAAAGAGAGAATGTGCGAGTAAAAGAATAAAAAAGTTTTGGAAGATGCGTCAAAACACGAGGGCAGTGTAGCAAAGTAAATAACAGAGTTATAAATCAGCGTGGATTAGAGATGATAGTAAAGTCTTAAATAGAGACGTATAATTGTACCATTCAATCATCTAATAAATATATTTCATTGTATCATACACTTGTCCAGTCTTAATCATTAAAACGAAGAAGAATCAATCTTACAATTGGAATCAAATAAATCTTTATCTTTCAAACTCTTCGTGATTCTACTGGCATTTTCTTTTATCTCACCACCATGAAGCTGAAGTAAGAAAAAGGTTTCTTTTTATTTCCGATTCTTTAAGTATTTTTATTATATTTGGAGTACCGATTATTAGACATTGTAAAATAAGAACTAATGATAGAAAAAGAAGCACCATGAAGTGCTTCTAACTGAATTTATTGTAGGGTGTAATAAACAAAGTAATAAATTTAATTTGTGAAAAAGAATGCTTCCTTTATTTTATGCTTCTTGTTACTCTTTGACGTCTTTAACGTAACTGATAATATTCCTGATCAAAAATCGATATTCAAATCGTTCATAACCAATTTACTTACAATCGATACCTCGCATATGAATTCATTTTAAATACTTTCCTGCACTACGAAGGTAGATGGCTATGTGTACCTTCAAATAGTACGAGAGTATGTCTAACATTTACTGTAAATATTTCACAAATTAATATCTTCTATAAGCATAAACTCAAAATTTTTTAATAGCACAATGCAACAGATATCATTTGTGATTTTTCTAAAATTTATTAGAACGCAGACATATTGTTGTTAATGTGATTAAAGGATTGGTGAAATAGTGTTAACTACTCCATTAACTTTAGAGAGATACGAAGGTACGCGCAATGCGTTATAAACGATGCAGTTACCTGAAATATCATTCGAACTGTTCAAAATAAACAGATACAATTGGCATTATGCATCTCTGGTCACAGAGCTTCGGATTATAGCGAGAAAAACAATTCGTTGCACGTATTGCAGAGGCTAGAATACAGATTATCCGTACTATTGCGTGGCTACTGCAAAGTGATCTATGGACGTCGTCGTTATACGTAGAATTGGAACATTAATTTACTATCTAGGGGATTAACCTGTTTAGAAAGAACTTCTCATCGGAGAATCAATATGCGTGACATTATTAGCAATTTTGGAATATTCCCATTCAATTGTTAATACAATCTATATTTTGGTATTTGAATTACCGAAAAAGTATTACTGAAGAATACGCTTTAATGTACTATATAAAATCAAGATATTTAAGAAAAAAGAAAGAAATGTATAATTTAGCGACTATTCCGAATTTTCTGTTCAAAATAGTCAACTCTACAACTAACATTTTTATTAATTAAAGAACGGACATTAATAGCTTGACTTAGTTAGTAATTAAAATAAATAATATTTTCTAACGGTCAGTAAACCCATATTAGGAATACCGTACACTGCTTAAAATATCTTCGAGGCTACAATTAACATTCACTTCATGAAAACAAACATATTTAACATATTGTACGTCGGTTTAGCTATCATTACACTCATGCATGTTTTCTCATTTACAGGCATTTGTTATCACTTTCTTTTATAAGAAATAATAAAAACTATGCATTATTCAATGCATTTAGATTTTTCTTTCCTCGATAAATAAAATATTAATATACACTAAATCTCCGTATAATATGAAGGATACGTTCTGTTGTACAAATCGCATAGGTTATACAAATATGAATTATGTATGCATTTAGAAACACATATTGACAAAAGCAAGCGGTTAATATACTAAACGTAACATAAATATTTAAACTATTAATTGGAAAAGTCGAGTTAACTCGTCGTTGATTTAAAAATACTTAGAATAGAATAGTTTATTTATCGAGAGGTTATTCATCTTTAATTGTAATGTTGTACTTATATTAAATATAAAACAACAGGTTCACACTTGTAAGAGCCAAAATGAATTGATTAGTTACAAACTGTTTCTCATTTTTCATTATAAACTAAAACGTTTCATTTTCTATTTGAGGGATAAACTCAGTTAACAGGTTAAAATACAATAGTGATATATTTTTTATTTCTCTTCAAAATAAACAAATATTAAATTTAAAAATGTTTCGCCATTACATATTTTACTTGAAGCAAAAACAGCAATTACTGAAATAAATTACTTGGCATTTTATTGACATTTATTTTGCAATTTTAATTCTTTCAATAGTTTCCCTACAGATCTACTGCATTTTATTACATAAAACGTTCGTTTCTCACAAATAGGTAATACAACCGCAATTGTGCTTTACACAGCTGAAATCTTGCCGGCGTACAATGTGTTGAACAGAGTTATAAAGGTCTGTCACGTAACGAATAACAAAAAAGACAATCAATAATAAATTCTATTAATCCAACAAGGGTACTTTATCTCTCCCACGCTCAATCACCGATAATTGAATATGCCAATAATGTACACGATGTTCAAAACTTAAGACACATTTTAGGCTTCGATAAAACCCCCCTATTATCCCCAGAAAAGCAAACTAACCCCAGCGTTATCTAGAGCATCGACTCCGGTAAACTGGATGTTGGCTTTGGGGGCGCGACTGATGATGCTCGCTACATCCAAGATTTAATTACAAGAGATTTAAGACGGATTTTCAGTAATACCTTACCATTATAATCATCGTTGGTTGTACGTACGGACACGAATTACACGCATGATTACAGCTCTAACGCGCCTCATTGAAATATGCGGTATTATCGGGAAATATGTAAATCAGCATTATCGAATCGTGGAGGAGCTGCTAATAAATGTACAGTACACTCGTGTACGCACAGAGCTACATTCGTTTATCCTACGATTACTGTATTATCAATGTACTCACCTTTCTCCAACCGATTCCCTTCTTCTCCCTCTTCTGTTCCACACTTTCTCTCCACCACCTTGTTGTTATCCCCTTTGTCTCTGCTCGATGTTCCTTTTTCGCTTGCGCTGCCGGTTAACTTTGTTCCCGTTCTCCTCGCAGCTTCTCACCACCAAAAGGACGATCCAATCGTCTCCGGAAAGGATTACACGAGCTTCTCTCGCTGGCAAGCCACATCTGCGCGAAAAGTTCACTTTAAAGTAGCACGTCCGTGTACCTACGACCGCTTACACCCTTCTTCATTTTCCTTCTCTTTCTTACGTTCTCTTTTCTTTCTTTTTCTTTTTTTTTTGTTTTATTCTCTTCGCCCTTTTTCCCTTCTTCCAGCGATGTTTGCCGGAAAGCACGCAGTGTTCAGATCACAAGCGTCTATCTCACTTTTTGGTCATACGACGTGCGAAAGGGGGTTATTCGTCGTTGACCGTCGACACGAACGCGAACCACTGTTCTCACTGCACAACCGAGAGTGTCTAGCAATCGCAGCGGCAATTTCGAGGTTTTGGAAGCACGAGAAGCGTCCACTCGTACCGCACGTTGCCTAACGACGCCGACGTTAACTGCGCCTCGTTAAGCCCAGCACGATGATGACGCGATGACGACACCTGGAAACATCACGTTCTGAAGCACTTGGACCCACGCTTAACTCGATCGCGAATAATCGTATGGCATGGTTGCGATTAGATTTGTTAACAGACACGACTCGTTGCAATTTCACACGCGCCTCATAATCAACGAGACTTGTAGATTCCACCAATCGAAAAATACGGAATTATTTTCGCGAATCTTTAAGAGATGGCCATTAACCGGGAGAATGATTTGAAAGCCCTTCGAGGATACAAAAACGCGAGTAGATATTACGCGAATAGAAGGATAATTACACGTTCGTTGTTAGGAATAAATTGAGGATGATGTAGATAGTTACACAACACACGAGAAATGATGAAACATTACACGTGCACAACACGATTTGACTTGTCGCGTTTCTGTGGATACCATGAGAATTTTAGTGAGACGTGTGCTGATAAAATTCTTGAAATTCGGTGTTGTTGATCGGGCATCTAACTTAATCGGAGTCGTAGCTGTTTGGGAATGTTAACGGTCTCTCATGTATTTATATTTGGAGGTTTTTCAACTTGTTCAGAAAAATGTATGCGCTTATTTTGACTCTACAAAACTACAATCAGTTTTAAAATACATAGATATACAGTAAATTATTCAATGTTGAATAAAACCACTGGTTGGTGAAAGTAAATCATTGATTGATGATTTTGCGGTTGCTACATGTATTGCAGAAAAATATCACTGTTCTTAACGTTTCATTTATTAGGAAATTTGTTTTTTCTATTTATTGAATTAATTACAATCAGCTTTTACAGAAAACAACAAGTGATTAAGAAATACTTATCAGTTAAAAAGTATTATAAACCTCACTTGCTAGTAAAAATAATGAAAATACAGCAAAAGTAAAGGCAATAACTAAACAATCTCTAAATTTTCTTTTTAAAAGCTCGAATCACTGTGCGAGGGTCGAAAAGAAGCTGAGACTCTCTTTGACTATTTTTGATTAAAGTAGAGCAACGGAGTACATGAAAATTAGAAACGCGGTGAAGATTCTGTACAATTTTAAGAGAGTTTGTTAGGATCTAAGCAAGCTATACTTGTGGTACAATGTTGTATAATACACACACTCATACATAAATATTTCATTTCCACGTTTGTATTCTAAATTTAATAATTCGGCATAGATACAACAGCGGTTACTGCTAAAAGTATGCAATGGAAATATTCACTATAATGTGTAACTATGTCGCTATTTTAAAAACATATTCATGTATTTCCAAACATTTGTAAACATCTCTTGTTTCAAAATTATATAAATGCACAAGATGTACCAAAGACACTGAAATATTTTTGATCAGTCAATCAATTGTAAGTGAAACATATAAAATATCATGTATATTTAGAAACATTCTCTTGTGATCAATCGTTCTTTTTTTTTTTTATCAAAAAATTCGATAACTTCAAATACATTATTATAATAAATTAAAAGTTACATGTAGCTATGTATATCGAACAAAATTATTATTCTCACATTTGGAAGAATAAAAAACTGTTTGCTCTTAATAATTTATACTAATTTCTCGTAACAAATCAAAACATAAACACATATTATTAAATTCTTCCCTCCTTTTCAATAAATAACTTTCACAATAAATATACAAATAAATAAATATACTACTTTCTCGTAATTTTTAATTAAAAAGTAGCGATTTATTTTTCTTTTTGGTTACATTGCTAATATTTCTTTTAATATGCCCGCAATGTCGTGTACACCATAGTAATCTCAAAATACCATGAGCTTAAAAGAAACCTTCCGCGGGTCATATAAATTTCCTAAAACGTCGGTTTTTCAGATTACAAGTACGACTAAACATACGGGGCATACGTGTCGACAGGATTTCTGGAATACTGAAAACGTTGAAAACGGTATCACGTTGCGAATAGACGGAATACATTAGAATTAAAGCGCGCGAACACTGATACGGGGTCAAACCAGCAATTCTTCTTATCCAGGTGAAGAATTACCCCGCTGTTAATAAGATTGATATCGACGAAACAATTTATCTTCAAATACGATATTCAAATGCAATTTTTCTTATTTGAAATCTTGAGGAACAGTGAGATGCAAAGTAAGAATCACATTTTGCACAAGATTTTTCGAAGTGTGATATTATGCAAATACATACACCCCAAATGAAATTAAAATTGACACATAACAGTCAGAAAGAAAAAATCGCGTACCCATTGATATTTTCTGGTAAAAACGATGTCTCGTTTGGGGAAAGAAGGATCGATATGAAAAGGACAGATACGTGGATGATGGTCGTATACATTCGAATCTCAAATATATTTCCGTCGACAAAGTTGGAAATTCGAAAAATACAGAAGAAGACATATTTCATGGAAAATCGAGCTACTGATCTTCTTTGTAGCTAGGTAGTAATAAATAAACTAAATAAATTTATATTTAATAATAAAAGTAAATTTAACCTTTACCTTTAATATCTTTATAATAAAGTCTGACAAGTGCAAAGTACGTTAAGTAATTTTTAAAGAGAAGACAGATGATTTCGTTGAACAAAAATCTCATCTTACAATCGCGAAAAGAAATCTTAAACAATTTCATTAAGTTCAATCGGTTAAATCTCAGATAATGGACAAACTTAGGATAAAGCCACATAATCGGTAGAAAGTGAAACTCAATCGAACTTCCAGAAACTTCGATTAACAGTTAAATCGAAATTTCGGCACAATCATTGAAATGTTCACAATAAAATTCGATACACTGCAATTGCTGATATAAACAATTCTCGTATCCACGAAGCTTTTCATCGATCAGAAACAAAGGCATCAGTTTAGAAAGAAAAAAGAAACACGCTTTCTGAAATTTCTAATCACTCGTGAAATAAACTTCCGCCACGAATGGAATGTACACATCAGTGTTCTCATTAAAAAATTTTCCCGTAACCGCTAGAACTCTCCTATCTGATTTTCTATTTGTACACTGGAAGAAAAAGGAAACACTGTGCGGTCGTGCTAAGCAACGCGTTAATTAAATTTTCCCGAGTATAATTTCGATAATTTTCGGCTCAATAATTTCTCTTCCGCTTGAAAACAAAGAAAAAAAAAGAAAAGAAAAAAGGAAAACAAAAGAGAGAGAAAAACAAAGAAAGCAACCGGAGAAAAGGCGAGAGGAGAAGGTGTATAAGAAGAAGAGCGAAAAATGTAGGAAAGAAAGAGAAAATAGGATAAATCACACAGCATTCGATGCAACGTCCCGCCGTTCTCTCTTTTAATCGCGAACCGGTGTTAGAGGATAAAGCAACGTGTAATTTGTCGCAATTGGTATTGTTTGGTGTTTCCAGGGTTTTCCGAATCGGTCTCTCCAGTCTATTTTACCCTATTTTCTCCGACACTTTTTTTTCCCCTCCTCTTCTATTGTCCCTCCCTATTTTCTCGGTACGCGAACCTAGAATCAGGTAATACTGCAGAGAATCGGACTGGGTGTGCCCCAGTTTTGCGGTGACCAGCTGGCGGACATTATAATCCCCGCTGGTTAACAAGCTGAATATCTTGCAGAATTGTCCAAGATAGTTCTATCACGACTTCGATAAAAAGGGGGAGCGAGAAAAAAAAGGAAATGCACGATTTTCCAAGTTAAGAGTCGTGAGGATAATTGGTTGGACGATGAAAAGCGAACCGATTGAAAATTTCTTAATTCTTCCACTTAGGCGCAGGTCTCGGGATAATGAGACAACTTCGAACGATAGGAAACGACTTATGAAAGCGTTTCAATGTTTTACTCCATCAAGTTGAATAACAAACGTTCAAATTAAACCAAGTTACGCGTTATATTAGTTTCCTACGGTTTCCTCTTTTCATTTTTTCATTACAGAAATTGCAATCACAGCCTTTAAACTCCAAAGACTCAAACCGGTTCAACTTACATGCATACGGTGTATCTTCGAACGAGCCGTATCAGATTGCTACTTAACGAAGTAGTGTACAAACGAGCGAGTTTCGTGGAGCGCGTATCGCGGGAACGTTTCGAACCGTAGCACACTTTACGCGATCACACCTACTGTTTTTCCCCACTGATACATTCCACCAAGTTTCCACGGCGCATCGGAACCAAAAATCCGCAGTTCGGGTGGCGGTAACGCGCGATGTACGGGTTTCTTTATCACTTACGTATCGACGCCTATGCTCGTCACATATCTTCTTCAGAACTATGCCACCACTTGGGGTTATTGTAAACGCTGATATGTTCGTCGATTCACACAATATCACTATTCCCGACACATTGTCGAAACTTCTTTCGATCGTACGATCGACTGTTCTCGCGCGATATGCACCTTGTGAAGGATCTCTCGAAACCTTCAATAACGAAACTCGTGAAATATTCTGTTCCCTCGACAAAGTGACGAACTTTCGTTGAAGAATGTGAACTGGTAAAAGCACGAGTAAACGTAACACGTGAATCGAGTGAGCCAAAATTCAAACGATTAACGCGTAAATCTCGACACGATCTAATTGCGGAGAAGTTTTTTGGAGAAACGGCTCGCTCACCGGCTGCTCGTTAGAACTTCGCCTATGGACTGCCGGGCGCCGCGGCAAAAGCTACGGCGCAACACGCCGACGCATCTACCCCCTTAGAACCCCTTGGCCCCTTTGTCACACCGATACCGACCAATACCAACGTACATGAACCGTTCTACGCGTTCTCCCGCGAACCATCCCTTCACACCACCTCCCTACGAGTGATACGTGCATCCCGCAAACAGGTACCCGCTGCAGCCTGACGTTGGACGCCGGAATGATGACCCGTCGATCATGCCCGAATGAACGTCGATCTTTTTATCGGGTGTTGTTGGAAGTATATTAACCCGTTCGGTTGAAATGGCGAGTGCCGTTTGTACGGGATCTATTGGATTAAACTTGACTTAGACGATGCTCACGATTGCTCGCTTAAGCGTCACGAAATTCCGCTCCGTTTAGAGCGGTAACACGTGCACAGAGACTAAAGAAAGATGGTATATAGCTTTAAGGGTTGCTTTCGTTTAACTATAGGTGGGAATTAAATGGAAGTTATTTGCTATTGAAGAATACTGATAATTATAGGAATTGAGACTCGTTCTTTTAAACGTTCCTTAGTAAAGATAAACTGTGTACATTGTAAAGATAAACTATGTACTTGAAACCAAGACATTTATTATAAGGTAGAATAAAGAAAACTTAAATGAACAAATTTGAGGTCTTTCTTACGTTCCCTAGTGGTCATTGTAAAGGTAAACTACATACTTAGAACCGAGACATTTATTATATTGTAGAATAAAAAAAATTTAAATGAACAAAATTGAGGTCTTCATTGTGATACTGTCTTTCATATGTAATTATGAAATAGAAGTATTATAAGAGATTATTTAATATTGAACGATTATTATTATTTGTTTATATTATTGTGAAATTTCTTTCTTTTATTTAAGAAATTTCAATGGAAACTTATGTATTCATGTGTAAATATACAAGCGTATAGGAGCTAAAATTACATTATGATCTTAACAATATAATTGTTAAGAAAATCGAAAAGAACATAGAAACATAAGTTAGAGGTTTCTGCAATTTTAATATTTATGAAAATATTGAAATCTATAATATATATAATAATAATAAACATTATATTAAAATTGTAATAAAAATAAATAGTATAGTATTAGAAAAAATATAAATAGTATTAGATAATTTAAAGGAAAAAGTTTCGGAAAAAGTCAGGTTCCTTGGAACTGAAAATTCTTTATTCCTAAATCTTTAGTATATATCACTCAGCTCTTTAAACAAGTTGCAGTTATGTTTATGTTAAACAAAAAATAATATTCTTAAAATTTTTTATAAAACAATAGCAATTATAGAAAATATATAAAAAATAGCAAATTTCAGTGATAAGAGAAATTTATTACACAATTCTGTATGGTTTAAATATTAATATTCACAATTTGACTATTAATACACTGTTATATTATGTTATATTTTCTAACCTATTAATTATTTGTTCGAATGGCGTCACTTTCAAAATCATAATTACATATTTGTAATATCATTCATTTAATTCCGTTTTACGTACTAGAAATAAAACATTCATTTATTATTCTTCTAATACACTGAGCAATGTAACATGTGTTTTTAAGTAAGTTAATTAATGCATTGTATGCTTCAAATGACATATAACATTAAATTAAAAGTTAAATTGATGAATAAGTTACCGTATCAGCTAGCATATTGAAAAGTGATCGTCTTGTGGTACAACGTAAGGTAGAATAAACGAACAGAACAAAACTTTCACGATAAAAAGTACAAAAATATGGGCGAATAAATTTACACGCGCGATATACCGGTTTCCTTCCGTTTACACTATTTGAAACGCCACAGTTGGTGGAAGTTGGAACTAGAATTGGCGCCAAGTGATATATACATACATAGATATAGTCTCGAGATTCATTTTGCACGCAATTTTGAATATGTACATATTTACTTAACAAAATATTTACATTAAATGATTAAACTGAAACTTATGTATACAAAGATCAAAAGCACATTACGTTAAACCCTGTTGATTATTCACAAATGTTTATTTACAAAATTTATGCACGCGTATTTCATTTAAAAGAAAGTTTTTAAACAAAATAAATTTACATAAAATAAATGAATTTTTTAAAAAAAGATATCGTACACTTCTGAATAAGTTCATTATTATAATGTAATAAATATAAAATTCGATGTCAAAGCATCGAATAGAAATGTATTTACTGTCAGTCCCTCTTGTTTTCGTCAAACATGTTTTGCTTCAATATATTTATTTACACTGCTTGTAAATCATTTAAACTGATACGGAAATATAAATGAATTCATTTTGCGAAGGGAAGAAAATAAAGGATAAAGCATTCCAGTGTATTTTCATTATATTACAGCAATGAAATACGAAACAAGTTACATACACGAAATTGTAAACGTTTCGTGTATACTACCAGCTACCAATTTATTAAAATATAAACAAATCATAGCTGCATGATATAATTTATAATGTGGAACATCATATTCTCTACATGTTTCAAACTTTTGCTTCATAGTGTTATTATCAATTGTACATTTACACTTTTTCCAATGTATAATAACAAAATAAAAAGAATACTTTTTGGTAAAACATTTCGCCAAATATTTAAAGTATATTACTCTGTAGCTTTCACAAACACCGTAACAAAAAAATAATTTAACGAATTTAAAACTTTATATTTTCTTTATATTTATACACCCGTGTGTGTAGCTAAAACGGTCCATTCCCATTTATGCCTACTTACATTTCTTTTCGATCGATATTCATTTAACCAGAACTCGATATTATTCGAAGATTAATGCGTATTTAAAATAAGCGTTGTAACGATCTTTTATGAAAAGTATGAAAAGCTATACAACGTATAACAGATGCAAGCTTTACGCTTCTCTTTCTTTTTCATTTAATTCGTTAAATATATTCAAACGTATTTTAATAAAATATTATATAGAAGAACAGTAATTCGTACGACACGCTTTACTTCACGATGAAAGCATTTCATTATAAAATATGTTAATAGATAGAACAGAAACTCTTTGTATAGAACATTAACTATTGATTTATTCATTAATTTATATTGTAATGGAAATTATAGTTTAACACGAAATTTCATATGGTAAGATCAATTATTTTATTTCAAAGAGTATATTCAATAAGTAGAAGTGCAATTTGAAAAAAAATATGTTTCATGAAAAATGAAATAGAGGATGAATTAATAATCATGAGCAGAGTTTATTATCTTACAATTTTCAAAAAATATTTTTTATAAAATCGAATACATATACACGATCAAGTAGAAAATTCGATATAAACCATTAATTTTATAACTGCACGTATGGTATTTGAAATAATTAAATAAAAAAGTGAATAGTAAAATTGTGACTACTGACCAAACCGAATGATAAATGGCAGTGAAGCTAGTTATCATTGTGTCTAAATTAAAAGCAATAGCGAACAAAAAGGGAAGTTGTGTAAAGAGAAGAAAGTGAAGTCGATGGTGAGTAAACATCTAAAGTAAGCGAAAAACTTTCAATTCCTCGGATACCTTTAAAGTGTACAAACAAGAGATAATAATAGTGGAAGCGATAATATTGTTTTATCGATTCACCGTAGGAAACGATACCCACCTTTCAACGAAAATAAATTTACTTTTTATAATTTTACAGACAAAGGATATACGTGAAGATAACGCTAATAGGGAATAATATTTAATAAGAAAAAGAACTGGTTCTTCCAATCTAATATCTTCCTACGTTCTAACATATTTTACCTCGCCTATATAATTAAGCTATCGGATCGATCGTTTGAATTATCCAACTAATATATTCCGGTAAGTTAATTAATCTGTTCAATGTGACATAGGTGATATCATGGAACGTACACCCCCGTTCATAAGTATTAGAACACTTACTGAATATGAAGCAAATCTAAACGATCATTAAAAGATTTTCTATTGACATCTTAAAAAGAATCATTTAGACTAGAATCTCATCGTGCTAACAGAAACATAAAAATTAGTGTCTTCGTTAATGTTCTCCTATCATAACGATACATTGTTGACTTTTACATTTTTGAAAACACTGTTTATAGATATTTATGCTGTATAAATTTTTTAAGTACTGAAGATTTCTTTTAATTCTTTTAGATTTCCTTTTATCTGTACTGATATTCCATATTATTCGGGAATTAAGCAACTTTTCAGTTTTTTCAAAAAGTTTTTATCTTTCAAGATTTTTATAAAACAGTTAAATTTATTATTATTCCTGAGAAATAATTTTCTATATGGAATTATATGAATATTATTAATTGTAAGATTCATAATATTAATGAATTCAACTTTGTAAAATTATTTAAAACAATAATTATGCTATTTTTTCACTAAAGTATTATTCAATATTTCACTTCTTATATTGACCTGCTTTTGTGTTCTATATTGTTTGATTAAAAAATACCTGAACTAAGGTTATGAAACTTTATTAATAAAAAGTGATTTTTAATTAAAATGATTTTCTTTAAAATAGTTACAACAATGATAACAACATATTATGACATATTATGACAATCTAATATTTTTACTGACACACGATACTAATTGTAACGAAGAAATATAATTTAAATCATATAATACCTTCTTTGCAAACATAATGTGTGCCCTAACATTTATGAACGACACTGTACGTATGTATTTGAAATATGCGAATGTAATATGTATGAATCGGCTAAACGAGATGACAGAATGGTAAGCGTTTATGTTAACGCTAGAATTACCACACCAGTCAAAATGACTGGGTTTACAATTTTATTTTAAAATTCCTACTTCACGTTACATTTTTCTCCGCAATGATGTAATGACTTTTGCAGCGGCAATTAAAGACACCATATAATGAATTTTATATTTTTTTTCATTTATTCAAAATCAAAATAATTTTTTATCATGGCTACTTATACCAATACCAGTCAAACTGACTGTCACTTGTCAAAGTGTAAAAGGGTCCTACGATCTGTTCATCGAACCCGAATTAATCAGTTTCCTCATTTTGTACAACTTCTCACACGTTTATAGAATTTTTACTGTATATCATTGAATATAATAGCAATAATTATCAGGAAAATTCCGGATCGATCATGATGCTAATGCAAAAATAATGTATTCATTCGAAAATATCTAGCCGTTTCTTTAGATCTGTAGACGTAGAATGTGAATTGAAGTTTTTATTATGAATGTTGTTATGAATGTTCTGTTACGAAATTTTATTTTACAATTTACAAAAATAAGCCAAAGAAGAAAGTTTTTGTATTGAGTTGATTTAAACATAAATCCATCAGAATTGGAAAAAATAACAAGCGCTTACCTGAAACTATTGAATTTTATAATAAGACTAAATTTGGCGTAGACATTGCAGATCAAATGCCAAAGAAATATAGAGTCAAATCAGAATCAAGAAGATGGTCACTTCAAGTATTTTTTAACATTTTAGATTTAGCTGGTATAAATGTCTGCATCTTATAAAAGGAAACAATAGCTGAAAGGATATGCAGAAAAGATTTTATATTTCAACTAGCAGATCAACTTGCCAGTGAAAGTGCCGCTGAAAATGTAAAACCAAGGATGGAATTACAAAAAGCTAATGTCCACAGAATTTCAGAGCTCACTTTGCTCACGCATATAGTGTCAAATAGAGTACTATAATAATAGTAGGACTACCACCATTTGTAATACCTGTAAAAAAAATGCACTCAAAAGAAAAACTACGTCTGTAAGAAATGTGACAAATTATAATATTTTATACCTAATAGATTATACTATAAGAATGACTTAACTTTGAAATGGAAATTTATTTGAATATTTTTATTACCAAACCATATATTCTTTATTATACTTATTATTCTTATTGATGTATAAGTGATCAACTGTGCCAACCCTCATTTAGGGGTCGTGATCCCAGATGAGTTAATAATACCAAAAATGTACTACATAACATTGGAATTCCTTTTATAAGAAAGTAATAAATCAATAAATATAAAACTATTCTATTATTATGTATTTTTTAAAGACCAGTCATTTTGACTGATTTTGGTAAAAATAGCTTCGTCGTAACTATCGATAGTTTTAGTGTTAAATATTCACAAGTTCTGAAAATACGTATATATGTATAATTGATCCAGGGATCAAATTCCCAACGCGATATACTATATTAAATAAAACACTTACTCTTTCACGATCGAAACCAAATGAAATCAAACCGCGGTTATACCGATATATAAATGCGTGAGTATGAAATATGCATGAGCGTTATGTGTTGGCGCAGTGGTTCTCAGGTCACAAAACACGAAAAAACTTCGTTCCGATACACGGAATAGCAAACTTCCTGTAAAACGGAATTTCACATCACAGAAAACGTTCGTAGGAAATTCACGTGTCGTGAAACAGAACCGTGTCTCTCGATGAATTATTCACCGTACAAAGATAAGATTTAACTTCCTCTATTTAAAAAGTAACAAAAAAAAGAAAAGGAAAATAAAAAAAATAAAAATAAAATAGAAAAGATAATAAGTGCTTTCTATGAAATAATAATTAACGTTGAGATAATAGTATTAAGATCAATGGAAACGCAGTTGGGATGGGGAACTGTCTAGAAAATTTGTTTTCAAGGCAATCTACCTCAATGGTACATAGCATGCGTTGAAAAGCTATATTAGACTTTTCTTAATTATAAAGTCTTTGAACTATTTCATTCACAGATGCCTTTGAACCGTCTCGTGAAAAATTAATTTACAAATAAAAAAAAATAAAGAAAAAGAAAAATTGGATGGAAAATTTAATTCAAGAACTACTTCAGAGGGTTACGATGAAAAATGTGAGAATGTCTGGGAGAAAGGTAGTATCAGAATATGTACTCACTTTTCGATTAACCAAATGCTTGTATTACTGTAACAATTTGCATTAATGGAACGAGTGAGTGTATATAATAAACATGGATAATTAGCACTGTTGTGTATTCGTATCTCGATTTTCTTGTAGTAGTTCGAAAATTTGATTTATTTAGTTTGTCACTGATATTAGCTCCAAATAAAAATGGAAGAAGTTTTGCTACATCTTCATTATAGTCCAGACCTGTCTGCTTCTATTACTTATTTTTATCTATGTAAAACTCTTTTACAAATAAACACTTTGAAAAGAATGTCAAAATTAAAACAGCAGTTAATTTATTTTTTGCAAAAGAAATACGAGACTTTTATTAATACTAACAGAATGTGTAACCTTTTAGAGTGTTAGAAAACAGTTATAAGAATAAGCGGTGATTACTTTATTAAATGAAAGTTCAAATCACTTGAATTTTGTACTATAAAACTGTAAGAATTTTTTCCAGTATCTAATAGTTATGTAAAAAAAACTGAATATCACTTCGTTCTTCCTGTACATCACGCCTAATGTTTCTTCTTAATGCCCCAAAAAGAACATTAAAGTGACACGTGATATTAAACGTCAAGGATAAAGTATCTGCTTGAATCTCTTACCGAAACAACGATACGGTACATCGTATTTTAATACGTATATCAAATCGGGAATTGACGATCAGAGAATATAGCAGATTTACAAATCGACAGGGATCAAGAGAGATTTTCGCTATTCTACGTTCGATCGATGACTAATGAATACGTGGTGAAAATTTTTGATTTGCATACTTATTAACATTAGCTTAAAGCATAACTGTATATAGGCAATCTGATGTTAATATGACTGCACAAGTGATAATCAAGCGTTATAATTTTTGTCGAGTAGATTTATAATAATGAAATACAAATTGTAAAGTGAAATGCAGAAGTTATTGAGAGAGCTACGATTGGAATTGTTTTATATTATTAAAAATTTGTAGTGGACAGATAGGTAGTATTTTCTGTACTCGAAATTTTATTAAATTATCTCCCCACTTACGCTGTACAGAAAATATTGTTTATTTGAAATGTAAATGTTGACATTGTTTTCGAATATGAATTTATTTGGAGTTCCTTTCCAACTAATTGGAATCGTGAAATATTTTTCACAGTTAATACTACTGTTATTTTTTATTTATATTTACACATATTCCGAATGGTGATTTCGAAGAGATACAAATGTTTCTACAACGAATCAATATTTCCTTTGTAAATAGTGACTAAAATTAATTCCTTGCAGCGAGAACGATGTTTATTCAAAATAGTCGATAAAGATGTATACATAATAGTTGTACAATGAAAAATATAAAAATATCAATTATAATATCATTTGAACTTATACGAACTTCTTCGATTCTATACTTTTCAAAAGTACCGTTTAATTACGCCAAACTAACAATAAGTAAAACATATAATTTATCAAATATAATATAATCAATTTCATTAAACAAAAAAGGGTCAGTAATTGAAATGTATCACGAATTTAGAAACATCGTGAAAAATTATTTTTACATCGTTATAATATAATGCGTAATCATATCACGTGTTGGCTGATTTCGTTCAATTTGTTGAAAAGTTAAGATTAAATATCCAAGAAACATTTTCGAGATAAGAAGTAAAACATTTCACACAGATCTACAACGAGAGGCTATCAATAGATTCTGTAAGTTTGAAGAAAAAATAAAATCGGTGCCTATAACCACAATTGTCGAGCGTTTTGATATGAAATGGCTCCTATGTGTCTCCACATCCCTAAGTTAGAACTCGAACCCGTGTTTCATCGATAAGCGATCAGGATGAACCCCGAGTTCACTTCAAACTCCAATCTGAACTTCAAACGTTCGCTCGTCCACAAAGTTTTCGGAAGCTGCGCAAAAGAGCTTTCCAAGTAATATGGAACGTGCAATCGCAGATTACTCCAATAGTACTTTGATCATACCTCATTCTAAAGTTGCGACTGTACATGCAATGTACTGGTTAACAGCTTGACTTCAAAATGTATATTTTTTTCATTCACGCACTATATCAAGTACAACAGGGTTACAATGAAACTGTTTACTTATAACTTTTGAAAACTTTAATGAATAAATGTAATTTCGTTTACGATCATTTCTTTATTAATTATGGAGGATAGTATTAAATAATTCATTTTTTTCTGCTCTTGAAGCTACAGGAAACAGTAAATTAAAGAAAATTTTCAAATCGACATTTTTAATTTTTAGTTCAAATGTGCAACATGTCATGGAATGTTAATTAAATTATTATATAGACGTTAATTAAAATCAAACTAAATGAATGGTAATTAAACGAAGATTAATTACTCGAATCCTATAATATTTCATAAATTAATCGTATTCTATAAAATAATTAGTTTATATTATTACAGATACCCAGACGTTTTAAATACCTATAAAAGGAAAATCCTTTAAAATTGATTAATTGAAATATTATATTTTCACTACATTACGATAGAATACTAAGAGAAAAATTAAAGGAAATAATTAAAAGTAAATTTAATGCGAAACTGTGCATTAATAAATATCGTTTTTCTTCTTTTTCTTTTTTTGTTGTTAAATGTAAATGAAATTTTGCGGAACACCTATGGATTCATCAGGAAATTTAATTTCAAAAATTAACAAGCTTGTGTCAGATATAATTTCATCACGCAATGTTAACCAAACGAATAATTACATTTAATTACACGAGATAATTAAATATTCATACAAAAGTCATTCCGAATGGAAAAGAAAGAACTTAAATATGACTATACTGATAATGAAAGACATTATCACAAATACAAATTGAAATAACCATTATCTCTGTTCCGTATCATCGTAAATATTACAAAGTTAATTTGAAACTTTTCTCTTTTCTGAAAATTCACGAATTGTTATACCACACGAGAATAAATAAAAATTAGCTACCGTTTAACATGTTTGTTTCTAAAATACATAAATGTACACTGTGTGACTCTTTCGTTGTGTATTTATCCAGCGGTGAAGCTCCTTTATTCTTGTCACGAGAAACTCGCTGTCTAATTACAGACACGTAGTCCAATTAGAAACACGAGAGTCCACCATTAATAGAACTGTTATACATATATAAAAAGTTTACGTAAATTACAATGCCTGTTGATGGATACGTACGATTAACATACGTACCTACGCCACATTACAGAATTTATAGGAACAACGAAAAGAAGGAGTGTCGTCGGCTGAAAAAGTTATTCTGAATGAAGCACTTCATTTCTCACGGTGGCTTCTGAGTAACCATTTAACTTTCCTCAAAAGATTCAACCATTTTGGAATAACCTGACGTATCTTTATGACCTGGTCACTCGATATTACTGTTATTTTTCACGCTGCGCGCATGAAACCTATAAGATTAATGTTCGATATTCATTAAAAGCAAGATGCCCCTGTGCAGCGATATTCTACGAATATCTGAAAAATAGTTCACCCCGTCTGTTAACAGTATTACCGAAGGATACATACATGATAAACGTTTGAAAGAGAAAAACACTTAAAAAATTCAAAAATTTTTGGACATTTTTCATCCTGGTGCATAAATTCTAATGTTCAATATTTATTAAAAATTCAAACGTTCGAATCCACATCAATTACATTTTCTATTCAATCGTAAACAGAGCTTCCTGTTCTTTTATATTTATTATAAAATTGATGAAAACAGTGAAGGGAAAGATTTATCACAGTAAATTAATTACCTGTTAAACGGCATATACCTGCACTACCCCAAGGAGGAAGAACCCTCCATAAACCGGGTCAGGATTTTTAAATTTTATATCTTTCGAATATTTCTCCAAATCCTGACCCGTCGGTAGAGACAATAACTTTATGAAGCCATTGACTCTCCATCTCATTGCTTATAAGTCCATGTTTTTTCACCGATGACCGAGGCTTAGAATTTTTACTTTGTTTCTTTCATGTATTGTTCACCTCAGAGTGCTTCATAAGTTTATTACCTATACCGTTCCAGGTTCGAGGCAAGCGATCACTCAAGAAGCACATGTTCTACCTGAGAGTGACTGTTCGCTTGGGGGTGGTTATTTTTTTGTATCTCCTTCCACATTTTTTCTAACCTATCAGTTAAAATATCAACCACCACCCTCGCTACTTCCGACTAATGACAATAACCAATCCGCATGTCTCAAAACCTAAGACACGCCTTATCCGAGGTTAGATGATCGACAACCGACGGACAGAAAATCAGTATTACAACAAACTCCTCTCTCTTCACCACATAACGCGAATTCACATTGACTTTCTAGACACTTACACTTATAAAAATTCCTAGATTAAGATAGTTTAGATTTCACTCTTGTTATAAATAATAATTGTTTGTTACTAAAAATCCAACCCATTCTCAGTCAATCATCCCTTACCTACGTAGAACTTCGTAAGGGAATCACGCCGGTTTAGTACGTCGCGAACCGCGTGAACATTACCTACGTTGAAATAAAATAATTTATTTAATTTTGTCCGTTTCGTTGTTTCGAAAAAATTTTTGTTTTATTAAACAATTCGAAAGGAATCAGAATAAACGATAAGTATAAGCTTCGTTTGTTACGTTATGATTACACAGAAATTAGAAATGTCAACCTTTGAATTAACCAGCAATGGTCCGGTTAGAAGCGACTCGATAATTTACGCACTATACAAAGCCCTGTCTTTGATCGTTATGGTTATAGTAAACGAACGACGCGGTATACTATTTAGGACACTTACCAGAATGCAAGCAAACCGACAGGACCAGGGTAATAGATAGCGTACCTGCACAGTGTCCATGAACTCCCATAGGAAATTAAAGTTCATCGTCAAAGAGGACCATCAAAGACGAAGACAAAATAAACGAAAGGATTTCTTGGATGTCTGTTTTTATTTTGTATACTGCGTGCATTTTTCTCAAATATTTGTAAGAAAAATTGAAAATCATTTATTACGTTTGTTTTCTCTTGAAATTATCTAATTAAAATGTTAACTGGCTTCCCTTCTCAAACAAAATTTGAATCTCTTTAATTGATAATTTAAATAGGTAAAAATTATTACCAATTACTTAAATGTGAATGTGATGTATTTTGTATTTAATACAGGCATAACAGTGCAATTATAAGTGAGTAATGCCACAATTAATGAACTAGTGTGTTCTATGTATCTGGGAACCAATGACGAATTAATAGATCAAACATATGCAGTATACTGTATTTCTCATTTAATCACATGCCCATCCCATTTTTATATCATATGCCTATCCATAATAGAGATTATTCATCGTTAAAAATACAAAACATTGAAACCTTGATTAAATTAATTTTATACACATTCAATTCCTTAAATCAGTAGTGCAAACATCGCAAAAGTCAGAGTCGTAAATTAGTGTAGAAACAACAGAGTAGTAAAGAGGTATGTGGACTTGAAAGATAGTATGTTATAAAATTAAGTGTGCAGTAGTGATTATCTATTAAATTATGGTAAATCTTCTGGAACAAGGCATAAATTCAAAAAAGGTAACTAACAAAAAAAAATAGTTTATTTCTGTCTCACCGATCTTAACACCCCTTCATTACATTTGCTACTAACCCAACGCACGTTCTTTTCACCCACTACTAGCTTATTTTTTGTTTACCCCTTCACAACAGGTGTTGAAGGTCACTTGACCTGATTTTGTCTACTTGTAAATATTCTTAAATAATATATTATAAATAATATATATAAATAAATATAAATAATATATTATATAAAACCTGAAAAACGAAGCATTTCCTTCACGACGTTGAACTCTGAGACCACCGGTCACATGAAAAATATTTCAGAATTCAACTTCAGGTAGAAAAACATTTTAGAATTATGTAAATTACGCGAATTTACTCCATATATATTATTTTCAATTACACTCGCCTAGTTACAATTGCAATAACCACCAAACACCTACAGTATGTTCTCTTATACTATAATTGATACTACTTCATCTTTTGTAACATAAAAACTCAACTTCCTAGAATGAAAGATCACTGCAAACATTTACAAGACGGGTAATTCAAAAATAGAAAATTGTTGATCGTTGAAAAAAGAAACGGAAAAGTCTTTGGAGAAAAGTGTAAGGATAAAATTCAAAGGGAGCAGGAAGAGTCAGCGTGAGTGAACATTGTCGAATCTCGACGGCAGACAGATGCAACTGCGGGTTGAACCTGCAACCGAAATGAGCGGTCGTGTGTTCGTCGTTTCTGAGCACATAACCTGAACGAACGGGTGGGTAGGTCGTTGGAATCGGCGACCATGGAACGGGGAAGGGAAAAGCGAGAGAAAAGCAGAGAAACGAGACAGCCAGGTTACTCTCTCATAGGGCGCGTAGCTTGTTTAATTAGCGAACAAATTAAACGTCGGGACAGCCACATCCGACGTGGCCACGTAATTAGAGGTATTATAAATTAATTATAACATCATGGCGTAGCCAGTTTTGTAGGATTCAATCTTGGAATGGGCTCGGCATTGCATGCCAAATGAATGCCAAACAACTTATGCTGATGCCAACCTCCTTCTACGCCCCATTGCTTCTCTTTCTTTCAGCTTTTCTTCTTTTATATATTCGCCACACCAATCTTACTTGTGTCACCCACTTTTCTTCCTATTTGATTATATGTATCTCTATTGGAGGTACTATATCTCCTTCTCTCTCTTCCTCTCTCTCTCCCTCTCGCTCTCTCTCCCTCTCTCTCCATCTCTACCCCTCTTCCTCTGTATGTAATGATTGACGTCAAAGTCGATTACAAGCCCGAATGCAGGAAGGAAAGCGAGCAGGAAGGATCAAGTGGACAATACGATAGACTGACTTGTCACGGGTTTCCGGAATATACATATCTGTTCTGTGATATCTGAGATGTCACATATCGATCCAGCACGACATATTCATAGGTATTACAGAGTTTGAGCGATGTGGTTAAAAGAAATAACATTTGTAAAGTTGGTACATGTAAATTATTCGATATTTAAATTTTAAAAATTTAGTAATTTTTGTAAAGATTAAGGTAATACCATAGAATTGTAAGGTGTAACTAACAAATCTAGTATGTTAATTACAAATTCTTCCTTTCTTTATATGTTTTTTCACTATGACGTCTTTAACGTAACTGACCAATTTCCTATTATAAAAATCAATATTCATTCATCCGCATACTTCGCAATCGACACCTCACACATAGATCCGTCTTATATACTCTCTTATAAAATTGTATTTACTTGAGATCAAAGAGATTTCGCATGGGAAATGCATTGGAAGGAAATAGAATCTTGATGTATGTATTTGTGAAAATATAAGCAGGAAACATTGAAGATTATTAATACTATAGGAAATATGTTATCATTATTTGGTTATCCTTGTTATTTTATTGATTGTTTTTATTAATATATCTATAATTAAACTAGAAGTGTAAGTTGACATATAACACATAGTTACATCGAGAATAAGGGTAAACTAACAAGAGAAGAGAACGAGGGGAAAAGAAGAGGGACGTATAAAAATTATGTTGAAATATTTTGTAAAATATTCTATTAGACGTTTTCTCGGGTACCTTGCATTTCTGCAATATTAACGACAGTATACGATGGATATAATAGAATGAAATATAAATGTTCAAACTGTTATCATAGTGATATGTTTGTAAAATTCAGAGATTACAAGGCAACTGAAACGACGAATTTTCGTAGCAACAGAATATTTATCTTTCCTCGAAAATTTCTTAAGAAACGGAAGGATTTTCGTGAAATTCGCTATGTATCAATGATAAGCGTCGTGTTCCAGACGATTTCGAAAAGCGATCGGATAATCATACCTGCCTCAAGACACTGGAATCGCATTGACTGAATTCTCTCGGGAGGTATCACGAATTACGGGGCGTAGCTTAGAAGTCTCGGTCACAGAATAGAAACCGATTAAGCGAAACAACCAACTGCCTGCACCTGTTGATATTTCCCTAGCCACTGTACGTCCGCAACCACGTACGTGCACGAGCAGTCGTATGTACTACAGCATTTCTCAAGCCTTGTTCCGCGAAATGAGAAACATTTAAAAAAATTAACATCTCTCAGTCTCTATATGTTGCTTATCGCGGATTGTATACTGAGTGGAATAAATACTTGAAATACAGTGGAATAAATAAATTGATCAGAAGATAAAGTAAACACGTTCCGAGTACATGTTGATAAGATAAAGATCCAAATCCTTAGAGTTGTGTAATATAATATATTCGATGCTCCTGTGCTGACTTTCTCGTTTTTGATTTTTCTAGTGATGTTCGTTTTCATCTGAATTCTTCTTGAATTTTTTAGTCTTTTTTCTACTGTTTCTTTTTCAATGATTACTGTTAATGTTATTCATTTCATTCTGTATCAATTGTATAAAAATAAAATTTGACTAACCAATTGATTTGCGTTGATCACATAAGTTTACGATACATCCGGTACAGAAAGAAACTTCTCAACACGTTCTATACCAGACTGTCTTAAGTGAATTTTTTGAATGGCCCAAACAATTTCCTTGTTCTTCCTTTTTTTTCATTAAATCACCTTTTCAATCAATTTTTGTATTTTTTTTTTTTTCGTTTTATTGAAGTGCTTTTTGAAATATAAGTGACACAAGTCTAACATATTCAAGCGACATTTTTACTATAAATACTTAATTACAATGTCTGCGCGTGTTTCTGTTTCTTCTATAATGAAATTCGAGTTAGTATTTCAAATCTAAAACAAATAATCTTGTTATTTTCTGTTTTCCTTTTTTATCAGATATCTTTTATTATAAAAATAAATTCATTATTTTTCTTTTTATACTTTTATATTTAGAATTACAAGGAATACTTCTAAACAAATGACATTTATGATAAGAAACTTATTTTTACCGAAGAAAGTATGAGCGACATGGTATGTTTAACGAGCGACATTGGCATTTTTAATTTGTCCGGTAGTACGTGAAATACCATTAGTTTTTCCTTAACGTTATAATAATTTTTGAATACTATATTCGAAAGAAATTCTACGATTTTTAACTTAACTCAATTTTTAAGCCAGTTCCACAGTTACACATTATTGTGAAAAAATTTTTTTTCAAAGCATCTTGAAAACAACAGAAAAGTTGATAATTCGTTGAAGCAGGATTCAGTGAATAAAAGGGATAGAGAAGAATCTTCCATCCGAGATTTTGAATGAATATTACGGTATGAAGTCAAGCGTTATCATAACAAAGGAGTATGTACACCTCACAGTATAAACTGTTCTAATCTGAAAATAACTGCACTTTACCAGTTCGATGTGCAGTAATAATCGTCGAGGTGTATCGATACAAGTACTTTGACTTTTCATGATTATCTTTAAGTGTCTTTTAAAGAAGAAGATAGCAAATAATAGAAAATAAAAACAAACTTTTACAAACTAACTAATGGAGCATTTTAACCTAACTGGCTTTTCTATTAGTAAACATACTACGAAACCATCGCGAAACCAGCTAAAAGCAGCGATGCCGTACAAAATTGAGCTACCACCCTTCTTGGCTATTTAACCTAACAAGCTATACAGCTCGTGGATTCTATGAATTCTCTTAATTCTTGCTGTCAACGCAAAGCCAACATGGGTTATTCGCGAACCATTGTTAGCGGATACATGTTATACATCGCTGCCTCCGCAATATCCATGCAATATACTATATATAGTAATACGGAATATAAAATGCATCCTCCAGGGTACAGTGTGCAACATAAAATTACGTGGATCCGATTATATTGGAATCTTCTATCGACCCTGGTAAATCCGTAATGCAACGATAATAACGTAACGAAATAAACAAAATTCGTATACAAATAACAACAAAAGCAAACAGGAATATAGAAGAATAATGTAATATGTAGATTTTTATCAATTATCTGCTCAAAGGAGTTTCACAGGGATTAAATAAGTATCTTATGAGTGATATAAAGTTAACCTTAATTAAAAGTGATATAATTAACCTTAACTGAAAACAACGATAAGCATTCTTATTTGAGCACTTGCTATAATTTAACTATAAGAGTAACCACATCTAAGAAATTATGATTCTTGAAGAATAATATGTAATTATAAAGAATAGTATGCTATTAAAATAAATAATCTCAGCATGCTAATTTCTAACTCTTCCAGTTCCAAGTCGCATTCTATATTTTATCCCAGTTGATCTGAATTCAAAATCATTTCGGAATTTAACTATATTTTCGTATACTCATAGCTAATTGCACTTTTATATAAATCCACTATAAGACTATATGACTTAGAACTTACATATCCATTTATCTACATTATATTCGTTTCTTGCTATACTATGTCGTAGTATTGTTGTATCATAACATTATTATCAGCCATTTATTTATAATAATTACAATGTACATTATAATGTAGTAACATAAAAGTAAAATAGCAATTAATCGTAATTTTTCTTCTCATGAACGTAGAACCGTAGAACGCTTACAGAGGGTTAAATGAACCCCCTTTGATACAAAAGAGAGCTTGTATCGTGTGCTAAAATTAAAAACGAAGAAACGAAAAAAGAAACGAAGCCGAATAGAATACCAATATTATTTCAACGTAGAGTCGCCAGAGATTAATTACTCACCCTCTATTACACCTACACCTTAACCATTCCCCTAACAAACTTGAACGATAACAATTTCGCGCATGGGTACCTCCTTGTATCCTGTGAAGAACCAAAAAGGGACGACAACCAAACGCTAACGAGGACCCTCGCGCTAGCAAAGCTAGTCAACTTAGCCACGATTAAGGATTAATCACAGTCGATTAGCGGTACATGCAATGGTGGAGTATCGCTCACAGCAACGCCTCCGGTTCCTTCGTCATTAAACTAATTGATCCCGCTACTCGGAACGGCTACACTATTGGTAATCGGAGGAATTAACCGGGCACTCTGGAAATCGGCCAATAAGTGAAAATTAGCGTAGTGGATATGAGTCACGAGAAAATCAGCGTCATTTGTTGCTGGCATTATATCTATGATCCTTCATCTCTCTACGACAATGTGACATTATGAAGAGCGAAGGTCAATATAGGATAGACCGAGGTGAATCAGAGCACAGAGCGAATCGGATCAAAATAAGAATTCAGTCCATGTTTACTACAAGGTAATAGATATGAGCATTCTGATTGTTCGTATAACCTCATGCCTGTCCCTCACAACTATTGCAATAATCTGTTCATTGTTTTAATTTTTTATTTAATGTCAGTACAAGTTATCAATGAGATAAACGCGTACGACCGTAAAAATTTTGGTGGGTATCTCAGATATGTAATCTACAATTTCCTATTTAAAATGAAGAGGTAAACTTGAAAATACATTGTATGTAACTCTACAAAAGAGTAAGGAGTACCAAGTACTACACATATACAATACCAAGAGTTGACATCATTGTCATTGAATCACATTTGTTAACGTTTAATTGTACAGATTTTGTTATGAAAATTTCAATTTCTTTTTCAGAGATTTTTGAATTATTCGATTATTCGATTCGCCTAAATCGAATATTCCTCACTTTGTCCATTTTTTACTAATGTTCAAATCAAATGAGCACTAGATACGAATTTATACTACAAAATTAACGTTTTAATGTATGATTATTATTTTTTTACCATCAAACAAAAAGTGATCCGATTAACCTCGGTTGACCTTACTACGAATATGATAAATCATGGATGAAATAACATACGAATTTCTTCGGAGACGGTTCTAGTAAGGGTGCAGTGCGTATATTTATGCGCGCAAGCTGCGAAATTTCTAGGGCGACCGATAGTGTACCTTAAAGAATCAAATTAAATCAAATATTTTTACCCTTTTGAACTATATGGAACTGCCATAAAGACATAATATTAGGCTCTCAAGAGTTGGATTAATTTATGAATCTGTTCGTAATATTTCTGACACAAGTGGTTAATAGCTCAGAACCCACCTACACTATCAGCCGAAAGTTTGGCTTCACTGTACATTACAAGTTTACAGAAAAATGTTAGCAACCATCAACGTTTTCCAATAAACTTTTTATCATTCAAATCAATCAATATCAAGTAAATTACTACTGGTCTTCACAATGTCAATTGATAATCTATAAAGAATTAGTAACAAATTTAATATTTATGAAAATTGGCAGATGTACAAAATTTTCACGATCATTTAAGCATAATTCTACGTTGAGTGAACGTTTCATTTCATTCAATTAATTTGATAAATTTTTTATGAAAGAAACATAATTCTACTGATATTTAATCTCACAAGTGTCGAGATACCTTTGGACGGTTGTGGATGTTGAGACAATTGAGTTTATAATACAGGCGACTAGCAAGAATATTTTTAAGGACATTTTTAATTAAAGTTTTTCTTTCTTCATAGCACACTGGCCATTAGAGTTACGAAGTCGTGGTTTAGAAATAGTTTTAAAAGCACCAAAAGCCTTCTCTGCAGCCCTGCTTCTGCTCACTGAATAGCGATAGGCGTGTCGTAAACCCTTAACAACGCGTGCGAGCAATTAGCAGACACAGATCCCATTCACCCTCGAACCTAGTCCCTCTGTACACTTACCCCCCTTCCACTTTACTCGCCTTCCAATCCTCAAGATACTCATCGTCAGGCTCCTAAGAGTGCTATTCCAGGTCTACGAGTTTCCCTATCTATTTCCATTATCACTGCCCACGTTTGCCAATTTTTTATATAGTAGTCTAAGATAAGATTTGTAAAAAAGTAGAAACAAAAGAGAAAACAGTGAGGAACAAAAAGAAGCTATAGAAGGTTAAAATACCTCAATAAATTAAATATCTAATAATCCCAATAAAAATAAAAGTATTAAAGGCTATACACATGTCAACACCATTCGTGTAAGCTTTACATACGTCAACCCGAGTTCTGTGTACTGTGAATCACGGGAAGTGCAAAAATATTGTACATGTACATACGTATTTTACAGAGTATTCTAAGGAATTGTGTTCGTTGAAAAAACGCAGACATAAATGTTCTTTCTTATATATGTAGAAATATAGAATTTTCGAACAGATAAATTACTACCTTCCGAAACATTGGTCGTTTGAATAGTCTCGTCCAGTGAATAACGCGGTCATGAAGCACGCGCTTGCATTTCCGCAATGAGAGGTGCATGTTCACGTACTAGCTCACGCTTTTCCTCGACCAACCGATCGCATCGAAACTCGTCCTTAACAGTGGTCAGTCGCCGCTATTACGAATTCATTCGCCACGTAGCCGGCAAGTCTGACAATTTACCGAGTTATCCGACACGGATTTGACCATCGTTGCAGAAGCAATAAGGAGCAAGTTCAGCTAGCTTTCGCGCGAACAAACTGGAACGCCAGACCATTAAACGTCGAATCGATTCCCCGGGAAACTTTGTCCGATGATATCGATGTCATTCGCGAGAATACAAAGAATGAACAGAGAATGATTGATTTGGGTATTGGCCTTTTTTTTCTATCCCCTCGTTGTTCCGTTTGTGATACAGTGGATGAAAGGATCGAAGTATCGAAGTTATGATCGTAAATTGTGAACGATTTGTTAAGGAATTTTAGGTAAATAATGAAACAAATGATTCGTTCAGAATTTATTGATAAGTGACATTCAATTGATGCAGGATGAATGGAACCAAATACTTTGAAATTAACTGAATTAACTAAATTATTTGGATGTGTCTGCAGCGATGCATCTGGAAATTTTCCATTAACATTTTCGCTACTATAGTCATCCTCTATGAAATGACCTCTGTATACTGCGGACGATTATGATCGTTCACGCGAAATACTGCGATCTCAAACCATGTAACTATTAGGCGTAGAAATAAATTCTTTCCGACTGTAGTTACATAATCCAGTACAGTCATTCAAATCGAAATATTCGCAATGATTTTCATAAGCTGGTAGAAAAGTAGTAAAAAGTCATCAATAACAATGGAAATCATTTCGATGTTTGATCTATTTTCATTCTTTTTAGATAAACCTTTGATTATACACAAAAGACGGAAAGAATTTATTTCTACAACTAATCTATACTCCTCGTATTTCTTTTTTTAAATTTCAAATGATTTATATGTACATTATATATAAGATACCCAATATAAATAGACAAAATTATTACCAGCGTAAAACTGCGTAAAACGAAAGTGCAAATTCTGGTGATCTTTTTACACTGGAAATAAATACAGCTTAAAATACATACACTAATATTCTTAGATGTATTCAGCATAGAATTATAAACAAACAAGATGACACTCCATTAAAAAGGTATTTAAGTATTTAATAAAATAAAATAAATAACTCTAATATAGAAAGTGCCACATGAGCACTTTTTCACAGAGATATACACCTGATTCATTACGAAATTGATAAAATGTCTACTGTTATTTACTTTGAACAATCCATATTTTTAACACTTCAATATGAGAGAATATTAAATTTATTAGAATTGTTTAATATTATGTTTTGTATAAGAAAATGATTAACGTTACGATTACAAATGAAATATAAGACTCTCGTATATCATACTCGAGTATTATAATGGAGTCAAATCTAGTGCTCGAAAGTTATTGTTAAGTTACGAAACCTAACAATTTTAAAAGTTTCAAACATGAATTTTTCACATCTTTTCTATTTGCTACGAATAAAAAACGCGCTATCTCTGAAGATAGAAAGCTGCCAGTGGGTCCTGTATTTTCTTCGGGTTTCTTGCGTAATCACTTTCTCGTGGTGAGACCTGGTAATTGGTATCGTTTTTCAAAAGAAAATTATCCTTTGGGAAGCAATACCAAGCTAAGGGCTATGCGTACTTGCAGTCCACCTTAGTTCTCGTGAATGTAGAACTGCAGGTATATCTTGTTATAGTTATCTTCCTTTTATCTACTTAGTACTTTGCACTTTCTTTTTCCTTTGTTCGTTCTCCTTTCCTTTCTCTGTTCTCGTATCGATGCTCGTAACACTTGACAGATAAATGAATAGCTGTCGCGGAAAAACGAATGTAAATTAATCCCGATTGTAATTGTAAAAAATAATTGACTATTTCTATGTGTTGCAACCCTTGCAACGTAAAGAAGCATCGGCCTAGCGCATTATAGCTATAAAACACAAATTATTCGTTAGTCACATTTGGCCGGCAGACCGAGGTGGTACACGCCTAGCAACCGTCATAAAACTCCCCCACAAAAACCTACGATCGCGGCTGCTGCGACCCTCACATCTTACAAATTGTTTAAACTACCATCACCACAGCTAGTAACAATCCCCTTCCTAAATACTCAGTCACCCTCATCGCATAACATATTCACCAATCATAACACAATATAGTTCATGAAAGAGCAAAAACACATAGTAAGAATAGAACACAGTACAAGAACAGAAAATAAAGTAATAGCATAAACGAGTATCAGAGAATAACACAAACAACTAACACATTAAAATCACAAACAAATAATATATTGAGAAGCAAGTCACACACGAAGAACACATTAAAACACATAACATCACACATCAACTAGGTTAAAGGGTTTAACTATCCAATAATCAGCGTCTCCGAATCCGGCACAAACTAGTGAACACAGGCCTTGCAACCCTGTGATATTCCATAAGGTAATAACCGTCCTTGATTATAATTCCTATCGTTTCGGTAGTACTGCTGCTTTATTCTGTTCTAAACCAATAGTGTCGCATGTGACACCGAAATGGTGAAAGAGTTACATGACCCCCGTAACGTAGGACAGAAATTTACATTGCATGATAGGTCTATCTTATACCTCGTCTGTGATATAACTAAAAAAATGTCAGTTATAACGTAACTTCAAAGTACTCACTTTTCATTAGACACGGAGGTAAAAACTTTTCTGAAAGAATTTTGATTAAAATTCTCCTACTAAAGACGTGTTTACCACTACGGATACATTTTTTCTTTTCTTGCTCTACAATTTATTACACATTCAGGAAAAGCTTGTGAGAACACTTGAAAAATATGCAATTGTTAAATTGCAAATTGAAAGTGAAATTATTACCCAGAAAATGAATAAAGATTCAATGATATAAATATATCTAATGAAAGTGAAACAGAATTGTTCATAGTGATAGATGAATGAAAAATTTCACCATTTCTGCGAGATTATTCTTTATACTTTATAATCAATAAATAGTATAGATAAAATATTTGAAAAAGGATTGGAAAAACATCAACACTATTTTAGTAACACGAGGTATTTTTAATCGTTGAATACCCATGAACAATATTTTTAGCAGGAAAAAGGGCGTTCGCAACAATCTAATAATACGATATCCGATACTGAAACAAAAAGTTCGAAAGCCATCGCATGGACTGTGAACATTCATGCGCAAACGCAGCACAGTCAGCTAGATTTCACTCTGTTACCCTCGAAATTCACCTCCTAGAAAGTTATTGCGTAATATACCATAAAAAATATCTACGACTCGCGTCGCCGTAGACATCATTTTTCTCGAAGTTATAGCTGAAAGCGGTTGGTTCCTCCAGACGACTTTTTATGAAGCCTATACTCCAAGTAACCTGTAAGGATTGATTTTGTTCCATCCAGCTTTCATTCCACGATTTTTTCACAAACATAAAAAAAAAAGCAGAGGAAATTGACAGCATTATTTAAAATTTTATTTAATATATTCAAATATGGAATTAAATTATTCCTTATCTCGATGAAAACAAACTATACATATAAATAAACAAATATTTGCTAAGAACAAGAGATTTCAACACCAACACGGACGCTTAAAGTTTTTCTTAAAAAAATAAAAAATAATATTCTCTTTTTATTCTGTGTTACCTATAAGTTAACAGTATTAAAAATAAAAATAAAGCAACAAAATAATCAATATTATCATAATAGTTAAGTTAAATTAACATTAAACTTTGCTATATGATTTTAAGAAATCATTAAGTGGCACTCACTACCGGACACAGTAAAGTTACTAATGTAACTCAGAACAATTTTAATATAAGTTAATTATGACAGCGATCACAAATATAATTATGGGAAAGGTTTGATAAATCTACCCAGTTTAGATGACAAAGTAATTTCTTGGCCAGATTTTATAGGTTTTATTTTATCAAACAAAGTGCTTCTTGGAATCGTGTATCTTAAAGATTCCTCTCTGAGACTAATTTTTGTTTTGCCAGAATTTTTTGAAGCGCAATTTTCAAATTATTTTCATCCCACAAATCTTTTTTTTATTATTCATGTTGCTTAGATGTATCTTTTAACCACTGAAACTCAAATAATAAACAGTAATACAAATAGAAACACACAAAATTAACATTTGTATTGTCCGGCAATACGGGAAAACGTTCTGTTAGAAACCAAAAAACATTAAACAAAATTTTGTTGTGAAAACCAATGCATTGTATACACACACATACAAAGGTAAATCAAAAATATTTTCCAAAAGATATAATAACACAACTCATGTTTTTTTATCATAAAAGTTGCTAAATGTAATAGTTTATAAATTATACGATGTATCGTATTTCCGAAATCTAATTGTTGTTTGTTCTATCTCTTTTCCCATATTTTAATTTTTCAGCTGATCAATTGAAAACCTGGTTGGTTGACGAATGATCCGAGATATTGAACACGGGTACTTAAAAATAGTAAACTAACCAGAAAACAGGAAATAATTAATGACCATCAGCAGAAAGCATCAAATAATTAATAGTTTTAATAATGCGGTGGGTTGGTAATGGTGAAGCCTAAAGTTCGTTGATTTTAAGGAGCTGTTTGAGGTAAGATAAATGTTGGATCTCATTAGCAATACGAGAAGACCAACACTTTCGCGCACTGACCCTGCTTGTGGTAACAACCTCCTAGCATGGTACGATCATTATCTGTTTTCTCTACTGGCCGACTTTTTTCTCTCTTTACTACTTCTCGTCCGCCTACAATCCTCTTCTGTGTGTATACCGTATGCATCCCTTCGACCCAAACCAATATTTTTCTTGTCTCAGCGAAACGTTTACAAAAAGTTTACGAACCTTTATTTTCGTAATAAATCGTAAACAGATTATTCTTATTATAATTTGTTAGAATTGATTATGGCTAGAAATAAAAATAGAAAGGTATTTATTACGTATTAGGAATTAATAATTACAGTAGAGAGTCAATTATTTTGAAGCAATTAGTACGAAGGTGGTTGAAAAATCAAACAATTTGGATAATTAAACGTGTATGAGCTTATTCAGTTTGTAACTATAGGAGTTAAGATTAAAATTAGTTGTAGAATGCAAAAGTTACAGTTGTAATTTGAAATATGATGTATCAAATCGTTGCTCATGAAATGGCTAATCCACAAACAAAATTTTAAACTTCAATAACTGCAGTTCAAACTAAATTTTGTTTAACCAAAGTGAACTCCAAGGTATTCAATACATTTTCACCAATGAATTACAAATAAATTGAACCTGTTATTATACAAATTTCTATATTGATAATAAATTCTTCAAACGTATTTTTAATTGTCGTTTCATTGTTGAATACTTCTTTTAATTATAAAATTATTTAGATACTTAAACTTACGTTGCGTTATGTTCCACTTTGAATTCGTAATAGAAAATCACTTAAACTCAACTAGAATCCATTTTCTGCTTTTAATATAACCTTAATATATTACTAATGATACACTACCATAAATGATATACAGAAGTTAGTATATGTAAGTGTATGTGATGGTAAGTATTCATTAAACGCAGTCAATACATACTGAGGTTGCAGTAAATAGAAAAGAATACCGAGGATTTTTTTAAAGTGAACTTTCAAATCAAGTGAAGTGGAAAGATAAAGTGCAAAAAGAAATTATTGTTCAAAATTTGTAGAACTATTATATCGTGTACCTTACATGGCATAATAAAATTTATTTGAATAAATATTTCTATAAATGTCTTAAAAAATATTTGGTATACATACATACTAATATTTATATAATTTTCATTTATTTAGTTAATTATAATATTTATATAATTTTCGTAAATATGTGTATATACAATATGTATATGCAATCATTTGAACAAATATTTCTATAAATGGTTTTAAAAACATCTCGTACACTTATACGATACCACTGTGTAATTAATGAACTTCTGATCATAGTAGTTTAATGTATGTATCTATTTTACACGTTTTAAAGTTAAATTGATTTCACTTGAATGAATTCGATTTTACATTCGCAAATTCTATATTCAGCCATAGCATGCAAATCGAATTCACAACAGAATGGTTTTTACACTTCTACAGTTTCGCGTAACACTGTTATCTTTCAACCATTATCAACGATATCTTGTGCGAATTACATTCCTTTATCTTAAAAAAACTTTAAATATAGATGTTCAAATTAAATAAAATATTTCTTGAGCAAGCTTCTGTTAATTAACACCGTCACGTTAAAAAAGATACTGTATAGTAGCCAACACAAATACGAAGCGAAGGACTTCTCTGGGACATAATTTTCAGAACTTTTGAAGATACTTTTATAATTTGCAAGCATGTCGTTAAGAAAGTAAGAGCTAAGAGTTAAACCCAACCAGACACTTTAATGTTGAAGCACGAATTTAACTTATACCTTTTCTAATTATCAGCTTGCACATAGAATTTATCCTCGCCTGTTATGATTAAACGTCGACTTGCCATTTCTCCTTTATTGTGGGTAATTATTTAAATATCCAGCGAATTTATTTCATAAGCATCACAAATAAGTCTGCAAGATTTCGATTAAAATTAAAAAATTTGGCTCTTTAATATTAAAAAGAAAAAAGAAAAAGAAAAAATCGAAGACGCTGCTTAAGAAGCTAAATACACTCTAAATTCATAAAGTTTCACCGATTGCGATTTGAATACAGTTCCATAAAATGAACAAGAGAAAGTAGAAATAGCGGGTATTTTGGTATGATTTCTGAAAATTTCAATTCCATTCGCACAGTTTAAAAAAAGAGGATTCACAATACCAGCAGGAAGGTTCAGATCGGCTGTTGGTCACTACGCCTGCAAAATTGATCTCTCGAAACTATTATACTTTCATTTGCGGATATCATGCAACAGGAACTTCCGACTAATGAAACAACAGATGTTTTTGTTACGTATTTCTTTTCATTTTCTTTTTTGTTTTTGTTATTTTATTAATATCGTTCGCTTCCAGAAGCATACTACATGATTTTTTTTATCAATACACCCAAAATAATGAAAATGCAATTTTTCTTATGAACAATCTTAATGTATAGTTGTATTCGAATTATTTAAATTATTGACTGCTACGCAAATTTTTCATGTTTTGTCCTGGCAGACACAAAAATTTTGTTTGTTCAATTCAGATTTAATTAAGTAAGAATTCAGATTTGTTAAAGATAAGATATTTTCAAATTAATGTGAATAACTCATTTAAAACATGTGAAGGTATTTTAAAATGCATATAACATCCACTTAATGCATAAAATATATCGATCATATAAGTATGCTACCTTTTTGCCTACAGAAAGATAGAAAATATTGATTTTTAATTTTTATTGCTATGTACCTAAACTCAAGCAAAATTTAAAAAATTACATAATAATAACCATAATAAGACACTCTAACTATAAAAAGTGTAGCTTGAGCACTTTATTATTTCAATGTAAACAAAAAATATTTAAGAGCTTTCTTCATTTTCAAAATTCTGTTTTGCAGCAGAAAATTTTGAAAAAAATTTACAAATATGCAACCAGTAGAATAGAATATTTCTAACTTTTTTCAGAATTTTACATTTAAGAAAACAAAAGAAATGTGGCTTAAAATGTAAATTACATTTCACCCTGTAACTTTTCCAATAGTCAGAATACCGGATTGAAACTTGACAGAAAGGGTTTCCTTTGAATGTTGCTTCAATTGATATATGCCACGTTTAAATTGGTTTGGACGGCACTTTTACCGTGCTTATTCAGCTATACCTTTTTAATTTTATTTTATTTTTATAATAAGAAACTTCTCTTAAACGGCAAATGTCAGTATTACAAAAATCTGAACACAATGCAAACACGATAAGACCGGAAAAATATAGTTTGTAGCTTTAGTTTTTAGGTAGCTGAGTACAGTATGTAAAAAAAAAAATTATGTTCATGACTTTACTGTAGTACAATAGTGTACATATCCCTATACAAACGACAATTAAAGGAATAGCAAAATTTAAAGGACACAAAGAATGCACTGATCCAAAGGCAGTGCCAAAGCAAGTAAAGTCGTTTGTGTAAGGGCTGTTACGTACCTTTTGTACCTGAAGGCCCCTGGTTTCGGTCTGTCCATTGAAGGATTTTACCTGGGATAGGGGGGCTTCGATAATGACTATTACCAAATTTAATTGCACACACTTTTATTTATAGAAATTATGAGGGTTAAGATACGAGTTTCTGGATATGAGGTTACAAAGATACTTAGTGCTCGCGCTCCCTGCACGTCGCTTTTTATGGAGCCTTCCCTCTCCTATCCTCGGAGTGGTGGAAATGAATTGGAAAAGGAAAGATTGAGACAATGATGGATGTTTAAGGAATTTTCCGGACAGTACAGCAAGCCCACCCAAGTTTAGACAATTGCCCTTTCTGGGGTATAGAAAACTATCGAAGACATGAACCAGACGCGTAGCACTCTGACACACGGCCATCCTCGAGCGTCGGGCTCTCGGTGCCTCGTGCAGTCTCGAGTGACGCGTCCGGCTCTTTTACCCGATTTATTGCACTAAACCTGGGCGGCACTTCGCTATAATTGTCCGGAGGAATTTTGGTAAGTGTAAAGGGTTTGACTATTGTAAACTTTCTATGGTTTCCCCGAAGACAAGAGAGGTTCGCTGGACTTGAAGGTTACGGACGTAACAGGGCACACACACTATTATACCGAGTATCTGCTACATAGCTAAATCCTATGTGGTAATAGGTCCTAGTCCATACATATAACTCTACATAATCAAATCGTGGCAAAAGTTTATTACCGGTCATCTCGAAAACTATTTGCGACATATGACTCCTTTCAAATTTTCTCTCTTCTTGTCGAATAGAATACGTTGACGTAACAAAAACATTTTAACAGAAAATTTTCATTGCGATAAACAATTTTGCGGAAAGTTCCTTTTACAAATGTCCACCGATCTAGAGGTGTATATTCATCACCTAAAGCCATGACCATAACCTTTTTTTACACACTGTACATATTGTAGCACGGTTATATAACGGTGGATCTATATGAACGTTTGATCTCAAAGTATGTACATGTATACAGGACACAGTTAGCAATCCCATGGGAAATACAAACGGATAGTAACAACACATACAACGCATTAAATCGTGTACGGAAATTATTATGAACGCGGTATCGTACATCAAGTTGCTTCACACTGAAATTATACTTATATGTTGATTTATCAAATAGCTATTCCTTTGTTTCTTCTTTTCGTTTATTTCTAAAGAAAATTTCGAAAACATTTTTACGAAAGAGAAAAATAATGTCTTTTACAAATAAGATACTACATTTATATATCGAATACATTAGGAGATAAATATGAAAAAAGAGTATGTTTTAAACAAATAGATTAATCTCTTGATTACTCTTGCGCCGCGTTCCTCGACTCGCTTTCTTTTCCATACTCACATAAACAATTAGTACCAAATACTCAACATTCACACTTCAATTTCCCAAATAGACCGCTATTGTTCTTCCCTTATCGCACTTAAATAACATGTATTCCGCCTTGCTACAAGTACTCGTTCTCTCCAAAAAACACTACATATTCATAATATTCTTTAAATTATTTAACTATATTCCATTTACCTGACCAACTTCAAATTTCTACATATAATAATTGGGTAACAGAGCATTGTTTCTTTTCTTTTTTAAGGTAGTCATTCTAAGGGTTGTTTGTAAAAACCATCACCAAATAATGAATAATTTTTTCTATCCTTAATAATTAATTTATAATTCTGAAAACAACATTCCAAGTAAAGCTAGTCTGTAACCCTTTAACAAATTTTTTTCATTTAAATATCTTAAGTAATAACTAAGAAAATAAATAAAACAGTTTAGAGGTTTTACTTATATCAGGCAAAACGCATTATTTAGCAGCCAACAAATATGGAAAATAGTCTAGGGATCGTTCACCCATGCTTATCCTGCTAGACCTCTTATTGATCAAGATAATGTCAAAGATAATGTCGAAGTCAGATTATTCTTTTCAGAATAAATAAATTAGAAATATTCATAGTAGAAAAGTATTTTCTCGTGAATTTTGTAACAGTTTCATAATTGTTTAAATTGAACAATAATCTTTCATTAATAACGAGCGTGAGTGCGTTGAAAATATTGTAGAGAAATGACGTATTCATATGAAATATACTTGATTTTGAATACTCTTTATTAAAGGTGCGTAATTAAATGTTCAGTCACCCGAAGACTCTCTGAATGTATTCATCTGGCTTCGTTCAGCCAACGAAATTGCGTTTAAAAGTAAAAATTGAAAAGAAATTAAATTTCTCGTCGTATTTCTTTTATTTGAAATATTTCGAAAGAGATACATTACCGTACCAAAATAAAGCTACAGAATGCAACTTGAATGTATAATCCGTGTCATACTTGTTAAGTTTTAAGGAAAAAGAAAGTCAATAAAGAAAACAGCCCTAGTGTCTGGATCATTGTCTTTTTATTGAAATCTTGATTTCTCTCTATTTCTTCTGTGGCTTTTCTAAATGATAAATAAACGTAACATACTGCAAAATTCGCGATTGTGAGAAAGAAAAAGAAAGAAAGTATAATTACTCGTTTTGCTAGAATTAACAAAGTATACTTCACTCGATAGTTACTAAAAATGGTACGATAACAGTCTTTGCTTTCGTTTCAAGACACATAGAACCACCTTAAGATTACAAATCAACGACAACATTCTTTTTCTATGACTTTTGAATTTTTATTCAAATAAACTTGCAATAATTCATAACTTTTTTAATAATAAACTGCATTTTTTTGCACTTTATGTACCTTTACATTTTCTTACTCTAACATCTTTAACGAGCAATAACTTCGTAGATGACGAATTACGAAGACATACTTTTCACATAATCGTAGCAACAAGTTGTAGAAATGTACTTTTGTGTGAAAACAAGTAATTAGAAAATCTCTTTTAAGGTCTTGCCGTACTTCGACGAGTCTGACTCGTTATAACTTTGGACCAAACAGGAATATCCACTGACTGAACATGAATATTGTGACTAAACATGAACATTACAAGTTTGACTCGTGAAATTAAAGGCTAGCCAAACATGAACGTGACAAGTAAGACTTAGACATGATACTCTCACAAGATGTTACTTTTCCCCGTTTCTGAAAGCATATTTCTCGACCATTTCGACTAGTATTGCGAGCATTGTCCCGTACCGATTGGTTTCTGAATTCACTGAGCTAATTGACACGGCAATGGGTTAATTACAATTTACTTAATGTATCAATCTATAAACTGGTTTTCTTTTATCGTGACAATAACATATATGAACAGTCATAACGAAATGTATATGAAGCAAAAGTAATTTCCCTCACACCTGTACGGTATTAATTAAGTAAACTTATGGTTTTCACGGAAAATACCAAATGCGAGCATCTGCAGATCATTTACGTAACGGAATATAAGCTATTTAAGAATTATTAAACCGTAAAGTTAAAATTCCGAAATTTTAAAACAACTTCAGTGACTCTCTGTGGTATATTTGACAGTTTCAAACGCCGACAGTAATTTTCAATAATAATTAAATGAATTTCCAATGTAGCATTCCAATAGAAAACAGTTTTTCAAAATTCTGTCTCTGTAAATATATTGTAGTACTATCTACCGTTGAACTATGGTATTAAACTTACGTAAAAAAATACGATATCATATGAAACGCCATCTAGCGGAGAGAGACTATTACTAATATCGATAATCAATACCTAATTTACCCCCTTCTTGTAGTATTAACAAACGCTGTAAGATGGCGCCATGTATACTGCTCATGTGGCGATTTGGCCACACGTTGAAGCAAAATTCCCTTGGGTCTTGATGGTAAAAATAAATGCGACGTCGTAGACCGTAAACTCAATTAATTATTTAATATTTACATTTATACTATATAATACACGAAAGTTAAGAAACGTTAAATGTATGTACATGAATTAAAGTAACTTTTTAAAACTATATTTAGATTTTAATGATTGCGTATCGTGTGTATCGCGTGACGGTTCAACAGAGAATTAGCGTTTTTCCTCGCAACCGTAAAGAAAACAGCCGCGCTGTTTTCCTTCGCAACCATAAAGAAAACAACCGCGCCGGAAACCAAGGCGTCTGGATTTTTCAATTTCCGTGGGTTTTCACTACCGTTGAAAACGAACCTTTATACGGAGCGGCTGAATAGAACTAGAGGTCGCCACACTCTGTGGCGACGCCTTCATTCACCTGCTAACAGGAAAAGCGAATTTGTTTCTGGGAAACAAGAAAATTATAGATTTGCGCGAAGAAAACTACAACACCTCTTTTTCGAATATTTCTTCTTCAAATGGTGTAGTCGGAAAAAGTCAATCGATTAGCATCCCTCGAAGGGTCAAGTAGTCAGTAAAAAAGAGTAATAAATTCCGTTTACAATATCGCATACATAACCATTTGTGAAGTTTGTTAAATTGTAAATAGTATTAAAAATATAAATAGTTTGAAGAGAATGCAGGTTTATATACCGATAAAGCTTCCTTCAAGCTTCCTCCGAACAGGCCCGTAAACCGCTACACCTCATTTTAGGCACCTGTTTTGTACCATTATTCCCCGCTAGATGGCGCATCGTGCTCCTTAAAGCGAGGGAATTTTGAAAAATTATTTTTAATTAGTATATGTAATTGAAAATTCATTCAATAACTATTGCATATTACTATAATAGTTCCAAACTGTTAAATATACTACAGAAATTCATCTAATTTATTTCAAATCTTTGGAATTTTTATTTTTATGGTTTAGCAGTTGTTAAACAGTTTATATTCTGTTATATAAATGATCTCATATTGCTATTCTTTGTAATACTAATTGTTTAAGCAAAACAAAGTTTGATGTTAATGTCATATTTGGTATTTTCATTGGAATTAAAAAGTTTGTGTTAATTAACAACATAAACATTTGATATGAAGGAGTTTTTGAAGGTTAATGACCTTTACACAGAAGCATTTAACCGTACCGATATTTTTATTGTATAAAATAGGTACGTATGTACATCAATTTTCATAGAAACGTGTATATAATAATTATAATAAATCGCAGCATACGATATCAGCGAGTTATACCATTTGATGAAATTACAAATATACATTTGCACTATACATAGCACAGTGATGATATATTGTTGATAATATGTGGTAATCGAAGCTAAACAGAATGTAAATGAATTACAGACTATTATAACAGTGGTGAAAAAAATAGGTATGATTTTTATTACTCATAAAAATACGTTTCAATCATAAAATAATTACTACAAATGAAACATATGACACAATCTGCACTAAAACGTTACAATAACAACAGAAAATCTGAAACAATAATCAAAAGTGATATACACATATAGTTCCCCCATAAATATTAGGCCATGCGACCACGAAGCATCTCCCTTTATACATACAGTAGACGCGAACGCGTAGCGTATTGAAGAGGCGAGAGGCGTACGCTTTGTTTTCAGTCCATGAAGTGTAGTGCAAGCTTCGCATCAATTACAAAAATATCGAGTGACGAAGAGAACATTATACTTCTTTATAATTATATTCGACACAGAAGAAGAAGAAAATTCTGGTTGCACCCTTACATTCGCAACAATATTAATTATAGAATATTTGTAACTGCAAGAGAATTAACAGATGATGCAAAATTTCAAACATTTTACAGCATACGTAAAAATACGAACGAAAATGTAGTACAAATAGTTGGGGCCAACTATAGAAAGACAGAATATAAATATGCGACATTGGAAGGATTTTTATAACGTTAAAGAAAGTATTTAAAATTAAATATTTATAATAAAGTACTAATATAATCGAGGGCTGAGTTTTGAATATAGGTTCCAGAATAATTGTAATTTATATATCATACTAAAATATATAGCAAACTAGGGTAAAAAAACAAGATATGAAGTTAAAGAAGCTATCTTTTATTTGAAGTATTTGTATAATAGGTATTATATTTTTTTTGCTCTAAATTTTGGCAATGGATAGGGATAGGCGTAAGAAGTAAAAGAGTAGAATCAAATGGTAGAGCTGCAGCAAAATTCATAGATGGAGAGGTAGATGAAGCGGTTGATATGACGGAAAATGCTGGTAAAAAATGAGAAAAATTTTCGAATAGCGTGTATATATGGTATTGTTGCGGGCACGTCAAAAATTCATTTAATAACATTAAAACTTTCATTTTAAATTCCCACATTTTAGTGTCTGAGAGTTTATAAATATCAGGAAGTAAGCTTAGAATATTTTCCAATGATCATTGACGATATAATATCATGAACGATATATTTATTTCGACAGTGATACTTGGCATACACAATTTTCGTATAACACGGGAACTTCACAAAGTAAAATTAGATTTTTTGTGTATACCTATATAGTAAAAGAAAATATGAATTTTTCATTAAAAAGTCAATTTTTTAATACGTATAAATTTAAATATATTTTCAGATCATTTCATTAATAAAAGTCAGCAAAATTTGGTGGAAAATAATAGCAATAGTTATTGTAATTTTACTCCTGAAATCTCAAATCCGTCAGTGTGACGTGTTCCGTAAATCTAGTGTTAAGTCTGACGTTAAACTAACAGACTGCACTTAACTGAACTGGCTCCTGTATTCTTTTTGTTCATAAGAAATTTTGTAGGTATATTTTTAAGGATAGAATTTTGGAAAGAAATCAACTTACAATTAGTTTTAGTGATGAATTTCTGGAAAGAACTTTGTAGGGACAGTCAGCGATTTGATGAATAATTCATTTTCGACATTGCAAGGTTTATTTTCAGAACGACTCCATGACTCAACATTGATAAACGGTTGGTTATCCAATAGTTTCTTCCGAAAAATACTTTTTTGTGAATTTTGTAACAATTTGTATACATTGAACAATAATATTCCATTGACGACTGCTAGTGCGTCGAAAATATCATAGAAAAATGACGAATCCTATTAAATTTTCCTTTATATCGAATACTTTTTATTAAAAATGCATATTAAATATTTAGTCACCCGAAGAATCCCAGGAATGTATTTATTTGGCTTTCTTCAGCCAACAAAGTTTCATTTAAAACTAAAAATTGAAAAAAATAAAATTTCTTCTTGTTTCTTTCATCTCAGAAATTTCAAAAATACAAAATGAAAGTTGAATTTACGATACATGTCATACTTGTTAATCTTATCAGAAGAAAAAAAGCATGATCAGGACTTGTGAGATGGGTAATGAAGAAAAGAGACCGCTTCTGGATCATTGTTTTTTATTAAAATCTTTATTTCTCTGTGTTTCGAGTGGTTCTTCTAAATGATAAATAAACATAACATAATGCAAAACTCGCGGCTGTGAGAAAGATAAAGAGAGAAAGTATAATTGCTCGTTTTGCTAGAAATCAACGAAGTATCATTCACTCGAAGGTTCCTAAAAAGTGGTACGTACGATATATGATGCGGGATAGAGGCAGCAGACTTTGCAAATATTTCTTTCCCCTTGTTTTAAGCCACGTAGAATCACCTTAAGATTATAAATCGACGACGACAGGGATGAAGCGATCGGCCGATCAATCAGACTGGCGACTGGTTGATTAATTAATTAATTGGATAGGTAGACAGGCAGATATAGTGGATAGGTAAAGTCGTATGTGTTTACAGATTTGTTTTAGACTCGAAGAACGTCGTTCAAACGAAAATGTCATCGACAAAATTCGCAGTAAAAATCTTGGAATTTTGACAAAAAAAAAAAAAAGAAAAGAAAAACCAGACTGAAAGAGAGAGAAGGCGAGAAAAGAATGTTTCTCGATACCGTTTTCGATACGAACAACGCTCTTCATCTCGAAGCCTTCGTCAAAAAGTATTACAATACTTTGCGAATTAAGTGATGTCATATACATAACACGGTATACACAAAATTGATATACTCGTAGCCGGTGGCTGAATAGATAATAATGACCGAAAGCAACGGTTTACAACGAAACTACGATAATCAATAACACAGCAGCGATGAATCGCGTGTCATTAGTGAATTCCTTGCAATTTCCATTTTTACTCTTCTACAGTGACAATAACTGATTTAAATGGTTGTTTCGCTTTTATCCGGTTGATTACTCCGTTCCATAACAAAAACGTATGCTCTATTTTTCTTCTTTTCTTCCAAAATCAAACGGTTGACACTGTATTTCCTTTCTTTTTTAATTCTTTCTCAAGGATTCTGTGTAATAAGAAAGAGAAGTGCAAGAGAATGAATTAACCACGTTTCGTACCGATGTCAAGGTAATTCGAAAAGCAACAACAGAATTTAAGATAATGCTATTTTTGCCACAAATACACATTAGGAAATTTAAGGACGTCTACGTTCGTGGATCTATTCTGATATCTGTAATTGGTAAGTCATAAAAAAAAAGAGATAGCTTTAATGCGATACAGGCCGATCGTTTTCTTTTCATTTTTATTACTTTTTTCTTTTTTTGTTTTGTTTTTTTTTACGCTGTTCGTCATGTGAATCAGACGAAACGAGATAAAACGTCGTATCGATAAAGCACGAAGCTGAAGAAGAATGGAAGAAGGAATGTAAGGAGAGCTTCATTTTTTTTCTAAGCAGTCTTCGAATCGAAAGTCTCACCGTGAAAAAAATTGAAAGTTCGTTTAAAGATATTGCAAGTAGAAATTACACTCATTATCTAAGAAAATGTAAATAATCCGTGAAAAATCACTTGATTATTCTTAGAGAAGTAGATGAACATCTAACCTCCCTTTGAACTACCTTCGTTTTCAACACACTTCCAGGTAATCGCTCGATACATCTACTTTTTTTTTGTTTTTTTTTTTTTTTTTGTAGAATTACAACTGAAAGAAGAGATTTGACCTACATGAACAAATGAAACGATATATTTTCCTCGGAAATTATATATGTATATATGTATGTATACTCTATTGTCGATGCAAGAGTGAAGAGAATTTCTCATCGTTTTCGAACAGGTAAAACTCCACACTTAAGAAAACATCTTTTTATCGACATTTTCTTACTATCGAAATTCTCATCTCGTGTATATATTAATATTTCTAACAAGATGAGTTTCGAGCACCTTCTTTCGTATTTATTCGTAGTTTTTCCAGGCAAGTGAAGAAGAAAGTAGTCGAGACTTCGATTTGAAAATTGACAGAACGTTTTTATTAAATATCCATTAATAGTTTATTGAATATTGATATCGATCGGATAAAAAATATTTGTTCGATAATCAGTGCTTTTGTTTCATTTACGAAAATTCCCATTACTTTTGCATCTACTTCTTAAGATCATCGTTTGTTTTAACAGCTGAGAAAAATTCGCTTCGTCTTACCGTAATTAATATAAACCATTAAATGTAATCCGCTTTTCAATCGATCATATTACATCGGTATTCTTTTATCTCTTTTTTTCGTTTTTCTTCTTTTTTTTTATTTTATTTTATTTTTTTTTATTTTAGAACATCGAATGAATAGAAAAATGATAATAATAATAGAAGAAAAAACGTAAGAACGTCTGGAATTTTTAAAAACGGTACTACTAACGATATTTGTAGCAAAAATATACAGGCCACGTGGCTGCTTACAATATATACGCTTCGCAAATTCTTACAAAGGAAAGAAAACTTAACAGACGCGAGAGAAATGAAAGTTTCTTCTTTTCTTTCTTTCTTTCGTTTGTTTGACAAAGAACGTAACGGTTAACGACGTCAAAAAAAAAAAGAAAAAAAACAACCAGCACTCAATGTCAGTCAGGCGCGGCTGTACAAATCAATTGATGCCCACACTGACAATGAGCTCATTGATTGTACACCTATACTTAAGAATCTAGATTTTTATTACGATACTGCTCGCACGAATTTCACAAACGGTTTGTTTGCCTTTCTTTTTTTTTTTCTTTTTCCTTTAATTACACCACGGAAAAGAAACTATTGACCCATACTACTCCGCTGGATTATTCCAATAATTATTATTTTACGGATGCATCGTCGTACATGCGTTATTGCCAATAACATATGTACCGATAGTTCATCTTCGTACCGTTGCTTCCATGCGGACAACCTTACAGAGATACTTAGAGATACATACTTCTCATACAATTCGGTGTGTCGAAGAAATTAGTTACAATATTTAAATACACGTACGATGATAGATACATCTTCGTTGAAATTCTCATACGGATTCGATTTATTCGAATTTCTGAATTAAAAACATAACAGTGTAGTGATCGGGCAAAATGTCCTCGTCATTCGAACGTCATGTTCGCCGACTGATTCATAAAAATTTGTATATATATGTACAACGTACGAAGATGAAACACAAGGAACGGAATATGTATATTTATATACACGAATCGGAGCATGTGTTACGGACGCATAATATGCATGCGTGTCTGTATTTGTGTACATGTATGTGTATATGTATTATATGAAACGTATTTCTGTGTGTGTATATATGTGTAATGTTTATTCATGTATTCTTCATATGTACGTATGTATGCGTGTATGTATGTATGTATGTATGTATGTATGTATGTATGTATGTATGTATGTATGTATGTATGTATGTACGAAACATGTCGCATAGACGTTCTGGGAGTGGAATCAAGAGATATCGAGTATATGAAAGCAATAGTTTTTTAAAAATGTAGAAATTCGCTTGTTAATAAACGTATACGCAATAGCTTGGCCATCGATCTTGCCATACAGTCACGGTAAATTTATCAACTACTATTCGTAACTAGCGATAAAGTCGTCGTGAAAAAGAACGGAAGTCCGCAATTCTCTTTTCTTTCTTTTTCTGTTTATAAATACGGGGGAACGAGGCTCGTTCGGTAAGAAGAAAATTGTTTCACAAAGAAAATACGCACGAGAACAAGTATAGTCTCGTAAATTTCAGATACATGTGCAATAATACATATGTATATAATTATCGTTTTAAAAAGCGGTAATCCGTTTTTGCGATCCTAATGGTGCCATTAATGTACGAGTGTCCGTTTTTTTACTATGCCTTATCGTTTCCTTTAAGTGGCCAGTGTAAACTCTACTGTGGCACAAAGAAATTTCGACAATAACTCACGCAACTTTACATTCGACACGTCATATAAATAGAGCATCGACTGCAAATAAATGTCACGATATATATATATATATATATATATATATATATATATATATATATATACACACATCGAGAGAGAGAGAGAGAGAGAGAGAGAGAGAGAGAGAGAGAGAGAGAGTACCACTACAAGTTCGCTTGAACGTACGCCCAACATACAAACCAAACTTTCGTATCAATCTCAAGCACAACAATCGTTTTATAAACGATGTAAAATAAAATTGGGCCGTTGTTAAACGAGTTACACAACCAAATTCTAATCTTTCATTGTTCATATATTTTTATTATTCGATTTGATAAGAGGAAGAAGAAATATTAGAATGAAAGAAAGAAAGAAAGTGAGAGAGAAAAATTAACTTCAAAGGACATTATGGTTTAGACATCTGCACATGAACATGTATATGTACATCTATACAACTCTTAACTATTTTAGTCAATTACATTACGGAAATACATACTACCTAGTATTGCTATACGATACGATTTCTTTATTTATAAAAATGTTCGAAAATTTAAGCGTCAACTGTAAAACTGTTGTTTAGAATGCAATTTTAGATAAATGTTCAATTGTAAATTTTAATTGTGGATTAAATACAAATAAAAATTAAGAAGTAAGTATTAAAGAAAAACCTATATACATGTAATATGCAAAATTAAGTAATGAACATATGCAAAAAAAATATTATTCGTTACAAGAAAAATTTACGATTTTATTACTCGAATAAAGAAAATCAGTACTGTATAAAATACTCTCAATTGCTATGTAGTATGCAATATTTAAAGAAAATTATAAACAATACTATATAACCTAAAGCCTCACTGTATGCAAATGCAATATCAATTTTCTTAAGTTCATGTGTTATATCAACGTACCGCTCTGTAGGTAATGATTTAGTTGTGTACTCGTTCGTGTAATTGAATTATGTTCATTAATGAATGAAAGCATCAAATAAATACAAAAGGTAATAGCAAAACTCGCTTTACCCCCAGAAACATCGCTATTCTCACATTAGATTCATTTTACTGCTTACTTTCAACAACTGTATATACCCAAACAACTTACTTATGAATTGCACAATGAATGAAAGAATTAAAATACAATAAGATAGAACACATGGAACGAATGAAAGCTCACAATGATAAAAAACACTTAGAAAAATTCTCAATATAACTATCTAAGTTGCTAACTATCGTGTTCCCTCTGTTAAAAGACAGGAAGCATGGATTGCGCAAACGCATTTCACAGAATGTTTACACTGTTTCGTACGTACGTACAACATATGTACTCACAAAAAGAACTAAGATTAATGTTATTTGGAATAATTATGATTCTTAGTAATTCCGAACGTAAGAATCAATTCCAGATAAAAATGATTATATCTCACATTCACAAATGCGATTGGCGATCTAATCACTAATTACTGAAAAATCTATGCATACAGAATCAAACACTTCACTGTTTGCGTGGCAGCCTTTTCAGCCATCAAAGGAATTACGCGTTAGATTAATTCAGTATCTTAAGTTACCTAGTTAATGTTGTGTTTTGTGTATCAAATCATTATCGTAACAATTATTTGTTGGGCACACACCGAATTAAAGTCTCAGCTGTAAGCACGCGTCAAACTTTTCTTTCTCCATGATTCATGTTCATTAGCCATCCTCTTTTGGAGGGGTAAACCAACCTATAAGAATATTTAAATACATAATACCATTTGTGTTAATATTTCGAAAACAACACATTTGGTGCTGCTCTGTACACTAAATTTTACATTAAAAGAAACAGAAAAGCATGTAACAAATGTATCAATGCAAAAGTTTACTTATTTAGCAACATTACATTAGGTTATACTAATTTTTACATTATTAAAGCAAATAATTATGTAATAGAGGATTATTGATATCACAAAAAAAATAAATGGATTACCCTCTCCTAAATTATTTTAAATATTATTAACAATATAGACTAAAAAATAACAATTAGATTGAATAAATATTTCAATATATATTACACACTGTTTGAGCAATAACAAAACTAATAAAATATATTCGCTGCTTTCTCATCAAATAGTCTTCCTATTGGAAAAGCTTGACAATTTTATTTCTATAAAATGAGAAATAAAATTAACGTCTTACCATTCTTTTCATGTATTTGTACAAGAGACTTGAATGACTGTTGTGCACGTGCTAGACTGTATTGACCTTGTCCACACACTTTGCTAGCACTACCTGGTCCTGGAAATTGAATGCGTGCTTTTCCCTTCACTAATGTTGCTGAAATCTGCATGATGACTGCTTCCACTGTGTAAGCTGAACTCCAACCTTGTTTTGTTAAGAGTTCCATGCAAATAGCGCCTCCTATAAGGACGTATCCACCGGAGATCATGGGATGTACAACTCTGACAAATGGAGGTTCGAATGGGTAAGTTTCCTGCAACAAGAGAGATAGATGATTTTTTTCTAGTTTATATAATCAACATGTTAAATGATATCTACATCATGCAAATTGACAAAACTTTCAAAGTATTTACCAAACTACATTGATATCATATGTAATTAAAACATCAAGATATAATAAACAGATTCCTAAAAGTGATGATGTATTACTTATATCTAAAACACAACTAAAATCAATGATTTTGATTTACATAAAGTTTATACAATAGAAACAACTACAAACTAATAGCATACCTTAAAAAGCATATTAAGGAGAATACTGTCTTTGCCTTCTTTTTCTTTCAGAAGTATGAGATCACTGTGTAAAGGTGAATCAGGATCAACACACATCAGCCTGACATTCCATTCATACAAACTGTCATTTACTAATTCTATGCTGTACATTCCTGCAACAAAATTAAGCAAATATTTGAGTATGTCAAACTAATTTGAATTATAATTCAATCCATAAGATATTTTAACACAGTTGTAAATTTGAAACGAAGAAGTAAAAAACACCACTACCTTTTTTGAAACTGTCACTTCTGTAAATGTCTCGTAACTCTTTCATAAGTCTATCTGTGGCCTGCACACTGCCACAAACAGATCCCTTTAAGTAATCTTGTCTTTGATTTTGTCTCAACCTTTCTAGTGTTGCAAGATGTTCCAATTCTATTTCTTCACCCTTAAAAATAAATTTGATATTAATTTAAACTGATATTAATATAAATAGTAGAATGTAAACCTATCTAAATACTAACATAATTCTTATATTTATTATACTGCTCAATTTACCTTACTCTTAGCATTGGCATCTCCTTCATCCATATCTAAGTGAAGGTCTTCCTCTGCATCGCTTTCTTCATCTTCATCAATATCTTCAGCATCTTCTGCTTCCATCCTTTGTGCTGCAGCTTCATTTGTTCCTCCTAAACGCAATGGATCCAAAGCTGTCCTTAACCTTTCAACGTCAGGTGGTTCTGGTAATGAGTGGAGTCTACATAATTCTTTCAAGAGAATCCCAACTTGATTAATGACGTGGTTGTCACGGCCTGTGGTAGTACTTAAAATTTGTACCGCATTTGTAACACTTGTCTCCTCTGATTCTGCAAACCATACTGGTGGTGTAGAAGGATAGGTTTCCTGTGACATTCATTAAATTATATAGAATCATTTTATAGAACACAGCAAAAATAATTAATTCTAATAACTAATCAATTTTACAACTGTCATTTATCATATAAGGAACTAATGATTATTTATTCACATAAAACAACACTGAATAATATTTACATACTATACATCCTCAAGATTTGAACAATATTTGGAAATTAAATATTTTAAAAATTATTAACATTTATTGTAGCCGGTAACAATATTTAATCATATATGTTCAAATTTGTTATTGTATCTAAAGAATATTAAAAATACAATTTAAGCTAACATACAAAACCTCTACTTCCTGTAATAAATTCATATATTATTTCAAATAGAGATAATTCAATGATTAAAGCTTTATTTATAAATTTGAAATAACTATATATCAACATCTGCTTTTAAGTTTAACAGATTTTCTAAACATGAAATTAAACATTTTCAAAAAAGATGACTATTTTCATGTATAATTAATTTATATAATAAAATCTTCTTCTAAATTAAAAATTGTTTCATAGTTTTTTTGAAAATTAATCTTTAATATTTGTTAATATATTTAGCATTCAAGACAAAATATTCTGACATAAAAATCCATAAAATAAAAAACAAATATTATAAAAATTATGAGTATCTAATTAAAAAACCTTAACTACGAAAATAAATACGACAAATGTAATAACTATTTAATAATAATTTGTATAGTAAAAAGTTGTATTAAACGACAACTATACGCAAATGTTTATCATGAACACATATACGATATTTAAATATGGATTTATCGGCAATTGCAGTTAGCTCAGCGTTGGTGCCACGTCCATACATATGCGTAACACGAATCATAAATTAATTAACAAGACTGAACCATAGTGGCATTATAAAGTACGAACGGACAAAAAATGTCTGTTTCTCATTCTAACAATTGAATAAACAAAATAGAAATAATAACGTATTTCATAGATATTATACAATTTAATTTTTGCGTGAAACTTTTATCTTGATACATGCTAAATAAAAAGGTTGGAAAATCTTTTATTGCAGTTAAACTGTAATTACAATACCGCATAAATTTATTTCTGATTTTTATATCACTGTTTTATTCGTAACTAATTTTTTGTAGAAAAAAAGTAATAAGTTATTTCGTTTCAATTCGCATTTGAACCTGTACAGTTTGCCTGACAAAGTAAACAAATGAAACATAGAACGCAATTCTTTAAACACACGTGATCAATTTCTGTATGTACAACTTGATAATGAACTTTCAGCTTGGACATTTTATATTTTAAATAATTTCATTGTGAATTAATAAATATGTTTCTAAATAATACGGAAAGATATACGATTGAAAATGAATAGTTATTTTATTTTCATTATTCGAATATCGAATAAAGTTTCGAAGTATTGAATAAAAAGAAGTGAAGATAATTTCATAACGAAGAGAATGGTAATGGAAACGGTAAGAGTAACACAAATGGATATGCTCATTGTTATCTAATTTATCTATAAATATTATCTGGTGTACACGAAATTAGTAAGTAGTTTGGTTTCGTGCAGATGTGATATAACTGTCTGAACGGTAATGACTGTAAACGAAGAATTTTTTTCGCAAATACAAATGGACAGAACAGACAACTATTATGAGGGGCTTACCCTCTATTTGTGACATACATTGACCTCTACCGCAATATTAATTCGTCTAAAAATCTCCACGGGAACTGACTGATTGAAGCAAGAAAGGATCGATCGTAACTACAACAAAATGTACAAAGCAACAAGAAACGATAGACAAAAAAAACGTGCATAAGATACACAGTATACGTGCTCCCGGGCATGGCTCTTGTCAAAAGGCCCAAATAACAACATGAGTGTTATTGTTTCTTTGTCCGATCGGTCGCAGACAGCAATGAATGTTAATACGATCCCATATGAATAGAAATATACTGTCGTAGATCCCGAACTGACTTACTGTTTCAAATTGTTTCCATGCTTGTTACACTTACTGTAATATTGGCGTGTATTTCGTATTTCTTCCCATTTTTACCGACGAACCTGCAGCTGAGTTCGTCCACACTCGCAGACATTATCTGAAATCTCTCATGGCTCTTAGGGAAGACGGACTCAAGAGTTTTAATCTCCTGCTTAAGGGTGTTCAAACAAGCCATTTGGGGGAGCAAACGAAGGTGCCGGACCCCAAATTTTTCGGCGGTGCTTGTTCCAAAAAGTACAGCAACCCCAAAGAAACACGACGTACCCGATGACTACCCGACAAAATGGCGACCGCGACTGACTACTTCGGCCAGTCTCGTGCAATTTCGTTTGCTCCCGTCACAGATGCCAGCACTGAACCATTCAAATGCCCATGACGTCCTTCCGGTACAGCTGACAGTAAATACAATTGAATGTGTTGGAGTATTTAATAGAAAATCCGTTAAAGAAATATTATTTTTCCCAATGTCAAGCTGCTAAATTATATTAATTTCAATTTTGTATAATATTCTAAAATTCATATATCTTATCTTGTATAAATTTCTTTGAAAATTTGTAAACATTTGTACTGTTTTGAATAAATTTTTCAAGCAGTACCGTAAAAAATAGTGTAAACATTTGTTATATTTAAAATATAAATACAACAGCTGACAGTAATGAGTTCTTAAGCAACTCATTACTTATAATGTACCGTAACTTTTGAAAGCCAATGACGTAATTTGAACTTAAAAAGAATCGTTAAGAATACATCGCTTGTTAGCTATCGTCAGCTTGTAACTTGGAAAAATAAATCACGAACATTACTTATATTTTTTATGCATATATTACACTTGATTAGTAAATTATATTATTTTTTATGTTTACAACATTTTGTCAATAAAAGTTAATGTAAAATAATCAACACTTATTAATTGTATCATGAATTTATTTGAAATGTCTAGTATTTCTAGTTCTTATGATCTATATTTACAGATGATAGTGTGATAAAGTATAATACACGCATTACTTTAACATGTGTTAACAAATAAATGCTCTAATCTAACATACTAAAAATAATTAAGTTCTAATTTTTGGACTGGGCCCACAAACGTCTGTATTTTCTCCTCTTTTCTCTGTTTCAAAATAAAGTACATACAATACACTATTCTATTTGCCCCTTTTGTTGTCAGGAAACAATTAATAATGTACACATACTGAAATTTTTATTAAAATAATTCAAGAAATTCTTCAAACTTGGATATTTATTGATGAATTCCTATTCGTGTGCCCTCCAGTAGTATACATTTTTCGTAGTATTTTGCTTATATTTTTCGTGTAATTATTCGTACATACATAAGAAACTGCGTTCACTTATTTGTAACAACGTATGTGCAATGCAATGCAAAAATAACTTCAACGAAATTAACATTATAAATATTTTACTTTGTTTATTAAATAAAATATCCAAATGTTATATGCGCCTAAAATTAAAGCTACTTAAATAATAATTATCGCGTTGGTGATTTTCTCTCTAACTTTCTTTACGAAAATACAAAAATTAAAATCTGGCACATTATAAAATGTAAACAATAAATATTTTACATATTATTGCACAGACCATTTTTATTAAATACTTATCGTCCATGAATTTCTTGTGTAATTTTTTTTTCTCTTTGTTTTCGTTTTATCAACATTAGAAAAGGGTAGACACCAGTCCGTGGTTATAGTCTTTTCAATGGCAATAGAATCTTTGAAGTCATGAAATGACTAAATGTAATTTATAAATAACAAAATATACCACTTCCACCGTAACAGGATGCCTAAACCTTTCTCTATGAAAAATTCATGATGGTCAACATTAATTTATCACTAGCATTATTTTCATACATATACATATATATATATACACATATCGTTTTGTTCATATTCATACTTAGTTGTTTTTTTATGTATTAGTAATAGCAAATGTGAAAGTTAATCAGTCAGTAATACTAATTTAAGCCTCTTTTTTTTTTTTAGAACAGGACCAGTTAAGATTGTGTATTTATACGCTTGACATAAACGTATAATTTCATTCTTCTTAATTACATACCTTACTACTTTTCATTTAAACGGATTGAAAACATTCATAAATATTTTCTTAAATATACAAAATTATATTAAATAATTATTTTAAATCAGTTTACTTTTGTACCTATACGATGATTACAACGGAAGACCATCTCAGGCGGCTTTATAAATTCTACAATCTGCCAGTTTTTCAGACTCAATACTATTTTTTTTTGTCTTTTCTTATTTCCAAAATATTTATAAGTTGTTACATCTTTCTTTTATACAAGTAAAAGTGTGTCACAGTAACATTTTATATTAACAAACTCATGAGATATGTTCATCCTTAATAAATAATCAATAAATATGAAATCTAAGAATTAATAAAAAAAGTAAGACAATAATTATAATTATGATTCGACGGAAACGATATTTCAAACTTGAATTTTCTACACAGCAAAACGTAATCATTATTAAAAATATACGATTTTATTAAAGCAATAACAAAATTGTAACTGTTGCATGACTTCTTAAATAATCGTATCCATTTATAAATAATTATAAAGTCCACACAAACAATAGTAGTACATATCTCATTGGCTGTTAATATGAGTCATACTTTTAATGGTATCCTAAACTGCATTTTTTATTGACTTAGATAGTTACACACTGACAATGTCTGAACATAATTACTTGCATCACTGTATACGGTGTTTTTAATAAGTGAATTTTAGAAAATAGAGTTTTCCAACTTTCAGAACTTAGAGTGTTTTACCCAATAAGTCTTGTTAAACTCACGTCACAATTTATATTAAATCATTGTTGTGAATTAGTAACATTTTTAAATTATTTTTCAGCAGTTATCAGAATACATATTAGTAATAGCTAGGAACTTGAAGAAGCATTACCTCCATCTCTTTAAATATACAAATGCCAAATTTTTTTTGATATCTGTTTAACGCGCAATGTAGGTAAATCTTAAACAACACACCTACAATACTGCATATTCATTAATGAATTACGCAGCAACACTTTCTTTCTCCGAATCACATTAAGATTAAAACTTTCATTTTATTTACAAAAAAAAAAAAAATACTATATGTAAGATACTCTGCAGCAGAGGTAGAAAGATGAAATGAAATAAAAAAAAATGAGGAATGGTCTTGATATTCACGATATTTATAGTTTTTACTTATGGTTTCTTCAACAATCTTAAATTGTAACGAAACCTTAAAAAAAAGTATTATTAATCTTAATATATAAAAGCATATCTAAACTACCAACTGTGTAACACTAATTTTATACATCTCAGTTTTATTTACAAGCATACTCTCATCGATAGATACATTTTGGAGAAAGAAATAGCTCACAGTATGTCACAGATTCCTTGTATATGGAAGGTAATCTTTAGTTGTGTGCATTCTCTCTGGCACATGACGTCAATATAGATTTATCTGTTTTGTGTTTTTCTCAGCGCAAATACTGGCGCTGATTTGTTACACACAATTCAAAGTAGTCGGCGTTTTTAAAATGCCGAGTGGTAATAATCATAAGTAGGCCAGTAAGGCTGTAGCCAGTCCTAGCTGGTGCGTTGACGCTTTTTGGCAGGGTGTTCCTCGGAGGAATGTGCAGGTGCAGGCATCACCATCTCACCTCTATTAAACATGTATTTCAATTGAGGCATGTATTTCATTATACTTTTTACTTGTATTAATGGTAGCTCTTCATTTAAAGATGAACACTTTCCTGCTTCCATTAGCATCTTCATTTGTAATCTTTAAAAGAAATTATTTTGAATTTAAAATCGTGCCATATTATTTGTTATGTTGATCAAATTATGAATATTCTGTAAATGCATATGTAATAAAGTAATATTTTCTTACCTATTTCCTTGATATAGGTCTATGTGTAAGACATCTGTAAGGACTTGCCTACAGCTACTGATGTCACAGGCAGGAAAATACTGAGCGACGAAATCAGGAAGTGTCATCAATAACTCGGAATATATATATGGCTTGAAATTAATACAGGGTACCATTTTATCTTCAACTAGTGCTTTCTGAATTTGATAAGGTTGAACTTGACAGGTTGATATATGTGTTTCTGCTATTGGGATCAAAGGCTTTCTGCCTCTTGAATCCCTGAAAGCAAGGATTTCAATGTAATAACAATGACTCTTTGTTTACTTCCTCTATGGTTTGGCATTTTATTGCTATAAATTTCAGAAACAAAAATAAGTGTTGTCATACCTGGAACTATTATTACTGCCATTAACTGGTATTAATGGTGGTGGATATTTTGCATGGGATGTGTTATGTACGGATGGTGTATGCCTTTGTGGATGTAACAATGTAGATACCGAAGTAGGCGATGGCATTAGAGCTTGTACTTGTTCACTTAAACCAAGCATTTGAGGATACGTACTTGCTGTAACTGCATTAGGTACACCTAAAGTAGGTGTAGTATATGTTGATGTAACCCTAAAATAGAGAAAGTTTATGTTAAATCTTAAGAAGTATATGCTTTAGAGAAATATATATTCAACTTTAATTGTGTATTTTGTAAAACTATAGTACTTCAAAAATTACGAAATAATTGAGTAATATTGTACATATTTTACATATAATCTGTCACTGAATAGTTTGGAAAACTCTGAAGTATATAGTAATATAAAAGGATATAATTATAGAAACATATACATGAGATATTAATCATTAATGACATATATCACTACAATTAGATTCCCTACAAAATGTATATGCTGACTTATTTTATTGATATATAATTGTAGTACCATCATCAATATTTTACAATATTTATATGAATCCCAATATTTTAATAATGGTTAAAATTAAAAAAGAAACAGTTTTAATTAATAAGTGATACATTATTTCAGGCAAGATAATAATGAAACTAAAAGTTAAATAAACAATGATAAGATGTAGTTGTTTTCACTTTTCACATATGTCAATATCTCATTTTATAGCATTTATAATGAGAGAGTTTGATCATAATATAATTTATAGAAAACAAGAAATAAAAGTATATCTAAGAAAATACAAATCAAACATGTTTAGTTAAAAGAAATAGAACCAAAGATAGAATATAAGTAATTTTTAAGAAGGCAACACAGGCAATATATAGTTATTGCATTTTATATCAACAAAAAATTTGTTAATTATAATGTTTTTGTGCATGCTATCTTACTTTTGTGTAGTAATCATGACTATAGTACATTTTACAGGGACTCACCAGTCATCCTTCCCATAGGTTGGATAACTATACAAAAAAATCATACATTGTATGTACAAATGCAAAAAGCTATAGTGCAGGTTTTCCACATAATAAATAATAGTTCTTTGCAGATAAAAATATAATCATATACTATTATCAAATAAATGAAACATTTCCTTAAAATTTGACATTGCATGCTTGTTTTACTCTGGTATACACTGTATTAAATCACTTTTCAAATAAAACTATTTGAAATTTTAATATGTGTGTATAATCTATATATACAATGTGAGTAATAAACACAATGAAAATTTTTTAGACTAAATGAGCAAATTTATATTTAATTAATGTTTAAATTCATTTGATATAAAATACTCTGAATAATACATTTAAAAAAGTGAATCATAATTCATTATCAAATGAAAAACAATATTTCATACATATAAATTTGAACAAAATATTGTATAGCGTGCTTTTGACATTGAGCTCGTATCTAATATATAATTTACTGTTGTCAATCACTAAACTGAAAGCAAGCACAAAGCATTGATGATGCTGTGTAAGATAAGAAGAAATGCTTAACATGAAAAATGAAAAGAAATTGCCCTGAATGTTCTAAACCTTCATTTAAAAAAACATACATATACATAAAAAAATGTGGATTTGAAAAACTTTTTATCACTTACCCAAGATTAGGTTGACTGGAATGAACTGTTGCTCTTACAAGAGGGGGTGGTTGAGCTTGAGCAACACTCTGCATAGTTGTAACTGGATATACTCCAGGATATTGAGCTGTTGCATTGCCACCACCCCCTCTACTCCTACTAGATTGTTGTGAATAATTTTTTGGTGGTGTAGGTATTTGCTGCAACACAAAATACATGACATAAATAAACTTGTAATACAAAATTAAAAATTATCATATTCAAGACTTCTTTATAGAATTGTGTACTAAACATAATTCAGTTATGAGAAACTAGTTAGAATATTACTATAATTTAATGTTTTAATAATAAAAATTAAATGTGCAATAAACATTTGACAAATTATTATTTTCTCTTAAATAAACATTATAAGATGATAAATAATTATCTAAAATTATCTAAAAATAACTTCCTTCTATTAAAATTTTATCACATATAGAAACATTTTTAAATATACTTTTATGATAGATTAATCATTTTTTAAAACAACTTACATTGTGCATGTTTAAGGTGGAGGACATCCGTATAATAGAACTAGGCTGAGAAACAAGTGCTGTTTGAAATGTGGGTTGACCACCGACGAGTCCCGTCCAACCGTTAACACTTTGTACAGTATTCAACATCGGTTGTGTGACGATGTTTGACCTGCCGGAGGAAAGTGCCGTTGGTGAAGAATGCGCCGGATGCGTAGTTGCACTAGGCCTGGGTTGGTTCACACGTTGTTGCACCTGCGGCGTATTCGCGACCGTTCCACGTGGTAGCATATTATGCATAGGAGTAGCACGTGCATTAACTGTCGTTTTGTTCACAGTGCTGTTTTGCACAGGAACGGGTTTTGTTGCCGGCGGTGTTAGAGGCTGTTTTGTCCAAACTCCACCACTACCACCACCTTTGCTATTCACTAATAACTGAGAGTCCATCACTTTTGTGGGCCAATAGTCCTCGAATCCCGTATCGGGGGGAAAATAACTTTTAATGTCATTCAAACTAATCACCGAGCATGTCTCACTTGCAAACAGTTCGTTACGAATACCCTGTACTTTGCAACAAAATTTCAAATACGACAAGTCCCAACCTTCGAGCTTCTCCGCTTTCAACTTCAAATTCTCGGTCTCTCCCTCAAAGTAAAACAGAGGGACATATTGTAGACCGTCCTTTACCGTGTAAGGAACCACTGATTCCTTGTTTATTCGAATGAATCCACATTTGTCGGCTTTATGTCCATTGGACACGTTAGGATTCGTGCCTGCCGTTAACTTCGTGTAACACACGTCCAAAAACGTATAGAACTCCTTCGCATCCGACAATCGTACCACTAAATCTTTACACGTAAATTGTTCTCTTCCGAACTGATTCTCGCAGTGTTTCACATTTATCTCGGTGAACAATTTACTCTCCGCTTCCGTAATATAGTAACTTCTTATACACGTACAACTGTAGATGTCCGAGTGTAGGTAACTCAGGTACTTGTTCAGTAACTTAGATTCTAAGATTCGTACAGCGCAATACTTCTCGCCAGAGCGAAATATATATGGTATGTGACAATCGTCGAAACTTGTCCATCCGAATCGACCTCTTTGACTCTCGTCGTCGGGTGGTACTTTGCCTTCCGCAGGAAGGGGTTTCGTCAACGCAGCAGTTGACGAGTCTGCCGGTCGTTTATTCAAATATCCTAAAATACCAGGAAGATTTGATTGCGGAAGAAGACACTGTGGAGGCCTTTGCTGCGCTGGTGCTCCTGGTACCCCGCTGACCATTTTCGCTTTGTTTGCTTCCACCATTTTGGCAGCCAATTCTCGGATTTCCGCTTCATCAGGAAGTTCTTGTTTGACGATAACTTTCTCAAAACCTAAAAAAAGACAAAGATAGTTTTATTAATTCCAATGGAAGTAGTGAGTTATAAGATGTACATTAAGCTTAATACCCACGTACGTTTCACGGTAATGAAAAAATATTTTCAATGAATCATGATTACCTGCAATTTCATAGGTAAACACATTCAGTATTAGATAAGAAACATTTTTGCATGTATATATGTATGTAATAGCTGAATTACTTTTTGAAACATTATTCGTTACTTTTATGTTTAAAATTACAAATAAGTAAAAAAAAGAAAAGAAGAAACAACAGAAATAAAATATAGAATATAAAATTCTATATATAGAATATAAAATTAGATTGACCATATCTTTTCTCTATAAACAAATAACGTTAATATTATTTAATATTTTCTCAATTTAGTAGTACTAAATAACTTATATGAGTTTAAAATATTAGAAGAAACATATGTTCAAACCTATAAAATAATATAAAACAGTAAACCTCTGTTTAAATAATCAGTGCAAGTGATTCATTGATATCGAATTTTCTTGGATTATCTATGAAAATTATAGAGAACAGTCGACGGAGAAGAGCGCGGGAAAATACGTATCGCGTGTCAATGCACGGTTACAAGGTATAATCAGTAATGAATTCAAGTAATTATCCCTAATTATTCTGCTGTACTTGTCTAATATAAATGATGACCCACTATAACTGCCAATCTTATTTACCATAAACTAGTCTTATAAAGTTTATTCCCAGATGAGGAAATTTTATCTCTTATATTACACGAAATTTCGACGCTTTTAATTTACACAGAGCTATACACGTGTTCGGGGCCCATGCGCAAGAGCCACTGCTCACTCGAAAATCGAATATTAACACGTTACGATCAACTACTAGTAGTTAATTGAAATCCTAAATTTTTACAGTTATTTATCATAATAAACGAACACAATTTATTTAGATTTATAAACAATAAAGAGCAATGATCATTATGTACAAATTTCTTTTGTGTAACATAATCACATAAAACCAGCATAAACTATTTTCGCTGAAGTTGATTTTCAACTGAACATTGCAATTACAGTTAATTCACAATAATTTATTCAATTCAAACGTATAGATGTTCAGAGTTTTTAATCTCTTATTAGATAAATTATGTTTGAAGTATCTTCAATTATCGCAAATTTCACGAATATCAAATTTCAATACGATGTATATGACACACTCGTAATTTTATAAAACGTTAAGCACTTCAAAACACTATGACATGTGTTAACTGATTATTCTTTTTGCTATCGATTTTAATACAATCACTTTAGAACTGATATTTATATAAATAATTATCAATTAACCTCAGGAAGAGATTAAAATATTTCATAATAAATTTATGTCAGTGAATTCGATATGCAAAAAATATATATTCTCGCGCTCTTTTCAATCGACATTGATTACTAAACGAAAACAAGGGACTAATTGAAAGCGCGCGCACGTGCACGTCAAGAAACCATGAGTAAGAGATTCGCTCCACTAATTTTTGCAAAACACAGAACATCTTTCGTGTCGCAAAGAAAGATGCATTTAGAACGTACTGAGTGACACTTGATCGGGCGCCGTTCGTGACGGACTCCTTTTCTCGAGCCATATGGCGTCTGTACTGCTATCAGCGTTCGCTGTGTGCATGTCCGTAATGTCGTTCCTCATCTTCGACAATCAATGGTATTTTTTAGCTTAGCCGAAAATCACATATCGATGAATGCAAAGGAGAACGCAGTCCAGCGAAGAGAGGTTACATACGCGGTGCGTCTACTGATGTGCACTGTCGATGAGACGACACGCGACCATGTTACACGACGAGGAGAGAACAGGCACAGACGAAAAAGTTATCTTGCTTCGACTCTCACGGTTCGTAGTTTTCACGCTTTCCCTCGACGTTTCACTTTGTCTGCCGACTACAATTATAGCAGGTGGCGCGAAAGAGTTCACCACGCTCAACTCGATTCTCAGGGGATACATTAAGGGGTAGATAAACGTACGTAGAGGGTATCGTTGACACTGACTACGTACAATGTTCTTTGAACGGGCGTACCTCTGGACCCCGGCGAGGAAGCTTCGCCGTGGATCAAGGTGCTCTCCGCCGAGGGTAGCGCCATTTTACGCGGACTTGGCCTCTGTAAATCTCCAATCTCAGGCCGCCCAGTAAGCCATGCCGTAGCATCGAGCTGTCTGCTTGCAGCTGCACGGGACACTAGGCATTCCGCGGTCTAGTCGACCACGAATCCTACGGACCAGAGCGGCACGTTTAGTTTTCCGCGCGGACTGTACATGGCTTAGGTACGTGCCAGTATTGTCCTCCACGACACATGACCAGTTCACTTTAACTTTCCATTTTTAGGAATCCATCTGATGTTTATATTGTATTTAATATTTTCGACGAATCATTCCCTCGAATTCGAGAACCCCACTTTTTTACATTATAATGATGTTTTCTAACAGTAGGTAACCAAATTGTTTTTACTATATTTTACTACGTCAAGTATAAAAATACAGAATATTTTAAGTTTATTGAGCGACTCGTACTTCAAGCTAATTTTTGTCAGTTTGCTAACGCTGTGTTAAAAGCAGAAATAGTTAAACCTTTAAAACATTGTAATTTATAACACATGTATTAATAATTTCTTATTTAATAATTTTTTAGTGTTAGTCTGTTTTTTTTTAATTACACCCGTACTATGTACAAAGACCTCTATTGTTCTGGATAAAAACGAATTGTCAGACTTTCCAATAGCTGTCGCCATCTATCCGCCACAACCAATATTATTAATTACACAGAATTTCGTTTCTAAGTAGAGTATACACACCACGCATGCGCTGATAATTTAAATAAACATGAAAGTAAACACTTTCTAAACAATTTAAAAATTAACTTTATTATAAAAATGTAATTCTTAAATGTTTTGAAGTTATAAAAGTCATTAATTTATTATAAAGGATTATTTGTTAATTTACTACCTCAATTTACTACTGGCAACTATTAGAGGTTCTGTTTATACTAATTGCTATATAATCGCACACTTTGATGTTCAATATAGAGTGGTATATAAGAGCGTTGCGTGGCGGCAGTGTTTAGTCGAACCTGAACAGTGACAAGTGGAGGACGTGTTTAATTTTGTGTTACAAAAATAAAATTTCAGAAACGTAAAAAAATATAATTAAATATAATACCTTTCGAAAATGTGATTGTACATTTACGTATACAATTTTGTGTTGTAATATTATATTTACATAAATATAAAAAATTTTTAAGTATATCAATATAAATAGAATGCATAAAATCATTCGAATTTTTAAGTATAAAGTGAAAAGTATCTAAGTACTAGAAAAATTGAGAATAATAGAAAAATCTTTATATACTACGATAATACGCATGTCTGTCATGTACCATGTGACTATCATTCGAGTTTCAATCATAAAAATCTTTATTATTCTTTATCCTAACATAGATCTTAATAATGCTTTATCACAAATTAACACCTTAATAACATTTTTAAGATACGATAGATGCATAATATCTAAAAATGCATGTAATGAATGTAAGAGTACACACGTTGTCCAGAACGGAAGAATATCTTACAGTATATTCTTTGTGTATATATTACTCATGAAAACCGCGCGATTTTTAAAATTGCCAATGTTATACCGTCTTACTAAGTGTACTTAACGAAATCATTTTATATAAACGTCAGCTATATTATACGTTTACAAATAATATTCATTTTTTGTTCAATTTTTTAAACATTTTATTCCTACTATATTTCTAACAATATAATAAATACTAACAATACGAAAATAGGTATAAACTGCGATTTCGGCTGCAACAAATGTAATCAATCAGCATACCATTTAAAGTTTCATTGTACACAATTAATTTTACAAAAATATAAGCCATAATTTTTTATTAAATGCATTAAATATTTTGCACGGGTAGAGTTTCATGTGTTTTAGATTTTGAATGCTATCACTTCATCTAATAATTTTTCAATTAATTATGCTAAAATATAAGACCCCAGTTTGGAAATTATCACTAAATTTGGAAATTATCACTAAATACAGAAATTTTGCACTAGATACGTCACTGAATCATATAAATAGGTGAACCATATCCTCGATGAGATTTTGCATCGTGTGTCAGGGATCGGCTGCAGCAGCTAGGTACATACCGCTCAAAGAGTGGCCAGGGCCAGCGCGTAAGATCGCGCAGACGATGTGACAACGTTGCACGGTCGATATGCTCTTTCAGGCAAAGTGCCAAGATTGGTAAACGCATGCGGGGGTATATAGTCGCGGTTTCAGGTGCCCTTCCCTCCTCTATCACCCGCGTTTCATCCCCTCCGACACTCCTGGAACTTACCCGTAGGATTCTGCGTGATAGTGGGGGTCGAATAATAATAGTGGGGGAATGGAAGCTGCGCAGAACGTAGCCAGACCTGCGTCGCTGTTGTGCCTCTGCGCAGCTCTTACATACATATATCCGACTGCCTCCTATGTACTACATATGTATTATACTTATTATTTTAATCATGATTTACGGCTGCAGTGTTGCCAGTTCGCGTTGCAGGCACGCCCACTTCGTCTCTCTTTTTTCACTCTTCAGTTATGTTTATGTGTGTATATATATATATATATATATATATATACACACATATATATGTATACATATATATGAATACATATATGTATGCGGAGAAGAGCAACGTCGCTTGATCGATATTTAAAGATGTAACAAAAAAAACATGTTTATTGTTATTATGTAAATGCAATAACCGTAAATTGCTACAAATATACAAATATACACTATAATTTGTTCAGGTATAAAGTGTTCATATATGTGCTTGGCACTTATGAAGTAAACAGTATTAAATAATTGAAATAAAAAATATTAAAAAACTATTAGTGTACAATAAAAGTAAAATAACTAACTATATATAACTGTTTTTTTAATAAATATTTCAAAGGTTGTTACCAAAATAGTGAAAACAATCCATTTAATCATGCGACGTTGCCATTGCAAAATGGCCGACGCGGCCTTTATTGGCCCGATTTCTTTCGTGGCATACGCTGGGCCAGCCGTTTTGGCAACACTGGAAGGTCGTAGCGATCTATTTATAGTAGCCCTCTATTGCTGCTGTTGCTATGCCAAGCGAAGGCACAGAACCGTATGGAGGGGAGACTTTGGAAAATGGAGGGGGAAGAGATTACTGAAGGACAATATGGCGTTGAACCGGATGTGCCCTCCACCAATATATCCATTCTCTGCCATAACTGCATTGTGTTTCTCTCTCTTTCCAATGTTTCCCGCATTCCTCCCTCACAGTCACCTTTTTCCTCTTAATAACGATGTGTTTCTTATTACATTTTGTTTAATTATGAAATCACAAGAGCAAACATTATGTAACGTAGTGAAATATTGTGCACTAAGCACGATTAAATGAAACATGCTTGCTTTAATCGCGATAAGACGAACGAAGGGAAGTATTAGTTTTTTTAACCATCTTCAGTCAGTTTGTAGTCTGTTTTAATGACAGAAGAATACAGAGGATTCGAAAAAAATACGAATATTACGTCGCAAGAATAAAAATGGATGATATAACTATGCTCTATTATTTTCGTATATGTAATTTTTTGCGCATCTCAGTAGAATTGCATATGGCGCCGTACACTTGTAGCAGCTGACAAACTTCGTGGTGTGCGTTTCCATGGTATACAAGCACGCATGCGATTTGCACGAAGCCGTCGCCTCGGGAATGCTCGGCAAACTTCGTGAAACTGCCTCTTTGTTACATCATTCTTTGGCTCTTATGTAGTACATAGGGGCGGGTACATTATATACTACGCCTGCACATATTTCCCTCCCAGCTGTCGCTCTCGTATATACGGTGTATATAGGTGCCTTTGCATATATATGCCGGCGGAACAAACGAGCGAGCTGGGCTCCGCGTTACACGAGGCGTAGAGATGTGAATCAACCAGAACGGACACTAGAGTATGTAAAGAATACATGTTTTGCCTTCTATAATTTTACGAGTTATAATAAAATCGATCCCCAGCAGTCTTACTTCAAATTGAATTACTACCACTTTATTACGTTAAAATGTTTAATCTTTATATTTTTAGTCGGCTTATTGTTCACGTTTATTATAATACTATACTGAAATATGTATATTAACGTAAATATCTTACATTATTTGACACTGTTCTATTATTAAATAAATATATGTGTACACTTTAGGCTTATCTTTTACTTGAAAAAACAATAACTTTGATAAAAGAAATACATTTCGGTTATATGTAACAATTTTTAGATGATTAACAAGTTTTTTTTTTAAATTACTAAAATAAAAATTTGGATACTATTGTAGGTTTATAAGAATATAAACATTTTTGTTGCATGTTCTTTTAAGCATAGTGAAAAAGTGGTTTTAACATCATAGTTATAACTGACGTAGTAGCGTTTACTTTCCACAAATCACGCTACATTTGTGGCGCCAAAAATATTTTAACTCGTTCCGATACGAGAAAAAACATGATACCATTCTTTTAACATAATAACTTCAAATACGTCAACCATACTATTTCTCTAGTAGTAGTTACTATCGATTAATTTAAATATTCTTCCACATATTCGTTCTAATAATCTTTTCATTCACGAATAACTGAATCACACTACAGTATGTTTCTGTACAATATCTTAACGGGAATTCTTCTTGTAAATAATTAGAGAACTAGCTTACTGGAATTATATGACAAAAACTTTATAATCACTTTTAGCAATTACAAACACTCTTAGATTCGTATTAATTGATTTTCGCATATTCTGACATTAAACTACCTATACCTGTGCCATTTTTTCCAAGATGACACTATAATTACCCATCTAACAACATAAACTATAGTATAAGGGTATATTTTAATACATTAACAGCTATCTTCTGATTCTAACCTTAATTTGCAGAACAGACATAACTTACTAAATTAATGAATGATAAAAAGATTTTTCACTCATAAATGAATTATATGCAATATTTAAAAACGTCGTTCGTTCATATAAAACTTTGCACGTTTTGAATTTCTTCTAACGTTTTATCTTTATGGAAGTCATACGGTTCTTTAATTTAAGTATTCATTACACAGTTTCTTTCTAAAAAAATATCTACGATATTGCCAGGATCATCTTACCGTTTGCTTTAAATAAACCGTGACGTCATCCTCTGCAAGCACACGCGGATAAAATGAAATGTGAATTAACATCCTTTTATTGATCATACATTGGAATGTATTGCAAGTAAATCTTGTTATTAACAATTTGTCGTGTGTGTAAATACCAAAGTTTTAATTAATATATATTTGCAAAAATATATGATAAATTAACAATAAATAAATAATATATTTGCAAACATGTAATTTCAAACAAATATCGTCGATAAAAATATAGATATATTTCTTGATTGATTCCATATACGTCAATGCACAATCACATTCCACAATTAAACTGTTGATAAACATAAACATTTCGATAAATTTTTTCTTACATTTCAAACTAACTAATGTTTGTTGTTTAAATATAATAATATACGCTGACATAAAAACACGATTAGATACTTCATAGGATACCATAAAAAGATCGTTTCGTTGGTACCAGACTAAAAAAACGAATTTATCAACAAACACGTATCCACTTACACATAAGCGAACCTTAGTAATGGATCATACGGGAATTAATAAACGTAAAATATTTTACATAACTGAACCTGTACCCCAACCAACAAAGTACAGCACATAAACATCACAGTGTTTATAATCAATCGTAGAATTATTTAAACAAAAATATAAGAAGGAAATGATATAAATTACTACGAATCAATTGTACAAAGATTTTGGTTGATAAATACAAAGAATCCGTGGAAAGTGTATGTCAAGTTTCGAGAGAAACAAACTGTTCGTACGGATTCCACGTGTCGTTGCAACGGGTATATTGTCAACACTGGCGATGCAGATGTTGACAGGTAGCCGCAACGACAAACCACGTTTCGCCGGGTCTGCACGAGGCGCAGCTCGTAGAAAACAGAGAGCATGATGTGTACCTTCTAGGCACTGGGCACTGGTACAACAGAGCGAGGGTAACGTGATTGGATGTGGTAGGAAATCGAGTGAGGAATATAGCGAAGGTGAAAAAAGGATAAAACGAGTATCTAACGAGAGAGAGGAATAGAGAAGGTAGAAGGAGAGAAGGAGATGGAACGTGGTGTGAGAGAGAGGGGGACCGATACGCGCGAGTCTTCTGTCGCCGCCACCACCGCCGCCGCCGCCGCCACCCATAACCTCAAATCTTACCTCTGTTGACTCGGGCTTCGACGATTTGTACGTCTTCATCGACACTCCTGTCGCTCATCTTCTTCTTCTCGTTAACCTGAATGTCCATGCACATAATTCCACAACACGAAACAACACTTCTGCCACACGGTCACGCTACTCCTACGTTCCCGTGACATTTACATTAAACTATGTGCGCGCGCGCAAAATTCACACTTACGGGGGGAAAGCGAAAGGGTCGTCGCACGAGGGCGCCGCGAAATGCGCTCTGCGACGCAAATCTATTTCGTCGCTGTACTTGACAATGGAAGGGACGCACGACGGTACGCACAGACAATCCTGGACAGATCACAACGAAATGTGTGTTGGTTGCTCGTTCTAAATGTACACGCAATTCTCTCGCGGCCCGCGTTTTCTGCTGTTTTGTGCGGAGGTGAATCGAGAGGCCGACCGGGTTCCGTCCAGATTTGAATGTGGTACACGTTGCCAGTTCTTTCTCGTACCCCCCTTCGTCCCCCTTCCACTCGTCCTTATGTACTTAACGGTTGCGACGTTGCCGCACATCCGGTACCACTGGCCAAGTGGTGGGGGAAAGAGAATTTTGCAAAGGAGTGGGGGATGTACATAAGTACCTGACAACGCCATAGTGGGGACATAGACGGGAAGGGGTGGGCAGGGGGTATGTACATAGGAAGGGGGGGAGGGTTGTTGCTCGGGAATGGGAATTTTCCATGACGCTTCGGGGCAACACCGACCGTTAGCTAGGTCACGTGGTTTTACCGGAAGTCGTAAGGGCGACGCGCCACGATGCGCGCGCCCTCCTTTTCCGCTTTAAGTTTTAAGGTTTTCTTCTTGAAAATAATCCACTTTCTTTTACAGTGACATTAGCTTTTTTTTATAACATTACCCCTATACTTCTACACTTTTTTTTCTTTTTATATTTGTAAATATACTTTACAACTATGTATGCCTCGAAGTGTCAAGGATAAACTAGTGTACCCCCAATATGAAGTGTAGCTGTACTCTACATGAGAAATAACATAAACAAAGCGTAACAAAAGTAATATAAACAGTTTATGTGGTATCATACAGTTGGAACAAAAAAAAATGCATTTATGTGAGTACTGAATGTTTAAGATTAATACTAATAATAAAAAATGTAAATAATCTTAACATATTCTTAACTAATTTCTGTAATATTATGAAACGAATAAATATGTAAACATGTTTAAGTTTGAATACTTGAGTTATTATTAAAATACTGTTTTAAAATAAAATAAAATAAAATAAAAATGTTAATAGTTGTGAATTTTCATATTTGTATATATCATCATAGACAGTATTGCATGTACGTGTATACACGAATTGATTTATCAACGAAAATTTAATCAACAACAGGAAATATGTAGTTCCTTTTCACGGCTTCTTTTTTTCGTGGTTTACTTACTATCTGTATGAAAAACCACTTACTTCATGTGGTATATTTCCTGCGTATTTTTAAAAATAAGGGTTTAATAAATAAGGGGGCATAATCCATTACAGCTTTTACACGCTGTGCATTAATTCAAATGATATGTTGTAGTGAAATATTATATTTATGAAGTAATACCATTTGCATTGAAAAATTAAATATAAAATTGTTTATTTTTCCATAAAGGAATAAAAACGATCTATATACATACATTACACCATGTGATACGGATGGCACAGTAAAGCCGTCAGTGAAAATAATATTCTATACTAAATGCACAATACATCACTTGAATTTATAAGTTATTATCAGTGCTACACTGTTGTTGTCTCTTCGATGTTTTTAGCAGCTAAAAGGCCTTTGGTGCTTTCGGCTTCTTTCATCCAAAATTCTACCTGTCAATTAGCATAACATTATACAATATGGCAAATATAATATTGCATATAATCATGCATATATCATTAAATATACATATATTTATAAATGTAATAATTGTTACGAGTAATCATAAAATTTAATCACGCCGTTACATTAAATTATTTGTTTCACAATATTGGAATTATTCACTTGCGTGCTGCTATGAAAAAATATCATTTTAAGGAATGTTTTACTAAAAAAAAAATGTAGTTTACTTAAAATGATTTTTATCATTGGTAGAAATTGGCTCCAAATTTAAAGTGTACGAAGCATCTAAAAGCAATATTTATCAGAAATCAGATATCCCCGAATGAATAATATAATCGATCGTAACAATTTATTTTGATATACTAAATATTAATTTAACGATCATCTGTTATTTAGTAGAAAGAAACACAGAGCCGCTAATGGTTATCTATTGTTTAAAGTGGTATACATAAAAGCTCATTGTTGACGGAGAAAAACATTAAATTCAGGTAACTCTAAGCACATAGTTTACTCGTAACACCTTGTTTCCATAGTTTTATAATTATAACATACATTAATAAATAACGAACTATGCATTGAAATTAATTTATTACAAAGAAATTTAATATCTATGAAAGAATCTGTCAAATGAAATTTTAATTAATAACGAGGAAATGGAATGGAAGGGTATGGAACGAAATTAATTTAAAAGATATTTCCTTCGTTTATAGAAATAAAGAAAATATTAAAAAATTATTATACAAACAAGTAATTCAACAAATTCATACTACTACACTTATTTTTCGTTAAAAATTGGAAACTAATTATGAAAATGTTTTGAAAATTTAGTTAAGATTTTACACGCATACAGATATATTTCGATGGAAATATGAAAAATATAAAAAGATGAGTTTATTGTTTAAACAATATCATTGAAATTTCAATAGTATTTAGGATTCAGGATATTTTCGATTAAATTTAATCATGAATTATTTTCATTTTAATAAATGCTATTCGTTACTTTTACTACACACATATCACGGACTCTGTAAAAGTTCATTGAAAATATTTACCGATACAGTTCTAAATCAGTCTATGCTACGAACAAAACTACCATCATCGACTGACGCAATAAAGCAGCACAATTTAACGACTTTTAAAGAAAATAAGAACATGGGTCAACTGAAAATTTTGTTTCCACATCTCATTAGTACAGCGTCCAATTGCCATATTTATGACGGTAACGTTATAAACGAACTATTGTACTACTCGTTGTATGCTCCCTATCAAGTAAGCTATTAAAATAACCGACTTTTCTTTTATTTTACTGTCCCTTTTTTGAGACAGGTATATTTTATAGCTGCGTAAACCAACGTAGGAAATAAAAGAAATTTTATTACACAGTTCTACTTTAAGTTTCTTAAGGGGGTAGGTTGATGTCTACATCTCGAAAAATCGAAATTTTTGCTTAAGAAACGAAAATTTCTTTTTTACTTATGAATAACTTTAACGAGACAAAATTGAAAAAAAGAAACATTCAAAATGGACGCTTTAAGTACTCATAAATCGTATTTCTTAATTTCACGATATGAAAATTTCAAAAAAGAATAGTTCGATTGACTTGGAATTTTTTTCGCAAAACATTCACATGTAATTTATCTATTTGTTGTTTAAATTCTATTTTCTACATTAGAAAACTATCGTTAGAAAGTGTTCAATTTTGAAGCCAAGTTATAAAGCTTCCTCCTTAGAACGATTTGAAAAATCAATTCGAAATACAATATTGGTATGAATGATCACCTGTTTGTGTAATAAATCTCTTCTTCGACCTGGTGGTTCTTTCCCCAACAGGGGTACCAGTAACCCTAGACACCATTTAAATTTTTGTAATGCAACCGAGTAATTTCCCTCTGCAACATACAGCTCCGCGACTTCTCCTATTTCGAGCGCGTCCGCCATGCCGGTTGTGCTCTTGCTAAGCGTCCCTATCGATAAATAGATATGATAAACATAGGCATAATAATTTTGTAATTTTTCTTTTTCTTCTTTTTTTTTATTTTTTACATATTATTCAAACTGGAATCTACGAATCTACAATTATAAATACTTAACGTTTTATGTTATAATAGCAGAACATAATGATAATGTAATATCTTTTACTAACGGACTATATTAATAGTATGAATGTTCAATTAACAGTTATTGTCAATTACAGTATACTATTGGTACACGTGTAACGCTAGGAATTTTTCTTTTTATTACTAGCCAAGATAGAGTAAAAATTGTGTTCCATCTCAGCGGATTTAATACACGGTCATACTTTGTTATTTTTCTCTCTTTCTATTGGAATTCCATCGAAACGTACTACTATACCCCTAACGACGAATAATGAATAAATTGTAAACTAATATATCAGAAACTTTCTCGTTCCTAATTGGAATTATATAACAGCTAGCAAGCAACCTATCTTGTACGGATTTACATGAAAAATAATTTTTAATCAATTTTAATACGTTTTATACACTATACTTTTTGTAAAAACAAACTTTAACGGTGGCATAATTAAAAACTGTACCCTTATTTGTAATTTAACATACATGCAGAGTAGTTAAATAAGGTGCACACAAGATAGTTAATTTTGTATAAGAATAATAAAAATATTTTCTTTCTATAAATGTTCTACATATATATGTATAAATGATGAAAATTATAATAAGGTTATGCTATTATGCTTATGTTTAATCGAAAGGACTGTTGTATTAGAAAAAGGTATTGATACAAACTTAATTCATGATATTCAATTGACGATCCACTACTTAAGAACGGCATCCTTGGTATAGTCGAAGAATTTCGTTTATCTTCTACCTGTTCAGATTTATCTTTATCGTTACTATTATCTACACATGATGCTTTCAGCACTTCTGCCCTTTTAATGTAATCATTTATGCGTAACCTTAAACTCTCTTTCCGCTTTGAATCAGACTCACCTATTAAAGTAACACATAATTAAATCATCGATTAAATTATATTAAATCTATTTTGAGAAATTGTTATTTATTCGTATCGTATCGTGCGTTTTTATTCCTTACTTGTTACAAGAGGAATGAAATATCTAAGAGCCTCGCAGTATAAATGAAACGCTTCCTTGGAATTTTTCTCCGCGTCCATTCTCACAGCTTTTTGCACTATTTCTACCGCCTTCTCATAATTCTCCTTCGTTGGCGCGTGAGCCAAATCCAAAAACTCATGAGCAAAGAATTCATCGAACGTTATCCTCTTGTCAGGATTATGTCTCAACAAGGACAACAGTAAATCTTTGCACTCACGCGATACGTGCGATCCTTTCGGTAACTAAGATTTCATGATATTAGCCGTATAAAAATTGTTGAAAAATGATGAACAAATTATGTTTAATAAATAGCTAAATGTTTCGTTTAACCCTTTGCATTTTGCCGGCGCCGCTGTAGAGACATTCATAATACGAACCATAACTCCGTTCAAATTTTATTTATATTGAAGTAAAGCAAATTAGTAAAATAAATTCTTGAACGTGTATAATTTGTTCTTTCCATAGTTTCATCGCAAAAGTGTGTTGGAGTTGATAAATCGAAAATATAAAAAGATACTTGGAGCACAAAAGGTTAAACAGGGATTAAAAAGGAAATGAAATTTGATAGGAATTAAATACATTTTTCTCAATTCTTTTGCTCGTGCATTTTTCTAACTCGAATGAAACATCAATTTTGCACCCGTTTTTTATATTTCTTCTCATAGTGTTGCGTACTGCTGTTTAATTACAAGTATCTAAATAACACACTTTGTACACAGCGTGTCCTAATAACTCTGTTCACTTGAAGTATCTCCATTGTTTCAAGTAACAAGCAAAAACATTCTGAAAAGTTGTATGGTTGCAAAAAGGGACACAACTGTTTGAACAGTTTCTGTGCACATAAAGACGCAAAAGAAATTTAGAGATTATTTTTGTTTTTCTAAATGAAATATCTAAATTTGTATAGTAATATTAGGTAGAATAGTGAATTTTTAATATAAAAGTACTAATTGTAAGATACATTTATCCCAAAAATCACCATTCCCGGAATATTCGATTTTGAATAGTAATATTCATTAGAATAGTGACTTTTTAATTATAAAGGCACATTTATCCTAAAAGTCACCGTTCCCGAGATATTCAACTTTGCCCATCTTACTACTTTCATTTTCAAATATTTTCGAAATGTCGACGTGCTGTAATCTGCGAGCCGTTGAATCCCTCGCATGCCTTATCGTCTCAGGGTTTATTCCAGCATACGTTGCAGTAATCCGTTGCATCACATCTTGCAGTGTAGTTGGTGTTCCTCAAGCATAATATTTTTCAATGTTCCTCACGAGGAAAAAACATCTAATGTTAAATCTGTGGATCGAATTAGCCAGGAAGAAACTGTAACACTGTGTCCAATTCATTGGTTTGGCAAAATTTCATCAGGAACATTGCTCGCTCTTCGAGTATAATAATACTGATAATCCATCATACTATAGAAACTATTACGTTTTTCTTGCAACCAAGCAACTTTTCTAAGTAACATTTTTTGCTTATTGCTTGAAATGATGAATACACTTGTGGTGGACAGAATTGGTTGGACACCCTGTATGTTATCTTGGACTCTTATAAAACATAGTTGAGATGTGAGTTACAATTATAACCTGTTACGTAACTGCAGCCGACTATGTACTTCTATTTCTTTATACAAGTATACTTATCAGATATAGCACGTGATTGAGTTATATTATACATAATTTATGCATATACATATTATACAGTTATTGGTAAGATATAGGTAAATAAAATAGTTCCAAGATTATCCGATTAATTATCTAACAATAGAAGTTTCAAAATAATCACATACTTTCTGCAATTCAATATTTTAAGATAGAATTGAAGAGGCTTTCGTGCCAAAATACAAAAAAAAAATAATAGCACGTTCTACTTTCCTGTTATTTTATAAGCTTTTGCAACTTTTTGAGATAACGAAATGAAACGTTTTAGGTGAAAACTTCCTCGACCATTGACGTTATCAAGCGAAAGTATTCAACTTCAATTTTCGATAAGGGTCCGCCCTGAGTTTCTAAGTCTCCGTAGGAAACTTTCGAATATGCGGACGAAGAAAGGTTTGCCGAGTACAAAGAATTCTGAATACCACTTTGCCAACTTTTAATCCCGCAATTTGGTATATTGTTTTTAAACAATACCATTGTACTCCGTCCCTTTATTGTAATAATAATTCACCTACAATTAGTAAGGATACCGTTAGAGCGACCTACATTGTTCTTTTAAAATCGATCGTTTACCTGCGAATTACCCAATGCTTTATCTTTACTGACGCAGAATAACTTTGCCGAAGTCAAATTTATTTATTACCCCAGAATTTCCTACGTTCATTTCGAAATACACACGTTGGTTCTATTAATATTCCCTCGCTACCCCTAATTTGTTTCTTTCTCTTTAATGTTTCAATAATGCAAATTGGGGGATGATTGTGAAATAAAATGTAATATAAATTGATGAAATTTCAACAATTTTCAAAATATTTTTTAAAATACTTTCGCAACACCTGTACTGTTCATAAAATTTGACCAATCTCTGAATCTTTTCGCCACCTCACGAATATGGGACAACTTAACGAAACACTTATATTTTTCAGATGAATAAAAAAAGAGGTAGGACACAAATGGTAAATAATTTATGATAAAGAGTAAATGATGCAAATACTGAAAAGCATATGTACATTGTAATTATGTAAAACAGATTAGCGGAGTAATCACCTCTATAGGTCGGGTGTCCTTGATCTTTTCAACTAGTTCCTGAAAACTACTACCGGAATACGGTGGTTTGCCGAAAAGACATTCGTACATGATGACACCGATGCTCCACAAATCGATGCGGGCGTCATATTTGCGTTTCGATAAAAGTTCTGGCGCCATGTAAAGCGGAGAACCCCGGATCGCAAATTTCTGCTCAGAATTCGAGAGATACTGAGCGAAACCGAAATCTGCAACGAACAACAACAAAAACCGTCGAGCTTTACCGTTGAGGAAGAAAAAAAGGAAAAGGAAGAAAGAAGACATCGGAACAGTGGAATACAAAAGAATTGTAGAAAACGAAAAAAAAAAAGAAAAGAAAAATGGAATTAATTCGAGATGTTTTAATTACGCAAAAACGAACCTCCGACTTTTAATGTTAACTGAGGCCTTCTCGTTAGTAATAAGTTCTGCGGTTTCAAGTCCATGTGACAGACATTGTTATTGCGCAGGTACTTCAAAGCGAGCGCTAGCTGTTGCAAAAATCTACGGCAAATTTGTTCAGGTAGCTTGTGCCTCTTCTTTATAAAACTCGATAAATCACCACCGTCGCAGTACTCCATCACGATGTATATGTGCCTGCATTATGCTAAATGCTAGATACTTTCTTTGTGTATTGCTCAAAACAATCAAAAGATCACATTTTTGTTCTTTTTCTTCTTTCTTTAATGTTCTACAGAAGCGTTTATAAATTGAACATTAAAACAGAATGTATGTATGTATGTGTACAAAATGTTTGTAAAATATTGAACTTAACTTTAAAGAATTTATTGTACGAATTGTCAATATGAAAAAAATATTTCTAGGGAAAATGAAACAATGAATTGTCTTCTTCAGTGGATGAAATCATTTATAAGAGTTTATGCGATATATCTAACGTCAACATTTTTAAAAACACCCTATACATTCATTTTACTTCTTTCTTCAACTCTGTTTATGCAAAATTAATTTCTTTCTTTTTCTTACTTATACGAAGTTTATGAAGAGACTATTTTGATAGTTTGTTGTTGAATTTTATCTGTAAAGACTTTTTTTTTCATTTTAAATATTCTCTATTTTTATATTCGAAACTCAATCCGAATCAGATTTCACCGAAGTTAGACAGCTTGAATTTTTAATATATCTTTGTCAGTCCAGCATGAAATTCGATTAATTTTTTGTAATTAAAGGAATAATCGTGATCTCTTAATTGTTTCGTATAATGATCGAAACCAGTGCAGTAAATTTAATAACGATTATGATTCGTTAAAAAAAAAAAAGATCCTGGTGCCATGATTTCGCGGTGTAAACGGTGAAATATTTTCGAGATGTCCGATGTGAAGCAGGTAACACTTATTGTTTAACAGAAAAAGTGGTTAGTAACGAAGTTGCAGGCAATTAAGTTTATTGCCTCCGGCAATTCCCCAGAAATAGAGAAGATTAGATCAAGAACCGACTATTTTGCTTTTTAACAATATTGTATAATTTTATAGCGCATTAAAGATAAAAGAAAAACATCTTTTTATTTAATTAAAACCTGCGCGATATTAAATGATTAAAAATCAATAATGTACGTTTATGAATCCAAAATGTGCATTAAAGAAACACCAGAGTCGGTCTTAAGTATAACAGTTTTCTGTACGATTCAAGAATTATTCATCACCTCCATATTTATTTTTTTTTCCTTCGACCTGCGATAAAATTACGAATGTACGTAACCCTGTGTCCTTCACATCTTGATATTTGCGATATTTTTGGCATAACATACTCTTTTTTTTCTTTTTTTGTTTTACGTCGAACCATCAACAACTCGACGCACTCACCCTTCGTCCCAAAAAAAATCCCTCATTTCGACGATATGCTCATGCCTCAGTACCTTTAGAAGATAGATCTCTGTGATGATATTATCGATAGCCGACTTAGAGAGCGACGATTTGTCTACACACTTGATTGCGACTACCTCTCGGCATCCATCCTACAAACGACCAACAATAGCATAGAGTTAGGCTCGCCTTGGGATAACTCACCGCTTTCGAGCATCAATGCGATCATCTTTTTCTGGCTATCTATCAAATCGCCACTGTCACTAAACAAGACAAAGCTTAACCGTATTCCAGTCATTGAAAAGAAAAAACACAAGTCAAAACTAGAAATTACTTGCAATTGAATATCGGCTATCTGTTAAATAAACCTGACAGTTTCCTCCGCTGTGTGCCCGATGCATGGAAAAAACTAGTGCAGAGGTTAGTATATTCGCGTAAACTTCGATCGGGGAAGACAACGCGCGTGAACGCGTTACCGTTCGTCGTAATAATTTGCACAACGCAAGTAACGTAGATAAAGATTATTCGTATAAGAACTCGATCGATTAAAATGTATGGACGACGTAACCATCTTTCTTCTTTCTCTCTCTTTCTCTGTGTTCGTTTTTTTTCGAATATATAGTAAATGTATTAGAAAATGGATTAAAAATAGTATCTGTAATAGTAGATAATTGAATTTACTCTATAGGAATTTGCATCGCTATATCTTAAGTTCTATAAACGATGGTGTTGACACGAGAATGTGTTATGCACTGAATATAGATAACGGGAATTCGTGTTAGTATGTTATTACACACGCGTACCGAATATATACACATACATATTTTTTTTTTGTTTTCGTAGAGGAAAATTGTCAATGAAGCGACACGATTGGTGTTAAAAAGAATCGATTGATTTCAGTAATGCCGTTGGAATTAATGATTAGATCTAATTTATCCAGGTTTACAATGTACAAAGTTATCGCGAGACATGGTTTGAACTTATCTATTGATTTCGTGTAATTGTCTTGTGTAGTATAGTATCAATTCAATTAATTCAACTGACTGTATTTGTAACATATAAGATAACATAGTAATAACTTACCTTTCGTATGCAATAAATTTCTTGTAAAATTAACATAAATAAATGAGAACTTACAAAGATTGTAAACATACGATTAATTAATACTGATTTACAAATGACATATGACATGCGTTATATATGACGCTTTGATTTTGCCTAAAATAGCTTGGAAAGCTTTAAAAAACCTGAAATGCAATGTTGTCTGTAAGAGCCATAGAATTATTTTATCCATAACTCCTCTTTGTCGCACTTTCAGTTGTATCATATACAACGAGTATAAAATTTACGGTAATCGTAGCACGTGAAAGATCCATTAATCTTTCATTAAATTCAAATTAATTCAAATCTATTAAGGATTAAATTTAAATCCATGCATTTAATTATCGTAAAGGAATGATTAAAAATTGTCGGATTTGCATGAACGCTAGAGTGCATCTAAAATTATTAATTTACTGAATTACATAGTGTATAAACACGCGTGTCTTCTAACGTTCTATCACTATGTTGCAACATCAATTAAAAAAGAACAAAAAGAGAAGTGTCACATTTATTAACATGTATGAATAATCTAGTAAAAATCATTATTATATAATAAAATAACGAAAAATATCACTAAATCATACAGCCTCCATTTTGAAATGTTTTATTTATCAATATCACCAAAATTAATACTTGGATCGGTATGTCTTCCAAGGTAAAATAATACAAAATTGAATATTTTAATTGCATGTATTTTGGAAGAAAAGATAAGAATCGTGAATTTTGCATAGTTCGAATTGCAGTGAGTTACATGTGCAAATTGTGGCACCTGTGAATCTAACTACGACACTGTCATCATATGGTTCGTGTACGTTCGCAACGAACCTCAAAATACACGTACCTTTTTGAATGCTTTGTAGACGGTCGCGTAACTTCCCGAGCCGATATTTTCTAGCAAAGAATAATCACTTACGCTAGGCAAACTCATTTTGCCTGGTAACTGTATGCAATTCACTCTGGGATTTGCTCTGAATATTGTAACACTGTGGGGTTAACTTAACTTGACAGAACGCCGTGAGCTTTCCTACTTATCGTTCGTGCAAACATCGGCGTAGCAACTCGAATTTTTAAACGAAGCTCTTGAATTCTGACACCCCATATCTACGCTTATGAACATTTTACATACAATAAATTGTATGCAATTATGCGACGAGGCACATTAATCAAGCTGGAAAACTAATATAATTTATTTTATTAAATTTTTATTAGTGTTAATTTCTCAATACTAATAAATGTTATAAATATTTTTAATTTCTACACATCTATACATATTTCAATAAAGTTTATTTGTTAATCCATATTTAAATTATTCGCTGATATAAATTAATTAGTAGTAATTATTTCTATTTTTCTATGCCAAATACCAACTAGCACGTAATAATTACATATACGATTAACGTAAAATGATTTTAACGGTTTAAGACAATTAATGTAACTGTATTTTGTACAAACACGAATCAATTAAATTTGTAATTGTGATTTTTAATTTATTAAAAAATTATTTTTTAATAAGATATTACAAATATGAACATTGTGCCCTTTATAGAGACGCCCATGTGCGTCAGCTGTGCGTCGCAAACGGAGCGGACTTCAAGTAGTTGACTAAAGTCGGTAAAACGACACTTGGTGACAAGACATTCCGTTGTCGCGTCACTCTCCGATTTTCAATTTCCCGGATAGTATTGCGTGAAATTTTGTGTTTTTAATTGTCTACCGAGCAACTAACCTTAAGTTTCAACAACGAGCACAGGAGAAAGGTTACAACGTATTCAACTCGATCGTAGAAGAAAGTCATCGTACTCACTGCTATGGACGTGACAGCAGTATTCGAGCTATAAGCTCGTCCCTTCTTTCATGGCAAACGGTGCATTCTAGATTAATTTATGGTTTTACCCGATTAGCCTACTGATTTGGTGACTTGTCAAGTGCAATGGCTGAAATGATTATTGTGCATGGTAATACATCCTGTAAATCTGTGATGTGTTTCAACATCTATAAATATCTGGGGATCGCGTAAAGTGTATTTGGTGTTTGTTTCATTAAAGTTGTCGATTAAACAAGATCAGAACGTTATCGCGATAAGTTTTCCTTGAGTACGTACTCCATATTCTCAAGAACACTGTAGTGACTTAAGTGTATTCGTCGAATACACTGTGATATCATACGTAACAGTTGGAGTTCAATTTAGTTTCCTCATTTTTGTAACCTCTTTATATAAGTTATCAAAAACTGATTGTTCTGTTCACGAAAAAATTCTAAAAGGTATTTTACCTTTTTATCGATAATATTATCATTATTTGTTGATATAGTTTGTTACATATATTTATTTAAACAGTATTAATTACTTGAAATAGTTAGAGGTGTAGGTAATAGGAATTAAAATTAAAATTCATTTATAGTAATATTTATTACAATTGAGATATGTTAGATGTATATAGTTCCTGCCAAGATCATGTAGTTTGATAAATATTTATACTGAAGCAATTCCAGTTTTTAATAGTACATAACTATTTTTGATTATTGCAATGCTCGTTTCACTTTGACCAATTATAATACGAACTATAACACTTTACGTAAAAATACTGAATTCTAAATCTGAACATTAAACCAAAAAGTAATATAAAATATCAATTCAATAAACACGAGACGCCATTGGATAATATATACATAAAAGACTTGTGATTGGCTAACAACACGGTAGCTCATTCATCGTTTCTGCCGTGAAAATAGCATTTAGTATATCAGCTGCCGGAGTTCAACTCGGATGTTTTGGCAGCTGATTTTATTCTTGCTTACATCGATGGTAAAAATATTTTGAAGTTTTAACTATTTACACCGTTTGGGGGATTGTGTAGTGTCGTGACTATACATTTTGTGAGATACGATTGGCAGTAAGTAAAAAGAAACGTACAATAAAGATTCTTGCTTTATTCGGGAAGTAGCGAACGATGACGTCATGTGCTGAAACATAAGCTGTTTTCACCTTGTTCCGCTACAACAGTATTTCGCGGCTACAAGTGCGATACATTTCTTTGTGATGTTGAAAGTATCCTGAAACTTGTTAAGTACACCCGTAAAACAGCAGATACATTCGTATTGATATTACTATTTATCTTTTTGGGACCTTATGGATTATAAATTGAAACAAAAATGTGTCAGTGAACTGTTTTTACTTAGTTATGATATATGCTTACTTGATGGTTTCATTGTTTCCAAAATATGTTTATAATATAGTAGAGGAAATAGAATAGTGTTTATTGAGAAAATACGATTTAGAAGTCTCAGTATTGAATATATTATGTATTTCTTGATTACATCATTTTTTATACAGGTGCAAAATATATAAAATAAAAGGACATATTGGTGTTTTGATTACTTAATATATCAGAAGATTCACAATGGATTCTGAAGAAGAAACATATGATGATGTTGATTCTGGTAATGAATCTAGTGGAGATGATGTGGATTTTGCAATGGAAATAGAAGCTGGAAATCCAAGGGAACGGGCAACAGATGTTGACGATTATCCCTTTGAAGTTTTATCAACAGAAGAAATAGTGCAACATATGGTTGATTCTATAAAAGAAGTTAACACAGTTGTTGAAGTATGTTAAACAAGTCGTTGCATAAAATTAAACAAATAAAGCATAAAAAATATATGCATGTATATCATATGCATCGTTTTCTGTAATTTAAAAGGAATTTATTTATATAGTTAAATTATGTCCCTACTCAATTATAGATACCAGCAACAACCACTCGTATACTATTAAATCATTTCAAATGGGATAAAGAAAAATTAATGGAACGTTTTTATGATGGTGATCAGGAAAAGTTATTTGCAGAAGCACGTGTTGTTAATCCATTTAGTAAGGATCCATTAATTAACAGAAGTCGGTCTTCTCAAAGCTCTCTGGTAAATAAAAATCATTTTTAATATTTAAAATATTTGGAAAAAGAAATATGTCAATAAAATATAAAAAATTTGTAGTCTAGAAGAACATCAAATGGTACTGAAGAATGTGGAATTTGTTTTACAATTCAACCATCTGCAGTATGTATATGTAAAATTGCACTAAATACGATATATTTATATTTGATATGAAAAACAAAAATTCAATATGTATAGTTTTTTTAAATATTTTTTTCAAATTTGCAAATTTAAAAACGAAAATTAGATGATGACTGGACTTGAGTGTGGACATCGCTTTTGTACTGGCTGTTGGGGAGAATATCTTACAACTAAAATTATGGAAGAAGGGGTTGGACAAACAATTGCGTGTGCTGCACATGCTTGTGACATTTTAGTTGATGATGCCAGTGTTATGCGTCTTGTAAAAGATTCTAAAGTGAAATTGAAATATCAACATTTAATAACAAATAGTTTCGTTGAAGTAAATATAACTTTTTATATTTTAATGTTACATGAAAAAATTATTACTACTCACTGTCTTTTGCTTTATAGTGTAATAGGTTATTGAGGTGGTGTCCATCTCCAGATTGTAATAATGCTATAAAAGTACAGTACGTAGAAGCAAGACCAGTAACCTGTAAATGTGGACATACATTTTGTTTCCACTGTGGTGAGAATTGGCATGATCCTGTAAAATGTCACTTGCTACGTAAATGGATTAAAAAGTGTGATGATGACTCGGAAACATCAAATTGGATTGCTGCAAACACAAAAGAATGTCCAAAATGTAATGTCACTATTGAAAAAGATGGTGGATGCAACCATATGGTATGCAAAAATCAAAATTGCAAAACTGATTTTTGTTGGGTGTGTCTTGGACCTTGGGAGCCACATGGTTCTAGCTGGTATAATTGTAATCGTTATGACGAAGAAGAAGCCAAAGCAGCAAGAGATGCTCAAGAAAAATCGCGATCTGTATTACAGAGATACTTATTTTATTGCAATAGATATATGAATCATATGCAATCATTAAAATTTGAGAGTAAACTGTATGCAAGTGTAAAAGAAAAGATGGAAGAAATGCAACAACATAACATGTCATGGATTGAGGTAAAATCGATTAATATTAAATACAAAATAACGTTTCATAAAAAGAAACTGTAAAAGTTAAGTTACTTTTTTATGATCATGTTTATAGGTACAATTTTTAAAGAAAGCAGTAGACATTTTGTGTTCCTGTAGACAAACCCTTATGTATACTTATGTTTTTGCTTACTATGTGCGAAAGAATAATCAATCTGTGATTTTTGAAGACAACCAGAAGGATTTAGAAGGCACAACAGAACGTCTTTCAGAATATCTTGAAAGAGATATAACAAGTGAAAATCTTGCTGATATTAAGCAAAAGGTTCAAGATAAATATAGGTAAGAAATTACCTAATAAATTGTTTTATATATCAGTAGTACATTATTGTCAGATTAAGAATTAAATTTCAAGAAGTATAAAATATACATATGCTATTTTTACTTCAAGATATTGCGATAGTCGGAGGAAAGTGCTTTTGGAACATGTACATGAAGGTTATGAAAAGGATTGGTGGGATTATGTGGAATAGAGATTTAAACCAGCTTCGTTTTTCGGGCGTGCAAGACAAGTTTTTTTGTCACTTTTGCCCCAGCTGTGATAAACCAAGAAAGCTGACAGGAAACAAAAATAGAGCATGTCACCAAGTGATTTACGTGTTAGATATTCTTTAAACGTAATATAATCTGTGGCAACACATATATCGTTATGAATTTTGAATTTATTAAAATTGAATCCTATTACCATCAGGCTAAATGTAAAATACTTTTGTATTAATTATTGATGTTAATTTGCGCTTGCTGTGTGCTATTTATCGTTACATATTTCAATCCCTCATAAATATGCCTTTGCAATAATATTTTCAAGTCTGGAATGAATTTTATACACAGATACGTCAATCGATAAATGGAGATATAAAAAATCGAACGGTGTGTTGCTGTACTGAACAAAAGTTTATCTCAAATCTGCTTAATATATTTTAATGCCATAGTATAATAATACATTATACCTTTTCATAATACTATAAGATTCTCTAGAAAAGTATTAAATGGGTTTTGGAAAAGAAACTTTTCAAGAGTTCTTTAAATAGTACATGAAAAGGCTAATATAGAACTAGACTACCTTAATCTGTCTTTTATTCTCAGTCCTGTGCACTCGATTTATGAAGGGATAATTGAATATAACAAGATATTGGTGCAAATAAGATTCATAAAACGTCTTACCATTTTTGCTCTGTTTTGGACAGTAATTCGTCCAGGCTATAACTGCCAATCTTTATGAAAAATCTAAATTAAAATGATCATGTCGTCAGTATAGTATGCAATTTCTGCATCCAGTTATATTTCTTTACCTTTATTTTAAGTTGTTTTCTTTATGGTATTAAAACAAAATATGATTTAAATGAATGATTCATGTAATTATGATAATAAAAAGCGAAAATTGGTCTATGAATATAAAAATAAAGATATTTAAAATACTGATAAAAAATATAATTCTAGTTTCTTGCTATGTAATAAGTTACCAAAGTCAAACTTCCATAATGTTAAAGAGGTCCAATATTCCTAAGCATTGATAGTTTTTAGTATTTTATTTTTGGCACGTTTAAACAAAAAAACTTAATTTATTATTATTATGTATATATGAATAAAACAATTTTAAAGGTATAGGAATATTAAATATCCTTAATTCTTTCATTTTAAATTTGAAAATATATAGCCAACTCTTCTTCTTTAGAATATAATTGTTGTTTTCTTTTCAAAGTTTATTCGATGTAATATTCTCATAATGCTGACGATATGTTTCATGTAACATTAACCAATTAATTAGTGGTTAATGACTGTGGTACAATGATAACTTGCTGTTATATAAGTGGGGAACGAAATGAGTTCCATTTGTACAGTTATATAGTTATATATTCACACATAAATGCATAATACATACTTATACATAGTTGTAACATCAATATTAGCAAACTTAAAGTAGAAACATTTGAAGGTTTATTAAAAAAAACTTGTTGATTCTTACTATTATCCACGTTAGGGAATAAAAAGTAAAATGCAGTTGTTTTCTGTACAGTCACAAGATCTGAGTAGAAGTAAGAGGAACTATTAGGTATATTCACAGGAAATTATTCTGTAGTTCATGATTTTGTATTGTATGTTCATGTAATGCATAAAATTATAAACGATAATCAAAGAATTATCTTTTTTTTTATATTCAAGTGTACGAAGTATTCGAAAAAGTTTCACGTAATTCATGTATTAATTATTTGTCCCCAAAATTATCATGTATTTATTAAGATGAGTGCGATAAATTCGTGTAGTTGGTTTCAGATTTCTCAATTATTGAACATATCCCAATAACGTAATAAATTTAAACAGTCATCCAATAGTAACAAAAATTTGATAAAAATAACATTATTCGAAAAAAATGTGTTCTTTGTTTACACATTTTTAGTAATCCTCAATCATTAGCATTATATATACACAAATCGCGTGAAATATTTTATTAGTAAAATGATGTGTTTAATTCTCTAATGAAAGGGTTGAACACGCTGATACTTTACGCGGATATTATATAATTTGTTTAAAAGGTAAAAGAATACAAATCATATGATAGACATAAACATTACTAATCATGTACTTTAGAAATTGTTGTGGGTTGAAATACTTGCATTTTGGTATTAAACAATAAACCGATATATTTTGAGTAGCACGTAGATTGTATTTGCGTTTGAATAAGTATACTACTTTAAATAAAACTATATAAATATCTGCTAAATATATTTTTAATAATTCTAGTATTTGAAATAATATGTATATATATGAGTTTTTAAGAAAAATACCTGTTTTAAAATTGAATTTATTCGACAATAATAAGATTTTATGTAAAGTGTTTCCTTTCCGTTTTTTTTGTTTTTGTTTGCAAAGGTCTACAATATACATAAACAAGTATACATATTTAAGAGTTTGTGAAATTGATTTTTGTTTCATATCTACTTATTATTTTGTATTCTTTTCAAATATACTAAAATTTTATATTTCCCATGATATATTTTATATTATGATACTAATGCTATTTAATACACATTATTGCGTAATACCATAATTAATGCGATCATTAAGCATATAATAATACATTAAGATCTTCGGTGAAACAGATGAATATTTATAAATCTGCTACTTGGATTTAATAATTTAGCTTTCCTTGGATTTGTTACAGTTCCATATAAAAAATTTAAAAACATTTAAATATTTCTTTCACATCATATATATATATATATATGAGTATGTATTAAAAGAATGAAAGTAACAATATTAGACAATTGTTTTATTATAGGTAAAAAAAAAAAATTCATACAACTAAAAAAATTGATGTTTTGTAGAAGTGTTTATTATTTCCAAATTATTTGTATAAAAATTTTTGCAATGTCATTAGAAAGTACCACATATAACATTCATTGCTGTTTAAAAATGTTACTGTATGTTCAATGAGCACTTTATTAATTATAAGAATAAAAATAGACATTACTTATTATAAAAATAAAAATAGACATAGTGTAAATTTGCTGTTTTAAAAATGTCTTATCTTGCTTTTGGTTTGTGCTTTACCCTGACAACCACACACAACATTCGTACTTAAATTACCCTTTATTTGCTGGCCTATGCAAATAAGTTACTGGTGATATAGTTACTGAATATATTTAATTATATGAAATCTAAATACAGTTACACTAATTTTGTTCCGAATTAGATATTAACACGCGTCATATTTTCTCATTTAATATTTCTATTTGTTAACATACAGCACGTCCTTTAATATATATATATATATAACATTTACTAACCTGTATGTTATGTCTCTGAGACAAGGATTCATGCAAGTCAGGTGTTTTCAGGGTGTCTCTGCAGTAGCAAATGTTTGCACATTGATCATGGTCAGTGAAGAGAATTAACACCTCAGTTTTTAAGAGTTGTAGAGAATACATTATATTAGAAGCAGTTCATTGAAATCCATGATTCACATAGATAACTTGTCTATTGATAGTTTAATACATGACATTGCTGACCATGATACGATTCTTGTGAAAGCTTACAGAGAGTTTATGACCACAAACTCTGCAAGCAACAAGACTAGATAAAAGATCGAGATGCAATGGGATAATACATCTTGTCTTGAATTAAAGAAACTCCTCCAAACAACATAGAGGAAGCTGGGAATATTATACAATATCCACTCCAGCAAAGAACCCCCTATAAAAGTACTTCTTTTATGAGATTTGAGAACATATTAATGTATCTATTTTCATATATAGAAACATGCAGCTTGTGTGGGTGGGATTAGCAAGATTTAAGGGAGACACTTTCTTTATATACTCTGGATTGGATTAGATACTCTTTTGTTGAAGGTTTTTCAATATGATGGGTAGTTTAGGATGATAATATGTTAAAGGACAATTAACAGTCAGTATTAACTGGAGTAGAAACATGTACGTTTTTTATAAGTTCTAAGTGTTCATTATGATGATCTTTGATTGACAAGGAAATTTATTAATATATTTTCTACCTAGAATAAATTATAAATAAATACATTTAGATTGCTTCTACCTAAATTCAATATAATTTTGAGATTCTTGTTTGGTATAAATATCTGAAACATCAATTTTGAGTATTACACGAAATTACTTTGATAAAATATCTAGATTAACATTAAATAAGATTTTCTTTCCACTAATTTACCTAGTCCATCGAGCTGCAGTTATTACAAAATATGAATATAATAGGAAACTTGTATCAGTATTGTTCGCTCATGTTACACAGTAGGATGATTCTAAACTGAATGACATTGATATGAAAATTGTGCAGGTTGTAAGATCAAGATTTAATTTACATCCTGTACTTATTGTAAGAGTATAGGTAAAGATGGCTTCCAAATCACACAATTTCACTTTCACTGCCAATATAAAAGCATCATATAAACTCTCCAAAATTGTTTTTAAAAACATTTTGGTAGAACATAAGTACGCTGGAAGTTTTCACATGGAACATACCCTGTGTTAGTTAATTTGTAAGGGTATATCAGGAGGTCACTGTTAAAATTGTTGCAACCAAACCAAGTGTAGCACCAGTCATAAGCAGACTCCTCCAGATTGCTCCACTTATTTCTTCTGCCACAGGATACTCTATACATAGTTGCTCCTGAAGAAACGTAACATAATACATATGTGAATGCAGGAAATATGTAAATAATTAATTTTTGCATCTAACGAAATTTCTATGCACTAATATTTTTCAAATTTGGGAACACAACACTTACCCATCCTCCATATCCTTTGATAAAATGAGCAACTTTTTCGCCAATAAATCTGGAGACGTATAGCGGTAATTTTTTTTTTAAAGCGTGCATTCGTCTATCTCGGGCCCAGAGAGCGAGTCTGCCCATGAATGCATACAGGCAAACGATTCTTGCCCATGTAACACCACCGTGTAAAAACAGCTCATCTGCAACTCCCATGAATGCCTCGTATGCTGTATCCGGCACAACGTTCAAACGATTTACCATACTTGCAAATAGAATACTGTGCTTGTTCAACATTTGATACACATTGTGTCTCATGCTACGAGAGACCGAGTCTCGAGATATAAGATAAATATCTTCCTTTAGTAGATACCGTATCACATCGTTAGCCAAACATTCTGCTGTGAGCTCTATAGACTCCTCGCAAAGATTGTAGCGCGAAGATGAGACCAATTGCGGGAAGAGATGCTGCAGCCGAATCTAAAAGATGACGATTTCTAGTAACATGTAAGCGTAGTCGGAAAATTTTTCGAAGCGAATACATGTAAGAGAAAGCGAGATAGTAATTGAACGATTAACGGTGCTTCGTTCTCATTACTTTGAACACTGAATACTTTAAGATTTACATGTGTCAAAAATATTGTCAAAGTCAAGTGTCAAATTGATATTTAAAAAACATATGAACAAACAATATTAAAAAAACTAAGAAAACTTAATTTTGATATTCAAGTTTGATATCGATTTTTTCACCGAAACGCGGCACGAACTTTAACATGAACAAGAAGAAAAGAGACAGAACACATAGAGGAAAAAGAGAAAGTACGTAAACGGGATGAACATAGTGTTGATTGACAGCTAGGAAAGATTAAAAAAGAACATAACGCCGGTATTTGCGAATGTAAGTGTTCATTACCTGACAAACCTCGATGAAAGACATAGCGGTATTGGCAGTGCCGATAGCATATCGGCACAGAGCGCCGTTATCGCCGGCAATCACGGTCTCAACGCCTCCGCTAGTGTTACAGTCGTCGGCAATCACAGTTTCACCGCTTCCGTCGGCGCCTTCGTCGTCGTTGAAGGCTTGCTCACTCGGCAAATTCTTGTTACCGGGGGGATCGCATTCCAGGATGCCGCCCACTCTGGAATGTGGTTCCCCCCGCACTGACGCACCCTGCCCCTCTCCATCCGTACCGAGGATCTCATTGTTCGGTGGTGCACCGTCGTCGCCGGCCATCCTCGTGCACGACCGCCCGCACTGATCTCTTCGAGACACCGGTCTGCACACCGACTCTCTAACCAGACCAGATAGAATAGTCGTTCACTAAACAAAAGGTCGATATTTTTTTTTTTATTTTTTTTTTTCATAAAACATCACAACACCCTGTGTCTTCGAGAGTCTAGTGAATTGACGAACGCACGCCCGAAGCACCGGGTTAACGAGCGTTGTACACACGAAAAACTTCGGCTCGCCTGCCAGACGACGTAACACTCTCTACTTTCCCGCGGCCATTTCCGAAGCCGAACCTCTACCCCTACCTCACTCCCTCTCTCAACCGTATCCCCACTATTTCTTTGACGTTTCCCACCGCTTCACACTATTCCGTTCCGTTCCATCTGTACAGTACACTCTACGCACTGACACAACTCTACTCGTCGAAGTACACAACGGTACCAACTTCTATGGATCATTCACGTTTTCTCCTCACAGCGTATTCCGGCACGCGGTCCACACCACTGCATGCTGCACCCACACGAACTTACGTGACACCTACGTTTATCTATATCTTGTACGCTTTACCTGTGTACGCGACCGACTATCTCCTCTCCACCTCCTTCATCGTGTCTGCCCTCTCTTCTCCTTTCTCTCTTTACTCTCCTTCATGGTGAGGCGCCGTCGATAACCTCCCTCCCCTCTGGAGGGTGCTCCCGCGCACGTGCACGGCCACAAGCGCGAATACCTGTGTGCGCTCTGTGAGAATCGAACGAACGGAATTTTCGATGGAACGCAGAGTTCGCTTGGTAGCGGGCACCGTTTTCAGCCATATCCTTGCCACTATATTATTCATTTGGAATGTTTGTTAATATTGCTGTACAAGGCTTGTGCACTCAAGGAAAGGTTTTAATTGTGTACAGGATCGATTTGGAATAATTTGTACAGGAATTTTGTTCATCTATAGAATCTACTATGTTTGATGAGATCTGTTATCGAAGATTGATGGAATTGGAGTAATTAGTGATATTGTTAATATTTTTCTACATACGATGTTTCCGTACTATTATATCGTCTAGAAATTTAATCCGTTAGTAAATGAGTCGCTGTTATTGAGAGTTGATAGTTTCGCACGTGTTTATATGCATTACAGAATAACTAATATTTGTCATAAGATTAGAACAATAGTAACTAATTGTAACAAATATTACAATTTACCGGCCGCGATACAATCGAACTGTCAAAAACGTGTTACCATTTATCTGTTTGCACATAAGATTCTCCGCTTTTTTGTTTGAAATAAGTGCACGAAGCCCTTTCAAAAAATTACAAAGGCTATGAATTTAATGTCTCTCGGGAATGAGGAGCGGTTACAGATAGTAAATTATGTAATATTATTTCATGTAAAATCAATCTGTAATTTAAAAGCACGTTATGTATCTGTTTTATCTTTTGCAAAATATCAAGCGATAAGATCATCGTTAGTTTAGATCCAAAGAATGTAAAGTGACACATTGATCTAACCTAAACACAAGTCTTTATAACAGAAAAAAAGATACTTGAATTTGATTTTTACACATTATTATAAAATGGCACAGATTAATTTGAATAGAATAGTTTCGCCTTAGCTCCATTGTTCACGGATTGCAAGAAATTGCAACACTTATGGCGATCATGCTCGGCGTGCTCGGTGAAAGCCACGTCATGGTTGCTAACCCAAAGGTGACGTAGAAATCGCTGGGGATGACGATAGTATTCCAGTCATTGGGAGTTTCCCATTTCATTGATGCTGAGCTCCCTGTTATTATAACTCCTTGCTAAATGGTTGCATGGTTCACGATTCGGACTTTTTATTTACACTCCAAAGGACTTAGTTCTTCTCTTCAAGCAACGAGGATTATCCTTTCCCTACTTTGTTGTTACAAATGTGTATTAATCTTGAGAAAAGTACTTTCTCATTTAAGGATCATGAAATTAAATGAATTTTATAATATTTGAAAAATTTTTAATAATTTGGATCAAATTATTTTGCTGTAAAATAAACAATTAAAGAAAGAAACAGTAAAGCAATTAAGTAACAGGTGTTTATATAATAATCCACTATTCATTAAAAAAAAGGAGTGTAAAGAATAAGAGGATAGAAGTAAGTAATTTCCCTTCTCTGTCTCTTATCAGTTTTGTCGCACGTTAAAGCATTACAAATTCTATAGAATTAGCGTTATCACGTCAGAATTTCTATTATTGTATAATCACATAATCATCAACACGACATTCCTAAAATTACAATAAAGAAAAAAGAAATAGTATACAGTAGTGGCCACAGAAATTGCATTGCTTTAAAAATATAATAGTCTTTGGTTTAATAATCACACGAACGGTAATCGTCTGTCATTAGGTATTAGAGAATCTACAAATAATTCGAAATAATTACATTTTTACAAAATTTGTAAATGATATATACTTTGTACAAATTTCAACTGTGAATACATGCGGAAATGAACGAAAATTTTCCAACTTTAAACATTACTGGTTATTCTAAATGTTATTTTTCAAATGATTTAGTACAAATCATAGAACAAATGGATACACTTTGAATCGGTGAAATCTTCCCATTTTATGAAAAGAACGAATATGCTTGATATATTTGTGAATTTTCTGGTGTACCATATGTATAAATTTGTTTTGAACGTTAGCACATTTCAAAAGAAAAAAAAAGTTATGCTCTTTAATATATTTCTACTTTATTTCACATTTTACTAAATACACTATTCTGATTTGTGTAGATGGTATGAAATATTAGATAATTATTGTTTTATTATTAGAAGTAATTTGAAGTTACTTGCACGTTTGATGTGTGCTTAAATGTAAGAACGTTATTAAAACAAGGGAAACATTCCACCAATATTGATGAAACGTTATTATATAGTAATTCTCAAAAAAATATTTAGACGCATATTCTTTTTTTCTTATTTGCAATTGTTCATAATGAAAAAATGAAAATAGTTCTCAAAATTGAAGGTAGTAAACATATTTAGATTAATACAGAGGGATAGTACATGTAAATTGACAATTTCTATTTATCAGTGTTAAATTTCCAAATCGTCATACAACTCTTATTTGCATCAAATTACGAAAGACTTAAAATGCCACGTTAGAATAATTCATAATGTACCTGCATATTCGACAAACTGTGTTCTTAAAGAGTCGTGCAATTTTATTTTCAACTACTGTGCTCTTTGCAGTTAGGTCTTCACAGACCTAATATTTCTTGTTAGTCATAAAAAAAGAAAGAGAAAGCATTCCATATTTCATGAAAATTTGTATCCCCTTGAAAATTAGATCTAAAATTTTGTCGTTAACTTTACTATACCAGGATCTCTATTGTTACGTAACTACGAATCGCTTGCATGATACTTCTCGGTAGTGCAAAAAGTCGGGCAAAAAGATATGGGAAGACGGCGGTGCAAAGTGTTCGCGGCTCGATTCACATGTAACGAATGCGATTCGTATTCACGATGGTGCAGAAATGTAGTGGTAGCACGGTATATTTCCAAGAAAGAATTATTATGTTGAAACTGGTCGGCGTGTACGTCGGCTGACTCTGATCGGCGGCGCGCGACCGTGCCCGCTCTTTTCTGCCTGTACAACCTTCAAAGGCCACAGAATGCGTCGATGAATGAAGTAGGAAAGTTGCAGAGTGCCCGGCCAACCGGATGTGTATACTAGGTGGCTAAGAAAACGAGAGCTACTACGTCATTCGGCGACGGTTTTGCGCCCCCTCTTAACAATACGACGCTGCTAGACACTATGTCGGCAATTATCAATCGTTCTATTTTTATACAGACGATTATGGAGCGAATGTTTGCTTATTTCATGAAATTTCACTTTATACATTAAGACCTTATCGTATAGATTTCTCTTTCTTGATTACTTTACACGGTAACAACGAGAATTTAACCCCTTAACATCTTACAGAATTTTAGGAAAACGTACAAAAATTACCACCTTTTTCATGAGGAAAAACAAATAAGAAAAAAACAAAAAAATTCTACCACCTGTATAAGTCATGTCTTCCACCTGTACATGAGAGAAAAAGAATGAAAAACAAACAAGAAAATTCTAATAAAACAATACAATAGATAATTAATGTAAAATATAAACTGATTTTGAAAAACTGGATGTCTAGAACGTAATATTACGGAGGTGGAATTTTGAGACTATGCAAAAAACGTAATATTACGAAAGTGTTAAGATGTTAGAAAAAAATGTATCTGATATGTTTTGAAATTGATCAATAATACATGTTTGAATATTTTTTAACACTTCTTCGGACCTAATTTGATACAATCATATGCAGTTTACTTTGCTCTGAGATAATTTTGTTAAATAAATTAGAAATTATATACTATGTAATTTGATAAAATTGTATAATATTTTGAAAAATGTTTTAATTTAGTAGTAAAGAATTTATACAAAATATAATCTAAAATACTCGTTGAGAGGAAAATATATTGGTATGCATTTATTTTTGTATATTTTTTCACCTATTGTCCCATATAAAGACGTTCGTTCGTCTTTTTTTTTTATGTCAAAAAGGTATTTCCTGCTGAGATTGTAAACATTCACTTGTAGAAGCTGTTATAAGTCTGTACTGTGACAATGAAATGATTTCTGTTGAGCCCGCAGGTGCAACGTCTAGTAATGTTGATGGTACATACGTTTTATTCGAGGCGGTTTATCTTTCTATACCAAATGTGGATAACCATACACGTAAAGCATTGAAGCTTGGCAGCCGGACATGGATAAATTGATAATATGACTCACGTGTAAATGACATCTAATTGGGTCATTATCTTACACTTGCTTCTTAAAGTGGTAAGAGACGCAATAAGGAGCTTTGTGGATTGGCAACGTTTCGCGCGACGAATTCCGCAAGGCGAACACTAAGAAAAATTCAAACAACGTAAAATCTTCTATATTCATGAATTTCGTATGAAATATATATCATCTATACAGTTTCCTTTCTGAATCATAGTGACAAATATTACATATACAATTTGCTATCTTATCATTTTTTTTTTTTTTCGCTCATTGATGCCTCGTGCTTAGAAGGTCAGGCGTAACGGTTTGTCTCTCTTGATAACCCGTCTGCTTTCGAATTACCTTAGATTGGTAACAATTGTCCTTTATCCTTTTCTATTCTGTTAAAACGTCAAACAATGTTGACAAACATATCAACTGGCACGACATCCGTCAAGACGACCACGTGTTTTGTTGTGACAGTCGCTGAGCCGATTAAAGAGTATCGTTTCACATTGTTTTCTCTCCGCGAAGTGGACCGTGGGAATACAACAGAGTGAGCGGCACACAGTATTTCAGGGGAACTCGTGGCAACCGGCTCTCGGTAGCTTTTCTTACCGTCATTCATGATACTATGGTACGGCAATAGGATGATTGCTTGACGGCCGTTGCCTAAAGTGGATAAAGTCTTCTATAGTAATTTAACTCGAACAGGGCACAGGGGTGCAGAGGCTGGGCCCTTCGGTGATCTTCTTTTTTTCTTTTTCTTTTTCTTTTTCTTTTTCTTTTTCTTTTTCTTTTTCTTCTTTTTTTAATCTCGACCGTCATGCAAAATTACAGCATTGCGATAACACTTCTCTACGGGATACGAGTGTAAAATGTTAAATAATCACGGTAAGTTAGCGTTTGTAATTAAAGAGTTTTACAATTAGGAAAACTGAATCAAGGTTGTAATCTTTTCGCGTTCCGTTTCGCTAATTGGATCCTCGGATATAATTTCACTCGTTTGTTTTATTATACTCTACGAAAGAGACATAGTACTAGAAATTAACATGCAAGTAATTGTTCTCGTCAGTATACCTAACGAATAGGAAATTAAATAATTTAAAAGTACCATCAATTCTGTGTAAATTATAATATACAATTGAAATATTTCGATAAAAATTGATGAATCGAATAGTTCGATAGAGATTATGCACGATATGTAAAAAAACAAACAACACAGTAGTATATTTATAATTCACGAATGAAACAATAAAAAGATCCAAAAATAAAATGGAATATCTCGAAGTGTATAAAGCTGAAATAAAAAAAAGTTGCATGAAAATAGATAAAACATACGATCGTAATGTGTATAAACACTCATTAAGGATCCGTATCGAAGAGTGATCGATACAGTAGGGCCCAAAGGAATGCTTCCGACCGTGGATAAATTTATTTATCCATCGGCAAGTTCGCGCTTACGCTAGTTATCCTTAACCGTGAGGTTTATTACTTCCGTGAAGTTGTCAATGGTCGCCTATTATCCCCCTTCGCGTGAGATACACCTTTTTTCTAGTGTCGTAGGGTGGAAGAGGAGGAAGGGGGCGCCTGATTTCGCGGTCCCGTGCGACGTCCCTGAGTTAGCAGTGGTACTAACAGATTGACAGACGTACTCGCCGCGAACTGACCCCTTCGTAGTGATTTAGTTATCTCTCTATCGACGCCTCGCCAAGTCCTGCACTTCGATCGTACCGAACGAAGGAAAAAAATAAAAAAAAAAAAATAAAAAAAAAATAGAGTGCTACCGGAAGTGTTGTATCAAAAAGTAAACGTGAATTCTCCACTGAATGAGCTTTTGCCGGTTCGGAATCGTCTCGAGGCGAGATATTATGATTAGGTGAGTATATTAACTTCGTCTTCTTTTCGTGGTTTTGCGTTTCAGAGATCATTGCAAGTCGTCGTTTTTTTTTTTGAGCCTCTTGAGGTAATATACGAGATGAAATTTTTGGTGAATTTTTTACATTCTTCTTCAGCTGATTGAATGATTTGAAATGGAGGTTGTTTAAACGAAACTCGTTCTTTTTTATAGTTACTGTTTAATTCGTTGCGATACAAGAATATAATAGCATGAGTCATGATGATGTGTTGTGGTATCTTTCAATTTACGTGTTTTCATAGAAAGCAGATTCTCTTGAAGGTTAACACAGTATTTTTATATGTATATTAATTTAATTATTGAACGAAGGATAACAGTTGTTGGTAATTATGGTTTATTATTTTTTCCTTAAAATAAGACTTAAACGCGATTCGTATGTTACGGAAGCTCTTTCGTCTATAGTAGTGAATGCAATCCTATTTTGCGATCGGAATTATTTGATATATTTCAATTTGTAATGTTTAATGGAAAGTATAATATTTAAAATATAAAAATCAAACCAGAAAAATGTAATCATAGAAAATTTTAGATGATACAAAGGGTGGAGTTTACTTTTTTAAGCTTTTGATCAAATGTTTCGGGATAATAGAGTTAGTAATTAAAACGATAATGTAACTTGTTCGTAATTCGTTAATTTAGTGAAGTTTCTCGTTTTATTCACGATAATAATAATATCCATTAAAGAAAAGAATAAACGTCAATCAATAATAATTTTTATCATTTCTGTCATTTCAATTCTAATTTTTTCATTTGATTATTATTTCATTCTGAAAATTTGATCCTTACTCTTATCTTGCCATTACTTGATTCAAACTCACTTATTGCCTTAATTAATGATCCGTTACGCTTTCGTAAAGCGCATTTCATTCGTTCAACCAGTGAAATAAATTAACCGGTATTTTGTGTGCTTCCCAACTCTCGTAAGTGTTTAATAGGGCGCAAGAGATAAAACGAATTCGTCGTCAAATCAGCTTACAGAGTCCGCTAATAAGACTAGTAGATTTCGAGCGGAAATAGATCATACCGGTCGTTCGTGACACGTACGAACACTCGTGACAGGCGTAATCGTATTTGAAGCAGTAGTTTTTGATACTTGTTCAATTTATAACAGTAGATTGCGTTCTATCAACAGAGAATTCTTCTCTCGAATTGATACTTCGCGCGTTTCCGCAATGAAACTTTACCGACGCAAGTTTACTATACAAATGAAACGTTAATATAAAAATGTTTACCTGCATTATTTTTTAAACATTACTATTATTATTTATACTGATAAAACTCGGTTTCTTTCCTTTTGTAATTTTTTCATGTGAATAACTGTGGATTGCATTACGTAATATTATTGCCATCGATAATCTTAACCAAAAGTATGGTGCATATTACAATATGATGCATATTATGGTGCATATTACTCAACAGAGAGTGGAAAAACAATAATATCGATGATTGTTTACCAAATAATCAGATTTTTTAATGAGAATTTGATTTAACAGAAAATAATTACGTCTTTGATTATTACAAAAATTCACATTAGCTACGTGACGTTGTATAATAATATTAACGACAGAAAATTTTGTAATTGGATTTAGTAATTAGAATGCGAAGCTCGGTATGGGGTGCTTTTCTTCGTTAAACGGTGTAATTTTCCGTCGCATAAATTTGATTTATGTCTCCTAGTCAAGCGATAAAATAAAAATGTTTCTTCATGATTGAAATGTCATTTGCTCCTGAGAGAATTTGAAATCGTAATGCATCGTATATCACATAAGTGAAGGTATGCAAGCTTCGAGGTTGCACCTTTATCAGAAATTTCGATCGTAATTGTTGTCCCGGATTTCCAGAAAAAAAAAAACAAGAAAAGAAAAAACACCCACTTTCGTGACGTGAGAATAATAAATTTAGTAATCTATATTTAATTTTGTTACTTTGTTGAAAAGACTGAAGATAAAAGAATTTTTTTTTGCAAACTTTCATTATTTTCTCAACGAAAAATTTATATTATTTCATCAAAGAAAAAAAAATGTTAAAATCACTTGCCAATTTTCATTAATATTAAATCTGCTAGTAATTCTTTATAGATTCAAAATTGATATTATGGAAATCAATAGCAATTTATCTCATAAAAAATTCCTTAAAAAGTTTTTAAAGTTGCTACCTTCTTCCTAAAAATTTTTGAGTGCTTCCACAATGATTCCAAACTTTTGGTCGGTAGTGTGTGTAGGCTTTTATACTACACCGGTTAAAGAGAAAGTTTCATTTCAATGTTTGACAAAGAGGACGCATCTTCTTGTTGCCTGTTTTTGGAACGGCTCGGTAAACACAGATAACAACACATTATTATTATGTATTGCACGGTAACAGGAAAAATGAGCGAAACCAGGTTGCCATGTTTTCTCTAATAACTTTAATAACGTTAATAGTGACAACATCCGGGGGGGGGGGGGGGGGAATTATGTAAACGAAATGAGTTGTTTCGCTATGAGATACGACTTCATCCTTCGAGGATCGATAAAAAAAGATACGTATTCACCTCTTTTAGGTTACACAATAATTGCTTGGAATTATTAATCTCTATCATGATTAGAATATAAATACCCTTATTCCTAAGAAATCACGTACATATGCAAATAGGGTGTAAAAATATTTTTCTATGAAAAAAATGAAATATTATAAAAATGAATTTTCTATCATTCCAGAAAATAAATATACATGTTTTGTAATATAATTTTAGACAGTGAAAATGAATGAATCACTATTGTTCATACTTAGAATTCAAATCTAAAAATATACACAAATTAGCGTCTATTTAATCACAGTTTTATCTGTACTTCATGCATTTAGATCTCGTGCTTTCGCGTTATCCGTGAAAATCGCTTACTTTTAGAGAAAATGAAATTGAGTAGTGTTATAAAATCGAGCAGTTACGTGAAAAAATAATTTCAAGGCTTAAGAAACAATGATAAAACAAGGTAAATGCGGTACTGCGCCGAAGGCATGGCGGAGAACTAGCGCAGCAACAACTTCATGATTTACAGTCTGATTTCCAGCAGCCGTTTGTCCCTAGACTTATTGACGGACAGATTTATTATCGTAGGTATATAGCTGATCTATTTAAAATTTTCTCGCTCACTGCGAAACCGGATTCTAGCGCTGGAAATCGAACGAAGAAAAAAGAAATTAATTTAACGCGTCACAAAAGTATCGACGGATTCCGGTTGTTCTCATTTGCAGCTCTTATTGTGAAGTAAATATTGAAACATTAAATAAAATAAATTCGTCAGATTTCTTATCGATTTTATTCCCCCCCCCCCCCCCCCCGAATTATGTCATGTATTCTTACGTAACGATTTATTATACATTTCTCTTTGCCGAGATATTTATTGCATCGTATATATTTATTGTTTTAAGGGGACAAAATTGTCAATTTAGTATCTGTCGACTTTCTGTCGTTCTGTAAAAGAAATATAGTATAATCATATATTTTGCACAAGAAGTATGTATTTTGGAATGTTTTTTAAAGTAATACACGGACAATAGTCGTCAGATTTTTACAAATTGAACACAATTATGTTTTCACAGTGAATAAAGAATGCCTGAAATTGTCATAAAGACTTAACTTTATTTTTTAATAAAGTATCATTTCCGTGTTTTCCACGTTATCACAACACTCAAATTACTTTCTTTTTTATTTACTTATTCAAAGGTTAGTAAAGTTTTATGAAATTTGAATTTAAAATATGAATAAGTTTTGAATAATTCAAAGTAGTAAAAGTCAATGATGTATGTGTGATATAATGTAAAAGCTCATACATTGAAGGAAGGATTATTTATCTTCAGAAGTTTCTACTTTCATTATACTTATTAGAAAGATTGACGTCATAATTAAAAAATGCTATTTAACTCTTACTAATCTACTACAGTATTGTAATGCGAATTGTAGCACGAAGTGCTCATTTTTTTTAGGTCAAAATCCAAATACCTGAATTTCGCAATCGAACGACTTTCTCGATCAGATGAATTACTATTTAAATCAGGATGCCTTTGCCAGCAAGTCACGTAATAGTAGCGTCCTTGACCCTTATGTTGTAGAAACTCTAAAAAGGCATCTTTTGCTGTACCTTTATCGGGAGAAGTAGGCTTCCCCAGAAACCTGCTCGATTTCAATACAAGGTGATGCTTTCTCAAATAAAAGAAAAAGAAGAAAAAGAAGCACAATTATAAAAATTATATAAAGTATATAGAAATACCCAAAAGTTACACCTTTGCTTTTTTCTCGTGTACAATGTAAGTTGTTTAACTTTTGGGGGTACAAGATTTGAGGGAAAAAAACAAAAAAGGAAAGATACTAGTTACAAAGAAATTTTACTTAAAAAACATACAAAAAAGTAGACAAATAAAAACAAAACATAAAAAAATCACTGTGATTCAATTTATCTTAATATGCCAAGGTGTACCAAAAAGATATACTTATTCGACTATGTCCCAAAGAGTTAATCAAGAATTCGAAAATAGATTAAAAAGAGATAAAAAAAAGAGATGAAATTTATACGTAAGATGAAATGAAATTGATAGGACTGAAGCAGCGTGGGAATGCTTATGAAATTTCTCTTGGACTCGTAATTATTCGCACAAGCGTATCTAGCGTTAAATTCACACAGCGTGTCTTATTTCATACTACGAAATGCAATTACCGATTCCAAGGAGGAGAATAACGATTCAGTAACGCGAAAAGCCGGTATCGTCTTCGTGTGATGTAACAACGCCTCGAATTTCTTGGGTACCCACCGAAACAACGCGCGCTCAACCTCCATTCAACTCCCAGCATCCACTCACGCAATCGTGCTGCAACCGTGGTATATGTGACGCGTGATCCGCAAGATTTTTACGCTGCTTGCCGGTTGATTGCCCTCGGAGCACGTTGATGACGTCAGTACGCTCTCGATGACTCACTACGTACAACCTATGTACACTACGCTGGACACACATGATTGTGCATGCGCATTATTCGCATTACTTTCACGCGCGTGTGTTCACCTGAATGCACGATCCTGTCTCTATTTCTGAACATTCAACGCATTTATAAAGTACTCGAAATCTGGAGGAACTCATTTTTACACCAGATTGAAAATTTCTCATTGATGGTACTTGAAGTTCCTTCCGAACTTTTCCTTAACTGCTTTGTTACATTGGGAAATGAACTCTGATTTTCCTTTGGTAACGTATATAATACTATGTTAATTCAGAGAATTTATTATTGTTCTTTCATGAAAAATAATATTATTAGTAATGTGCAGTATTTAATTTTGAATTTTGAGATAACTTTAAAGTGAAAGGAAATAGGAAATGAGTCTTATACTAGATGAGATAACTTTGACACATGATAGAAAGAAACATATTTGCCAGGGAATATATTAACTTGTTAACCAGAAAAGACGAGATTATTTATTGGGAGATTATTCATCTTTAATTGTACCGCTATACCTAGGTATAATGAATATAAAATACATCATATTCATATTTGCAATAACCAAAATGAAGTAATTGCTGCTACCTTTTACTCATTTTTAATTGTAAACTAAAAAAATTCAATTTCTGTTTGAAATGTTTAATAGATAATAAATTGTTAATAAATTAATAGTAAACATACCACACCCGGTCAGATGTCTGATTTTTGATATAGCAGTATACATTCAATTGTTATTGCTTTAGTCCATTTAACTTTATGACAATTCTTGTACCATCCGATTCAGTTTTTCAATTTTCTTAAGGATTATCTAAAGTAACCGGTCAAATATATCATAAACATTTCCCCTTGTCTCTAGTAACCGTTTAAAATAAATAACCAATTATGTTTCCGAACTACTTAAATGAATGAACGATGCTCATTAAGATTCAAGTGAGACGTAATCTTACAAGTATTTTACATTTGATACAAAATATGCGTGAATTGAGCCATATGAAATTTATTATAACACTATCAATCGATAATTAATTTGAAAAACTGACTGATTTGAACATAATGATAGAGTAATCAACGTTGGAATGAAAAGTGTCATTAATGAACATTTGATAGGAATGTATCTATGCGTCTGAGAATTTTTCTAATAGCATTCGATCGTGCACAAGTTTAACCGGCTGTTGACACATCACCACGTGGTCTCTCAAGTTCAACAAATTTCAATAACGTCATCGTTGATTAGAATGCCAAACACCATAGTCCGGAAAAATATTTACCGTACTTGCAAGCGGTCGCATCAATTGCAACGCCATTGTTTCGCTTCGTTACTCGATCAATGGCTAATGAAATCTAATTTCAACCATCTCCTTTTCTACAACCTACACTGTTGCTCACAAATATTTACGTACCCATTCATTTACAATGTTCCTCCTTCCAGGTAATCTTATTTTAAGAATTTCTTTACGAAACAAGTCGTAAATTTTATCTTCTTTGGTAATCCCTATTACGAGGAAGAATATATTTGGAAAATTTCTCACACTTTTTGCACAAACCTGTAAAGTGTTCCACTTCACAGCTAAACGTTTATTATAGACGATATACGACCTGGTATGACGATTGCAGCGAACGTTATTCCTATATTGCATAATGTATGAGATATCAATTAAATGTACCATTTATAACCAAGCTTCTACTCTATTTCTTTATTACGTAAAATCGCGAAATAAATATAATGCTCCTGTTTGCCTTTATAAATACATATTTATAAAAGTACATACATGATTAGATTGTGAATTTTTATGCAAATTCGTATTTTTAAAAATATAGTGAAAACAGTAGGATTTTAGCATTATAAAAAGCACTATTATTTGGATATTTTGTATACTTTTTGATATTACGTATATTCCGCGCAATTTTGCCTTTTTAAATTACATGTAAATGCACAAAAATCCGCATTCAAAATTTACTTAAATTTTTGTACATTTACAGGTAATTTAAAAAGGCAAAATTGAATGTACGTAATACCAAAAAGTATACAAAATATCGAAATAATAGTGCTTTTTATAATGCCTAATAGATGAAATAAGTTCATTTTAATTTTTATATATATACACTACCGCTCAAAAGTATCCGGACACTTGCATTTGTTCTATAAAACATAGTTTAACTTTGTACGAAAGGTATTTAGAACGGTTATATCAATTGTAATTATTATTGTTATCTTTTTTGAGGTATCATAGCATAAAATAATTAATTTTTATGTACAAATTATATAATGAGTATGCAGAAATAATATTCCTGCACAGAAATACCAAATCTAATGGAACGGTCTCGACGCTTAGAAGAATCTCAAGTCCCACTTTGTTTCATCTCTATGGTGCAGAACGAGTTAGGAGAGTTCTTCAATATGTATTAAGTATCTGTAAACTGTTGATGATATGTTTATGTTCTCTCAATAGAGATGAGAATGGAGGTAACGCTATGCACTCGCTAGCTTCGCTTTAGTTCGTCTGTAGCTTCTTTTCCATGAAGATATGAGTTCGAAACGAGAATTATCGGTACAAAAACGTGCCAGTATCCTTACACTTGCGGAAGAAAGATATACAGTTAGAGAAATTGCACTGCGTCTGAAAATTGCAAAGTCAACAGTACATGACACTATTAAAAAGTATGCAACGAGTACAGATTGCTCATCAAAAAAAAGGACAGGACGACCAGCAAAAACTACAAAATCCGAAGACCGATTTATCGAAACCATAAGTAAACGTAACAGACGTCTTACTGCATCGGAAATCACTGCCGAAGTTAATAGGACAAGGCAAGATTCCATCAGCGTGGCGACGGTCAAACGGCGGCTAGTGAATGTTGGTCTCCGTGGGTGTGTGGCTGTTAAAAAACCATTTTTAAGACCAATAAATAAGAGAAAACGATTTAATTGGGCAAAAGAACACAAAGATTGGACCATCTCAACATGGGAAAACGTGTTATGGACGGATGAGTCCAAGTTCGAAGTATTTGGCAACAAAAGACGTCAGTTCGTTCGCAGAAAACCTAACGAAAAACTCTTAAACGACTGTGTAGTGCCAACCGTGAAACATGGGGGTGGTTCGGTTACCGTGTGGGGTTGTTTTGGCAAGAATATGGTGGGTGATATAGTCAAAATAGACGGCATATTACGCAAGGAACAATATTTAAACATTTTAATTGAACACGCTGTGCCCTCCGGTAGTAGGTTAATAGGATCAAATTTTATATTTATGCAGGACAATGATCCTAAACACACAGCTAAATTGTGTAAAAACTATTTAGAGACATTAGAGAGAGAAAATGCACTAAAAATTATGCAATGGCCACCACAATCTCCGGACCTCAACCCCATTGAAAAATTATGGGATGAATTGGACAGAAAAGTGCGTGAAAAGTGCCCAACATCGCAAAAGGACTTATGGAAGTATTTGCAAGAAACGTGGAAAGAGATTTCAATAGAAACAATGAGGAAACTGGTAGAAAGATTGCCAAGATTAGTGCAAGCGGTAATATCTAACCGCGGTGGATACGTCGATGAATCTCGTATTTAATTTTAGTGTAGTATTGGTAAGTTCCACATACGTAATTTTTTACTTAAAACGTTAGATATTCCATAAGAAATTAATAAAAATCGGTTTTAGTCACTATTTTAGGCACTTAAATAACTTTTATGCAATGTTAATACATATTTCGCAAGTGTCCGGATACTTTTGAGCGGTAGTGTATATGCACTCGTAATTCATACTTGTTTAATTCGGTGGATACAATACGTATCCATGACATTTAAAGACTCAAACGATCCATTAGCAAAGTCACAAAGATTAAACTGCAAAGTACGAATTCCTTTTTTTTTATTTGTTTATGTTAAAGGAGAATTAAATTAAACCATAATACGATTCGAACTTGATATATGTAGGTGTTTAGCGTGTTTAAGATTCGTTTCGTCGCGTGGAGAGTTAGAAAAGCCATCGCGATGAGCGATACAGAGTCGAATAGAGACAATCATTGCGCGGCGAGACAATCGATTACACGATAGTCGTATATCATTGCTTATATTAACGCCGAGTGTTGCAAGACAATGCAGTCGTATTCCTTAGCGTGTATCGCGCCTCGTATCTCGATGAACGCACGTCGTAACTTTAATTCATCTGCATAGGTTTGCGATAATAATGCGAGGATGCTGAAAATCGAAGGATGGCGATTCTTCGCGAACTCGAACGGCCATTTGCGGAAATATAGGTTAAATGGGTTGATTAGCTGAATCCGAGACTGATGACGAAGTTACCAATACGATTTTGAGCTTTATGCGTTTTTACAAATTTTCATAATTGTATCACAATTTCTATCTCTTGGAATAAAAGTGATTGTCTTGAAAATGATTATCACAGACATGCTTTTGTTATTTTACTAATCACTAGGCAAGTATTTTTCATTTTTCTTAGTAATATGCAAATAATTGGATCTTGTAATTTTATTGTATTTTAAATGTGGCACAAGTATTGATTTAATTCGAAATTTAATTATTCTTTATTTTTATTTTTAAACTTGAAACAAGATCAATTTTCTGTTTACCCAAACTTCGGACTTCTGGATATGGGAGAAGTTTTACACGTTTAATCGTATTTTTGAAAATTCTGTAGCATATTAATAGTTAACAATTAGGCACACTTAGAAAATAAAGGGAACATAATTATTTGAGCACACTATCTTCGAAGCTCGGTTTAAAAATACCATGAGTGGATCTATACGGCAAATATGTATTGTGTACGTTTATATTATTCATAAGATCTTTCCTCATTTTTTATTCAGTTTGTTACCGAAATTCTGAGAAACTTATTGTTGGATTTATTTTTAGCATATTATTGACTGTGTTCAAGTTTAACGTACTAAATGTGCATGAATTTTTACTTCTTAACTAAGGATTGTACATATTTCGTACATATTTTAAGATTTAGATAATTCAACAGACTAAGGTCCTACCTTTATATAAAAAATCCTTTTTATAAATAGTTATAAATATCTATAATAGTAATTAATGTTTTACACTATGATGTACAACAATTATGCACCAAAAAAGAGTACGAAATTATAATATAATTTATTATAAATACTCTTCGAATGTTTGAATCACGGTGTGATTGTACGCAGTTAAGTTCTTAATGACGCATAAAGAAAAGAACGAACGCAAAAGCGTTCTTCCAACATGACAGTCAGAACAAAACGTAAGAAGCATCGTAAACATCGAATTTATCGTTACATTTCTTTTTTTCCCTTTATTTGCTTTTTCATGGGTGTTCCTAGGTTAGCAGCGTAAGATTGCACAACGGAGTCATATGTACGTGCGAGCCTCAAAAAGCTGGTTCCACTTTGGCGCTCGTTAAGCCGCCGTAAGATTTACAGCAAACACTCTCTTCATTATCACGTTTCCTCCAACATGGGTTGACATGTATCTCTTTAAAGTTGGTAAACCCACATGATTGATGCTCCTGCTGCGCAATTAGCGATACATTCTCGTTCAATTTCGACCCTGTTCTTACCGTTGATTGATTTTACGAGACATCATCAATGTGTCTTCCACAAAATGCACAATTGTCTGTCACGTCCGTATAAACGACTACATATATTCAAACTCGTTTATCGTTGAAGATATTTAACTGTACCTCGAAAGACCAATGTAGCAAAATCATAACCATGGAAATTGAAGCGAAATATATAAGTCCAGTATAATTTTTTCAATATTCTATATTATTTTTATTATCTAAGTAATTCTCGATTTAAGGGGTTCGTTAAGAATTAATTTTTGATTAAAAAAAGAAAACTGGAAAACTTTAGTATTTTTATCTACGTTACTTTAGTAATGGCGGTCGTTTGTAAATATTACTCGGAATTTCCTTTGGAGGACATTTTACGTTTTCGTTAATATCGCGATTAGGTAACGTTATGTAAGGTGAAAAGACAAAACCAAGACGGAATATCGCAATACATTTTTAATTATAGCAAACACAAATGTATCTTTGAGTATGCTAATATAATTTATAGTTTGCTTATCTATTAATTCCAGTCGTATGTTTTTCAAATGTCGTTAAGTGATTCATGAAATGTATTGCACAATATACATACATATTACATTCCTCGCGTATCAAACTTATTCAGACGACCAACGATACTTTCTCTTTCTTTTTTTTGTTTTTAGAGCACATTCGATATAAGGTGGCCTAAAACAATTACAAGCAAAATTGCCGGCAGGAAAGTAAGTTCAGGGAGGTATAATAAATCACTCCGACTGTTTGTCTAGATTTGTGATTGTACGTCACCAAGTAATGCGCAGATGACGCGGAAAAAATCTGAAACGTTGCTCACGATTAACTTTCCGAATTAATTAAAACGATCAATGTTGAATCGTCTTTTCCAAATTCCTTTTCAATTAAAACAGTTGAACACAATTGAAGCTAATACAAAAATAAGGCTTTAATTCGTTCAAAATTCACCTAGTTCCCTACAATTGCCTAATTCCCGTTTTTCGATCACGATTCTTTTAACCGACACTGAATTTTCACTTATCGGTCAGTCAGGAATCCTGTCTCGATCGAACGTCCTCGACAATGCAAAACAACTTGAGAACTGGTTTAAACGAAATCGAATGTCTCGATTACGAACATTACAATTTCTTATGTACGTACGCATATCACATCAAACTCAATTTTATTTCGAGCTTTGAAAAAATAAAGGATTCATCGTCGATTGAACAACGTGCAGTACGAATAAAATGCTTTCTCGTTGACGTCCAACGACCAACTCCTGATAATCGATGTCGCGTTGTTCGGCACGAATCACTTGCACAACGTTGCATAACATGTCGCCGCGAATTTCTACGGTCCCATGTGGTCTCACGTTCCTCTCATGTCAAGGGCACGCGGCGAAGGAACCGCGTGTACCACCGATATGTGCCGGAAGAGGACGGTGAAGAATTCTTCGAGGAGGAATATTCACCGATTTTCGCAGTTCCGTACGTTTCAGCCATTTCGTTACCACTCTGAAGTTGTAGATATGCCACTGTGTAAGTTCCATATGAGACCGGTAGTGGGGGATATTGGTGCCTCGTGGCCTCCCCTATATAAGGTTTGCGCTCTCCCATTGCTTCTCGGTTGTTCCCCAATTCGGGCAACTTCTCCAAGACTTGGCAAACCGGACATCGTAAGTTGAATACATCTTTTTTTTTCTTTATCTATTCTGTTTTGTCTTCTTATTTGCTTTTTTTATTTTTTTTCTCTCTTAACTTTACACGTTGATGCTCGCAAATACCATTTTTCCTTTTTTTTTATTTTTTTTTTTACGTTGGAAAAGATTTATCTGCACTTTTATCGAGTTCATTCTTGTTAAGATTGATTTATGGAGTTTAATATATATTTGGAGTGCTGATGCGGCTGAGTATTCGTTAATTGTTTAAAGTTGTTAATATCTTTCTGTTTTTTTTTTCTGTTTCGTGCGAGTGGGTACAATTAGGTTCTTCAATTTTATCACGTTATTTTGAGAGATGATGGCGAGAAGAGACGAACGTCTTTCTTATTCGCCGAAGTCGACTTAGGATTTTCGATACGAACTGAGGAGGCAGTCGTTCATGATCGCTGGTGCTCCTTCCATCGATGTAATGGAATATTCACGAATTAAAGATCTTAGTGATGTTTACGTTTTGTCTTTTTATTACCCCATTTTTGGTGGTTGGAGATATTGTAGAACAGTAAATGCAGAAATGCGTAACGTCTTTCAATTAACAACTTTTAAGAAGAAGAGTCCTTTTTTTTTTTTTTAAACTGTGTTCACCATTGAAACTCTGAAGACCTGATGAAAAATTCTATCACTTTGTGACAATATTTGAAGAAATGCAATCTTTATTACACCAAAAATTTCTTAACTAGTTAAATACTTTATATTGATCGATATAAATGAACATTCTACCACGTTATCTACAAACGTTCACCAAAATTCTACTGTACATTCTACGCTTTTAATAAAAATTAAAATCATGAACAATCCCGTCAGCTGACATCACATCCAGTTAAACTGATATTTCGACCAATAAACCTAAAATTATAAGAGGCACAGCACGCCCAGGGAAGCTGTTGGTCATCGGGACGGCGTGTAATTACAAAGTGGCAGTAAACTTTTCCGCGTAACAGGCAAATGGTTCGCGTAAACTCGGGATAATTAAAGATCCAGGATCGCGAGACGCGGACATCGGGAACTAGAGCATCGTGTTATTCTCTCTCAAGAGTCTTCGGGAAGTAACCGGTTAAAACCACTTTTAAAAGGTCTTGACGTTGAGCACGTGTTAGGCGGATTGCAAGAAGTCTCGTGTAATTTGTTCGATTGATTACAAGCGCGCCATTAGACGTATCGCGCAGGAAAAAAGATTGATGGTGTCTGCCGTTGAATTAATATGCCACGTAATTGAACAAATATTGGATTATTTGCAACAGTATGGGAAATCGGGGACTTTTGAATAACGAATTAACCATTTTGTAACCATTACATTCGCTAGATTTATTAACAATGTAGCCAGATTTATCTTGCGTATAAATATCAATGCTGCGGCGTATAACTTTGATTAATGATATCGTAATGCAACGTGTCATTTTGAACACGAAGCCGCGTGATCCTCTGGAATTTTATAGTAGTGATACCTTACAAAAGTTCACAAATGGATAAGTTAAATGTACCAATTGAAGTGTTCACGAGTAACGTGTATATACGGTGTCCCAGAACTTTCCATTGAAACTTCTTCGGTGTGTTTTATGAGTGGAAATGGCGAATAAAATTAGAACGTTATAAAATATGAGAAAAAAAAGACGATAGATTACTTTTTTGTATAATTAAGTAAGTCAACTATGAATGAAATTGCTGCTATTAGGATGAGTCGTAAACTTTTGCCCACTTTACGTACAAAGTTTATTCTATGAAATCTGTATCAGGAACAGGAAGGTTTTGTTCGTTATATGATACACATTCACATTTCAACTAAGCAAGAACTTAGGGCTCATTCTGACGTTAATAATCCGTTTCGAAATGTTGGCCATTTCCATTAATACAAGATGGAAGTAGTTTAAAAATCGTATATATAACATACTTTTCTTATCTCTGCCCTTACAACATATCGACGTAGTTTGTCCCAACAAATTCTGGAACACTGTATAGTTTAATATTCGAAACTTTACTCATGCATCAACGAGATTTTTAATACTTAAAAATTCCCATGATCCTGTTTCTCCGACAGAATTATCACTGACACTGGTGTGCAATGATTAAATACGTTGACTGAAGATATAATGTAAGAAATTGCAATAGTCCTTCGTGCACAGATGGAATGAGCCTTGCCCTAGTGGCGACGAGGTCAGCATATGTATTTCCATTTTTCATATTACCTTACGCGAGAAATCGGTCTCCCCCGGTTGTCGTCGAACCACTTGCTCCATTATCTTTCTAATTAATGAGTCAATAAACGATTGATCTACTATAAGAACGTCATTTGTGATGACTATAAACACATCACAATGATTTGGCGAATTAATCCGTGAAAAGTTTCTTGCCCGGAAACTAAAAGCATCGCGGCTTCAATGAGAAACTTCATCAACTTCGTTCAGCTTGTTAAACTTGTATCGTTCCCTTTGTACGTTCATTTGGTGTCTATTAATACATTCAGATATCGGTTTGTTGTTTGAAAGATACGAATTTGGTGCAAATGTCCTTGGATTAGCTGTAATCAAACAGCACTCGCTATAATTAACAACAAAGGCAAACCTTTTGTGAATAAAAGAGCGTATACGATTCTTTGTCACTTAGAAACATATAAAATTGTTTTTTGTTTTTTTTTAAAGGCAGCATTTAATGTTAGGAGCATTTTTATATTTCGTACATTTTCAAGACAATCTTGTTGTACAAAAGAAACCGTTGCAATTAATAAAGAACATATTTCTTAATATTATATAATGTGAATTAATTATTTATATCTAGGCGGCAAAATTATCATATCTATCAATGTTCCAGTAAATATGTACTTTATAATATTTCTACGGTGCAAAAAATGTGCAATTACAAGTTCAAAGCTCAACGTTCTTTTCTTCATAATATCTGTTAAAGTTCCAACCGTTTTTACATAATTCATAGTTAATTGCCTCCCTTTTTTCTTTTTTTTTTCTTTTTTTGCTAAAGTATACATCTGTCTTTACACAAACGCACACCAATGCGTACATAAACACGTATATGCGTACCGTTTTTATCAGAGTAAACAGATCTTCTAAAAATGTATCCATGACTTAGAAGTATATACTTTAAATTCAAAAACAATTCAGCTTACAGATCTATTTAAATTTTACTTAAGAGCTCAGTCAAAATACCTCATTTAATTCTTCATCCCTAATTCAAGTGTACACTTCAAACTGCTTATGCAAGCACAACCACGTTAATAACAATACCAGTATTAACATATATGCGCAATCGTCTACATAAAGTTACATCTTTTCCTAAGCTATAACAGGCTACAGTTAAGGACAACCAGTGACAATAACCAGTTCCATTTTTTATAATTCCGAGAAATTTCTGTCACGTAGTCATGTACATATGTAAGAATAAATTTAAAGAATCAAACAGTTAAGAATCTGGAAGAGAATTTTAATATTTCCACAATTTCTTTATTTTCACATAGTTCCAACTAAGATTTATCAACATACGCTGCATAGGTCGTAATAAACAACTTTTTATTCCCGTTCATTTTACTCGAAGATATTTAAATTTTACAATACAGTTCGACAATTTTATTCTGGAATTCAATATTATTTTATTGTCATTACTGAGTATTTCTTTATCAATTTTTACGAACGTAAAACACAGTCAACTGAGCAATCAATTCCCAGAAACTTATTAAATTCGTTCGATACATTTTTTCGCTAACTGTACTCTTTCCCCACTTTCAACCATCATTTGACATCATCATGTAACGTCGTACCACTTAAAATTGCTACAATAGTTCAAACACTCAAACGCCATCGAGCACACTGAACTCACACAATCAAATATTCCCGCAAGTACTCCTAACAGATGTTACATTTGCTTGCGGATTAATCAAAATTGTTATTTTAACTTCGATACATTTTACAAATTGATATAAACGAAGTGTAATTAAATGAAAAATACCAGCGGTATAGAATTATTTTATCGTAACATATCATTACGTTATCATAAAAAATCGACATTAGCAATAAATTATAAGCGGCGTTGAACGGGTTGAATGTGTTAAAGGATATCACGTATCCTTTGAAGCGAGTCGAGCAAAAGTAAACGGGGGCATATCCCTTCATGGTCATCATCAGCATGTTATTCGATAGACTAGGAAACGTACGGGAATGTTTTGCAGTGCACAAGAATCTACCGTGATTGTCAGTGGGAGGTGGCAGGTAGCTTTTAGCGCTTCGATGCACCGTCACTCATTTCATTTCCACGCACCGTCTCTCGCGGATCAAACTATTAAATGTTGACTTGCAACGTGCATTGGAGAATCGATTTCAGTTGCTCGCCGAGTATCAACAGAAGCTGCGTGTAACGCGAGAAACCACCCTCTTGTTCGTTGTTGAACCGACACGCCGCGAGTTATTGTGTGTCATTATTTGTTGTCATGTTAATCATTCAATCAACAATTTCGTTACAAAATTTCTCAGAGAAAAGTAAGGCAAATATTCTTCTAATTCTTTGAAACATTAGAGAAAAGGTTGCATAGAGAAAATTATAGAAGTCTTTTGAAGTATTTGAACGTTTGAACATTTTTTCAAAGGATAGTATTGATAGAATCGATAAAAGAAGGAAAGTTTTCTTGTAGTTGGAAAGAAGGATTTTATCGAGTTAAAATATTTCTTGGAATTTTCAAAGAGGAAAGATTGTTAGTTCAGAATTGTTTCAAAAGCGACAAATGTCCTTAGAGAGTATTTGTTTTCCATGAGCTCCTTTGGTAAGAACTGATCAAGGGTCTGTGAAAATGCGTTTTCGTTGAAAAAGCATTCTCAGTGAGATAAACTTTTCAAGTACGCGAGCTGTTTATATGACATTCACGGTCTTCACGCATTTCGTAAGTGTCTCGTAACGCAGATAAACCAGTCGACCAGTCAATTGATCCCTTCGTGCTGGGCCACGGATCCTTGGATCTTAATTTTACGAATATACCACGCTCGTTCGTGAAGTAAGTAACGTACGAATTTCAAATTTTTTTTTTCGTTCTATGTGTAATCATTAACAATAATGTATTTTTTTCTTTTTAAAAACATCATACTTTTTCTTTAGTAAATTTTGTTGGTATTTATCTAAGAGTAAATAATTATTTAGTTTAAATTCACTTTTACTTTCTTACACTTTACAATTATTATCTACGTATTAATAATTACAAAATTAAATATCATATGCTTTTATATTCTAAATTTTATTAAGTAAATTAATTATTTTGTGAATATTTTTTTCATAAGATTAACGGATTCTGAGTAAAACTAAAAATTAACCTATGCACAAATATTTTTGTTTTTAATTACATATTAAACACTAATGTTTTAATTAACCCTATATAGGGCCATGTGACTTGAAAGTTATATATCGATTCGTTTATATTTTATATGTCTCATTTTATTTGTTTATTATTATATTTATTGCTGCACTATTACATTATTACCAATTAACTTCTTTATAATAATTATTATTTCCTATTTCTTCAATATTTCGAAAAATGTAAAATTCCAATCAATTGTAGGTTTTCTTCTTATAAACACAGAAAAATTAAGTTACAAACAGTTAAGAATATAATAATTAATAATATTATCAGGTTTACAATTTCACAAGTTACTTCATGAGAATAAGGAAGTTCGTGTTGAAAACGTTTAATACTCTTTAGAATCAAAGAAATAAAAATTTCTGTTATATTCAATCGGGATAATTTAGGTAAAAATGACTCCTATTAAGTTTGTGCGTATGAAAAGATTGACTTTCTATAAAATTACAATGATCTTACTACATATAACCATTTAAAAATCACATATTCACGTACAGCAACATTTAAAAATATTTCCACATATATTCATGTGTATCTCTTACGTTATAAAATCGGTACACGGTGGTTTGAACATAATCAGTGTTAGATGATACGTTTGTCGAAAACATGTCATTTAGCTGCGGTGCTCATGTGGTGCGAACCAATCTTAACGAGTGTGATGACACTGCTTTTCAGCGACGACACCGCTACTCTGTTCTCCTTCTTCCACCCTCCTCCACCCGGCAAATTTGTCGGCAACGAGACTGATTATTATGTCCTTGCGAGACTGACGATAATTACAAACCGCTTTACTTTCAGTGCCATATGCCGATTAGAGCTTTCGAGAGCAGCTTGACCCCGTTTCCTCTTCGCACCGTTCGATCCGCGATCATGAACGATCCTCGACGTTTGATCAAATGTAATCGTGAATTGCTACTCTGATCACGCACACCTAATACTGTCGAGATAAACCCTCGGATAATTTCGTTGTTAAAGTGTATCTATTGAACGCGTTAGTGGATGATAGGGTATAAGAAATTTTCGTTAAGAGAGATTATTAAAAAGTGTCTGTCAAAGGGGAATATATTATTAAAGTTTCGTCGTCGATTTTCTTCATCTTAGAAAAAAATGATGGAAAAAATTGGAAAAATTCGAGTAGATTTTCATAAGGAAGTTCTTCTTCACCGTCTTCATTTATCTTCATTTGTCATTAATTTCAACATTTTAATGAAAAAGTTGAGAAAGTTAAATTAGGTTTCGCGGAGAAGTTTGTACAAACTTGGAAAGTTTCGTGGTTCACTAAGAGAAGGAGTAACAGGAGCCGATCGAACGAAATTCTGTGAGATATATCACTATGTAAAAAGAGCGTCTATGTAGTAATTTATTTAAAAATTTGTACATTAAAATGTATGTTTTCATGATACACAAAAGAGTTCCTTATTACTCATATTACGCTCAAATTACGAATATCAAAAGAAATTTTTGAAAGAAACGCTTGAAGAAAGTATATCGAAGTATTCATAATTATCGAATGTTACTCAAACTTACAGACTATTTAACACATACAAGTTTTAACGATTATTTCCATAGTTTCTAAGAAGCAGAATTTTGTCGTATGAAAGAAATCCTTTATACTTTGAATGATATTGGTTTAAATTATTCAAGCTAAGTAAATGTTCAATGTGTGTTGCAAATGTAAAAAATCAATCTGTCACATAAGAAGCGTAGCTGACGTAGGTATATTAAACAAACTGAAATCATATACTGTATTACTCAACGTTCGTACGGAACACGTGGCAATTCAGAAATATTTGTCGTCTGTTGAAATTGTCGTTGTATTTCAATTTATTTTCCACTGTTTTGTAATAGTCTTTGTACAAATAATGAGTCACTTTAGGAAGCTTATTGTATCATGAAGTTAGGTTGATACGAAACAAATCAGGAATACTCGTATATCAAACTTAATTTATCCAACACGGTGTAATTCCATAGAAACTTTTTCCGCATTGGTTGAACAAATTTTGCTGATGTTCGTAGCATTAAAATCTCCGAAGATAGAATGAAATAATTGACATGAAACATTGTAAGTGCCTGTTCTTAAATGTTTTACGTATCAGTGTCAATGTTGTGCCACGTGTGTTTGGTTGCACCTGCGGCGCGCATCATCGCAGATCGCAATTGCTTTAGGAAGGATCGTTGAACTCAATTTCACAACAGATAATTGACAATTTAACCGACAGAGTTAATTACAGAGTGTCGTACAACGACCTCCATATGGAGTCGCAAACTATTTGTACCTATAAAAGTCACTAGAAAATCTATACATATTCGCAATGGTATCATGATCCGATCGTATGCGGAACTTGTAGAAATATCTAAAAAAAACAAAATGATTTTCCACAGGGAATTAAATAAATTACTCTTCAATGTTTAGTTATGTTTATATTTGTGAAGAAATAAGATAATAATAGAAATTAATCGACCGATCGCACAGAAAACTATGCCTAGATCCGTTTGAACACCTTTAGAAAGCTATCTTCTGATGTCTATTTTAATATTGGAATAGATTCTTTTTATATTTTGTGGACTCTCTATTTCTTACTTTATTATTTTCTTAACAATAGTTAATTGGGTCCAAGTGGACCCAAGCATCGTTAACCAAGGATTAACGGAATAAGAAAAATTTAAATAAAAAGACACTTTCTTTTGTGTAAGATTAATTTAAATGATTAACTATACTGGTGTTGCTGAATGTTCTTTTTTTCTCGTATTTGTAAGAGTTTTGTTTGGAATAATTTTCAAGAAATTTCGACGTGCAATATATTGTTTATTTCTGGCGAAGAAAACATAAGACACGTGGAGGTTCATTTAAATCACTCGTTTTCTTCTTTTCTTTTTTTAATCTAATCAGCTCTTCGAAGAAGACATTTGTGAATATTTTGAACACGTTTTCTGCACGTGATACTTTTCAGAAACAGCAAACTAACTGATAATTGAGTGAACTTATTCGCATATGCGGAAAAGCATTTCTTGCGTAATATACCTTTTCTATCGGTAACGTTATTTATCATTAAAAATCAACAGTTCGTTGTAATACCTATATAGTATTACAAAATTCGTAGGATTACAAAATATGCAAAAACGACAGAATCACATTTTCATACTTCCGTTGCATAATTATGAAGGGAGTAATGAAACGACCTAATTAGTTCGAATCCACGTTTGTAACAACGTTACTTTTGCACGACAGTGTTTGAAAGTCTGATGATTTTTATCTCTTAATGAAGTTTATATTTACGTAGCTGAGGAAACACTTTATTCTGATACATTTTTTTTCTTTAACAGAATTAATCACTTGGAAATACTAAAACAGTCTCCTAACGCAATACTAGAAATGTAAAAAAAATATATTATTTACAGAAAATAAATATTTTAGTTACTATTCGTTGTAGTTACTATTATAGAAAACATAAAATAGAAAATAATTATTATAGTTACTATTTATAGAAAAGAAATATTTATGTTTATAGAATTATCCTATACATATCTTGAAAGCAGAGAATCAGATACATGATACATATACATAATATCCCAGTATTGATGACAACCGTGAAGGGGATGATTCTATTAGGTGTAGTAATAAATTCTTTGCGACTTCTGGATGCAATCAAAGTTTATTTAAGAAAAATAAAATCGGATCAATCGTTAAAATAATTTTCATTATTATTGATGACCTTTGCCATTTTTTTACCATTTTGCAGAATATCATCGTGAATATTTCAATTTGGATAGCTGTATTTGATTATGTGTCTCCAGTCGGAAAGAATTTATTTGTACATCTAATATATGAGAATAAAAGTCGAAAATATAGAATACATTCTTTTCCATTTGAGACTTCGTTTTCGAAAAAATCGACTTTCAATTTTCTTTGAGTACGTGCATGAAAATTTAATTCGAAGAGCACAGTTGTGTATGCAGTCCGGTGACCAGTATTTTCAACCACCTTTGCATTAATAAAGTAAATCTTAAAAATTAGTTGCTTTGTTATTACTTATAAACCTGCAACATATCGTTTGTATCGAGATTCGTTCAACTGCAATATAGTCAAATGCACGCGTATTCGGAGAAAATTCAAAAACGATTTTCTCAAAAACAAAGCTTTAAACTGAAAAAAAATTTATTCCATATTTTCGACTTATTTTCTCATATAAAATCATAGTCTTCATGGTTCGGTACTGGAACACCGTATATATACGAGAGCTAGTCCATCTAACGTTACATAGTACTAACTATCTCTATCTATGATTTATTAAAAAAACACACTAGACCAATACATACATTTATTCAGAAAATGAATTTAATTTTCTAAATATGTTTTACATAGCATAGACTAACAATAAGTGATTTAATTTACTACATTTATATTTTATGCTATGATTTCTATCTGTATCGTATCGTATATTATACAGGGTGTTTCCAAACTAATGGTAAAAGTGACGAGGGAGTGACTGCATGTAAAAATAAGTGGAAAAAAAAGAATAAATAAATCAGAACAGCAACGCAAGCAGTGCCAAGATATTTGTATGCCATAGATGTGAGATTATGTGTAAGTGTACGTGTACTCGGCAAACTTTCAATACTGATTTATTTGAAACGAAACCCGATACCAACAAATGTTATTCTCTTTTTTCTACTTATTTTTGCTTGTAGAGTCACCCCCTTGCCGCTTGTATCACCAGTCCAGAAATACCCTGTATATTACCAATACGTAAAGATGTCATTTTTATTATTTTTCCATTCTAACGTAAATACGAAGATTTTTCAACTTAGCGTGTTTTATTATTATACCAAAGCACACATCAATTTAACGTTGTTACGCCAAACCTCCTAACAGAATAACGGTCCACGTTTTATACTTAACTTTCAAGTTAACTTTAACTAACCACGAAAGAGAATGTGTGAAAATTTATGGCTATAGAAGATCGAACTTGCTAAAAGCGTTTCGAATCGCGATCCATATAATCCGCGAAAGGTTTCGAAGAGACACGCGTGTTAGCTAGTATTTGGTACAGGATATCCGTCAATGTCTGCTAATATTCAGTCGTTTTCTAGAGCGACATTAAACTACGACACGCCTTCCTCGCAATTATGTCGTTGAGTCTTCAGGGTCTGTAATAGAACTGGTCAAGGTATCGAGTAGACGTTTTTCTAGAAATTTTCTTACCCTTTCTTCCTTTATGAACTTTCATTCTTAACGCACTGATAATTTAATTGTAAAGTGTAAACTTGAACACTTTTCATTGAAAGTTCTCAGATGAGATGTTAGAAGGTGAAGAAATAGCATTCATAGAAATCACGCTGCTTTTTTCTGAAAATAATTTTTTCACATTTACGTAGCAATGCAATGAAAATCAAAGTTTCACCCCCTTAATTTTATTCAATATCAATAATTTATTATTGTAATATTACTTATTGAGTAAAATATATTCATTAATAGTATACTAATGACGATAACACTGTTTGAACAATTCTCTAAAATAATTATATAACTTTACATTAATAGTATTAATGCACTTTTATTCATCAGAAAAGCATTCTTGTGCTAATCAATAAAAATTTATAATATCTCAGATATAATAATATTAATATGTCCTGTTAATTCATCTGAAGTAATATTACAAATGGAATGTTTAAATATCTGCACGATGAATTTGTTTTTTACAAAACAATAATAGGGGTGACATTTTCTTAAGCAGTGAAATACTAATTTCAGAAAACTACCCTCAATGACCGTGTGGCCTAACGGATAAGGCGTCGGACTTCGGATCCGAAGATTGCAGGTTCGAGTCCTGTCACGGTCGATGGTTCAATTTTTTTTTCTCGTTTCATCCATCCAGACCGTTTTTCATTATTACTTTCTGTAAATATAAAAGTTCATTTCTAATTATATCAATCTCACAGAATTTTTAATTGGAAAGTATATATTACTCAACTTCAACCCTCCAAAATTGATATTACACGCGCATTACCAGAAAAATTTAAACAAAGCATTTTTTCATGTATTATATCCCTGAATATTATAGTATTATTTTAAACAATATTGAAAATATATTTACAACATGAAAAAAAAATAAGATTGTAGTAGAACATATATCCTAAGCTACAAAGAAATCAATAGTGTTTTCACATTATAGTACATCATTATATACAAAAAACTGAAAGTTAACATAAACATTGTATTTTAAACTCTTCTAAGATGAAAAATATGTAGTAAATTGTACCTATTGGTACTGTTGTAATTTATAACTCCTTTTATGACATGTATTTGACCAAGTATTAAAAGTAGTTGAAGATACATTATGTTCGGATTAAAAAATTATAAAGATCTTCTTAATTTTCCTCGTTTGGTAGTTGCTTGATGATTTTATTTTCGTCGTAGTTTTCATTAAACTGTTATGATAATTCAGCGAATTATCCATCAGTTCATCCATGACGAGACTTCTCGCTCAAGGCTTATGAGATTTTGTTTAGTCCAAGAAAACTGTGCGCAAAACCATCTGTTACGTGTGATGGACAGCTTGTTACGTAGATCATAATAGAATTGTGGGAACACGTAATAATTAAAGTGGTTATAGTGTGCTTCATTTATGTGTTAAACGAGTGCAGTCATCTGTGAATCAAGGCCGCTCTTTGTAATTGTGTACCAAGTCAAAAATTTTTGTCCCGTTCGAATTGCCGTTGTATATGTAGTATAAAAAGAGATAAATAAAAGAAAACAGAAAACCGGAAAGAGAACGTCCGATTATAGCATAAGCATATAGATTAATATTTTCTGTGCCCACTAAAATAGAATAAACCCATTTCTTTTTTTTATAAACTTAATTACTTGTGACTACTGTGAATAATATAGAAATATGTTTTTATTCCTTTTTTTAATCTAAATTTGAATCATTTCAAAGAAAAATACGAATGTATTAATTCACAATTCTTTGCAATGCTATATCCTATCTGAATTTCTAACAAAATCAATTTTGAGCATCCCAGATTGCCCGTATGAATTGTGGACTTAACGCTCAAAGGGTTAATTAAAACAATGTAATACGCAATTTTACTTTTCAATATATATATATATATATATATATATATATATATATATATATATATATAGATAGATAGTGGAAATTATTTCGACGATTGACCTATTTTCATACTCCTCAAATAAACCTTTGATTATACCCAAAAATAAATATCCTTTACCGATTTATTATCGTATACTTATGTCATAATGTAAAACTGTAACATTATATATATATATAGAATTCCAGTTCTAAAAAATCTTAAAATTCAACATATCATTTCATTTTCTTTAAGAATCGTTTGTTTTACCAGGTATTTAATATCTGCAATACAATACATGCCTCTTATCGTAACGTTACGAATAACATTCCTGTTACCTTTAAAGAGTAAGACAGAACGAAGAGTGAGACACAACTGTGTTGCAATTATAGATGAGAATCACGTCCCGTTTGCAAATCCCTTTGCAAAACAGACTCAATTATCATCTCTATCATCGGAAAGCCTCTAAATCGTTGCTTTCAGAACGTTACGACCCACGCCCATTATCAGTGCAATTACAAATTAGCCCTACTTAACCTCTGGATATTGATTTAAAGCACGTGATCGTCTCACGTTATGGGATCATGCGTTTCGATGAAAAAAACAAACGTTCCTCCCCACAGCTTCGATCTCCCTCGTTCTGAGATCAATGGCTATTCTTGATTCACGATCGATCGTTTGAACGTTCATAGAACGTGTTGTTAAATTGCTATTGATCAGTGATACTAACGCATCACTGATCAAATATACACGCGATGCTATCATTTACAGAAACATTTGAAGGTACACGTAGAAAGATGAGTTTTAATAAGAGCTTCGTACAGATGTATTGCAAAAGAACCTTCTGTATAGAAACTTATAATATAAACGTCTAATTTCTTAATGCTACGTGCTTTGTCATTATTTTTAATAGTGATACGGTATATCATTTGATCTGAATCGTTACGATTTTATTAACTAGTTATTAATCTCAATTGCATTAGACTGTATAATAATTAATCCGCTCAGAAGCCGAAGTGAATAATTCCGTGAAACAAATTTTATTAAATGTATTTTATTTATAAAAAGTTCAGCACGAATTATGTGTTTTGGTATAAAAATTCGAAGACATTACAAAAGTGGAGTTACTCACTTTGACTTCTGAGCGGTTCAATCGTAAATTTATAATAAATGTTTACAAAAAGATATCTCTTAACTGCAAACTTTATTCTAAGTATCCAATCAAACTGTTCGTTTATCGTCGACTATTTTCTTTATTGTAAAACACGAAACGCAAAATGCAATATGTTTCGTGGATTCGTCAACGATCTATCACGAATAGATATTTTCTTTTTTCACATTTTATCTAACCATTTCAATAAGATCTAATTGGAAGTTTTTACATGATGTTTCAGCTCACAAGTGAGCGCAGAATCTAGCCCCGCCGACGAGCAGCAGCAGATCAGCGCAGATTCAGCAGGAAGACTTCGCCGAGATCCAACAGTTTGCAAGAATAAGATCAATTTAATATCGATCGAAGCCCATCGTCGAGCACGAAGATTTCTCATCTAACTCTATCACCAAGCCAGATTCACCCAACTGCGCCGACATCGTAGAATGGTAGAGAGTGAACCTAACTCAAAGCACAATCATAGTACGTATATGTAGAAAATTTGGTAAAAGATTACAAATAATATTAGGTTTGGTGCAAAAATAATTGCGGTTTCTATTATTTTAAATTTAGCGCCGGTTTTTCTAAATATGCTCGAGTTATACACCATTGTAAAGGGTGAAATTAGCATTAATAATTTTCGCCTGTATTATGATTCTCTTTGTTTAGTATTATTAAATTTAAGTCCTTGAATGAATAATGGAAAGAAGAGAGGTGAAGTGTGGTTTTATTGTGTGAGTTTGAACGGGGACGTAAAGCAGGAGAAACTATTCGAAATATTAATTGTACTTTTATCCATAAAGCAATTAACGAACGTACGTGATGGAAACAAAAGCCTTGAAATTGAGGAAGATCGAGAACATTTTTTATGACAACTCCTAACCGCACGTTTAACAAATGGCTTTAAAAAGATTAAACGAACTGGATTATGAAACTTTACTTCACTTACCTTATCGATAGACTGTTATTTTTTTTAAACATTTAGACAACTTCTTCATGAGAAAAGATTTTCAACAGCCAAGCAGCAGCTCGAAAAGCTTTCGAAGAATTTATCATTTCCAAAACTCCAGAATTCCACCTCACAGAAACGAACAAATTAATTTTTTGCTGGGAAAAGTGTGCGAAGGCCAATGAGTTTTATTTTAATTAATAAATACAACTTTTAACTGAGATATATGTTTTCAAATCCGATACTTGAAAACCGTAATTATTTTTGCACCAACTTAATAGAAGAGTCGTAAAGAAATTGAGCAATACAATATGGAACTAATATAAGAAAAATATAGAATATTCGAAAATAAATGGTTAAGCTGTGTTAAAAATATGTTTTAATATTTTCTTTTACACGGAAGTTCTGTCATAAAAAATATAAAATTTTACGTGAAACAGAAATTCGTTGATTCAGTTTAAATTCAATGTGATCGAGAAAAATAAAAGTAAGAAGAAACAATGAATATTCAAATTTTCTTCTTTCAGAGTGTGATGTAAAAGACGAGCGGCTAAACGGCTGTGGCTCTAAGGATCTCGAACTTGCCCGTACGTAAAAATTCGCAGTAAACAGTAAGCATCAACTTCTTACAGATCACCCAAATGCATCGTAATTTTCTGTATAACAGGTATTGGAACAAAGGGCAAGACCCTAGATCCAGAGAAAGGATCCTACGTTAAAGCAGACTTCGAGAAGGCCATTGAACTTACCGGTAAGTCAATCGTTCATTTTTAATCATACATGTAAAACCTAAATTATCATTATATGAAACAAATGTTATAATTATATTGCGGATGTTTATGCAAATTCATATTTTTGAGAATACAGTAAAAAGAATGAAACTTCAGTAAAAAAAATTATTTCACCTTCCAAACATAAAAAATACTATAATTTGGATATTTTATACATTTGTTACATATTATGTGCATTTTGTGTAATTTTGCACCTTTAAATTTCCTACAAATGCATAAAAATTCGCAGTCTAGTTATAACTTAATATTTCACGTAAATGTATGAACAATACTCGACAATTATGACACTGAAAATTTAATAACTTCATAAAACATTTTTGAATCTATTCCATTCAACCTCTTAGATATTTATATATATATTTTTTTTTAGAAGAACAAAATCTTTGTTGTGAATGAAAATGTGGAGGAATGAATGGAAAAATGATAAAACCTTTTACTTTAACAATAAGTTGATCAAAATTAGTTTGAATAACTCAATAGTAGTTTGCATAATTTATTTCACGTTTTATTTGCTTTGATATTGTAGTTCATATTTGTGCATTTTATTTATTAATAAAATAATGTAAATTATCTTACGATTATAATCTTGTGCCAGACCGAAGAATGATTTAAGATCGTTTTTCGAACTCAGTCCCAGTACCACCCTTATGAAATCTGAACTGTATAAAGTGCCGATATGAACTATATTCAATCACATGATAAACATCAATAATAATTTTTATTTCTTTCAAAATCACGGCAAGTGTTATTAGGTTCTAGTAGTAAATTTTTCTTTCGCTGTACCTCTGTTATTCTGTAATGGTTTTCGTTATTGTGTAAATTTTCGTTTGTATATAATATTTAATTTTGTATATCTATGCATGCATATATAACCTCTAAGTATTTAAATCTGTGTAAAACTTTTACCCATTAGAAAATGTTCAATATGGATCTCGCGAAAATAGATGATTCATCAGATAAATTCGCAACGATATCTTATCTTCGTCAATTTTAAAACCTTTTATTACCAGAATGACCGATATACACCTATCCCTTTATTTATACTCCATAAATAGAGTCTGCTGGTACGAAAAAGAAATATTGTTAAGAAAAACCTTTACAAGTTATAAAAATATTTATTTCGTATAGGTTAACATTAAAACCTATATTTCGTATAGGTTAACAAAAAAAAAAATGATATTTTAGAAAACCAAGAAGAAGGAAAAGCAAAATTATTATTGCTTACATGATCAATTTTACACATTCTCACCACAAACAAAACCCACAAAGATCATTAATACGTTCAAGTAGGAATTTGTGTCTCTCTGATATCTAATAGATTCCATAAAAAATTATGGAAAAATATAATTTTTAACCACGTAAATAGAGAGAAGGGTGTATACTGATTAGCTTCGTTTGTACCACCGGTGATACATATCAGCGTGAACGTGTTAATCCTTTGCATTCGAGAGGAGACTCAGTTCGATACAGCAACTCAAATAACAATTAAGAAGCGATAATAGCTTCTTTTTTTTAACAGATGTCCTTCCTCTTACCACTTTAAATGTTTCACGTATTCATAATACAGCATTGTGTTTAATTAAAATTATTATTTCATACATTAGTCTGCCTTTGATGCTTATAAAAATCGAGCCAAATGACGGAATTAGTAACAGTGAAGATAAGTTTAATTTTAGATTATGTAAAAACCAAATCAATAATTTTACAAATGAGAGATTTGAATTAGATAATTGTTTGTAACAGTACACACCAAAGCCAGAGTTCAGATAGATGTTACAGATTCTGAGAAAAGATTAAGAAGAATAAAGTTCCGAAATGAAAAAACGACAGGCTCGCAAGTAGCTGTAAATGGTAACAGAAGCATTGGATTTCTCGAATTTTAATCGACGAAACCATAGGTGAAATACCAATAATCATGCTAAAAAGAAACTAAGAAAACTTCAATTTCAGCACAAATGCTTCGAGTGCGAAGGATTAAAGAGCCAGAGACTATTTTTATATTTTTCTCGTTTCATTTTTTTTTGTTCTTTTTCCTACTTCTTTGTTTTTACAGACTATGGCAAATTTCACTACTTCCTACTCACGGTATGTGGCTTCGTCAGCACTAGTGAGGAGATGGACGTAATCTCTATGTCCTTCATCCTACCTAGTGCACAATGTGACCTGAAACTCGACACCCAAGCCAAGGGATGGCTCAATTCGATCATCTTCATCGGCATGATGGCTGGCGCGTACGCCTGGGGATCCGTTGCGGATGCCCTAGGTCGACGGAAGGTTCTTATTGCCATCTCCTTCACGAATGCCCTTTGCATCGTCGCCTCCAGCTTCAGCCAGTCCTATGAACTTTTCATGTTCTTCCGTTTTCTCAATGGCGCCGCGTAAGTAAATCAGATCAAAAAAATTTCCACGCAATTTAATTAACCACCATTCACTTTCTATATCTCTATATAAAATGCGTTACCCTCGTTCTTAATTATGCGAATATTCACAGTCACCAATGAATATTTAACATTTATACAACGATATTTCAATTCAGACATTTTAATTAGAATTCTCTACGTCAATATCTGTATCATATAAACTGGCAATTACTAAAGTAATGCATTTACTTACAGTCACAGTTTAACAGTAGTAAACTCAAATTATTTCATTATAAATTGTTTTTTATATGGTAATTTTAGGGGAGAAGACTCATTAAATTATTATTATTATGTTTCTTTTTTTTCATATGTATCGATATGTTGTTTCCTTTATTTAGAAATCTTGTCAAAAAGTAATTTGAGTGTTTCAATTCTTTTACTTTTCATTTAAATGCGTTCCAAAAAGAAACTAAGATCTCATCCCTTCTAGACTTATTTTACTAATATCATTTAATATCATTTATTAAATTTTTTTTATATTTTCTGTTGATAGAAAGCCTGGAATTAATTTTAAATAGAATTTTTCCTATGCAGTTTTTTGTATTATTTTATCGTACATTTTCAGCCTTGGGGGTAGCGGACCTGTCATCTGGTCTTACTTCGCCGAGTTCCAACCGAAGTCGAAGCGAGGCTCTATGCTGTCGTTCATGGCTGCCTTCTGGACGCTTGGAAACCTTTTTGTTGCTGGTAAATTTAAACTTTTATTTTTATCGTACAATAATTACAACACAGTAACGTGCACTTTCCCCTTACTTATATTTCTATCGAATTTAAAATATTCTAAAGATATCCTTGAACTTTCTAATTGTATCCATTATTTTTTTTTTCATTTGAACCAGTTTAGTATTTTAATATTTTTAATATTTTATTCGTATTTATGAATATCTTTGATACACATTGCCATAATTTTTGCGTTTAGGTTTAGCATGGTCGATCATCCCTAACGACATCGGTGTCGTAAGTGCATCGTTCACGTATAATTCTTGGCGAATCTTCCTGCTGATCTGCGCTGCTCCATCGTTTATCGTCGCGGGGCTACTCTTGCTGCTCCCTGAATCCCCTAAATACCTCTTATCCTGCGGAAGATACGAGGAGGCACTTGATATCTTCCGCGGGATTTATGCCATTAACACTGGCAAACCACGTGACACTTACACGGTAAATATACATTCATCATACTCAACTTTAATCAACGGTAACATTATTAAAACTAAAGATGATTCTCTACTTTTAACCTTTTGGACTCGAAAGGCGACCTTCAGTCACCACTTGGTTCGATACAACAACTCGAATAACAATTAACAGGCGACAGCAACTGTTTTTTTTTACTTTCTTTTTTTACAAATATCTTTCCTCTTTATATAAAACATATAAAAGATATTAAAAATATTTTTTAATCGAGGTATTTATAATTAAAACGATTTATCTTTATAATCTGCCTACCGAGCATATTTTCTGCAAATAAATCTTATTTGGAATATACCCTTTCGCAAACACATTTCTTGCATTCAAAACAAGTTGAATTCATTCTGTCTTTGTTGCATAACCTAATTTGACAGAATTTGTGTGTATTAGCAGTTTCTTTTGAATTTCTTGAAATGCAGTTTATAGAGCTTCATTTCTGTTGCTATGAAGAAACTTTTAAATGAGAAATAAAAATCAAAGTTCTTAAGATAAATAACGCTAAATCTTTGTATAAATAAATAAAAAGACATTAATGTATATTTTTCAGTTCAAAACTCATTTTATAACCCATTTTATTGACCTACCATTTTGATGGGTATTTAGATATACCTTCATTTTGACGTATTTAGATAAACCTTAGATAGATAATTAAAAATTAGAACATTTAAAAAGTAACAAAAAGAGGAATATAACAGTTATTCCATCTTATTAAAAGTCATTATAAATTCCTACAATTACACCAATGCGATGTTAATAATTTAAGAGAAAGATATTTGAAACCCGTCATTTTGACGGGCTTGGCAGTTCTAGTGTTAATTACGAATTATTATTTTACACATTCATCTGTCTTTAATGCTTATAAAAATCGAGCCAAATAATGGAATCAGTAATAGTGAAGATAAGTTCGATTTTAGATTATTTAGAGACCAAATGAGTAATGTCATAAATGAGAGATTTGAATTATATAATTGGTTAAAAAAAACGGAAAATTAGAATAACATTAAAAAGTGAAACTGTTCCTAACTGCACGCAAAAAAGGCAAAGTTCAGATAGATATTATAGATTCTAAGAAAAGATCAGAAAAAGTAAAGTTCAGAAATGATGAAAAAGACTACAGAATCACAAGTAGCTGCAAATTGTAACCATTGGTGAAACACAAATAATCATGCTAAAAAGAAAGTATCAAAAATTTAACTTCGGTAAAAAAGCTTCGAGTGCAAAGGGTTAATATTACTTTGCAATCATCCGTCATACACTTAGTAACTTAACAATGATGTTAATATAAAAAATCAAATATCGCAAAGTTTCTTTGTTTAACACGTTAAGCGTCATGCTGATTTCAGTTTCGAAAATTTTGCAAAGAGTGCTAGAACGAACTTAAAATTCGTTCTACTAACGAAACCCATTAATGAATGATCAAATATTATTTTCTAAATTTGATGTTGTTGATTCTCAAGTACCAACGCTACTTGAACGAAAAATTTAATGTCAGTCTGCAGAAATCAATACGGCATTTAGCGTGTTAAAATAATTTAAAAAAGAGAAGGAGAGAAAGAATAAATTAATTTTGACGATTCTGATACAGGTAAAAGAATTAATTCTGGACGACATCCAAGGAATAGAACCAACAAAGGATGGCATCGAAAAGAATAAGTGCAAAACAATGCTTAGCGATATTGTAGAGAATAGCAGACAACTTTTCGTCACACCAATACTTCGTTTCACCATCATCTCGATCATCATCAATTTCACCTTCCACATCGGTTATTATGGTCTGATGATGTGGTTCCCTGAGTTGTTCAATCGTTTCGACGAATTTCATCGCGATCATCCCGGTGAAGTTGCTTCAATATGCGAAGTGACAGAATACGTTGTTAAAAAAGGCTCTCACAGTATCGAGAACCTATGTTCGGACAAAATCGGCTCTTCCGTTTTTATGGAATCGCTGATCACCGTAGCGTCCGCCATTCCCGCGAATATTGTCGCTGTATTAGGGATGGATCGTCTTGGTCGTAAATTCTTTCTAGGTAAGTGACGGTAGTTTTTACGATTTCATTTTGATAATGTTTCAGCGAATTTTGTTCAATATTGTATTTTAGCAGGAGTAACTCCTTTTTCGTTAAGAATCCGTTGAATTTGCCAAATACAAATTTACAAATTCTTCGAATATTCTATACTATAGTGTTTAAAAAATTACACAACAATAAAAAATATATATTATAAACTTTAAATTCGACAATAATACCATTTTCGATTATTTTCCTACTGATAAATAAAATATTTAAACATTTATCGTACAGTGCGCATCATAAATATACCAATCCCACAAAATTTAAATAATCTGATGTTTTGGAACTAAATTACACGATAATATTATTTTCTATTATTAAATAGAACCATAAAAAAACTTAAAAAAAAAACAGTTTTACGAATATAGTGAAATTAGTACGTTAAATTGAAAATATAATAAAAATGCTGTTTCTTACACCAACTGTAAAAAAAACTTATTTCATTTCTATTGTTATATACGGATAAAAATATTTAACAATTTATCACGTTTCTCCTTCTACAAATTAAGTCAAAAACACGATTTTCCATACTGAAAATGAGATTTTTTATTATGTTTTCGCCTGTCTTGTTCCACGCTTCAATAAACACGTTCTATAATTCTCCAAAGTTTTCATATCTTTGATTTTTTGAATAAATCCGTCGAACTAACATGCCCCCATATATGTTTAATAGGGAAAATATAACTGACACAACTGATTCTTAGAGATGTTAAACAAAAACATAAATAGTAACATTACTGGCAAGATAATAAAAATAGTAAAGGTTGGTATATTAACGAAACGCTTAAGGTCACCTTAATATGTGACCTTAGTTTTTTAAATGGAACGTCTAGTATTTTTTCTCGAATTTTTACACATACTTTCTTACACAATATTTAATAATTTATCTGAATTCGAGAAAAAATATTAGACGTTCCATTTAAAAAAAACTGAAGGTGACCCTAGTATTTCAATAAAAAAGTAAGGTAATGAAAACAGACTAGAGGACTATATGTCCCCCTAAATACCATGTAACTTTTGTTTGAAACATTTTTTCGTTCAACGAATAACTTACGAGTTATTTGAAATCATATTAGGAGACACTCTGTATTATATATTAATCTAAAATAACACATTGACATAATTTTTTCTAACCGTCAAAATATTCAAATATTAATGGGTTGGCATATTTACGACGCACACTGCATTAAACATTGCCGATAGATTGATCCTTGGTAATGTACAAAATTCAATTTTCCATTGTAATCCAATTAGAATATGTTTTATTTACTTGCAGTGTTTAGTACACTTTCATCGGGGCTGTGTTCAATTGGATTGTACTTTGTGTATAATAAACAGCACAACCTGATCGTTTCGGCAATCTTCAGCGGTGTGATAAGCTGCGGAAATGCGGCTTTAGACTGTTTAATAACCGAAGTTTTTCCTACACATCTTCGCGCGACAGGAATTGCTATTTCCATGGTCGCGGCGCGTCTCGGTGGTATCATTGGAAACATCGTAATAGCTCAACTTCTGGACATGTATTGTCCAGCGCCAACTTTCATCGTTGCTGCTCTTCTAATTGGTAGGTCTTTCAATAGATACAAAATGTTTCGAGAACACAGTTTATTAAAAAAACTATAATTTATTTATATAAATATATATATACTTTTTGTCATTGGATTTGACTTTATTAATTTCATATATATGCATCTTGCAGGTGGAGGATTATTGTGCTTATTTTTACCAAATACAACACGGGAACCACTTTCTTGACACCAGTGGAAAATTATATCAGACCTAACGAATCGATGTACAGTCATAACAGCATCCATTAAGCTGAGAAACTTACGACGTCTCAAAAATAGTACATTGTACGGTCATACACATTTCTTCACATTTAACTCATGAAATGGTTCGTTTATAAGCAACATATGTCACTGCGGTCGAGCTCCACATTCCTATTTTACATATCAAGTTCGAAAGGCAATAAATAAAGTAGTATTAACAATTAGAATTCGTAGTAGATAGTTAAAGAATATTTTCGAGGATGAGATACGAATGTGAATTCGTATGACATTATTTTTACAAGCGCAAAGGTATCGCATAATTTCTATGTATTTTCGAATACTAGATATTCGATAGAATGTCCCAATCCTTAAGCCGCGTGTGAACTTTATGTACTGATGCTAAAACGTAAAATGTAGATACAGCATTTATAAACAGTTCATTCCTAAATATTTGTAACATTTTTGCTATGTACTTTTGTATCTTCTGTCATTCGTTCATACTCTAGACAGAGTCATCACTGTTGTACGTTGTGTACTCTTATATACTTGTAAGATAAGATGTAACAGTTGCAAGATATTTGAAATGTAAAACAATAATATAACAATGAAAGAAAAAGTAAAATTTTCTCTAAAAAGAAAAAAAAAAACGAAAATTAAGTTTTCTAATTTGTAACATATCTACCATCCCTCTGAACTCTTACTTTAGATTTATTTACTGCTCAACTGAAATATGTGAACCTTCTTAAAAAAGTTGTTATGCAGACATACTGTAATTCAAGATTTGAAGTAATGTTAAACAATACTGGAAATTTTTAATTTTAACATAAGATGAGCATAATTCATGTATATTTTTGTTAAGAAATAACAGGCTATATGATTCTGGAAAAGGATAGAAATGAAGTAGAAAAAATAAAGAACAGTGTAGTTTTCATTTTCACAGTACATTCAGTATCCAGCTATTTAAAATTATTCTCTTGCTCTTTCCTTTTCCCTGGCAAGCTTCTTCTTACTGAGTTTCTTTTTGGAAGGTTCTTCTTCTGGGCTCTTTATTACAAAATCTTCTTTCTCGGTCAATATTACCTCAATGTGACATGGTGAACTCATGTAAGCTATGAAAATTAAAAACAGTTAATTGGATTACCAATAAAATTGTCAAATTCCTATTCTTTAAGTGACAATAATCAAATACTAACGATTTATGCGACCATGAGCTCTGTAGGTCCTTCTGCGTAAGGCAGGAGCATCATTTACTTGAATATGATTAATTACAAGACGGTCAAGATCTAGTCCTCTAACATCAGCATTACTTTCAGCATTTTTTAAAAGCTGGAGCAAAAATTCTGCTGATTTCTTAGGCCAACGACCTAAATTAAAGTATACGAGATAACAACAAATAGTTTTCAAATGTCAGTAACACTAAATAAACATATAAATAGTAAGTTATTAATTCACATTTCAACTTACCTTGTGTAGTACCGAATTGTTTTGCTTGAGCACACCTCCCGACACCGCCGTTAAATCTACGGAATGGTACACACTCCTTGTGTTCGATAACATTTTTCAAATATTTCTGCGCCCTCCGTAAGGGCATGTTCTTGATAGCGTGTGCCGTTTCACGAGTGTTCTAGAATGCACAACAAAAACAATTGCAAATTTTACAAAATTAAATGAACTATCACAACGTGTTTTGTAAACACATCAATAACTTTGAGGTTAAATCCTCTAATGTAAAGTCATTTCCTTATTTACCTTAAAATGTACTCGCAAATTAGAGCCTCGTGCTTTGCACGATTTGGTAGCGTTTACCGGTTCGTGCGAGTAACGTCCCATTGCGATCTGGAATCACAGAAATTAAGTGACAATCTTTCACCTCGGCATCTTGCAATGTAGATGCCGTAACTCGATCTGCCATCACGCATATTTTGAAATTTAACAATCATCATTAAACAAATATTTATTTCACACTTTTTCAACAAAACGATAATTTGGTGTCACATATATAGATACCGCACAGTTTCGAAAGAAATATCGATATAAAATCGAAGATGTAAGCAGATACAAAAATTGCTACGAGACAGGCAATACGTACCTTTTAACAGCACGATTTTAAAGGAAAAGACGTCACGCGACACTAGAAAGAGACTTCCTGTAAAATCCAAGTTACCAACTTAAATCGCTTTCGACAATATACACGAATAACACCGTTTATTTTATTTTAGTAAAATATTAAAATCAGAATTTCTATAAAATAAATTCTAATTCTAATGTACAATTTCAGAAAAGTTTTTAGCAATTTTTAAAGATCATACGTGATCTTAAATAGTATCAATGTTTCAATAATTTAGGTATTAGTCATGTTTTAAATAATCTCTACTTTATAGTTAATAGTTAACTACTTGGTTAACATGATAAAATAATACCAATTTGATAATATTGAGAGGTTGACCCATAGTCAATACGTTACAATAATATGTATTGTTATGCAATGCTTGAAAAAAATCTATTCCTAGGAACATTTAATACGAATAGTGTACGTGAGTTTATCGTTGTCCCGGGAAGATTCGTATAACCTCTTCTTATTTGCACAATATTCGCAAAAAATATGCGTATTTGTGCTATTTGTGTGGTCGTTGTTAAATTAACAACTCTTTGAGACGACGTAAACGATTTTACGTAATTTATAAAAAGGTGCATTCCAACAAGGAATTTGACAGTTCGAAGCTTGACAGTTTGGCTTTAACAACATTCTGAGTTCAGGCTACTCCTTCAATTTTCGAACGAAATCCACAATGAGAACCATTTCAATAATCGTATATTTGTAGTGACTGAAACGCATATAATTAGAAAGAATAAAACATCTTTAACTAAATAAATTCTCAACTGACTAATTTCCAAAAACGTTATTGATAAGTGATATATTTGTGTGTAAGAATTGTGCATTAAAGGCGATTGTTCAACTTTTCAATCCAAATGTCAAAAAATAAATTAAATTTAACACTACCTCCTGGTTCAATAGAACCAGTTCCAGCTGTGTCACCATCACCACCAGTGCCACCGTTACCTATTTACTCTGAACCACCAGTAATTCCAGAGTAATTAATTTTTCTTTATCATTTAAATGCAAACTATATTTATTTGTATTCACTTGTTAATTTTGATTTGTTACATTTATAGCGGAGTTATGGGAAAAATGAGTATAGATGCTATCCAAGAAAGGTTAGAAGAATTAGAAATGGATGAAGAACAAAGAAAAAGATTAGAAAGCTTTTTAGGTCAAAAAGAAAAAGTTGGAGAATTGTGTGATGAGGACTTTGAGAAACTTGGTGAACTTGGTGCTGGCAATGGTGGTGTTGTTATGAAAGTGAGACATAAAAAATATGGACTTATAATGGCAAGGAAGGTGTGGCTCATATTCATCATATTTATTCATATTAAGTTGATAATTAATATATTGAAATAAAGTAATGATAATAATTTTTACATTTCAGCTAATACATTTAGAAGTTAAACCTGCTATTAAGAAACAAATAATTAGAGAATTGAAAGTTCTTCACGAGTGCAATTTTGCACATATAGTTGGATTCTATGGTGCATTCTATAGGCATGTTTTCATATCTAAAATGATAAATATCCACTAAACTAATGTGTTCACTATAAATGTCAGTTATTTTATTTATTACAGTGATGGAGAAATTAGTATATGTATGGAATATATGGATGGTGGATCTTTAGATTTAATATTGAAAAAAGCTGGTAGAATTCCAGAACCTATTCTAAGCACAATTACTTCTGCAGTGAGTATTAAGAAACTAGTATACTTGTTTGTAAATTTATAATGTTTGTAATTCTTTGTTTAAAGCTTACATCTTATACTTGTATTATATTTTAATCATAAATATCAACTTATAATTAATAATTACAAAACACAATATTATCAACTGGTGGAACAAAATGTGAGGTGTAGTAGATATAAAATATAAAATAATGTTTAGTAGTAAGTTTCCAGTTCTATGATTCCACCAGGATATTTACGAATGCATAGCCTCCTCAGTTCATCATATGTCCAAAGAAATGCACCAAGTGGTAAACATGGCCAATACCAATAAGAGCTCAAAGGCATAGTTTTAAAAATTTTCGCAGTTCCTGGCACATACAATAAGATACCAGTTAAAACAATTTCAAAGATAAAAGAAAAATTTAAAAACCAATTATCCATTCCTTGTTGTAAAATTGAATTAACTCTTGTTTTACACATTATTAAATCTATAAGTTGAGTTATAACAATAGATAGGAAATATCCAGTACGAGCCTCATTCAATAAATCCATCCTATTATCATAGGTCCATGTTTGACCATAAGAGTCTTGCAAGTCATTGATAGATTTGTTTTCCCAATCTAGTCTCAAACCTACTAAGCGATCAGGTAGAAATCCGTTGTACATAAGAATCAAAAAGTACGTGTAAAATGCAGCCAAAGCCTGAGTCATTCCAATTTGACCATAGGCGACGGATATTAAGCGTTTATTTACAAGCTTATCATACTGTGGATTTCTTGGTGCACGGTGCATAATATCAGATTCTGCTTTTTCATATGCAAGTGCTATTGCTGGAAGCAAATCAGTTCCAATGTCTACACAAAGAATCATCTCAAGTACAAAGGGTAAAGGAATGGCAAATAAAAGGCTGCTTAACATGGGTAACATCTCAGGCACACTAGAAGTTAATGTATAAGCAATAGACTTCTTAAGATTATCAAATATTAGTCTACCTTCTTCAATCCCAGTTACAATAGAGGCAAAATTATCATCCATCAAAATCATGTCAGCCGCGTTCTTTGCCACATCAGAACCAGTAATACCCATGGCTACTCCGATGTCTGCTTTTCTTAACGCTGGTGAATCATTCACACCATCACCAGTTACCGCAACGATTTCACCCAACCTCTGGCAGCTTTCCACGATGAGCAACTTCTGTTGCGGGGACGTTCTCGCAAAAACGATTTCCTGATATTTACGTATAAGATTATCCAGCTCCGTATCGTCCATACTTCTCAACTCGCTACCAGTAACAATTATCGCGTGTGTATCTGCATCAGTTATCTGCGAGTACGATTTGTTCTGTAGTATTGCCTGCTCGTATCTAGTCTCATGTCCTTCGCTTATTATACCGACTTTTTTTGCTATTGCCATCGCAGTTACCGGATGATCACCTGTTACCATGATCACTTTAATGCCAGCTGTGCGACATTTCTGCACAGCATCAGGCACAGCTGCTCTCGGTGGATCCAGAAGACTTATTAATCCAACGAATCTGTAGCCGTTCTGTGGAAAGTTGCGAGTCTCAATGTTGAATTTGTAATCAGGACCATACGCAGAGCTAGGTAAATGAAGATCGCAATAGGCCAGCACACGTTCTCCTATGTAGCCTAACTCTCCACAAGCTCGTCGACTTATTGTATGGTCCAATGGTGTCATCTCTTGTGTTTCTCCTTCAGTAGTCAGTATCTCAGTGCAATTCTCCAGAATCACTTCCGGAGCACCCTTTAAGATCATAAGGTACCCGTCGTCGTCTTCGTGTATCGACAGCTGATACTTAGTTACAGAACTGAACGGAATTTCTGCAACTTTCGGGTACATCTCCCGGAATGGTTCCGTTAAATGGATGTGCTCACAAAATTTTAGTATACCCGCTTCAGAAGCATCCCCAATTATCTCTCTTTCATCGATCGGTTTCAATAAGACTGATTCCGTGGTAAACTCGGCACGTAAACAGAGTGTAGCACACTTTATCATGGTTGTGAAAGCTGGCTTTTCCATTAACAGATTCAGCTCAACTCCTAGCCTCTGGCCAGGCGGGAAATTATACCTGGTGTGCCCGAACCATAAATTCGACACGCTCATTTTGTTCTGCGTCAGAGTTCCCGTTTTGTCTGAACAGATTGTAGACGTCGATCCTAACGTTTCGACTGCTTCTAAATTTTTTACTAAGCAATTCTTACTTGCCATTTTTTGGGCTGTTAATGTCAAGCTTGTGGTAACAGTTACCAGTAGAACTTGCGGCACATTTGCGATCACGATACCAAGTAGGTATGTGAACGCTTTTAATACATTTGGATCGAGTATTAACGACAATCCAAAGAATAATACACCACATAATACGGCGACTATCGTGATTATTTGAACAAAGTGGTTAATTTCTTTTGCTATCGGCGTTTGAGATTTTTCGAGTTGCGACGTGAGACCTGCTAATCGTCCGATCATTGTTTGATCGCCTGTTGCGATAACTATACCCCTACCTTCTCCATCCACGGCAAACGAAGAGAAAAAAGCGATGTTAGAGGTTTCTAAGGGGTTGTCGTCGGTAGGGTAGTTAGTTCGGACTACCGGTTCGCTCTCGCCAGTGATACTCGAATTCTCGACCCTTAGTTCACGACACTCGATGATTCTGATGTCAGCTGGTATCTTGTCGCCGTTTTTAATTTCTACGAGATCACCTGGGACCAAATCTTCGGTTGCCACACGTAGCTTCGTACTGTTTCTTATCACTGTCGCGAATGTCGGAGCCATTTTTCTGAAAGATTCCATTACCTGCAAATAATTATGATAGAAAATACATAAAGTGTATACACAAAAGATTGTTTCACTATTTTCTCACTACAAATATATTTCTCTAAATATAAAAAACTACAACTGCTAATATTTTGACAAAATTTACACATGAATTATATGATTTATAATATTTATAATACTGTTAAAAATTAAATCTTGCTTAATGGTATTTAAATATTTACGTTATAGCTAAAGAGTTGATTACATGACAATATGGTTGAGAAGGAAGTTGTAATGTTTGCAGATGTAAATTTTACGATTATCATAAATTATTTTAATTAAAGTACCGTACAATGTTTCTATTAAATAATGTATAATAGTATAAATGTCGAAGCAACGAAGTTTGTAAACATTAATTAATATATAGTTTCAATTATTAAATACATATAACTCTTTGACATTAGACGAATATCATAATAATGATGATAGCAAAGTGATAAAAGAAATTACGATAGGATTGTAATTTATTTACCTTCGTGTTCTTGCTCTCTTGTATGTATGCGAAAAGGCCTGAAATCAGGCAAATTATCGTAATAATAAGTCCCAGCCATTCTATGCCACCGCCTGTACCTTCCGTTAGCATACTAATTCCATATAAAATATAACACAATATTGCACAGACCCACAATAGACCAGCGAATCCGTGAGCCATACATTTTAGAAATTTTATGTATTCCGGTGTTACTTCTGGCGGTGTTAAAGCGTTTAGTCCTACTTCAAGGAGAATTGCTTCTGCTTGTTCTTCAGTCAAACCGGTAACCGGGTTGGTATTCAATTTCTCACATAATTCCTCTAAAGGTATCACATGATCTCTAGTGATCAACTCTTGTTGAAGATCTTTCAGTTCTTGATCTGTAAGCCTCTTTTTCGTTACTTGAGTGTGTGATGATGTAACTCGGTGCAGTATTTTAGACGCTGCTCGCATCATATTTTTAATAGTTATAAAATGTTGGAACAAACATAAGACGAAACTTAAATTAATACAGTATAAACGCAACGTATGAGAAAGTCGGTCTCACTTTACTATTCAACTTTTTAATGGTTGATCATGGCCTTCTCGCTCGATTCCATTTCTGATTACCTCGAAAAAATCTCGGCATTTTCGGATCTTTTAAGAAGTTACGTTCTATAAAATAATAATCTTCTTTCGAATAATATTAATTTTTTTTTTTTTTTAAGGTTTTGAAAGGTTTAAGTTATTTGCGGGATAAACACGCGATTATGCACCGGGACGTAAAGCCGAGCAATATTTTAGTAAATAGCGCTGGAGAAATAAAGATTTGCGATTTCGGCGTATCCGGGCAGTTAATCGACTCCATGGCTAATTCGTTTGTTGGAACGAGAAGTTACATGTCGGTAAGGAATTGATAAATAATTATAGCTATCATTATTATTATTTTTTGCTATAAATTTGATACAAGAACGGATAAGGTATATTATCAATTTGGACATTTTTATTTTCAGCCTGAGAGACTTCAAGGCACCCACTATTCAGTACAGAGTGATATCTGGTCCTTAGGTCTCTCACTGGTAGAAATGGCAATTGGAATGTATCCAATTCCACCTCCAGATGAGAAAACTTTGGGTGCGATATTTAGCACTCCTCCAGGTCAACCATCTGCTGAGAGTGCTGCTACAAATAATGCTTCTACTCCAGCAACACAATCCCCTGGACATAGTTAGTTTTCCTTTTATCATAATTTAATTTATTAAATAGATATTGTATGAAATATTTAATTTAATTTATTTATTTTTGAGCGTGTAAATGATGGTATGAATGCATAAATTGTTACCTATAAATTCTACTGATTGTACATTAATGATTTTATGTATATCCCAAAATTATTAGATGATACTTGTGCTATTTAACTCTGGTATTTATATGTGCTGCTATACATAATTAATACAAATGATATATTATGTTTATACAGCTACAGGTAGCCCACGACCAATGGCTATATTTGAATTGTTGGATTATATTGTGAATGAACCACCCCCGAAATTACCTGCTGGTATTTTTAGCGATGCTTTCACAGATTTTGTCGATCGTTGCTTGAAGAAAAATCCTGCTGAGAGGGCAGATTTAAAGACGTTAATGGTATGCATTTTTTTGTAATCGTGTGTTTAATTTAAATAGTTCTTAAATTTTATTTTCTTTTTTGTTCTTAATTATCTTAATCATTAGAACCACGAGTGGATAAAAAAGGCTGAATCCGAAAACGTGGATATCGCTGGTTGGGTATGTCGCACAATGGATCTACAACCGACCACTCCAACCCGTTTAGCGAACGTACAATCCTGAATAAATGTCACTCTTACATACTTGACTACCTATATACGCGTTCAGTACTCTTAAGTAAATTTTCATTTCTTTTCGTTCGATTTGTGTAAACAGTGGCGTTTATAAATTTAATTTTCCATTTTCTAACATTGTAATAATCTGTAAAATGAAGACCTTTCGCGATTTTGAAAACAGACTTAATTATTAGAATTTATTGTATTTTCCTTCGTTTTTTTTTTCTTTTCTTCTTTTTAACTATATTTTATATTACATTGCTCAATCATTCGGTTAGTGTTTGAGCGATAGCATTTATGGAGTAAATTTGTTAAGGGTATTAAGATAGGTTCCAACATACGTACCACAGATATATTCCTTTCTAACTAACCGTGTTTAGTCATTTACATGTATAGGCTGTTAGCTATTAATCATACCTCGATATATTTTACGTAAGTATCGAATTCTAATTTAGGGTATTAAATTATTTCTAACTATACGCTGTAGTCTGATTTTGAAATCGCGATAACAATCATGTTTAATTTAATGAACATGATTGAATGCATCACTTTTAATGTATATATGATATTGTGAAGTACAGAAATCTTCATTGACATATTTGCATGAAATACGTCACTGTGCTTGAACTTTATTTCATTTTAAACATGTTTCGTATCCTTATCTTGTGCTTCTGTTGAAAGTATGTAAGATAAACGGTTATCTTTATAAGTTTGATGTTATTGTACACTCATGGGCAAGTTGTGTTCCCTATGATGATACTAGTATACATAAATGGACATCGGATCTATCAAGACATAATTTGAAGAAAAAGAGAGAAGTGTTAACTAGAGAACAAGTTACTAGTATAACATTTGTACCTGACATACGTAGAGCATTACTCTTACCATCGAAATAAAAAAGACTTCTGTTTTGTCATTATTAGAATATTATGCTATTTTTTATGAAATATTGATCCGTGATGAAACGCAATTTAAAATTACAGTAAAATAAAATAGTATTTAATACAACTAACACGAACGTTTGTATTTGCATTATTCTGAAGTAATGCATTTCAAATAAATATGCAAAGTAATATTTATAATATTATTGCATAAAAGTTACATTATCAACAAACTTCATGATCACAGATCACAAATGATATTGCATTGTAACTTTTGCACCTAAAAGAGTAATTGTGAAATATTATTTTATTGAACATCTGTTAACGTGAAACTTTCACGTCATAGAAAAAGATACTGTAAAACGATAAATATATACTTTTCTAAGTATTTGATCCTTCTTTTTTTTTTTATGATGTATGTCAAACTGATATATTTTTAAAGATACGTTGTCTTATCGTATTATATCGTACATTGCGGTCTGCAATGTTACATTTCATAGGTGCAATTAACAACATAACTTTGATGCGCGTCCGCGTGGTCGCACGATAATGAATATATACAATTGTATGTACTGTATAGTTACGCATCAAGTCTTTCGTGTGCAATTTTTGTGAATTGTATTTGAAAGATTCAGCCACTCGTTTGGCTTTCTTCGTATTTACACATTTCAGCAATTAAGTGTAATTAGAAGATGTGAATAATTTTTATTATACCCACGAATAAGGGTACTAGTTTAACACAAGGTTTAAATGTCTTGAACCTTTATTCAAGCAAATGTTCAATCAAAATATTACAAATGTAGAAATCGATGATCCTTTGTTACTATAATTCAACAGTTGTTTTTCTTAGTCGAACAAAATATTTGGTCCATATTAATAAGCAAATGTTTAATATTGTACAATCTAGTAGACATAGTTGCTTATCATTGTAATGTGCTGATAAAAAAATGTCTATATGTACATAGTATAATAATAGTATAAGCATCTTTATTCCGTTGTATGTAAACGTTATGTTTCAGTTTCCTTTCATCGGAAGTGCCGCAATGAGATAATTAGAAGAGTTTGTTAACATATGTATGAAAGTTATAACTACAGTAAATTCCCTGAGTTATTCAAGTTTGCTTAGGGCATTACTTTTTTATATACGCAATTGTAAGTGTAGTTGTTAGCCTTTTCCGATTTGGCTTAAAAAAATATCGGAATGTACTGTGAGCGTATTGTGATGTTTGCAAGCACAGTGAGAATACTCACTTATGTACCTAAGCGTAAGACGCCCAAGAACTGACCTTTCGTATTATGTTTATATGTCTGATAACAATGTGTGTAATGCTGTTTACCAATCTTCATGACATATTGTAAACAAAAAATTTTTTTTCGATAGTAGTCTTGTTAAAAAAGTGATTTATGATATATGATAATATACAGTTAAAAGATTCTATTCACTAAGCGGTGAATCTTAACTGTCTAAGGAATGATTACTTCTGGCACTTATTAAAAAGATATGGGAATTTCTTGTTGCAAATTTATGCATAATAATTGCCGTTGTATCGATTCACTGTCTAAATGTTCTAATTATTCAAAGAATAAATTTATCCTACATTGAAGCATAATCTTCATGTGTTGAAACCCAAATACTTAAAAAACTAAATGTACCGACATATTTATGAAAATATAAACTTGTTTCGTTAAATACAAAGAACTGAACATTGGGTTTTATTAACATTAATTTAAGCGTATATTTTAATTTGTAACAAAATCTTACATTTTTATGTTTTACAAAAATCTTATATTCCAGTTGCCTTGTGTTATAAATAATGTATAACATATGTTAATGGTTATTAAGATTTACATTAACTATTTGCAAAAATGGTGATACTTTATCGAACGTACGAAGATCTACTGTAGTTCCACCAACGAATATTTTTAAAATTGTATTATTAGTTCGATTAATTGTAACCGCAGCAGCTTTTTTTAACGTTAAATTTGTAATACCCCAACATCCTGATAAATCTAATAATTTTAATTGAGGTGCACACTCGATAAGTTCAGTTACCGTTCTATCTGTAAATTTGCAAGCACGACATTCTAATATTCTCAAATTACACGCATCTCGCAAATTTACGTCCATTACATTATGTAAATTATTCATTATTAATACTTCCAACTTTGGTAAACTTGCTATGGCGGCTATACCAACGTTTGTTACAGGACAACATGCTGCAACATAAAACATTACGTGAAACACACGTAAATTATTTTGAAATAGTATTTATCTTACCGGTGATATCTATATATGTGAGCTGTAAACAGTTTGATGCCAAATCAGAAAGAAGTTCGTCGGAAACTACTCCTCTATTCATACTTATATTCAAAACTTCAAGATTAGTTAGTTTTGCAATTTGCAGCATCATACAGTACTTTTCTTTTGCAAATGGAATATTACAAAGTTCTAATGTTTTTAAATTTGTACAATTTGTGCAAATAGCATTAATGACATTACCAGATATGTCGTCACATGCCTTTATTGTAAGAGATTTTAAGTTTTGTAGTTTTGTTATTGCCTAAAAATGTAGAAGTGAAATGTTCAAAACAAAATCGTGAAAAGATAAATGAAACGAATTAAAATTCCCGAATTTACCTGAGATAAGAAGTGTTCTTTAAGAGAAGTACAGTATTCTAAGACAATTTCTTCCATTGTTTCTAATGGTAAATGGAACAAGCACATTCCGCTTATTATCCCGTAATATACTTTAAAATATCGTAATTTCGGATTCACTTTAAACAATTGTTGTAAATCCCTATCACAGATGTCAAAAGTAGCACCAAGGCTAAATTTTGTAATATCATGACAATTCTTCATTAACGAATTGATTACAAACGCAGAAACAGGAATACCAGTAATATCTATTCTTTGTAAATTAGGACATAGTTTTCCAATAATGGTTACTGCACTACGACTTAATGGATAAGGTATTTCTGCTAAATTTATTTCATTTAAAAATGGACCACATCGCAACAACACCTTGCGGAGGATAACTTCGGTAATATCTCTTCGTTTTTTGCCAGGCAAAGAACCCCACATATGATGTGATAAATCTAATTTCTTTACACTATGCCAAGATTCTTGACTTAATGCCCTCCATCTTTTGCATACTGTAATTATTAAAAAAGTGATATGTATGTACACACACATATACATTATATTTGCATATTTTAAAGATAAAACTAATTTATATACTTTACCTCTTTCTATTCTGATTCTATCTACAATTGGTAATTGAAGAAACATATACATCAAGCAGTAATCATTTAATATTTGAATACTGCTATTTGTAAAGTCTTCATTTTCTGTATTCTCTTGATCGCATTGCTCATTAGATGATACTTTATCAGATTTCAATTTATCTTTTGTTCTATAATATTGATTTTCAATGTTATCTGGTTGATGCCATGAATCAGCTGGAAAAACTCTTAAATTTCTGTTGTGTAATCTTAGTGTTTCTTCATATGTAGCTCTGCAAATCATTATGTAATGTCAACATTAAAACTCTTTTATTTATAATTACATTTTTATGCTTACACAAATTGAAATTTACCTTACAGCTCCTTCTACATCACTAAAAGTAACAAATGCATAATTACTTTTCCCTTGGTTTCTTCTTAAGTAACAATTTACAACAGTTCCATATTTTGCAAATAATTTTATAAGATCTTTGTATGTTGTCTAAAAGAAACATTTCATTACTATTATGCTATACTTATATACTTGTATATTAAAAGAAAAAAACATCCATTTATTCTCCAACCACCAACTGACTCAGTCACCCACTAATCAACCCCTTCCATTCATTCACCCACTTACCTACTCACCTATCCACCAACCAACCCATCTACCAACTTACTCATCCATCCATTCAATCATTCACCCTCTCATCAACCCATCAATCCACCTACTGACTTACCCATTCATTCTTTCACCCCCTCCTCACATATTAAAAGAGAAGTAGGGAGATTACATCTATTGGAACGAAATTGTAATTCTTGCCTGATTTACTAAACTTCTGTTGATCTCTCACGTTACCCCGGTTATATAATTCATATTACAAATAGGAGACCGGTTATAATGGAAGTACATTCAAACAGACAGAAACTGAACTCTCGCATATTGTAGTATGTATACGGAATCGGTGAATTGTATAGAACAAAGCCGCACCATGGTAAAGAAAAGGGTTAAGTTCTGGAAACTTGGCTTGGATGCGTTAATAAACTAAGTATTAAATAAATGCGTAAACAAAATACGATCATGCTTTATAGTATATTTAGATCAATTGCTCAATAAATGTCATTATGGTTAAGTAACGCGAATATTTCTTCTAACAATTCACTAAACAAAAGAGTTGGTAGCTGTTATGGAATAGCTGATATATTTAAAAGATTAAAAAATGGCGTGAAAGCAGTTTCCTTATCCAAAGAATACAATGTTGAAAAATCAACAATATTTAACATAAAATACAATTAAGAGAAAATAAAAAATGTCAAATTAAGACAATAAATGATAAATATAAAAACACAAAGAAAATCATATCAACTACAGAAGACAATAACTTAGTAGCTGTAGTTTATTTAGTTTTCACATGTTTTTAGTATGCTTATATAACTAATGTATTAAGAAATAATAGAGAAATGTACTTGCATAGATATGAAATGAAAGATATAAAACGTAACTGACAAAAAGCTTAATTGTTTTTGTCATAAAATAAACAAACAATTTGATAAGTATTAGTAAATTACAATTTGTTACAACTTTATCATTAAATATACCTGTTAAAACATTACTAATGGATATGTGATTAAATCTATTAATTAAAATGTAAATTTCGATTATTCAAACAAAAAGCTATAGACAGTGAGATCTCGATAAATTATGTGAATGTGTTACAGTTAACGGCATAAATGTTCGTCCACCTATCGCATTTTCAGCGTATGTATAGGGAAAAGAAAGAAAATACGCGCATAAAATTGAAATAAAACGTACAGAAATTATATTATAATTTATTAGTACAAAATACGGTAAAATTTTTTGAAATTCATAATTCCTATACATAGTGAAAAGTTAAACAAAATATAATGTAGCGGTAAATTCGAACGTAAAAATATTCATCCACTTACAAACTGATTAAACTATTATTACATAAGACTAAAATTATTATACTTCATATCTAGTAGGGTATCTTAGATGTAATTATACCTTGTAAACGCTTGGGAATTGATTTTACCATTTTTTCTGTAAAATCTAACGGTATTACTTTCCACTCTTCTATGAATCCATTGTTCCAATTTTTCACGATTTTTGACGGTGATTTACGAATATTTTTTTTTTTTTACATCTGGCGACCAAGATGGTGTTCCTAAATGATATGGTGTATTATATAAGATCCATTCTTTAACAATTGCGGCTTTGTGTTTTGTATTGTTATCCTCCTGCAACATGAAGTTATACCTAATTTTTCAGCACTTTGTAATAGACATTCCTTTAATATAGTCAGGTGTATCCAACGATCCATGGTGCCAACCCCAGCCGCCGATACACAACCCGATACCGTGAGCGACGTTCCTCCATGTTCCACGATTGATATTACATTTTCAGTTTATTACTTTCTATTTGGTTTCCAACGAACATTTGTTATTAGATGCATTAAAAACAAAAAATTTAAATTCATCGGTAAATATGACACGTTTCCAAAAATCTGGCTTTGAAACATACTTTTGTGCAAATTCTAATCTTATTTTCCGATTTATTGTATGAATTAATAATTAAATAACTTACTGCTTTTTTCTAACGGAGACAGAACTTTTTCCCGTATTTGAGGCGTGGAGATACTAGGCTCTTGCTTGATAGCTCTGTATGTGCAGCTTTCATCACAATTTGTCAGCAATTTCGGTCTTCCTTGTCGCGACTTATTAATAATTATTTTATACACGTATATTGCATTGTACTTCGTGCTGTATTCATTAATTTTGTTATTTCTCTTTCAGATTTTCCTTCGTTCCAGAATTTTCCAACAATTTCTTGTCGAAACAATGTTTTACTTCTTTTACGAATAATTTTGAATATTTTTTTCCTGAGTGTCTGAGATCGACTGTTGTTAGTTAAAATAACAGATCTGATCTCAATGCACAATTAGTTATTTTACGTTCTGTTCGTTTTCAAGCATTTTATCTAACATAAAGATTCGTGAACGAATAATTGTGCGTTCGAATTTCGCACTACATTATATTTTAATTTTTCATTATATATAGCTATTATGAATTTCAAAAAATGTTATCTTAGTTTGCACTAATAAAACTTGATTTCTGTATGTTTTATTTAAATTTTACGTGCGGCTTTTCTTTCTTTTCTCTATACATACGCTGGATGCGCTAAGTGGACGAACTCTTAAACAGTGACTATATGTTTTGTCCGCAAATACATGTGGCTACGTCAAGTTGTACGGGTTTTATTGAATATTAAAATATTAAAAGCATATATACAAACCCTCTTTGCTAAGTTACTGATAAATAATTTTCTAATTGGCACACCATCCTCAGTAAGGGTTAAATGGAGCATTGTACATGAATGAAACATCTGTAACAAACAAATTATGAATATGTGAAATGCAATGTCACGTCAAGGATTAACCAAATAATTTGATATTTTACTACTATTATCCTTTAGGATACAATTATAGGGTAAATTATCGAATAAGGATTCTTCTATACTGTTCGTCCGCGAGAAGGCTAAGCAAAATATTTACGTTCTCGCTCTGCTTGTCGCTATTGGCCGAGAACGGTGAGAAAGATTGACAGTGGGTCATATTGAAACCCAGTGAAATAGAATGACTTCGTAGCATCGGCGTGGCCTCCCACTCAATGTCTCAACTATTAACAACCTAAATGATTTCTTTATCTTTTATACAGAGTGTAACCTGTAAGATTAGTCATCATATTTGAGGAATTTCCGAATATCTAATAGAAAAATTATTTGGATAAAAGTTAAGTAAAATGAAATACAAATTAATTCTTTTACTTATAAATGAATTTCGAGATATTATTTAAGAACGATCTGTGCGAAGTCGCGTTTAAACTCATTTTTTCATTAGGAGAATCTTATTGAATCAACGGTAATGTATAACAAATAAGGATATCATTCAGTTTGTTGATGGTTCACATTTTTATTGGAAAGTTACGTCGTCATGATGTTACAAAGTCATCATTCTGTTTCACTTGATCTTGGTATAACTTGCTGTCACTCTTCGTCACCGTTCTCTGTTAGTAGCGATAAAGCATGTGACAATAGGGAAGCTAGTAGAGTGGGAACGTAAAACACTTTACCTAGTTTTCTTCTCGTGGATGAACAGTATAATCGATCATTTTTATGGTTAATTCTTTATTTTTATCCTAATCTTTTGTTTTTCGTTCACTCACTGTTTTTTCGCTCATCCTCTAGAAATCACGTCTAGAAATTTTCTTGGAAGTTCAAGAATGAAGATATTTTCATTCACCGCATATATACTTACATATGTATTGCTGACTCAACATCGCACAACATATATAACCCTTTTAAGCTTCCCACATAAAGATAAAAATAGAAAGAATATTTCTAGCGAATTATTAACTATATTATTTTATTACATAGAGCATAATAAATATTAATGTATTAAGAAAGATAATTTAGAAAGACAAAAGTTTTTTTTACGGTGAACACAATCAGTTTAATTCGTGATCTGACAGTTTAGAAGAAATATCATTTACATTCGGTATTCGTTATACAGATACGTGTCTGAAATATAGATGTAATTACGAAAAAAAATCAATTTTGAAGTTTTTAATTATTAATATTCTTTTCTTCACAATGCAATGTATCTTTTTGCTTATAAATATATTTTCCACTTTAATGTTAAGCACTTCACAAAAGGTGGACATCCCTAGGATAAAGTAATGGTTAAGAGTATTGAAAAAACAATCTGGAATGCACAAAGTATACAAGTACGTGCATTTCAATGGTACATCTTGAATTTATATTTTAATTTCTCTACATAAATTAATTCTAGGAAAGATTTTGACTAAACCAGTATCTCATAGGTTTACAAAAAAGTAAGGTTAGAATGATATGTAAAATTTTGTGAAATCTGAGTGATTAGTTCTTTTCCAATACAATTTATTAATAAATATTTGCCGATGTTGTGCATTCATTTAGGATGAAAATTGATCTTAGGTGGAATTTGAAAAATATGTCGAAAAAAGAATATTTGTTTACAGTTTTGTGTAAATAATGTGCGTATTACATTATTATATTATAAATAATATATAAGCTTAGTTTCTAAAAATTATTCTAAGGGTTGTCATACTCGTATTATTTTGCTGAATAGACATTTCCTTATATTATTATGCATGTATATAGATAAGTATGATTCAATTCAAAACTTGTAGACTTTAACCTTGTAAAACAAATATTTTAATAAATAAAAGGAAAAGAGTACAATAGTATTTTCTAAATAAATGTTATCGAAATTATACATAGTAAATTATTTACAAATTAATTACAAAACATAAATAAGAATAATAAATATACATACTTTCATAAAATATTTCTATTTACTGAAGTTTTCAATACTACAAATAGTATATACTAAAGTATTTTAAGGAATTGATTAATTTTTTCTTGTTTTATTTTTACATCTTCGTATACTTTGCTCCATGATCCATAATTAAAATTTATAATTTCTTCTAGTTGATTTAAATATTTTTCAGTTTTTTTAAAATTATTACTGTAATAAAAAAAGATATTAATAAATGCATATTATAATGTGAAAATATTTATATTTATCCTTGAACTGGAAAAATATGCACTTGTACGTGTCTGTGGTGGTATTTGATTCCTTTTCTAAATATATGAGGCATACATCTATAAGATCGTTCAATTGGTCAGAAAATTCTGTACTAGAAGATCCAAATCTTTCTGTAATTGCTGGAAGTGTACTTTCCAAGCTTGCTATACTATTTATCCATTGTCCTAAAAATAAAAATTGGTCACATACAATCCTTTTAAATATTATACATTTATACAAACCTATTGTCTTATATATTTCTCCCATAAAGTTTAAAGTCATTGTAATATCCTCATTATGTTTATATAATATTTTTCTTCTGATACATAGACACTTTTTTAATTTCTCTAATGCTTCTTCTATTTTTCCTAAATTAATGCAAGCTTGTGCTGCTTGAAAAATTTCATTAGCCTGTGTTATTTTACTTAAGGGATAAATTTGAGATTTATCATTGCAATCTAAACAATAGATAGAATTTCTAATATTACATAATGCACCATTACATTTTAGGCATTTTATAGCAGTAAACCTTTCCTGTAATTATAATTTCATTGTAAATGTGATTATATTTTAAAATAATTTTGAACTATTATTGTTTTCAATAATTTTAAGAAGACAGTAATTGTATTCATATTTACCAAAAAATATTGTAATGTTGGAACAGTACAAGGCTTACACTTACAGATAAAGCAATATTGACTATTTAATATCTTTTGTCTGTTTTCTGTTGTCATATGCCTATAATGCGGACCTAATAATGATGTTACATTAAGAACAAGTTTGTTAATTAACTAAATAAAATGTATTCTGAAATTAAACCAAATTTACTGTACCATAACAGTTGAAAACTTCTTCATGTTTTGTAATATCTCTAGAAGCTTTAACAATAAGGTATTGATCCACAAAGCTGAAATTTAATAATAGTAATATACTTCATATTGAAATATATAAATGTAAATATGTCATATAAATTTTAGAATTACATGTTGATTATATTGGGGTCACAAGAGTGGTTCATCATGCTTGCAGAAGGATAAATTCCTGTAGCTACAATATCTTGATTCATGGAGGAGTCATTTGTACTTGATTTTGTAATTGCATGTCCATTACTAATAAGTTGAAGAATATATCGTAAAAGTAAAGAACTTACATAAAGTTGTTTATCATTGTCAGTTAAAATATTAAAATTGGAGTTGAAGGAATTATCTAAAAATTTGTTTACTAAACATTCTTCCAGATTACTTGTTTTAAAGAAATTAGTATATTCCAATAAGTATGTGGTAAGCATAATAGCTGTCTGCAAAGGTTATCACTTTATAAATTAAATTAAATTATTATTTTTCCATATGTTTCTTTTGTAGTATACATACAATTCCATATACTGTTAAATTATCCATGGATACCTTATCAAAATTAGTTACTAAATTTTGTATTTCATTAAATTTAATTACATCTGTTGTAGTTGCACAAGTTAACAGAACTTTTAATGCTAAATATCCTATTCCAATTTCTTTCCAAAGTTTCATTTGACTTCCTGGACATTCCCAGCAATGGTATGAAGACCATGCTTCAGTCAAACAATTTTCATTACAGTAGAAGGTATTTAAGCATGTTGGACATCTAAAACAATATATGGGTATAAATATTTTGGTTCTATACAAAAATATTTAACAGTAAAATGTACATATTACTTACGGAATAGGAATGTCTCTGTTTGAACATTTGCAATTTTGACAAAGCTCATTTAATGAGTTATGATTTAGTAATACAAAACTTACAGGCTTCTCTAAAAAAAGAATATCACCCTTTTTAATAAACCTATTTGCTACTACATATCTTCCTACTTCTTCATTGTATTTTTTAGTTATAGTTATCGATGCATGTGGAAAATTAATATTTTCTTTAAATCCAAGTTGAGATTTTAATTGCAACAAATCTTTAACATTTTCTGTAACATTTTGTGTACATGCTTTAGTTAACAGTACTTCATTTATTTTTTTTTCAATGTTACCTATAAATTCATAAAACACTTCATTATATGATATTTATAAGTATATAAAACTGTAATTTGAACATAGTACTATATACCTTTCATAGAAGGGGCAATATAATCAGGATCATGAATTATTTCGTGTATTTTAAAAAGTGTTTTTTCAGCTAAGTGCTGTTTGCCTAATTTCAAGTAACACTGCATTGCACGTAAACATAACTTATAATGTAATTTTTTAGGATAATTTAACTTAATTGCTAATTCAATATCCTTTATGCAGTCCTTTTCATAATCAAATGATAGTTATCATATATGAAATGCATGTGGAAACAAACTTTAACATAGTAACAGAATGTAACAATACATCAATTTTTAATTTAAATATCAGTAATCATTTACTTACATCATATCTGTTTAAATAAAATAAAGAAGCAGATCTATTTGCAATTGCAATTGAGAGTTCAGTACTAGTTGCTGGGGCATGCTGTGAACATTTTGTATAGCAATGTATACTTTTAATATAATTTGTTGCTTGGAATTCTTTGTTTCCCATTGACTTAAATGTTTGTGCTTTAGCAATAGATTTGGATTCTCTTTTATCATAATGATCCTCCAACCATAAGTACACAAATTTCCTAAATTGTGATTGTGTTAAAATTTAATAATAAAACGTAAAAATAAACAAGTAATAGAAAATAATGAAGATTTATATTTTCTTAAATAAAGATGTTTGAATTAACCCTAAAAATATTTATTGCGTTTTTATTTAAAAAGTTTGCTACTTACTTTATAGTTTGATTATTCCATAAATGAGACATTAATTCATCTTCACGTTTTACATTTGTTTTTACAACACACGTTGGTTTTAATTTACCTGTAAGAATTTCTAATACATTTTGCCACTCCATTTTATTCCTAAAAGTTATAAGTATTGACCACAAAATTTGACGAAAATCTTAGGTTATCCTATCTGTCATAAATGTTAAAGATATCGATATACATATTTAATATGTATATCATTATTATTAACATTACATCGAGGAGTACATAATGATTTAAAAATACGATTTACATAGAAACCGTAATTTTTCCAGTAATTGCATTATTTACAACACAGCCGTTTTTTTTTAACGAAAAGTGACTTAATAAAAAGATACTTCAATTGTTTTTATAATAAATTTTTATGCGGTAACACGGATGTTCGTATCTTTAAAAATAATTAGTTTTTATTTAAAACTTTTATCCTATTATTTTAATTTTTATGCTATAAGAATTCAATAACACAAACAGTAATTTAAATTGAATTTTTTATTATATTGAAACCTTAATACGTACAAAGAGCAACTTACAATATGTCTATAATAAATTATTATGTGATGCTTTTCGACGCAACAAGGTTTCATTTCTCTACAATTATGTTTACAAATAAATAATAAAAAAAAAATGGTTAGTATTCTATTATTTACAAGAAATGCAATGATCACTATATATATGTACTTTGATGAGTGAAAAGATTAAGAAAAATGTTAAAGTTTTAATAAATTGATTTTACATGATTGAAATTATTATGTAAAATTAAACATACATTTTGTTGTACATTGATGTTTTTTTTTTAATAAATATTATCATTCTTATATGCACACTTAACGAATTGCTTAAATAAGAAATATTGTTCGTTGTATTTGATTTGCAGAAACCGGAAGATACTAGTTGACAATGAAGCACCCTTGTCTATTTTAGTTTCTACGTGTTCGATACTTATACGGAAATTATGACAACTAACGGTACAAAAAGAGGCAAATAAGTACTTTGGTTAAGGCCCCATTGTGGGTCAATTTTAGGACGAAACTGTATTGAATGTAAAATGAGTGATTCGAATCGATTGTCCCCATTCGAAATTCTTGATAAATTCCAGTGTCACTTTCTTGTATGCGTATCAAAAATTTCAATAATATAAATATGAAACTTTTCAAACAAAAACCGTTGACAAAATTTCACGAAAAAAAAATCACACGCTATAAATAATTTTTTTTATCATACTGTAAGTTTTAACTTTAACTGTAATAAGTATCATGTACTCGTTAATCAGAATTTGTCATTTAGATAACTGAAAGAAGTTTCATCTTCTAACAATTTGTCAATATCAAAATGCTATTGCAATTAGTTTAAATTAAAAATTTTATAAATTAAAGGGTAGATTTATAAATTGACAGTATCGTACAAATGTTCAGTCTAGTGTGCAAAATCATCAAAACAAATCTGCCATAAAATCGTCATCGCCGTAATCACTGTAATCATCTGCTCCAGGTGGTACAAAAATCCCACCAAGCACACCAGAAAGGTTTTCACCAAGACCCATTGCCGTCGCGACTCCGAATACAAGTCTCATCATAAGTAATCTCATAAAGTTCACTACGTTCGTCTCTTTGCTTTGCAAAGACAACTGTGTCGTTTTTCTTGCTCTGCTCTCGACCGATTGAATCTGTCAAGCATTTTGAACATTTGTTATCACGTGTTACTAGTAAATTTAATTAGAAAGTGAAGGGGATATGTAAAGGCATGAGAAACAGACATTTATAATTATAAAAAAATACTTTCTTTTTTTTTCGTACGGAATGAATAATTTCATCGATTAATATATCAGAAAGTATAAAATTCCATTTAAAGAATAAAACTTGAGTGTTGCATCTTTTCTGTGCGTCTACTTTTATTATTTAACCCATTTGAACCATTAGTGTGCATATGCGCGCATGTATATTGTAAATGAATAGAGAATAAATGTATCATTATTTTTTTGTTCTCTTTTCTTTTTATTACAGAGCATTAAATTCTTATCACGAAGTAATCGACACATGATGTACATACACGGTGACCATATTTTTTAACCAACAAAGAAATTAAAAAAATATAAACCTGTATGTATATAAACTTCTTTCTTTATTTTCATCATTCAAAAATCACTAATATATTAAGTTCGTAATATTTTTTGAAGTATCTGTACTAAGATTTAATAACAAAAATCTGGTGATAAGGGCATACTTTTAATTCTTTCTTATGATGCAAATAAGTTAAAATACATTCACGTAAATTGACTTAACGGGACACTCGGTAGACGTACATTTTTCATAATTTGTAAGTTTGTTAATGAATTGTGAACAAAGCTTTTTGTGGTTATACATTTCGCTATTATCGATGACTGAATAAATAGCGGGAATCGCATTCCAATGTCATAATTAATTGTATTTTATTCAAGGAGGAAATTTAAATGTATTCACGCGTAATGCATTAATTAATTGGAAATTTCAATTGAACTCTCGTTCAATCGGTACTTACGCTGATACAGGCAGTGACAACTACCGCTAAGGCGAGCGTAACTTTCATCTTGCACTTCCGATGCGTTAATCACTTCCTGCAAATATCAGTGAATGCTTTTACGAGCGTTGATCGTTTTGATTTCTTTTCTTTTTTTTCTCGTTACGTTCGTTTCGTTTCCCGCGGTTTTGTTTGCATCGACGGGAAGACCGTTTTAACCGACCACGCAGAGTGAGCAACGAGAACTGAACGAATGAACGTTTCCGTAGGAGAAACTCGTCCGGTTCCTATTCTCTATTAAACTCGACGTTAATAGAGAGCACAGGTCGTAACATACAATCGAACAGGTGAATGATGGGGACAATGTAAAATATGTGACGGTGGCATGATCGCAGAAGTAAAGTTATTCTACGGTAACGGTACATGACGAAAAAAGGCATCCAGGCCATCTCTCCAGGTTATGCGATACGTGCTTAACCACAATATCTACAGTCACGACCGACGGGGATCTCTATGGGGATTCAGGGTAAAAAAAAAAAAAAAGAAATTCTCTTGTGAAAGTGTCAACACATGGTGGCGGAACGAAGTACTATTTTCGAATGGTTTACAGTTGGTCGATAAGTGATCGAAAATTTTCAGCACCTTTTCTGAATATTCGAATTGAATAAAAATATCTTTTTTCAATTACTTTCAAATTTTTACATTTTCAGTTACGTACGGTAACGTGATATAATGAGAGTATAATATATTTACTGTAATGTTGAAAAATAAGTATGATAAGTGAACAAGTGCATTCACGGCGTTTGCACGTAATTACAAACATGTATAACCTCAAAATCATCAATTTCATGGCTTTGCCTCGTTTGATATGAAGAATTGAATCTGTTCTCGACAAATACGTGGTTATTACATGCTGTTAAAAGCGGCCAAGAAATTAGTCTGAATAATAATGGTGAAACGGATCGTTGCTTTTCAATCATATACCATCAATACACAATCGTTTTTACAAATACTTCAATTCCTAGGTGGAATAATATAACGAATCTCTAATAATTAGTAATGATTATTTCTCCATTCAATATAAGTAAAATAAAATTTTGATTATAACATTGCAACGATAAATGAAATTGCGTATTAAAAAAAAAAATCAATAAGGCCAGGGTATATACTGAAATTTAAATATATTTAGTGTACCATAAATTTATTTACATTTTTTATTTTTTTTTGCCCGGTCGATATCGGTAAGTGTGATCAATTTTATGGTTTACTGTCGTCACTTCATCATTATCGACTGTGCTTAAAATAGAGGTTTCATTACCATTCAATCGTTCGCGATCGTTAAATTGTTCGTCAATCATTCGACGACGTAATGAGTCTCACTTGTCGCTCATTTAGGTTTGTCGGACATGCTACACAAGTTCGATTCAATGTTAACGTAAATTGTTTTTTTCAAAAACGTTGATTGCAAAATGTTTCATGCGTGAAAATATGTTACTTTCATTCTACAATTAAACATCATAAATGATTCTTCTTATATATTTGCAAATCCTCGCATTAGGTGTAGAAATAAATTCTTTCTGAACGTAGTTACATAAAGAGGTACAGTCATTCATAACGAAATATTTTTGATAGTATTCGCAAGCTGCTAGAAAAATAGTAAAAGATCATTGACAATAATAATAATTATTTTGATTCATCGATCTGCTTTCGTACTTTTTGAATAAAAATTTGATTGTACTCAAAAGTCGAAAAGACTTTATTTCTATACCTAATAGTTCTTTTGTAACGAGTAATAAACGAAAAAATAAAAATAAAATTTGAGAAAATTAGGATACATTCGTAATTTGATACCTATGTATTTTATTAATTCCAAAAATAGACGGAGGAATAGTAATTTATTTATAATTTTAATTAATTACAAACATATTTTCCTTGTATTCTACAATCGTTTTGTTATAGTTCAGTCTATTTGTTTTTTAAATAAGGTAAAAATACTAAACATCGCTTAGGAAAAGTTAAATTAATGTTAATTGAATAATAATTGATATTTTTACATATAACTTGTTTCAAAGTAAAGAGAAATTATTTATGTTTCGTGCAGCTTTAAATGCAAAAAGTGCATTTAATATCGCCTACTTAAAATATATTGAACAAATCGTGTTTATATGAGTTTTTAAAATCATTTTTAGATATGTTTTTATTGCTTGGTATATAAATACTATCTTTCTATCAATTCTTTTATTAAGATTAGTTACTTAAAAAATGTTTGTATTATAAAAAATATAGAAATAGGATTTTTTAAATATCCTATTAGATTCGGCTTTACATATTGAATAAGCAAAGTTAATTTTGATTGTTCCGCAACTTTTACGACCCCAAACATTGCGGTATTAGGAACACTCAAATATAGGCGGTATTTAGAACACGCATATCGATAAAAGAAAAACGCTATTTTCATTGAGAAAAATATTTGAATCGATTGTATTCTTTAGCTATACCATTAATTCGGTATTTTTGATAGATATTTTTATATTCACAGAATTTTTATACTGACCTTCTTCAAATGTGGTGTAAAATTGTCGCAGTCTAATAAATTTTTACACCATTACGATTCACTAAAATACTTCCCTCTCTGTAATTGTTGATCGCATATGATGTTACAATTACATTGCGCGTCTTCCTACATACAGTAGGTTACAAAAGTATTCAAACCCCTTTTAAAATAGAATAACTTTTTTTAAATTGGACCAAACTTTAGTTTTATTACCGAACTCATACTTTTTTTTTTTTTTTTTTAGGAAGTTAGGATTACTTTACTAGGTGACATGTAAGAAATTTGTTGAGGAAATTGCAATTGGTCAGAATTACGAAGAAAATAATAAAGGTTACTTTTTACAACTTTTTTTTTTACAACAATGTTGATTTTCACAATTTTTTTATCTGCACCTGTAATAAAAATGTAAACAATACGTTTTGTAGATTTATAGCAATTATATGTATACTTGCTAAAAATTTTATCGAAATCAGTTAACGCTGCTATGAGCTACAAACGGTTAAAAATGGCGAAAATCGAAGTTTCTCACGATTTTCTGTCTACAACTATAATAAATCTAAAGATTCTTACATCTTTCAATTCCTGTCGCTTGTTTGTGCATTGATCGATTTCGATGAAATTTTTAGCGAGCATATAACTAGCATAAGTCTGCAAAATGTACTTAAAAAATTGTTATTACAGGCTCAGATAAAAAAATTGCAAAAACGACTTTTACTAATTTTTCACGAATCTTATCAATTGTAACATTCTCCAAAGATTTTGTACACATCATACAGTAAAGCAATCTTAACTCTTAAAAAAAAAAAAACTCTAGTTGTTTGGTCCAATTTAAAAAAAGTTATTCTGTTTTAAAGGAGATTCGAATACTTTTGTGAGCTACTGTATGTTTAGTTACAAATTCAGTTCATGACCGATAAATTTTAGCGCTTACTCGTGCGAGATATAATGAAGTATTAAATGCCTTCACCTTACATTTCTTAAATACATAGAATCTAAAACCTCATTCAATTCCTACTGCTTTTACTTTCACCTTTATTCTGATATATTTAAAGACACATTAGGATGTATTGGTCACATGACGTTCGGTGCATTCCCCTGAATCGTTCATGAGCCTGTTTCGTTAGACGAAAACAGAGGGATCTCCAACGATGGCAAACGATTGAATGGAAATGAAAATCGTTCAGAAGTAGATGCCGCGACAATTATCGACGAACGATCACCTCAACGACGAACGGCGATGCTAATGAAGAAGAGGTTTGATTTGCGGGGAAGACGAAGGACAGCCAGGAGGATTCAGCTGGCACTGGAGGGTTTCCTTTAGAATCGGCGATCGGGCGAACACGGAGAGCTTGTAATGAAAGGCAGGATGCGCCCGGGACCGGACGTGATGTACTTCGCATACAGAAACAGTTCCAGAAACGAAGGAAACACCGTCGCTGGACTATGATGATTGGTACCCCTCCATCAAGATAACCGTGCCCTAAGTATGGCATGGCAAGAGAACGTCACCGGATAAGTTTTTATGTCTTGTCAACAGTTTCTCTACATTTATTTATGACGTGACACTAATTTCGTTCTCATCAAGCCGGAAATTACTGTTTTTTTTCGGATCTCACTTCGGTGTCTTCGCGTTTTACGACCAGTTGCGTCGTTCAAATGTACTCGTACGGAAATTTAATGTGTTCATGTTATTGGAATTGGAATTTCAGTTTCTTCTTTGTATTTTATTTAACACATTTTACACTTGTCTTGTAATTTCATCTCTTCGAGGAGAAATTTCTTGAAGTTAGGGAAAAAATAATTTGAATATTTTCTTGTAACTTAAATGCGTAGCAATCAATGGAATATAGAAAAAAAATTAGTATTAGTATCACTGATTGTAAATATATACAGAATATCCAGAGATTTAATATTCTAAATTTATCAATGTGTTTTATAGGTAAAAATAAGATTAAAGATCCATAAATGTTTCATTAAAAAGTTATAGCAAACACATGAAATATATATACGTCAACACTCTATCTCTCAGTTTAATGCGGATTAAAACAAGATACGTGATATTCGTGTTACTCTGTGAAGAAATTAGACAAAGCCGCCATGAAATTTGGTCTACCATAAATTCAATAGCATGCCAATATCAATTTTGCATTGATAAACGGAAACAACAATATTTTTCTTATAACTTTTTAATGAAGCATTTATGGCCTTTTAATATAGGACATTTTAGTCCTATTTTTATTTACAGAACACATTGGCAAAGTTTCAACATTAAAACCCTGAGTACTCTGTATATTGATATCTCTAGAGAAATTAAGGAAAGAAATAAAAATATGATTAAATATTAAGAAAGAGGATTATTATCTAATTCTAAATATATTCATCTGTATAATCGTAATTTATTCTGTTACAATTTGTTAAGAGTTTTTACGTTCGAATGAAATAATAAATTTTCATTATTTAAGTCCCATTAACATTTCCTGCTTTTTCTTTTCTCTCTGTTTATCAAAGTATTATCGTACAGCAAAAGCAACTTTTATAGTGCAACATGCAAAGAATAGTAATAGGATACACGATTATTTACGTAGGGGAAAAACAGCGAATTGGTAATTGAAGTGTCGTGTGCATTCGACCGCGACAGTGATTTTTGTAGAGAAAAGCGATTCAGTAAAACGAAACGATCAATACCTATCAATGGGACTTTCTGTTCCAGCCTACACACAGGTGAGTACAGAATGAAGTAAATGCACGTCAAGAGTTCATAGACCCAGCCAGCCTATTATTTAAGTTTGTGCATTTGAGTTTACGCGTTACTAGCTATGCAACGTGTACCTATACCTTTGCAACTTCCAGTGCGCCTTTTGTAGACCTCTTTGATTTACTAACTTACGATTTTTCTCTTTTTCTTTCTTTTTTTTTTAAATAACGAATGATATCTGCTCAATGAATAAATTCATAATTTATTATTATAAGATTTGTATTTAAAAAAAAATTATATTTAACAAAGATAAATTGTAACTTAGATAAAAAAAAAAAAAAAAAAAAAAAATATATATATATATATATATATATATATATATATATATATAGATGTGTAGATATTTAAGTGGTTGCGTCGTTTAAATTTAAATAGAATAAACGTTGATTGATTTAATGAATTTCTCTGTTTATCTTGTGTAATGTATGTAACTTAAAAGTTACGTATCTATTTATTCACATTTTATAAATTTCATTTTACTTCTTCATTATTATATTACATTATAGCTACTTTATTTATAATAATTATCAATTCTTCTTTTTCTCATCAGAATCTAGAATTTCAATTAACCCTGATGTTTCTTTTTATGAACGTAGAGTAATCGGGTTACAGAGGGGTTAAATTTAGTTCATTGTTAAGAGTGTGAAATGTTCATTTGTAAATAAAAATACTGATATAAAATATTACATATTATGTACAATGTATACCTATAAATAGCGTAAGAAATGTACAAGATATACATATGTATGTACGTGCCAGATGCATCCGATTACAGCCTACCATTCATATCAAATCATGCGAAAATTCTATACAATTTTCATATTTCCTCGCGCGCGCGCGCGCGTATATATATATTTTTTCTTTTTTGAAAATACAATTCTAAAGCAAATATATTATTTAGAATTTCTATTCGTTGATTACGCCATTCGTAACAATTCCTTTTTATTACTTATAGGAGATTTAAAGCAAAGATTGTGCAAGATTGTATAAAATGTGCGTAATATGAAAAAATATACAAATAATTTAAATTATAGTGCTTGTTATAATACCTGGTAGGTGAAATAATTTCCTACCAAAGATTTACTGTTTCTTTTTTTACTGTATTCTCAAAACTATGAATTTGCATAAAAATCTACAGCCTACTCATAATATTAAACATGGACATTTACAGATAATAAAAAGTTCTTTACCATTTTATTTGATCAAATCTTTATCATCTTTCTTCCGCTCCGTCTAGACACATCCGGAAGTTGCGGCCACGTCAACGTGTTTCCAAGAAATGCAAAATTCATGTTACGTCAATTTAAAAATCGATTATTATTGACAGAAGATCGTTTTCCCGTGACGTGGTGCGTTAATGGGATACGTGTCTCCAAGCGTGAAACAATAGCACGCCTCTCTGTCCTTGTCCGTTTCAGCACCGCTAGGAATCGGTTCCTCTTTTGCGCTATCCTTCGAGAGAGAGGACTCTTCTCTCTGTTAGTGCATGCCTCACCCTCACGGATGACACTTTGTTCGGGCTCCGCGATAAGTTTTACTCGCCGTCACGAATTTGCATTCGTTCCTGCAATTGTTGAACGAAATGCGTTGGTCAGACTTCTCTTAACTTTGTAACATCTAGTTTTCACGCGTGTTCACCCTTCCTTTTCCTTTTTTTTTCTTTCGTGGTACAAATGGATCAGTGGATCGTTTCTCGTGTATTTGAAATTTTTACGTCGCTCTTTTTCCCTCGGTGGACTTTTGCTCGCGAAGTGTGAATATTCGTATTTTTTTTTTTTTACTTTTATTGGACATCGTTTCGTACGTTTTTTTTTGTGACACGTGATTTTGTGAAAGGAGAGAAATATTGTTGGACGATAGAAGAGTGTTGTGAAAAAAAAAAAAGAAAAGAGGAAAGGAAAAATGAATGCAGAGGAGGTAAAAGTTGGATGCTTTCAAGTGGTCATCGTGTTGCTGTTGGGTGTTAATTATGTCATAGTTGCTATGAGCCACGCGTTGCCTGTTTTTCACAATTACACGCCTAAATTTTATTGTCAGGTAAGTATCTTTCGCTTTTGTTTTTATTTCATAAATATCAAACATGGATTCTATGGTTTTTTGAAATTATTATCTTCGATATTCTCGTTGACGTGAAATCTTATTTAATTGCATATTTCTTTAATCTCTCACATGTATTAAGAATTCAGTAATCACGGAATTTTTTAGTTATTTGACATTTATTTTCTACTTGTGCGTTTTTTGTATTAATACAAATTTTTTGTATACATTTTTATACCAATTTTTCGTGACTCTAACTAGTAGTTATTTATTATTAGGAAAAGAATGTTCGTACTATAATCTCTTACGGTAATACTTATATATTATAGTTTTTAAAAGAGTGAATAATTTCTTGGCACACTCTTTACTTTTATAAGTGTATTTAAATATAAATTATTAAATTATCATTTATCATAAAACTTGTTATGGATAGTTGTTACTCTAACAAAGGTAACTATTGTTCTACTAACTATTGTGACCCATTCTGTGAAGTTTAGGATCCTTTTCAACACTGTAGACGTAACTATGTATACAGAAATGGTCGCAGATTCATATTACACGTGGTTAACGAAATTCAGTAATTGTATGATGAAAGTTATTCAAGAATGAATTATAGAAAACAATGAAAAGATTAACAATTTTTAATTTTCTACGTTTCTTCACTATTATCCACATTCCTTTTATAATATTAAAAAAAGAAAAAAAAAACATATTAAAATTCTAAAGGCGTAAAATAAGACTAAAAGAATTATTCGATAGCGTTAGTAATTTACTAAGAATATAAAGTTAATTAGAAAAAATAGGAGAAATTATGCATTGCAACACCGTGTAGTTTTTGTATTAAAACAGAAAAATGTCGAATAGAAATTTGAACAATGTCCAATTTTTCATTTCCGTTATCGATTATCAATTATGTTCGAGAAAATGCGAAACAAGAAACCCAGTTAATTTTCATTTATTCCAATTTTTAAGTACGTTACTCCTAAATTATTTAGCATGTTTAACGTTTTATGGGATATACAGGGAGGTTCATTTGCATATTACAGGCAAAGAATGGAACAAAACGAACGTACGGCTGCCAAGAGCCGGGCGACGTGACTATTGCAACCAACGGGACTTCCGGTTTCAAAGAACCCTTGGATTCAGATTTCTGTTTCGGCGAATATCAATTTTCAACCGAATTCGGAGAGAATAGCGTTGTGACAGAATGGGGTTTAATTTGCGAGAAACAATACTTGACGTTCCTTGGACCAACTGTTTACTATATCGGAGTTTTAATGGGCGCATGGATTGCTGGACTTTTAGCAGATCGTATAGGAAGACTTCCGGTTCAAGCGATTTGTCTTTATACTCAGGGCACAATGGCTGTTGCATTATATGTTGTCCAGGTAATTAATTTCTTCTATTTATTTAGGGTGACAAAGAAAAAAAAAATGACAGTTAGAAGTTGGTGTTTTTTAACTCTTTGCATTCCGAGCATTTTTGTTTTTGTATGATTGATCATTGACTTTGGTAATGGAACTTGTGAAAACGAAAAGTTTTTTTTGAAATGAAAAAATGATACACGTTTATGAATTTATATATTATTATTTATTTCGTCAATTTGTTTTGTTTTAATGTAAATAAGACTTGTATGAAGTAATGGTTCATGTTACAAATGTAGTTATTGCGACGCCTATAGTTAATTTTCATTTACAATAGGAATATATTGCACTGTTGAAATTGAAGAAGAAGAATTTCGTATACTTTTGCAAATGGAAAAACACGAATAACATAGCGAAGAGTGATGAAATGAAATTAATCACTGTTTGCTTTTACCAGGCTTTCAAGAAAGTATATCGAAGTTCGTATTACTTTACAATAAGTTTATCCTTTTAAAATTAATAGTTAAAAAAGGAGATATTAGGTACATCTTTCTCGCATTCGAATGCACAGTCTTATTTATTGGTCCATTACGAAGTAAAAGGGTTAATAAAAAAGATGCGTGATAATTCATTATTCTACTGACTTTGAATGTCGATTGATAATACACTAAAATGTATAGTTCAATATTAACTCTCTAATCTATTTTAATTAATTTCATTTTTCACTTTATTCTATATTATACAGATAGTTTGAATCGTTAGATATAATATATATACGAACAACGAGAATGAACATTCAAATTCAAAATTCGTATAATTACTTCGTGAGTGAATTAAATCTTTTGTTTTTTATAGATATGAAAAATTTGAAAAAAGAAAAAAAAAACAGAAACGGACATTGAATACTAAATTAACGAGAATTAAGTTCCTATTTCTCGCTGAATAGACCCTTCATTTCAGAATTACCCCACGTTTCTGGCTCTTCGTGGACTGCAAGGTGTCTTTGTTCAGGGTTTACAAAATTCGACGTATATTCTTTCTCTGGAATTGTTGCCTGTGAAAGCACGGACTTTCGTCGCGTTAGTTATGCAAATTGGATGGGCCATCGGTTTAATGCTTCTAGCCGCTCTTAGTTATGTAATACCGGATTGGAGAATTTTACAATTGGCTGTTTCGGTTCCCACTGCAGCAACTGTACTCTACATTTGGTAATTATTGATATCGATAATACATGAAGCAATACACACGAACAAGCAGAACATTTGAAAAATATAAGTAAGAAATACATCATTGATAAAAACATTGACACGTTATCCATATTTTCTACTATATTTTCACCGTATTATTTCTTTCTTTCTTTTTTTAATACTGAAATTATTCGAAAATTCATGACTGAACAACACTTTTATTTCACTAGTTTACTGACAATAACAATACAACTTACAATTGGTATTATAATAATGTAATTTTACTATTCCAATTAGAATGTAAGATAATTTTTCAGGATTATACCAGAATCGCCAAGATGGCTGTTGGCAAAGGGAAAAATGACAGAAGCAGATATGGCTGTTGAACGTATCACAAACTACAATATTTGTTGCACCAGAACACGAAGGGAAAATGTTAAAACGGAGAGAAACGTTCTTGAAAACACGACGCCGGTGAAACCGGAAAGGAAGTCGCGTGTTTCATGTGCAGACTTGAAGAAATCGAAAACCGATAACGAAATGAAAGAAGAAGCTGCGAATTTGCTGAATAGCAACACGGATACAGCACAACAGAAAGTTCGAAGTAAGGAGATTAAATATTTCTTATATTTAAATCTACAATATAATTATTATAAATTACACTTAATCTATTTTTAACGTATTCAGACCTAGGTTTGGACACATTTTATTTGCAATAAAATAAAAGATAACAATTTGAAATAATGAATTATTTCAACTAATTCATTATTCTTATTTTAGAAATAACGTAGAAGACGTAATTTTATTTTATGTGAAATTCAAATAATTTGTTTTGTTCTCGGGAGATTACCTGTTATTTTATTTGAATGAATCTACTTCTATTTGACCGCAAGAAATTCTTCAACTTAAAATCCGTAAATTTTTATAATGTAACCACAATTGTTTTAAAAATTGTTGTTGCTTCGAACATTTTGTTAGAAAGACATACATATGTATCAGTGTAGAAAACTACTATTGTGTGAGTGAGACATAAAAGAATTAAAAAGTATTTAATAAATTATATAAATAGAAATTTACTTAAATATAAAATTAAAAATAAAACAAAAAGTTATTTTATTATATAGTAAAATAGTAAAATAAATCAGTTTTATCTTCAAGTAAACTAACGCGCAATTATTTTATATAACATCTAGTCAAGTAGGATAACATATTTAAATAATCATTTTTCAAATATATTATTCGAGTAATGTCCAAGCCTGAATTTTATATACTGCAATATACAATTTGTATAAAATTAGTCATTACATTAGATTCGATATATCATTTAGTGTTCGTCTGTTTATTTTTTACTTATAGTTAGAATTATTAATAATACAAAGTATATTACATGTGTATTTTTCAGAAACAAGCTTGAGAGCAATTTCAGAAAATTTAGAGAGCAAGCTACCGAAAACTGAATCAGAACCGGAAGCTGCTCAGCGTGTAAACGGGGAGATAGAGAAGAGGAATGCTCCGTCAAGCTCGAAGACACATCGGAAGTCGAAATCGATATCACAGCCAGCTGGTAATCAACGGCTTCCCATGAAAAATACATACGATACGGTGGAGCTACGAACACCGGTGAAAAAGGAGCATTCGCCAAGTAAAGACGAAGAGAAAAAGATTAACAAAGTGAAAGAAAAATCTAGCAACGCTCAAACGAAAGAAGAATTGACGGAACTGTTTAAGTCTAAATTGTTAAAAAAGTATGGTGCCGTAATGATCTGTCAATGGTAAGATTTCTCTCTTGGCTTTATTTTTCATAATCGAAGAAATTGTTTAGAGAATGTTTCTTCCGCCTTATTCACTTTTTGAAATCATTCAAATTACGATAAAAATTGTCTCGCGCAACCATAGCTAAAGAAGACAATTTTCTCCTCAATATATGTACATATATACCTATCCCTCGATTTACACGGTATCTTTTTTACACGGTTTTCAAAAATAAAAAAATGTCAAAAACAAAAATTTATGCTGCGCATATATGTATTTGCACAGTCATTTCTTTAGTACTGTTCATTTGTTAACATTGGCATTAAGTCTAAAACAGGGAATTTCCCTTTTTTTTCTACGTAATGTTGAAGAAATTGGATTGCAGAGAAACAGTGATAGAAAAAGTACGCAAATAATCCCTAAAAGGAAAAGCTTTATTAAAAAAAAGAAAGAAAAAAAGGAATTGATTTAATTAATTAGCTGATTTAATATTTAACCTATTTTAGTTTTATTTTTCGTTGAAATAAATGAATTTAATTAAATAACTGATTAAATTATGCGCATTTTAGTTTTTTTTTTCACGGTATTCCGAGGAACCCATTTTGCATGTAGATTAGGGGATAGATGTATTTTTTATTTCCATGAAACGAATGATTTGTTATTTCAGATCAATTTCAATCCACTAAATAAATCATCGTGCATGTTTTAATATGAGAAACATAGAACGAATTCAATTCGTAAAAACAGTATATTCTCAAGTTATTAATTCTGTACACAGATATATTTAATCACTTCTTCGCTGTGTTTATTCAAGGTTCACTTCCTCTATGGCGTGTTATGTATTCATGGCGCTTGTCCCGACTTTTTCCGTCAATAGACATATCACTTTTGCTCTAGGAGGAGCATTAGAAATTGCAACCTACGTGTTTGTCTATTTCGTACTATCCAGATATGGTAGACGACTGCCGATGTTCGCGTATCAATCTCTCAGCAGTACAATTTGTATCTTATTGGCAGCTACAATTATTTTGTCCAATCCTGCGACTGCAATCAGTACGTAATTGTAACAAGAAGTACCATTTAACGTCACACAACAGACTGTTTCCTTTATGTTTGCGAAAATTAATTTGTATATAAAACAAATCTGTACATAGATTGAAAGTACATTTTTAACTCCTTGGATTTTGCACTGAATTTTCAGGCAACAATTAATAGTTGCACAGAGATTTAAATTCTAAACATTTCTGTTATCGGATATATTGTAAACCGCTGTACTTAGAGCTATTTTAACACATTGTCGACAGTGTGCATTTTTTACGAGCAACAATTATACGTTGAAAAAATATAAAATTCGTCGATTGATACTATTTCTCTAAATATGTTTATTAGACCCACTTTTGAGGGCGATGCTTATTCTTTCATTAGGGACAATTGCCAAAAATGAAAAATAATGCGTGACAAATACTTTTTTGGAGGCCTATTGTATAACAAAATTTCATCAAAATTGGCGATTATCACTTAGAAATGTTTCCTTATTTGCATTTTTACATTTAAGCGCTCATAAAGCGTACAAGTAACTTCAAATAATGAAATAAGAATTATCTAATATTTCTTATGAATTACACAAAAGTAAAGTGATAAGATTAAAATAAAGTACAAATATGTTAACATAGTATTTTTCGAAAATGTGCGTTTAAGTGTAACGTTTCAAAATAGACAAATTTATGCAATGATATATCACAAAATTCACAAACATATCAAGCATATCCATTCTTTTCGTAAAATGGGGAGATTTCTCCGCTCCGTCGGCAATGTGTTAATATTCCGGTTGGGATGAAAAACACCCCAATGTGAATATATAAATTTTGAAAAGGTGGGTTACTTTTTATTCCACTATACCGCGTTTTATTCTTCCAAAGATTTAAATACTTTCAACTAATTTTTCGAATACGTTTTCCTCGAAGTCTGTTTATTGTGTACTGCTATATTTGATCAATTTTATATTACTATTTGTAGATGTCACGAAGACTATTATGCTGCTATTTGGTAGAGTAGCAGTGATAAGTACAGTTTCCGTAGCATACTTGTACACAATCGAGATATTTCCAACCGTTGTACGAGGAACTTGTTTGGGTTTATGCACTGTTTTTGCGAAAATCGGCAGTTTGTGCATACCGCACGTATTAATATCGGTAAGATTTGCATACCGAAAGTAATGACATTCACCATGTTATTTCTTTCAAAATTCATTTAACGGAACATACAGAATCTTGCTTTCGATTTATTTTAATAATTTACAAAATATACAGATGCGTACACAAATTTCCGAACGATGGCGTATTTCGTGTGTGTGAATTAATTTTATACTTATCTTTTGGAATTGTGAGAAAATAGTAATTACGTACAATTATAGAGAATTTAATGGTCAATAAGAATATACATCAAAGCAAGTTTCTAAAATATATTTGCTATCTTATGTTTAATTTGTACATATTTGAGAAAAATATAATAAGACAAACGTTTCCAAACGATTGAAATAAAAAGTATGAATATTTCAAATGTTAATAATAATTTGACATATTCATGGTATGCTGTGAATTAATTTTCTCAGTTATGATTCTGATAAACAATCCCAATTTCGGTTTATTTCTGCAAATAAATTATTTGAGTTTGAATATTTTCGATCTTACATCAGTTGTTCTATTTTACGCTATAAATTTTCTAAGATGATCGTGCAGACCAATCCAAAATATCATTTTTTTTAATATTTCAACCGTATGTTTGGGATCGTTGTTATATTGGAAAATTCAGTTTTCTAGTATGTATTCAATAGTACAAGGTAACATTGCATTTTCTAAGATGTTTGGATACTGTAATCGAACCATTTTACCATTAAGTAGGACCACTGCCATACCACGAGAAACAATCACATTTCCGCTGCTAAATTTTACAGTATTTTTCGTGTATTTGAATCATTCGGATACTTTTGTCGCTGAACATATATGATAGCAGATATATGTTTTAGAAACTTCCTTTAGCGTAATTCTTATAGATCATTAAATTCTCCGTTGTTGTATGTAATTACTGCTTTCTTTTTTTATAACTCCAAAAGAAGCATTTAAAATTGAATCAAACAAGAAACGCTGTAGTTCTGAAATTTTTGTTTGCAGCTGTATGTGCAATAAATGTTTGTTTTTAGGGAGAATATTTTCCAGTCACCATTCCATTGATAATCATTGGAATGCTTTGCTTAGTGTCTGGAGGACTTGCTTTAATTTTACCAGAGACTTTGAATAAAGTTTTACCCGACACAGCGGAGGATTCTGAGCTGTTGATTGTAAAAAGGCGGGAAAAGAAGAATGAGAATTTAAACAACGAGAGCGCGCCTGTCAATGAGGACACTTCGGAAAGGGAAATACTGAGAGCGAAATTATTCTCGGAAGATTGGGTGGATGCAGGAAATGGTATATTAGTGAATTTCACGGAGAATAAAAATTCCGACTAAAAGGTTTAGAATTCTGTATAAAAAAGAAAATTAATATTACATTTTTACATGCTGGTGAATCATAATCAGCAACTTGATGATAAAGTGAGATTATCCTTATTATTTTCGACGAAGACGTTTTATGGTAAATTTTAACAAATTACTTTAAATGCAATTCTCTGACTGAATAATTGCAACGTTTTATGTATCTCTTTCTTTCGTTGCGCAATTGATACATTAAGGGATTATTTAATTTATAATTGTGAATTATGTTGAATTAATCATTATTTGTACAAGTTGAAATCGCGCATAAAGTTGGAAAAGAATTTCTTATAAATTAATGGGGATATTCGAGACAATGTATCATTGTGTATTATACTCTTTATACACATGCGCATATTAGATTATTATGCTAATATTTATTATTCGTTATACTTAATATATTAAATGTTAGAAATACAATACAATCAGTTGTCACTGCCTGTTAAAGTAAATTTAAGTCTTACTTAAAAATTTTGTTAAATTAAGTGAGAAAGTGATAGAAAATTTGTTTAACAATTTTGCAGTTTAGAGGCTGAAATAACGATGCGTAATACTTTATTAGCTTTCGTAGGTATAGTACATATACACTTTTATTTGTAGTATTAAATAAATACGTTTGTATATACAATTACGAAATTAACTTCCAAGAAAATGTTTTTACCAAATTAAAATCAAAAGAGGATTATTACGATTTTCGCTAAGTATTAATGTTAACTTAATAATTGTATATATAAGTTTAATAGGTGCCAAAGTTTGCATTTACAACAATTTAAATATAAGGGTAAAGTATTGTAAAAATTAGCTTGACATAATAACCACTGTTACACAGATATATACTTTTATTATTCTGTCACTAGTATATTCTTTTATTGTCACCTTTCAGTAAATAAAAATGTTTTTTTACACAAAATTTTGTGTAAGCACTTTACAAAAAATAAAGTGGAATAAAATATGAAATATTATACTGACACATAATGTTTCAAAAGTTAATCAAGTTTTATCAATGAATGATGTGAATAGACTTGGTAAAACTGTAAAAATCCATATCTTCTATCCTTGTCTTCAATGATACTCTGTTGTTTCCAGTCTTGAAGTATAAACAGTGATAAACACTTATGAACAGCTATTCAGGTTTCAGCATCACTCGTCCAAAATCAGATTCTACAATTGGAGTGTCTTTATTTCAATTTGTTTTCACACAGTGTTTGAAATAATACACTTTTCTTAATTTTGTACATGATAATATTTCAACTTTTATAATTTTTCATTTATTTATTTGAGTTAATCTCCTTTGTTTACAAGAACATGTTTTTAGTTGATTTAATTATAGTATTAAAGATTTTTTTATTTGCCTTTTTATAAGTAAAATATATACAAGAGATTAAAGGAAAAGAGGGAGAAGTGTAATCACAAGTGTATTGTGAACATAGAAAAGTACTTTATTTGTGATTTATCACAGCCAAAAAATATAACTAAAACAATTCTGATAAGTAACTATAATTATAGACAATATTATGTAATGTCAGTTTAATATTGTAGTTTTTATGGACCCATTTAATAACAAGTTTGTCATATATTATTCAAGGAACTTTAGGTTGTACAATACCATTGTTTTGAGGATTCGCATGTTGTGTCTGTTCTGCTGCAGCTTGTAACAGTCTTGTCCTACGTCTGGTGTAATGTTGCCATAATAAAATTTGTTGATCATCTATAAACTTTGTACATTGAGAGTTCACTACTTCTCTTCTAAAGTGTTCATATTGTAATAAATCTAAGAAGTACAAGCACATAGGGTATTTCAAATACTTTGCATATTCTGGCTCCTTCCAATACAACAAATATTTCAGATAATTTATAAAAGTTGAATCCTTGAAGTAACCGCGCTGTGCTAAAACTATAAAAATACTTATTTGTACTTTTATAATAAACTATGTAACATTTAAGATTAACATAAAACATACAATTTAAATAATTTGGATTTGCAAGACACTGAACAAATTCTAACTCAACTTGGAATCTTAAGCGTTGTTGATCGTCTGTTTCTGGACCCCCTAAAAAATAAATTATGCATTTAGCATAGAACATTATTATTTTCAATAGAATTATTAAGTGTAATGTTTTAAAATGTATTACAATGTAGTTCATATATTTATTTGATTAATTTTTTCAATGCAAAAAGTGTAATACAATAACAAATTTAGTTAAAAAAAATATTGTGTACACTACTCTAACCTAAAACTTAATTAAAAACTGAATGGTTCGTGAAAAAACGTTAAATTAGTTAATTTCATAATTACCTTTACATCTTCATAAATCTTGGAATATATTAATGAAATGTAATCACTTTTTTTTATATTTACTTGACATATAAAAACAATATAAAAGGTATGCAAGCAATGCAAGCAACATAGATTAAATGTTGAAATATAAATGCATTATGTAAAATATCAAATAATACCATGAAGACAATGTTGCTTCGATTTAATTACTTAACAAAATTCAGTTTAGTTTGAATAGATTATTCAATAATTGTTAAAAAACACATACACATATATAATGGAAATAAGAAAAGGAAAACGTATAAGGTATAAAGTGTTATACAATCGAAAATAATAAAGAACAGTTTAAAGATTACAAGAATTCAATAAAACGTACCGTTCATTCCAATGAAAGATGGTTTTCTGCCTTTCATGAGACCCGGAGGATCATCCAAACGGTTCATAGTACATTAATTCTTAACAGTCAATTATTTTCAACCACACTGATTATGAAAATACTAATTTTCTTTGTAAAAAAATAAACAACGTATATTTAAAACGACTTGCAACCGTTATAAAGCTTTTTTGCGAAACTTTTTCACAGTTCTTTACGCAGCTTAAGATTTTCGTATACATATCGAAGCCTATGACGTAGATGAGTGTGGTCAAACACATTGTGGATACATAAGCGCTATCATTTTTTGTGGTCGTTCAAGTAACTAACAAACCCGCATTTCGTTGCGGGAAATTTAAATTTTCATTTGAAATTCATTAATTCTTTAACAAAAGAGGGTTTCTCAATAGGCATTTACAATATGAATTTACAGAAAGTTTTTTTCAAGCACAAGAGTAAGGGATATATAAGAGTTACACAAAAAACACTTGTTTGTGAATGATACATAAAAGAATGGAACATTTAGGATAAAGTATACTTAAGCCACAATGTACTATAATAATCTGTTTTTCGGTAACATCCTTTATTTGTAATAAGTATCATAATCGGTTGAAATGAAGAAAATTCCTAGAGTGTATTAAAATACCGTGTTATTATCTAACGGTGTAAATCATTATTTTTGTCTGAGAGCACGACAATGAATAACTGTATAAATTCATAAGTATCTAACTTTTTACTTTTACGTAGCTTATTATATAAAATTGAAGCATTTTCCTTTTAAGGATTTACGATTTTGCTAATTAACATTCATCAAATGAACAAGATTTTCTATTAATTACTTGTACAATAATTATTTTAAAGTGGATTCACGAAGTTAAACTTTCATACAAAAGCAATTTAATTTTTATAATTTTTTTTTATTAAAACTAGTAAAACTATTTTTGCTAGTTTTAAATAGCGAAATTCCTCATAACTATAAAAATTTTTATTTTGAACTAAAATTCTGTAGCAATAAGCAATACTCTACATAAAGTTTTGATGACTTAATACGCTGAACATACAGAGTGTCATCGATTTGGTGACACAAGCTGCAAGGAGTTGAATCTATATGAAAAAATAAGTCGAAAAGAAAGAATAATATTTTGTCATTTAAAGTTTCGTTTTCGAGTAAATGTTGAAGACTTGTACATTTTTATTAAAGTGTTTGCTGACACCCTGTGTAATTTTTATAATATTTGTGTCTTTAAACAAGTACATGGTTTATAATTGATTTCTGTTCAATTTATCCATTTCTGTAACTTTCTAATTAAATTTACCGATTGCAAGAATATCATTGCATGCACTGATTCTCTATTTTATCTACTTACTTCGTAATTTAGCTCTCTAATTATACCAAATGTTCTATAACTCTACATATTCCATTATAACAATACCCTGAATGTTTTCCCACACGTTTCTTTTATGTTTAATTTATTTAATTATCTGACTATTCAAAAATTTACTCAAGTTCGACGTAACCTCTATACCTCAGAAAAATTCATTTCTCTTTTTAAATTAAAATCAATAAACGAAACGACGAGGCAAGCCATTTCTTTACTTTTACAATAGAATCGCTTGAAAAATTTCACGGTTGTCTCTCGAAAACACCGCATATGCGGAACGTCCGTGTCTAAAGCGGAACAACGGAGAACTAGATCAGAAAATGATTAAATTAGAAAGCGTCTCGATTACTTCGCGGTACCGGTGAATGCTTCTTCCATTTCGGTACGATGCTTTCATAATCCCCTTCCGTTTATGGCCACTCGTGAAAATTAATTAACATTACATATAATAGGGCCATCTTGGTGGGCTACTTGAATTTCATGATTTCATACACTGTGCACGAACAAAACACCTGCTAGAACGGACTTAAATACATACTTCGCCGTATGCTGCAATTATTCTCGTGTTTCGTAGACGCGTACGAATTATATACCGCGGGATAAAAGGAAAAAAAGCAAGATACATACATCGCCGTTCTTAAATCGGAAATACGCACCGTTCTCCTCGACCGGTCTAACGAAAAGCCAACATCACAATTGTGTGTTACTTTGTAACGTTAAACGCATACAAGTTCAGACCTGATTAATTTCTGATATGAATTAAAAATCATCGCGTACAGTGTTTCTGCCAGTCTTCGTCGAGACACTAAGCCGTTCGGTGTTATCCTTCTTCTGGTTCTAGTGAGTTGATGCTCACTGGGACGACTTCCGTGTCTGATCATCTGATGATACTCTCGATGTGTACATATCGGTGATATTATATGCGAATATATAATTCAGTGATTATCTATCAAGTCTTTTAACGTTTCAAGGATTCTCAACGATCGTTGTAACACATTGCAAAAACACTTGTGCGTTGTCAACGAGATTCAGGTTGTCTTAGAACGTATCTGTAGTAAGAAACTATCATGGCTAACAAGAAGATGCTTCCTTTGCCGTATCCTTTTTCGTTAGAGGAAGCATTAGAGAAGCACCCGGAAGTGAAGATGTCGGATATCGCGATGCTGAGAGAATGGTGCGAGAAACAACAACATCTGCCAAAAATTGCTGATCTGCATCTGTTGCTGTTCCTACACAGCAATTATAACAGTATCGAGGCGGCGAAGAATACTGTAGAAAATTTCTTCACAATTAGATCCCACGTTCCAGAGTTCTTTGCAAATAGGGATCCTCTAGGATCGAAGGACCTGCGCCAGGCGTTTAACACTGCGTAAGTTCTTATAAAGTTAGACATAAGTAATTTTATCTTATATTTTCTTCAACTTCGTACTATGAAATAATTGTTGAAGTTTCTATTAAAAAGATGTTCATGTATGTAGCTATTAAATGATATCAAAAAAGTATAAAACGTATATACACATTGTTATTCCTAAATATTATAACGCTTAGTGTGATCATAAAAAATGATATTTCATTTAGATGTTTTTCTACACCAACGTTTTTTTCTACTTCTGCTAAAATGATAAAAATTCATCATTTATTGGTGAAAATATGTGAAAATATAAGTATTTTGATACTACAAACTGTTTCGGTTAATAATTTAGCGAATGAATTTTATTTTATTTTCCACGCTCGGCAAGTACCTTAACACTTGTCGACAGGTGTACATGTTTAACGTAGAAATTTGTTTCATTTTTTACTGAGTTAGAATGAATCTACAATTGAAAATGAATACATTTATCGCGAAAGTGTTTCATCGAATGCAAACAATGTTGATTAAGCGAACGTATATGCGAGTATTGAAAAATTAGCAATTCAAATGCCGCGTACCAGCAAACAGGAGATAATGATTTCCGCGGTAATTAGTTTTTTTGCCTTTAACATAGATTCGCTACTCAATTGCCAGGACTATCGAAGCAAGGTTACAATATACTTTTCGGGAACCTAATGGATGGCGATTCGTCGCATTATTCTTTCGAGGAATGCACCAAGTACTTCTTCATGATATCAGATTTGATCGGATTGAAAAATGGACCTTGTGACGGATATATTTTCATCGGGGACGCCGCTGAAGTATCGTTAGGACATGTAGGCCGTATGAGTCCTATGGGAATGAAGAAGTTGGTGATGTACGTTCAAGAGGCGATACCTGTCCGTTTAAAGGAAATACATTTCATAAATACTCCGCCGGTGATGGACGTGATAATGAACATGGCGAAGCCTTTTATGAAGAAGGAACTGTGGAGTATGGTAAGAAAGAATTCATAGCATATGTGCATTTTTGTTTTAAATATTAGAACATTTATTTAATTCTATGTAAATTTTCTTTATTTTAATATCTAAAGAAATTTTTGGAAACTTGTGGAAATCTACTAAAATCTACTATAATCAACTGAATTCTATTTATATCTATTATATTCTACTAATTTTTATTGAAATCTTTTGAACTTTATGGAAATCTACTTAAATCTGCTAATACTACTGAATTCTACAGACGTCTGCTGAAGACTACTAAAATCTATTTATTGAACATGTAGCAAGTTTGATTGTCAATTTTAATGTAAAATTATTTGACACAGAAATTATTAAATTCCTCAAAAAAAAAAAAATTAATTTTTCTAGAATCATGAAGTATAATAAACACATGTATATTTTTATTAATATATGACACTAATTTTGGCGAGGAAATGTAATTTATGTCATACAATACTTTCTATACGAATACAAGTGTTTTAATAAACATACTTATGAACGGCAGTCTACGTAAAATATGAGTTGATAGATTTTGTTCAATTTTGTGTTGAAAAAGTATCGAAAAGAAACTTAAGGAATATGTAATTCTTCATCTTCATTCTCATTAGCAATTATGTTTAACAAAGTACGAAACAGAAGGCTATATCTTGTGTATAAAATGTGTACGGACAAAGTGAGAAAAGGCATGATCTAAACATCATACAGTAAGAGCCATAATTTAGCGTTCCTTGGGAAAGTAATTACCTTTATTCTTAATTAGTTATAACGCAAGTTAATAACAATATATCTTTAATAATTTTGCAAAATTGTTTTCGAAGTAATAATTTTTAATTTGTTTTTCTATAAGAATAATATTCAGTTTAAAAAGATTATTCAATTTCTTTTTTAACAATTCATTGTCGAAGAATCTGATAATGTTAAGAAATATAATTTACTTATTTTCAGCTATTTTATATAGCACGATTACTATCGCGATGTTCTGTTTCGTCAACATTTCAGAAAGAATGAGTAAAGGAATAAGGAAAAGTTCTGAATTTAGAAGGAAAACAGTAATTCTTTGTTACGTTATGTTGACATATCATGATAAATTCAGTTTACATGTATGAATAACAGATGATTTTTTTTTTTTATTGAAAGAAATGGAAAACCTTGACAAGTATATTTACCCAATGTGAATAAATTAACAAGAAACACTTTATGAAAATAATTTATAAAAATGACAAGGATGTAACATGGATATTCATAGTGTATGCATGCGTGTGCTCGACAATTATTTATTAAGTAATCGAAACAATTTTCCAGACGTTGCATACATCGATTTCTAGTTTTATTATGTCTTACTTGTTGATTACGAGAGCATTGACGTGTCATTTGCAACTTACGAATTGTACACGTCCTGTTCGTTGATGGCTTACGTAAAGTGTAATTACTTTATGTTAAACTCTGTGTGAAATAATAATTTTCCGGTCTGGAGAGCAGCAACGGTGATACTTTTGTCGATCCTAAAAGTGTTTAGAAACATATTACCAACTATACTACTTATTATACATGCATGCAATTTTCCTTGTTACCTGAAACATGTTTTTACCAATAATTTGAATTAAAATAGGCTATTCCGTGTACACTATATATGTACTCCATTCACTTCAGCTGAAATTCAATTTATAAATTTCATTATCTAACATTAATCGAAGAAAATAATTTTCCGTTTAATTATCTTTTAAACTCTTATTTGTCCTATGAAATTGTTTTGCAAGTTTGCTTCTTTCATGAGAAGATGAAAACCTAAAAAATGATTAAAAAATTCCTTTTTTCTTTTTTAATTATTCAAATGGAAGAAGCCTGTATTTCGTCAATTTTTTTTCTTGCAGATACATTTGCACTCGTCGTTAAGGACACTCGAGGAGTTTGTTCCTGTCGATCTTTTACCGAACGAACTCGGTGGAAAGGCCGGATCGATATCGCAAATGCACCAAGAGCAAATAAAAGAAATCGACGATAAACGAGAATGGTTCATTGAGGAGGAGAAATTGTCACGGGTGGATGAGTCATTGCGTATTGGCAAAAGTAAGACTGCGAACGACCTATTTGGGGTCGAGGGCACTTTCAAGAAGCTCGAAATAGATTGAAAAATTCGTTTTACATTTATATATAATCAGCATGATTACTTATTATTGTTTACTTTTTCTACGTAATTTTGCGAAGAACTTGTTGAATTCACGTTTCTTTGTATTTTCTAAGGATAGTAATAAAGATTCACATTTGTATGCCAGTTTTATTTAAATATCGAAGAAGTAAAATACTTTTTCACTGCTATTCCTCATTTTACAGTAACTGAGATGATGTTACTGTCGATCTGTGTTTTATAAATTATAGCACTCGAAAAATGTTTTATCTATTATTATCTTCTACGATGATATTAACTCTAGAGTAATTGTAAAAAGTGTGACAACGTGTTTAATTGGGCACAATTATGCATCGCGTTTCAATTTCTCGATTAATTATACTGTTACGAACCAACTGTTTGAAAGTTGATCTTTCACGATTCCATAAAATTTTCTTAATCTTTGTTAATAGTTTGTTATATTATACCTTTTCAAGTGATCTCTTTTATACGTTTAATTTTTAAACGAGAAATGTTGTTATAAAATATTTTATGTTTATTAAGACATGCTTTATTATAATCATAGTAGGAAATTCGATTTCACCTAGTTTATGCATTTCCGCTGAGTAAATCTGTATAACTACTTACTTGTTTATAACAAAACTTTATATACGTTTCTACACTTATTTAGTCCTCTATCAATAAATTCGATCAATATAAATAAAAAAGACCAATTTATTTGTCACTTAAACACGGTGCACAAATCGTTCAACAGTTATACAATAAATTAATATAGTTATCACGACGTGGTGCTCATAGTGTTCGATTATATTTCAATATGAAAAAACAGTAGAATTTTCGAAAAATAATCGATATTTCTTATAAATAACGTTCATTATATTCACATTTTTTATAAAGTATAAAATGAACAGAAGTTCCTATTGTTAAACATGAAGTTTCAAATAGTGACATGCTAATAATTGTCATAAGTTCGATAATAAACCTTGATAATTATATGGTAGACGAATTACTATAAAAAAGAAATACACCAAACGTAGGTTTAATTAGTTAACTACTTATCAAATTTTTAATGAAATTCTCTCAAGAAAAGCGTTTCTACAACTCGTTGCTGGAATCTGCAAACGATTTATTTAATATTGCAACACATAGATACGTGGTCTGTTAAAATCCGAATCTGGATTGTACGAACTAATAATTTCATTTAATTAAGGACGATATGTTGCAACGTCATGTAACATATTTTTTCCATGTCACGATACATATGCTGTTTCGTATCGAGTATGCAGTACTAGTTATTCAGGATGAAAATAAGAGAACTTTTTACAGAAAAAATTCTTGTTATTTCATTTTACATTCACTTATTTCACAATTGAAACAATCATTTCGTTCCAGTTGTTCATTAGAATAATATTAACAGCAGTAAGTATTAAGCATCGTCGTCTCTATTCTATGGAATTTCAGGTGTCTTTGCTAACCCCTTGAAAACATTTGAAAATAAAACGTATGATTAATATTAATAGTAATTCAATAATTTTCAAATTCGTGTGAAAGTAAATGGAAGTTCATTTTATTAGCTATTTAATCATTATTCAATAGCGACGATTTAATACTCTTATAAAACCCTAAAAGGGTAATACTAGCTATTGAATAGTTAAAAAATACATTGCATTTGCTATTGACAAATTTTGATTTATTTTTCAGTTATAGCTTTTCACGAAAAAAGATAACTAAATTTTCTGAAACCTTTATAATACTGCTGAAAATATGCACGAAATTATCACAGAATTTCTTTTCCGCGTTTTCATTACACATTATATTCTATATAAATGTGTATTCTTTTCCATGGTTTTTTGTGATTGCTATTGCATAATTTTCATGTCATTTGAAAATATATAATTTGCCACAGACAACCTCGGCTGTCACGCCATGTATGATTATACGATATTAACTCATTCCATTACGTTTTAACTGCTCGATTGTACATGAATCTCTATGGAAGTCAGTAGTATTCAAGCAGCCGGCACGATCTTCACGAAATAATTTCTCCTGGTATTGCAGTGCTTCACACTTCTCGTACATTTATATTTTTCATTTAAGTTGTTCCATAATCGCGTTACAACATTTATCGAGGATATCCAAAGCCGAAAGTACAATGATATATTAATGTTACGAATATGTAAATTTATTTAAAAGAAAATATTTCATCTCGTTTATCTAATTATTTAAATATTCGAAAATCGATCCAAAATGAGTGTCACTTGAATGCCTCTGTATTAAAAAATTTAAAATCTAAGTAACTCATTTTCCAAAAGGAAAGAATGTTATTGCAATTTTGTATTCAATTTAAAGTGTCTTTGTAGAATCTGCGAACAAGTCGTCTTAGAATATGTTACAAATGGATGAATTTAGTCATAAGTGTATTCATACAAAATATAATTGAAGGTACAATTCTGGGAAATATCAAACGACAATTTTTCTCGTAATTCGCGTAATTATATACACAAACTTTATTATTATAGTAAAATTTACTTTGTGAAGTTAGTTTTGAAATTGTACGAACGATTTCTCTAACAAATGTTTGTGATAAATAAAAATGTTCAAATGCATATAGTACAGATTTATACAGAATAAGTTAAAAAAGCATCATAAATATGTTTCAACTTAAAAATTGAACAAAATCTGATCGATTATTAAAGGTGAGAAAATAAAAATGAAGTTTTATTTTGTTCAAGTGTAGAATTGTGATATTTTACGAAAAAGGAGAGTCAATAATGGCCCCAGTTCAATCAATAAAATACGAGGAGGAGTTGAAGAGAAATCCAGATTTAAAAGATGAAGATATACAATTGTTGCGCGATTGGTGCAAAAAACAGCCTCATCTACCATCAATAACCGATTCCGAGTTGGCGTTATTTTTACACAGTAATTATTATCAAGTGGAAATCACGAAAACGACTATCGATACATATTATACTGTGAGGACTCTCGTCACCGAATTCTTCTCCAACAGAGATCCTCTTGGAACAAAGGAATTGAGAAAATCGTTTAAGACAATGTGAGCACACAAAGCATAAACAATTTTTTAAACTTGCTTCCTTGTAACTTAAAAATTACCCTATAAATAGTTATCATAAAATTAAGTTAGTTACTCATGAAATTAACAATCACGAGAGTAACTACATGTTATGTGGATAATGAGAGAATAATTTAGTGAAAAGAATTTTTCAAAGGATATTACAAATGTTAATATTAAGTTTCACCAGTGTAAATAAATATATAATTATATTAATTCTCTTGCAACAAAGAGATACTAAAAAATATTAAAAATTAAAAAAGAAATTTAAATACAAAATTCAACGAAAAGCAAAATGATTTTCATCGGAAAATTCATCGTAAAATTATTACAAAGCACAATTCGTATTTTCACAGCTGTTATCTACAATTCTCACTGTCTCAATTATCTTCAATCACGTATTATTCTGCTCATCAGTTGCACGAGCAAAGTTTACAACCTATTTTATCCTATGCGATTTTATTATCAATATTTTCTATAATAAATTTAAGTAAAACCATTAGTCACATTTAATTATAAAGGATCGTAAAATTGATTCCAGTACCGTCCAAGTTTTAAAGAACAAAACGCCGGAAGGTTATGCGATCCTTTACGGAAGGTTAATTGACGAAGAGCCCTCGCATTACGTTTACAACGATGGAATGAAATATCTGAGTATGGTAGTCGATCTATGGCTTCACAAGGAAGGCACCATGAATGGGCATATAATTTTATTCGATATGAAGAACGTAGTGTTCGGTCATGCTGCTCGATTGAGTCCTATGGGTTTAAAGAAGTATCTTTATTACCTGCAAGAAGCACTGCCAGTTCGTTTGAAGGGATTCCATTTCATGAATATCACAGCGGTGATGGACGTGATATTGAATATGATGAAACCGTTCATGAAGAAGGAACTATTGGATATGGTAACAAAGCAATTTTAATATATTTTATAATTAGATTTTCGATTGACCACCGATAGGAAGAAATAAAAGAAGATCAAAGTGTCGATAATTCAATTCTATAATTACTCAGTTTATACTGTTTGAGACTTACATATTTAATAGTTTGAGTGTTACAGACCTTTGTAAAAATTCAGTTGAAGAATTCCAAGCGGCGTGATCGCGGTTTTCAGATTTTATGTCGAAGAAAACCCACTGCATTTGATTGATATAGACAACTGATGGTGTATTTCCACTATACAAAAGTCAATGCGCTCATTATACCGATATCAATCATATAACTAACACATTTTATTTCTAGTTGTTATCATATTTAATCTAAGACTAGCTAAGAGAAACGTTATCGCGCCGCTTGAATCATTTCAACAATATTTTTCCAAAATCCTCTTGGACTCGAAAGGTTAATTGCAACAGTTATCCATGTATTTGTACATTATGGGCGCACAATTTATTTGAATTATATTAGACTTTAATGGGAAAAAAACACAAACATAGGAAGCGTATGATATTAGTTTGTGAAATGCAGACTCCATAATGTGCATGCTTTTAGACTTTTATTTAATACATTAAGCGCCGCGTCAGTCAAAGGTAACCGACAACAAATTTTTTAATATTATAAATAATATTTAAATAATATTCTATTACAAATTGAAAGTTTAAAACTTATGAGGAAAGAAAATCCTGTTTACATATTATTTTTATTAATATTTATATATGTATAGAATATATGGTATAATATAAAAATCATTTTAATGAACTATATTAAAACATTATAGGCAAAGATGTGGTGTTCCATCGCAGTTATAACAGTAACTTTTGACCGTTTTAGTTAAATTTTTGGCAACATTTCGTCTAAATCGTACAGAAATAAAAAGAAAGATAATAATTTTCGGTATCGCGTGGCCTAAGCGGAAAGATTAACAAATAGCGCATGGCGCTTAACATGTTAAACAAATGAATGGCATCTATAGGCGTTATTCGCAACGAAAAAGCAGCTCACGCTGGACGCCTACATGCGCTGGTTTTACTGAAACGATTAATAATAATTGAACATTTTAATATAACTTCATTATTTCTTCAAGTATCGTCGAAATTTTTAATTTTTCTCTGACATAAAAGATTGAGCAATTTTTATTAGTTTTCGATAGGCATGTTTAAAAGTATCTTCGCTTCTATTGATCAATCTATAAAGGGTGATTGTTGAGTGATTTTCTAATATCTGCAACTAATATCTTATGTTACTTTTAATTTGAAGCTTAATTTCATTTCATTTAACGACTCATTTTAGCTTCACACGCATACAAACTTGGACACACTGTCGAAATTCTTCCCTATAGACATACTACCGAACGAAGCCGGTGGAAAAGGTGGTGAGTTGCTGCAGCTTCATGAAAAATCGTTGAAAATATTGGAAGAGAATCGCGAATGGTTCTTAGAGGAAGAACGAACGAAGCGCGTTAATGAATCCTTGAGACCGGGTAAAGGGAAAACTGCAAGTGATCTATTTGGTGTCGAGGGAACCTTCAAAAAGCTCGAGATTGATTGAAACGATTCAAAGCTGATCAGTTTTTTAAACATAAAAATGAATGTGAAAGTAAAGAAATGAAAAATACAACGATGAATTCATTGTAAATGTTGTTTTGGAACAATTTCCAAATAAATCTATACGCAGCATGTTTTTGTTTTCTTTTTTAACCCTTTGTACTCTGAGCATTTTTTTTTTACATGATCGATCATCGACTTCGGCACACTCTTGCAATGGAATTTTTGAAAATTAAAAATTTATTTATTTTCTCAATTTGTTTTATTTTAATATAAATAAGACTTGTATGAAGTAATGGTTTATGTTACAAATGTCGCCATATCTTTTGCAAATGGAAGAACACTAATAACGTAGTGAAAAGTGATGAAATGAAATTAATTACTGTTTACTTTTACCAGACTTTCAAGAAAGCATATCAAAGTTTGTATTACTATACAATAAGTTTATCCTTTTAAAATTAATAGTTAAAAAAGGAGTTATTAGGTATATATTTCCTACATTCGAATGTTTACGGTGTCACCGATCTAGTGATACAAGTCGCAAGGAGGTGAATCCACATGGAAAAATAAGTCAAAAAGAAAGAATAATGTTTTTTCATTTAAGCCTTTGTTTTCAAATAGATCGGTATTGAAGATTTCTTCAATTCATGTACATACACTTGGCTACGCTATAGACTAGTTTTTGTTGCATCTGTGTACGTGAACTTGATCAATGTCACGATTTGTTTCTATTTGCATGTTGAATTTCAAGGCTTTGCCGTTATCACACTTCGGTAGATCTGTAAGAAACTATTTAACAAACAAATATCCCGTCTAAACCGGTCGTGGAAGTACAGTGTCGTGGCCACTATAATCTCCCGACTTGACGCCAATGGATTTTTACTTATGGGGCTACATCAAATCACTTGTTTATGATGAGGACGTTACAAGTAGGGAATACCTCCAACAGAAAATACTGTTTGCATTCGAACGTTCAAAAAGAGAAAACATTTTGAAAAATGTTCACAGAAGTGTCCAGAGAAATGTTTTGACACGTTGCAACGCGCTAGAAAAACACCACTTTCCACTATAATTGTGTTACCACGAAAGAATGCTTGTTACCTTCGAAGAAGCGCCAATGTTAAAACAGGCTTAACACGTATTGCCTCCACCTTTTCGTCAGTTTCTTATATTACTTTCACTGGCTGACTATCCTTTCAGTTTATTCCAATTCGTGTTAACGAAGGTGTCGACGTAAATACAATCGCGAAGATGAAGAATCTAATGGTAAGCGTATCGACTTTACTAATTCTATCATACCTCATTAAACAATTTTTGAAATTGTTCTAATTACAGTGCAAATTAAAATTATATTTAACGTATCAAAACAGAAACAATTTTAATTAAGTGATTAGTTATGATGCATCTGATGCAAGTTACTCTGTTCTATAAAATAACTAATCAATCAGATTTGAAGAAGCAAAGTATGTTACACAAAAATTCGTTATGTTACTTTTTTTTCAAAAACAAATATTTATTTTTATCGAAGATATTATTGCACGATGCAATCAGAAGATTTCGTAATTCGTTTGGAATTTCGTCCATCCACACGTCTCATCATATGACACACACGACTGCATTAGCATTTCTATTATAATTCTTTTCAAATATTGCTATTAATGTATTATAAATATTCAATGTTTCGAATCGTTTGCTATTCATGTAGAATAAACACTTAAATCGAATACATTTATCTTTAATTAAAAAATTTGAATGACAAATAAATCATTTGGATATGAATGATAACAAGCATAATTATTGAGAAATTGAATCGATCATATTGTCACGAGCACCGTGTATAATCTCATGGTCTGCTGGTGCTCACTTCGGAATCAATGTGAACTGATCAATTTATTAGCCTTGGAGGAACCGGAAATTGAAAGTGTGTATCACATAAAACTTGTGTAAATGTTACTAAAGATTGTGTCTTAAATTATTAAACATACCTAACAACGATAATGCTTATCGTATAATAATATCATATTGATAAATATAAGAACAAATAGCATAATGAAATTAGAAGAGATTTATTTTTACGTATTCGGTTATTCAATTAAATATGTAATTCTCATTAATATTCAGACACTCTTTAAAACAGAATAACTTTTTTATAATTGGACCAAAGGACGTGTGTCTTTTGTTTTTCTTTTTTTTTTTTAATTAAAGTGATTAGATTATTAGATGATGAGTTAAAAGATTTTTGAAAAAATGGCAGTTAGTCAGAAGTGCAAAGAAAATAACGAAAGTCGCCTTTTATAATTTTTTTGTCTGAGCCTATAATGAAAATTTTAAAAATACGTTTTGTAGATTTATATCAAGTACATACATGCTGAAAATTTCATCGATATCGGTTGACGTTGTAATGAGCTGGAAGTTGTTAAAGATGGCGAAAATCGAAGTCTTCTGTAACTTTGGATCTACAATTGCGATAAATCAAAAGATTTCTACATCTTTCAGTACCTTCGCTTGTTTGTACATTGATCGATTTTGATGAAATTTTCATCATGTGTGCAGTTGATATAAATCTACAAAACATTTATCTTAGCCTGCCAAAAACGACCTTTACCATTTTCTTTGCGATTCCGATCAATTGCAATTTTATTAAAAATTTATATATACATCATCCAGTAAACTAATCCTTTTAAATTCTAAAAAAGTACTCGCGTCATTTAGTCTAATTTCAAAAAAGTTATTCTGTTTCGAAGGGTGTCCGAATACTAATGAGAATGACTGTATATCCAGAAACGAATCGGATCAAATGCCTAATTAGAAAACGATATGTTTTAATCAGATCGCAATCGTTTTAATTCACTCATGTTTGGGAGATGTATCACACATTTTGCCAGAATATTTAACGACGACTACTACGACTCCACAACCACCCCCCAGACCTTACAGTTTTCAGTATCAAGCAGGAAGACATCCTGGAAATGTGGATCGAGTTCATGAAGAAAGTGGGGATGGTTCTGGACATGTTCGAGGTATTATAACTATAGCATATTTCGTATAAAAAGTAATTGCAAATGAGGAATATTATTTATGTTTTATCCAAACTTTAGAAAGATGGAAAAGTGGTAAATTATGGCAATGCACAATTTTATTAAAATTAATTACAATTAGTCTATTAAACCTTTTAATTCCAAATCCGAATGAAAGTTACTTTTCTATGACAAATACATTTAAAATTTATTTGGATAAATTGAAATTATTATAGCAATGTGCAATTCTTTAAAGATTAATTATAGTTTGTCTATTCGGAACTAAATGTTTAATTTTAAGTTTGAATTAGAGTTACTCTTCGTGTGACAAATATATTTGAAAATTATTTGGATAAATTAGTCTTATTATGGTAATGTACAATTTTTTAACAATGAATTACAATTTATTTATTTAAAATTAAACGGTTTAATTTTAAACTTAAGTCAGATTTACTTTTCTATGACAAATATATTTAAAATTTGATTTTTTCATCACTTGTCTTTTAGGATCTTATTCTTTCATCGATCCTAAACATAAAGTACGTACGGTAGAGTACGCAGCCGATGAGAATGGATTTCATGCATCCCTAATAAATTATGAAGACACGGTTGCTCAACCTGTCGATTCTGAAGCTGTAAAGCTCGCTAAGGAGAAACATTTTCAACTTTATCAAAAAATCGCTGAAGCGAATGCTCATGGTGCTCCAGGAAATCTTCCAAGGGTAACAAACGTTTTTTTTTTACTATCTTCAAAACTGTTTGTTTGATTTTTGTTTATATAGGCTCAAATTTTTATAGGCCATGAATTTATAGTCACAGATTTTACTCGTATCATGTAGATAAATAAGAAAAAAAAACTCAGTGAATTCAAGCTTAATTTAATAATGGATAGAAAAGATGGAACATCAATTTAGTATACATTATGTTACTTTTATGTGAAAATTTGGATCGTCCAATTGAAGTATTTACTGAAAAAACATTTACGTAACGTGATTTCCACGGAAGCATAAAAAAAACATCATATACTTTAGCTTCTTGCATGATCAGCTAAGATGAATCATCGAATATTAAAGACATTCATCGTACAATCATAAATTACTTAAACATATACCTCACACTGAGATATTTCAACCACCTTATTAATTACTCGCCGTACACTTGGCACCTATTTCGAATCATCAGCAATTCAATTTTAACCCTTTGAGTAGGACTACTTCAATGTCATAATTTATATGAATGGAATACTTTACTATACGTAGAACTAAGTCATCGCTTTAATTCCTTATTTAGGCTAAATTAAAACAATTATTTTTATTTTTCTCAAAATATGTTATTTCTTTAAGAAGAGAAATATTTCAGAAATGCCGTAACTTAAAAATAAATTATGATGAATTTGAATATTCGAATTTGAGAATAGCATATGTGAGTCTATAGACCGTGTCGATAATTTATGCCTGACGCATATATGCGTTTATAGCACTCAGTCGGTTAATTTTTTGTAATGAATAAACAATACAACAATCAATGTCGATATATTGTACCATAATTGTTACATAATATATCATACAGCAATTATCTATAGTGAATTCATCGAAAAACATGAATTTTTCACATATGTCGCTTCTTAACACAGCCTACCGACAACTTATATACAATGTTAACTCCTTTATCAAACCGAATAATAATGGAGTCTTTAAAAAAAAATAACATCATAAAAGAACATAAATTGTTCAACTGGTCAAACGATTGGTCGCAGTAAATAAAACAGACTACATTTTATTTTTCTCATAAGAAAAAAAGTAAATGTCCAAAAAATCAATTGTATGTATATTATAAGAAAAGTTGTGCAGTTAAATGGCGATATAATAACATTGCATGTAGAAAATGTTTAAAATAAAATTGAAAACGGTCATTTAACCGGTCGTGGTTGGTGTATAGTGTTAAATAAGTTTACTACCATCAACGCAGCATATGCGGTCTAAAATGTATCGTTCAGCATGTTATTGATTTAATGCTGGCAGTGAAAATGTTATCTTATAATTAATTTACAATTCATTTAAAGAAGTTTAACAAGTTTTTAAATATCTTTCCTATCAATTTTGTGAACAAGCACGCTCGAAAGAGGCTCAATTTCATCGCTATAAATGATTCGAAACTATGGCTTTCACCTGACAATAGCGTGTTTCGTCTTACAGGATTCTGCGAGTGTGGGTAGAGCGAAGGACAGACATATTCAACTTTACCAGAAGATCGCCGAGGAACATGCCGCAATTGCCGCACAAAGAGAGGCCGAACGACTATCTTACGAGGCCACTTCTGTTGTTAACGATGTAAATCCAGATCATGCGTACTAATTTTACAACATACGTTCACAAGAATTACTTTGGAAATACGATAACGTTCGGTGTTATTTGAAACGGCATGTCAAATGTAATATTCGAAAGTTTTAATACTCAATACTCAATACAGCATATAGGATGCTTTGAAAAGAGGGTTTGATAATTTAAAAGTTCATAATGCTTACTCAAACCAGCAGAGAATGGATTAATTTAATCCACATAGATTCACAAAATAATCACGAATGAAACGATTAATTGTACACAACGTTCAGTAACTTTTGTTAACATTCAGACACATTTTAGAACAGAACAACTTTTTTAACTCGTTCAATTCCGGGTATTCTTTCTTATATGATCGATATCATCGACTTCAACACACTTTTGCAATGAAACTTTTGAAAACGGAAAATTTTATTTTGAAACGAAAACATGATACATGCTTCAGAATTTATATATGTTTATTTCCTTTGTCCATTTGCTTTATTTTAATATAAATAAAACTTGTGTAAAATAATAGTTCATGTTGCAAATGTCAAAATGCAAAGGGTTAAAATTGGATCGAACGATTTAAGTTTATTTTCATTTTTTTTTAGAAGAACTAGACGACGTGTAAAAAAATATTTGAGGATATTACAATTGAAAACAATATTTTTGTTTGAGCCTGTAATGCAAATTTAAAAAATATATTTTGTAGATTTATTTCAGTTATAACATGAGAATTTCATCGGAAGCGGTTGATACAGAAACAAGCGACAGACATTAAAAGATGTAAGAATCAAAAAACTTTCATTTTGATAATTTTTAACAGTTTATAGCAAAATTAATCGATTTTGATGAAATTTTTGTCAATTAAATAAACTAATTGTTTAAACAAATTCAAGTTGACTGGTTCAATTTTAAAAAACTTATTCTGTTTTAAAAAATGTCCCAGTATTAATGAGAGTAACTGTATCTGATTAAAGGTAAACCTGATTTTTAATTATTATAAACTTTATTTCAGCTGGAGTAAATTATAAGAATATTAAAATGTAATTTTTTTATTGAAGATAGTTGAAGAGATGTATAAATAATATTATGTGGTGTTGTAATAAATTGTTAGATGTATAAATTAATAATAAATTTATAAAGATAAATAATTATAGGGAATTTTAATAGAAACATGAAATTCTCTATCAATGGTTATTTAAGTTCGTCCGGTCTTAATCACGATTTTCGCTGTGACCGAGGATGTATAAGGTATACATAATATTCGACAACTATTGGTAAGAAAATCGAAAGGATAATCTAGAAGCTGATATAAGACGAAAATTAAAGATAAAAACAATTGCGGTTGAGCCTTCTTTGTTTAATTATTGACGTTTAAATGTATGATTTAATACTTCCACATTTTCCCGTTTTAACATCTTTCACATGAAGCAACTTCTTAAATGATAGATACGAAGAATGAGTAGTGTATTATTTTTCTTACATAATCATAGAAGAAAGTTGTAGAAAAGTGCTTTTGTGTGAAAACGAATAATCATTAAACTCTTTTAATAACAATTTAATCTATCAATCTATAGATTAATTTTCTTTTGTCGTGACAATAACCTATATGAACAGTCATTCAATCGAATATTTATTAATTATTATTATAACATCAATAATCATAACATCATTGTGCTAGGTGTAGTCCAAATACAATTGTAATTTGACCAAGTGACACAACTTGTAGGTATTTTTTGTTGTAGTTCATTCTAGTTATGGTTATATACATGTTTCTACAAAAGTATATATGTATATATGTATATTCATTTTATATAATACAAACACTGGTATAACAAACTATTTATGAGCAAATGTCATTATCCCACAAAAATAGTTTCCTGTTACACATTCGCATTGTTAATTAAGTAAACATTTTATTTTCATTGAAAACATCAAACGTGACATTGATATTAAAGATTTTTTTACTTACACTACTGGCGATTTGAGATCATTTATACAATTTTGTATAAATTATTGAACAATTGTCAAATCACAAAAATAAAAATTCCGAAACTTTACAACCAATTCGGTAACTTTCTATGGTGTATTCGAGGGCTTCGAATGTTATTGGCAATATACAATAATTACTGAGTGAACTTTCAATGCCGTTCATAATAGTCTTTTCAAACTTTCGTTTAAGCACACTGTTTGCCATCTAGTGGTTATATACGCTATCAAACGAAGGTGCAAACTCTGAGAGTACATGTGGCGCTATCTACTACGGAGATACTATTACTAAACTTCAGAAATCAATTTTTGATTTCCTCCTTGTGCGTGATACCAACGAATACCGCTAGGTGGTATAGGCTGCTTAAAGGTATACGTGGCGCCATCTAGCGATGGAATATATGCACTACCAAAATGGCTGAGAGTTGATTTCTGGAGTTTAGTAATAACACGTCGACGTTAAATGGCGCCACACATACTCTTAATTACGTGGCGCTACCTGGCGGTGCCTATTGGTACTACGCGAAAGAATTAAATCAAGGATTGTTTTCTGATTGTTAGTAATAACATTTTGACGTTAGATGGCACCACATATACGTCTGCATTTTGCGCGCTGTTTTGGTACTACTGGTTACCGCTAAATGGCGCAGCAATGTCTTTACACATAGACAATTTTGAAAAATGGTTTAGAATTCTTATTTTTATGATTTGACAATTATTGAATAATTTGTACATAGTTATATAAATGATTCTAAGTTTGTTGCTCTTTATAATAGCAGTAGGTTGAACAAAAAAACTTTTATGTCAATTTCGTATTTGATATTTTCAATGAAAATGAAGTGTTTATGCAATTATCAATGTAAACATATGTTAGGTGAGTGTTCCTGCGGTATTTTTATTTATCGATATTATATTATATCAGTATTTATATCGTATAAAATAGGTACGTACGTGTATAAATTTTTGCAGAAACGCGTGTATAATCATAAGAATAATAAAGTACAACGAAATATATCTGCAAGTTGTATCATTCAATCAAGTTACATTTATACTTTTACTGTATATTGTGCAGTGGTGTGTTGATTACTTTATTGTTGATAATAAATTATGATTAGAAATATTGTTAATAAAAAATTCTGACGATCTTTTTGCACTGGAAATAAATTCCTATTATTACTGGCCTAGTGAGGTAATACCAATCCCAATGGATATAGTAGGATGTGACACGAAAGTGGTAATGGGGTTCTGAGCACGGAAAGGTATAACAAAAACAAGACACTACAGATAATCTAGATAATCTAATTACTCTCTTGTTCTGCAACTTCTTTCTATAGTTTTGCAAAGTAATTATGTTATCATTATAATATTTCTTTAATTGTTTATTAAAATAGTTTTCATATGTAGTTTGAATTTTGGATGAATGAATCTTTGTTCTTTTAACTTTTTTATTTGAGCACAATACACGTTTGTATTAATAGTTTCATTTTCTGAAAATAACTCGTAATACAAAACACGTTGTGAAGAACATAATTGTATCGTAGTACAACATTTTTGAGAGATCCATACAATTTTTGGCGCAATTTATCGATATAGTATGAACATATTCACGAATCTTACTTTGATAATGTATCGATTTACCGTTGGTACATCTGCCATAATTAATCTGTAGCTTAGTTCAGAGTATTCGGTATCGTGTAGTACAGATACGTGCGAGCATACAATTGCGCTTTATATTTTCGTTGAAGACGAAAAAATGTCGAGGAAACGTAAATTATCAAACGTAAAGGAAAGGTGTCGTATTTGTCTTGTTGATAATGGATGTATGAGTGATGTATTCGAAGAACGTGTACAATCAAAAGTAAACGATTTGAGTAAATGCACCTCTATCCACGTATGTTTACACTATATTTTTGTACTTAAATATTTGATTATATGACTTATTTTATTGTATAACTGTGGAATCTTTTTTTTCTAGATTAAGGACGAACATGGTTTGCCAACTATTATTTGCCATATATGCCTATACAAATTGGATATGTGGAATGAATTTAAAGAACAATTTATACGGTCAAACCAAATGTTGTTGAGTCAATTAGAGCTTGCAGAAACATCTGATAATGAGGTAAGAATATTGAGCTTATTAAAAATAACTTTTTTTAAGGGACTGGACTTAATAAAGGATTTTTATCACATATGAAGTATATTTTTCATTGTTTGTATATGAAAATATATATATGTACATATGTACAGAAATTATATACAGTAATTTATACATTGCTATATTCTTTTATGTTAGAATTCACAATCCAAAAGAGCATGTAATAATCTAGACCAAAGTGAAGAAGATAGTCTTTCTGATACTTTTGATAAGGTATTATTATTAGTTTAGTATTAATATTTTTAATTTATTTTTAATTTTTAATAACATAAGATATCAATAAATGCATTCGTTCCAGAAAAAATCAAAGTCAGACATACCACCATTAATACCTTTAGAGTTCACAAATACAGACAAAGTATCAGAACAAACAATGCTTAAGGACATGTATATATCTGAAGATGATGTTACATCTTCAAAGGACTCTTCACAGAGAACTCATGATGCTTCCAATGATGAAAAATGTAAAGGTGGTGAAAAAGAAGAAAATAAAGATAATGCTAAAGGAAAACTATCGTTAGTTCCAGTTAAGGTTAAACCATTAACTGGAAGACGTAACAGAACAACTGAACGAAGGAAAGCATCCACTAAGAGGTGGGTTGCAAGAAAAAAGGCACTTTTAGCAGCAACAGGAGAAAGTGTCACAGATACAGATTCTATGGGATCAGATGATACACAGTTGTCACCAGTGCAGAAAGCACGAGCAAAAACAAATATGGATAAAGAAGTTGAGAAACAAAAGAGATTGGCTATAGCATTAAAAAATTTTGAAACTAATATGACAGATAAATGTGTTATTAAACATAATAAAGATGATTTTATAAGTGTGGATACTGATTCTGATACACATAGAACAAGATCTCTTAAAGATATCAGTTCTGATGCTTCATCACCAGAAAGTAAAAATACTGTGAAAGGATCTACTGAACAAAATGAAGTAAAGAAAGATGCATTTTTTGAAAGTACAAAAGAAAAGGAAAATTCTCCAATTTCATTGCCAGAACAAGTTGTACAAAAAAAATCACCAAGCAAAGACAAAATAGACATTATCGAAGACACATTTACTCCATGCTCTGTAAAATCAGAATTAGAAGTTGGGGATGCTACATATATTGTTACTTCTACATTAACGCTCGCGGAACCGCATTATCTGAATAAAGCAAATTTGAATACTTTATCGAAAGAATTTAAAAATGGTAATATTGAACAAAATTCTCAAGAGAAGAATACTGATATTATAGATGCTGTACAACTTCGTCGAATAAATCCAGTTCCAATAGATTCTTCTAATAAGAAATGTATTGAAAGATGTTTGAATATAGAAGTAGAAGGGACAGAGATAGAAGCTTTAAAGCGTGTACAAGTTGAATTAGCAGGTTTTGTAGAGAAAGAAATGAAACATAGGTTATTTGGAACAGCTAGTGATAACATAAATAACGATAAAATGGGAAACGGTTGTAAAAATTCATATCAAACTTTAGATCAACAATTGAAAAGTATAATAGAAAAAACTATAAAGAAAAATTTTGAATCTTCTATGATGAGAAGTTGTGGTTCCGATTTTAATTCACGCAATCAACAACCTGAAAGGGTTTCACCAGCATTGGTAAAAGAAGCAATGGATTCTAAAAAGTATCAACCAAAAATTCTTTTGAAGCGTTTAGATATAGCAAAAGAAAGTAAACTTCGCAATATTAATAATTTGCATGTTGTAGCTAAACGTACAGTTAAAAATAAACTTGGTGGGCCATTTAGTATGGTTTCCCATAAAAGACAAAGTGTGCCACCAATAAGATATAATGATTATAATACTTCTGCTTTGGATTCTGACTCATATTTATCCGAAGAAACAGAAGCATCTGAAACATCTAAGACAGAAAATCATAATACACACAAATCACTTGAAAGTAAAGGACAAATTAGTGCAACAAATCAAGTAGAAGAATCTAAGCATGCAGATTCAAATGCTACTGTTAAAAATGAAAATAAAATAGAAAGCCAAGAAAATGTTTTTAAAATAACTTCACCACATGGAGAGAAGCATATGTGTGGTGTTTGTGAACAATCATTTAGCAGCCGCAACGATGCAGTAGCGCACGTGCGTATGCACAAAACAGAGACTACTTCCATACTGCGTCATAATAAACACAAAATGATGCGATGTAAGAGGTGCCACGAAATAGTGGAAGCTAGATTTGTGAAAGCCCATGTATGTAAATCTACAAAGCAACAAATTCATAAATGTTATGTGTGCAATTCCACATTTAGAACTGAAAAACTTTTAGTTCGTCATTTAGAAAGTCATGATCAGTCTGAATTTAATATAGAAAATATAACAAAAGGTGAATCCCAAAAGTTGAATGCAAATACATTGCAAAATATTAAAGAAACGGTATATCTAAAGTCTGAGAAAAGTCAAATTTCAAAAGGAGAAAATAGTTCGGTTGTAAAATCAGATAATCCAAGGTTAGAAGTTAGCAATGTTCAATTATCTGGGACAACTAAAGGAGTGAAAGGAGACAGTCCATCAGGAGTAGAGAAACCAAAGAAAACGTACACATGCTTTGTGTGTGACAAAATATTTACAGATGAGGAAATATTAAAAGATCACTTGCAAAAGCATTGTGATGATATAAGTGAAGATGATAGAAGTCCTGGTAAAGAACAATATCAATGTGCTATTTGTGGTGATTCATTAGAGACTGAAGATGCATTAGGGGTACATGTTGAAAAACATTTATTCGATGAAGAAGACGATAATCCTAATCTTATTAACATTGCTAATGAGAATGATAAACCAAAGGACGAATCTTATCATTGTTTACAATGTTCTGAAACATTTAATTCAGAAATGTTATTGGAAATGCATATGCAAGCTCATGAAGAAGAAGCTGCAATAGCAGAATGGGAGAAACAAGGAATAAAAGCATATGAATTTCAATGCATGATTTGTGATGAACTTTTTGAAACAGAAGAAGATTTATCAGAGCATTTATATATACATAATGGAAATGCACATGTTTGCCAGTTATGCGATAAACCATTCGCAAGTCTCGAAGACTTGCAAAAACATGTTGCAACTCATTGATCAAATTAATAAAAATTGGAAATTACTACAAAGTACATTCATAAGGTATAATGTGTATAATTTTGGGCGTATAATCGTTGAGTATGTATTTTGTAGTATGACCAAATTATAAAATTTAATTTCAATATTGTTCTGTTATAATAGTTACTTTGCCTATAAATATAAATTTAAAAGATATTGTTAATATAGTAAATAAGATTATGTATAATAATATATGGATATATTAAGGTTTAAGAACAGTTTCTAAGTACATATATGTTCAAGTTACTTCCATTTCATAATTTAATGAAATTTATTGCACTTACTTGTTTTCTGAATGATGTTTAGTTATTTTCAATATTGATGATCTGTATGTGCAGGGCGCGACTTACAAACGTTAGAAGTTCATGCAAATGGTAAACAATACGAAGGTTACATGTAAACTAAACTTAAAGAATTTAATTACGATAATCGCATTACCATTTTGTAGCAATTTATAAAAGATTCATTTTTATGTACATATGCTAATCGTATCTCATACGTACGTAAAAATGCATTAAACTTACATGTATATAGTAATATTTAATAAAGTATAGTTTAAATTTTAGTAAGTATTAATTTTTTATGCATAAATAAAGTGTAGTTTTATTTTGAACGTATACGAACTGTAATATAAAGTTTACGTAATATTTACCAGAATAAATTAGAAACAGGTCCGGTTAAATAAATACGTGTATAAATTATGTTTTGTTGACTGAAATTTAACATGTATATTAATGTGTATGCAAATATAATATGTTTTTATACGGCATAATGTTGTACATTAACTGTTCCTTTTAACAATTTTTGCTCGATGTAATGTACATTTAATTATTCTGGTCAGAGTGTGATTAATATTATATTTATCCTCGCCATTAATATATACGAATTTCTCACGTGACAAATCGTTGCTAACTTAATTAGCATTTACGAAATTTATTTATTTCGACGCATTGTATAATTAATATATAATTAATATATTAGTGAAAACAGTCACTGTATCATGAATTATGTAATATTTCGTACATATGCTATTTATTAAGTTATACATAATAAATTTTATACACAAACTAGAATCTATTTAACAACATTATGGAATCGCGAAACCTCTTTACAGAAAATAATTTTGGAGGACTAATGATGTAAACAATTACAAAAATCAGTCGCTGGCTGAATTGTAAATGTTATTATATATTCTACTATATTTACATAAATACTGGGTATAGTGACACGTTATTTACTCATGGAAAATAACTAGCATTTGTCACTATGTACCATGAAAACTTGACTTGGCTTTTAATAAGTCGATATTCTTCCGAGCGCTTTACGAAATCATAAATTAACAACTGATTTCGTTAAAGCCGACTATAACTGCTTCTCGTATTCGTCTTGTATGGAAAACTATAAATGCTTTCATTTCGAACCATTTAAATCTACAGTTCGTTTGGTTTCACAATTACTCCGCAGCGTTCTTTTCTATATTAACTTAAAGAGTGTGTCTCTATACTAAAAATATTCTTGAAAGCATGTATTCGTGAAGGTACATCGATTTACGGTGAATATTTAACTTAACGTCAAGTAATTTATGCTACGAAAGAATATATTTGACTCAATATATTTTGCGCTTTCATTTTCACAATTCTTTAGGTCGTGTTTACATCTATTAGAGAAGGAGTAATGATTATATGAAATACCTTCGGTACTTTATGTTTAATCTTATATAAAATTCTTTCGTTTAATTAAAAAGTGTATTCAGATTTTATTCTCATAAACAATAATTCAACATTGTTTTAATAATAGAAATTGTGTACAAAGAGTACGATAACTGATGGCTTAATTTTCTCATTATAATTTATCATAAAACTGATATTCCAATATAATTATAATTTTCAATTATAATTTATAATCAGAATTTAATTTCATATAAAGTAATAAATTTTCTGTTTGTTTGTCTTCCTTTAACCAACATTAAAGCACTACAATAAAAAAAACAAAAAAAAACATTAAAAAAAACACAATTCTGGGTCCCAAATTTATTTGCTTAGTACATTTAATGTACGTATTTTCAAGTGGTTTCTCACCTCCTTTCTCTTTTTTTTTCATGTCGATGTACTTCGAACATCATAAAATCTCAACTTCATTAAACAATTGCAACTTTACATACCGTTTGCGTTCTTAAATCTATTATATACAACGATACCATTCGGAAAGAATAGGTTTTAATAGTATTATTTTAATAACAATAAATTAAATATACCTCTCGTCGCGTTCGCCGAAATGTTTCTCCATAGCAACAATGCCTAAAATAATATAGTGAGTCGGAAAGAAATGTATGATTGTACATTATTTGAAAGAAAAATCTAAACTTATAATATACTCGTGGTGTTTGCGTTATCCATCTTATCGTTTATAGCACTAATTTAGATCGATGGATATAGGAAACCCTAGCTACCTACGGAAAACGATTACCCGTTTGGAGTACAAGTTTTTTTTCAAAGTGCTATCGCATCGATTCTTCATAATCGATCTCGGTGAGAGAGAGAGAGACAGAGAGAGAGAGAGAGAGGGAGAGAGAGAGAGAGAGAGAGAGAGAGAGAGAGAGAGAGAGAGAGAGAAACGAAACAGGCGCACGCATTTTCATATCACGCTTACAACAGTTTTCTTTATCGATCGCTGAATTTCAATAGTTTATTTGTAACATCGAACTGTAAGATTTATCGTATTATAGCTTTTCGTGTGTTATTGTTTTCCTTTTTTTTCTTTTTTAGCGATCATGATATATCACACAAAATGAACGATCTCTAATATAGAGTCTCATGTAACTCTCTTATCTAAAAACATTTACAAATTTTTCTCTTATTTTTTTAATAAACGCGCTATTTCATAGAGAAATAAAGAACAAAATAAAAATTTTGTTTTTTTCTTTTCGTTTTCTTTTTCTTTTGCTTTCCGTACGTGTTACGTGTTAAGTAACTAACAGTGTTCATGAAATTTGGCTTCACGTGGTAATTTACGGAGACACAAGCTCTACGTAGCTTGCGGGATAAAGACCCACTCTACCGTCTTTTCGTCCTTTACACCATCCTTGCTCGTCTTTGTCTGCTAATTTATCGAATATGTCGCCTGCGAAAGTGTAAGAATTTCGTGTGTTATATTATGTCACGAACGTAATTAGCATATAATAATATTCCTAAATATTTATATTGTTAAACATATTTTGTAACATAATGGAACGAAGAAGGAAGGATAGTTTTATTCAGATATTCTAGGATTTGTTTCGTGGCAGAAGATACTTTTACAACCATATTAAGCTGATTACAAATGAATGCAACGTTGGTTTTTCGCATACCTTCTTTAAAGCTAAGCTCGTCTACGTCGACCCCTTCATAATCGTACAATGCGCGTACAAGAACACCAGGTTCTCCATTATCTACCAACGGTTCGCGGCTATACTCCTCCCACTCTTCTTCTTCGAATGGATTTGTTTCTTGTTTGGCATTTGTACCATTACTGTAGAAAACAACATCGTTTGCATTTATCAAATATGTATTACATTAATAATAATGTATAGAAAATTTCATATTTTTTAAGATATTCTGTGCCGTGGGGAAAATTAGTATACAGTAGATTCTCGTATAATGCGTCAAAGATTTTGGGATTACTGTTTTCATATAACATGGTTGCTCATACAACGCGCTAAGTAATCAAATGCAGGAATTTCATACGTTTAAAAATGAAATTTGCGTCAGTTGAGCATTAACTTATTTTTTCGATCAATTATAAATACATAATAAATTTGTCTAATTATTTCTTTTTTTAACATTTTATAAAATAAAAAAGATTTTATTACATATATTAATAATGTTTTTTTTCATTAATAGCACATATATGCTGTTTATATATAAAAAGGATTGTCTTATTTCACAAAACATAAAAAATAAAAGTTAACATGACAATAACCATTTCAAACATGTTACTTTAGATGATACGTGTTATACGAGAAAAATTCTCATACAGTACAATTTCCTATAACGCGAATTCATACAACGCGTTATTCGGGAGTCTACTGTAGTTGAATTTTGAAACGAGGTTGAAAAGTTCCATTAAAATATTTCATTGCAGAAAAATATCGATATTTTTGAATTATCGACATTTTAATTTCTCTTTAAAGATACTTTAATTAATGCGTTAGACCATTGGTGACCCAAGTTTGGATTTCCGTTCAATCTGTTTGGTAATTTTGTATAAGAAGAAACATTTACTCATAGATTATCGTTTATAGTTTAGTAATACGTTTTCAATTTGCTATTTATAAATAACATGTAATTAATACAATAACGCAGGTCACCGATGACTCACACGATTTATGTGAAAAGTTTCATGAGAAAATTCAGTATATTTTTTCTTTAAAGTGTTAATAAAAGAACTTTAATTTTCCTTGACCACCGAGTCGAAGAATATCCTTTTTCGTCTAATGAAAGTTTCACTTCCGGAGATTGTATGCCATTGCTAATACACTTGCGGTACGGAATGCGTTAAATCAATTTATAGCATTGATTCTACACCCAGAAATTCCGATTTAAAATTTTAAACGATACAACTTGATAGAATTGATAATAATTATAAAATACCATGGATAATATATTCACACTTCAAGATGTTTTTTTTTTAATGCCAAATAAAAAGAAAATGTACAACGAAAAAATAATAGAAAACTTACGTGATAGTAGAAGTCCTGTTCAATGAATTTCCATCGTGATTATTTTTTTCCGAAGAATGTTTGCTGGAACTAATTGTTTCGGTTTTGTTGTCTCCGTGGCTGCCGTCTGTTGATATCACCCTGGCACTGGGCTTCGATTTTGATTTATTATTAACTGGTGGGTATTCCTATATCGATGGGAAGATCACTATATTAAGTACATCATCATCTTATAAGAGTCTTCAAATGGTACGCGTTTGTATTTACAATCTTTGTACAGTATTTAAATGGTAGAGTAATGATAAATATTTGTTGTGTCATTATGAATCATGCGTGCAACCAATTATTGTGTCTGACTCGTTCAATCTTAATTTACATATTTATTGTGTTTAATACGAGAAGCACATATTATGTATTACGTACAATTATTTGCAATACTTCAGATTTGTTATTTTCAAGCTTAAAGGGGAATAATTGTGTATTATATTAAAATAAAAAAAAAACGTGTTAAATGTAATTGAACATAATACTTAAACGATCAATTATTTCACGAGGCACAAAATGAGTAAATAAATGTTCGTGTTGAAAAAACCAACAATGAATTGCATGTTGGAATGAATCGAGGGATTAAATCGTTTTATTGCATTTAGTGTTATTTTCGTTATTATCATTTTTGAAAACTTTCTTCCCGCCACTGATTCTATCATGCGATAACAAACGTGACAATATATTCGTTATTACAATGAATGTGAACGTAATTTGCGCTTATGACACGTGACAGTTTTACCGTGTGCGAATTTACTGTGCAAGATGATTTCTGGTTGCAAGCATGTTTGATTTATGTTCAGCTTTGATTCTGTTTAACAGTAAACAATTACGTACCAAAAGGATAACGATATACGATGCTAACAGTCGTGTTTGCAAGCGTGTATAATAATTGTGGAGCGAATTCAAGATTTACGCAAAAATTTCGATCGAGAGGATTAGCCATTTTTTTTGTTCTTTTAATGTTATTCAAATTATCCGCTAATTGTTTAAAAATTTTTTATTACTGTCGTTAGAAGAGAAATTATTTTATAAAAATTACACTATATAAACAAAATGGCTATACGGTGATAAATTTCTTCACTTCAAGTTCCATAAAACTCTAAGAATAAGATACATAAAGGAACAAAGTCGAAAAATTATAACAGTACACAATAATAAACTAAGGATGTATGTTAACGAATTGGCTAAGAGTCAGAAGACTGAAGAGAACGAAGCCATACGATTTATTGAAATGATAACTAAGGAATTGGAGTGGAAACACTATTAAGTATTATCCACACGATACCCATATTATCAAATTGATGAGTAAACGAGAATAGGTACTTTCCTTCGAAAAACTGATTTATTCAATTTAAAAACAACTTAATTATACACTATTTACTTACTTATGAATTTGGATATATTTTTACGCATCGTTCAATTAACAAAAGTCAGCAAAATTGCTGGAGAATAGTAGCAATAGTTTCTGTAATTTTTCTCGTGAAATCCTAAATCTGTAAAATTGATGGGTAAATTTCGTCTTCAAAAAGAAAAAAAAAGGTATTATTGTAATTTTTCCAGAACGTTTTCCATATTGCATTTCTCACATTCTTCCGCGCTTCCATATAAGTCACGAGTTTGTTGGTCTTACTTATTCTCGATCGCCTGCATAATCGACACACGTTCAATTCGCGTCATCGGTATGTATTATAAATAGATAAAGAGATTTCAAGCGGCCTTCAATGATATTATACTCACTACGACTTTGCAGACGTTTAAACATTCACGTTAAATATCACTGAGTACGTAATTTCAACATAAGGGTAAACAGCTACCTTGAACGATCGAAAAATTATAGTATCTTTTGTGAATTTTTTCGAACGAAGCGAAGAAAATTTTTCTTGCCACACGCATCTACAATTTCTGCACGAATTTTTACCAAATCATTTCTGTACTAACTAACGTTTGTCAAAACCTAATCCTTTCTGCGAGTCTCGCATTACCAAAGAAAGCAAGAATGTGGCAACGAACGTTGCTGGACAGTTTTTCACAACGAAACAATCCAGCGAAACCAGCTCGATCTCGTCGCAAATTCACTCCAGTATCGAACGGTGTAAACATGCTCTCAACGTGTGTGCCCGTGATATAGATCTGCGATTACGTGCAAGAACAAGCGTATAGCGGGTTACGGTGAATTCAGTTAAGTTAGGCGAGCCAGAAGCTGAAAAAGGAAATTCATCCTCGATGACCTCGTCGTGTTTGCCCGTTACAACACAATTTCGTCGTTCTAGACGATAAAAAAGGCTTGATTTCCTGTTTGTGTTTCTTACTTTTTTTTTCTTGTTGCGTGTATGCGCGCGCGCGTGTATATTGGACGGATGAACTAAGGTCTGTTCATCGAGTAAGCAGGAATGATAAGGTGAATTGTCGGTGTAAAACATAAAACTTTACATGCACATCCTCGCCGACCGGGCGTTGATTGATGAGCGTGATGGAGCCGGCCGGAAGTGCCTCCTTCGATTTCGATCCCTTGGTGATGTCACGGAACTCCTCTGTATAGTCCTGCATAATAGCAACGCCCAAAAAAAAAACAAGAAAAAAAAAACAATCACATGCATGCATTCCAAGGGAAAAATATTATTCGATCGCACACAGGGGAGTAGTAACTTTTTCTTCTTTCTTTTTTTTGTTTTTTTTTGTTAATGTTTCGAAAGGAGGACATCGGTAGAATATATTTTTGAGGTGTACAGTCAACGGGAATAAGGTCGTTGTTGCGATCGGTACGCATAAATTTTTCTACCAACGAGTTTAACCCTTAGATACAGGTATAGTGTGTGATAATTAGACTACGGATTTTTATGCAAATTCATGTTTTTTTTTTGAGAATATATAAAAAAAGTAGAAGTTCGGCAGAAAATTATTTCACCTACCAGATATTATAAAAAATTTCCAATGTTTTTTTATATTTAATATAATTTATAGTGTTTTTTATCTTTTCTCACAATTACGTGCATTTTGTACAATTTGCACCTTTCAATTTTTTATAAATGCACGAAAATCTGTAGTCTAAGGATAATTGAAATGTTAATAAGATTTTTTAGGGTTTCACAGAAGGATTACTTGAATTATTATTCGAGACTTCCGGGTAAAAACGGGTGTTCAATAGTACTTTCAATTTGATGTTTCGTCAATATTGTAGTCAACTTCATTAGGATATCGTAACACATATGATTATGAAAAGTTGATAACACTGATTATAAAAAGCTTAAAATTGAAAAGTTTGCTGACGTGTTCTGTGCCATGTGATTCATTGATGATTAATAATGAACTATCAAGAATATATATCGTTGATTATTTTCTTCGCTACGCTCGTCTCTACTGAGAAATAATTATATTATATTGTTTGTATTACGACAAATATGTTGTATACTGTTTTGTTTGTTTACATATTGAATAATTTAATTTAACCCTTTACGGGTGTATGTTGAATGTGACTCGACATCGCATTTCGAAAGCGATGCTAGTTATTCCAAGAATATTTCTAGCAATAACACAGAAAATAAAATGAAATTAAATTGGGAATATACCAGCTGGAACGAAATTTCGAAAATATCGCGAACTGCAATGGATTAATGTATAAGTATAAATAAAATAATTCTGATTATAAAATGTTCGCTGATATTGTAGTGTAAATAAGCGAACCGTATTAAAATCTTTCGTGAAGCTTTCACTGAATATCTCCTATCTCAACCCTTTCGTAATCGAATTATTTTCTTTAGGAATTTGTTGTATATCCATCGATTATCACATCTGTAATAAAAGTATAATAAATCCTAAATTTATTATATTTAATAAATTTAATAAATATAATAGACTATATTAAATTGAGATCAATTTTTGTTCACGCAATCAAGTGGGACATATTCGTCCCACTGGTCAACGAAAGGGTTAAAATGGGCGCATTATATTATGTCAAGTGACTATAGTTATTTGCTGTATACAGAGATTGCTTCGTAGCGAGTAAGTATAGTAGTCTATAGTAACAAAAACATTAAACGGTTTGAAATCACTTGAGTAGTTATTGACGATCCATAATGGCTGTTCTGTATCAGGTTAAAAAATACTCTTCTTGTTTAATTTCTCAAGAAATGTGAGTGTGAAAAAGATTAAAATGTAAAGAATTCAATGTTGTAGCGATTTCTCTATTATTGTAACCTAACTGCGTTGAGTATGGTTTATTGTTAGTTTACCACTATTTAAATTTTCTTTTCTATTGGCATAGAACGTGTGAAAAACTTTGTCATTGAACGAAGAAAAAAAATGTTGAGCTATATTAAAGGAATTTCTTAATTGATATGACGAAAGTGTAACCATTAATGTGAATTATAATAAGATACTCTTTTACTGCTATTTGGATATTATTGGATACACTGTTGTAATATTATTATTATAAAATAAAATGTTTCTTTTTTGTTATAATAATTGTATTACAAGTTACAGGGATAGCTTTAGATGGAACTGCCGTAAGATTAACCTTCCTAACCTTACGATGTTATCCATTCGGCTCTCGCACAAGCTTTGAGTTTGGAATAGCCTGTTCGGATTGAACCCTTTATAAAATTAAATTAATTTAGTAAAGTTTATATAAAATTATTGTGGATATTAGTTAATTTATAATATTTAATTTGCAATTAAAAGGAATTTTTAAATATATCTATATAAATAAGCTAAATTTTAAGCTGTCAGGTTCATACCCTAATTATAGATAAGTATCTTTTAAATAAGTAATATGCCTGATTAAAGGATTAAAATATTGTAAATGATAATTATTAAAAATATTTAAGGGTTAAAGACGTTGGTTGAGAAGATATATTTGTTCGTTTCTTCTGTTTCGAAGAATTCAATATGAATTAACATGTTTGTTTAAGAAAATTTATCCTATAATTGAAGAAAATGTTAAGTATTGTTTTGGAAATTTTCTAAAGAGCTACGAAAACTTTTAGCGTAGTCGTTTTATATGAAAACTGACAGAGTATTCAGACAGATAGAATATAAACTAACGAAGATTATTGATGCAGTTATAAAAAAAAAAGGAAAGAACAAGAATTCAGTTTGACACTCTACAGCTATGTTTTCTAATATCAGAGATCTTCAACCATGAGCAAGGGTTTACATGCGATAAAAAGAACGATTGCAAGACGTATATACTTATAATCTTCGTTATCTTACCTCAAACTGCGGCCAATTCATCGCCATATTTACACCGTGATTATTCGACCACCATTTCAGATCCTTTTCATGATCCGCATTATTAATTGTATGATAGAACTCTTCGTAAATTTGTGGAAGTCTATAAACGGAAACAAATATAAACATAAGATTATTCTTTGAAATATAATTCTATGTAATCAGCCTAAAGACTACTGCAAACAAATTTTGCAAAAATCTTGATTATTGCAAATGCTATTAAATTAAAAAATTAGGTTGAACATTTTTATGTCGAAAAAAGTTTGATTTGCAGATAAGAAATTCATATTTCAAATGGGTCAACTACTTCGTTAATTTTCTACATTTTCCAAAATTTGAGATGACTAATTTTTTATATTCTGTAAAATCTCATAACTTTCACTTAAAACATACGCACAGTTTCAAATTCGTTCAGTTTACAGTTTAAGAAAACGATAAAAAATTTGTACTTCCTAACTAATTCCAGAAGGTAAGAAATTTTTCAAGTGATTTTGTTTACGATAAATGAGCCGTTTAGAAGTCAAAGTGACTAATTCCGTGAAACAAAATTTAGTAAATTTATTTTATTTATAAAAATTTAAGCAAGAATTATATGCTTTAGTATTAAAATCCGAAAACATTGCAAAAGTGGACTTAATCATTTTGGCTTCTGAGCAACCCAAATATCGATGGAAATAAATTTTGAGCAGGTATGTAGCTTCTAAAGGATGTACGTGCACTTTCGCGACTGATTGTACGTGTATACATCACTCAACAGTGAGCGAAAGAACTGTTGCATCATTTTAATCATATGTACGAAAGAAAAACATAATTACATTGGATCCTGAGATATATTGAGGCATTTGTGAATACCAAAGAGAACTTCCTTGAAGAACTGAAGCCGTTGCGCTTCCATCTCTTGACACTTCTCGAATACCTGAGTCATATCCTCCATATATTTTGGGTTGTACTGATTAATTTCTTGCAATGCGGCCTCGTATTTTTCTTTCGCCTTCTGTACCTCTTCCTTCGTTTTTTGCACCCTGTCCTGCATTTTCTTCACCTGTCGATTAAATAGAGGTATCGTTCTATGAAAATTCGAGCGTATTTCATGTACATTCAACACCGGCTACGTTGAAGGTAAAGATCTTGGTGCAAATCAAACCGAAATTGATAAGCTAAAATAACCAGAGAGTAATTCGTAATTTTCCATTGAAGTAATTCATTGGTATCGTATACATTAGTAGTATTTGTGTCGAAACGTGTTCTGAATTAATGTATAATTAGGAGGAGTATTCCAATTCTTTACCCTCAAGCTTACCTAGCGTACAATTGCGACGGTAAAAGAATACCTTTGAAAAAGTAAGCGTGTTCACTATATGTGTGACAATTAGACAACTGGTGCTAGATCTACGCGTGTATAATACAAAACACATAAAGTCGTTCTTTGTTGTTAAGGTTTTACTTTGCGAGCTGTATCGTGTGTAATAAATAAGGTTGTAAGTATGAATAAGTGCAAATATCATTATGCGTAAGTAGTATAGTAGAATTATGAGAGATCTTTTAAAGAAACCATTTTAAAGAGAAAAAGAAAACATTATTTAGAGGAAATTAGAGAAACGTATATCTGGAGTGATGATGTTTCATTGAAATTTCCATAGATTAATCAGTCGTGTGAAATGTGGAATTTGAATTTCGATTTTCTTACAGTTTAACATATATTTTCATTTGTTTTCAATGTTAAAGATGTAATCTGTATTATAATATACAAAGTGATCCATTTAAATAAGAACAACTAAATATCGCTTCGAGTTGTGATGCAAAAAATCTTTTCATTTTTTTTCAATACCACGTGTTTTTATATGTTCATAGGGGAATGAACAAATCTATAGAAATTAAATACAACCAAAGGATAATTCTAATCTTAATTGTATATTGTATATATATAATTACAATTTTTTATCGCATCATGTAGCTGGTCAAAAAATATGTCAAGACATGTATAATATAATACCATAACTTTAAAATGACGATCTCTAAAAATTAAAGTTTAACGTAAAACTTGTGTACTGAAGTAAAAATCGTTGAAAAGTAAAATTTGTAAAAAAATGATTCTTTCCTTAGATTCGTTTCTTAAAATCATAAGAACTACGTCAAAACTATTTTTCGCATCACAAAAACTCGAAGAGAGATTTTGATAGCTCTATTTAAATAATCCACCTTGTATAATGTTTTGTTGTAAATGATATAAAAAATCAGTTAAAAATAGTATCACAAAATGAGAAATGGAAAGGCAGGTAATTTCAACGAATGGTTTGTAAGTTTCTATCGCATTGTTTCAACGTACATACAGAATTCAAAGTGAAGAATTTTTTTTATGAAATCTTTATTTATGTCTGATATTTTATGTAATCAATAAATATCGAATGTAATTGTTTCATACTTTGACGATGCTATCTGTCTCAGTATTTTCATGATTAATTAAAAAAAACTATAATTTGTGTAGAATTTTTGACTGTACTATATGGAATCACGTAGAATGCCCTTGAATTTTTACTCTTTTTCCAACAAAGCTGTTATTACGAAGCCTTAATAAGTTACATCACTATTCGCCGGAACGCTATCTTGTCTCATGCACAGTAATGACTAGCGATATTGTTATTTCTCTTACCTCATAGTACCCCTCGAGGGCATTCTTTGTAGTTCTTTACAGTACATGTATGTACATAAAACATAATCTGCGTAAGTATTTATGTCGTGTAACATTTGCATGTACAAGTGTAAGTAAAAGAAATCGTTAAATGCACATAGGCAAAGTAAAAAAGAATATATATATGTGTAGTAACAAACGTTCAATTTAGAAAGCAATATTTCGCAATACACAAAAAAGTCAATATTAACGATCATTATAATTTGTTTATAGGAGAAAAAGAAACAAAGATAGTCTAGTAAATTGACTGGTAGTTTCTTGAAATTATAAATCTAACTGTAGTTAAAAAAAGATCTAGCAAAGCAGTTAAGGCATTCTAGTTCATAAGAATTCAGAATTTACTGCAGAGAGAAAGAGGAAATTTTGTACTGAAATGTATTAAGATACCCGTAATTTACTTGCAAGCAGAGATAACGAGCAATCATCGAGCACTATAAAGTTAGTTTTAGAATTCGATACGAAAGAATCGATCGTATTGTAAATTATTTAAAGGTATTTTTAATTTTCTCGTTAAAGAAAAATTACAGTTTCTCCACAGAAACTTTTCAACGATGTATCGATTTTTTAATCATTATGTATTAGTTAACCCTTTATAACCCGATTTTTTTTGTTCATGAAACGAAAAATTACAATTGATTGCAACTTTATATTTTAATAAAAGTAGAAAAACTTCATAATTATTATAAGGAAATTAATGATTAATAATCTAATAGTATAATAGTGAATAAATAAAATGAGAGTTATAAAATGTATTGGTTGTATACATTAACTTGGTGCCTTTTTTTTCATAAAGTCTGAGCAAATTTATCGACTATGAAGTCGCCATATTTTTTCACAGAAGTAATTCCTCAGTTACGCCATAAATGGGAAAAGGTGATAAAAAAAAAAGAAGATTATTGTGAACATTAAAATTGTGTTTGATTTTTTGTAAGTAATTTCCCAGTCATATGGTGTCATAGAGGGTCAATAACTGAAGTACAAGCCATGTAAGTATCAGTTAATAACTAATTAAAACTGCTTAATTGTTAAACACTGAAATGTAGTATAAAATGTTTCATTACAATTCAATTTCCAATAATGAGAGAAAACTCTTAATTATCTGTGATCTTTTTACTCTGAAGAAAGTAGAGGAAAATAAAAAAAAAACAGTTTTTTCTCTCCCCCTTCGTTTCAAATTGTTCAGAAAGTAATAATTAATCTGAGAAATTGGAATTTGAATATTTAATTTGAAAGCTCGATGCTTGCATGATTAAGAAAGTTATCGATGTATGAAAGAAAGCATGAGACAGAGAGTTTGCTTACCAGCAGTGCTTTCTGTAATGAAAAACGAGAGAACGTTAATTGATACGCATGCCGCATGCAGTATTATTATACATACAAGCTGAACGTCTCCTATTTTAGATTTCCTAAAGGCTTTTCGTATTCTGAGGCCCCATGCATCACATCCACAAACTGTCATCTAAAAACGTCGTTAGCCTTTTTTCAGAAGAGATCGCCCCGCTCCGTTTGGCGATTAATCGTCTTTCGGACGCCGAGACGTACAATAATAGCTTTTTATTCGTAACGTTTAATGTTTACTATAACAATATTTCAAAACAGGTTTCGAAATCTTAATGTAATGCATAATTGAACGTGTAGAAATCAATTTTACCCATTAACAAATTGTTACTGTTCCGTTTTATATACGTAGATGTAAATGCGGACAAAAGTTTCCGAATGACAGCGTTTTTCATATTTGATTCAATATTATATATTTCTTTCGGAGTTGTGAAACGTACAACAGAGTTTAATGATTTGCAAGAATATACACTAATGAAAGTTTCGAAAATATATATTTGTTATCTTATATTTAATTTGTACATATTTGAGCAAAATATAGTACGAGTAAAGGTTCCGAACGATTTAAATAAAATAAAATATATTCTTTATTATTAATAACAACTTGACATCTTCTTTGTATGCTGTTAATTAATTTTCTCAGATGTGAACATTAATCTTTTTAAGTTTCGACTATGTTTTAACAGGTTTAGCTGTGTGTTTCGTTATCATGCTGAAAGATTCACTTTTATGGCACATGTTCAGTTGCATAAGGAAATTTTTTAATTTCTGAGATGTTTCGATACTGTAACTGATTAATTTTACCATTGACACGATAAAGAGGATCTATACTGTAAAAAACAACTTTAAATCATCACATTTTCGTTTCTAAATTTGACGGTATCTTTTGCGTATTTGAATTATGTGGAACCTTTTGTCGTGTTATATTTTGTTCAAATATGTACAAGTTAAATATGAAATAACCAATACATTTTTTTAGAGACTTGCTTTAGTGTAATTCTTGTGGATCATTGAGTTCTCGATTGCTACGCGTAATTACTCTTTTCCTTTCACAACTCCGAAAGAAATATATGTAAAATTGAATCAAACACGAAAAACGCTGTCGTTCGGAAACTTGCTCGCAGCTGTATACATATACATATGCCACTGAAAAAAGTTTTTGTTTGAAAGAAGCAATTGTTCAAACAAAAATATTTTCCATTTTCATACGGTCTGAGCAAGTCATTAATTTTTTTTTATAAAAATATTTCGATACTAATGTTTTTAATTACTAAACGAATTAAGTAAGAAATACTCTAAGGAATTAGTTCATGATCGAAACGTGCATAAGGACATCATTCATACATTCACGAAAATCTGGAAGCGTCTCGTGACAATAGTAGAGAGAAATATTGATACATGACGAGGACACAGGACAACAAAACATGCAGATTTTCGATAAAGATAACACGAGATTTTTTAACATACGTTTTCAGAGCCTCGGGCCATCTGAAAATAATACTTGCTAAAGAACAACAGTATCTACGTTATGTTGAGCCGCGAATGCATGATTAAAGATGCATACTAATGTATAGTAACATATACACGTACACACGATATTATTGTGTATGTTTTGTCAAGAGTATTGCTATATATTATTTACTTCGAAAATAATCTTATTTCTCTATGTATCTCTGACAAATCTAAGAATCGTTTTATACAGAGTGAATATTCAGAGTAAATTGTAATATATCTGAAACTTTTTATTTCTTTGAAAAGTTACGCTGTTCAAAATAGTTAGAAAATCACATTCGAACGAAAAGTAATTATTAACTATAACATTTTTTTTTAAATATCATTTTAACGCTATATGTAAATTATCAATATACAAGACAACGTCAAAGAAACTCTACTTTTCTGTAAAGTTCTAATTTATCAGATTAATTTAAATCAACAGGTTGTAGAATTAGTCACGTGAGATCTCTAAAGCTGAAACGTTTCTCTATTTTATATCACGAATACACTTTATCACAGTAAAACGTATGCACTTTGAGTTCTAAGAACAGTCGATATCTCTATTAGTTCAACTTCTATTTTATCTTGTCTCTGTTATTCAATACTCCTGTGATATCCAAGGAACATTTAAGGCAAGCGTGAAAAATTTTAATCAAGGAAATATTCTCCTCGGTTCTGAGATAGAAACTATTTGGACTATGCATATTGTAATAACTTTCTACTTATGTTGAGAAATAGTTCCGACGTGTAAAATAATATCGTAAATTTTCCAATGACTTACGTAAAAGAACCTTCGTTCTTGAGATAAGAAACACGAAATTAAAAGCAACTTTACTTGCACTTTGCCCATAAACTTCCATAAAAATAATGTAGTTTTAGTAAAAAATAAGATACGAAATGCTTCATAATTGTGTTATTTCATACTATTATTGCACTGATCCAAAGTCGCTCAGTGATCTTTATTTCTCGCGTTAGAATAAGAAATTTGAAATTAATTATAATTATTTCTTTTATAAATACAGGAATACTATTTCAATGTTGTCCAAATTTCAAATTAACGAGTAAAAATATCATTAACGATCAGTAACCTTCCAACTATTTTCAGCAATGTGTATAAACGTCCTGAGACGTGCGAACCACGCATTCAAATCACTCGATCCGAGACGATTACCCGGAAAGTATATACCTTCTGAAAGCGAGCATGATGACAATCTTTGTGATTCAAATAGGTAACGCAATAATTGCGCTAATCGGTGATAATGTATGAGCGAGAATGACGTAACTGTTCATTACTGTAATCCGTATAGACTATCGTTTTACCTGGTCAGGGGAAAGTGAACTGTCGGCCGATGCGTTCCTCTCCATATTCGCCGCGGTCCGCTCGGTTTTGCAACTGTTGTGATACTCTGACTTCGCTTTTTCAACCTTCTGCAGAAGTTTCGCCCATGGTTTCTGCGCCTTCTTGAACGCGTCCTCCTGCTCTTTGCGTTCTTTCAGCGTCATCATTGACTGTAATCGAACCAAGAGTGCAACGTATTAGCGACAATTATTTAAACTTATGTAGGAAAAGAAATGCTTAGAATTAGGGAAAGAAATTCTCTAATGTCAGAACTGTCGACTTATAGACAATTTTTGAAAAATGATATTTCACATCTATTTGATCTATTAAAAAAAAAAAAAAAAAAAAAAAAAAAAAAAAAGGAACAGCAACAAATTAAAAAATTCCTTTTTTCCCCACTATCTTACAAACTACTTTATCCAGCTATAAAATAATTCTTGCTCAGCTTTATAAAAATTCATTTCATAGGAATACGAGTTATAAAATTATCGTAATTTTGAATGAATCGAACATTAGAAAATCCATGATTAATTATCCTAATCTTAACCCTTTTAGTGCCGAACAACGATATATTGTCTCTTTTATACTAGAGGCATGAATTGCGGCATTAATAAATGAACATGAAAAGTAATAAAATAATTCTTGTATTATTTCTAATAAATTTAAAAAATTTTTTTTCATATAATGTATTTAAGCGTATATTTAAATATAACTGTGAAATAAATTTTCAAAAAATTGTCAACAAATACCGAAATACTTTAGTCATTAATTCATTTTCCCTTTATTTCTTAACATGTTCCTTTGTAAATTTCGTAGTTATCATTTAAAACTGAATTCTTTTTTTGTTAAACCTCATCAAACTACATCACTTTGGTTCGGTACTAAAAGGGTTAACGGTAACAAGAATGTCTGTGCAAAAAATGAAATCATAAATAATCGAATTGTAAAGAAAAAAGAGAACGAAGAACACCGACTTTCATCTCGAGACAGTGAAGAAGATTCATGAAAAAAAAAAAAAAAAAAAAAAAAAAAGACATGCACATATACCTTGTGATAGGTATCTTTCTGCCATGTTTTCACTTGGTGAATAATGTCGTTACAGAGATTCTCTTTAACCCTGAGGTGAAGATCACACAGCCTGTCTGATTCGACGAGAACGCCTTTCCACGCAGCCTCGGTGGTCCCATATTCCGGTCCTTTCTCAATCTTGTCGTTCCAATTCTTCGACCAATTTTTCAACGCTTTCGCGTAACTCTTCTCGATCTCCGCCCTTTCCTGGACTAGAGCTATTAAGCTGTCGCAAAGTTTGTGCCCGTCTTCGATCCTTTTGGTCGTTCGTTTGTAGTTACCCGGCTCCCAAAAGGAGTCCGAGGTTGCTATCAGCATGTTGTCGTCGCTGTGATGTGACATCCTAGCCTAAGTCGAGAAATTCCTTTCACCTGGATTCAGAAAAGTGAATCATGTGTGTTTAAATATGAAATTATTTGCGAACAAATAACTACAACTAGAGTTACAGAAATAAATTCCAGCGATAAAGACTAATATATTATTTCCTGCTAAAAATTTTATATTACAATAGTACCATCGGGTTTTTAACTTATGTTTATGCAACTGAAAAACATAGAACTGTGCCTACAAATCAAACGAGCAGTTTGATACATTTTGCAAATACGCAAAACTTTATGTTAATGGAAATATTGATTTTATGTTCTGTAAAACCAGAATGTTTTTTAAGTTTCATTTATTCTGGTGCACACTTGGAATAATGTAAATATACAAAGGGTCGATCAATTTTCTCGAACTTTTTACTACTCAAACGCTTCGAATACTCGATTTTAGAGCAGCTTTTGTTATACACGTGACGCTGCATACATTACTTGGACCTTTCATACAAACTATGTGATTATTGCATACAAACGTGATTGTACATACAGAACTTCAACATTATTGGTACAAGGACATTATCACATACGAAGACACGTAATATACTTGAACATATATGTAATTAATCGTGAAAGATTGGACTTTGCACAACAGATTGTGAAATTCGAACATACTTTCATTGTATCATAATTGTTAACGTTACAAGAAAATTGTATTAGCAAAAAAATAAAATTATTTGCTGCGCAATCAGATTTCGCGAATTGTGTGGGAGTAAACAGCTTTAGTTTTGTAGCGGTCATGGCACCGCATACGCCACTGCATATCCCTATTCCTTCTTATTCTCATCCTTTTCATTTTCTACATTTCCCACGCTTGCTCCAGGGTCTGGTCTAGGCCTGGTTAGTGTCCACCCTTAGGCCCTCGCAAACCTCTTCACTTTCCCTACTTTTTATGACTCTTTTCCGCTGTCCTTCGTTCTCCGAATTTCTCCACGATTTTTACGCTTTCCCCTACTTCTCGATTTTCTCTCTTCTTTTCCATAATTGCATCTCCTTCTATACCCTTTCCCCTTTTTCCGGGGAATGACTTAAAAAGCAGAAGTAGGAGGCGGCAAGGGAGATTACGGCTAAGACACCGCGACACGCGCCACGAAACCGTCCGTACGCGAACTATCACGAAGTATAATAAAAAATAAAGAACAGTGGAATTGTATTCACGAGGCGTTTATTTATAATACCCTAGCCTACCTATCCACAGTTTATATAGAAACCTTATCTCAACAATTTGTCTAACATACCTTAATACCTTAAAGCCTTATATTATACCACATCCAATCAAATGAACTTCTCTGTCCCTAACAACCATGAATGTGATTGGAAATCTAGGGCGAACAGTTAATTAGATTAAGCATCGACGATCGTCCCGATTTGATATCCAATTCTCCAGTAATTGTTACAAATCCATGCGTAGTATAACTCGCTAATACCTCTTCCGATTACAAGGTGATAGGAAAACGAAGATTTACATGTATGAAAAATGGCAGTCGGTTATTTCGAAATTCTCTCGATAGTGCAACGGTCATCGTTCGATTAACTTTCACGATACATGGATGCAGTGTCGTAAATCGTAAAAGAAGAGAAAGAAAGAGAAAGAAACGTTTGAGAGATTGTTGATGTGTGAGATTTGTCGACAACTGGAAGGATATAACGGGGCAACATGTGTTCCATTAGTCACACAATGAAAATCTCGTCTACGTACTATGGTACAAGCAACCTGATTAGGTCAACACCAGCGACAATTAGCTGAAATAGCTCGACGATCTCGTTGTATTACGAAATCTAGCACGTATGCAAATTTGATTTTGTGTTTTGCGATCGCGGTTGCACAGCCGCCACTTTATGGCTTCCATAATCGAACTATGTACGTACATGTAGCAATTTGTATGTATGTGGTATGTATGTACGTAACATTTCGCTGTTTCATTCGTTGTGAAACGTTTGTTCTGTACAGTTCGAAGATCTCAAACACGAATTCACGATGCTCATGCAACTGAATCTCGCGTATAATGATAAATATAATCAAGTTAGAGTCCCATGTAATTTTCAATCGTATTTAGAATACACCTAAAGGATCAATTTCTCCAGTGAAATTATTTTAATAAAATGTCCTACGAAAATAATTTCACATCGTATTAGCTACTTTTAACCAAGTATAACAACACGATCATCGATGTCTCCTTAATTGCCTTTTCCTTAGCCCACTCAACCGCTACTAATACGTAGAAAGCAAGTTTCTCAGATATAAGGGTGATTAAGGTTTTTAGTATGCTCATTATTATTCAGAAGCACACTTTACAAAACCAGGGATTAAGAGGCCAAACATTGAATTCGAAGCTTTTAGTAACGTGGGTAAAAAATTCGTGGAACACGGGTTTCTGTATCTTTTTCTTTATAAATAACTTTATCGAGATAATAACTATATTGTTAATACATTAGCATATACTTAGAGTCCTTTTTATCGATCATTAAGTTCTCGTACGAAGAACTTCATAAATTACGGAATCAAATTCGTGAAATTTTGTAAATTTCGAAAAGTTTTCGTGCATTCGTTGCAGCATGGTTTCATTGTATTTATTGATTATTATTATTTATAAATACTATTAAACAATCCACTCTAATTTTTTAATTGAACTAATGCTCAGGATATCTACACTTTCATTACAATGAAAAATGAAATTATAACTCTTACATGAAAGTGAAAGATTTTTCATTTGTAAGGTTTGGTGTTTTCGCTTAAAGGAAATTCTGCGGTCAAATTTACATGAAACATGCACGATAGACTTTTACCACCGGTGAACACGAAGAGCCATTATCGGGCACCTTGCCAAGAAATGTTTAGTTGAAAGCTTTGGAGAAAATAGAAAGGAATTGAATCCAAGAAGTCGAGAATCACTATTCTGTGAATTATTGTAGACTTCTCAGTATAGAAAAGGAACGCAACGAGTATTCATTCTCCTGCTTCTCATTAATCTAGCCAGAGGTAGCATTATTAGCAACAATATCAAAGAGGCAGAAGATACGATTATAATTGTGAAGTTAATTGCTCGTGATTCAGATTTATGAGTGTTTTCAGAACAGTTATGTAATAATAAGAAGAAAAGAAGCGTGGTCCCACTTGTGAAATATATGCTAATATGTACAACATGTTAGTTTATGGCTTTTACCTATATCACTGAAATTTTTGAGTTAATAATGGTATCTTATAATTAACAGGATTTTTTTAGAACTTCGTGAAAATGATGAATTTTTTCTAATTGTCGATCTTATTTTTCTAATTGAATCTTACTTACTATAATTCATTCATTTCTAAAACAATTCTTTTTCAATTTTGTTAATCCATTGTTGATTATCTTTCTATAATTTCCTTCCATATTAATTATTTTCCTAATATAGTTTTGTATAGATTTTTACCGAACACTTTTCTAATTATTCAAATAAAGTACCAAACGAACACTTCGAAGTGCAAAACTGAATCGTTCCAACGAAAGCAAATTATTTTAAAGGATCCCCATAAGCAACACGTTTCGAGTATCAATTTCAGCGAATTATAAAATCGACTCAACACTGCAATCGAGACCGTTGCTTCGTCAACGCGCTGCAATCAAGATGTTTGGATTGCAAGCTCAGCTCTTTCATTGAAACAAAGCGGCTGTTAATGGGGTCACGTGGCATCAATATTGCTGGGGTTAAACGCAATTACGCAAGCAGTATACATAACGGTTATGTCGATCGCTATGAAATGCATTTAGGTTCATCGTTCTTTTTAATTTGTAGCTTGTAATACTTTGAAAGATACAATTTAAAATATACAGAAAGAATACAAATGTAAATAATTATTAAACGCGTTATTTAAAGTTCTTTCAAGGTACAGATAATATAATTCGCATATCTAATATAAGTAATGAATATTATTGCAGACCATGTTGTGGTAGCATTAGCTTCAAATCGTAGGTTAAACTAACGTGTAAGAATATGTTACGAATAAACTAATCATGAATAGTATATTTTCATATTTTCTGCATTCATATTTTATTAATGTTTTAAATAAGTGTATTATAATAATAAATACAGCGCACACTTTAAAGTAATTTTAAAATAATCGCATTCAATTCTTTAAAATCTCAAATAAGTGCTCTGTTATCAAAACTGGTCATATCCAAGTGTCATTATTAAAAGTTGCGATGTACAGCAATTTATTATTAATATTTCAAATATTATAAAAATAAGTTAACACAAATTTTTGTATAACAATTTCAATTAATATTTCTATTACTTTTTGTAAAAAAATGTTTAAATTTTCGTTTTATATGTTCAAGAAATAAAATTCATAAATATTTCAAGATTGGTTTAGAGTGGGCATAGCCCGTTTTGAAATTACACTCCTCAAATATGATAAAAAAATCAAGCGTTAAATACACATATATTAGTAAAATATTACTAGCAATTGGAGCAAAGAGTTTCATGACAGAAATACGGCAATCAACTTAGTTTCAAAATATCACTACAAAGGTATCATCATTTCAATCAATTAATATGAAAATGACCCTTGTCCGGTATTAATCAATTACACGATATGAATAATTAACCGAACATACGAATCATGATTTATCTTGTCGTGGAACTATAGCGATGAAATTTTTGAAAATACCATTATGAATGAATTGTTAACTTTTCGATCTTTCCACAAGAAGCAATACGAAATTAAACTTTGTTAGCCATTTGTAATTTATTAAAACACGTTCCATTCCGTTACAATACTGACGAAGTTGCGTATTAAATATTTCAAACAGTTCTTACTTATTAGGTACCGCAAAATGTCCGTGTGTTGTTTCTGTCAATGATAAGCTTAAACCAATTTGTTGCAGTACTAATTCGCAATATCGGATATGTAAAGTTGGTATCAATGGAAGATTTTATTTATTTAATTGATAACTGAAGCCTATTCCAAAAAGGTGTATTTTTTTCACAACTATGCACGGCCACATAGTTTTTTTTTCTTTCTTCTCAAAAAATAAAGAATATCGAATGAGTAATTTTATCATATCTTCCTTATAATCCAGATTTATCTTCTTGTAACTTATTACTTATTTTAGTCAATGTCAAACATTTCTGCAAGCATTAAAATCATGCTAAGATCAACACAGCAGTTAATTTTTTACAAGTGAAACTCAAGACTTTTATATTATTGGAATGTATTACCTCATAAAGTTTTAGGAAAATGTTATAAAAATAAGCGATTGTTACTTTGTTGAGTAAAACTATGTTTCAAGAAAGTTCAAACTATTTAAATTTTCTACTATAAATCCACAAGAAATTTTTCTGATACCTAATATTATTAACCATGAATATAAATAATTATTAACTACTTCTGATTATACTTATACACTTAATTTCCGTTATTCTCTCCCTACTTTTACGTTTAAACAATAATTCTTAATGAAATACAAATTGTATTCTTCGAAAACAAATTTTTTTGTAATACTATAATTCCTATTCTTTACGTTATGAATCACACGTTGAATAATACTGTTAAAATTGGACGTATCAGTAAGACACAATGATGGAATCGTATGATGGCGCAGAATGCTATATAATACATGCACATGGTACGTTTGTTTTCTATGGTAATCTGCATGCGATGAATTCTAATTGCTTTAAAATGTGTACAATACGCGTACAAATCACAAGCCTTGAACCCACACGTATCTTTCCGCGTGATTTATGTCATTGGTGTAGATTTCACGTGCTTTATAAACGGAAAATTACTTTCGTTTATTATATGATAGGAATTGTGACCGTTTTTTTTTTTCAGAAAAAAAAAAAAATTATTTGTGTTTTCTTCAAAACTCGAAATTATTTATCGAAATAAAATTGTATTCTTGCCAAAGAATAAAAAAGTAAGATGAAATTAAATGAATTGTTATTCTTTCAACATTAATTCTTATAATATAGATAATCAATAATGATTCGATCTGTTGAGTATTTTTTACCAGTTAGTGATTCTTTCTTGGTGATTCATTTGGAGAAAATGGAATACCGTCATACAGATCTATCATACTCAAAGAAAAGGATAAGCAAAAAGGTTAAGCATTCTGTCATTCTGCAATCAAAGCATTTTACAAATATTCCTGTCACTATGCGATCAAAGCATTTCACAAATTTTTATCATTTACTGCTAGTACGGGAATTCCTATCTGTAAACGGTTCGATCATCGTTTCCTTTGTTTCTGCTAATGGACAGCCAGCTTCCATTCGTTATGTGTCATGAGCATAAGCTATCATTTGCACCACGTATATTTAGTTTACGCTGTCCTCGTCTAATATCCATGTTTCTACTTCTAACTATCCAGATGCTCCCTCGGATCATTCAAACACACCATGCTTCCCCATAAATCAACGAGTCAACAAATGAGTTAGACCTTTCCCATAAAAAATAAAAAAGAAAAAATTTCTTTCATTACGAATGTAAACTGAGAGCCAACTAGTACTTTTCAACATAATCACCGAGCATCTTTGAATATTTGTCGCAATGAAAAATCAATTTTCGGATTCCGTTCTAAAAAAAATTTGCGTCTGATTTCTTGTAATCATTTGCATTGCCAGTTGTGTCTCATTTTCATTCGATCAAACGCATGGAGATCAAATGGTGAGAGGTCTGGACTATTAGGTGGATCTTCTCATTGTTCTCATTGAAATTTACGCAACAGCATCTGTGTCATAGCCACGGTATGTGATCGAGTATTATTGCAGAGCAGGATCACTTCTCTACTGAGTTTATCGGATCATTTATCTTTTTATAGTCTTTCATAGACGTTTTAACGTTTAACAGTAAGCAAACGTGTTAATTGTTCTTCCTTTACGTATAAATTCAGCGAGAATTATGACTTTTGAATCGAAAATAGCGGAGAGGTATAACGTATCGACTCACAATGCTGCTCTAAATTCTTCCACGCATACATCCGGCCCTAACTGTCATAGACACATAAAACCTAGTGCATTCTACTTGTAACGCGATTGTGAACCTATTGCATATAGTAAATTTTTAAAAATGTTTTATCAAAAGAGCATAATAAGAGACAAACCTGGAAATATATAGGTTTGTTAACTGCGTCTTTGAAGAAACAATTCCAGGATTGTATTCAACCCTAATTAGCATAGCGATGTAAAACCGTGTGTATTCAACTTGGATTGCGATTGCAAACTCATATAACATATAGTAGATTTTTCAAAATATTTGACAGAAAGAGCACAATGCCGGTTAAACGTGAAAATATACAAATTTAACCCTTTGCACTTCGAGTATTTTTTCATATGATCAATAATCAACTCTAACACACTTCTGCAATAGAAATCAAAAGTTTTATTTTATGCTATTTATGGATTTATTCTCATTTATTTTCTTAATTTATTTTATTTCAATATGAGTAAAATTTGAATGAAGTTATCGTCCGTATTAATATATGTCTTTCTAGTGGCACCAGTGGAGTGCAAAGGGTTAGAGTTTCGTCAAATGGACCATTGATCAAAAATAATAAGAAAGAAAAGAATCGCCAGATGCAGGACAGAAGTGAATGAGCGAGCGAGTGAAAATATGAAATCGAGGAAACCGGTAAAAACGATCGAAAGATCGAAAGAAGAAGCTTAAAGAAGAAGACGACGAACAAGAAGAAGAAGAAAACGAAGACGAAGAAGCGTGGGCCGAGGAATGTCGCCAGGCCGGAGAGCTAAAGGGGGCCTTTAACGTTCTATGCGGAGGAGGAGAAGGTCGGATCAAGGCTTCGAGGCCGGAGTTCGATTTTCGGCGTCTCCAGAGAGGAACAGGTGAACGAAATGGTTTCCTGTTTCGCCTTTCACGTTCACACGGGAGCGTGTGCGGGAGCGTGAGCGTGACGAAAGGCAGTGCACCTTCCCGCGGAGAATCCTTTCGCAGGAGAGCACGGAGGAATGAGTACGGTCATTCCTTAGAGTGGAATGTTGCTCTACCAGCTCGATAAGCACACTGCGGTGTACCAGAGATCTTGTAGGCGCCACGACTCGGGCTGATTAGTCGATACCAGCGTTATTGCCACCGAATGGGGTTATTTGTGCGTTCAGAAGGACCTTTTAGCTTGAACGGATGCGCTGTTAAATAAGCGCAGTGATCAGGATATATCGCTCATAGAATTATGGGTACTTCGTTAAAAAGTTTTTCTTCATAAATAATTATTTGTGATTTGTGATTTGTGATTTGTATAAAATATATTTATATTGTCACCATTTCCTCTACCCTATTTACTATTTAGCAAATAAGTCATTAATATTTGATTTTCGTAAGATCTACATACATTATGATATAATATAATATATTATAATATATAATATACTATAAGTAGACATCGAAATTTTCGTTTTTGCTGCTATTTATCTAACGGAATAGCCTTCAATAGAAACACTTTTGTCGATAACTTCTTCCTAAAATTTTCAGTTGTAATCGCTAGCACTATAAAATTAAACTAAAATCGTTTTCCTTGCATGTTTGTTAATCTTAACACATTGCGGAATTTTCATTTTATTAAAACACACACGGCAAACATTCAGTAAAAATATAAATAGTATATTTAAAAAAAATTATATTACATATTATTTTGTAAAGATGTATAGTTTTCAATATATTGAATGTGTTAAGTGACTGATACTCATCCAAATGTATATGGATGACAGATCCTCATCATAAATAAACATATTAAATAGATTGCACCGTAAAAAAAGGAATGGACGGGTGACAAAATCATCTAAAACCTAATACCCTCGTATCACTTCTACGATAAGTTATGAATATAGTATATAATATTTATTATTTGATAATAAATATTGCTTACATCACTCAAAGATAACATACAGATCGTAAATGTTGGAAAAACTAAATTTGAAAAATATTTATGCAAAACATAAATACGTAAGTGTCTGGATTCTTTTGAACGGGGATGGAAGTATTAGAACATTTATTGAACGTGAAATAAACAGAACTAGTTACTACAAACTTATTAATATTCTAAGAAAAGAAATTACGTATGGTCGCCGATGATATGTAAACACAATTTGCGGAACGACGTTTTCGTGTTGAAAAAAAGTTGCCGATAGTTGACGTTCGTTTTCTTACTTTCGAAGGTGAGAGGTATACAAAATTTACGAGATACTAAAGAGAGCATCTATTGGAAAAGATATATCCTGGTAGATTTAATGGCGTATTTATGAATGTAATACTTTTGTTCAGATGTTCACGGTAATGTGAGGACATTAAGGAGAATTTTTCCATTGTAATAGGTTAAAAAATCTGTGTCTGCAGAATTTTAGTGTTTTAATACTATTAAGTATGCATAGAATAATAAGGACATAGAATAAGGAGTATGGTAAAGAATGGATGGGAATTGTTGAGGGGAGTTAGATTACGTTAAGAAGAATGAAAAAGTAGATTTAAGATAGCTATAAAGGAAATTTGCAAATATAATAATAAGCTAGAATAAGGTAGAGTAAGAAAAAAATAACACATTGAAGATATACGAATATTATCTAATTTCAACAATTATTATCGCAATCCTCAATAGTCGTATCTGTTGCCTCTGATGCAACTTTGTTGTGCAAGTTGTACGCCACGTATGTGAGGTGATAATAGTGTACTTGTTAAATCTTAATTAACGCATGTACGATTATTTTTTCTCTATATTTCTATACGATAATTCTACACGGTGATTTTGAAAGTGATCTTAAAAATGTTTTACGTGTAATATGACTTGTCAAGTCTTTGCAAGTTACTTTTTCGTAATTTATATTAGTACACTTCTGTTTTAGATAAAGAAAGTGCACTCATTAATATACTTCAATTTGTTTGACTCGTATCTGACTACGGGATTGTAAAATTATTGCATTCATAATTCTCGTCATCTAGATATTCTAATTTTACTAAGAATAAGTATTCTGTATAAACACGTTCGATTTATTAGTACAAAAACATCACTGCTTTTACAGCGAATGTGAATATCCTGCATAGTAGGATCACAATTAATTAAGTATAAATTTCTTTAATTTCCTGATTATCTTCTCTACCTTTTGTTATTCAAGGTTCTTATTATCCAACCTACGATTGCATAATACACCAGCGTTTATAAATAGAAAACGTGATATGTGAAATCATTCGAACTAAAAATGTATCTAACCTTTTTTATTATAAAATGGATTTCACACATTTAACAAGGAGAATATAAAATAATTTTAAAAATAAATCTGAACATTTTTCCGTTTATTTAAATTATTTCAAAGGACTCGACTTTTAATTGGTCTGTACCAATGTACAAAGTTAATTACAAAATTAATTTTCATTATGTAATACCAGTTAAGCATTAATTAAGAAAGTAAATCTAAAACTGGAGAAAGTAAACTGCGAAGTTGCGTTTCAACGCTAAAAGAAAAAAAAAAACCTACAGATACACATGACTCTAACTGCAATTCGCTGATAGATCGATTTCTCGTAACGCTCAGACGAAACCGTATAACGAATGCCGGTGATTAATCATCGTCTTTATGTAAGCGGCCATAAAAAAAAAAAGGTCGACGAAAGACAATTCCAGGATGAATCACTGTACTCGTTTTGTTATGTTACATCATGATTATCGGTTCCCACACAGGCGTTTAAACAGTAAAAACATGTCTGCGTTCATTAAAATCATACAACGCCAACATGTCAACGCTAGTTTTCGCTAAAAATGGTATAAAATTCACAAATTTTTTCTTTGTATAAAATTCTCAAAAAACTTGCATTTACAAGCTATACAGAAGTATCATTACTTTTTTTATTATAAAAAAGTGTAAGGAAAAACTAACTGATATAATATAATATAGTATATTTCTCCTTTAACCCATTAAGTTCCAAGTAGAAAAATATGGCAAATTATGTGTGTGTGTGTGTGTGTGTGTGTGTAAATATATATATAAATTTATTACTTATAAAAGTGTATAAGAAAGAATATAACTGCTATTGAAAAATTGTTTGGATCCCTAGTTTTTGTGTAACGAAATATTACGTTTAGCCAACTTTGGGCCTTTAAAAAATTGCTATTAAGCTATCAAGAAATATAAAAAATGCGTTATAATATAGACATTATATAGAAGTCCAGTGCACGAAAGTAATACATAAGAATATTTCCACGATGAGAAAAGAAAAAAGAGCAATCTGTTGAAACTTTCATGTATAATTGCAACATGAGAAAACAGAAATTATTAATGAAAATTACATGTTGACGCAACATTAGGATAGAATGGATCAATGAAATTAATCTGTGCTAAAAATTTGTTTTATCACAGAAAATTTCTGTATAATTTCTGTTAAACAGATTCTTGAATAATCTGGTCAATCCATTTTTTCTTATTCATATTTTAATTAATATCTCAATATTTAAAAGAATATATATATTTTTTAATTAAATACAATTTTTTTTTAATGATTGACTCTAGATCATCTTGCGGAAGAGCAACACTTATCTTGATATAACTAATACGTTCGATATAATAATCTATGAATAAGAAAAAGAAGATTCCTCTTGATCGTGATATTTTCCGATCACTCTCGATGTCAACGGCATCATGTTTGCTTTTTTCTTTTTCTTTTTTCAAACGTCGGTGTATCTGTGAGTTACGAGTGCAAAAAAAGCGAAACGCCGATAAGATACAGGGTGTCGCGAATAAACGTGACTAACGCAGATGCGATCGAGTAGAATTGTTCGAGTTAACGAAGAGTTTCACTTAAAAGTACCAACCTGTCAGCGTTGATATCGTTCGCACAAAGCATGTTATTTTTATATTATATTTATAGCGTGCACTATGGGAAATAAATTTTTACGCGTGTTTACTTTTCTCCTCTATTGGCAACCATCGTACAGAGAAACACTTGCTTCCTATAGTGTGTAGTAAACGTTATTTAACAGTGTATTTTTAAACGTTTCAAGCGGAGAGTAAAAGTTAATCTGGATCAAATAAACGATGACTTCGAATAAAAGTGATTTTAGAAAGTATTCCGTAGTTTCGATCAGGTGTTTTGTCAATTCTAGCGAAACATTTTGTCTTTCTTCGTTAATTTTAAAACAATTTAAAAAATTCACCAAAAAAAAAAAAAAAAAAAAAAAGGAAAGCTTGTGTTTTCATAGCTGAAAGTTACGTGTAAAACAGTTGCCAAGAAGGTAACTAAGGGAAGGCGAACCACTTTTAAACAGATATAGCGTTAGCCAAGGCACATCAGTGATTCGTAGAGATCACAAATCTTAAGAGGAGAGAATTCGTGTCGTGATGTAGTCGAAACAATGCTGAGAATACAACAACCGAGAAAATAGATGGCCTTAAAAGCAACATCGTGCACAAATCGCCGAGGAAGAAGTAAGAACTTTACGTGTGTCGAATACCTTTTGTAAGATACAAAATGTGCGCTCGTCGTCATCTCCTCGGAACAGCAGGAAGTAACTTTCTGACCTATTTCTACTTAACTCTGCACAGATAATAAAAAAAGTGCGGTACTTTTATAAAGGCTAGTACTGTTTTGTAATTGTAAACAAAAAAAGGAAAGAAATGAATAAATCTCTATTTAAGGAAAGACAAGATCGATACGTCATGTTTGGTCGTTGAGGTAATAGGTGTCTGGATTACCTGCTAATTGCAGATTAAACATTAAGGTACGGATACAATCATGCAATGTTTAATTCTTTGTTCAAGAGATGTTTTTGAAATTTTATTTCATCTTCTCTGAAAGTGTTTCTAATAGAACGAGTATGTAGATAAGGTGCAGTGCATAACTTTAGCGTAATCTAAATTTTTTTAGTATTTTGAACTTTCGGAGAGAAATTCATGAAAATTGATTATACGATTTGAAAAGAACATAAACAATGAATTATGGCAAAATATTACCGAAATCTCATGTAAATACAAAGAAGTATAACGAAACATGTGATTTTTTATTGTTGCACAACTATAGCACCATTACAGAAAACGTATATTATAATAATATTATAATTTATAATATATATAAAGTGTTTATATTATACACAAAAGTTTGAAATACTAAAAAATTTAGGTGGTGCAAAAGTTATGCATCGCACTTTACATGTATATATTTCTTTAACTAATAGTTTAGAAACAGATTTAATTAAAGCTACGTCTTAATCTGTCGACTGAGTTCATCTCTTAAATAAAAATTTAATCTCTGTAGTATATAATTAAAGTAAGTAAAAATTATAAGCAATTGCATTAGTTTGAATGTAAAATAAAATGTGAATATGTTTTATGTTTAATACAGATATAATGATACAATAAAACGTACGTAATCCCTCGATAAATAAACTATTATGTTCTAAGTACCGGATGAGTAAATTTGTTTTTCCCAATTTAATATTATCCTATATTTTAAAAATTATTTTGCAAATTTAAAAAATGAATTTTTTTTTCTCAAATAATACATTTAACTCAACGTTTGATCTGAGCTAAGTGCACATGTTTATTCATAATAGTTAAATGATACCTAAATTTTTTAGGACTCTTGAATTTTTGATTACTTTAACAACTATTCCTAGTTGATTGAAATGTACAGCTTGTTAAGAAAGCTGCCTGAAATTGGATATTTTCCATCGTACAAAATGATGTACCATTTTGCTTGTACGTGATTGACAGCTATCGACAGGTTGTCGATAGTTTGCAGAACACTCATGTTTACGTAACATACCCGATAATGTGCCACGGTAAATTTTACGCAGTTACGGAAAAGCATTTCGTATAGATCAATAAATTGAAAAAAAGAAATGAAATTTTCTGATCATTTTAAAATCCTTCAAGAAAAAAAAAAAATGTTGCTTTACGGGAAATAGGGTACCAGCTGACCGCTGGTGTAAAATTCTTAACTGGTTCTTCGAAGTAGCTCTCTGAGCTTACTTGAAAGAGCTCCGGCAACACGATTGTGCAGGGAAATGAGGCTCTTTCTATAGCAACATGTTGGGCAATTCATGTTTTCAATACCTTCACGAAGCGGAATAGATTCGCAAACAGTGCGAGCGCGTGTGCGCGCGTGTCGTTGAAGGAATCGTCTCCACCGCTAGTCTGATGCCGTTGATGATGTCTTTGAACGGAGAACTTGCAGGTCAACATACTGGACAAACGAGCACCGAGAAGAGAATATTCTCTGGTGCTCGATACTTTTTTATCGATTGATTGACACAGTTTCGTTAAATAATCACCGTATATAATATTAATTTCATTTTAGTTTAATCCATTGACTTATTTCTTCGGTTGAACTTTCTGAGGAGGTTGATACTGTTTCATCGATTGATTGACACAGTTTCGTTAAATACACTGCATATAATATTATTTTCATTCATCTCAAGAGGAGATAAATTTGATTTTCTTTCGATAATATTTTATCCATTTTAATTTAACATTTTGATTTATTGTTTCTTTGGCTAAATGTTTTGAAGAGTTCCACACTACCCCATCTTATAATACTATAAGATTATTATAATATAACATTATTTTCATTCACCTCAAGATAAGAAAACTTTGACTTTCTATCGATATTATTTTCATCTTAGTTTAACTCTTTGATTTATTTCTTTGGCTGATTATACATCTAAACATCAGACATCTACTATTCCAATACTGTATTAAGTAAGGAAAACTAATGTATTATAGATTAATTACATTTTGTAATCCTCAGTTTCATAAATTACAATTAAATTTAAAATTAAAATTAATTTTTCCTACTACCACATAATTGTTTTTGTCCTATCTTGATTGGAATCTGCGTCACGAATTCTGACTTGTTATTACAAGGAAAGGGATTAATCTACTTCGGAATTAAATCGAATTCTTATGACATAGAAAAATCATGGAAAATATTATACATTTCATCTGAGTAACTTAATTTAATAATTTTTAATAAACGATTATTAAACACCTTTCAACGAATTTTTCAGAAAATAATTCAAAACTATTACTGCGAATTAGGAATAGGAAAAGGATTATTAAATAGGGGTAATGAAAAGGAACGAAGGAACATTAATGGCTAGGTATATGTTATAATTTCATAACCGGCAAAACGGCTGTGTTTGACAGTGAAACATTGCCGCGGCGATCTGTCGTCGACACGATGTTACAAGGGATCGACCCGGTTACGGTTTTCATTACGTCCTTGAATTTATGTGCAGTATCCGTATAACACAACCAATTTTACGGACACGATCGAAATAAATAGACTAATGATGTTTCGTTTATCGTTCTGATAAAGAGATTGAAAAAAGAAGGCTCTAAAGCTACATGGCAAATTTTTTTTACAAATTTTATTGAACAATGTTGAGAAAAATTTCCGTTACGTGAAAGAAATCGTTTTTTAAGTATAAATAAATAAAAATATCTTTTCTCCAGTAAATTCTCGCCACGGAAATACATATTTCGATATAAAATACTCTGTTTACTTCGTCGATTTTGCCTGTAGTTTTATGCTTTTGCTCTTTACAAGCGGGAATGCTAAAAGCTTTCAGGCAGATTGCCAGTTTTTCAAACATCGGAAAAAGAAAGGGAACGCGTGAGCTGGATTTTTAGTCGATATAATAATTCTTTTCTTAGGAATTAGTAACCAATAAAATGATAAAAAAGAAAGGATGGGCAGGGAAGTACAAAGAACGAAGAAACAAATCCCAAATATCAAAAGTGAGAAAAATTTATCATTCGTTCACCAGATGGCTATAATGTTTGAATTTTATATGTACATCTTGAAATTGCAATTGTTTTATATATACTCTTTAAATGTCACATTCATCTGTTATATAGTTTATCGGGAAAATTAATTTAAAAAAGCTGTTTTGCTGCCTGCCTTGAAATGAATAAAATAGCAAAAAAAAAATAGCTGATTTGAAGTTCGACTTGCTTCCTTATTCTGCCTATTCTCCAGATTTAGCTCTCTCAGACTTCCATCTATTCCCAAAATTGAGAATATTTCTTGGTGATCGATGATTTCCATCAGATGATGAAATAATAATTGTAGCAAACAGCTATTTTGAAGATCTTCAAGAAATAATGTTTCGAAAATGGCACAAAAGCATTGGAGCATCGCTGGACGAAGTGCTGTGAAGTTAAAGGAGATTATGTTAAAAAATAGAAGCAATTAAAAACTTAAAATAGTTAATATGTTCACATTAAACGTATGAACTTTTCAAATGACCCTCGTACAATAAAAATTGATTTCGTTCTTTTCTGTTTATTCAAGTACACCGAGCAATTATTTATTGACATTTCTTTCCTACTTTCAGAAGCCTGACACTTTATCCTTGTAAAACATGATAAGATATCTATACGATTGTAATATGTTATCGCGCGATTCTTATCTAACAACAATTTATTGCTGCCTTTTCACTGAGTTGAAGACTGAGCTACTAACTTTAAGATTCTTATTTCAGAATTCAAATACGTATATAATGTTATCCACGTTATTCGTTTATATAAGGTCATGCAAATGTGATGCCTACATGTCAGTACTGTATAATGTTTATGCGTCATGTTCATTTAAACGACATAAGTTGTTTTGTTTTAGTAGAAGATAGTATAATTTTAACCATGGACAGGTATACATTACAGTAATGCATTTACATTATTCAAACTTATTATGAAAATGGGTCATTGTTTTCAAACAAAATTTTATTTAGTGATGAAGCTCATTTTACAATAAGAGCAAAATCGTCATATCTGAGGCGATGAAAATCTTCGCGTTATTCGTGAAAAATCTCTACATTCACAAGAAGCCATCCTTTGGTATGCATTTTGAGCAAATGGAATCACTGGACCATTTTTCTTCGAAGATGATGCTGGTAATGCTGTTACTGTGAATTTTAAGCGATACTTGTCAATGTTGAGTGACTTTTTATGGTTAGAATTGAATCGTAATAATGTGTCTGATTTTCAGCAAGATGGTGATGCGTGTCATACAACTCCAGAAAATATTGAATTTTTGTGATTGAAATTTCGTTAATGTGTAATTTCAATGTAGATTTCAATTAGTTCCCAAGCTCATAAAATTTAACACCATTAGACTTTTATTTTTAGGTTTTTTTTTAAAAGTCGAGTCCATACTAACAAGTCAAACAATTAATGACCTAAAGAATAATAATCGAGTTGTAATTCGTGAAGCAACTCCAGTAACATGTCGGAAAGTCATTGAAAATTTTGATAATTGAACTGATGTCTGCAGACATAGCCGTGGCACACATTTAAATGATATGCTGTTCCATGTATAATTGTAGTTGATCATATGTATATTTAATAAAAAAAAGGCAACTTAAAAAAATTCCAAATAGTTTGCGTTTTATTAAAAAGAAACATGTAGACATGTTTTTTTGGATAATTCCATGCACAGCACATACTTCGAAACATTAGACACTTGGTATAATTCATGGTAAGGATATTGTACGTGGATAAAAGTATGAAATGCTTGTAAGATAAGATTAAAAGTATTATCGAATGAGTAATTGTTTACGGAAATTTCTACACACTCTACAGCTCGTGGTTTACTTATAGTTTTAAATAATCGATTACCGACTAGAGAGTCAAGCCTGGTCAGCTCTGCGTTTTATGTCTTAGAAGCCAGACAGGAAAACCTTAAGCTCTTAGAAGGTAAGGCTAGATTACCCATGGGCGTTGGTAGAAAGATTATACTACTACTAGGTACTACTATGCCAAAATATCTCTGGGATTCAGGGACCATGAAAGTCAACTTTGAGCTCATGGGGCTCTGATTTCTATAGCTTCAAAGCAAATAGAAACGAGCCTGACTGTTTCAAAGTACATAGATCTACCAAATCGAATTTGTGTATAGTCAATGGAACAAACATGGCGTAGTCGAAAACTTATATAGGTATTAAAGTAGATATGTTTGGACAAGTGATTGATAAAAATCTGAAGACATAAAGGAACCTCGATTAAGGCTGCAAGAAGTGTAATTCTTTAATTTTATATTCAGTCTCACTGAAGTGTATAAGATATTGTATGATACACAGCTTTAGACGCAAATGTATCAGTCGCGAACACGTTATATTACTATTATCATATTTCTTCTATTAAGTATATATTCTTTGGATTATTTTAGACTAGTGATAAACTGGACTTACTTTGGAGAATCTAAATTGAAATTATGGAAGGCGGAGTTTTACGACATAATGTGATTTTGCGATTTTAGAATGATGAAAATTATAGTACTTTCGATACTAAAGAGATCTAACACGAACTTTAACACTCTTAAGGCTTCAGAAACTTGGAATTAAAGATATTAGGTTAAAATTATTGCTAGGTTAGGTTAGGTTTTTAACCTAAGCCTTTAGCTTTTAAATTTTTGATATTGGTGCAGATTATGTTAAGATCTTGGGAGTCGTTCCAAATAATTTCGCAGTTTTAAGAATTTACTTAAATTTTATTATCAACGTTAATTAATACCAGACAAATTCAACAAGTTCAACAATGTAATTCATACAGCAATTAAGATTTTAATCTACTGCTAATCTGTTGCAAACAATATGTGTATTTTCTAGTGGTTGAACTTCGTGTTTTGTCATGTATGAGGATGTATGACCGAAACGTGAAATGTTCGTTAGAAATATGTATCCTTCTCACAGTTTCGAGCGTTAAAAAACATGAGACACAGCGGTACAATTAGGCCAAGTTTCTTCTATTGGCCTTGGACAAGAAGCCCTTCAATTCATGACGCTGTATGTTGCCCGGCTCTGTATCAAGGTAGGTCACGGTACGTCAGTTGGAAATTTCTGGTTGTACCTCACAACAGACAAACATTTGACAAAACAAGAGCGGTGCATAAATAAAGTCTATCTTCTACTGAACTTCGTTAATTCTCTAACCGATGAAGACCATTATTTTCTTTTAATTAATCATTAATATCAGATTACAACATCTGATAGATCTTTTTTTATCTTTGTCCATATTTTTCATAATGCTTTTTATAACGCCTAAAAGAAGATAATTAAGAAAGCGGAATTATCACTCATTCATTACTTTAAATGAATTATTTATTATTGTTTCACTTGAAACTTTTCGAGTGTATTATCTTTTCTTTGTTTTTCCCATATTCTTCACTTTTATAATACTTAAAAAAAAGAATTATCATATAATTAAATAAATTAGAAAAATATAAATAAGATAAAAAAGATTTTCTTAATAATTCATCCTAAATAAAAAAAAAAATATAAACGAAAAATCAAGTATTATTATTTCACTTGAAATATATTGGGTTAGTTTAGTTGAAATTATTAATTAATTTGAAATATCACCTTTTCTTCGCTTAATAGTGAGAATCTTTAAATAGCATCAAATGAATAATCGAATAAAATTTGATCTAATTCGTCTCGTCACGAGTTGAGAAAAGAAAGAAGATTAATACAAACAGTAGTTGCAAATGAACATAGAAATTGGCCTAGTAATACATGGCTGCACAGGCCTCTTCAATTCGAGAGGCTGTCTTGCTAGAACAAAAGACCTTTTTTGTAAAGACTCGTTTCAGCATCGATCCGGATTCAAATCCTTTCTTTACATTCAAACCCTTCTTCGAGATCTAATACACAAACCCGTCCCTACACTCTTTGCACCCGACACTTCCTCTTATATCTGTCTACAGCGTGTTTTTTTTCGTACTTCCTTTTTTCTTTTTTTTATGGAATATACACAATGTTTCTTTAGTTCCTACCTTCTTCAAGAGTATATACGCGAGACAACCCATACAACGAATTTCTTTGACATCTAAGAGAACAAGTTTCTATCCTAGGAAGTGAACATTAAGATACAAAATATTGCTATCTGATAGATACAAAATTTTAAAGATCGTCAATCTGATAGATGAAATTTTAAATTTCACAAATAGACGAAATCGATTTTTGATGAAGTTTTTCCTCGTTGAGATAATCCCGGTTTATGAATGATATTAAATTGAAAAACTCACAGCTGCGTTGATTTCATTCGAATTTCTCGTTACGCTACATGAAACAGCGACGCACTGTGATTACACTTTTAATGTATATTTGATGATATCCATAATGCTATCAATGTAATTACTATTTTTATTAAAAAAACAGTGAAACGGTAACATATAAAATGTCTGATACAGTAAAATGATTATTTTGAATTTAATCACGTATTTCCGAAAAAGCGAGTACTGCTTAAAATTTCTGTTGCAATTCTTTTGTAATTTGAGGATCTATTTTCCCACTATTTCCTGTAATTTCACTTTATAATCAAAAAATATATATCCCGTTTTCATTTTTATATGAACTTGCAAATATTAAATAACATAAAGTGTAAAATGAAATATGTATAAAAGACATTTGTATTTAGAATAACGAATTATTTAACTTTTCATCAAATTATTTCTAAGTATACTAGACGCGATAATTATGCATCAGTTAACTGTATACTGGAATGATTCACAATTATGTTTTTGTTAATACCCTGAAGATATTGTGAATAGTTTAATCACGTATTTTACAAAAAAATTCATTATTAAAAAAAAGGAGTTATCGAAGCGATGAAACGATGTAATATCAATATAATAACATTTATCACAGCGTGTTGTAACTTTTATGATACCTATTAAATGGTTTGCAATATCAATGATAAATGTATTTAATTGATTGGTTTCGAATTATCCGAGGCAGCGTAACAATGATAAATCGTGGATTACAAGCTAAGCCGACATCAAGCGGAGAACCACGGTTATAATAACCATTTCTCCTTTTCTTCTTTTCTACGGCCACTTCCTGTTTTCCAAATTCTTTTCAACGGTAGCATTAAGTAAGTTCCCAGAGTAACTGAAATTCCAACAAAAGCTTGGAAAATGGATGAGAATAGGGCGCGGAGTGACACAGGGTGGGGCTTGAAATATTCGGAGCGTAAAGCTTCCGACAAATTTCAGTCTCGTGCTTCATCTCTAGACAGTCGAGTTGCCTCGACGCTGAGATTTCATTTTCACCGACGACATTTCGACAAAATCCACGCAAACCAACAAACTGCGTTACGTAGATAACTATGTGATAATAAAAACTAAGAATAATATTGATCGAGACTCGGTAAATTATCTTTGAGCAGAAATACCGATACCATTTTTATTAAATATTTATGTTTAAAAGCTCTTATTATGGTTTTGGCATAATTACTGCATTATTCTGAATTTTTCAATTAACACTAGGTTTATGGTTATTATCTACTTATATTTCTCAAATTGACGAGTGAATGAAAACTTGAATTTCTTTTTAAAAAATTGTTTTATTTACTTTAGAAACAACTTAATTATATTTTATCAAATTAATTATATTCTAATCAAAAATTGTTGACGGGTCCCATAAATCTAGTGTTAAGGGTGTATGAAAATTCGAATGTTTTGATGATGAAAGGAACATTTTTTATCTAATATACATGTGTCCAATTTTATTATATTTCTTGGTAATGAAGCTTTAAATATGTAAAATTTGAACACCAATTGCCGAGAAACTCGCCGTTCCTTAGCTACTTTCATGAAACTTCAACAAGCTTTCGAGTATGAAGTTGGATATTGCTTAATAAATATCGTTCATGGAAAGCTATAATAATTCTCATAAATATGACAAGAAAATGGCTGAGTATTATTTATAACGTCGTTTTCGGAACAATTAAATAAAAACTTTTGTTTCATAATAAAACATTACCCTCCCTAGACAACCTCGGTAATGGATCACATAAGAGATATTTCACTCTTGTATTCTTCTGAAAAGAATTTTTATTTTTATTGCAGGAAGGTTTTAACCGACAATCATATAATGTAATCGAGACTTTGACAGTACACCAGAATTTTTGTAGATATTTCGGAAGCTTAGAAATGTGAAAAAATTAAATTTAGACATAAAGGACCTCAAGTTGTCTATGTTGTCTATGGTTTGCCATGATAAAACGTGTAATATCACGTGGTAGGTGATATACGTCTAATAAGGGTCAATTTGTACATCCAATACATTTTATAACTCTCATTTTATTTGTTTACTGTTACATTATTGCTTTATATTGTTGATTAATTACATTATTAATAATTAATTTTCTTGTAATAACTATTAATGTTTTCCCTTCTTATTAAAATGTAAAGTTGTAATCAGTTGTTATTTTTCTTCTCGCGAACAAAGAAAAATGGGATCACAGATGGTTAATGTCTGTCGCGTATTTTGAAAATAACAGTAGAACCTTGCGGAAACTAACTACAGTGTCAGAACTCGTTAAATATAAATTTAGCGAATTGCGTTAAATACAAATTTGATACAATAGTTCGGTATGTTTTTTTTAGTGTAATACAATGTTAGTGAATATCTGACGTTAATGTACGTAGTCGTTAAAAAAGGTCGTAAAATAAGAGAGGTTAGAAAGAGAGTATGGAAATTACAAAGTCGCTTGGATATCGGTAATTATCATCGTCTTTTGGCCTATAAACAGGGTGTGCAAGATGCTCAATACAGAGGGACATTATTCCATGAACGATAATCGAATTAGCTCATAGCAGAGAAAAGCATACAGGCAATGATCGGTATTAGGGCATCATAAGAGCTCGATTAACGTTAAAGTTGACCTAAATCAAAGTTGTGCACGGCCGTCGTTCAGTTTCACGCTGGTGAAATATGTTTCCCCCGATCTATCGATCTAAAGAAGGTACGTTTAAGCTATCTTATTTATTATTCATGAATGTGCATTTCATCGGAACTTTTTCCGTTATCCTTTCTCGAGTTTCTACCAGGGCAAAAAAGAAGAAAAATATAAGAGTCGTAGAAGATGCAACATCAATAACTATAATGTGGAATTGATGAATTTCATGAGTAATAACACGATCTTGATTTTGCATTATAAAACACGAAATAGAAACTAACAGTGAAAATAGAATACTTTCGGAAAATATTTTTCTTAAAATTTCATATTTAAAAAGTGGGATACAAATCGTCTTATTTTCATCTCAACTTAATAATACGAAAGAAATGGAAAATGATAATTCATACTAAAATTTTCACGCGTGCCCTTGAACACCATTCAAACACGCGACGTTTCATTCAAAACTTTACATCGCTTTTGTACTATTTCAAGCACTTCTCCCTCGTATCTAACATTTCTGAAATTCATTCCCATTCATCGTTCGAGAAGTTCGTTCACCCCTAAGATCGTCGCCATTTTCAAAAAAAGGAAAATGTCATGGTTCTTTGAGAAGAAACTAACACCGAGATTTCCACGTTACCTTCAACATATTTCATTCATTTTCAACGGGGAGGGGCACTGTGACAGCTGAATATAATTTCTGAATATGTTCAGAAATTTGTTTCTAGTGAAATTAATTCTTCTTTTTTTCTAACAATCTTTAATACCCACAGAAAGTGCGTTTTGTGAACTATTCTTCAAAAAGTTAATATAAAAATTATTGTAGTAGAAATAAAAGTATTAATTATTGTAGAAAACGGGTGGATGTGTACCTTTCTATTGCAAATTCCGAAATGAAAAATTATACGATTTTTTTAAATTATGAAATAATAGCTTCAGTTGCACGTATGGATTTTCAGAAAAAATAATTTGTTACAAAATAATGTCTTTGACAAAAAAATGTGGAGAATCAGTGAAAAATAAAGATTCTTTTTTAACATTTTATGGGAACTAATTATCCAATCGGAAATTCCGTACGTGCAACGGAAGAGAATATTACTAAAAACTATCGCCCTAAATTTAAAACAAACTGAATGAAAATTCACTGTATTATCGATGCACCTAGATTAAAGAATTTGGCTTCGAGAAAAATGCGTTTAAATAAGTTGTTTATGATGCAATGTTAAAATTTCTTAACTTTCTTTTTAATTGAAAACCCACCTAAACATCTCAATAATTCTTTCTTGCTCATAGAAAGATTGCTCTCTTGCTCTCCATATAAGGGTGTGATGACAGTGATTATGTTTTCTGGTAATGCATTCCCATAATTATAATTATTTACATTATAATTATCTAAATTATAATTACAGTATTTATTAATATTTAATATTTACATTACTTAACAATATTTAATAATTACATCATTAAAATTTCTGACATTTTATTTTCTGCGAATTTTACTTTAATATTTCTAGGGCTAATTTTAAAAGTCACAAACACTAAAAAAATATGAACAAGAAATCTCAATTTTTGCAAACTGTCACAATAGTTTTCCCGATTGAAGTCACTTAAAATTCTCATAAAAATGTGATCTTAACCGTTTGAGTCCCAAGCAGCGCGATCGCGCTGTTGAGATTTTATGTCGAGAAAACCCAGCACATTTCGAGCATTGTGGACAACTGACGGTGCGTTACCGATTGTCGAAGTCGCGCGCTCAGATTTACTGACGCAAGTACATCACACAGCTCCTTTTAATGTAAATAGTACATTTTACAATAGGTAGAATAAAATAAAACAAGCGCTATCGCACTGCTTGGGTCTTTTCGTACTCATTTAGAGAAAGCGCGGTTGCGCTGTTTGGGATTCTTCGACAGTGTTTTTTCAATACCCCCTGGGACTCAAACGGTTAAAGTAACAGGTTTTCCAAAATTCTCTTGAAAATTAAGGACAACTGCACACGAATTATTCGTAGGAAATTATTATTTTTGTGGGAAACAAGCTGGTGACAAATTGGAAAAGTAATAATCAATGAAAACGTTACGGCGAATAACCAAGACCAATAACTATTTTCATTTAAGTCAAATAGAACGTGTTCGAATGAGCTTCGTGAAGGTACCCAATTGCCGAGGAATCGCTGGTCGCTACCTGAACTAACGATTTCCCAGATTCTTCAGATCTTAATTAATGTGGAACGAGTTTTCAGACGGAACGAAAGGAGTTGTAGCTATCTCCGTGAAAAGAAAAGAAGAAAGGAGAGGGAAAATAGCAAGTCAAAAGGAAAAAGAGGAAAGAGGAAAGGGGAAAGAGGCATAAAGGAGTGTGCATTAGAGAAGTAAGTGTGCGTGCGTGCGCAACGAAGCACATCCATGACATGCGTCTGCACACGTAATAACATACGAAAATAACGAAAGAGAAGTTAACGCGTTGCAGCATTCAACACGGCCGCTCCCCTTCCCTCTTCACCATTCCTTCAATTACCAACTTACACCGCGGCGTTTGTCACTCGAGGGACTTTCGTGCCTTAAAAAAAAAAACCGCGATAATTGGGCCTCTTCGCTTTTCACCGTCTTCCTCTCCTCTTAGTATATACCGAAAGATCGCTGTCGGGTTACGAAAACGAAAGAGTAGTTTTAGCTTAGAGAGATAAAAGAAATAAATAGAAAAATAGAAAATTGTAGCTTTTTTTGAACACCTTTCTGAGTTTTTTAAAGTGCATCGAATATATTTACGAATGACCAAAGACATTGGATATTCTTCTAAGGTATAATCCCCTTGTTGAATATTACATTATGTATTGCATTGCAATTTAACCCCTTAACTTATGATTTCTGTACCTGATTGTACATCTAGCATCAGCCACTTATTGCTTTATTACCATTTTACATATGAAACATTAATGTATTATAAATTAATCACACTTGATAATCCTTGATCTTATAAATCAAAAGGAATGTTAGAATTAAAATTAACGTTTGTTACTAATACAACTGTTTTTGTCAAATCTCAGCCAGAATCTGTATCACGAGTCCAACTCGTTATAGGGCAAGGTGATAAATGGGAAAACCACGGTGACAATTGAATATAAAAGACTATATTCAGAAATTTGTTTCTGGCGAAATTAATTCTTTTTTTTTTTTTAACAATCTCTAATGCATTCAGGCAGTGCATCTCTTGAACTACTTTCTCTGAAAATTTGATATAAAAATATTAATTATTGCAATAATAGTAGTAACCAGTATGAGGGACTTCAAAAAATTTACAGAAAACAGGAGAATGTGTAATTTTATACTGTAAATTCCGAAATTAAAAATTATGCGATTTTCTTCAATTATGGAATAACAGCTTCAGATATGTATTCAGGACAGCTTGTAGATAAGGATAAAAAAAAGAGAGAAAAAAATGTTACCAAATAGGGAATCTTTGATAAAAAAGTGTGGAAAATCTGTAAAACAAATCAACATTTCTTTTAACATTATATGTGAACTAATTATGAATTCAAATCTAGTAAAAATTTCAAAAGTTAATATCTTTTATTCGAAAAAAATATTTTTCCCTATATTAGCTAGCAATGATGAATATGTTGTGGCTGAAGAACACATAAGTAAAAGTAACATAGACCTTGAAAGTAAAAGCGCACGTAACGAATATCCTAGATGTGCAAGTAATCAAGAATGAGGAATTGAAAGAAGAATTACGACGAAATATGAAATTTCTAAATTATATTTTGTTCAGATAAAAAGTTTCATCTGAATATAAAAATATTTGTATAATCATACTTTAAAAAAAGGAAAATGGTGATGGAAAAATTCATCGATTGCAAAATAATATGCGTCATGGTTGCTGGTGTCGATAATTGTTGAGAAATTTATGAAATTATCGGTTTTATCGATTAGATCTCGATAACGTTGCTCAAGAGGAAAGTGTCTACAGTTAATCTAAAGAAACTTACAGTGGAATGCTTACGTCCATCTCTAAATAATTTCTACTTTTAGTAAGAGATTATTTTCAAATAAAATTAAACAAAAAACAGTTTATTCATTTCTGTTTTACTACACAAATAAAGAAAAAAAGGTGAAATTTAAAGTTTTATGGTTTTTGATGTTCTATATTGCAGTGGTAAAGAGTTATCAAAAAAATATATATTTTTTTCAATATTTATCTCTGCTACTCTGTTTTACGGATATTCTGTACCACTACAAAACGTAGAACATAAAAAACCATACTACCCTGCATTTAACATTTTTCTTTCATAACTTGTGTGATTTTGTAAATATTCACGATAGCATGAAAGCTCACAATTTTTTGAGCGAATACTTTCCTCTCCAGGAACGTTTCATTACTGAAAAAAAGGGGGGAAAAAAGGAAATGTTAATTATTAGTATCACTTGAACTACATTTCTCAATTTTCCCTCGTGAGTTATATTCCATTAAAAGTATTCAATATTTGCATAATTTGTAAAAGAAAAAAAGACCACTATCAAAGTTTATCAATATCATAATCACTACCTTTCCTGTAATCACACCTTTAAGGTGCTATTTTATTTATTTTTAACCCATACATTCTACGAAATCATATATCCCAATGCAATATCTCGTCATCGATAGATACGTCGAACCGTCCAGTAATTACAGACAATATCTTGCAATATTTGCATTTGGTCGATAATGAATTAGCGTCGAGTAAGTATGTATTCTACGCATATCTCGAGCATAATGGCGGTTCTTCGTTCCTCGAGCTCGTTTCTAACTCCAAGTACTTTATGTTGGACAGATTACAGTGACGCGCGCGCGCGAGCAAGTGGACAGAAATAAAATATAAAAGAGGAAATTACACGCTAAGGATGAAGTAGGCGAGTCCCAAGACTAAGTTTCCTCTGCCAAGGATACAGTTAATTTCGAACGCGAACAGCAGAGGAGCATGGCTAGCGGTTTACCATAATTCAACGGAAAAGGAAAATCTCATGGTTTGCGTATGGTCGGTGTTCCCGTGCTATTTAAAATCCCGTCGCCGCAATAGTTATACAGTCATTTAGTATCGTTTTGCAAAGATACTAATTATACTGTCCATTAATGCGACCTCGTACAATGCATTCCACGGTTATGTTAGAGGATTTAAATCGTGAAAAATGCTATCGATAGCGAGAAAACCTTGTAATTCATTTAGGTATATGTATATGTTCATCCTTGTAAATCCTTGAACATTTACTACGTTTCAAATAAGAACAAATTTACATAAGAATTAACAAACTGACGCGATAGTTTCTATTTACTTAACGTTAGAGAAAAGTATGTTAGTAGAAGATGAATGGTTACAAGGATAAACCTTATAATTTTGTTGTTGTTTTAATGTTATCAACGCTGATAGTCTTTTGTAAAATTCATTCATAACTGGGAATAACACGAATATATGATATTTCACACTTTGGAAATATTAGGAGGCAAATAACATGTAAGACAGAATAGTAGAACTCATAAGTCAACAAATATTTAATTAAATCCGATTACCTTCATGTTAAAAGAAAAAAAAAAAGATTATAATATCAAACTTAGAAGTGTATACGACAATAGATAATCAATGTTAATACTATTATGTAAACTTCACTGACAGTTGCGAATATAATGATATTTAATGCCTTACAAATTTTAAAAGACAAAAATTAATTCGAGATCAACTGAGGGGGGATTTTAGAACCCAGAACTCAAAAAATATTAAATTAGATCTATTTCTTTTGTGCAAAAAAGAAAGTTATAATATCCAATTTATAGATGTATATGGCAATAAATAATTTTTTGAAAATTACTTCCTTTTGCACAAAACATTTACTTTTGTATACTTTTTTAAGTTTGAGATTCTAAAATCACTGTTACTATACGTGAAGAACATTGGGCATAGGAAAAAGGACCCAAACTATAATACGAGTCGTGATAGCAATTTGTACTACATTCTTCTGATCTGCAAAGAGTATTAAACGACCACAGAACGAACAATCAAACCAAGTAGTCAGAAAGAAATAATTCACCATTCAATCAGTTACAATCAAGCATTCGATGAACATGGTACTTTGTTATTTACCTTTGACATCAGAAGAATCAAATTCTGACTAATTTTATGTTCTATACATACATATCAAATTCAATGCAAAAACACATGTTTCAATTTTTATAAAATACATCATGTTCAAATATTATAAAACTTTCTTCAAAAAACAATTTTTTTTTCCTGATGAATGTGTAAAAAGAAGTGTGAATTCTCAGAGCTCAGGAGTTCTAGGATTAATAGCCGTGACTAAAATTGATAGAAAACAATGACGAAGAACTAGTGGCAGAGAACAACTGTTAGTTCCTTCTGTACTGTTACAACGTATTCAACTACGGGTAATCTTTTTCAATTCCAACATTCGAAAGTGATGGATCAAGCCGACTTTCGATTTAAATATACCAAGCGATAGAAAGTGCAATCCATAAGGCCCTTTGATGTTTCTAATCGTGTAAACGCGTAGGTAACCGTGATTTTATATTGGTAGCAATTAAGCTACGATCAGAGAGGCTTGTAGGTACGATATTACATACTCATGATCATACATCACTGCGTACACACGTTTGCTCCCATCCATGGATACACGCGTAGAAATGTACACGTAACGACACGTCCACTTATCGAAGCGTATCCTTGATTCATTCCCCTACAAATAAATACTTCGAACGTTCCGTGCTGTGTGCACTTCACGTGCAATCTGTGTGTTTTAATGTTCGCGTTTATTCGTTCGTGTGAATCGTTCAATGGAGTCAACGAACAATACATTACTGACCTTGTAAACGTAACTTCTGAATGGGGACTTTGTGTCAACACCGGTAGTCCACTTTAATAACACACCGTTAGGAGTATCAGATTCAATGGTCAGAAAAAAAAAGAACCAACTAAATCAAATATTTGAATCAAAGTTTATGATACGATTGGCACATTTCTATTTTTGAGGACTTAAACATTTTTACTTTCATCGTGTTATGCTTTATTGGTTTTTGAGTGATTGGCCTCTTCGGTTCGATAGAAATCAACGTATCATAATCTCATTCTTCAGATCAAAGACTAAGACGTGGACAGATATAGAATGACCTGGATATACTAAATTTTCAAACTATCTTTGACCTACATGTGTACTGTTACTTGTACTTGACAGGACTACATTTCCGAACTTTTTTAATCTCTTTGATTCAACAGGACATTTTTCCCACTTTTTTCTAATTTTCATTAAGACACACCTGTGTATCCCTTCGAAACGAATGTTTATTTTTATTAATCAATGTTTTAGACGAACAATTGTATAATGCAGTAGAGATTTCGATAATTATCACTCAATATTTTTCAAATCTTTTGGAAGTTTAGAATAGTAAAAAAGTTAGACTTGGGCATAAACAATCCAGTTTATCTGTGAAGTGTGAAAAAATGTTTGCCTACAGTATTAAGATGCTTTTATCGAAATGTATGGTGACTTTCGTTGAGCTAAAGAAATAATTATATATGCTAATTTATTTTCCATTGATCATTCTAATATCGAAGTCCTTTACATAATATACCTAAATGTACTTAATAGTATACTTAAGTATGTAGTTGTTCTAGTGTTCTATAGTGCAGAGCTACTTTCTATAAAAACGAAACTATACGAATATTTCAAAAATGTTTAATCAAAATCGATATAATGTATAATTATTGTAAATATTCTCTTGTGACAGAATAAGGTAAATGTATGTTGCGAAAGAGAAATAAAAAGCGAATAACTATGTTTAGCGTAAACTAGTCAGAATCTTCAGTTGATGGATTTGTAAAACCAGTACTATGGACATCCATCACAAATGATATTACTATGCTCGAGACATAAAAACTTTTTACTACATGTACAGAAATATTCTGAAAGATGAGTTGCTTTAGATGCATAACAGGTGGAATATCTTTTTTCTATTTTATTCCTATACGATGTCTCATATAGATGTCTGTTTAAAAATATTTATAAATATATTTTGCAAATATCTATCAAATTATAAGAAAATTATACTTCACTTTCGTGTTAAATTTGAACAGTATATTCTTTAAAATTATTTACAGAAATGTTTTGATAGATGAGTCATTTTATTTCTTTTTTTATTCGTACACAATGAACATACAAATAATTATACATCTACTATTCTTTGAAGGTCAGTTCTACGATATACCCGTTTAAAAATATTTAAGAAAAAATAATTTGTATATATCTATCAAATTAGAAAGTTTCGAAGTGATTGATGTGTTTCGTATAAACTGGAAGAATTGTATGTTGGGAGTAATTTGATTGTTTATACAGGTGTATAGTGACAGAACTCTTCGGTCCTTTAAATTGATTTTCAAGAAAACGTTTACAGTAAATTCCGTGTATTTGCTGTCGCTGATTAATGTTAAAGAATTTTGTTTTTTCATTGCAATTCATTTGGAACGACAGGTTACACTTTTATTAGTACAGTAAATTACCCTAATTAGCAAATTTTTATAATTTTATAAGGAAAAGAACTTGTTCTTTAGAATTTAATTCATTTGAGTGTACTAATTCTGATGAATATATTCCAGTTAAATTAATTTTATTACAATTTATTATGTTAATTCATGCGTGGAAAGATACGTTCGCTTTTTCACTATTTATTAATCTCTTGGATACTTCTCCGAAGAACGAACTATAATTGTTGAAATTTTATAATTGCTTCTTCAATAACCGGTTTGCCCTAAGTTTAATACAATTCCAACTTTCGAGTGTTTCACATTAAACGGGTATTCCGTTTTAATTCTCCAAAGAGCGTTGAAATCACTTTTCCCTCTCTTCGTTTCATATTCTAACGTCAATCCATTGTAATATTCAACAGATTTTCCTGAACTTCGCTTATTGTTTGAAGAGTCCCCGAGGCTTTCATATTCTTGTTAAATTCACAAAGGAGCACATGTCTAACATTCACTTCACCAATAGTCCGCTTCTTTGTCTTAATTAACTTGCTGTTCCTATGAATATCGCAATTCAAAGCTGAAAAAAATTCAATATTAATGATAAATCTTGGAGGAAATGTAATTTAATAACTAAAAATATTGTAATTTCAAAAATCAAATTTTTCGAACAAATATCTCTCCTCATTATGAATTCCAAATTTAAAAAATCGAACACAAAAGAAAAAATATTGTTTATATATGAGGCTAAGACTACTATCAATGTCAGCCTAATCCAAAAGAGTTTGTTTCGAAATTATGACTAATAAAATGGTTAATACAAAATCTTTTTTATATTTTTGGAAATATACATATATCACATTAGAATTAAAGTTTGACTGTATGCAAGATAGTTTATACTGAAATTTTAATTCACCCAGAACTGTTTTAGGTCACTATTGCGCTGATATCCACATATACAACCATAAAAACTTGCAATGATATACATACACTTTTTTTATTCAGTTCAATGTGAAAAGAAAATTAACTTTTCACAACAGGATAACAAAAACTAACTGCACAGTTGAACGTTAAGAAGAAATATTGTACATAAAATCACAAGATAACTTAAACAGTCCAATGTAACAAGAAGAATAATAATTGACTGCAACTACAGCGACAAAAAAACTTCGAACGTAGTAATCCAAGTTCACATTCATCACGTACAGAATAAAACACGCACGCACAACGAAGTCACAAGACGGTAACGCAGGATTTTTACCTTGACAGAATGGCATGGTTGAACAACGACCCTCGTGGAACGGGACGCTTCTTAACTCACTATAGAGAATACGAGACCGTTTGATATCACTGTAATCCGCCACTGAATCGTCGCATACTTTCGTCGCCTGTGGAAGTCCGATGAATCGACGCGTATTTATAAGTAATGCGCGTCAGCCTCGGACACGGTCAACGCGAAATCCACACACTGCCGCGGTCGAAGCTATACTGACGTCCTCTCTCCAGAACTGACTGCTTCGAGGCTCGAACCCGATGGATGAAAAAGTATACACGTTGGTATACCCATCCCTCTATTTACGCGGATTGACCGTTCCGCGTTGATTTTTTTTAAACGGATAAAAATCGCATAAATGGAGTCTGCTTGTATGAAAAAAACATGATAAGAAAAACAGGTACAAATTATAAAAACATTTAAATCACATAGATTAATAAAAAAATAATGATATTTCAAAAAAATAAAATAAATATTCGGTGTCAGAATCTGTACTGTAATTCAAAGCGCCATCGAAACTTAAATTGTAGGACAGGCGGTTAAAAAACAAACAAAGAAGTTATGTAATTAGTACGTTCAAGTAAGAATTTGTGTCTCTCTGCTATGTAATAAATTCAACAAAAGTTTATAGAAAACTGAATCTATATGACTGCGTAAAATGAGATCGCGCATAAAAAGTACCGCGTAATTGGAGGGATAGGTGTACATATATACATGAGCATATCGCGGGAAAATTACGTGTTCGCCGGAAAAGACACGCAATTAGTCGAAACGTTAATAATAGGCAAGACCTCATCTTACATTCAGTGACTTCATCAGATCTATCTACAAGAAATTGATTTCTTTCGCAAAGGAGTTTCCGGTAGTAAGCTGTTCGATCAGCTTCATGAAATAATTTCTTCAACACTTTCAGTACGATAAATGACTATAGTTGTCATCCATAAGATGTCATTCATACCGGTCGGGCGATTATATTCGCTTGCTATTTTGCACATTTCGCGACTTATTCTGGACTTGAAAAAAAAAAAAAAAAAAAAAAATTGAACATTGAAATTATGTAATTTGTTTCAAGGGCAAGATATCTCAGTAATAAGGAAAAAGAATGTTTTACGAATTAGTCTCGAAAAACTAGTTCGAATACTCGTAGGAAATCTATTTTTTCGGCGTGACGTTAGTTAACTCCTCTACTCTCTGAGAATTTTTTGATACACTCGACCATTATACACGTGCCAGTGAAAATATTGAAAACTAAAAGTTTTCTTCTGAGAAAAGAAAATTTATTTATTTTTACTTTTTTGTTCATTTGCTTTATTTTAACATAAATGAATCTTAAATGGAGTTATGGCACATAATATGAATGTCACCGTTGCGGCACCAGTGGAGTGTAAAGAGTTAATAATAATAATAATAATAATCTATCGACAACAATTTTTTTGCAAATCCTGTTATAGTAAGGATGTCGTGATTAGTCAATGTCTTCAAGGATGATTGAGACACATATAAGATATTAACACTTGCGCGGCTGTCGTCGAACATTATCGCTGGCTGTATACGCATCGCGTAAACGAAACAGTCTTACCTATTAATTCAGGACCTCTGTTTTAAAAATATCAATGAAATGTATATACTCAGTCATGAAGTGTGTAAGGAATACCAGAAACCTTGACATTACAGAAAACACTGGAAAAGAATGAATAAAGAAGATCGATTTCTGGATCTAAAAAGACCCACGCTGTATGAATTTTAACTGAGTCATTCACAAGCCAAACTAATTAAGTCTATTTTTGTAATGTTTTTGAATTTTAGTACCAAAATAATAAATAAAATCAATTTAATAAATTTTCTTTCACGGAGTTAGTCATTTTAGTTTCTAAGCGACTCAACTGATGGTAATTGTTGTTTTATTTTCTTTGTATACGTACAGATTTATTGAATTGTCAAAGAACGTGTAAATGAACTTTTTGTGAGGAGAAAAAAAATTAATATACCTTCGGTCTTTTATCAATTTCACTTCGAATATTACGGGCTGAGAATCATAGTAGTGTAAGTCAGAATATTACATGAAAGTTACTCTCTATTCATTTTTGTTTCTATCATTGCATTTAACTGTCGCATTTTCCTTTCCTTTTTCATTTTGTTAATTATTGTATCTTGTATCTCCCATGACTGTCATGCTTATTACATTTTAATCATAATAAATCAATGATACTTTTAGAACTTCAAGATATGATTCATTCAAATTCTCAAAAATTGTAACTTACACTACAATAATTCTCAGCTCATCATATTGTAAATATATTATCAGAACAACGATAAAAATGAGTGGATATGAATATTTCACGGATGAAATAATATTTGAATGTTATCAAGTTAAGAAGGTACACGGTGTAGATTAACGTATGTGTATTTGTATGAAGAGATAATTATAAAAGGTTAACGAACTAATTGATAATTACAATCATTGTACATATTATAGTTCATAATCATACATTTTTATGAATGTTCCTATCTGAACTATTTAGATAGCTGTAATTTTCTGAATCGGTTGGAATTATTTACTATGTATCTAAGGTTAGTGAATTAATCAGAGAAAAGTTTGTGCGTTTGCTGGAATTTGAAACTTCCGTTTAAACGCGTTTAATCTAACATCCTTGCGAAATAAAAATCGTATTTATCTATAATTCACGTAGAAATTCATTATAAAGTAATTACAGCTTATATGGATTTCCAGAAGAAAAATCTGTATTTACGTCACTTTATATTCATGTTGCAAAATTGGTGAAATTCCTGTTCTAATATTTGTCTACATAATAAAGGAAAATATTCACATCTAATTCCCTCTACGAAACAGAAAAAATGTGTATTATCATTCTTGTATAAAACAGCAAAAATCTTTGTACAGTTATTGCTTTATACAGTAGGAAAAACTAGTGCACAAATATCGCTATGCTAAAGAAGAAATCCTTATTTAATTTTTTTTTTTATCTCAGCATGAAATAACATCAACTCGGTTCAATTTCACTGAAAATAATAATAATACGTCCGAATTCTAAGAAACCGCATCATTGTCCTTATATAATGTGCTGTGGAGCGCAACTAAAGCTTAATCAAACTGGACTAGCACGCATGTGCTATGGTTGCTATAATACCGGGCAATGTTGGTCAGTCTATCCGAAGCCAACTAAATTCGTTACCATAAGCAGTTAGAAAGCTTGTTTCACTGAGAGGTTATTTCTCGTTTTCCTTACGAGCTTCAATCACTGCAAAATCAAAACATTACCTTCGAAATCGAGTTGAAATATTGCGATTAAAGTGACGTGTAGAATTTTTCAAAAATTCAACATTAAATATCTCGAAAATCATTCAAAATAGAAAACTAGAATTATACACAGTTTAGTTTCTTGTGAGTTTGGAAATGAGAAACAAAACAAAAAAACACACCAGTAATTATAATCACAATTCTGCACATTTCAACGTGAAATCACTCTTGCGAATTTTACGTTTAAATTCCCTCGATCTTATTTACCCTCATGAAATAAACGATAAAAAAGTTAATGATCACTACCACGATTATATATAAATTACTGCAAAAAATATTGTTCGTTTCGCGATCGTGCAGTATTAATAATGTACCGTGTGTACAAGTTTCTCGTAAAATTACAATTTCTATCAAGTAGTGCGCGCGTAAATTAGCGTAACAGATAAATTAAAAAATCTATTGCTCTCTCATTCTTGCCGATACTAATCACGCGTAGTAAATTTACCGCGAGTCGGGAAAGAGGAAAAAGCGTACTACGTTTCTTGTCTCTATTGATTAAGTTACCGATGAAGCGTACAAAAGGGGTTGGCTTCCTCGTCGAGCGTAGCTTGATGGGTCGAGAGGCCGTATTTGTGTCCAATCCTATTATAAATCTGACGATGATTATATCGCAGGTGGAAAGAGGACCGCTTATGTACATACATGCATTTACATACATAGATTCGACTCGTATATTTACGGTTAACGAACTCTCCCTCTGTTACTAGAAGAACTGAAGTTAGTACACACGCGTCGGACATTTTACGACACCGCGTGAATCCTGAGTAATAACCATCACTCTGAAGGGGAGCTTGGGATTTTTATTATAACGGTGATACTTTTAACGCGTCGTAAAAGTCGAACGAGTTGCAAGCTTGTTGGAAATTCGTGTCTCCATTCTGCTACGATGAAGAGTTTCGAAAGTTACTTCATTCGAATGATTTACCGTTTTAGTAGAATTTTTATAATGCGATCATTGATCATTTTCGAGGACTGCAGCAAAATCAAAACGTGTGACGTCATAACAAGTTAAACTTCCTAGTTGGGTTAATCCCGTTTTTAAACCTAAAATGTTGACATTTAAAATTGTTTCTTTCTTTCTTTCATTATTTGAACGTTAGGTTAGCTTGATGAGGTTTGACAAATGCAAGGCTATGGTTTTTATTTTGTTATTTGTGCAATTGTAGAAAATGACATCAAATTGAAGAGATTCAATTTATTTCAACTTATCAACTTTTAATTTTTTTTATCCTTAGATCCATCAATCAGATTTTATACAGAGTTCTATATTCTTAAAATGTCTTCAAAATTTGACAGATGAATGTAAGATTAAAGAGCTGAGGTGCAAGTTAAAAGTTTTATTACGACTAAAAGAACTATTAAAGAACTATTCAGTTTTAAGAAGGATATAAATACCTCTGTGATCCACTGCACATATAGTTAGTGTTCGAAAATGTCCGCGAACGTATTAAACAGCATTGACATTGCGTCGTTCGGTTTGCGTCGATGCAACAGAAACTACAATCTAACTGTTTCAGTATAAACCGCGGAGGAAAGCAACGGGATGCTTCCCGCTCCAAATACTATGCGTAATTCCATCCAATGTATAATTTATTTTCGGCGATCATTGTTTCGCGGAAGCTGGAGCCGTTTCCTGATTGACCATTCAGTAGGTTCGCGCACCACCTCCTCCTAAACACGGTGTCCCGCAATGTTCATATAGGTAATGCATGCAAACTCAGTCTGATCGGCTTAATGAGGATGTACTCCGTCTGAATGACGAGTGCAAATTACTCGCGCGCGCGCTCATCGTCTCGATGCGCCGTATAAACGTCGAATATTAATATTGCACGAGTCCGCTAACATGCGTTGCATCTATTCCCGTTTCCTTTCTTCCCTTCTTTCTTTTTCTTTCGTTCGTAGAACATCATACGTGTGTCCGCACATTCGTTCATGCTTCGAGAACGAACAGCTAAGCAAGAATCGTTTCGAAGAAACACGCATCGAACGTTCCATGAATTATGCGGTGTTAGAATTCACCGATAGATGCGCATTCAACGCTTCTTACGTCGTGTAAGAAAAGAGCGTTTTTGACTTGTGGTTTATTTCTACACCCCCTGCTGGCTTGTGGACTCGAAGCAAAGAAAATGTCAGTCTAGTACTAATCACTTAAATGTGCAGTTCGGAAACCTTAAGTTTATAGAATGTTCTTAAGCTATTGAACGCGAAAAGCATGAACTGCTAAAAGCTCCAATAAAGCAATTCTGTCAGCTCTTGTCAAGATGTACTTTAAAGCAGTGTTCTTCAGCTTTTGTACACCTGCGTACAGGCGAAAATAGGTGGAACATACCGTGAATGGACTGACGACTAAGATAAACAAAACACAATACAGGCAACTTTTTATTTGTTAAATCCAATTTTATAAAATTACGAGTTTTAGTTAATGCGACATTTGCTGTTACTTCTTTGTTAGAAAATTTTATAGCAGCTACATGATTTGAATAAATCTTTGGCGAATCAGCAGTTGAAGAACACTGCTTCAAAGCATGCAAATAATAAACAAAAAATCTAAACTCAAAAACAACTTTTCTGTGCGATCGTGCTATAAATCGTAATTAAGAAATCCTAACACTATGTTTAGTGATAAATAAACTATCGAAATATACAAATTTCAGCATGTAGTTTCCGCGAACAATTATAACAACACGAAAGAAGAAATAACAAGCTATTAATAACGTGCACGCACATTGTTCCACTCTCTATAAATACCGTGATGACGCCGCGGTCTTGTCGCGTGCCACACCGAGAAATCTTCACAAAGTTAGTCGAACGGTTTTTCTTCTTTTTTTACCTCGCCGTGACACGAGAACGAGGATCGGGCCTCTTCAGCGAAAGTGACGGGGGCAGCAAAGAGAGATTTTTCTGACTGATGAAACGGTTGCAGGAAAATGCTCTCGATAGTGGTATTTCACGAAACATTCGTCGGTGCGAGATAAATGGATTTAAATGTTGTGTTTCTGTTGCTGAAGATGATGGAATTCTCGCGTATTCCATTTTGACACTTAAAGAAATTATACGTTCACGTGGTTGTACTAAGTCGCAATTTCAAATTGAATTAACACGTTGACGCTGGCATGACCCACCGGTGGGTCATGCTTGATTGTTCCGTGGGACGGCATGCATCACCGATGGGTCACGTTTGTATATCAAAAAGTGATTTCAGATTCGTTTTTAGATCGCCCAGATCTATAAGAATCACTTAGTGGGTATTGTCGCTCGAAAATCATGTTGAGCAGTATAATCTGACGCTACGCCGCCACACGAAGCGCAGCACGAATTCGAACGCCGCCCCACAGGGAGAAACCTAAATATCGGCGCCGGCGTCAACGTGTTAAAAGGAAATTTGTGAGATGGAATATAAATATTGGTGTGATATTAATCCTTTTAGTACCGAACAACGATATATCATTCCCTTTATGCTAGAGGCATGAACTGTGGGAATTAACAACGTAACATGAAAAGTAATAAAATAATTCTTGTATTATTTCTAATAAATGTTTTTGAAACTGTTTTTTTTCATATATCAATTTTTATATCATATTTAAGTATAACTATCAAATAAATTTTGAAAAAATTTTTAACAATTATCGAAACACTGGTTATTAATTCATCTTTCCTTTATTTCTTAGCGAGCTTCTTTTTAAATTTCGTAATTATTGTTTAAAATTGAATTGCCTTTCTCAAACTTTATCAAACTACATCAATTTGGCATAGCACTAAGAGTTAATCTTCACCTGGCGAATACAGGGTCCACTAGGACCTGTTTGTATAAACAGTTTACATAATTTACATTACGAAATACCGGGAAAAATGAAACAAATGTTCAAAACATTCCAGTAGTGTTCACACAATACACGAAACACTCACTTTGTGTATGCATTGTGATAAAAATTAATAAATATTGTATGTTTTTATATACCATAAATATATTCATTTTTTTTTTTGTATCATTAAGTAATAGTAATATTAAAACAAAAACACAAGTTTATATATAAAAATAAAATAAATATTTGAGCGAAAAGCTTCTTATTAATAATACAAATAAAACCTCTTTCTCATAGATCGTATTGTATTTGGCATTCGACGATTCGCTGTGCGAGGACCAACATGTAAAAGACAAAAATTGAAAAACTACTGGTATTTCTCTTGTAAGACAAACGTTCCCATTACCGACTAATTCTTTATTTCATTTCGTTAAAAAAGATTGATGAGAACCTCAAAACGTTAAAGTAAAAGGTATTCTTTCCGTTATTTCATAGGATTGTTCCTTTGTTTGAGTATTCATTAACAAGTATAATTAATATATAAGTGTGACATTGCTCATTAACATAAAAGTAGACATATTTTAATCAGGTAGGTTATGAAATATGTATTTCTAAACTCATCAATATCATAACAGAAATGTATATGAATACACACGACAATTTACACAAATTAACGGGAAAGATGCAATGAACAACAAAATAGAGAATGAAATATCAATTATCATTTATATAGTCGTAGAAAATAAGTTTATGCTAGTAAGTGGATATTTTTCTAAATGGAACTGCCAGAAACTTCGGTGCAATTAAATATTTTTAATATTAAATTTACAAAACATATAATATTATTAACGCTTAAAGAAATTATACATTTTATTTTTCACAAAACGTTAATAAAATATATTTTACTTTTACTATTATTACATTAATGGAGAAAAATTAAAACTGCTTAGTGTTTAGTATATAATAATTGCAACTATTGGGCAGTACAAGACATAAGTAAGTAAGTAAATAAAAGGGAACATCCATCAAATGTAAATTTCATTAATAATTTTCCTATAAATATTCATATTACGCTTGAAAATTGATTTATATAGAAAACTCGAAGAACCAACGGTATCAATAATCAATATCTCATACAAATATCTTTATATATTAAGTCATCCCACAAAAAATATCACTTCTTATCTTAGTTCAACACTTGCACATATCAGACATGTTAGCGTCGAGTCCTCTATAGACGAGATGCAACGTGTCAGAGGTCGATGCGTTCAAGGACTTTAACCTATATACTTCTCAGGGTTCTTTGGGTTATATACCGATACCCCGGACCATGTCTGTCATCGGATTTGGGTCCGGTGGAAGTTGATACTTGAGACGACTTCTAAGGGTCGCGGATCTTTTGTTTACGAATCGACGATAGTTCGATCGCCGATCTCAAAGGTACGCGCGTGCGGCCGATAATCCGAAGTCATGGTGCTGCATGGCACGTGTAAAGCGATAAGGATGTTCTCGAAGGATGTGGCCACAGAGTGGTGAAGATATTGCATTTTTTGGTAAGAGGACCATAAGAGACGGCATGGTATTTAATTGGAAATTAAGAACACATCCATCATATTCTCGTGACCTACCATCAATGAATCAATATTTATTTCGTTTATTGGAAAACTGCTTAACCCTTACTAGCGCCATGTGACTTTAATGTTACATATCCATTTATTTATATTTTATTTGTCTATTGCTATACCATTGCATCGTTGTATCATTACATTATTACCAGTCAATTTCTTTACATTAATTATTAATTTATTTTTAACTTCCTAGTTTCTTTTTTTATTAATTTAGTTTTCCAACATTTTTCAAGATGTAAAATTGTAGCCAACTGTAACTTGTCTTCTCGTAAATACAGAAAGAGTGGGTTATAAAGGGTTAAACGGTAAAAATTTTAAGAATACAGACCATTTAAAGTTCACATTACATTAATTTTTTTAAATAAGAATTTTTTTTTAAAGTAGATTAAAAAGTTGGCTGCGAAATGATAAATGGTCTTCGCGAATATTATCCACAATATTATCGATTTACAGTACTTAAGTATAAATACTATTATTCTTGTATTAAAAACTAGGTTTCCAAGAACGAAATTATTTATGAAATGACTTAATATTAGTAAAAAAAAAAAATAGCTATTTTTAAACAATCACATTCTTAAATATCCGATAATAGAGCCATTTATCTTAATAAGAAAAAAGGTTTATGAGTTTACTTTTATTTTTTATCATTAAAGTTCAACCCAAATGAGTACTAAATACGAATTTATAATAAAAAAATTTGCTCATTAATGTCTGACTATTATTTTTTTTACCATAAAGCAAAAAATGATTCGTTTTGCGTTAATCCAGTCTACAGAACGAAAGAATCTTCAGCTTGTTAGAACAACTTACACTCCGCCTACAACATAAACTATACATTATAAAACCTCAAGCAAACAGGTGCAAGCCCACCTGTTTGTTTCAACATGAATCGAAGCCCGGAGAGACCACGTTGGCGCCTACGCGACCAAGATAAAACAGCACGTGGCTCTAGGAGCTACCTTGAAGGATTATCTACTGAAAACCGTACTGTCATCACCATTACCGTATCACGTCACGTTTTTAACGGTGGCGTATCAGTTTTCCACGTGGTAGAACCGTTCAATGAGATCGTTGCACACACCATACCACTATATGAAATAATTACTGGTGTCAAGATTAGAAAATAACTATGATCATACCGCAATCGTATCGTCGAGTTACTACTTTTGAAAAAAAATCCACCGAGCTCAGTTTTTCTAGTTTCGTTTCCATATTGCCAACGAATGTGTCAGTTTTAATTGCGATCACCGTACCGTTTCTCGTTACTACGCGATGCCGTTTTCTTTGCAGAGGACACGATTATAATGGCACTTGTTCGTGGAACGCAGAATTCACGCGGCTGTTTTCTTTTTCGCGGCGTAATTAGAAGCCCCGCGATCCGGAAGGGCGTCGTTTTTCAGCCAGGACGCTTTTACGCTGGGGGTTTACAGATTCAAAGAGACCCGAGACGAACTTCCGCCCTTTTTAGAAATAATCGTGATCACGGCACTGCGAAGAATACGTCCTGGCGTTCGAAACGCGTTCTTTGAAGCTGTTCATGTGAAATATTCGCGAGGTTATCGTATTGAGGAGACCATATTGAAAGAGTTTCATCGGAGTAAGGTTTGAGTAAGTAATTGGTTCAACTGTTAGCAATGGCGGAAGCAACGCTGCGTTGGTCACAGATTTTACATTACAATGGAGGAGTAAGGTTTCTATGGATGTGCTCGTTTTGCTAAAAGTTTGAAGTAAATGTTTATATTATGGAATGCAATGTTTGGTTCATTGTTCCACGGTATATTATTGTTAGTGGTGCGTATATATGGTGTCCGCTTATAAAATGCTTAAAAATATTTTTGCTATTACTTTATGTATCACTTTATTTATATTATTGTTTCTTGTTATATAATAAACTCGGATAGATAATAAATGAATACTGTAAATGATTTTGTTTTTAACTCACTTTGTTTAGTAGTTATAAACATTTATATCATAATAATCATACAGTGTCAATACTTTTGTTCGTTTACAAAAAGCTCAAGCAACATATTTTAGCTATTATTTCCTGTATTAGTTTATTTATATTACTGCTTTTTGTTATATCATAAAACGAATTAAAACAGTTCTGTAGCGTATAGCTAGGGCGCACCAATAGAAAATAAGTCACACCTAAACCCGCGCCAATAGCAAATAATATTAGCACGCACCAATAGGGTGCGAGCGCAATTAGTAAATTAGATACCTGAAGCATGTACCGAAAGGGCACTCTTCACGGTCCGCGCACAGAAAAAGGTAAAACAGGTAATCCAGGACAGCGAACTGAGGGAACTCAGTACTCGAGTTAACTAAACATTTAAACCACCGAACTCTGTAACGGGCGAATAAATCTTGTTCAACACAAAATTGCACGCTTACGATTGGTGTGTGGTTTGAGAAGCAACGAACCCACAGTTCAATCACTGAAATAATTTCCATTATTCTTGATGACCCTTTGCTATTTTTGTGTCACCTATGAATATCATCGCGAATATTTCGATTTGAATGGCTGTACTCGATTATGTGACTCTAGTCAGAAAGAATTTAATTCTACACCTAATACTTTGGGTTGGATTATAATTAATTCTGTGTGTTGATTATTCACGAAAGATTAAAATATACTACCAACTTCATCATAATTAACTGGGCGAAATTTTTAAGAAACATAAAATATTTTGAGTAAATAAGAGAAGAAATATAAATATATAAATAGGTGGGAATGCCGAGTTTTTCCCGATTAAAACTGCTCGCAATTTATTAAGATGCACCTTTAAATTTGCAGTTGGAGACGAGAGTGTAAAGAATATATACAAGGTACTTCATTGTAATGTGTACGTGAATGCATCACAGAAAGTAGGTTAAAACGAAAAAACTGAACAAACGAATCTGTTGTAGGGGGTCAAGTGTATCGTTAGAATTACAAACAAAAAGATCAGTGGTCAATCTCATTTTCTTTTACAAAAAGAAACTTGCAAACAAATAATTTAGTGTTATCTGTGTCATCATCAATGACGAGTTAACTCGTCTTTCTCTTAGTGAATGGATTCAGATTGAGAAAGTATAATGAAAATGCATAAAACGTGGTGTGCGACAAACGAGTACATTAATAAAGGAATATCAATGTTAGAGGAGATTGCCATGAAACCGTTAGTAAGAGTATTTTGAAACACAAATGAGTTGCGTAAGACGTGCAACGTTACAGGAACACGATCTCCTTATTGAAACGTGCGAACACCGTTATTCACGATCTCGTTTAATAATGCCAGATCGCGTCGTAGTGACGTCGAGAAGGAGAACTGAAATTTACCTCCACAGGTAAACGCACCACTTACAGCAAGAATGTATGCTATTCCGGAAGTGACGGAGATTATATGTACGTGCCGGTGAAAGCGATACTCTTGTAGATTGCACTCTTTCATCGTCAGAAGACGTTAACGTCGGAGCTACCGTTTGCCTTTTATGTGTAGTAATTATAATCGATATAAATAGAATTGAATTTTTCTAAAAGCTTCTGAAGGAATCTTCATTCCATAATGAACTAATATATATACGCATATATAAAGTTTTGTCTATCCAGCATGGAAGTTAAACACAAAAACGTAATTTAGCAACATTTAATAGTCTGAAACAATTCCGTTTTACTTAGCCGTCGTATTCTAGATTTCTTCCATCTACCATGAAATTTATTTGCATTTCCTCTTCAACACCTCGAATTTCTCAAATAATGATTTGAAAATCACTGATTAACCATGTGGATGTGCTGATTTGGCAGATGCATATAAATTATCTTTGTAAATTTTTTTAGAAGGACACATCGTAGAATTTGCTGACAAAGTAGCTGATATATGATAATCTATATATTCATTCATATCTGGAGTTTTCAACCAGAGGGAATTTCCCACAATGGTGGAGTTTCACGATTTTAATCTTTTAACTGAGTTCTCCTTTTGTACAAAAATTGAATCTCTGCAGTTTATAATTAAAGACTAGTAAATTATAAGTATTACATAAGTATTACATTAGTTTAGTTTCCGGAAATGTGAATATCCCGCATTTCATATTTAATATAAGTACAATGAAAAATGAGTAATCCCTTCATAAACATATTTTTGTGTTCTAATAAGTATTATTGAACCAATGACAAGTTTACTCGTTAATCTCAATTAGCAGGTCAAAAGGGAAATCGCGGTTTCGTCGTGTAATATACTTATTACTAAACTGCGGATTTTTATGCAAATTCCTGTTTTCGAGAATATAGTAAAAATTTTGATAAAAAATTATTTTACCTATCAGGTACTATAAAAACACTATAATTTAGATATTTTGTATATTTTTTCGTATTATCTGCATTATATGCAATTTTGCACCTTCAAATTTGCTACAAATATTATAATATATAATTTGCATAAAAATTCATAGTCTACTCATTATTAGTCAATCAACATATGATTGTTAGCACACGTATTATAAAACTTTAAATAACTAATTTAGAAATGTCTTTTATATAAATAAAAGTAATATTTAATCAAATATGATAAGAATAGAATACAAAAAAATCTGTAAATTTTAGAGGAAGGAGTGACATCCTCGCATGGAATAAAAAGGTTGAGAACCACTGGCCCATCAGATAATATCTATATAAATAAAAAGAAGAAAAATATGACCCATTTGTTATGCATCTAAAATAACTCGTCTTTCAAAATAAATATTTCTGTGAACGGCGTGAGAAGTTTTTACGTCTAGAATATAGCATCATTATTTATGACAGATATTACAGCCGTTTTACAAATCCATCAACTGAGGATTCTCACTAGACTGATGTTCAACATACTTGTCCACTTTTTATTTCTCTTTCACAACTTGTATTTACCTTATCCTGTCGCAAGGGAATATTTATAATAATCATATATTGCATCTATTTTAATTAAATTGCAAAAAGTAACATTGCAGCACAAATTTGAAATTACTATACCACTCAGACATACCGTGACTTAATAAGAATTTCTAGGACCGGGATATCCACATAGTGCAAACGTCTGCGGTTATAATAAGATTTGCAGTTCGAAATACAATAATTTACGCCTTTGCATCTAGCTTATAACAGAATCCTTAACGATGTTGCAACGAAACAGACGTGTGATTTTGAAACTGGACAATCCATCATAAGCACATCGCGCACTCGATGTTACCAAGACCTTTCGAAGCTATCTTTATGTTAAACGGAATTGAGAAACACAATAAAGGGCTTCAGAAAGGCCACAATTGCTTCTCTCTGTTGAACAGGAAGTTGCTTGAAGTCGCTTCATGGGAACCATACGACGACGAATCTAACATTCGTATCTGCCTAGAAAATGAAACCTCTTACGAAATAAAAATCTCCGTGCGTGTGTACGGTGCGGTTAAAATCACAATCCGTAAGTCAAAAGAAATTCTCACGTAGAACAAAAGGAAATGATAAAACATTCGGGAACACAATTTTCATGGGCAATAAAAAGTGTGCTTCTGTTCTGTTTTAATATCAAATAGAAAATTCTATGGTTAAAGACAAAGGAACGAAGGTTTAGGCAGGAAGCAGATAGCCAGTACAGTGAAAAGTCTTTTTTCTTTTTAATGGTCAGACAAAAGAGTCATAGATGCCGATTTCTGTATAGAGCCACGATGAATGGATATTCTGTTGAAAAGAATTCGTTTGGAAAATTAATGAACGCTATCAATGGAAATTGTATCTTGCAGTTTGCACACGATAAAAGGCGTATGAGTCATCCTTTGATTGTAAAAGTGCTTGTGTCATTCGTGTCTTCGTGTTTGCATAATAATGTTTATGAAGTATATTCTGCCCGTTTGAAGAAAGTACAAACGACTTTGTAACATGTGACCGGTTAGATATATTTATGCAATATAAAACACATTGCAACAATCTACTTCTTAACCCTTTCGCTGCAGCAGATTTTAGGACATAACATGCATGGCGAAAAAGTAGATGTTCAATTCTTAATCATGTAATTTGTCAAATAGTTCGCAAATGTTTAAAAATTTAAGGTTCGTTTTGGTGATTGAAGCGGAAGTACGCAAAGGAAAGTATTAAAGATTAAATTAGGGTGAAAGGGTGGTAAAAGTCTCGATAGTGCCTATAAGCGCCAAAAGTAATGATAGTGTTAAAGAAAATCTATAAAATTTCCGTTTACAACTAAAGTTCGTATTTTTAACCTTTTGAGTGTGGTACGCCACTATAGTGGCTTTCTGTGGCTACCCCTCAATTTGAATTGTACGCCAGTATAGTGGCTTTCCGTGGATACCATCAATTTGAACGGTATGACACTATAGTGACATTTGTGGATTTCATGATTTTGGACGGTATTATACGTTTTTTGCTTTATTTCTCATTTGTTTTGTGCCATCCGTGGCCAGGCGCACCGTCCCAAGGAGACAGAGTTGCGGACGAGCGCGCCGTACTTAAGAGGTTAATAACAAAGGTAATGATAAAAATTGCTTTCTCAAAATTCAATAATTCCTTTCGAGAACAAATCGCTTAATTAACCTGTTAACTGCGGATGACGAATTAACTCGTAATTAGTTAAATAATGCTTCGGCCGCCAATAGTTCATTTATTAATAAATTACTCATACTTTTAACTGCACTGTTATGCTTGTATTAAATATAAAATACACCACATTCACATTTGCAAAAAACCAAAATAATTACTATTCATTTTTAATTACAAACTATAGAGACTCAATTCTTATTTGACAGAGGAACCCAGTTAAAAGGTTAAAGAAGTTTATTGAAATGTATTTTACTACATTGATAATGACATAATTCACCTGTTTTAAATTGAACTTTGCAAATAAATTTACGTCAAGCGACACCCAATAGAAAAATGAAATATTCTCCACATTAACTGTCCATAGACAATACCGGTACGAGAGTTCTTGTAAATTATGTCTCCTTTTGGAAAATCTTTCTGACAACTTGCCAACATTGCAGTTGGCTTCATCAATGATCTAAGGACACGGTGATATCGAACCACGCTTTCTATTTACCCTTTATTTAAACGCGTGCTCTCATTCTGCCAGTATACGTATACACTTTTTTGGCAAACACTCGAAGCTGTCTTCCAAAAGAACACGCCTTACATACCCGGAAGCTTCGAGCAGCGTTAACTGCAGACGTTATCGGCATGAAAAATCTTCCTTGTTAAAGAACAATGTTACAACTAGTCTATAAATGTTTCATGATAATTCACGATACAGCCGCTGACGTACTATAAAATACAGCAACGACAATCCTTAAGTAAATTAGATTCTATCATGCAACAACTGTAATGATATCGTATTTAGAACACTCAAGATTAGGTTCACAACTTAATTATGCTTACACAAAATGTAGAATCTCTATTTCAAGGTTAATTATAGATTTACAAAGGTAGAGGTTTGTCACGTGCGTAAGAGATATCGCTTTAATATTGATAAAGTGTTTAGTGCAATAAAGGGAACCAGCCAAAGTTTCGTATCCAAGCGCAATCATCAATAAAACTTAAATATTTTAATCTAGGATCTCTGAAAATTGCAAATACCATTTTGCAACATCTGCCCTGGAAATTCACTTCCAGGAATTTTAGAATAATTTACAGTGTAAATTATCCAAAATATTAATAATAAGTTATATATTAATAAATTATCCTTAAAATATCCAAAACTCTCTCTATTACCCCACACACATAGTTAAACATCTACAACAATTACGAAAACGTATATCGATCTCTATATACACCTTTACAGCAATTTGGAATACAAAAGTTCTTCAATATCCCGAACTTTAACGAAAACGTCGAAATTTTGTAAAATTCTGTTACTTGTTCCTACAGTAACACCCTTTAATATTGGGGCACCTTTTAAAACAGAATAACTTTTTTTTAAATTGCACCAAACGAATTGAGTTCCCGCGAGGAGAAAGATTAGTTTAATTATTACACGGGAAGGATTAGTTTAATTACGAAGATAATGGTAACGATCACTTTTTATAACTTCTTTTTTTTGAGCCTCTAATGAAAAGTAAAACAAAAAAATACATTTTGTAGAGTTACGTCAATCATAAACATGCTGAACATTTCACAGAAATCGGTTAACATTCCTATTTTCTATTTTCTTACCAATTGCAATTGTTTCAAAATTTATTGTACAATCATCTACTAAATTAATTCTTCTAACTTCTCAAAAAAGCTCACGTCGTTTGGTTCAATTTTAAAAAAGTCATTCTGTTTTAAACGGTGTTCAAATATTGATGGGAGTCACTGTATATCTGTCGTAAAATTCCCAAGATACGTTCTAGAAGCTTTTCCGATCGAATGTCTTTTCACCCCTTCAGGCAAACGTAACCCTACAAAGAGAAGAAAAAGAAGGGGGAGAGAGAAAAAGGTATAAGAAGAGAAAGAAAAGGGAAAGAGAGAAGCCGAACAAAGGCGTCTCGTCACACATTCCGAGAAAGTCCACACACTCAAATGGCTGTATTGAGTCGGTCAGTCAGCACATTCCCACGAGAGTTTCCAAAGTGTGCCGAAGAGGATAGAAGCGGTGCGCGAGATCAGGCGCATGCGCGATACATTATGTATTTACGCACAGGTTGATATCGGTAAATCGGTATAGGTAGGACTCCGGGACCGGTTCTAGAGACCGGGGGGTCTTTTCTTCGGTTGTTGGGAAGTGAGTTTAGAGACCTCAATAAGCGCATCGAACCATCGAGACATCTGGATCGTCTGATCGAGCCTGACAAGCACGTAATACGCGATGTTCGGTGTAATTGATAGTTTGGTAGCCTCGGTTCCCTTGTTTACGAAAGACGATCAATCGAAACGTTTGATACATGTGTTACGAACGATCAAATATTTCTTTATCGTGTTGTGATGATCCGATTTTTCATTGGTCGTAGTATAGTGGTTTCGAAATTTGTGGAAGATTGAACTGTTCTTATTTGATCAGTGGATTAGACAAGAATAATTGATCAACTATTATTTCTTTAACACTAGCTTAGTCGTCGTTAAAATGGTACACACTATCGTGGATTATGTACACCCTCGTCCATAAGTATTCGGACACCTATCAAATTTATATACAGTCTGTTACAAAAGTATTCGACTGTCCTTTAATACAGAATAATTTCTTTAAAATTAGACCAAATGACTTGAGTGTTTTTGAGAAGTTAGGATTTGTTTGCTAGATGACGCGTACAAAAATTTGTGAAAATATTATAATTATTCGGAATCACGAGGAAAATAGTGAAGGTCGCTGTTTTAACTTTTTTATCTGAGCTTGTAATGAAAATTTAAAAAGTATTAAGCAAAAAGAAAAAATTGGGATTGTAATAATGCGTTCGCATTGAACGTGTTATACACTTGCCTTACGATTTTTTTAAATGCTATGTATGTTAGTTCGTATTATTTATTGTTTCAATAAAGCGTTAACATCTTGCTTTATAGTGACAAGACACACTTGTGCAGATTATATTGAAGACGTAACAGAATTACATTTTTAATCAACTTGCATTTTATCTCTGACTTCAGTTTTAATTTAAGCCTGCCAATTATAAAATGCAAATTGTCCATAACATTTTTATTTTGTCTCATTTTAAGCTGTAGTGCAACAGAGAATGGTCAAAGTTAACATATGTACGTAGTGTTAAAAATTCACAAGGCCAAGGGTTGAACGAGAAGTTAAGACATTACGTACGATTTGTGTTTGGCAATTGTTAGTTTTACATTATGTACATATCGTACATAATCGTCATACATTATGTACTGGCGGTAAATTAAATAGATAAATACGACAGATCTCTTAGTTCAAGCTCGAATTTTTAATATGAAAACTTAAAGCACCATTCCTTCTGTCAATTCTTAAGAATTGTTAATATCAGTATGCAAAAAGCTAAGGTAACAAATTGATTTTGTATTCCTTTATTAACAATTTTTCTAATATCGCGTCTAACGATTTAACCCTTTATAGCGCAATGCGATTTTGAAGTTACACATCCATTTACCTATATTTTATACTTCACCTTTTATTTGTTTAGTACTGTACTATTGCATTATTGGGAGTTAATTTTTTTACATTAATTATTAATTTTTGCTTTTTAATATTTGTCAAAATATAAAATTGTAATCAACTGTAATTTTTTTTCTCATAACCACAGAAAAGTTAGGATACAGAGGGTTAAGAGAAAAGCCGATTAATAGTCCACCGGTCGATTAACGCTCGGAATATAAAGTATAATTCTTCTTTTGTCCCATCTTGACCATATTTTCCACCACCAGTGTGTAACTCGTCATTACAAGACAAGTGGTTAATATGATGTTCTAATTAATTAAGATTTCCTTTTGTTTTGGATAATTTTGGGATAAAAAATTAATTCTGGCGAGTGGAAAGTGTAATTTCTTTCGAATCTGTTAATTAGAGATGAGATAAATTAATTTAAAATTGCTTGTAGCACCCGCAGAGAGCTTTGAATATATTATACAACGATTAGAATTGAATGTTGTGAATTCTATGGTAAAGGAAAATCGATTTTTTGTTTCAATAAATAACCGGTGTGCTTCTATTCATCATATGCGATGGAATATCAAGATCTTATCATTGATTGCGTGGTATTGTACCATTTACATAAGATCGTTTGACCTTTTTCTACATCTATTTTTACTAAACATATTGCACGTATCATCCTCTTCATATTCTGTTTTATAATTTTCAATAATATATTAATTTCCTTCGAAAGAAACGTAAAAGTAACGATTCATTTTAATAGGAGAATGTATGCATAATGGTTACGTTTATCGGCGAATATCTCTCTTTTTCTATCATCCCTTACATTTCCTAACTCTTATTAAAAATCAATTTATACACTCGGCAACTCAGCCGAATATATAAATTGAAAGATACACGGTGCGTTAAAAGTAACTATAGTAATTATGGTGAATTCATTACGAGATCGGTATATCTTTAGTCACGTAAGATATGGTGGAAACGGTTGCGCGCAACAGAAGTGCATTTAACGGTACGAAAGAAAGGTGATTAACGAAGAAAAAGATAAAAATAACTGGATTAAATTGCCGGGCGTGACGCGAGCAACGTCTGGCGTCTTAATTGCGTTCATAAACGTTTTAGACGGGTCGTTGATGCTAACTCACAGTTAGTTGGATGATTTTATCGCCCTTACTGCTCCCCCTTGTCCCTTTATAGAAGGTATCATTGTTGACTGTGTCTGGTTACTTGAGATTCTTCTAAATTTTATTCGCTTTTGCCTAGAATAACTTTCAACGTCTGTGTACATTGTCTCCTATTTTTTTCCTGTGGATGTAAGTGTGAAAAATAATTATTTTCAAAACCACCGCGCCGCCATTTTTCTATTATACACGTTGGAAAGAATTTTAATTGAAGTAAGAAACATTAATTAATTAATTCAAATGACAAGCAATCTTAAAGGGTTGTATCTATTTGACATTTTCGAAAAATCGATTATTTGTTCTTTTTTCTACATATTTCCATAAATCAGTATTTTAAAAACATTTTAATACTTTGACTTAGGATTTTTTTCTGACTATACACTTAGGCGTCAGATAGTTACTGTTTTAGTACCATTTTACGTAAGAAACGTTAATGTGTTATAAATTAATTACAATTGGCAAACTCCAGTCTTATAAACTGAAAGGAATGTTAGAATTAAAGTTAACATTTGTTACTAATATAACCGTTTGCGTCGGATTTTAACCGGAATATGTGTCATGAGTTCATCATGTTATTAAGGAGTTAATAGCGAAGTTATAGAATTTTTACTGCACTATCTCAGCAGCATCATAGTTACATTTTTAAACTTCTTTTAAAACTACTTTTTTGAATATAACACTTTAAATTTTTGCATGTAGGTTCCTAATGAGATTCTGCTTCTGTTAACGAAGGTGTCTTTTGAAACCATTTCTTGTTCTTTTTATTTATAAAGAGAAAAGGAGTGGATTTTTCGTGAAAAGCTGAACTTTTTTTTTAACTTGGCACCATTCTTACATTTTTTTAAACTTTGAAAAACATTTTTGCTAATAGGAAGCTGTTGTAATACTTAACAAGAAATATAATCAGTTTTTAAATTTAGGGATTATTTATTAATAAATATATAGCCTTTATCTAGGATGTTCACCGATGAGTCGTATGCTGATGAGGGCTTCGGGATAACGCTAATAACTTTTAAAGAAATTTTCTTTTTCGAGTCAAACTTTTTATTTTGGTTTATGAACATGTTTTCTAAATATCGTTAAAAAATAAAGAAATTCCATCGAACAGTAAAGTCATAAAAAAAAAAAAAACGTAAACTTTGCCACCTGTTTTGAGCAGTCAAACGGATATAACCACTTAAGACAGAGTTAAGATTATTTAAAATTGTATGTATTTCATATTCCATGTTAAGTTTATATAAAATATATGGTAAATGCATCTAATACCATTCCTTGTAATATTTCGTACACAAACTATATTGAAATATATTGGTAACAAAATGAACTAATAGCAAAAATCTACAGAAAGTATTGTCGTGAATCTTGATAATGAAAGAAAATTTATCGAATCGCGAAAATTTAACATCAAACTGGGAGAAAGTAAGTTCAAATTTTTTTAGGAATATTACACAGAAGTATCTATCATAATTATATGCTTTAGCAACTTAGTGGATTCCAGCATTTTCGTTAATGAAAATGACTTCTTTCTTACAACATTAGTTAATCAGTATATATTATTAACATCATCGTCTATAAAAAGCAATAAAGAATTATATATAAAAATTTTTTATTTAGAAGTTGTCACTTTGTTCAACACAACGTCACGTAAAAATAAATAACTTCAGAAGAGGAGCTTCATTGAAGAATAGCCGCTTATTTGAGTGAAAAATTGTTTACATTGCATTTCAAGTATTCCTCTGGAATATTTGGGCCAAGAGAAGTAGATCGTCCATTTGGAATACCGAGATTGGAATCTCAAAATCGGGGTCGGCAATCAGCTGATACACACAGCGTAACTTCCTATACCGCACGTATTACATAATTCTGCGTACGCGCTTACAACATTTACATCTGGATTACCGGTGTTGCAACGTTGATTTTTAAACGACTATTATTTAACATTCGGTGAAAACGATTCAAGCTCTATGAAATATGATACACTATAATTCCACGTAGGAACGTTCTGTGAAAAGTTGGTAAAATTCCACGATGTATAATATTGTTTAGAGTGTTGTTAGACGGTCGAAAAATAAGGTGATATTACAGAATTTTTTTAAAACAAATCCATGATGTGGATTAATCCAAAATTTTGTGAACTTGTTGAAGTACTTTTCACGAATACTCTCAGTATTCTTTTTGCGTTGAAATATTCATTTATTTAAGAGTAAGACAAATTTCTTGTATATGGTTGCCATAAAATTAGCCATGTTATAGCGGTTCGGAATTTAAAAAACCAAGGACAATTTAATCTCTACGAGTGTGACTATACTTGGATACTTTGACTATAATTTAACAATTGCAAGATATTAAAAAATAAAAAATGACCTCGTAGCAAAGTTTCATTGTGTGTGTGTGTGTGTGTGTGTGTGTGTGTGTGTGTGTGTGCGCGTGCGCGCCCGTGTGCGTGTGTGTGTAAAAACGGCTGGGTTTTTGACTTGAAAAATTCGAATTCGGCATGTATTGAAAACGATTTTAGTTCCAACGAGAATAGCGCATCTACTGAACATTTCTGCTAAGTTTCTAATAAATCGGTCAATCCATTTTTCGGATATCACGGCGGTCATTTTAAAAAATACGATATAAGTTCGAAACACACTCTGTTGTTAATCTAGTCTTTGTCAATTTTAACAATGCATCTATCAATATTTTGAGATTATAATCGTGTAGTAACCAAGGAAAAATTTGAGGAACCAAGGCCGGAATCGAACCCACAAGATATCTGGGTCCAACAATCCGGAATTTTACGCTGATGGTATTGTTACTATTTGATGGGTATGAAAGCCCCGATACTACATTTAAACTATAAGAGAATGCAAAAAAAGATCTAACAGGTTTATATCTCTGTGAATTTTAATAATCCATTTATTAATACTTTGAGATATTAAACTATAGGAAAATACAAAAAACTGTAAAATAATTAATGTATGGGAAAATAAAATTAAAAAATCCATTTTTTCGACCGTCAAAGTAGGGAGATTCCTTAATTAATAAGACTCTCCTAGAAAGAACAGTAATTTCTTCTCTTAAATTAGTTATCATTATATGAGACAACACTGAAACGATGGTTTCAACGTGATTTTTCAAAGAACACTTTCATTCACAAAGATTTTAACATCACGAATAAGCGTTCGTGATGGCGTGCGTTTATCGACCGCGTAACACACGTAATTTCTAGCACAATGTGCACACATCCGTACGTCCTGATTTTGTTAATCGCGCTCGGTCGACCATCATTCTTACGGTGTGTCCTTTATTCAGGTCTAATTTGGAATACGAAACCTTGCAGATAATGGAAACGTATCGAGGAAACATTGTATAAGGCATTGCCAATGTAGCTGTCCATGTGCCACATATCACGCGTTATTGATTTGCATTCGTGCTGATACGTCAGTTTACCTAATTCGGACAATTCATTCAATTATTCGACTCTTCGAAAACTTTTATACCGACTCTTTCACTTATAATTAGAACATCATTTTCCTTAACCGATTTAATTATTTTAAAATTTAAAAAAAAGAGAAAAAAAAAAGATGTACTCTTATCCATAAGTTTCCACATACTTTGTATATACGTACATACGTTTAAATCGATGCAGTGCCAATCGGGCGCGTTTTTCGTATTTTTCGCTTAGAAATTTCACACTAAGAAGTAGAAAATTCATCAATTAAGTCTAAATATGTTAACAATCCCTAATTTTGAGAGCGACTTTCATTTCTTCATTGTAAATAATTGTAAATGAAAAAAAGAAATACTTATCAAACATTTTCTGAGAATTACTATACTGTAAATTTCCATATAACGTGAATTCCTACAACGTGCTAAATATATTGCGACGACTATTTTTATATAATGCGATTTTCGTACAACACGTTATACATATAACAAAATGCGGAAATTCTACATTTTTTTTAGTAATGTATTTTTTTAAATCAGAATATATTTTATTATTTTTTACAATATTTTTTTACATAATATCACATTCGATTTTTTGCTATAAATTGTTACCTACCGTAAGCAACCACGCATTATAAATATAACAGTGCTCAATAAAACTATCTTCCTGTTTTAATTTGCTATATGCACTTTTTACAAAGACATTTTACATGTAAAACATAGAAAACAAAATTTGACATGATAATAGTCATCCCAAACATGTAATCTACATTATTAGTGTTATACGAGGCAAATTCTCGTGTAACAGGATTTCCTATAACGTAATTTTATACAACACCGTGAATACATTACGGTAGTCTACTGTATATCAATTTTCTGAAAACTTCGATATATTATTTCATCAATATCAATTACTATTACTTAGGAATGTTTCCTTGTTTTGATAATATTTTTACATTGAACTTGTTAACTGTGTTTATCTTTCAAACCGAAATTAAATCTCTCTAATTTATAATTAAAAATGAGTAAAAATTATAACCTATTATTTCATTTTAATATTTGCAAATATGAATATGATGTACATATCTTATGTTTAATACGGGCATAACAGTACAATTAAAAATAAATAATTCCTCAATAAATAAATTATTGTGTTCCAAGTATTGGTTAACCAGTGACGAGTTAACTTGTTTTCCATAGTTAAAAGGTCAAGTACCCATATTAAATATGCAAGTAACTTCAAATAATAAAATAATAATTGTCTGATATTTCATATCACTTACACAAATCAGAGTAAAGTGTTTGATAAAGTGTGAAATAAAGTAAAAATATATTAAACAGTATAACATTTTTTTTAAGTGTAAAAAAGTTGTAAAAAGCAACTTTATTATTTTCTTCGTAATTTTGACTAACTGTAATTTTCTCTAAAAATTTTTTTCACGTCATCTAGTAAACTAATTCTTCTAACTTTTTAAGAAAAATTAAGTCGTTTGGTCCAATTTAAAAAAAGTTATTCTGTTTTAAACGGCGATTGAATACTTTCGTAACTATATCTCAAATAATTTGTTTTATTTCAATTTGAAAATGTCACACTCAATTTGAATAACCCTACATCTTTCAAGTTACTTCAATATTGAATTATTACTTTAACAATGTTCATTCTGTTATTTTTAGAAATTATCTGAAAATATTTCCTAAGAATATTAAAGTCTCAAAATCAATGATATGTTATCACATTCGTGTCATGTTTATCTTTTTATCAATAATACCTTAGGTTAACACGAAAAACGTTGGTCACTGGTCAATTCCTCTAAGACCATATTAAACGAGCGGTTAAATAAAAATTGTATTTATCAACTCTATTCATCAATTACGATACAAGGTGATTGTAGGTACATTAGCTGGGGCGCGTAGTTAAGCGTATTAAAGCCTTTTATACCTCCTGCTGGGATACTGACGTATTGAGGGCCTCAGAGGTGATAGATTCGTTGATATTTCTACGACAGCTTGCAATGAACGATCTAAGAAGCAGGCCGCGTTACCCGAACTGAATTAGTACGCACTAAAGGAACGTGATAAGGCCAGATAATATATCAATCGATTATGCTCCAATATCGGAAATACACAATTCCTTAATCTATATTAAATGTTTATTATGATTGTTTAGCGTCGAATCGTTTCGACAAATGATCTCATCGAAAATAAAAGTCTACATTAAAATGGAGAGTGGAATATATTTGTAACCTTGCTGTGTTTTCTAGTTAGCAATCGTAACTCTGATAGGAATAACTAGCTAGTCTTTTAATGATGATTATTTAAGTCTAATAAATAAATGTTTGGCAAAATTGTAAATTCATTAACTCGCTACTTTGTTTTAATTAGTGGACAATGAGTACGAATAACTGTGATACTGTCAAAATTCAATTGAAAGTAAAGGTATAAACGGAAAGAAAAAAGGTAAATGACGTCTGATTAAAATGTAAAAGTTCGTTCTAGAAGTAAAGCATTTCACAGAAATATCAAGGTGAGTAAAACTAAGCAAATGTTTGGTGATACTGAAGTAGCTATAACTCAGGAAAAGAAAAAATGCCTCATGAATAAGAATTTCATTCAACTAACAACTCGTTTAGTTTTCTGAAAATATTTATTCGGCAAATTATATAGAATTTATTCCTCGTTTAGTATTTATAAATAAACCATGACTTTTTGTATCAAAAATTGAACAAAACATACAAATTCATTATTGTAAATAGACCAATGCAGAGGATAAATTAATATTCCTTTAATAATGATCTATTATTTAAAAATTGATCATTATGATACTGGATTCTTATGGTAATTAAGATCAGGTACCACCGTCAGAAAACTTTTCAAATGAAAACAAAGAGAGTCTATGAGCTGCACGAAGGAAACGCATTCTAGATTCCAGCGAACTAACAGAGTCGTATACGCGGCTGGAATGTCAGACCGCTTAGAAAGGCGTCAATGAATCGAATCAGGGTGAACGCACTCCGTGCTGATTTTCAGGTCGAAAGTCATGGTCATCCTCGCGAAGAAGGAATGCTAACCTTTGATTCGAATTCACTTTCCTGATAATTAATTTAGTCTATTATGTAAGAACGTATGAACGTTGAATTTGATTGAAAAGTGAAGCTTCCTGAACGATCTTTCATCTGAAAACGATAAATCGTATAAACGAACGCTGAACCAATCGATACGATATTATATAACAACATAATATCAGGGAAGAAAAATATGTTAATTGCGTTCGATGTAGTTAACCCCTTGATTTATCATTTTTCCATTGTCCACGCATTTAAGCATTAGGTACTTACTTATTTCTTTAACATGTTAAACGCTACACCGATTTCGGTAAATTTTTCGTTTAGCGATTCAGTTTCGAAAATTTTGCAGTGTTACAAACTCTCCAGTGCACATATTGAGTTCGTAGGACCCATGAGGATATTGTTCTCCATTTGTTTCCATTTAACTTTCGCAAAATTCTGTATCAGCTTTAGTACGTATATAGTAATACTTTGCCAGTTACCTGTCGATATTTGAAATGATTTTTGTGTTATCTGATTCGCCCTAAAATTTGGGTTAGGTTAGACTTGGAGCGAATTGAATATTTTTTACTTGTCCGTTTTTCGTTTGGAGAAGAAAAATTTTTAGGTTTATTTCTATTATTTATTATTACTAGACCTTTTTTATAAGAGTCTATTTTTTATAGTATGTTAAGTAAATTCAGCAGAAATTAATTTTTATGTTACCAATGGAATCGTTAACTAGAATTTGTGCCACGAGTCTGACGTGTTGTTATAAAACAAAGGGTTAAAGAGTTTTAATAAGGATTAAAGATATGAGACTTTCACGACCCAGTATCGTACAGTTCTCACTATTGAGGCTTTTAGGTATGAGAACGGCATAAAAAAGATTAATTTCAAATAAAAAAGAAAAAAAAAGAAACTGAACTTTAGATGAATATTTGTCATCAATAGACCATGGAGTTTTATATAAATTCATATTTTTGAGAATATAGAGAAAAAAACCAGTAGAAAATTATTTCATCCACTAACTAGTATAAAAAGCACTCTAATTTGGATATTTTGTGTATTTTTTCATATTACACGTTTGAATTTTCTATAAATGCATAGAAGTCTGCAATCTAGTCACTAGATTGATGTATACTATTCATTCTTCTATGGGGTCAGTCCAGTATAAAAAAAAATGTATGCCAATGATAACTGTTATAGCAATCGGTAAAGTTGTTCGACTACTCCAAATTCAAGTTGAACTAAACTATATTAAACTATACTACGACATATAAACATAGAATACCTTAGATAACTTTTATATTATTCTCCAGATTAACTAACCAAACTACTTCTAATGATTCAAATGTATAATTACTTTTCCTGATTTACTTGAAATACTATACAATTTTAATTGCTTCATAATATAGTTAATATTAATACACTGCAAGATATTTATGAAATATTTAATCAAATTATAAAAAATGATACAATTTATAATTTTAATAAATGGTAAGTGTTTACTTTTTACTTCATAATTATAACGTAAATGTATTCTAAACATATTCTGTAGCAAACCATTTTAAAACTTTTAGAATTACCCAAACACTATGTTTTGTTTCTTTTTCTTTAACTCCTTTAACTTCTTAACGTTGTTGTACGTTTTTTTAATTCCTGCGTATGTTAATCTCGAATAGTCGCTGTTATAATAGAATGTTCAGTAAAACGAAGACAAGAAATTATATGCAGGATTGATTTAAAAATTAGAGCAAAACTATAAATTTGACAGATATATGATACTTTTTTCGTCACACATTGACTGTAATCTACCCCACGAGTGTGACTCTCACAATACGGCAAGAGATTAAAATACTTTTTTATGATTTCATATGACAACTTTTATTTGCTTCAGTTTATTTAGCACGTTTTGAAAAGTGAGTGATTTAAGTCTTCAAAAAACATTCATTTACATCCTGAATCATGTCACTCATATGTATATAAGTGACATCTTTGTAACAAATACACAATAATTTTATTTTATTTTTCTGTATGTTTGCTTATGTTTCTCTCCTTGTCTTTACCCATTTATAATCAGCATTATAGGGGATAGACTTATAATCAGAATTACAATTTTCGAATGCAGATTATGTTCTTTTTTCTAAATCTCCATGTAAAACAGGATAGAGTATTTGTTAGAATAAAAACTGCAATTATTTTTTTTAAATAAACACTATTAAGAACGAGAAATATAAAACACTCGGTAATTACATGATGTATTATCTGAAATAATAACATCATCTCTGAAAAAAGATTATTCTACAGTTAAAAAAAGTATGAGCGATTATAAAGAAAAAAGTTGCTTTAATTCGTATATGAGCGACGTGGTAGAGAATGTGTTAATCGCAATATCGGAACACCAACATTCGTTCAAACTTCTCGAAATCGAATATCTTTCTATAATGCACGTGTTATCGTACGAAAATATCTTACGATATCAAACGATTATGTTTTGGAATAACTATAGACGCTAGTGACATAAGTAGTTCTCGGTAAAATGTCGTTGGTTTATTCAATAGCTGCATAGTATACCAATGACGAATGCAGTATCGTCGTTTTCACGTGCACAGAGTAGCATACAATATGAAAAACCGTATCGTATCGGGTGTGAATCGAAAACGAGCTGAGACATCATCGATTCAATGCGACAATCGTGAGAGTGAACATGAGTAAAGGAACACGTGAAAAGTTTTCACGTGCACGTGGAGAAATTATTCAGACGAAAGTTCTTTCTACGATTTAAAGGGGCCGTCGCCGTGGGACGAGTTCACTTTCGAGAGAGTGTCTCCCGTTAACTATGCGAATATCTCCGTCTGACGGTGAATATGCACACACATACGTGAGTGCGCCCGCGCGTGCACGTGTCTACCTATCTTTTGATTGCTCATTATTATGCACGCCTCGTACAACGATATCTTCTGTCCGCGTTGGCAGTCATCGAATGACTAAGGTCTTTGTATCGTGCTGAGAAGTCTAATTTCGGTTGGAAAAAGATCGATTTATCGAGTCCTCGGTGTGTTTACTTTCAATATTGAAACGATCACGGTGGTAACGATTTAATATGATTAATCGTATGCTTGTTACGTTTTTATTGTATAGTTGTATGCCCACTATTCATTGCGCTTCTTGTTACGTGCATTGATAGATTGATTCATGAACGGTTGAATGAAGATTCGTCGACGATAGGATGATAATCATTGATTTCTTCTTTGATCCTCTATAATCTGATTTTTCTTAGTTTATAAGAAGCAACCGAAGGATCAATTAGGATTTTACATTTTCAGAAATGTTAATAATTATTATAAGAAGTTGATTGGTAACAATGTAATAATATAATAACGCCATAATATTAATAATAAACAAATAAAATGAGACGTATAAAATATGAACGACTGGATATGTTAACTTATATAATAAATATTGTGAATAAAGATTGAAGTGATAAATACTTAATCTACAGCCGCCAACAATTATCATTAGACTGTGGATTTTTATACAAATTCATATTTTTGAGAATATAGTAGAAAAAGAATAGAACTTCGATAGAAAATTATTTCAGTTTCCTAGGTATTATAAAGAGCACTATAATTTGGATATTTTGTATACTTTTCATGTTACGTGAATTCTGTGCAATTTTGCATATTTACATTTAGTATAAATGCATAAAAATTCGCAGTATAATTATCATGCATGATTTTGATTATTGAATTATAATATTTATCAGACAATTGTTCGAGAAATGAAATTTGTATTTACGAATTTAAGAATATTGTGTTATATTGTCATTTCATATACTTTCAATGATATTAACGGTAGATCTACCAAGAGGGTTAAAATAATTTGTTTGATATTGGTTATACAGATCACTAATTTTTAGTACACCTTATTTTTTGAAATTTTTTGTGACTTTTATTGAAATACATAAATGATTAATTTTATAAATTTTGTTCTTTCTTTTCCTCTTGTCCTTATAAAATTTATATCTAATATATCTCCAACTACTAAGAGGGGTTATTTTGAATTATGGAATGTAGGTAAACTTTTGATTTATACATTTCTCTATTTTATATAACGAAAGAAGGAGGAAAATATGTTAAAAAAAGACTTTCTATTTCAGTTTGCTGATGAACTTGTCAATGAATATAAAGGTATAGGAAGATAATCTTCAACAGACTTACAGGAACTAAAACAGCAATCCCGACAGGTATTAAATGATATCCAGTAGAATATTGCATAAATAATAAATTTAAAATGATATTTACTTATAAAAAGTCTCTTCAATAATATACGTAGAAAACTGCTCTTTTCACAGTAAAGAAAACATTATATATAGTTACTTCATAGAATATTAAATTACTTTCAATTGTTGTTAAATAAAATAAAAAATAAATACATACAAACGCATGTTTTTCTTAAATGACTTGTTCTTTTTGAAAATGAGCAATTTTGACCACTTTAATTACTATAACTATAATTATTACCACAATTGAACACAATATATATTAATATATTCCAAGACTAACAGATTATGAATGTTCAATTTAAAGATTTGTACATATAAATTAGGTTCACATATTTATACTACACACTCCAAGTACATAACTGTACATTCCAGTAGATAAGTCTGCATTTATAAATATAGACACACATACACACAAATTATTGGAATATAATCGTATTGGAATATATATGTTATAAACGTATTATACACTAAACAGTCGATATAGGAAATTCTCGTATTGTTAATCTATGAGTGTATGTATATACGGTAGTATGAATGTTACCTAGAAATCCTACTTATGGTACACTAATGCATCTATGTATACCCTAACACTAGTAAATCGTGAATGTTCAATTTAAAGCTTTCTGCGTATATCTCAGATTTACATACTTATACCAACACATTCCAACAGTATAACTGCACATTTCAATAGGCAAGCATGTATTTATACTTACTACATAAACAATATGTATTATATTCAACAACTGACTGGGTTTATTATATCACGCAACGTGGTGAAAAGAGTTTCTATCAAGTTAATGGAAAAGTAAAATACAGGTGTGAAGAGGAAAAATGTAGAACTACATATGTATGCATGATAAGATATTTTATTTAGAGATACGAATATAAACAAACTTTACTCTTTTCTATTCCACGTATTGTATTCTATATTCAAGTGTCAGACGTACACATGCCAGGACGTAAAGATAACATTCTTTTTCGATAACAAATGCACAGGTAAGAATACCAAGAATACAATGGCCGAAGGAGAGCGTTCCCAACATACGAATCGTTCGCTAGGTTCGTGTCCTACAAAAGTGTAGATACAGCGGCTGACATCGATTTTTCCCTAAGGTCATCTCTCGAAATACTACGACGAGAAATGAGGAGAACCTCTTGATAAGGGTGCGCATTTGATCGCATTCCTACACATTGTTCACCGACTTCGACGCTTGTTCGCTCCAACAATCGATTCTTTCTCCGTAGTGGAAAAATTTTACTCTCCTCGCGGAATCTTTACACAAAAGACTTGTAGATGTATATACGAAACACTGTACATCGTACTGCTATTAGCTTAAATTAATAACAACACTCTGTGAAATTAATATGTCTAGGTACTAAAATTTAACGCATATAATACTGATTATAATTAATAAATTATACATGACTAATACTAGATTTTTGGGATCCATAAATTTGACGGATTTTGGATTTCACAAGAAAAATGGCAAAAAATATTGTTATTATTTTCCAGCAGTTTCTGGTGACTTTTATTGATGTAATGATACGAAAATATATCCAAATTTAAAGGGCCATGCAAATGCAACATTAGTACTATATAAAGTTTATATGTCATGTCTTTTCAAATGACATAAGCCATTTTGTTTTAATAGAAGGTAGTACAATTTTAACCATGGACAAGTATGTATTACAGCAGCGTATTTACATTATTCAAACTTATTATAAAAATGGGCATTGTTTTCAAACAAAATTTGTTTAGTGGTGAAACTCATTTCACAGTGGATGGATCGTTAATAAGCAAAATTGTTGTATCCGGGGTAATGAAAATTTCTGTGTTTGGGACAAGAAATCTCTACATTCAGAAAAGTCACCGTTTGATGGACATTTTGAACAAATGGGATCATTGGCCCATTTTTCTTCAAAGATGATGTTATTGAATATATTGACATTATCGAGGTCTACTTGGTACTATAAATTAAAAATTCTTCCAAGTATTAAAGTATAAAAGTATATATTTTAGAAGTTATATTTTAAAATGTATTGAGGTTACACGGCTCTTTTCTTGTCAAGTTATATTTTCCATGTTTCCGCCATCACGTCGATTCCATAAGGATACTACAAAACGTATCTCTGTGACAAGGTATTCTTTGCGTGAACTGATAATGATACGTGTTCTCTTATGTAACAGTTGCAATGTAGGTCGCACAAATTGTTAGAACAGTGTACCGCTTGGAAGCGAAAGAAGTCTTCTCGTTTGAAGTGTCTTTGTACGTAGAAACGAAGCCTCGTTAGGTCGACGCTTGTATGTATTTATAATTGCGGTAAATATTATAATGTACTAAAATACGTAATTTTATATCTGTTACAACCTACACTTTATATCTCACCTGATATTTTTCATACGTAATTATCATTAATACGAAATTTTTAATTTTTTCACGATAATGAAATCACGGTTAGGTAAGTAAGAAATATCATCGTCAAGAAGTATTGCATCGAAGTATTGCGTGGCTAACTTGTAGGAAAAGTCATTTCCGTAGCCGGATGGACTCGAGACGGCGGAATCCAATCGGGAAACATCTCACGTTGAAGGAAAGCCATTGGCTTACACCAGTCTTGCGAATAGTTTAGCAATGTAGTTTAACGCTTTCTGACAAATATTTTAGTTCTATGGCTGTACGTGTCGATGAATTTCTTCTAAGAAATCTTACGGAACAATCATTCGGTAAAGTAGGTAACGAAACTAAACAGGTTCTCGTGTATTTAAACGTAATTATACCATGCCAAACGTATAGTCTTGCTATTATCACTGAAAATATTTTTAAAACTTTAAGTGATTCAACCTTGAATAGTGTTCAAACCAGCTAACGTTAACGTGAAACGAACGACGAAATTCATTTTCAATATTTGGAAACAGTACTAGCGCGGTTGTATAATGTCTGAAATGTATCTTCATACGAAAACTTGCCTCACTATGAGAGACAGTCGCCTGTTATCAACAATCTCAATGACTTTGTACTGTTAGCATTGAAACGTTTAGCTTTGGTGCATTAACTGTTTGCTTGCGTTAATTTGTGTCGAGTTTACGTACAAAACTTTCAAACACTTTTCTGTAACATAGTATTAATAATTGCACTTAAGTTTTTTCTTTTTCATACTGAATTTCAGAGATTAAAAATTTGAATCATGTTGGAAGTACTGAATTATGTCAACAAAGTATTGTGAGATTTATTAAAATTTTTTGTCTATACAGCTTTGACTTATTAGACATCTAATAAAATATGAATTATTTGAAAATGTTTTTGCACTGAATGAAAATCAAACTATAGAAATGGGGACTCAACCATTTTTTTTTTTTATTAATCTTGTCAATATTTTGTTGGACACATTTTATCCTAAACAAATTTCACATATTTCAAAGAAAACTTTTTAATTTTCAAAATATTAACAGAAAAACTAAAGACAGCTGACGTGTACTAGCAGCGAGTACTAACAGCATACTGTGACATTTAAGGAAAAACACAAAACGCAGACTATGGATTGCTCAGTTCTTTTATAGTCCACCTATAAACTTTGTCAACTGTTTTAAAAGGCCTCTGAACTGGCTGACTAGAAATGACGATCAATAGAAAAGTTCCAGAGAAATATATTTAGTCATAAATTGTAACGATAAAAGTGCTTAATAGATATGACCAAAATTGTACAAGTAAGGTAAAATTGTAAGTGAAACACTTTACCAGCTAACCACAATATACTTACTTCACGAACTACCGTATCAATAAATCTCTGTGTACTATCTATATCAAAGTGCCTAAAACCAAAGCACGCCAACTTTATCACACAATAAAGAAAACAAACTTCGCTCTAAAGTTCCAAGAGTTGATCGATCCGCCGTTCAAGTAGCTGAAGTTGCTACCTGAACAAATTAAAACTACCTCCCGCACCTGTTTACCAGTCGTTATAAAGAAGACTCGTGGAGTCAGCGTTTACCGTAGGGCAATCTTCTTCCTTCGGTTTGTCGAACCGTGTAACAAGTCACTTTTCTCCCGTTATGATCAATCTCTCGAGGAAGGTCGTGTGCACGGAAATGGATCAACTAGGGAGATAATTACACCTCAGCAGAGAGATCAAGGATCAAAACTAAAGTGAATTCGAACCCTGTCTAACAAGAATAAAGGAAATGCTTGAGCCAGCTAGAGATAACATTGAAAATTCCAAAAAATGCATACTAAATTCCATCCAACTAAAAAGCTTCTTAGAAAATGCACTTGGATCACCTAATCCACTACAAATCTTAAAGATATACAAGGACAACCCTGTAGCACCGACAAAAATATTTAAAAATATGTCCACTGCTAAAGGACAATTTCAACAAAGGCAAGATGCAAAACATCATCAAATTCCTAAGAGAAACATATTGACAAGAATAATTGTAACAGTTACGATAGTCGCTAATAACCAGAGTAGTGGATGCTACTATAAATAACCCAATTAACCCTTTCGCTCCAAAGAACGTATACATGCTCGAGAAGTGTACGATCATGTACAAAGAACGTACATATACATGTAATCAAATAATTGCTGGTTGCGCAAAAAGGCTGTATAGTAATCCACGTAAAGTTGGATATCCAGGAAAATATAATGTTTATAGGAACATATTATAAGTTGTTATTTTTAAAAATCTCGAATTACTGTATTCATGGCAAAGTTCAAAGACAAAAAAGTTAGTCGTATCGAACGCACTCTGCATGTTCGTGCCGATCGTCAATGATAATCTGTATCGGCTACTATCTCGTCATTTTTATGTATCGATTCGTCAGTACACGCGTTTCACTTGCAGCGATCACATTTTATTATAAACGCGCCGTAGCGAAAGTGTAAAAAAAAAAAAAGGATCGTAACTGGTGCGTATATACTTCATCGAATTTGGGACAAGTTCAAGTGCGGTAGGCTCTAAGTTTAAGCAAGTGGTCACAAGATGAAAGGTGTTCGGAAGGTCGAAGGTGAAAAGAGAGAGAAAGAACCCGTTAAACCAGAAAAGTTTCCTCCGTGGCGAAATGTTCACCGGCATGCATGGCGCGCGATCGCTGTTAGATCTCTCGGCTCATCTGCCATGCGTTTCTTTCGTCGTTTTTACTCGACCGTTCCGGCCACTGCCGACAATGATAAATCTCGTTTATGTGCAACATCTACCGGATTTTCTTAGGGAAATGGTTTTGCTCCTGGTCTCCAGAGTACAAGTTCCGGATGATCTCTGCGACTGGCGTGTTCCCTGTAATTCTGTATTTAGCGGTTGGGAGAAATATCTCGATTGCTTCGAAGAACTTGATCGTCGGACGAGCAAAAAATTGATGCGAATTTAGCGGCAATTTCGTGTACTGTATATGAAATTTTGTCCCGTTCTACGAATTCCTAGGTATTTCTTTCTTTTTTTTTGTATTTTTCGCTTATGTTGTTTACAAAGAAAAATTGAAGAGTTGTTTAAATTACATAGAATTATAAAGACTAACTTACGACAGAGCTATTAAAATTTTATAACGTAAACCACTGAAGAATGTTCAACCGGCAGACTGCAAAACTGAGTTAACGTCAATCAACTTATGTGTATTAGGAACGTTTATATTTCTATTTAAAGCAACCACTGATCGTTTTTCATTGCGCTGACAGTTTTGATTAGAGATTCACAACTATACACATGTGTGTGGTTGAAAATTTTCTATGGATGAATCATACTGTATTTTTTTTAGCCTGGATAAGAAAAAAAAAACAAAAACGAGCTATCACATGATACCGCGATAAACCAATAACTATACTTCCATTTTATTTATAGTGACAATTATGTATGTTGAAATAACTCAGTGTTATGTATGAGGAAAAGCCGTTGTTATACTAGAAGAATCCAGATTAAATCATTTATTTTTTTAGGATCTTAATAATTGTTTTATAATTATTTTGGTTTGTTTTATGTTTGTTTGTTTCATCGGAATTACGATATTTTTAATAGCTGCGTACTCCGCGTTAATTAACCAATAGAACAGCCGTAACAATTTAACGTCTTTCGAAAATTAATGAGGCTAATTAATGCAAGCTGGAAGCATCGTCGTCCCTTTTGTTCCGAGAGTTTTTCCTCCATTCCGCCTAGTAAGATATGCTCTCATTCATTCCACCATTCTGTGCTTCGTTACACTCAATGGATTATTATTCAACCACTTTTACGATGCACGTAAAATTCCATTACATTTGCCATGAAACCTTATTAATTGCTACTACGGCCCAGGAAATAGAAGAAAGTTAAACATTTTATACATGTATTAACACTTTAGCTATCGTTTGCGAATTAAATGCATACATAGGCGTTGGGGCGTTTGGAACCGTGCTTGATCTTTTTTTCAATTGCGTTATATTGAAAAAAACTGTTATAACTTCTTAACTAATTAATACTTTCCAACAAATTTTAAGGAAAGTGGTAAAGTACCTTTGTATCATAATTTACACTTTTTAACGTACAATTATCAGAGTTTTTTTTTTAATAAAAAAATAAAAATTTGATCTTCTCGTAGTAACGTGTTAGTAAAGTTAGTATTTCTTCTTTGTATGATCGATTGGATTAGAATTCAATGTATCAGAGATTTTCTTCAGCCAAGCTTGAACTGTATTCTGCAAGAAATTATGCAATTTCATTTTTCACTGAAGATTAAGTTTTGTAATTCCAGTGTGGATAATCACGATATAAAATAAAAAGTTGCAAATTTATATAATTGTTTGAATTCGTGAAACATCTATTATGAATTTAGTTCAAGACAAACATGTGTAAAATCGCAATGATGTATTTCTGCATTACCTGAGCCCAAATTAAAAACCTAAATGACACATCTGTGTGTCATTTGGCACAAATGTGTAAATTCCAGTACAGATTGACTAGAAATACTAACTCAATTTTGTTTATCGCGTAAAAATATGTACCTTAAAACACAAAATGCAACGTTTAAATAAAAATACGAAGCATTATTTACTCTGTATGTCAAAGGAGTTACGTTAAATTATTATTCGGAATATAAATGAAAGTTTAATTATAAAATTAGGCTGCCAAAAGTAGTGTATTAATAGACTTTCGGTAGGTGAGTGTTAATACGTTACGAATACCATAAACAGAAGATTGTGTATATATACATTGACGTATAATAAAAATATACGAAAATTATACGCATCGTCCAACATAGAAAACACGAGTAGGATGAACACAAACCATACTAACCCGTAAAACTTAACGGCGCGTATATCCGCGAAAATCGAATATGGAAGATGATTTTCTACTGCTATTAAGCTTTAGATATAATTAATATCTTTCTAATTAACGTTCGGGATTGGTGCAGAAGCAACGTGCCACGCGGATAGCCCATTGGTAAAATTATACAATTATTTCGACTATAATTGCATAGGTGGCGGTATGAAATAATTAAATCTGATTCGAAAGGCGCGTTAAGCTTGCTTAAACGCGATGTCATTGATATTTATTGTTGAATGAAACAGCGTTTATATAATTCATATTTCCTTAAAGCTTAATTTTGAATCGTTAATTTGACCGATCTCAGTTCTATTCAAAAAATTTCTCTGTTCTCGACCTGAGATTTTTTTTTTAGAGGTTCACATATGACCCCTGGCACCTGCTAATCCGAGTCTAGACGATAGGCGAAACCAGAAATAACGAACGGCGAAGTCAATGCGTCACGTTCGAAGATCAGGCGGAAAAATGCAAGCTCGTGGAACCCTTTCACTCTGTCTGCATTTTCTCGCATACATACGTTGCGGTCGCCGCGTGAACAGTTTGTGTTAACACGTGGCCTCTCACCTGCCGCCAACCACAATTCAAAATATCTTACGTCTCGCCTTTTTCTCCGCTGTATTCGCATCTCGTTTCATAAAGTATCTTCCGTGTTCTTGGTTTCTATTGTTACACAAGATGCGACAGAGGAAATTTACCATAGTGATCATATGGGCAGTATTGAGATTGTTAAATATTATAGCTCAATAATTAATGCGTGTAAAAAAGAATAATAATAATAGAAACATGGTAACTATCTGTCACTATACTAAAACTTATAGATATCATTGGAGTAGTTTTGTGGATAATTATTTTATCTCTACGAAGGAAGTGATCTTAAAAATGTCTGATTATGTAGTGCTGTATTTCAAAGATACAGCAATGCAACCCTTTCCTTAATACATATGTCTCACTTGAGTACTTGAATAAAGTACTAACTAAAGAGTACTTTAATTTAGTATCCATTAAAGACACAATGATCAAAAGATACTAACGAATTCTTAAAAAAAAGTCATAGAACCAAACCCGTCAAAAGAATGGATTCAAGATTTTTTACTTTAAATTATAGAAATCAAGATACTTTTTATTTCAATATACAGTATAATAGCCTTTTTTGAAACACAGAAATAATTTTAAATGCTAATCTATTTTCTATTAATCACTCTAGTATCGAGGTTCTTTATACAGTATACCTAAGTATATAATTGTTCCAGTGTTAAAATTTACTTTGTGCTGCAATGGTATTTCTTGCAAAAGCAAAGATAGATACAATTTATAAATACTAAATAACATATACATTTTCCCTTGTAGCACAATAAGGTAAATACACGTTGTGAAAGAGAAATGAAGTGCGAACAACTATTTTTAACTAGTCAGAATCTTCAGTTAATGGATTTGAGAAACGACTATAGCATCCATTACAAATAATATTACTGTGCACGGAATATAAAAACTTCTTATTACGTTTATACAAATATTTTCAAAGATGAATCGTTTTAGATGCATAGCAAATGCATAACTTTTTTTATATTCTTACACTATGTCTTATATAGACGTATCTATTTAAGAATATTTATAAACATATTTTACGGAAAGAAAAAATTAAACAAAATTTGTTTACCAAATTATTCGTTGACATTCGCAGAATTAAGCTAAACAGTGAAGTTGCATATTTAATTATAGAAAAAATATACTTCACTTTCATATTAAGTTCAAACAGTATATTCTTCAGAATTATCAATCGATCGCAGTTAAAGAAATATGTAAGAGAGAAAACTGCTTTTATATTCATTATTTCACGACCTTTTCAAATAAAAAACAACGCACTCATGATCGCCTGACGTGAATACCTACTTACTAGATTTATTATCCTGCTGCAGTGGATTTGTAAGTAGTTCATTGTTTTTTTTTTTCTGTCAGTTTGTAAAATGTACATTTCTAAGTGCAAAAGCGATAATGTTAATTGCGATGTGCGAGAAACTCTAAGAAATTTTTCTTCCGGACATATATCATTGAAAAAACATTCCCATTAATTAAATAAGTGGAAGTTTACATGGAATTCTGTTTCGAGCTACTGATTTCACTCCACTACAAACACATTCAATTTTGTACAACGTAAAACACACAGATGTCAGTGAACTACGAAGTACAGTTGATGGAAGTGATATAACGAGGTTATAAATTAAACCATTAAACAGCGAAATCGATTGATGTGACCACACCTAAGGCTGTGCGTTATTTGTGAATTGATGTTTAAAATTTCTGTTTAGTTTCATTTAAACTGTATAATTTTTTCTCTTCAGAAGAAAACTTTTGATTTTCAAAAGTTGCATTGCAGAAGTATGTTGGAGTAAATGATCGATCATATAAAAAGATACTCGGAGTGCAAAAAATTAAATTAGGTGCGGTTCTATTAATTGTGCACTGTATGTATGCACGCAGACGACTAAATTCTTACGGTAATATGATAGCCAGCTTAAACTTTAAATACAGTCACCCCTTGTTTTTCACTACTTTTCACGTATTGCTTACCCTCTGTTTTCTGTAACTCTCCCGCATATTGCTCATCCAAACAAATCAGCCTAAACCGTTGTACCGTTAATCATTAATCCCTTCAGCATTAGAACGTGAGTTTTATATGTAGGAAACAAATTAGTAGTTTAATTTAGTTTAATTTCTGTATAACTGGCAAAATTCTATCAGATATAATAAACTCCCTCTTAACCGACCCGTATGAGATCGAATCTCTGACTAGATAAACGAACAGGAGCGTAATTCGACAATATTACGTATAGTTGTTGATGGAAGTATGAACATTTCGTTAAAAAGATTCTCTTAATAAATAATTATTCGTGATTTTTATAAAATATGTTTATATTGCCATACTCTATCTTACAATATAATTTTATTTTATAATTATACATATAAGTACGATGCAAAAGATATTCTATATTGTTCGCAAAGTATAACAGGCTCGAATATTACGAAATTTTATTTGAAAAAGAATTTTCTTTAGCATAAATGGGTAAAAAAATATGTAGATTCAAGGAACCCACCTTCTGGGATTTCGTATAACTCGAAGTTTAGGATCTCTAAGGTTAATATGTAAAATTCAACATAGATCAATAGAATCAAAAGATTCACTACAGATAGTGTAGAATTAATCATCACCTGAACGCGGACTATAGACTGTGCTAATATTCACAGCTCATTAGACGGATGTCAAGTGCAATCGGTATTCGTATCCACAGATCCATATGGATGCCGACTACAATCGGCGTTAGAAATAAAGAACTTAAAGGGAGGTTCCAATCTAGATCTTTTTAGACGAAATTCAGTTTTTCTTTCTAGGCGAAAGGAAATTTCGAAATTCTAGAAATTTCTAGTTATAGGATTTTAACTTGTCTCGCTTAAAACTAGCATCCGTACGAGTCTAAAACGTGAAATCCATGGACTTAACCACAGTGAAGTGCTTACACACAGCCGTCACAGTCACTGATAGCTGATACTTTAATTTTATTCGTTAGGATCTGGTGCAAACAAACAATGCGACGTTTTTACAATTTTGGCATGTTTATTATATTTCTCGCAGCAGTATATACTACATGAAATAAATATAACGTGCTAGTAAATCAAAGCATGAAATAACGGCGCAGATTGATGTAGCGGCAGTCAGGATCGCATACATTTTGTCTTAGGATCCGTACAGTAAAAGGAGGGAACGTTTCGTAAATTTATGACCAACGCGGATCAATTGTCTAACTAAATTTTAAGACCGTAGATGTAGTTTAAATCTGGAACACCCTGTATATCGCTTCTACTGATTATATACCGAAGATTGAACGAACATGAACTTCAGATAAAAATATCTCACACATGTCGTTTACAATTACCGATACAGTTCCACCATCAAATTTTACTCATTTTATCTCTTATCATCCACTTTACGATATTATCAAAATAGTCCGTGATATTTATAGTACATTAACGCAGCTATGTAATTCTTAAAAAAGGCACGCTGATGCGTATAGCTTTTAATTAATTTCTTTCCTTCAACTAAAATTTTACAAATTAATTTCGATTGTATCCCTATTGTAAAAGCTTCTGGCAGAACTGATGTTATCACATATATAAAACGAACTGTATTCGTAATTCTTCTATAAGCTGACATATCTACGAAGCATTTTGCGCAGTGTTTAATGTAAAAATGTTTCGTTAAGTGCGTGTATGTTGAATTATTTGAAAATAATTCCATGCAGATATAATGAAAAAATAATCGTGCCTTAATGACGTGTTGCTTAATTCTTTGTATTATACTGTGTGTGCGTCTGATATTATATCAAACACAAGGATTCAAGAGTAGAAAATATTAATGAGACTCGAAAAAGGAACTGATTTAACGGTAACTGATAGAATTTGCGTTATTATTCTATTCTCTCGGCAATGAATAAGCAACGAAACGTGAATGAATTACTGTTTGCTTGTGACAAATATGACACGAAGCAATACTGGTGGCCTTTGGAACTGAACGCTTGAAATATCGGATTCTTAACGATAATTGTAAAATCGATTATCCGATATAATCAAATAAACCTAACATATCGATATGAAAGTCATAATGGAACAATGAATGTTACAATGTTTATACGAAGAAAATATTACTTTTTCAAAAGAATAAAAATTCCAATTCTATTAAACCTTTTATGCTTTTATTTTGCTTCTTTTAATGTGTACGCTCTTGGATTAATACTCATTCATATTGTAAAACTTACTTTAGTTACGCATGTCACGTGTATCAAGCATTTAATACAAAACATACTGTATATACGTTGAATTTATATCCAATTAGTGCGTAACTTTTACAGTTTTCCATTTCGATGTATTAGGTTCGTGCAAATGAAATATCGTTTTCTCAACTACTGAGATTGGCGGATTGATATTGTGTATTAAATTTTGTCCAATCATAATTTTTTTTTATATAATAATCAAGAAGGATTTTTTATATAATAGTAAACAAAAATTCATGATACACTTGTTTAGACATTATTATTCGACGTGACGAATAATCGGGATATTCGTGTAATTTTTTTATATAACTTTAAATTTGAAAAAGTTGCTATAAAAACTGCTGAAAATATGAACTTAGCATTTAAAGAAAGTTATACAAATGTTAAAATACTTGATATGAAAAAATTGATTTAAATGAAAAAAAAAAAACATTGGTGTGAAAAAATCAAGATTGATGATTCTTTATTCAGAAATGAGTGAAAAGGAAGGCCAGATGAAATGAAGACTATAAAAATAGCATTTGAATAATTTTTGAATTCAATAATTAATCATTTTTATAAACTTGAAATAATGAAAGTAGTTAACTGTTGGGAAAAGTGTATAAAATCATCGCGTAGAAATTATTTTGATTAAATACATTCTTTCTTTGAAGAAGCACAGTTTACTATAAAGTTTCATTTCAAGAAACGACATTTTATATGCACCAACCTAACAGCTCGTACGTTATCTTGCAAATGTTAAATGTTAGATCTTGTATAATGATAAAATGATTAGTATGCTTGTTTCCCTGATTATGTGATCTGCTTCATTCAGAAGAAAACGAATCTGAGAAAACTTGAAAGACTGACACGATTGATTCTATCAACACTTTCGAATCATGTTATCTTCTCTCTATTATCGTAATATGTAGTTGCCAACCTCGATCGATTTTACAATTGCCACTACGGTAATTACACGCGACGCAAATAAGACAGACCGATGAAATCGAAAATGAAGCAGCCGAATCGAAGGAAAAACAATGACTAATGAAAATTAAAACGAGGAAGCGGAACACGTAGACGGCTCGCTTCTTATACATCTTCATCAATTATTAAATCATGCGCGCGATGTTGCTGATGAGGCAGGAAATTTTCTGGCGAACGGTTCGAGTACATTCGAGTGGCCTGTTACGACACTGTGTCGATTTTTAACGGCAATTAAAGTCCTTGCTACCGTATGAATTAAATAATTAATCTTATTAATCGAATTAACGATCTGATCGGTGAGACGTAGTTATCTGCGTAATTAACTCTTTTCTATCAACAGTTGACATTTTCGTATTGTGATATCTGCCGAACAACCGGGGCCATTTAATTCAGGACAATGGATATTCTCGAACAAGTAGATAAAAGGATATGTTATTTATATTTAGAAAGCTACAGCAAGAGTGAATAGAATTATTTTTCTTTGATTGGATATTAAAATACGGTTTTCGAAAATAGTTAACACTTAAGATCCACGGGTGATATTTTTCATCCATTTTTGCTTTATACTTAAATTAATCTTACTATAATATATGTTTATCGTATGTACACACACACACACACACAGGGTGAGTTTCGTATTCGTAGTATGACAACTTCAAATATCTCATATATTATTTGCCGTACGAAAAAATATTTCAGACAGAAATTGCGTGATTTCCTAAGGGACATGCAATACCCTAATCGATTTCTTATTTCTTTGCTTTTTCATTGAGATATGAAAGTCATGTTCAGTTTTTTAAATGGAATGCCTAACATTTTTTGTTAGGCATTCCAAAATTCAAGGTGATCTTCATATTTCGATGAAACAATGGGCTATCAAAAAACTGATTATTACATTGTATGGTCTGCTTGATACCAAACAACTTTCGTTTGAAAACTTTTTTGATACAACAAACAGTTTACGAATGAATTTAGGTGACACAGTTAAATGACTAGCCCTGTATATGTATATTATGTTTTATGATTACAATCATTTACAATTATCATGAATAAACTTTCATCAAGCTGAAGTTCTATGGAACGATTTTTTTCCTAATTATACTAAATGCTTCTTAAGTATTTTATTCAAAATTAGTAATATATTATAGCAATTATTTAGAGTTATTTATAGAAATTAAAGCACACATAAATGAAATGAATAAACAAATTAATAACTGTAGCCAGACCAAGAGCAACAGAATCGTCAATAAGCGATGCAGCATCATTAGCATATCTTGAAATCGTTTATTAACGATTTCATAAGATTTATAAAATCGTAAGGTGTTTCTCGTGTTTTTATGTCGGCAACCATAGTTAAAGGATTCAATAAAAAAAGATTCAATAAAAAAATAGTTCGAATTCCTTGAAGAACAAAAGCCAACAGAATTTACACTTTATTAGACTTCACAATATTAGGTGCAGAAATAAATTCTATGTGATCGAAGTCACATAATCATTACAGTCATTTACATGGAAATGTTTTGCGATGGTATTCACAAACTGTCAGAAAAGTGGCAAAAGGTTATCAACTATAACGGAAATTATTTTGATGATCGATTTGTTTTCATTTTTATTGAATAAAACTTCGATTGTACATACAAATCGGAAAGAATTTATTTCTACACTCTAATAAATAATTTCCCGGAACAAGATAACCTATGTAAGTGAATCGTTGATTCCGCTTTCACGTGTTACCATCAACGAAATAATACATTCCATGAATCATGGATTAATATTCGAACTGATTGACGCGTGTTCGCGCGTGACTTCTGATATAGGCTGCGGCTCATTTTGCCTTTCTATTTGAAACCCTGCTGCATCGCGGAATTTCTATGCAGAAAGCATGCCTTGGTAAACAAAACGGTTTTGTACTTCGACCACATCACTTCGTCATGATTCCAGGATGTGCTACTGTTCCGATCTGTTATTAAAATCGGTACGAGCTCGATGTTCACGAGCTTTGTTATCAACAATATAGGTATAACAGTGGTATCCCGCTTTCACAGAATCTATGCGAAAATCATTCCGTAATTATAAGTTTCGATAAAGACAACCTGGTACGAGGGAGCTGCAATTTTACACATCGATGCCGGTGTTCGATACGCTGTTCCTTTTCGCGAGAGCGCAATGGATTAGCAGGAAGAACTGCAAGAGAAAATCGAACAGCCAACGTTACACGCCGTTCCATTCGGATAACCTACTTTCGTTCCTCGGTATGCACGTACCGTCTTCGGAAAGAGACGTGTCATCGTTTCCACAGATTTATGGTTTCGTAGCATTGATCTGACTGAAAGCACTTTATGGTGTTGCACGAAAGTTTGCCGGTGTTACCTGTGTATACTATGGATTTCCTATTCCCTTGTCATATCGCGTTAAGTGGCTGAGATATGGTTCGAATAGGCGACTTTCTGATTTTATTGAACAGTGTAAAGCTGGTTTAATCAATAATGGGAATAAGTGCACTAATTCTCTTTTTCTCTTAGACATGGCGAAGGAAGCTTGAAAATATGAAAATTCAGAATAATTTGGAAAAGCCGGAGGTAAATTTTTGAAGAAAAAGAGAATGATTCGAAAATTCTTTACTAAATATTACTTTTAACTTTTTATTCTGTATGACGAACTGAAAATCATAGTGGTGTAAGTCAGAGAGTCACGTGATAGTTACTCTCTGTGCATTTTTTTTTCTGTTTTTTCCATTGCACTTCCTTTTTTATTTTTTTAAATTATTTTAATTTATTGTACTCATTTTTATATTATTGTAACCTGTATCTGATATTATTTCACCTTACTTAGGATTTAAAAAGCACGATTAATTTAAATTTTTTAAAGTTTTGTTGCACTACTATGATTCTTAGTCCGTCATATTTCATACATGATAATTATGAAAACTCGCAATTTCTTCGAAAAGATACTTTCACTGCCGAAAGAAAAAAAAAATGGTTTCGTTATTAGCGTCACTTGAACAACATTTCTGCAAAGTTTAAAATTTTTTTGAATTTTCAGATGACCCAATTTCCTTTGTAAAGTAGATTCACAAATGTTAACATTCTTACTTCTTCTCTACTTCTGGGAAATTGAAGAAAACATTCCAAAGTTTCGCGTAAGAAATAATAAAAAATGGCCGAAAGATTTTCATACAAAAAGATTAAAAGTATGAGATATGAATTCAATTTATTTATCAATCACTATAATGAATCAGTGTAATCGTTGAGGAGCACAACTGTAAAAGTTAATAAAATATACGTACGTGTGTACGTTTGAATAATTGATTCGTAGGATTAGCAATGAAAATTGCGGTGTCTAAAAAAACTGACCCAGTTCTCGACTTTTTTCGATAGAAATACTGTTTCCGTTCCTACATCTAGGATTATTAATCGCGCTCGACTGGTTTTAACAGGCGTTCCGTTTGAAAGCAAACTTTGCACACGAAAATGAATACCCCGCATTTCACGAATTTTCAAGAAAAAAAAAAACTAACAAAATTTATCGTCAATTCTTTTTTCAGTCGTATCTTAAAGAATGTATAAATTTACATTCAAATTTATGTACAAGACAAGAGAAGGGAATACTTCGAACGTGCGTCTGATATTCGTAAACCATGTGCAAGCATGTATACTTTCGCCTTATTTAAGAAATCGATGATCCTCAAAATGGAAAGCAAGAAAAGTAATAAAAAACTGCTGCAATAGTGGAAATAGAACTGTTCGCTTACAGATATTCGAAGGTATATAAATGCACACTTGCTATAGAAATTCTAAAGTCTGCCTTAGCTGCCAAATTTATATTTGCAATATACTACTTTTTTTCTCCACGAGACTCCAGCATTTTATATTTTATGAAATCTCGAAGAAATAAAATTTAAAATTCCTTTATTTTGTAATCCGTGTAATTATAAAATAACTGTTAAACACATTTTATTAATCTGTCCTAAGTATACGAAGGTCTGCTTCAAATTTCAAATTAAAGAAACTCTGAATGAAAATCATCGTGACAAACAGCAAATATTGAAAGTGTTCTCCTTCCTAAAGGAATAATGCTTTATAATAAAGCCTAATTTCTCGTAATATATTTATCCCGAATTATCGTCGCTAATAACCACGTGTGAGTAATTCATGGGGAATAGAAACTCAAAAAAAAAGAAAGAGAGAGAGAGAGAGAGAGAGAGAGAGAGAGAAAGAGAAGGAAAGAAAATTTAAAATAAATAGAAATGTTAAAAAAATCCTCAATTATGTATTCTATTTCGTTTCATTACATTATTTCGTTATAAAACTAATCACAAATCCTCAAATTGATTGTTATAGTATACTTCAACTAACAAATATTTCTATTCAATTAAATTTTTAAAACATAATATAATCCTTATTTCAACGGAAAATTATTTGATAAAGAAAATATAGCAATAATCACAAATTCTCAAATTTATTGTTATAATATAGTTCAACTAACAAATATTTTTATCATTACATTTCAATACTTCAGACAAGTTCCAACTATCAACAAGTTCTATTTAATTAAATTTTGAAATCACAATTGAATTCTTATTCCGATAGTAAATCATCTGATAAAGAAAATGCTACTGTAATCACAAATCCACAAACTGATTGTTGTAATATGTTTCAACTGTTGAAAATTTCAATACACCACAAATGCAAGTTTCTTCCTACAAGAGAATTTGATTTTTTGCAAGGAAACGTGCGACACATGCATGGTACCATATACAAGTCCGCCATATACAGAGAAAGGAAATGCACAGGCAATAAATCTGCGTTGGTCTTATTGCGCAATGACAAACACTTTTTCATCTGATCACCAGTAAAAATAAATAAATCGCGGTCGATCGAGAATGAAAGTAATTTCGTTTTACATTTCACTCGAATGGACCGATCTTTAGAAGCTGAATGATTTGGCTGATGCGCAGTTTTGAATGGAAAGTGGTCAATCGCAATAGCGATTGCTAGTTGGTACTTAATGACTTCATAGGTGCTAATTGTTGAAATGTTCCGCATTCCACGAATTAATAACTTTTAGTATCCGTATCTGTGTAATACGCTGATGTCATGAACAAACTTTTGTTAAGCTGAAGTACTATGGTACAATATTTTTTCTAATTATACTAAATGCTTTTCAACTATCTTATTCAACATTAGCAGTGCATTATAGCAATTATAAGAGTTATATAAAAATGAAAAATATACACAGTATGGTCTTATTCTACTTTAAATATTGTAACTTACTAAATTAGGAACAAGATGTTTAATTTTAATCTTTTTAATTTCAAATAAAGGTCTGTGTGAAGATTCGTTATTCGCGTATCTCTCTCAGAGAATAAGATAAGGATTAATTTAAGAATTTCATCAGTTATTTTAAGAAAAATTAAATAAACATAAATTCTGTAGGAATTTAGGTGAATGTAAGAGTCTTCTTTACTCAGTAATTTGAGGAACAATAATCAATATATATGTATTTTAAATATTATACTGTAATGGTGATTACAAAGTCTCTAAATTTCTCTCTGTTCTCGCTTTTGACTTTCGTTCGCAACTCTCGTTTCAATCTAAACACTTGCACGAAACTCTATCACTTCTACAATACTAAACTCTTCTCCAGAAATGGTTGCGTCGTTCGTTGGGTCGGGAAAGTTTTTAACGAAATTTAGGAGAAATTTCAAACCGATGCATCTTCATCTCTAATTGAGATAGTGGCAAAAGCCAGAAGGTATTGTATTTGTTAAGTTAACACGTTAAGCGTCATGCTGCGGTCGGTGATTCCCCTTAAAAATGGAAAAACCAGAAAACAAATTTCTAAATTAAAATTTTTTGGATAATTTGATTTATAGGTATCTCTTACCCGTAACTAATAGGTTTGTTGTGTACTATCTTATTAATAAGGGAGAAAATATAAATAATTGAGTTTATTAAATTTTAATTATTATTTTTGTCTTCTACTAAATCTCGCGTGTTCCGAACCATTTGAGAAGCTAAAAATGTAGCTTCAAAGGATTACAGTAGTGAAAAAGGTATTAATAATATATCCTTTATTTCATCATTTACTGTCTAAGTTCTTTGGGAGGTGCTTGAAAAGAATTTTTCGTGTTGTATATTATTCAGTACTTGTTAATAATACTGCAAAAGATGAAATTAGTTTCTGCTTTCTGCAGATTTTGAAATGAGTCAATCCTGTAGATGTGCAAATGTTTCATTTAACTGGGAACGGTCGGATACGTATCTCATAATAGCTTGAAACTATAAAAAAAAAATGTTTTTACAAAACTTATTTGGTACCTAGGGGAACAGGTAATACTTTTATTCATTTATACAGGGTGTCTCGTGTATAATGAACATATAAATTATTTTTGCCGCTGCTAGATTTAAGAAGAAATCGCGTGGTTTGAAGATGCAGTGACTATTTCGTGGTAAACGATTATAGTTACCTGTAGTATATACACAAATTATTTAAAGAGTATAATTTAAAAACTAGCTATGTCCATTTTAAACTAATTTTGAGATACTGATGGATTTTATTTTTTAAATGTGTAACAATATGTAAAGTGGGAATTTAAAAATACTTTTTGCAAAACATAATATAAATATCCATTATTACAATAATTTTTTTTAATCATTCTAACAATTTTTGAGATATTAATAGTAAACTGTTGTACACTGCAACTTTTGATAATGACACAATTTTGATAACGTAGCATTTATTTCATAACAAGCGACTACAATTAATAGTAGCGAAAGGGTTAAATATTTTACCAACGAGGAAACTGCCATTGGGCTTTCATCGCTATAACAATTGGAAACAAAGATACAACGCTTTCGATTCTTCCCAAGTTTTGCTAACAAACTCCGATAAAATACAGAAACAAAAGTTAGCAAAAGAGATGTATGATTTTCATGAGAAGAAACAGCGGTAAGTTTTTCATAATTACATCACATACGATTTGTCATCAATAGACTGCGAATTTTTATGCAAATTCATATTTTTAAGAATACAGTAAAAAGAAAGAAAAAAGAAAAATTCGGTAGAAAATTATTTCACCTACCAGATACATATTATGAAAAGCACTATAATTTATATATTTTTCTGTACAATTTTACACCTTTGAATTTTTTTATAAATGCATAAAAATGTGCAGTTTAGTCGTCCGTATTATGCACATACGGCGACGTGCGATCGAGGACGCTGACAAAATTAAACTTGATCGCGCTTTTCACTTTCCAACACCGACAACGATCTTTCCCCGTTCTTACGAAAGAACGCATCTGTGAGAAAGAGGAAAGAGATTTTGTTGGTGTGTCTAATTGCCGTGTATGCTTGCCTTGGCGGTTGCTGCCAATCTCTCCCCAGGGCGAAATGCGCGGCGGCGGTGCGATCGATCGAAAAAAGATGGAATCCCAGTGGAATTAAATAGTATCGACGACGTTTCGTTCAAGTTAAAAAGACTTCGCATACCGTTTGACGTTCCATTTGCTGCCGTGATCAACATTACTCGCATAATGTCCCTTTCGGATAGTTAATGCGTGTTACGTGATTCGACCATGTACAGGGTGCCTCGAAATTAGTGTCACGCAAAGCGTCGGGCGCAGTTAAAAGGCACGAGAGAAACGTGATTGAACTTATTTTGACACAGTTTCGACTGAGAGTTACATACTAACACAGTTCCTTAACCCATTTGCGTCATATGAAAGAATTAAAAATATGGTTAGTAGTATATCATTTGTCGAATACTTCATGATGAGAATCCAGTGCTGTGCAATAAAAGGAAAAAGGAACAAAAAGATAATACTACACTTATTTCCTATTCACTTACAATATGAATGCGCGTATACATATATACGCTAATGATGCAAATGGGTTAACATTTTATTCATACGAAGTTACTAACTGTGGGTGACCAAATTATTACGAATAGAGGAATGAATTAAATACATTTATTTTTGATCGTATTATGAACACTAGAACTACCAGCATTCGTACGTAATTCTATCACACCAATTCACGGGATACTTGAAAAATGTACTTTCATATGTTTTTTTAAATAAATTTCATAAATAATAAAGAACAATATTTAATGTATTAAATAATTTATTTTTAAAATAATCTTTCTTTATAATCTACCCATAGAGCACATTTTTTGCAGATAGATTCTATTATTTTTTAAATTAAATTCGTTCTGTTTTCATTGCACAATTTAATTTGAGAGGATTTGCATGTATTAGAAGCTTCTTTTGAATTTCCTGAAGTGCAGTCTATTGAGCTATATTTCTGTAGCTATGTAGAAATTTTTCAATGACACATAAAGATTAAAATTTTTGAGATAAATAACGTTAAGTCTTTGTATGAATGAATGAAAATATATCGAGGTGTATTTTTTAATCTAAAACTCATTTTATAACTAATTTTATTGATCCGTCATTACCAGAGGTCTTGGCATATTTAAATATACCTTAAAATGAACAAATAAAGGAATATAACAGTTCATCATATTAAAAGCCATTATAAATTCCTATAATTATATTAACATGATGTTAATAATTTTAAAGAATATATCTGGAACCCGTCACTTTGAAGGGCTTTATAATAAAGGTACGTACAAAGTATCAATGCTGTAACTTTTTTAATCGCCTAAACAAGAAATTATGAAATCGCTGATCTAAACTCGAATACCCTCTTAAAAAATGCTTTAAAAATTGCTTTAGCTCTTTCACGTATAACAGAATTTCATAAAAATTTACTCGATCATGACACGTTATCATGTCACAAAGTGTACGGAAAAATATACTAATTTTAACGTTTGCTTAAATTTACAACTGTTTGATCAAAACATTGACGCTTTCCATCCTATAATTTGAAATACTTTATCTTCGTATTTCATTGTAAGAAATTTCGTTTCAAAATATTGTTGTGTACTTAATAAACAAACATAAGTATTATAAATATGAATATTTTTACAATAAATAAAACAATAATAGTTCAGAAAACACAATGAAAGCAATCTTAAATTCTTCTGAAAAAATGAAATCTTGGTATTATATGATAAATAAAACTCAGACGAATGATTCACGCGAGCAAACCTGATGATACTCTGTAAACACAAATGAGCTAATGCCAAACTTTAGTCGTTTCAGCATTTAGGATATTTTTATCCCATGCTGGCGATGCAAAGATTGCAATCGTATATGATAAGCAATTTTTTGCCTCATTCAGGATTCTCGGAGGTTTTTAACTCCTATTTAACTACTTTCCTTAATAATCGTTTTTGTCTCTTTAATGAATTCTTATTTTAATTTCGTCTACTAATTCTTGATATTTAATCTGTTATTCGAAGAGGACAAGTTAACTCGTCAATGGCTTGTAAATACTTAGATAACAATAGTTATTCATTTTTTGATTATTATATTCATTCTTTGATCATTCAAAATAACAAAACACATGATATTCATATTTGCTAAAATCAAAATCCTTAAAACTGCCTTTTTTTTTATTAACGTAATAATAATAATTTTTGATCATTTTTATATTTAAGTTTAAGTAAGTCGAACCAATATTTTTTCAGTACTGTTATTCTTCTGTAGAAAAAGAAGTTTATAAGATTACCGGAAAACATCGAAATACCTGAGAAAAGTAAAAAAAAAGAAAGCTTGTAAAAACATATGAAAATAATTTTGTACGTTAGTTCATCTAGCGCAAGACTTTCTCGTTGCACATTTTGGATAACGTTAAATTTATGTTTAAAGGAGCGTGCAAGAATCTAATAAACCCTGCGCGTTAGATTTTCACTTTTTATGGGTTTTATACATGGCTGTGGAACGAGAGAAGGTCGATTTCAACAGGTGGGCTTTCTAAGTTACGAGAGGAAAGGTGAATGAGACGGAAAACGTTCAGGAAAGATACATCAACTATAATAAGCGTAATTTTATTTCATATAAATAATTACTTGTAAACAATTTTAATACATAACACGTGTCGTAATGAAGATTAAAATATCAACAATATTTCATACCTTTAACATGTATAATTATCAAGAGTAAACAAATTAATGTAAGAAAAAAGAGAAAAAATATAATTCTCAAGGTAATTCGTAAACAAATTATACAATTTTATTATACTAAAAATATTCACTTTAAAAAGATTGTAATGTAGTAGAATCTTTATAACTCGGAAACCTCTGTGAGACTAGAATTATGTTTATTCTTTTCCGCACCATTATAAAAACCTTTTAAAAATTGAAATATAAACTTCCTATAACTCGAATTATTTTCTCCACATTTAGATGCGTTTAATAATATACTATACTCCAGGTACAACGCAAACTACCATTTATTTTTTATTTGAAAATTTATCCTTCCTTTATGTTTATATGTATACCAACATATATGCAATAAATATGTACATAAGTGACTTCTGAAAGTTGAATTTCTTTTTCTTCGAATCTATCTATAAATCGAGAAACCCAATTTATGTATAAAATCACTGTAAGCGAAACTTTTCCCTTGAGGTATGAGTTATCGAGGAAATACAGTATTTCGATTTGAATTAATTGTAATGTTATTAATCAATTTCTTTCCATATTCCTGATTTTATCATTTTTTTTATTTCATTAATTTCTTCGATTTTATTTTAATAACAATTTCTTTTTTTAATTTTCGTTCACTACCATTCGTTAACATCTCTAACTCGCAAACTTCGATAAGTCGAAAAATTTAAACTCGAAAAATTAAACTATTTCTGTAATATTCGAGTTATAAGATTGTACTACACTAAGCATACATTGTTCTTTTAACGTGTAATATTTTTAAAATATTACATTTAAGAAACGATAAAGTCTGATTTGTATTAAAATGTGTAAATATTAGAAATTTAGACAAAGTTCAAGGATTTAATTATATTCTCGTAATACATGGCTGTCGAGAGTAACGTCTATTAAGGTTTTGCTGATGGTTAACATGTATCTTTTGATATAGTAAACAGTACCATGATTCACGAGGATATATCGCGTCTCTAACTCATTTCCAGAATTACTATCGCCACGAGTTAACCGCAAAGACCGCTTGAAGGTATCCCACACGTGATACATATTCACTTTCATACTCACGATAAATATCACTTTCAAATTTCTAATCGACGGGTAGGCTGATCTGTTATTAAACGGATTTGCGTTGAAGAAGTGATTGTTCAATAAATTGAAAAACACATTGACTCGTTTGGAAAATTTAATCTTCTTTTTTATTTTTCAAAAGCGAAATTCAAAAACAAAAGAAATGTATATTTTTATCAAAAAGATATTTTAAAATTGTCCAGACAAACTATTATTTGCATATTTAAAAATTCATCATACATCTTTTACGAAAAAAAGAAAAAAATGCAAAGATCAATTTTTATTGTTAATGGCAGTTTCTTTGAATATTGTAGCTAAATAATGTGTAAATAACCATGTATAATTTTTGACCTTAAATGAAATGGTAACGTTGACCATGACCTTCTAACCAGAATACACCTTGTAAGATATCATGCTTTTGTGAAAAATGCCCATTACTACGCGAGCTAATTCGATTATCGATGAAATGATATAACGTTGTGGTCACGTTAATGATTCCACACAAAAGCAATGTGAAATAAATATTTATTTCTATAGTAGCAAATAGAAATGAAAAGAAAATAGTAGGAAATACCTTACATTGCAAAGATACAAGCACCGTGCATTTTCAAATTAAAAATTCACGTTTCATCGACATTTTGCATTGTTCAAACCAGCTATTGTGATGCACACTTTCTAACGAAAATATTTCGCGATTATGAAACCTTTTCCGTAGAGAAAATTTACTTGTAATGAACTTTTGTTTCCAATACTGTCATACTATTTTTGATTATAATTTTCTATTAAATTATCTATATTCAATAATAATAGTTCTGAATAAAAAACAAACGATAATATTCGATTTAACGTCATGCATTTTAGCTCAGATATCTAATTTATCTTACAGAATTACCCATAAATGCGTTCCCCTTTCCCCTTGGTTATTATAATAACTAATATTTGAACAATGTAATAATCTTTATCTCCATTAGCATAATGCAACAAAATTGTATCACACGTATCGTAACATATTCTTCCTACGTTGTTACCACGAATAATTTGCAATTCTATTTTTAAACATAGAATATTTGTGAAAAAGGCCATTCTTAACCTAGGGCCATTTCTACATGTTTACGGGTAACGTTGAAGTACTATGTACCAGTCGGTAAAAGTGGTTCGCACAAAATCATGCGGAAAGACAGTACATACATATACTAACAAGGAATGTGATAGCGTGGACCCAAGACCGAGAACGTGGTGAGAGTACGGAAACTTGGATAGCCGCCAATTTATACAACATCCAAACGGTCAAGCTACGAGGATTTTGCTCCTTTCGAGTTCTTTAGTTCTTTGACTGATTCAGCGTAAAGTAGAAGCCACGTAACTTACATTCAACAAACACTTTTTCCTCGAGGATATAAATTGGATTAAGGATAATCCCAATTCAAACAGCAAATTGTATTCCATATAATGATAATGTACTCTCGAACATTACACCATTGAATTCTTTCCTTTCTATTTCACACGAATTACACGCAATTGCACGAATTATTAATTAGAAGTTAATATCAATTAAACCGATATAAGTATACACATGTCATATGTCAGTATATCGATAAAAGTAAATGGTTAGAGTTAAGTCAGAATAACGAATGACAAGGCAGACACGTTGTGCTGTATATATTGTATGTTGTACGTTGTATAGTATATATTTCACTAGTGAAAAATTCTCGATACACAGCAACAGATAAATGTGATTTACGATTTGATATTTGATCTAGCAGTCAGGTGGAAATCGAACGTAAAACTATCGACCCACTTCGCCTTTGCTTCTTTGCCAAAAGTATTACGTACTGACAACACTTTTTCAATGTATTCAGACTACCTGTTAAAGGAGATGAGCCAAAAAAATTCCCGCTACTTACTATAGGTAAATCGCATGATTAAGTTACAAGAGGAAAGAATGCGAGGTTTGTTTCAGAGGTTAATGTTTCATCCAGGAAACGAGTTTACGCGGAAAGGATAGGCGAGTAATACGTATCCTAGTAAGTATGTATGTATGTGTGTATGTATGTATGTGTAATTAATATATTCGTTAAGAAATTATCATAAATGTTTTTGTCATATTGTACGAAATTGGTTAAACGACAGTCACACATAACTGTTTCTATGTGAAAGCCGAGACATGTGAGTTCATTGGCAACAATCCTCGTACAATCTGTCGGCAATATGTGCGACAATTTGACAAGCGTAAAAAACCCTCGTGAAACACGCGCACTTCTGCATGGTGTGTTCTTACTCACCGAAAGCAATTCCTCGAGGCAAATGAACCGACGAGCGGCGATATCCTTTCGGAGCACCGAAACTAATCAAAAATCGTATCCCCGTGTACGAAGCGAAACCAATCACGACACTGTATCACTCACTGAATCCGTAAACGACGCGCGATCGGATGACACTTTCGACGCGCGATTTTACGGCTGTGGAATTTCGTCACGTCGCGCCTTTTCTCAAGAAACGGTACAAACGCTCATATTACTGCTTCGCAGAGTGAATTACCAGCTTCCCTCTCTGATCAGCAGCGATGGGCGTGGTTTAACTCCGTCGACGCTCGAACAAATACGAACATACACGAGTATTCGGTATTGGTAGATTACGAGGATCATTCACATCTATGCATAGAATTTGTAGCAAATCAAATTTGCGCGTGTAATTTAAATAAAACATTCATTAAGTGAAAAGATAAATTTATGGAAAATGACTAAATTCACAAATTGTTGACATTATTGTATTTTGTAAACTAATTTTATTTTATAAGTTTACATTAAATAAGAAAAAAACGTATATATCATAATTAACAAGAACGAATTTTGAAAAAATATAAACGTCGTCCACATTTATCATTCTATTGCAAAGATTTTAGTAAAGTAATGAATGAAAATGGTACATTTATTATTAATGAATCATTTTGTAAACACTTTGTAATAACATTTATCAATTATGATTATTGTAAATTAAATAGCTTATCAGTTCTATGTACACTGTTAAATAAAACAAATGTAAACGTCATCAAAATGGCTGGGAAAGTTTGTGTTAGCGGGAAAAATAAAAGAATATTTTGGTTCTATATATTCATCACTGATTCATTAGAAAATCATACACTGATTTTAAATACACATTATCTAAGAACATAATAACAGTATATTGTAAAAACAAATTACTACTCCCTAATACTTTGGGCAACTACTTTGATTAGTATGAAACGCTTATCCTTTACTGCTTATCATATCGATTTTGTACAAATGTGAATGGTACTTAACTATGGCTCCAAAGAGTTTTTGCTGTATTATGTCAGTTTATTAAAATATATTTTTAAATGTTAGCTTAATATATTATTAAATATGCATTCACACGTACTCCCAAATAAGGTAGGATTTTATTTTAAATGATTTCATATTGCATGTTGTAGTAATGTACACGTTAACCATGCTTGTACAAATATAACCTGCAAGGACAATAATTATCTTATAAAAACATAAATTTATATGTCATGACGAACATTGGACTGCTTTTATGATTACTATCCATTGATTACAAATAATTTATAATTGGTACAGTAGTTTGATGATTAATATTTTTGAGAGGAAACAATCAACTACACCTTTTATGTTTACATTATTTAACCTTTTTAAATGAATGTCCGTATGTATTATTTTAGAGTGAAGATGAGATGACTGTGGAAGAAAAATGGAGGTAAATATTAGCATGTTTTCTAAGTAATTAAAATAATTTAATATATATAAAAAGTAATATTTTTGGTGCTAAAACTATGACAAATATAGTTTCACAGATGTATACTAATTTTGTATATATTATAAGATAAATTTTTTACTTTGCAGCTGTTAAAACACATTATAGATAATAATGAATTTTAATAAAATTTTAGGGTCCAACATATACGGATGCATGAGCAGCATCAAGGACATGAATCAATGCATGCAGAAATGCTACTTATTTTATTATTGACGTTATTAGTAGCACAGGTTGTATTAATTAAATGGAAAAAAGTACATTATAAATCATATCAGGTTAATGAAAGTTAATATTTTCTAGTATAATGTTAAATATATTTCTACTTGGCCTATTTCAAGTATATCTCTGTTTTTAGCTTGTTACATTAATTGCTATGTGGATTATCCCATTTGGATTAAGTTTAGAAAATCGTTGGTGGAGGTTTATATTTCTTTGGTTAGTGACTTCTTGTATAACAGGACTCATAGTAAGAAAAGCTATTCAGAAACCTATAGCAGGTACAACTCCAAGGTGAGTTTATGTTTATAAATCTGCATATAGTAATGTGTTAAGTATATTAGTGAATTTGATAAATTTCTGTAAACTTAATAATTCACTAAATCGTTTTTGTTATAGATTGGTGTACAAATGGTTTCTTTTCATTTATAAATTAAGTTATGTGTTGGGTATTATAGGTTATGTTATAATGCTAGCCACATTTTTTGGTTTACACCTTGTATTTGAAGTCAAGTCAAATGTATGGATGGATTGCGGTGTTGTTTTACTGTTTTACGGCCTTTATTTTGGAGTATTAGGACGAGATATTGCAGAGATATGTGCAGATAAAATGGCTTCACATATTGGAGTATGTATAAAGGAATAAGTATTATATTTATGATACATCTTAAATAAATAGTCTAATGTATTGAATAATTTTCAGTATTATGTGTCAGATCATATGCCAACAAGAACTTTAGAACCTGGTGTGTGTGCAGTATGTGGAAATAGACTTTTAGTGTCAGAAAATGAACCTGGTGTTATTGAAAACACGTATAAACTTAGTTGTGAACACGTTTTTCACGAGTTTTGTATTAGAGGATGGTGCATTGTAGGAAAGAAACAAACGTGTCCGTATTGCAAAGAAAAGGTTGATCTCAAGAAAATGTTTTGCAATCCGTATCCTTTTTTAAACGATTTCCGATATTATTGTACTTCACCATTAATAATTTTTTAATAATACCGCTATGTCTATTTGTGCCTTAACGATGTGTAAAGATGGGAACGACCTCATGTTTTGTACGGCCAACTATTAGATTGGCTCAGGTGGTTGATTGCTTGGCAACCGTTAGTTTTGTTTCTCGTTCAAGGTATCAATTGGGGCCTAGGCCTCGAGTAAGTAGCATTGTAATAGGGTAATTGAATTGCACTTAGGACACCATTATGTTTCTGTAAAATTAATAATTCATTTATCTAAACAAGTATCAGTTTGTATTTTTGTATACATAGATGCTATTATATCTGTTATTTATAACAACGAATTCTATTTAGAATTACATAATTCCAATCTAACTTGTGATTAATACTTTAATTAAATTCTATACAAACGTTTGCTAGCATGGATAATGTAAGAACATAAGATGCTGCTTTTATACTTTGTCAGATATTTCTTGATTTATGTAACACCTATTAATAGTTCTTCCAAAGAAACTTTTTTTACTATGTATTATGAGAGTTTTCATATTCTCGTTTAATTCATTTTATATAAAAATAATTCTTTTTCTTTAAATGATTGTATGACACTCATTAAAAATGTATCTTAATTTAAATGTGCATTTTTAAATACACATATGCATATAAACCCCGGTTATCCGAATTAACTGAAATTTGCTTGTGAACGTAATAAAATATTCTACGTCTTATATAATAAACAAAAAAAGAAACAGTATTGACAATAGTAAAAAAGATTCTGCTTTTATTTGTACTTTAGTATTGACGTAAGATACTATAAAAAATTAAGTATAGCGTGCAAATGTTTTTTAAAAAGAGTTCAATTCGGATAATCTATGTTGAAACATTTCGTTGTATTATATGTGTGAAAATATTTTAAATTGATAGGCGGATGATAGGAGCTTACTATATTATGTTTTTGTCATTCTACTTCCTTATTCAAGCTAGTCAAAGATTGCATTTTAGTTAATCAAATTGCATTTCATATGGTATACTTGTTATTAATAACCGCTTTGGAATATATGCACTAACTATATTCTGTCTAGTATTAATGGAATCTGTTACTAATTATAATTCTACATGTTTTGTAAATTTTAAGTCTACGAAACCGTTATGTATTATAACAAAGTAAGATATATCTTAAGGGCTTGTTTGATAAAATATTTACAAGTGCACTATCATACTTTTCTTGTTTTATTATTTCTATCAGCAAAACAGTTTTGCTATCCAGTATTTTCATACCCAAAGAAATAGTGAAATAGGTAAAAAAAGAAAAAAGAAAACATTGGAACATTTCGATTTGTAATTTTAATAACAATCGTATCACGTTAGATAGTACGTGCATATATAACAAAATTAGTATAATAATGAATCGTTGTAATAAGATTTTTTGTGATTGTCGAACATGTTTTTTACGACAATGCAGGCTTGCTCAAAATTGGATAAAGGTTGGTGCGAATCGTCGCCATTCGTAAACATTAAAAATTTACAAAGACAAAAAGTATGTTCAAACTTTGTACTCTTGTAAATAAAAAGAACAAGGAAACTGTATACATTGTACGTATATTGTACAAAATGATACTTGAAATTTCGTTTATGCGACGATCAAGTTTTGATATCGTCTAAGAAAAAAAAAAAAAGAAAACTGAACGAATTTCTCTTTTCGTCATTTCCAATTTTATGAATGAACAGAGACAATTGTGCGACTATTGTAAATATTTCAAAAGGGAATTTATACAAATTGTAGGAATCGAAGCATAAGTGAACGTTGTTCCATAATAAATGATGTACAAAAAACATACCAAGTTCATGTAAAATTTATTTCTCATCAATAAAGATTATATATAAAACAGTTGATTGATAGGAACTGTTAACAATTAGAATTTACTTTTTAACCACAGGCGTCAGATCTTTTTTTTTTTTTTACCATTCCATTGCAATCTCTCCTCGACTCATAGTTATTTTTCATACGGCTAAGTCAAACAGAACACAGTAGGCTCGTTTTCTAACTCGTTTCACGTTCTTTATAACTTTTCCAGAGTAACGGAAGATTCTATGTTTGACAACGGAAACGTGAACACGACGAGTCTAGGGATCGATATACGTTAATACCTAAATAAATCTTCGTCCATCAATCGTACGTATCGTATTTTGTCACACGTAACCGAGTTAAATGGAAAAGAATCTAGCGTGCTCTTTTTATAATTTGGCCTTAATTGTTGGTAAAGGTAACAAGCGCGTGCCAAGACAGGCGTGAGATCTAAAAGGGAGGATGTGAAATCACGTTGGACACGCATAGATAGAATCCAGAAAAAGAGACAAAAGAAAAAAAATGACAACTCTGTCAGTAATCTTACTAAAAGTTTTTAATTAATATCTTCATTATTATTTGTTAGCTAACAGAAAAACAAAAAAAAAAACTTTTATCACATCACGCATTCGTAGGTACTACCTTCTCCAGACTCCTTTGGACTTGCTTAGCGAGAGCATCAGATACATTTATATATATTCATTTATACATTTATTACTAAAAAACCTCTCGCTATTGTCATGGGGGGAAAAACTGTGCGACAGGTGAGACAAGGAGACAAGGCAGACAAGGTGTGGGGTGAGAAAGAACATTTAACAGACGTGTTTTGCATAAAACACAGACTTAAACACGGACTTAGAAAAAAAAAAATGAAAACTAGAAAGAAAGAAAGAAAGAAACAGATGACAAAGGTGTGAAACAATCGGTTTTTAAAAGACAAAGTTTGGCTATTTGATGGGTTCAGACGCCACGAATACGACGGGACTGAAGGGATGGGTCAAAGGGCAGACAGTCACAAACACGGGGAAATTTTATAGATATATTTATTGAGTACTTAGCGTGTAAGAGTATAGAATATATGTTACCTTATCAGTTAAATATCATTACATGGTAATCATTATATAATGATGTAGTCTTTAAAATAAACCTCGCGCGGACAGACTGCGCGTTGTTGTGTGTGTTTTCTTTTTTTTTCTTCTTTTCTTTTTCATGTTCTCATCATTTGTGTTGTTGTAGAGTATTTACATAATGATCGCAATAATTAATATGTACAATTCTCCACGAAAGGACAAAACGGAAAAATTACAGAACGGACGAACTGCGATGAGGCGCCCATAAAAAAACGCGGCATGATAAGAGGCGTCCCATGGAACCTTCCTCCTATTTATGATTCACTTTTTATTTATCCGTATTCCGCGCGCTCGCCGACAACGAATCGTGAGGAAGGAATCATTGTTGCTCGTTTGTTGCTTCGTTCATTTCTCATTTTACTCTTTTGCGTTCCTTTTCTTCTTTTTTTTGTTTACATTGCTTCTAGATCAACCGTACTCTATACGAAAAAGTATAAAGGGCGCTATTATCGCGGTGAGATTGTATCTTTTTTTCTTTTCTTTCTTTCTTTTGTCGTGTATATGATGTGTTGGCTTTCCTTTCAGCACAAAACTATCGCTATTGATACATTCTTTTGCGGTTATTCTACAAAGGAGGTAAAAAAAAAAAAGAAAGAAAAATTCGTCAATATCGATGTTGCTTAACGTCCGATTCGCTCGATTCGTCGACTCTTTTGTTTTTACAAGCAAAGTATAGAACCGTTGCCATTTCGATTACCGTAAAACACACATGAGACCACAGTCCTCCGCGCGGTAATCAAGAAATGTCAACGGGATAATTAAGGGACAAAAAAAAAAATAAAGAAAAAAGAATGCATCGAATGTTTTCGACGATGTGCACTCTTTCATTTTTTCTTTTTCATATGTATATGTACAAAAAAACAGCAAACACGTAAACCGATCGCCAGGTTTCGTTCGTGTCGCTTTTAGGAGATAAAATTAAAAAAACGGGAAAAACACAACGAGATACCGGGTGACGAACGAAAAAATATACTCTCTCTTATAGCCGCTGATCGTGACGACGCGAGGTCTTCAAGGATTTCTTCTTCGAGAAATCGTTCGTTCATTAACGAAGTAAATATAAAACAAAGAAACAGAAAGGAAAAAGAGGAGAAAAAAGATAACGTGCACGGCTTCCCCTCAGCTATCGTTTAAACACAATTCGTTATATATTAATTTATTATAATAGCTTTCGCTCTCATTCTTCGTCACTCATTCATATTTTCTTCCTGCGAACACACTTCTCTTTTTCACCTGACACCAACTAACTCTCACACTCTTTCTTTCTTTCTTGTTACCTTTCTCTCTTTCTTTCTCTCATCAGACACATCAGATCCTTTTTTATTTTATTTTCTTTTTTTTTTTTTCTTTAAAGACATACACAATAGTTATGAAGTATTGCTTTCTTTTAGTCGCGTGCCGATCGCGGTTCGCCCTCCAACCGAGTCACAGCGGACGGTTTCCCGTCGACGGCGAAGATTCGTGTCGAGCATAACAATAATTAATTTCGCACCTTACCACGGGGATCGAGCCTCTGCGAGAATTCTGCGACCTCTGAAATATGCGTGTGTATATGTGTATGAACGTAATGTTAATTCTTCGTAATGAATTATATAAAAAAATGTCCTTTGGAACATCCGGTATTTCAATCACAATAGACGTATTTATTTTAATTTGATTTGCTTTGATTTAATAATGGCAGAATTCTCGTGATGCTGTTTCACTCGAAGGTGACCATGCGCTAAGCGTAAGTTAACTCGAGTACACAGGACCTTCTTGAACGTCGTATCGTTTCTCTGTTGGTTTCTTTTTCTCTCTCCCTTTTATACTCTTTCCACTTACGTATCGCGTTTTCGCGTATAGACGAATACACATAGAAAAGTGTTTTTTTTTATTTATTTTTTTTCTCGTAGTATTTGTCAGCTCTTTCCCTTTCCTTTCAACTTCAGAGCTTCCACATACCACACTGTATGTTGCATGCTGAGCATCTAAAACGCTACTACATTGCGGATGGCAGGTAACGGCGAGTTAACGGACAAATCAGACAAGCACCGTAAATTACGAATACGTGTTTCTCATGATATTCGATAAAATAAATATTCTCGAGAGGGAAACGATCGTCAATATGGTGACAATGGAAAAGCTCATGTAATCGAGAGGAGGAACATCGGAAAGTAAATTGTACTTTTAATGAGTCAAGCCCGGGTTAAGTCAATGGCTCAACACTAGAGAGAACTTCTTCAAAAGTAGGAACGAATATAAAATTCATGATAAGTGTTTACGTTATAATATGTGTTAGACGTGTATTACGTGACAATATTATGGGGTGAAATATAGAAAAACGGTGAATCACAGACTGATATGCCTCGTGTTACCCCCGGGCTCTGTCCCATCGATCAGAAATGATATAAGAAAAGGGGAAAAATTCACGATAATGATATTTCCAACGCGTGAGAAAATAGAGGCAATAAATGAAAATGGAACTGTTACGTTTCTTGAAATGAAAGGAAAGCAGTCATAGTCGAGAAAAGCAAAAATAAAGAACGAATTTCGAATATTTTGATGATCGATCACCCGGGTGAGAAACTGTTGAGATATAAAAGTCAAGTTGGTACCGCGTGTCGTTTGACCATCACTTTCCGTTACTTCGTAGAAAAAATGCATTGTTCTTGCAACGTGGACGCGAATCTACTGTAACTTTTGCGTGGGTTTGCGGCACACTGGCTATACACAACGGATATGTACAGCGGCTTTTTATCATTTATTGTTATAAGGTTCACCTAGCACACACGTCTTAACACCATTTACTAAATCCCTCGTTTATAACTCGTCAACTAGTGTACGTTTACTTTTTTTTTTCTTTACCTCGTTAATTATGATTATGTATAGGTTTTTTTGCTTTAAATCCACCGTACAACTACCTGGAACACAACGTGGTTGAGCGACGTGGCTCGCACGTTGGCTCGCTATTTCTCTATATTTTTTTTTTTCTTTTCCTTTAATATTTACTTTATACGTACGTATTATATCGCATCGTTTAATTCTTTCTTTATTCTTTAGCGTTTTTACTTTCTATGTCAGTTTCCCTCTTGTTCTTCTTTCTCTCTTTTTCCCCCTTTCGTTCTCTCTCTCTTTCTCTCTCTCTCTCTCTCTCCCCCCTCTCCTCCTTTCTCTTTTTCTTTCTTTTCATTTTTTGCCTCATTACCTTATTCCAAAAAAAAACCACAGAGCTCGATCTCTACATTTTTATATGTCATTTTTACCTTATTTTTTTTTCGTTTTCTTTTTCCATTAATTACCCAATACCGATAAACACCGACGAGTTCAATTATACTCTTATTACAGAGAAGAGGTTCTATTTATTCATTTATCTTGCTTTGTTTAAAGAAGTTCTCATATCTCGATGGGATGCAGGATTGTTTTCCACAGGACGATCCCACAGACACACAGGTTACATAGGATATCTTTGACGACACAATTCAAAAAATAATTTTTCATTTTTAGTAGAAAGATAGGCGGGGTATTTCCGTATAATAGTATATTATAACGTATTTAATATTTTCTTTTATTAGTTATTACTATTATTAGTATTAGCATTATCATACTGTTATTACTATTATTATTATTAATTATTATTATTATTATTATTATATCGTTACCATTATTATTATCATTATTGTTATTATTAATTTTTATCATATTATTATTATTAATATTCCACCTGGACATTATTACCTTGACGCGTCTCGTCACGACACCTTGCTTGTCTATTGCTCGTCGTCTCGTTATGTCATGCCGTCATTGCTACCAGATCACGCAAAGTACTGACACGAGGCATGAAATACAACGTTATACAAATTCCCTCGCTGGATTATTATAGCTGTGGTAAGTACGACACGCAAAAAAAAAAACAAACGTTACCGTATCTACCAAATCTATTTACACGTTCGTCTTCGTCTTTTCTTTTCTTTCTTTTTCTTCTTCTTCTCTTTCTCTTTTCTTCTCACCTCCAAACTCTTTCTTCATCTTCTTTTCTTTTCTCTCGAACGTAAAATCGATCGTTCCGTCAGACCGTGGACAATCAGACGCGCGATTTTCCTTTGCGAACAGGCAAACGAGCAGCAGCAGCAGCATACACGCGTAAACCTGAGTCCGAGTTAATCTCGTTTCAATATCTGAATTTTCACCACGAGAAAATCCCCCGTGTTGTGAGTTTTTTCCCGTATCAAATGCGCTTTACCTCGATCAATTCGTGTTACTTTTTCTTCCTACGATACAGTTGTGGTTAGTGTTGGTGTCTGGCGTGTTGTGTTCGTACATGTTTTGTGTATGCTGTACGTATGTGCGCCTCTGTGTGTGTGTGTGTGTGTGTGTGTGTATGGTGTCGTGTGTTCCGTACACACATGCACGATCATTACACGAGCTGTGTACATGTGTACATGTATACATATATAAAAGCATTATCGACAGTTTCCACTTATGTTTACCGATTTTCTTTTAATTGTATATTTATAATTATATATATATATATATATATATATATATATATATTTAATTATAAATATACAATTGTATACTATCTACAAGTTACGATAAGTTGAGTAGCTATATGTACAATCGTTCGCCTCGTGCTGGAGCACACCATTTTTTTTTGCGTCATGTTAAAAATATCTTGCTGTATATTTCTCGTCGACGTATCTCTCTTTTCTCTTTCTTTTACCTTTGTTTCTTTCGTTTGTTCGCGTTAATATGTATATGTATATGTATATATATATATATATATATATATATATATATATATATATATATATATATATTCCCCCGGTTTACGAACATTCTCGCGTTTAGAGGCGACAATTCCGTGGAAATTCCATCGCCGTCGCTCTGCACATGTAGTTTATTATCCCCGAAGTTTTAGTGTTTAAGAACGAAAACGTCCCGGATACGTCGGCCTCGAAGCGTCTCATTAGACCCTGTTGCATGAATATACCATCAAGCTCCGGATCGATCGATCACTCTGAATGAGCATAGAAGAGTACTATCTTTTTTCTCCCTCCCGCTTCTTTTCTTCACGCACTCGTTTCCCACTTTTCCGATCAATTTTACCTTTTTTTTTTTTTTTTTTTGTTACTTTTACCCCTCTGAATTTTCGTACTGACGGACGGCTCACTTGAACGTTCATGCACACTACTTTACTTCTACCTCTCCTTAAACCACGTCGTCTGTTAAATATCCATTCTCTTTGATACACGTGAACAAATTAAATCACTACGTAACAAGCTTTTTTCCATTTTTTTTTCTCATTTCCTGCCCCGTTCTAATTTCTCTTTTTCAAACACGTGACTAGCTCAATGTTTTCGACACACCACGATTCTCGTGTCTTCTCCCCCTTCCCCCCTTCCTTTTTGAACATATATGCTGTAATCGTATTTCGATCGTGTGCTGTCGGCGAAAAAGAAAGGGTTCACGAACAAATACGGTTGAATCACAAGCAACGCGCTATTTTTTATGGCACACCGAGAGCGGGGTTTTCTGCTATGCGAAAATAATCGAACGGACAGCACCGCGTCGAGAAGACACGATTTTATCTTCCATCACCGTCGTTTCCACCCTTATCTAATCTCGAGCACGAGTGCGGTGAGAAGAGAACAGAGAGAACGATCGGGGAGGATTAATTAGAGTAGTTTAGACGGCACGTGGTTACGAGCCGTTTTCTTGCACCCGGCTCGATCGAACGAACGCTTAGTCTTGTCTCTCTTCATTGTTCTTTACGTTTTTTTTTATTTATTTCTTTTTCTTGGTTTTTTTTAACTTGCTTGTTCGTTTGTTTGTTTGTTTGTTGCCCGCTACACGATTCACGTGGGCGTGTGAATCAAGTCCCAAATAGCGTTACGATCCCGTGTCACATCCTCGAATCACGAGTCATGCCTATGAATCCTGTTACGCCTGTTCCCGCTCTTCCGTCGTTTCCTCTTCGTGTCCCTGGTAAACGCGACGTTTCCTGGATCGTCGGCTAATTGTGGATATCTGTGTACACTGTGAATGTCCACACCCTCGTAACCACTAACTGTTCCACGGCTTATCAATTCATCTTTCTCCTCCTTGGACCAGTCTCCTCTTCCTTGGAAACCAGCCATCACTAGTTGCTTCTCTATCTCCCATGCTCTTTCGACTGCCCTCTTGTGAGCGTGTTTCAATATCCTGTGCCTTTCTTGCTCAGGATCTGCACCGTATTTAATCACTACTGCTGCGTCTGGATTGTGTAACCTCAATTCTTTCCAAGTACCAGCACCATGTTCCGTTGTTTCGTGAGTAGACACGTTGAACATGCCACCAAGTCGGCGAAGCTCCTCCATGTCATCGCGTATCTTCAAAGCGTTATCTTTCACGAAATAGAACACATCCTGGTCGTGAACACTGAAGTGAAGTGGCAGGAAGTAGGAGTTATTGAATACCGACGTCACCACATCCTGAACGATGCTGTTCACACCGTCTACCACGCTGACGAGTGCACGTCCACCGACACGTGACACTAGGATACCTTCCCCGAAGACAGCACGACGATGAGCTACGCGAGGAAGAAGATTCCTCGTCTTTGGTTCTAATTTTAACAAAGGCTTCGGGACGAATCCTAGATCGGAGAATTTCTCGTGTACACGATTCACTATACACTGTAGACCTGACATAACACCAAAGTCTGGGGTTAATTGAGGTGACGTGATTGTCGCACTTGGTTGGTACACCATTTGTTTCATGTATTCCGAACCAAGCATAGCGGAGATGTCGTAGCCATAGAGTTTCAACCAGCTTGCAAGATCTGTCATGTATTCGACGTTCTGTTTGAAATTGATTGGATCGTTATTACGGAAACGATAAATGAAGATGTCCGTTGGTGTTGTCAGTTCATTCGCCATTTGTTCCCAAGCTGGTGTCATCCATTGACCGACTGTTGGATCGTACAGTCTTTTGTTGAGGTAGACTAATTTCGTATTTGGATCGAGAAGACCGCTATGGAAATCAATGGGCAGATAGAAGTCTGGATTGGTGTCTTTGATGATTTTTCCAAATGGTGTGCGTCTCATCTCCTTGATCAGATTTCCATTGGTGTCGAATAATGCCAGAGGAGAACCATTCTGATCGGTTGCCACGTAGAACCTTTGCTCGGATGTTTCTACCGCCATAAGGAAGTTCCGAGAGTCGTAGAGGAACCGGAAGGTCTTCGCGGATTTCGGGAAGTGAACGTGTGTGATCAGATCTGGTGTCTTCGGGTTCGCGTAGAAGAACTGTGTGATATTTTCACGGTCGTCGTTCCATGCTACCAAACGACCGCGGTCGTCGTAAAAGTACCATATCTGGAACTTCTTGTGTTCCGATGCGTGGATCAGCTGACCACGTGAATTATATCTGTAAAGTAAAATTAAAGTAGAGTAATAATTATCGTACACTCCAAATAAGAGTGATTATTCAATAACTACAGTAATCATTAGATACTTTTTGATATGCTGTACAAAGAACGATTAATATACTCTAGTTTTTCTATACATAATTAGAAATTAAAGCTTTTTACTGAAATCTTAACTTACTAACCCATTTCTTTTCACTCTTGCAAAATAAGCTGTCTGGTAAATAAGTCGTGAGATATTCATTAGCTTTGATTCATCTTAATTTATGGAAAATGGCAAATTTGAGTAATATTCAGAAAATTATAAAACAAATAGTAAGAATGGTAATATAAATGTAAAAGCTGAGAAAAAATTCTAAGATCTAGGCGAGAATTGAACTCGCAACCTCCGAACCGATAAGTCGGGACTTGAAGCTTGTGTATTTCCTCGCTGTTATTGCTTTTTCTAATAAGTATGGTAATGAACAAAAAATTTTGTTGTATAATACAATATATTCTTTAGTAAGGCTGTGAAAATAATTTCTATTAGCGAAGAAATTTAATAAGAAAAAGGAAATGTTTTCTTAAATGTTGCATATATGCAACGTTGAGAAGAAATGGGTTAACACCTGTTGTTGTATAAACGTAACATTAAACTTTATTTTTTTTTTTTTTTTAATTAAGACAAACTCAGTATTTTGCTGTTTTAAGAAATTTTAAGAACATTCGGAGAAATCTGGAAGAGGATGCAGAAAGTACAAAAATCAAAGAATATATACGTGTAAAGATTATCCATTTACATTCAGCATGTTTCAGAACCTTTTACGATAAATAATTATTTAATTTTCTGTCACATTTTATTTTTAAAATCCTACAGATTAAATTTTGTAAAATTTAATTGAAATGTTTCAGTCTTTGTATGTCAATTAAAAACAAATAGTATATATTATTCTAGAGTTTTTATTTCAATACTTCGTCATTAATGGTTTAATATTTTTCATTGAAATCAAAATATTATTATATATAGAATGTTTGATTTTAATATTTACACATTATATAAATATTTTATTATTTTTCATTTCAACTTGAAATTTAACACGGAACAGATTAAAAAATATACGAACCTGTATTTATGCTCTCCTCGAATCACGACGAACCCTCGGCCATCGTAAGAGTTAAAACCAACTTCACCATACTGAACAACACGATCGCCACTATCGTACCATAATGCGATCTTCTCGTTGTGCTCTGTGACACCTATCACGTTACCATTTTCATCATATGCATACTGCCAGTTGTTCTCAGTATCTGCTACTTCTAGCACATGTCCATCAGCGTTATACGTTATCTTCTCCATTGCGGTCCATTCCTTCTTCTCCATCGTGTCCTTTCCAACAGATATTTTCCTCATCTTTATACGATTTCTGTTATCGTATTCTAATTCCATACGGAATACGTCTAATGATCGAATGTTCATCAGAACTGTCTTAACGCGACCATGTTCGTCATAGTCTGTCACGGTGAAGAATTGTTTGCTGGTATCTTGCATAACCGATCTGTTGAACAGGTTTCTGTATATCCTCAGATCTCTTACACCTTCCAGTATACCAAGGTTTTGATTGTACTTCAGCCCTAATTGAGGAAGTTGTTTCCCGTTAATGTCCACTTCAATGCCGGATATTCGAGCGTTACCATCGTACTGATAACGATAACGAGCATTGTCCAAGCCACTCTTGCTACCAAACTTGATCTTCTCGTCTTTGACAATTCCAGCGTGGTACTTGTACTCGATACGCATCTCGAAGTTTGGCTCGTTAATGTCGATACTGTGTACAAGACTCGTGGTTTCTTGGTACGTGTAATGGATTGAAGATAGTCCTGCAAGCAGACAAATTTGAAATTCGATTGAAGAACTGTCAAAATTTTAATTAGAAGCAAAATATGAGAATTCAAGATGTGTCATAATTGAAGTACACCTATCCTTAGATTTACACAGTACTCTTTTTAGTACGATTTTCAAAATAATAGATTTTCAAAACTAAAGTTGTTAAAAACAAAAAACCATCCGCGCAGGGTTTCCGCGAAAATTGGGTAATCATTTTTTACAAAATGATCTTAATGCTGAACGGGCTCTGTGTTTCTAGTGAGATATTAATCAATATTTAGTTCAATATGAGGAAGTCTATAAAGACAATTGTTAATTACGGATCTCATTACAAAGTCTCTTCGATCTAAAATTGTCATTAATTCATCAACCATCGCATTAGAATCGTCTTAAATACTATTGAATAATGAAAGTGAAATTCCATTAATCAGGTAGAGAAAATAGTTTATGATAGTGATGATAGTAATTAAATCTTTGATTTATTTGAATTTTGTATTTCTAGTTTCTATAAAATGAATTACGCGAAGGCTTTATATATTTGTTATTTCATGAATGGACACGTAGTTTTTTGTTTTTCATGTGTATTTTGTGTTTATTTTACGGTGAACTAAATGAATTTAATCGAATAACTGATTAAACTATACGCATTTTGCTTTTTTTTCCATATAAAAAGCCTTGATTTCAATTTCCACGGAAGTCTGAAGAATCGATCTTCTGTGTAAATCGGGGGATGGGTGTATAGAGAATTCAAAACATAATCCATGGGTTTTAGAGGAGTAAAATAATCATGAAAATTCGCAATAATTTTCAACAAAATTCAAGGAAAAAATTACTTACCAGCAAGAGTAGTTTCCAATTTTCCAGTATGGTCGTAGACGTAAGCAACTTTGCCGCTCTGATGAGGATAGACCTTAGCCAAAATTTGCCCATCGTCATTGTACAAAATTTCATAAGGATGCCTATTCATTGGTGAATAATATTGGTACTTGTAAAATCCAAGAGAGGTTTGCAACGAGAAGGCATGAATGTGTCCTCTTGGAGTAGTCAACGATTGCAACGCTCCAGCTTCATCATATTGCAATAAGTAATCATTTCCTCTTGGCGTGGTAACTGTCAATGGAAGACTACTGAACATATCCTTGAACACATATACCATTGATGTACCATCGCTGTATTTAATTTCGTATAATCTACCAGCTCTATCAAAACCATAAGTCTCATTGATGTCTCCCCACGTCCAACTAGTTAATCGACTGAATCGATCGTACTCAAGCTCCACTCCAGCGAAAATACCATTTCTAGGCCCCCATTTAACTGGCCTTGCTGTTCTGTCGTAGGTAACATTCAAAAGCTCCACATCATCCATAAACACTGCCACACTATTACTTTCTCTGTCGTATTCAAGAGACAGCAGAATATCCCCATTGACGCGAAGTTTTCTGCCAACTTGTGCTACAGACTTCGAATTGCCTCTGTTTTTATTACTTTGTAGCTTTCGAAGGAAATATCTCCATTCGAATCTATTCGCCAAATCTCCAGCGATTTCTGTTCTCTGTTTAGCAGGCACTGGATAACTTTCTCCTAAGAGTGGTTCGATTTCAGCTAATACAGAGTATGGCAAAGTGTCCGTGCTGATAGTATGAGCCCATGGTGTAACTTGGCCTACAGAGCCATCAGGAAGAACCGTTGTTCTTTGTTCAGCTTCTCCTACCTTGGTAACCACTGATGAGCCTTTGATTAACATCGACATAGGTTTCCTGTTATTCTGTCCTACTTTTACGACTGCTCCTTTCAAGCTCAGATCAAAGATCAAGCTAATAACCTTTCCAGTTGGAGTGACTGCACTGGTAAGCCGGCCAAATTCATCGTAATTGTAGACATAACTTCTACCTGTGCTGTCCAATTTTGTTTTCAATAAACCAGTAGGACCATGATAGTCAAATGTTACATTGTAATTGTCTGGTGTGCTCAATTCGTGTAACATCTTCATCCTGGACATTCTGAGTCTACACTTCTGCCCTTTAGTATTTTCAATGGAATTCACTTGGCTGCTATAATCTCTTAACAAGAACACCTTGTTACCAGCGGCATCAGTGACTGTGCTAAGTTTTCCATTGCTAGTGTTCACGTTATAAGCAAACTGATACACAGTTTCACCTGTCAGAATGTTCTTTGTAGCAACGTGCTGACCGAATCTGTTGAACACGTAGATTTCCTGAGTATCTGGCGCATAAATCTCATATTCCCTTGCACCACTGGCGTCTGGAATGCTAGCCATCACAGATCTGATCCTATAATTCGCCTGATCCCCAATGTGAACCACACCATCGGGAGACACAGCTACTGCGGATATGGTGTTGAATTTTGAAGTGGAAGCGAGATAGTGGTCAGCTTCGAAGCAATCGCAACCACGTTCCAAGCAATTGCATTTCGACTCTGCTCCGGCATACGGAGAAATCTTGCCATCGGTACCGATTACTCTTACTCGATTAATTCGTTGCGAATCACTCTCTGCAATGTACAGATTTCCAGACGGACCGAATGCGATACTCTGAGGCATCACAAGAGTGGCATGTGTAGCAAGTTCTGTATCAAATGAGGAGGACGGTGAGGCACAGTGAAGTGGACGTCCAGCAATAACCTTGACGCGACCGTCTGGAGCTAGTTGAAGCACCATATGATCGTCGATCATGTGCAACGAGTTGTCTAGAGGATTGATTGCTAATTCTGTGGGCCAACGAAGATGAACTTCTTCCACGTTCAACGTGCCTTCACAAGGGATAGGTTTCCAATGGGATTTGTGCATGTGGTTCCCAATCACGGTGGTGATGATACCATCTCTGTCGACCATTCTGATATTTGTTCCGTCAGCGAAGTATAGCACGTTGTCAGCGGATACAGCTACACCTTTGGGATAAGCGAGTTTAGCATCTCTGGCAAGTGCACCATCGCCACAGTGTGCTTCGTCACCGGGAAGACACCGTTCTCCAGATCCAACGACCGTTTCCCAGTTATGGTCAGGGTCGGTGTAGTCGTTGATGTCGCGAACGCGGATTATTTGGTGGGATTCTGGGTCAGAGATGTAGAGGGAGCCATCAAGTGGGCTGAGGGCTATGTGATAGCGATATGAGACCCTTGTTGCACTGAAAGAAAATTTGTTCGTTAAAATTCTGTTTTTTTTTTTTTAATTCTATATAATAACATTATAACAATGAAACTTCATGTAAAAAAAAATGTTTAAAAAATTTTCACAGGGATATTAAATGTTAAAGAGCTTATAATTTATTATTAAAGAACTTATTATTATAAAAGCTAATAATTTATAAATAATGTGTTTACCAACAAACGTAGTTTTTGGTAAACACAGAAACCAAAAGGGTACAATGGACTTCCTCTTATCTGGCTCCGCTTCAACCAATCAATGGTTTCCGTAGAAACAGATTGTGAGTTTGCTTTAGCAAAAAAGTTAAAATCAAAGAAGCAAACAAAAATTATTGATTTTTTTGTACAAATAAATGTTCAATAAACATTATATTTAGATTTTATATGTAAACAATAAATACTATATGTATATATACAGGGTGCACAAAGTTACTTGATCATCTCGAATATCTCACTTGTTTTTGGTAATATGAAAAAATGTCGAAGAAAAACAATTTGGTTCGAAGGGGCAAATACAATAAGTAGAACATTTTTCTCAAGGTCATATTTTTTCTAGATTTCAAAGTCGTCAAAGAAATCTCAAAAAATATAAGCTTGAAACAAATTTTCTGCTCAGTATAATATTTGCTCTTTCAAACTAAATATTTTCCTTTAATATTTTTTCATATTATCAAAATCAAGTGAGATATTTAAGGTGATCAAATTACCTTGGTCACCCTGTATGTATTGTTTATTTTATTTTCATTCTATCAGTGATATCATTGGATTACGCGGTTATTCGTTTATCCGGCCAGAGATCCGGTCCGATACGGGTCGGTTAAGAGGGAGTTTACTATATTTCTATGAATAGATAGTGAAAAATATTAGAAGTATTATAGGAATGTTTAGACATATGTATGCATATTGTGCAAATTTGCAACAGAATATTAAAAACAATAATGGTTTCAGAAAATTTTGGATAATAGTTATATTTCATTATATTCCACATTGAACATCTCGTTGAATATACCACTAAAAACAGTGAAATTGAAATTCATCGAGAAACTTACTTAAGCCGTACGACAGTCCTAACAGTGCCATCAACGAGTATCTTTCTCACGAGATTGAAATCACCGACGAAGATGGAACCATCCGGAGCGGTGGCTAGAGCAACTGGCGCGAGTAGTCTCTGTTTGGAAGCTTGCCCATCGCAATCGTAGCAGTCCAAAGGCCTCTGATGTCCATCTCCCATAGTGGTCAGAATAACTCTTGGTTTCTGTTTCAAGTAAATATTCGAACCATCTCCTTTCTGTAGGATACCCTCGTGGAAATTGTATCTGTGATGAATATCCAAGTTCCAACCGCCGACCTCCGAGATCGACATATCATGTCCGCTCAATTTTGTCGTCTGTACGTCCCAAATAATATCCTTGCAATCACGATACTCGTATCCGACTTTCACCATGGCCGTAGTAACACCGTAAACTCTTTGCCTGTATACGTTTAATCTGTTCCACGCGTAGGTGAATTTTATCACTGGATCCGCCTCGAACGTTCTTTCGAAGAGAATACCCTCGATCGTAATTCTCAGGTGGATTAGATTAAGGGTGGCTGGTATGACTTCCGGAGTCAATTGCAACTGTATCGTCGATAGATAGCCGGCTGCACGTGAGCTGTGGTAAACAAGATTCAATCCTGTGCCGGGTATTTGCAGGCTTTCTTGTATGACCTGGGACTCTGCCAGAATAGCACTCTTGTCAGGGCATGCTCCCTGGAAACCATGCTTCCACGTCGCTAGAACCACAGGTTTCATCAGGTCGTAGTCGTGGGCAGCGCAAGCGTGAGGAACATGGTTAGGTTGTTTCTCTTCTGCTGTGCTCATCACGATCTTGTCGATTATCACGACCTTAAACAGATGCATGCATATTTATTACACACACTGTCCAATAAGATTAGATCATACTTGGCTGTGTTTTTAAATATTCCAAGGGTGTGAGCAATTTACTTCGAACAGTAGTTAGTTGTTTTTTAACCCCAGGTTGAAGTTACTTTTAGGATCGCAAATTGAACTTTATCTCGAACATAATTCACATTTTTTACGTTTATTTTGTAATTCGTGTTACTTCAGAGTCGAGATTATGAAAAAAGGCGTTAAACTTGTAGGATTATTGATACTTTACTTTTTTTATAGAATTTCTCATAGATAAAGCATAGTTGACAGAAGAAAACAAAGGAAATAGAGTAGTTGTATTTATTACCTTTTCTTAAATGATTCTATTCGGTAGTTAAAAAAATTATCTTTAAAATTGCTTTACTTTACCTAAAACCTTCTTCAAAGACAAAATACGTTGCTTATTCGATTCTAATTTACACATCACTGTAACTTCATAATTAACACTTAACCAATCATGTAAAATTTTCGTACACAAATTGTCATGTGTCGTCTGTGAGACTGGAATTTTTAAGAACTAATAAAAAACTAAATTCTATCAAAATTGCTTGGAATTGCTCATTTGAAAATTTATTCTTTCATAGTGACACATAAACAAACATTTTCAATAAGTTACAATAGAAAAGGAACTGAATATAACAAACAAAAAAGTTCAATTTTATTTGTTTGCATGTGATTATTTGAAACAAAAGATGAAAACAACCTTTGTAAGAAATATAAATATTTCAAAGTACTTTTTGTGAAATATAGAACAAAGGAGACAGTTCCAATGAAATGTACCATAAAAGTACGATTTCTCAAAGCTTTTTCTTTTTCTTAAATTTTCAAGAAAAGTACGAAATTCGTTTGTACTCAAACAAACATGAATCGTCTAAGAGACTGTATCGAACAAACAATTGTTTGTATTTCAATTGTCAAACATCTAGATAAGAGTCTAATAATATGAGAGAATTGAGAATCTGCTAGATTTAGAATTAACAGGAAATTTATAAATGAATCAAAGTCTCATAGTTACGACATACTCACAGACTGGTTAAGGGTTCAGAGAGAAGTGCAGAGATAGTATTCATTTGTTACTTTTACGCTTCATTTATCGAAACTTATAATCGAAATTTTTCAAAACGTGACTCTACCTCATTCCAAGGGACGAAGACTATGTGGCTCTGCGGCTTGAAGGGCGATCTGCCAAACTGTAGGGTAACTGCGCCACCACCGTTCACAAGAAGATCGAACCAGCCGTCGTCTCTCGTCAGTGTGAAGCCTTCCAATGGTGTACTGGTACTGACTCGTACACCCATCAAACCGGTGCCAAGATGTGTGACAACGCGGCCACGGACAACGGCCGATCGGCTGTCAGGAAACAATAATGTTAACAATCCAATGGCTGTCATGTCGGTCGTGTGTCAAACTAAGGTGATTACTTTTTATTCATTGTGCACTATGGCACACTAACAACAAAGCAACTGCTATCATCTAATTCTAAGTCCAATCTACGATAGTAAATTACTCTTTGTTCGCATATTGTCTTGCGGTATATTTAAGTAATAATCTTCTGGAACGAAAATGTAATGTCACGATAAGAGATTGAAGATTTGCTAAAAGATTATACATTGAACATTCTATTTCTCATAGCTTTTTCTTAATTTTCTGTTTATCCGGTTGGTGTGACACTACATTTTCGTTTAGTTAATTGGTGGTACTCCGTGCGTGTACTTAACGGACTGTCTCAGAATGAAATTCTCGAATTCGCGGAAAAATTATTACTGAACGCGGCTTGAGTCACGTCAACATTGCTTTTCAGTGCTAAAGAGGTGATTAGTAGAGAAAAATTGCTTGCTCTGGGTACTTGGAAGTTTTGTATTTTCCTTAGTGAGTAATTAGTGTTGTTTATATTATCTGAGAAGTTTCCTCTCTTTCGTTATTATATAGGTGTAACTTTAATTATTTATTTCTAATTATTTCTGCATACTTCTTTCGACTGAAATAATCAGTTTACAAAAGTTAAATCGAACGAAAAAAAGTCGTAAAAGGAAACAAAAATGCTTGACTTTCCAAAAATTTCCTTTTCCACTAACGGACAGTACTGAAACTTTTCATTCTTCATTACTATAAAAGATATTTTTATCTTTTTTTTTCCACTTAAAACCTGAGGCAAAGCGAGATACGGCGATCCATCGATGCCTCGTTGGCACTGAAGAAGCGTCGGTCGACGGTCGAGCTGCTAGTAATACATACATATACATACACATATACACGAGTAACACAAAGTCAGAAGCTCAACTTAAAAGGCACGAAAGACAACGTAGGAATAATAAGGTAACCAAACCATGCAACGAGAAAGAGATTCGAACAATGATGAGAAGGTGGAACGAAGGGGGTTATTGTGGTGTTTCTATTATTTTTTATTTTATTTTATTTTGCTTTCTTTTTTTTTTTATGAGCTTTCTTTGGTTGTTGCGGTAAGTTGCACCGGCGTGTCACAATCATCGAGGGAGATTCTTCTTCAGTTTGTCGACAACCTTCGCGAAGGGGTCGAAGTGCTGGCAAGCACGTGAAGAGGCTCGTCCTCGAAATAAAATTGAAACGCATCGGTGCAACCTCTCATTCGGATGCAGGATATATACTTTGTATATATTACGTCATTACGTATTACAATATGATACCAAATGCACGGAAAATATCGTCAAATAGCATTAGCAGCTATTCAACCGCTTACATTTCTACAAATGAACTCACAATCGGTAATTTTCTTTTTTCCTATTTTCTCATTACTTATTTTTACTTTTTCTTTTTAATTACTTTTTCTATTTTTTTTTTTCATTTAATTCTTCTTGATCGACTTAATGACTTTCTTACCTTGTGTTGAAGTGATTCCAGAACATACTGACCGGGCAGCACGGATAAAACAGAGCCGAGTTAAAATGATGTGATTAAAGGCAAAAGTAGACGGAAGAGAAAGAAGAGAGAAGAAAGAAGAGAGAGAGAGAGAGTGAGAGAGAGAGAGGTGGAAGAGTTGAGAGAAAGAAGACAGTTAGATTAGCTCAGGTGAATGTCACTCAAGTAAGAAAAATAGGAAATCTAGAATTAGAGATAGAATAGAAAAATGTCGTAGATCCACGAAGAAAATTTGATATTTTTGATAGATTATCTGATACGCGAGATAGCTCTTCAAGAAATATATATGTATATACTTCTTAGTTCGATAAATCTTAATGATAGGCGCAAAAAGCTGCTGGCTCGATCATGGAGTCAAACATACACGCAAGCTCCACTCGGACGGACACGTGATAGAGAAAAGGAAAGAAACATAGAAAGAACAGTAGTGTATGAAGATCATCGATTTTCTACCGATAATTAATTATAGAACAGCGAGTAAAGATGTAGAAAGAAGGTATATAGAATGATAGTGATATAGAGAGTATGGAGAGAACGGGGGGTTTGGTGCAGGGCACACGCTCGCGCACACGTACGTACAAACAGATGTATAAAACTTTTGGGATGTGATATCACACGGGTCACAACAACGCAGAGAATATATCATATATCTACGTATACGTCTTCGTGTCTCTTTTATAATATATAACGTGTATATAGACGAGAATATATATATATATATATATATATATATATATATATATATATATATATATATATACATACATAATTAAATATATGTATACGTAGAAAGATAAAGAAAATAGAAATGTGTATGCAAGTGTCTTGTATCAGTTGAGGTAACTAAAGATTATTTAAGGCCTTTAGAATTTCGTTTTTCATATATTCTAAAAGTACAGCGATATATACCAGTTTAGGCCTGTTGCATGATCGATCGTTCGCGAATACAAATCACCCTGTATATTTCACGGTCAGGGACTTAAAGCATCCCTTTAATAACCTTTACTCCTCCTGTAAGACATGCATTTTTTTCCACAGACGTATACACCATTTGTAAAAACACTATATGTATCATATATATATATAGCATAGGCAATACATATGCGCCGTGTCTACCGAGAGTATCTGTATTATGCTTTCGTATATCTGTAAAAATCAAGTGTTTGATACTCCACACATGTAAAGAGAACTGCACGTAACATCAATGTCGGGACGAACGAACGAAAGAACAAACAAACGGATAGACGAATGGACAGACACGTTTTCAAATAGACGAAAGATCGTGTTAATTTTTTTGTTTTATCGATTTAGTTGTTTTTTCTTTTTTCTTTTAAATAGTAACGCGATTTTTTATAACTCGGAATCGTTTCGATAAAACGAGACAACTGCCGCGTTGGTCTGAAGGAGAATTCGTGATACACGATCGTGCTGACAGTCGTGTAACTCACCTCTCGTTGAAGGTCTCCTGGCGGGCATAGTTCTGCAGGCTGCCCTCGTCGATTAAAAATTTCATCCTCTCGAAGAAGGAAGCGGTAATGGCAGGCGGCTGCTTTCGCAGAAGTATATCGATCGGCTTTGGTGCTGACACGCAAAGCTGGCTGGTACGACATACATGATTCAAGCAACATTCCGGATCAGCGCAATCAAGGAGACCGTCTGGAAAGTACATTATCGTGTAATTAGAAAAGTTCATCGATGGATTATATTCGTGGTATATAATCTGATACTGCAACGTGATCTAATGGAATTTTAGGTTTACTCTTTGCTTTATAAGGTATCGATAGGTTCTTTAGGTCTGAACTAATATTCCAAATGGCTGTTATAACCCACGCCCCTTGATTTGCGTGAGAACACGTGGGGTCGGTTGTATCTTGGAAATCTGATCGGTTCGTTTATATTTAGATATTCGAGCTTAGCCTTTCTATTTAATCTCTTTTTAAAGAAATCAATTTTTTGCAATTATTTCCTCTTTTTTTATGATTTTGTTACTTAGATCAGGTATTTGTAGGTGAATTTAATATAATGAATTTGACGAATATAATGATACTATCATTCAATTTTTTTGCTGCGATGCGATTCAACTCGGGACCTCCATCTATGTCTCGGTTATCGCTGGCTCTTATATTATTATAACGGTTGCAAGTACAAGACAATATCGAAATTGTTATTCGATATTCATTTGTATACGTTTGCTATGTATCATCTAATAAGAGGCCTACTGTTACACCAGTTTAGCAAAACAGCAAATGTGTTGCAGTTAACAAATTTGATTGTGTTGTGAGAGCGTATATATACACCTTTTTTATATATAAGTGAATATAACAGAATGTGTATATATATATATATATGCCTTTCGCAGTTAAAGGGTTAATGATTCTATCTTTTGAATATAACGATTCAAAGTAGAGTATTTAAGAAAAACGTAATTAATGAGCAATTTAATTTGAGCAATTATCTAGTAGTGTGATGGATAGTACACTACAGCACCAAATTAAAAGTACCTAAGTATTCTGTAGTGCAGAACTTTGTGTCTTCAATTTAGAATTTTCAATAGATAACACGAAACAATGTATTATTACAAAAAACTTTTATACGCTATCCTCTGTATCGAATGAAACGGTTGATCATTCAGAAGAAAGTAGATTACTTTAATAGTTAATTAAACAACTACACAAGTCATTGAGAAATTTCGTGAATGCATCGATCAAATTACAAGTTTCCTTTCTATTCCTTCTATACCTTTGTCATTGTCTCGTCCGTCGTTGCAGATCTGCTCAAGTAGCACATTGCAGTCTTTGCCGTCCCAGCCGTCGTAACACCTGCACTCCCATTGGCCACCGTTGCTGACTCTGCACTGACCATGTCCGGAACAAGAATTCGGGCAACCTTCCATCGTGCAATGTCTACCGTTCCAACCGGTCACGCACAAGCAGGTCCCGTTCTTACATTGCCCGTGCTCGTTACATCGTGGATCACATTGCTTCAAATTGCACAACTCGCCGGACCATCCAGGAAGACAGTCACAAGCGTTGTCTACGCAGTGGCCGTGAGAACCGCAGTCCAGATCGCATAATTCTAAAAAAAATAGAATTTCAGAAGATATGTTGAGAGTTACGCTAACAAAGAGTTTTACGAATGTCTTTCGGAGATTGGTTAGTGTTTTCAAGCAACACAGAAGCCAGGAGAAAACAGAGGCTTTTGGTTTGGGCAAAACAGAACAAAATTAATTAACATACGGGGATTGTATCAACGACTATTAACTAAGGGTAAAAGAAAATGATAAAATCAAAAATTTGTGATCGATGTGATACCTGGAAACATAAAAAATGGAATGAGAAGTACGAATCTCCGTTTTGTAATAACATATAGATATAGCTTGAAATAGAGAGAAAATATTTGAAGTTCTGGTTAATAGGTCTGAAGTCGTGGTACAATTTAGAGTAAAACGGTTTGTTCATGTGTGGTTGTTTTATTCTCGAGAATAATAGGCTTTAAAGTTTCTTTTAATACATTTTAACGCCCCCTAAATATGGCTACTGAAAGCTTGCTGATAATTTACTCGAAAGGAAATATATTAAAAACTTTTCACAAAATAATATATAGTATATTTTTCAGAAAAATTATGTTCGCCATGTACGCTTTAACAAACATTAAACATCCGTTGAAACCGATAGGTTGAAAATCCTGCAATAATGCGAGATCTGCGTACAACATGTTAATATGTATCAATTGCTAGATTGTATTATACAGCTTGAATTACGGATTTTGTTCTAAAAAATGTACCAGTTAATGAAATAAAACAGTTTTAATTATATAATAGTCTTTTAAGTAAGACATCATAGAGATCTAAGATAATATAACAAAACTCCTACAACTTTGAGATTATGAAAAATCAAATTTAACGATTCAAATATCATTCTATAGCACTATAAGGTCTTTAAAATTATTCAATACAGCCTGTATGAATTGATAATAAAAATAGTTAGCATTCTTAACCCAAGAGTAGTAATAGCACACATTTTTCAACCTACTTCATTGCAAGTGTTCATGACCTCAAAAGCAAGTTTCGCGAAGGAATTCTATTTTTAAAATTATTGTTGTATAAGATAAAGTTCTCTCTATGACTGTATCGCAGCTTCAGCATCACCTCATATATTTTTAACAAGTTAAACGCGGCATGGGTTCCCAGGGACCAATACTAAACTTTCTGTTTAGGCATCCTTGGTCCTTGGGAATCCGACAGTATCAAATTTAGAAAATGAATTTTACTATTCGTATAATCATAAAAAGATATGTTTATACTTATTTAATGTATTTTATTGAAACATTTTAAACAGAGATGAGGTTTGCCTCTTTCTCTGCGTGCCTAACATTCGCTTAGCGCTCCCCACCACCTGAACGGAAAGTGAAGCAAAATTGGCTCCGCGTTGAACGTGTTAATCGTGTATTTAATGCTGTACTTAATCGTGTATTGTAAGTTTAAGAACAACATGTTTTACCTTTCGAACAGTCATCGCCAGACCACATAGGCTCGCAGAGACAGGTCTGTGTTTCGAGATCGAAATTCCCATGTCCACTACAGTCAGGCAGACATTGCAATGCCTCCTTGTCCATTTTACTACAGTCTGCTCCTTTCCATCCCTTCTTACAGATGCACGTGCCTTCCGCGCAGAAACCGTGACCCGAGCAAGTTGGATGAGGACAGTCCACTTCCTCGCAGTACTTTCCTTTGTAACCCCGCACGCAATTGCACTTTCCATTGGTACAATGGCCGTGTCCGTTGCAATCAGGCACTTCGCACTCGTCGTGTCGCAAAGAACACTCCTTCCCCTTCCAACCGGGGTTGCATTGACACTCTCCGTTTATGTATTCACCTAGAGTGAGATGAAACAAAGTGATGTGGAAGAATATGAGAAATATAAAAAGGCAGAGGGATCAAGAATTAATTTTGCAGAGTGGTCAAGTAAATTTAGATACTTTATTTGGAATTGTACGTATGTTTCCTTTTAAATATAATAACTGAACGTTGGATCGCCTATTTGTCTCTATTCTTAGCTAGTGCTTTGGTTGGTAATGACGGAAGAATAACTAATATTGTCTTATATATAAAAATAGTGTCCATTGATTTCGTGAATCTAGCCGTTATCAGCCGCTGTCATGTACGTTGACATGAATTCGCTTTGTCGTCTATTGTCACATCACGTGTGATTTCATTTTTATGCTAGTCGCAACGATTGTCAAACATGAACCCAAACGAACTGATTTTCAGTCGTTCCTTTATTCCTTTCTATATCAGGTACAGTGTTTCGAGAAGTACCATACCAAATTAATCCTTTGCGCTTCGAGTACTTTTTTGTATGATCAACTTTTTTCAACTTCAACATGCTTTTGCAATGAAACTTTGGAAAATCAAAAGTTTCATTTTCGAAAGAAAAAATTACGCACTTTCGTGAATTTGCTATTATTTACTATTTGTTGTTAATTTGTTTTATTTCAATACACATAAAATTTGAATGAAGTTATGGTACGTATTATAAATGTCCTCTTAGTGAAGTGTAAAGGGGTAATTTAAGAAATTATTACAAAATAAATGTATAATAAATATTTGATAATAAATTATCCAAAGTTTCTCTACTGAACACTCATTGCCTCTTAAATACACTTAAACTCAATAACTTCTTTTTTCTCGGGTGAAGAGAGTTGACTAATTTACGAGATTATCGTTTAATTGTTAATGATATTGATAAATAATTATAATATAAGAAATTAGAAAATTTGACGGGACGAATTTTTTGCGATAGATTTGATTTGAGGAATTAAGGAAATTTATAACGAGGACAAAATATTACGATTTTCCTTTTAGAGTGTAAGTGGTGATTATTGTTATTATAGTAATTTATAAAAACGCTTAAATATACCTTCGTTGGCGTCGCAAAGATGTAATTTGTAATTTGTACCATAAATTCGTCCAAGTTTCATTTATATTGAAGTAAAGAAAATTAATATAAGAAATGAAAATAAATACATACGTAAACACTTAACATTTCTTCTTCTCGAAGGAAAACTTTTAGTTTTCGACGTTTTCACTGGCAAAAGTGTAATGTCAATCGTATCAAAAAATGCTCAGAGTGCAAAATTTGGACAAAATTCTATGTATACTAACACTTATTAACATATGTATATCAATACTTTACTTGTCACTCGTGGCTGAACTTACTACGCCCTTTCGTTTCAAGCGTTAATATATCATTAGAACTGGCTCGATTTTGGCTATCGCATGATAAAGAAAAAACGTTGAAAATAGTGAATCGTTAACGCGATAAATAATCACTAACAACAAAAAGTTGATTAATAAGCCCCCGATTGGTAAAGATTAGAAGTAAAAAGCCGATTAATAGGCTTCCGGTAGATACAGTGTTATAAAACATTTTTACAGGTACTGTCACGTTGACGTGATCTCGCTCTAATATAACAATTTGTATAGGTATTTCATAAAATAAGTTAAAATTATATGGTAAAATTTAAATTATAAAGATGAATTTAAACATTGTTGTTGCAAAAAATGTATCATAATTACATTATGAAACACTGAGAGATTAAGGGAATGATATGTCGATGATAGGCATATGTCAATGATAGGCGGCAAGACTCACAAGAAAGACATCAGCGGTAAATAATCAATAAGCGAAATGTGCAGCCATCAAAGTATCAAGCCAATTCTAGGCTTTTCAATACAGATAAAATGAAAAGGTGTTGCAATAGAATCGCAACATGTAGCTTCAAAATCCATTCTAACGCTAAAGTCTACAGAGATGAAGTTCAATCGAATAATTCATGGAAAGAGAATTTTTTGTTATCGGTACTAGTTCTACTTTTTCCGTGAAATTACGTACATAATACTATTTTCGAGAAACTTACCACGTTGACTACAAAGGACAGGACAAACGCTCTCGCTACAATCTTCACCACCGAAGCCAGGAATGCACTGGCAATGGCCCAATAGACATTCACCCTTTCCGCTACATCCGTTCGGACAATTGTGTGTCATGTCTTCCGCGATTATAGCTATGAACGACACCTCCTGAGGATCTCCGTCGTCGTTGTATAACGAGAGGAACCAATGACCAGGTTCCATGTAATGTGTTACTTCTTTCTTGATCGAAGGCTGCATCAGAAAATCAATGAAACTTAACATTTCGTCAATTCCTTTCTCAATGCTCTCACTACATGTTCACGTATTTCCAAGGGAAAAAAATAAAAAAAAATCCTTCCAGAATATCCAACCCTATTTTATCAATCAAGGTTCCTCTTTCATAAAGAAAAAAGAAATAATATAAAACAATTTTTCAAGAGTGTTAGTACAATAGAGGTGCAACTTGATTTGTTAGATTTGACGATTTTTCTAAAAGCTTGTATTTAAAAAAAAATAAAAATGGGGTAATGGCACATACAATAACACTAACATGGGACGCCCTAGTGGTTCTCGCCTTAAAACCACTCAGCACTTCCAAAAGATCGTACTGCGTGTGCGTGGGAAGCGCGTTTCTTCTAGCATAAACACCAATGCTAGCTCCTCGAGGAATGTTATAGTCGAATCGCACATAAGCGGCCTCCGATTGGTAGAATTGCATGTTCCAGTAGCTGTACGGCGGTATTTCTTTGCTGAGCTTCTGTCCCAGGCCTACTTGAGCGAAAGTCGTGCCATCAGGTGGAAAAGACCTGGCGGGGAAAGTTCTTGCACCTGGATAATTGGAGACAAAACACGTCAATTGACAGTTTCCTTTCTGCGTGATGAATCAGTTTTCTTTCGGACAGTACCGGAAAATATTGAATTATTATTTCCTAAATATGTGTCTTCTGTGTTGACGAATGTAAGTGTATAAGATAGATTTGGAGATTAAAGTTGAGTTATACTTAAGTTTTCGAATTTTCGAAGAAATTTTGGAAAGTTTTATTCACTATTTAATTTTTGTTTGTATTTTACTACATGATTTAGCATTTACTTTTGAGAAACGAAACACACAATTACTGATAATTTATTCTGAAAAGCGTCAGAGGAAACAGTAGTTAAGTGAATTATCTTAGTTCCTAGAATTACCTTGTACACTTTTAATCACAGAAAAACAATAGTTCCCACCAGAAAACTGATGGTTTTTTACTTAAAAGTAAAGCATATATAAAAGGTATATAAAAATTGCATGGCTTTATACTTAGCTAGGCTTGCGCATCAGCGAATTTCGTGGCAACCTTATAATTAAACATTGTATCTCGCATTCTCTAGTCTAATCGTTAAACGTACAGTTGCAGTTCAGAAATTTGAATCACTTTCACTCTCTATTATCATTGTGAGAATCAGATTACTCTAATATTCCGTCCTCTTTTCACCGCAGATAAAACAAAAAAATAATTGTAAAAAACTTGGTCGGTTTTTTATACTGAAATCTCATCAGGCTCTCCTAGCGAAATACTATCACCAGCGTTATCACTTTCTCTCTCTCTCTCTCTCTCACTCACTCACTCACTCACTCACACACACATACACATTGTTCTCATTTATTTTCATGCAACAGCTGATTAGAAAATACCTCGGTTACGTTGTTGCGTACGGTCAGAATGCACCAGCACCATATTACGAGTGTTACATACACAAACTTCTTTACTATCTAACCACTATACCATTAACTTCTAAATTTAAAAAAAAAAAGGAAACGAACACCGCAACAGCGAACGTTCTACAGGCAAACGAACTTCGAGTGTGATAATTATTTCTCGAATCGCGCTACATATTGCTTTATTTTCAAGCTAAGTAAGCTCGCGTCAACGGAAAAGAGAAATGTAAAAAAAAAGGAAAAAGAAAAAAAAAGAAAAGTCAGCTTAGAAAAAATATGACAGCAGATATACAGAAGAGGCGAAGAGGTATATAAAAAAAGAAAAGAAAAGAGAGAAAAAGAAAGAAATGATTCTTCAGATGAGAATCAAGTTAGATTATAAAGGCAGAAATTTGTATGAATCGTAAGCAATTGTAAACGGGGCCTCACCTTCCAGGATCAGTATAGTGGGTTCTGGGGGTAACGGGCTTGTCCCAGAACACCCTGACATGCCTGTGCTGCTCGACTCTGTCTCGTAATTCGAGGTGGTCCAGTCAACGGAACTGCTATTCTCCTCTGTAGTCGAGGAATAATCATACTCGGTGCTCGAGGTGGTCACCTCGCTCGTTACAGTCTCCTCCATAGTCACTGTGGACTCTTTCCCATCACTTTGATCCGTTTGATTCGAATCAGACGTCGTTTTCGCTCGATGCTCGAATAACTCGTCCATAGAGACATTCGAATTATGTAACTTTTCCTCTTGATCGAAGTTTATGGACTCGTCGATCGCTGAAAAGTTATCCCACTCGTCAGACGACGAACCCATACACGGACACGAGCACTCACACTCGCCACCAGCCCAGATTGGAGGTGGAGGTGACAAGGGCGGCTGTGGTGGCGGAGGCAATCGATTATCGTTCCCATCTATAGGATTCACGACCTTTCTCATGCTCGAGGCTGATTCCTCCGGCAGAGTTTCGTGCTCGTGCATCTGAACCTGTTCGACATTTACCCCTGACGTTTGTTCGTCAGTGTTGCCGTTTGTAGGTACAGAGACAGATAGCACGTAAAGCGGTTTCGAGGCTGCCAAGTCTCCAGAAGCTATCGTGATGTTCACAAGCACTCTATGCGGCGATGTTGATGAAGATGATTTTGACGAGGATTTATGAGACCTATCAACTGGCACTTCGATGATCTTCACTTGCTGAGTCAACGGCGAGGATGATTCGGTAGCTGAATTCGATTCAACGTGAGATGCAGGGTTGTTAGAAGATTCGTGAGCTTTCTTAGTTGTATCAGAGTAATCTGTTTCGGACGATTTCTCGCGGAACTTTCTTTTGAATTCCCTAAGGAATTCCTCGTCGTTCTCCTCTCTGGTGATTACACGTAGATCGCTAGTTCTTTGCACTAAACGGGGAACGTTGTTCATCTTCACATCGTTCCCAAACACTGTACGATCGTGTTCCTTAGTTTTTATCGTTGTCTCAGCTACGTCGTTACCGTGATTCAGCTTCACTATCTCAACCTCGTCCTGGCCGTAATTATAAATCGGCAAAGGGTAGTCCCGCTGGAGTTCCTCGGATTTCTCGGAACTTTTCACACGACTCGGCCAAACCTCTGATTCGGACGAGGATTCCTCCCGGGAGAGTTCTTGCGTTTCCTTCACGACGTCCGAAAAATTGTCGGAAGCGTTCGCATTCCTTCGATCCTGCAGTCCGTACCCTGCAGTATTTTCACTTCCCAGATTCTTACCGTTTCGTTTACTTTCCTCCTCGACCCACCCTCCTACCATCATTTCCTTCATGGATTCCGAAGAAACTGTACTAGTAGCGTCTACGTGTTCTACTCGTGCTGGTACAGCGTTATCATCAGGATCTTCCTTTGTCGAGCTGGTAGTACTTACGTTCAACTGATCAGCGATACCCGTGTCAAGATCCTTCTCGTACTCTGTGACGTCCCCATTTTCTTTACTATTCACTACCGGTTCTACCGTCTCCTTTATATTATCTACAGGCACTACGTTACCGCTAGTACTACTTCTCTGATTATCCGTCGAACCTCTCACGGTCGTAGTTTCTACATCCTTCGATTCTACGTTTAACGAAGACGCTACATCAGGACTAACGTAATCCCTAGGAATATCTAAAGTTTCCGTAGTTTCTATATAAGTATTATCCGTGCTTGAATCGTCGATTGAACCTTCAGTTATCGTCTCGGTAACGACATTTAACACGGATCTCACGGTACCATATTTGAACTGGGTCTCTAAAGGTTGATCAGCTGGTTCGTTAGGTGAAATGGAAGAGGAGGACGAATAAGAGGTGTACGAATGATCGCTAGTAACAGGTTGGACAGAGGCAACAGAGATAGAGGATGATGAGGAGGCGAGGTCGACAGCAGCGACAGTGGTATGAGTTGAACGATCGTGAGTATAGTTAGTGGTATTCGAAGAGTCAGAGACATTCACGTGAAGCTGCGTCACCATGGGAGTAATCGTCTGTTCTGTCGACGGCGACGATGACGACGACGACGACTCGAGTAAGTCTTCGAGCAGCTCCGCATGTTTGGCTATCACATTTGGTTGAGGATTATCCACATGCTCCGTTTCATGCACAACAACCACACCATGAGGACGTTCCCCGTTGAACAGCTCCGCTGGCCTCTGCTCGGACCGTGACGCGTGTTCAAGCTCGACGGCCACGGTCAACGAGGATGGCTCGTCGGTGCGTTCACGGGGTGATGCGACAGTTTGGTGCAACGCATGCTGGTTAAACGTGTCCCTACGCTTACGGATGTACAGGTACTCTAACATGCTAGCCGACGGGTTAATACTACCTCCTGAAGACGCTTGTTGCCGTGTTCGACTGGTGGATTGCGAGGACGAGGTGACCGCTGACGACGAGGTCTTGTTCCTTTCCGCCGACAGTGTCTTCGTGTCTGTGTTTTCGCCGACCAGCACCGTACACGCTTTCGTTCCTTGGTAGGACCGGTTCACTATGCTCGATACTGAAACAAGAACGACGACTGGTGTAACTCATTCGTTGTTTTTATGTTGGAATTACAATGTATAGAAACAAAAGCGTGGACGCGATATATTTCTGTAAAAATAGTTCTTTCTGAGAGATAAATTTTGTATAGATCGGAAGTAAGTAAGTACAGTAAGAGTCGGAATCGTAAGTACATGTTGAACTTGATCCCATCTTTAACTGTAGTCTAGGTGTAACAAAAGAAGAATCATATGTCCATTAAATTTGTATTTTTGCTCTAATTACAGTTTGAATTTAAGATTGAAGATTATCGAAAAAATATCTTGATTTTTTTTTATTTAACTATATACTGGAACAATGTCCCTCCTCGGGACATACACAATGACTAAATAATCACACAGAAAGGGGTTAATAGTCCTTTCTCTAATTCTTTTTTTTTATATATTCTTCAAGTATTGTTTTATAACACTTTACATTTATAAAATATAGAAAACAATACAATTGAATATTTATTTACAAAATTATTCTACGTTTCACAATCGAAATGAACTAGTGAAATCGATTATTCGATGATGAATTATTCTTACAATGATAGGAACATTTGTTTCCCAATTAATCTAGATGTATGCGTGTCGAATATAAATTAGAAGACGACTTACCTACGACGTAGGCTAGCGCTGCCGTTATGCATAGCGAGACCATAAGTAGTATCATTGCAATTAATTTCCAGCTGCACCAATCGACCCCTTTGACAAAATGACAACGAATACTTTGTCTCCTCATTGGGATCATTGAAGGCGCGTGGCCATACGGTAAAGGTACTCTGAAATCAACATTAGTTTAATTTAATTATTGTTTAGTAACACTATTTCATTTTATTTTGAGGCTCTCTTTACAAATGTAATATATAATAATATTCTTTTTAAACTTTTCGCTATGATAGTAGGCTGCACGGGACGCGTGCATTATTTAGTTATACTGATAATAATTTTGTCCACTTATAGATAGGGTGTCTAATATAATACAATAACTAATTTATTATAATTAATATTAATTTAATTATAATTAATTTTATTATTAATATTCTAATATAATCATAATTTATATACAGGGTGTCCCACTTATAATGGATATGTAAATTATTTCCGCTGCTATTTGAAATTAACCTTCTATAGCCTTAATTTTTTATGTTTATGAGAAGATAAGTTACAGTCGATTACAATTTTACATCTTTTACAAATGTTGAAAAGCAAAAATTAACAATTAATATACAGAATTTAATTGGTGATAATGTAATAATACAACAATGTAATAGTATAGCACTAAACAAATGAAATGTTATATATAAATTATAGATAAATAGATATGTAACTTTTAAGTCACCTAATCTTAGGTAACTCAACCTGTATATAATAATGATTTTATTTTTCGTTAATTATTATCCTAAAAAACGAAAGAAAAATTTTTCTTTTCTCCTCTTCTCTAAATGAATATTCCTGATATAATGTGTCCCAAATAGTTAATTTCACTTCTTTCCTTTATCTTTCAAACCTCATTTATCTTACACTACAGAGCATGTACATTCTTGATTTATAACATATCGACCACATCCGTCGCTTTAAATCCATTGTTATCCAATTTACTCCGCGACCATCAGTATCAACTTTAATCCATCATCTGAATATGAATTTTACGCGAAATTTCACCTAACGTATACAACCCTTATGTATCATAAATGTATATCCGTGCCCTTTAAACGTTCTACACTACGTCAACGTTGTCTCTTTACCAGTTGTTAATTATACAATTACGCGATCTTTCTGTTTCAACGATTAAAAGGGTAGAAGATATCAGATCGTAAAGTGGCGATTTCAAATCGCGTTCGCTACCACATGACACTGATTTCAAAGGGAGTGAAACGTTGGTTCACGGCGTTTGGTACGCGGCAAATATATTTGTACTTCGTCGCGTGCTCTCGTGCAAAAGCATCGGGAAGGCCCGTAGAGTATGTTTATGTTGAACACCGTACGCGTGCGCACACGCGCTTCCAAGTAACTCAGAAACGTCCAACAAAAATATTTAAACGGGGCGAGCCTGGGTTCCCTGAGTAGCGAGAGGCTGCTGCCCTATTTGCTTTCGTTGCATCATGTGATAATGGAAAACGAAAGCCAGACGCAGCGTCGCGTCTTCGTGGAGGTCTTTTCCTCCCTTTCTTGCCTCTACGACATCCTCGAAAGTCACGTGAATTCCCTTCTTCTTTGGAGTTTATGGTGGACCCGATCGGGTTTAGCTCACCAGACTAAATATTTGGAGCAGGAATTAACGCAAGTTGGTAGGATGAAAAAGAGGATGAAAAAAATTTGCGGAGAAATTGTAAACGAAAGATTGTTTTTGATTTTATATTTGGAGCCCAGCATCGTGGTGGTAATGGAGCATCTGAACGGAAGTTATACTTTTACTTTGGTCTGGGTCTTTGCTTCCAGTTGTTTATAAGAAACTGATTATTTATCGTTTAAGAAGTAAGGGAAATTCTCTCAGTTTTATTGTTTATGTATCAAAATGCATTTTGCACATTTTCAGTTTTTGTGGTCTGAGAGGGATATGCACATTTACGTTGTAATTTCTAAATGATATTTTTAATGTACACCTCTGTTTATATATCTTTGAATGCTTCGTACATTTAGATTAATAATGAATTCATGAAACACGTACAAAATGGAACTATTACTTGCCAATAATTTATATTACAAAGGAAGCTTAATTGCTGCGTCTTTGTAAAATCTTGCAGGAAAGTAATCACAATGAAGATCATATTCAAAGATAACGAATGTTCGGTGACTTATGAAAGAGAGTGTAGTAATTGTCCTTGTTTTTTCTTCAATTTCTGTTGAACGTTGATGACTGGCTAGAAATATGCATAGGCAAAGTTATTCCCTTGTTATGTGTTTTTGTGAAATTATAAATAGTCTAAAATAAATTTTGTCTTCATTTTTTTTATGGGATAGAAGAAATCTTCAAGAAAGCAGTCGAACTTATTCATACAATGAACCTTTATTGCGAAATATACAATAATCGCCAACTATAATTGCTAATAACCAAGATGTTGATGATATTTTAAATTATACTTGAAAAAAAATTCAATTGTTATGGAAGATACAATTCTAATTTTTATCCCACAACTGTCAACAACTTAGATAATATTGTACGAAATTATCAGAACCACAATTAGAGATCTGTATAAAAAATAAACATTATTTTTCTCTTGAATTAGTTTTCTATTTAATTAAAATTCTTTTCAAACGTTAAATATAACGAAAGTAATTTCTCAAGATAACTTAGTTTTTAAAAATAACAGAATTTTTATGAAAAAACTTCTCATCAAATATATCTTAACTTCAATAAATCTTAGATGCGTATACACAGTAGTCACGTTGAAGAAAAACATTTCCCCGAAAGCAGGAACCCCGCGGCGGTCAAGTTTACGACCGTTTAGCAAATTTCAAGTGCATACTCGAGAACCCAGCGGCAACAGTTCATTCGTAGTCTCAAAGGAACACGATTTTTCACGGTTACATCGTGTCACGTGCACAAAAACCGTTTCTCTACGGGATGACACTTCGCCTTCAAACATTGACTCATTGTGCGACACCATCTGAATAGATGATTCACGGAGACCCATCGAGTGCTCTCTTGGTTGTTCGAAGAGAGAAGAACACCAAGAAGCCACTGGTGTCCGTTATGGTTCATTCGTTCCAATCTAACTCAGTTAGATTTCGAAATTTCCAGGACTTCTTGCTTCCTTCTCTCTTTCTTTCTTTTCATTTTTTTTCTCATTGTTCGACCTTTCTTCTTCGCCTTGGTTTGTTTCCGTTTTCCAAGGATAAAAAAAAAGGGAAGAAAAAAAAGAAAAAAGAAGAGTGGAAGAATATAGTTCAGACGATAGAACGGAGAAAATGAAATAGGCTTACCTGTCCATGTTGTTTTGCAGCTCGACTTTTATTGGACTATTCCCCGTGGACTGATTCTTGTTGTTGTACTCATTCTTCGGTATCTCTGCGAAAAGAGAGAACAGAACGATAGAGACAATTTGTTACGTTGTAGATCGATGAAATTTCTCGTGGGAAACGCTGGCCTACTTTTCTTCGGCCTGACTTTTATTCAGTCTATCTCTATTTCTGCCTTTTTCTTTTTTTCTCTATCCGTGTGTAATATCTTTACGTTTCCCTTCCTTTCCCCTTCATCTCCTTCTTGTATTCTCTACTCATTGTCATCCTTATACGAAATAATTCATCGGTGTGCAACGTTAGAAACGTTGACCATTCGAGGCAACAATTCAAGAGCTGGCGATCTAATCCCTTTAAATTTTGACAGTATGTACTGCAGCCTGTACCATTAATAGTTCAACGTCTTGTTCAGATACGTCATTATAGATGGACGTGTTCGTGTTGAGGTTAAAAGTGGACAAGATGAATTCTATTCTCGATATGCTTTTAGCTTAATCTTACTTGAGTTTCGGTAGACTTGTTTTTCTAGTAACGTAGAGTAGATAAGCAAAAAAAAAAAAGAAACTAATGTATAAAGTATTTTAAGCTGATTTTAAATGGTGAAACAAAGAGAAATTTGATAGGAGTGAAGTATATTCGTTAGTATTCACTAGCAAAAAGTGACACTTTATAGTATGAATTTAAGGAACAGAGTTAGATGTATAGTCTGTAGAAGAAATATGACGAAGCATACAATTTGGTTAGATATCAAAGTTTACTACTCAACAAATCGATAGAAATATGGAAATATAAAGACTAGAAACTTAAGGCCATATGAAGTATACTTTAGTTATGATTCCACCTTAATCATTAAGATCAGTCTTGATAATTAATTAATTAATGCTTGAATTTAGGAACTCATTATATTTCTTCCATCGGCTATACACAGCCATACTATTTCACTATGCAATTATACTACTCCACAAGTATCAAGACACTCATCATGTTCGTACATAAATAAAAATTTCTTCACAGAAATTACTATTGGTAACAATATACAGGGTGTTCGCTTTACTAATTTTTTTATTCCTGCGTCATGTTTACAAGTTTCTCAGTTAGTTACTGCTTGTTAGTTATCACTATCAGTGTAATTCGATGTTTTAATAATTCCCATAGATTTTCATTTTTGGCATTCATAACCAATGAGTTCTCAGGTCATGATGAAACTTGAATTATTTTTTAATTATATAAGTTGTTGAAATATAGTCAAATTGTCTAACTATTAGGTCATCCCATAAGTTCGTGCCGACTTTTGTGTATACATTTCATGTGTCGATTTATAAACATACGACGATAAGGGACCAATGCACTTGAGCCTAGCTGATCGAGAACAGTCTAGAGCAGATTTTCGTGGGTATAAGATCGTAGTATAGCGAACACAGTGACTTCTAACAGTAAAAAATCATGAGTGAAATGCGTATCCATTTTCGACATCTCATGTTATATGAATTTCGGAAAGGAAGTTCTGTAACAATTGCTACGAAAAACATATGTGCTGTTTACGGAGAAAATGCGCTTTCATCTCGCACCTGTAGGAAGTGGTTCCAACGTTTTAGAGCTGGGAATTTCTGTTTAGAAGACGAGGAACGCTCCGGGCGTCCTCCTCAGACAGACGAAGATAAAATTCGGGATCTTGTTGAAAAATCACGAAGTTTGACAGTTCAAGAGATGTCAAATATTCTGAAAATACCTAAGACAACGATTCATAAGTGTTTAAAAAAAATGGGGATGGTGTCAAAGTTGAACGTTTGGGTGCCCCATGAACTTGCGGAACGGAACCGTCTTGAACGAACGACAGCGTGCATGTCATTACTTGCGCGTAATAAACATGAGCCATTCCTTAAACGCCTGGTAACTGGTGATGAAAAGTGGATACTTTACGAAAACCCTGAACGGAAACGTAGCTGGCCCCAACGAAATCAGCCACTTCAACGCTATGCAAAACCAGGGTTACATCCACGTAAAGTTCTTTTGTGTGTATGGTGGGATTATAAAGGAATACTCTATTTTGAACTTTTATCTAGTGGTGATACCATTAATTCAGACAAATATTGCACTCAGTTAGAAAAATTAAGGGAAGCACTAGCTGAAAAACGACCAGGTTTAGTGAATAGGAACAACGTTATCTTCCATCACGACAACGCTAGACCGCATGTCGCGAAAAGTGTTACAAAAAAATTGTCTGAATTTAATTGGGAAATTTTACCACATCCCCCATATTCCCCAGACATTGCCCCATCTGATTACCACCTGTTCAGAGCATTACAACACTTTTTAGTAGGGAAAAAATTTGAAAATATTGACATTCTCAAAAATAGCTTAGAAAATTATTTTAAAGAAAAACAAGAGAACTTTTATCGAGACGGAATAATGGCCCTACCAGAAAAATGGGAAGAAGTTGTACAACGAGAGGGGGATTACGTTTTTTCATGAAACTGAAAGGTATGTAAACAATCTTAACATATATAACCGCTCGAAAAACGGCACGAACTTATGGGATGACCTAATATATTATAACAACAAAAAATTTTACTATTATTAACACGTTCGCTATCAGAATCTGAGAAGAAAATTAGGGTGTTTTTTGTTATGATACGATTGCAACCTGTATGAGCTTGCTTTAAGGATATATTTATAACATTCCAGATAAGCAAAATAGGGAATTTTACAAACTAACGCATATATGCGACTCTGGACTATGAATGAGAATTTTATTTTGTATATCAAATATATGAATATATATTAAATACATAAACTGATAAAGAACACATGCTGGGCTCAGATACAAGAACCACCATTATCACATAAAGTCATAATACCCTTGAAAACAAAACATTTAATTTATTCATCTGTTCATAATAATTTGATCATCCATTGTATTGCTACTGACTTGGCTATATTTCTTCCAGTAGCTATACACTGCCATTCATAGATATTAGGATACGCATTATGTTTGTTGAGAATGTATTACATGATTTAAATTATATTCTTTCACTAAATTAGTCTCATCTATCAGTAATAATATACAGGGTGTTCGCTCTCTTAATTTTCAAGGTAATTTTCAGTGGTAGATTTGTGAGAAAAATATAAAAGGGCAAAGTACTATCATTTTTTAAACACAATTAAATTTACAATGGTTTTCACATAATGACGATGCCATGAATTTTTTAAATTGTTGACTACAATTGTTTTTATATTATATGAAAGCCGAAAATTCATTTTCAAACCCAATTTCGTTCAAATATTTAGAGTAGTATAATCAATGACACAAATTCTAGATTGAATCATTTTCTTTAGAATCTTAATAATTTTATAATAACCGTTTAGGTTCGCTTCACATTTAACAAGTGTTTTAATATCTAGAAGCATTCGCATTTTAAAGATAATTCATATTTTTTATTCCCACCTGGACCCATTGCATTTTGAATATTCTTTTTATATTATCGATCATCAACTTCAACACAGTGCTGCAACGAAATTTTTGAAAATCAACTTTTTAAAAAAATTATAGGTGTTTATTAATTTATTTATTTTCATTTATTCTGCTAATTTCTTTTATTTCAATATGCGTAGAATTTGAATGTGTAGAATTGGGAAGTGTAAAGGGAAGTTTAAACATTTCTAATACAAAAGGTCATTAACAATTCACCGCATATTATTTTCAATAGACAATATTCCACGAACACTTTCAAAAGTTTACGAAATCATTGTGAAAATATTAAAACTGACAAATCCACTTATCGACCACCAGAAAAATTCTACTCCACGTAACTGCTAACTCCGCCAATTCTAAATACAATCACTTAATAATCATTCACCAAATGTCCTCAATTATTCGAACTGTTCATTAGAGATCTGCATTCCATATTTCTAACAACTTAATTGTACCCATCGTTTCACATTAAACGTGTTTATTACAGATTTCTAAGTACCCAAGGTACACATACTTAGATAGGAGAAGGATTGTGAGCAGAGCTCGGTTGGAAAAAATGAATTAAACAAACATCGACAATTTTTCGTTTCTTTCTTTCTTTTAGTGCTTTTAGTTGTTCCATGTTATGACGGATAGAGTGTTGCAGGTTTTGCGATGCCAGACACGACGCCCTTTTCTTTTCACCGTGTTCCCCGATACATGCGAAGACGGAGGAAAAAGAGGAAGAAGCGAGACGGTGAACGAGGCCCGTGTTGAATCGATAAGTACATGATTCATCGTGGTTTCGGTTTGAATTTCAAGCGACCAAACCGCAACGTGCACAAGGAAAACTGAACACCTTGGAAACACCGCAAGATCGACCTCCGTGTAATCGATGGTGGTTTTCCTACCGGCCCACTCATCGATCCGGACTTTCTTTCTAAAGGGTAATTGAAAACGACGCTATATAATGAATACTGATACCTTGAAGGAATAATTGCTTTTAAATATTTGCCTTTTCTTGTCACGTTTTATTTTGTACGCTTGCGGTGAATATTATTATTCCGAGTGAATTTATGCAGCTGTAATTTACGTTCGAGTGAAATCCACCTTTTCTTCTTCCTTTAATTTTCCTTAAGCGTAGTAGGATCCAGTGGCGTTTTATCCGACAATCCTAATGAAAGATCTAGACTGAAATTATCTATCTGAATTCACAAGTTCGTTTTTAACCCTTTCAGTGCTGTTGGCGCCTACAGGCGCTTTGGAAATTGTCTCGTCCTCTTCTTAATTTAATCCTTAATTTTATACTTTACTAACTTCCAGTTTAATTTAACGAAACATTAAACTTTTGCAAACAATTTGACAAATTTCACGACTAAGAATTGAACATCTACCTTTTGCTACGCGCGTTGCGTATTTGCAATAGCGAAAGGGTTAAACACGAGTTACAACGGGAAGATTTGTCAGAAAAATCCACAAACATAGTGAAATTCACTTGTTATATGGCTTTGTATTTGAACATAGAAATTTCGCGTTGTTAACAATTATTAATTTACCATTACTACTATGTCTTAGTTATAGTAATTTTTGTAAACTTAATTTATATTTTTTCAACATAATTTCTGCTAATTATACTTCTGTCATAAATCATGAAGTATTAGTGAAAATGATTGTGCAGCATCACAGCGTCGATACATTTGGTTTTGTGACAGATGACGCTGGCTTCGAACGAAACCGAAGTGAATATTATTTACGTTAAAAAATAGAAATGTCAAAAATGTTTGTTCGGCATATCTGGTAAAATAATGGCGGTACAAGTTTTTAAGGATAATAAAATCATGTAGATAAAACGTGCAGTCCCTGTCGTTTAAGGGATTAAGTTGTAAACCGAGCAAAAGTAAAATTTCTAGAGACTGGTAATTATGTTTTAAATTTTGCAATCTAACAATAATAAAATGGCTAAGCTGTGTTTCTGGCAAAAATTCGCTTTATAACTGAACAATGATAGATGAAGAACGAATGATCAATTATCAATTTTCCAAAGCAAAGACTCTGCGATGAACGAGTAAAGATATTTCTCCAACGAACTTTCTAATGAACGAAGCGCCATGACGTTTCAGGAGTATCAAAGAATTGCGTGCAACTAAATCATATGCGACTGCTCCGTCATTAAAAGCAATTCTGACACGCCAACCATAGGCGCATCCCTTTTTTTATTCAACCCCTCGTATTAAACAGCGTCTCGTGCGGCCGATAATCGTGGTAAAAGACAAAAAGGAGAAACTTCGGATCGTTGTAATCACGGATATCTGCCTAAATGCCATAATCATTGGATTTACGGGCCGAACGGCCAGCAACACCTACAATTAACGGCATAGGGCCTGCTTTTGCGGACCTTCGTCTTCCCACGCTCCGATTTCGTGCACACCAGGTACATGAAACGTAGGGTGAAGGGTGAACCAGCAAATTCTCTCGTCGTGGCAAGACAAAGGGCTACGAGAGCATCACAGAGGGCGATTCTTTTACCTGGTTCCCTAAAAAATCACCAAGGGTTGGAGGATCTTATGGTTTCCAGCGGAAGAACATCAATGTGTACATTTCTAGAGATCATTATGGGTTTGGATTGGTCAGAAAAAATTCGTATACTGTAAATCGAATTTTCTTCTCTATGAAAAAAAAAAAAAAATAGGATGCATCTATTGGACAATTATGATAGAGTGTATATGACGTGTTTTACAAGTAAATTAAATTTTATAGTATAATGTTGCATTATTTTACTACACTTCTTGCAACTGTGCTTTTGTGGAAAAATATAACGCACTAGAAAATATATTTGGGTGTCTTTATCACGTTTACAATGTACTAAAAGCCTTTGGTAAAGTTGTAATAATTTTCCTGTTAAGTACACTCACGTTTATAGGCACTAACCCCCTTTATATTGTAAGAATTTTTAACAGAGTAATATTCTAGCCCGCGTTTGCTAAGTGAAACGTTTGAAAACCAAAGAAGAAACGGTAAACGTTCATAAATTTATTTATTTTCTGTCTTTTATTAATTTGCTTTATTTTTATATAAATGAAATTTAACAAATGTCATTATAACGACGCCAATGGAGTGTAAAGGGTTGAGGCACTTGCAAAATATGAAACATATTATAAATAGCCTTTGAAAAATGATCCGGAATGAGAATCGGAAAAAATTATTTAACTCAAAATATCGTAAATATAATTACGATACACAATATACATAATTACGAATAACGAAAAATGTAATTTAAATCACACAATACTTATAATGAGTGTCCTAATATGTACAAATGGCTGTGTATATCATTTAATTAAGAAGTGTTACTAGAAAGACGATTAAAATTTATGGAAAAGAACAAATAAATTCCCTGCGTGTATATACCTTATCGTGAACTTCATGAATCATAAGAAAATATGTATTTTGAGTAACATAATAGGTATCTTAATATTTACAAACGGCAATGTATATTATTCAATTAAAGAGTCTTACTAGAAAGATGATTAACATTTATAGAAAAGAACAACTAAGTTCAATGTGCATACTTTATCGCGAAGTTCATGAATCATAAGCAAATATGTATCTTAAAAGCTGCAAGTATGAATCGAGAATGGATTACATATATCCGATGGAAGAAATATAGCGAGGTCGTAAAATTGGCTAGGCGTTAAAGTTTACACGTTCCAACATATCGACAAACCAATCGACAGAAATCTGAGAAGATAAAGCCTAGAAACCTTAATTAGAGCCTCTTGGCTGTGATTCAATTCTAATCCAACAATGAAAGATGTTTTCTTTTTTCATTAGATCGTAAGTGTTACTGCATTAATCAATGCTGTTACTTAACACGTTAACTGTCACGCCGATATCGGTCGGTGTTCGTTCAACAGTTCAGTTTCGAAAATTTTGCAAAGAGTGTACCCTACAAAGGAAAACTATATCTTTGTTTAAACTGTTTTAATGAAATCCATTAACGAACAATAAGGAATTATTTTCTAAATTTGAAGCTGTTAATTTTTCGAGAATCAACGCCGCATGAACGAAAAGTGTTGGTCCACAGAAACCAGCGTAAATTTTCGATCTTACTATGTTCCTTCCACCGACTATATTAATATCGACAATACAATACAATCAAATTTTTTCATGATATTGTATTGTAGGATAGGAATGAAACTGGTTTATATATATATACAGAAAAACAAATCTATGCGGTAGTAGAATATAATTACTTAAAATGCATTTCCGCCGATTATACGTTTACACATATGCTTAATCGCTCGCTTACCAAAAGGGACGCGGTTCTCCTATTCTTGCACCTTATGTACGTAAACTTTATTCTCTCTCTCTCTTTCTCTCCTTATAATCTCTCTCACTCACTCTCTCGCGGTTGTTCACCTATTACCCATGTTTCACATTTCTTTATGCACAGGTCGCTGACACCGGTGAGCGACTTATGTATATATGTCCCATCTAGGTTGGAGAAACAAAACACGTTTTTGCCTAAATTATATGATCAGCTTGCTCTGGTCATTAACTCCTACAGTATTGTAGCATCACGAGGGTGGTCGAGGAAAAAGCACCTATTGTACAATAGCAACGTTGGCTCAGGCGTATTTAGACTAAGAGCTAGGTTGAAATTATAAGAGTTCTCTTTAGTTTTAAAAAACTGTAAGTATGTGTATGTGTGTATATGAATGCGAAGGGTGAAAGTGCATATTTTTCCTCAGAAAAGTCAGCTCTAGAGGAACTGTTTGAAAAAAAGCTAACGTGAAATTAAAGTGAGTACCGAGTACATTTTCCTTATGTTATTTTTTATAATTAAAGTGTCTCGATTCCCTTATTACTTACCAAATTTTACAATGAAAAAGGTGAGAAGAAAAAAGTGTTCGTTCAGTTATACATAGTGTACATAACAGTATCTATACACAAAAAACTACGACCTAACCGTTCGAAGAGACGAATACCCATAGAATTTTATAAACACGATGGATTCTACGAACGAACCTTGAAGAGAGTAACGTTAGACGAAGACATGAGCAACAAAAGCGTAGAAAAGATTGGTGGCAGTGTCGATGGCCAAACTGGAAGGAAAGAAAAGGAAGGGAGAAGAGGAGGTAGAGATCGACTTTAGGTAAAGTATTCTGTGGAAGGTCATAAGCGTCAGCCAGTGTCATAACCGAGGGTCAATAAGTCGAGAGATCATAAATCACCGCTCGAAACCGTCCCACGCTTTCGAAACGGCTTTGAAGTGCTTGCAAGGTTCCGCGTAAAAAGGAAAATGTCAACTATACAGATGGCGAGTAGCCGTTTCTGGCGCCTCGGACAAGGTAGAGAGGGACCGTGGAAAATTTCGAGTCGTTCACCGTCAGTGTGAAACCAAAGAAGAAAAAGAACCACGTCTAACGCCGTCTTCTACGGGACACACTTGTATCGGTCGCTTTTCCACCAGAGACACTCGAAACGTCAAGAAGCTTGGGTTTCGCCGTTGTTTTCGTTACAGTCGATACTCATGCAGCTAAAGCTGCCTCGAAAACCTTGTTCCACGGGCGTGTACTTTTCTTCTTTCGAGTACATTCACTACCCGACCCGAGAGCATGCTCATACACAATTCTAGACACGCGGCATTTCACGGGTTATCGTTTCTTAGTAGATTCGAGTACTTAGGGTCTTCAGGGCTTTCAAGGACCACGTTTTCTGTATTCTGGCGGGTAGTTTTTCGGTTATCAACTTTTGCGTTCAATGGAAGCTATAGGGGAACTAATATGGTCGTTATACTAGGAATATACAGTGGAAAATTTAGGTAGACGTCAAGGTTAACAGGAGAGAAACCACTGTAATGGCTTGTAAAAATTGAAATTTTTGTTTTCATAGTTTTTTAATATTTGCGACATTTATAACGTGCCCTTACAATATTAAAGGCAAATTCGTAAAAATAAAGACGTTGCAGAAGTTTTAATGATGTAGCGTGTAGTGGTTAAGTCTGACCCGTAATTTAAATATTTATAATCACAGAAATGCATTACCAGAAAATGTAATTGCTGTCATCACACCTCCCTGTTGAGATCTGAGCAAGAAAGAATTATTGAGATATTTAGGGGGATTTCCAATTAAAAGGAAAGTTAAGAAATGTTAACGTTATATCATAGATAACTTGTTACAAAGATTTAAACGCGTTTTTTTCTGCTAACTAAATTAACTAAATTTTTTAAACTGGGCGCATCAATAATTCAGTTAATTTTCATCCGATTTGCTGTCACGAGTCATAGTCCTAATAATATTTTCTTTCGCTGCACGTACAGAATTTTTCATTAACTAATCGAAATTTCTCACAAAATGTTAAAAAAGGATGCTGATTTTTTATTGATTCTCCATATTTTTTCTTAAAAGGCACCTATTTGGTAACAAATTACTTTTTTCTAAAAATTCGTACGTGCAACTGAAGCTATTATTATTTCATAGTTGAATAATTGTCTGTCCACTGAATTAAAAAGCAAAAAATTAACTTAAATAAATTAAACGTTTAAACACATACTTTACATTTGCATAATTCATACCTTCATTCATAATATTTTTAACAATTTTTGATCTACACAATTGAATAAGTAAATCATATGTATGTGTATAACTACAAAATGAATTAAAAAAAAGTAACGAATAAACATTAAAACTATAAATGATTTACTGTTAAACAGAACATTGCCATAAGAAAATCACTTTGCAACTACTTTGCCTACTACGAAAACGCCAGGTGACCGTAAAGCTTTTTCAATTTTACGATCGATAACATTTACGAAGAACTCGAGCAAACAGCTATCTCGGAAGAACGTAAAAGAATCAAAGACAGCTAGATTCTGGACTATGTTAGAAAAGCCTGTTTACTTAAGTGTCTATTATCGATCCCAGAATTTCCACAGGAAACAGAGCCTGCTTGTTCATCTAAGATAAACTGAAGAGGCTTTCTCTCAGGATATTTCGATAAATAATTCTGGTTAAATCCTCAGGAAAAGTGTTAGAACTTTTCTTGGTTATATGTATAAAGACCATTGAATTTTTCTGGAATCATTCCAATGTTCTGGTTAGAACGATAAGATAGCAAAAGCCACAAGGAGACGCGTTTTTGGAAAATTATCATGCCCCCACCTACCATTGGTTACCACTGATTACAACGTGTATTCTACCCTTGTCAAAGAACGTCAATCACTTTCCCCTATCTTTTTCTTGGCTAAACCTTCTTATTACGGTCGTTGACGAAGCACAGTCCACGTTATCGACAGACACACCTCCTCGAAACACCAACGACTTTCCTTCCAAGAATTCTCGTTTTCCTTTCGCTTTCACTCGTCAAACACCGAAAGCCACCATTTGTCTATCGATTTACATATTTCACGGGAACGTTTGTATCCTGATCTACGGTTTGTCGGTAAATAATCGATCTCTTAGATAAACGGACTAGCGGACTATACATAGATAGACGTATTTCTCAGGATCTGGAAAACTAGCTTTCCCAGGACAATATCAGTGGCGAGTGTTTGAGAAACAAATATCTAGAGTGCAAGATTGACCGCTTAAGACAAGACAGCAGATAAGGGTTTTCTCTTATATGTATATACGGTGTACTCGACTTCGGGCTAGGTAAACTATCCATGGTTTTGCTTTCTCGTGTTTGGTAGAAGATATGTCATGGCGAACGGTTTCCTTACTTTAAATGTGTTACATTTAGGCTAAATGTATATTCAGCATTGAACAGATAATTCGGTAAATTCCTTTTTATTTTATTCAAAAATATTCTCTTTATTACCCAAAAATTCCTCTTTTCTATTTGAAATTATTTTCCCATTCAAATAGTATAGGGTCATCCAAGTTACACGCTTACGTGCTCGTTTTTAATAAAACACAAATTATTTGGAATATTTCCAGGTTCTTTTTTTTAAATTGAAAGCATGATCTATTTCAATTACGATATAAGAAGAGAACATCATTTGAATGTGCATCACGACTGAGTGTGCAGACATCAATTCGAAATCAAGACAAATTCGATTATCGAAATTTTCAACAACTTTTCGATATGTTGCTGGTGTTAATTCACGAATTGTAACTCGAATGTTAGTTTTTCTGGTCATTAATCGTTTCTGGCTTGTTAAACGTGTAAACATATTCTTTATATCTAATTCAACTTGTAAAAAAAGAATTTGTGCAACGATAATAAGTATCAGCTACTTTTCATAACCAAAAAAATCACCAATTGCTACGATTTTATCGTAATTAGAAAAATTGTTCACCTTCAGAAATGTCACTTTGCTAGAGAATACATGGAATTTATAAATTTTAAATACCTAACATTCAATACAAGGTAACCTAAGTCTCCGAGTCTCGTACAGTCTTCGCGATACTATCGAAAATGGCTCAGACTTTTGCTAGCCAGCAATTCGCTAATGAGCTCAAACAGTTACCGAGCTATTAACAGAGGAACACGAGACTTCGAGATAGTGAAACTTTCCCTCTTTTTAACGTCTTCGTCGTGACTCTTTTATTCACCCTGTAAAATCGGATCCCTGAATGCTCACTTGGTATACTGTAGAAGCCTCCGGATGAGGTGCGTACGAGGCAGGACGGCTGGAGGTCAGAATCACGCTCGTGATCACTGGCTGCCTGACTTCCTGGCAATCTTCCGTTGACGCGACTCATTGTAGGATTACGGGGTGGCACATCGGGCGGGCCCCGTGGCGCCGAATTATCCAACAAACACCCTGTAACAAGCACCGAAAGGATGTACGTTAACACTAGGTTTTCGGATATTTCTTGTATACCTTTTCTACGAACACCCCTGTATCTTCTACAGTGGTGGCCAATAAAATTGTACAATTTTTCAAAAACACAATTTGTGAAATGTGTAGGTACATTATAAATTATTTTAACGCGGTCTTTCTAATAGTTTTTCGTAATTTGGTGCACGTAAGGTTGTTTAACCCTAGCATTCCCAAATCTCCAGCCGTCCTGCAGAGTACCAAGGGAGGAAGTCCTCGAACCCACATTACTTTCTCATTTATCGTTAAAAAAATGGTTTTTTTTTTGCAGAAAGTTTTGTAATATTTGAACACGTGATGCTTTATGAACAATATAGCATATTTCTTTCATTGTATTTATTTAATTTATGAAAAAGAATAATATTGTCTTATAGACAGAGTACGTACTAACATGAAACTAGTCTGAACTTGATTCCTCTTGCGATTCGTCTGATGTTACACATGATAAAAACCGCTGACAGAAATATTTTCGAATATAACTACGTATAATTTTGAAAATATATTATTATGTATGTAAAATATATAATTTTGAACTTTATATATAACTCTCTCATCTGACTAGCTGTTCTGTTTGAATAATTGAATGTAACTGAGAATGCTGCATCGTTCCTTCTCAATTAGTTCTGTGTTTCAATTCGTAATTCTGTGATTATTTACTATTCTGTGGAAGTAAGAGGAGCATTGGGGTCCGCTTCATGTAGTCCATTTTGTTCTTTTTATGCACTGCACTTTTTTTACATATAGTAACGGAGACTTCTGAATTTAAATGTAGACATACATTTATGTATAACATATGTATTCGAAGATGTAAGAGTAACTCTATTCGAGCGTTATAATATTCTGTGGTTAATTCGCAGTGATAGAGATCTACTAAAAGCAGACGATTTTTATTCTCGTATAATTTTTTAATCGATGCAAAAGGGGCAATGACACGTTCGTGGTGTCTTAAGGTCTTCATGAATATTTACTTCTACAATCATTTGAATACAGACATATGCGTATATACTTGATTCACAGTAACCTAACTTTCTACCTTGTTATAATATGAAATATTTTTCACAGATACATACATATCAACGAAAAGTTTGACATCGCCTGTAAATTTACGTCAATATTAAATCTGCTACTAATTCTTTACAAATTATAATTAATGTTTCAGAGATCAATAACAATTGACCTCTTTCCTAATGTTGCTAACTTTGTTTTGAAAACTTTTGTGTAATTTATGATACACAATGATTTCAAACTTTTGTTCGACAGTGTATGTCGTATCTGTGATTCTGACTAGATGTGAACTTCAGGATTCCTGTATAATTAATTAATCCTCTATAATTTGATGTGACTTGAAAGTTACATGTTCATTTACCTATATTTTATACGTTTTTTGATTGCATATTGCTATATTATTGCATTACTGTATTATTAAATTATTACCAATCAATTTCCTTATAATAATCATTAATTCTTGCTTTTTAATATTTTTGAACATGTAAAATTGTAATTTTGAACATATACAATTGTAATTAGTTACAATTTTTCTTCTCATAAGTGAAGTAAAATCAGGTTATAGAGGGTTAAGTAATTTTCAACATTCACCTCGCACAAGTGGAACAATTAAAATATAATTTAATAAATAATTTGATGTAAAATATAATTATAATAAATCCCCTCTTAAATAAAAATGATTAATAACATTCCCTTCAAATATATCAATAAATAATTTTTTTCTCAAATGTAAATCTTGACCTGCTGAATCTGTAAATTCTCCTTTCAAATACTTCTATCCCTCGCAATCCTCTTTTTCCAGTATACTAATTTCAATTCGATCACCTAAATCCAGTACTAAACTCTACTACATGGCGACACTATTAACCCGTTAAGTCCTTTATATTTCACTTGCAATTTTTTTTCAGCAAATTTTCATTAATAATTTCTGTTTTCTTAAGTTGCAATTATAAATGAAAGTTTCAAAACATCGCTTAGTATTTTCTTTGTCACTATTTCTTTTTCCACCTAGATCATTAAATATTCCAAAGTTTTAAGAAATTGAAGCATTTATAACACTAAGATAAGCCTTTTTTCTTGTCATGGAAATATTCTTATGCGTGCACTGAATTTCTATGTAGTCTTTTTTTTTTTAAATCTAGAAAACATTTTTATGCATTACTTTCGTGTAGTAGGCTTGTATGTAGCATTTAATATTATAATACTTTTTCTATGTTTTTCGGTAATTTAACGGCAATTCCTTGGACGCCCAAAGTTGCATAAACACAACATACCGTTATACAGAAACTGGCGGCGCAAAAAATGTTTCGTATACACTTTCACAAATAACAAAATAATTATATATATAAACATTGCTGTATTTCTCTACTTGGGATTTAATAGTAAGAATGATACGATCTAACAGTAAAATTTACAGACGATTTTACATGCTCCTTGTTATATTACTTATTATAGTGGGGTGGTATATACTTAACAATCGACATATTGTTAATATGAACGTGAAATAACGTTGCGGTCTAGATTACCTAAGCTAGGCCGGGTCTTCTTCTTTGAGAGGCTCAATGGCGAACAAGGGCTACGCGTAATCCTGAACAGGTGGCCAGGCGGTTTTCATCGCGGCAAAAGGGTTGAGCCGATCTCGCGATTAGGCACGTTTCACACGGCCAGGCTTTCGCTGCTGCTACAGGGATTACATGCTGGGGGGGAGGGGGTGTGACCTACAATCGCGGACGTTCTTCTGTGCGCAACGGTGCGAAATGAAAATTTTTGAAGGCAAGCCCCAAGCTTTTTCACGATACCCTGTGTTACCAGCTATAACAATGTCACCGTTCAGTCTTTTTTTCTCTGCTCTTCTCCCCTCCTTCCTTTCTACCCAAAAAGCTCACATCCATAACGGAAGATGTATTAGCTTTTTTCCGCAAGCCGCAACATCGAGAGTCTTTGTTGAATTCCTGTTCCAATTTTTCGCGCATCGATTCACGGTCCCGAGGAAGTAATATAACAGATTGATGTTTCGGAACATGTACGAATGCGAAACGTTTGTCGTAAAAATGGTTTATGTGATGGAATATTTCGAAACTGTTCTGGGTGGAATTTGACGGAGATCTTTCTATTAAGTGATTACTGCAATTCAAGTTAGGATGCTGCTGTTTCTGTGCTGAAGGATAAATGATTCAGTTTTAATTGTATAATTGTACTCTTATGTGCAATTGAAGAATCTTAAACCGTATAAGCGGAAAATAAATCAAATTATTAATTAATTATTAAATATTTACTGAATTAATTAATTATATCGAAAAATACATTAAAATACTGTGACAGATTTTTGCTAGATTTTAGTTATAATCTAGAGGGATTCAATTTCCTTTTCAGAAGCGAATTCAATGAACTGGTGAATACTTATTTAATATAAATAATGCATGGTTTCTTTCCTTTTCTCATTCAAGGTATAGTAACTCTTACTAATATTTAGACATCATTTAAAATAAAATAACTTTTTCAAAATTGGACCAAACGACTTCAGTTTTTTGTTGTTGAAAAGTTAGAAGGGTTAGCTTACTAGGAGAAACAATTTTTGAATGAAAATAATAAAAGTCGTTTTTGATCATTTTTGTATCCAAACTTGCAATGAAAATTAAAAAACAAATGTTTTGTAGATTTATGTTAGGGAAAATTTCATCGAAATCATTGAAAAATATAAGAACCTTTAGATTTGTTGCATTTGTCGTAAAAGATCTTCTATCAGCTACTAACAAAGAATTTTTACCATTTTTAACAGTAATTTCGATGAAATTTCGAGTATGTATTATAATTAAAACTACTTTTACTATTTTCTTCACAATTTCGAACAATTGTAATTGTCTCAAAAATTTCTTCTAATTTTATCTAATAAATTCGTTCGATTTTAGAAAAGTTATTTCGAATATTATTAATAGTCACTGTATATACGTGAAATATTTATAGAAGTCTCAAACATAATACTTTGTTATAATATCTCTTGTTTATTTCAACAACCCACAAACTGTTGATGATTTCAAAGCAAACATTATTCATATTATCGGTGAGATATGATCTGATTGATGTGCTGGAGTTATCGAAAATTGGGTTTGTCGTATTCACTCTATCAAACGCAATCGTGGTGGTTATTTATATGATATTGTATTTCACGTATAATGCCGTCGAATGTAATTTAAAATAAAATAGTGAATACTAGATTATCTTCGATACTTTTTATTTCGTTTCAATTCAAAGTTCTATCGCTCTTATTAAAAAAACCGTATACAATATGTCTCACAACACGTGCACGATACGTTCAATAAGCATTATTGGAAGTTTTGTGAAATGGTATACTAATAGTTAACAGAAACGTTAGACATGAATTCAGTATTTTTAGAAATAGAACAGAAATTACTACCAAGCTATCAGCTTTGGGCAATTATCATCAGTTTAATACATTTTGTTCCTCGTATACCAATAATGAATAAACCACGTTACATATTGAACGTACATTTTCTTGACCTAGCAAACCTCCTACGAATCGATGAATTAGCACAGTTCCTGGTGAAGCTTCCGGGGTACTTAGCTTCTCGCTCCTCTGGAATTCGAGCGTCATCAAGAATTTAAGGACCATTACCACGTTATCCTGTAACGAATCCGTAGCTTCATAAATTTAGTTTCACGAACAAGCCGAACAAGAGGAGAAGAGTGCACCGTTCATTTTTAGATTTCCTCCAAATCGATACTAGAAGAGTAGAGCAGTCGTTGGAATTCTTAAGTCGATTATAAGCCAGCTCGGATTCGGAGCACTTCATCGGTCTTTCTCATTCATTGTATCGAGAGCACAATCTGAAATGCTTAACAGATTCAACTCCCTGCTAGATAGGATAGGGTGATCGCCTATCATCGTCTCTCGTCGAAACTTGAGCTGTGCTCTTTTTACGTTCTCTATTAGCCAATGAATCAGAAGAGCCTTCTTTCGGGCCCTTTTCCTTCTCTTTTTCTCTACGTCTTATCCTTTTGACATTCAATGGACTGTCACGAAACAGGAAGCAAGAGTCTTAACGAATAAAGAATAGGACGACTTGAGGTGGTTCTAAGATTCAGCAAAAAGAAAAGGGTAAAGAAACGCGAGGAAAATGGGGAAAGTGAAATATTAGATTCTAACGATGAGTCATTTTTTAATATTTTTTATTTATTACTAATTAGGGTTGTAGCTGTATTCATAAAAATTAAAATTTCTTTGATTTTTTCCCTAAATTTTAACTATTATAACGATTGTTTTTATGGTAAGAATCGCTATCACTCAGAAATAAATAAATATTTTAACGTCAGAAAAATACCGAGTATTCTTGAAATGTATCTCAATAAATTTATAAAGTTTCAAATTAATCGATCACGGAGATCTCTTTCAGAAAATTCCGAAATATCACCTTATTTTTTGACCGTCACAGCAGAAGGATCACATTTTGGCTATTAATCCCTTTGTTATTGTAAAGTTTGGCACACGAAGTTTGGAAAAGCTAGATCTTCAATTCTCAGTTGCAAAATTTGTTAAATTGTTTTTAAAAGTTTACAAAATTTAAAGCATGTCTCTTGAAATTAGAATGGATGTGCGCAAAGGATAAATGAAGGATTAAGTTAAGGTGAAAGGACGGTAACAAAAGAGTATAAGCAAATTTCAAACGTGCTTATAAGTACTAACAGCAATGAAAGTTAAATAGTATTCACTGGTATTTCTTAAATATACTCTTCTACTTGATTTTTTGTATTTTACCAATAAATTTCATATAAATTTCATTAAAATTTCACATAATGCTTTAAAAATCACACTCAAGTTTACAAATTGTCGCTAATTAGAAAGAAAATAATCGTTACTCAACAGTATAATACTTAACAGGGGAAGAAGAAGAAGAGGAAAGTTTCATCCGACGACAAAGAGACTTTTCCCAATCTCCGTCTAATCGTTTATCTCTCCCTTTTTCTTCCTTTCCATACTACCACCTCGGTTCGTAGGGAATTTCGATTCGTGCTCCGTTTGCGCGACCTCACCCACCACCGCCTCGACGCTTCAGCCAAGAGCACTCGACCCTTTTACGAGCGAACTTTCTCAGTTTCGACACTCTCTACCCCTCCGGGGAAGCCGCCATTTCGCGTTACCGGCGGCGTGCATCGGTTCGCCAAAGAAGCCCTGAACATGTAAATTGCCGTGACACCGGCGGTAACGCTGCCCGGAACGGAAGGAACGAGATTGTTTCGCGACGTCCGCCGTGCGGATTCGTTTTATTGCGATTCGAACGGTAGGGCTGGGGTACGGAGAAACTGGGATATTCAATGATCTCGATTCGAACGTGCTTGCTTTGAAAGTCAGCGAATGCTTTTCAGGTGTATTTTTACAAAGTGGAATTTTCGGATATCGCGAGAGCATGAGAAAAGAGTTTCATTGGATGATCGATATAGACACACGTGATTTGTGACGTAATTGTTACAACCTGGCTTAAAAATAATCTTGACATGGAAATCTGCTGTGCTTATTTAGCATGGAAAAGTGTATTGAGTATTTTCTTAGGGAAATCGAAGAAGTAGTTAAATGTTGTAAATTAAGAATTTTCAGTTTCCATGGAATATTGATGTATTAATAAGATTTAAATAGTATTAGGACAGTTACATATTATAAGTAGAAGTATTAGGACAGTTATTGAAAGTAAAGTGAAATTACCGAGTCATTAGGAAATTATTAATTTCTCGAAAGAAATGACGCAGTCTGGAAATTTATTAATAAAACATTGTAATAGATGAAATATGTAAAAACTTGCTGTCATAAAAATAAGATACTAATAATGTGACATTGATTATGTTATGCTAAATATTGGCATAAAATAGAACTTGAAAATGAATGAAACAATGACCTGCTATCGATTGAAAAATATGCGTGGTATCGATGTTACGCAGAAACTATTGAAAATTTAAAAAAATTTGTGCAAGCTATTGTGTTAAAAAATAATAGTGTATTATGTATACAAAATAGTAAAATTTTATCCTCTTTTATTTGTCTTATATATCTACCACTTATGAGGAAAACATTGGAAATTAATAGGGTGAACATCTGTAATTTACAATATATAACACTTTTTGTACCAACATAATAGTTATCTGAATTAATTTTTATATTTAACTGAAATTATAGGTAGATGCTGAAATTTTTTAAGATAATTTTAGTGTTATATCAGTTTTGAGCTGTGTTCAATTCTTATAACAAATTTCACTATAACATTACTCCAATTATTAATACAAAACATAATTTTATTCTTCTTCTTACGTTCATTATCATCAATCACTTTGAAAGCAACCTAAATTGATTGAAGTATTGAAATAATTACAGAAATCCTGATTTTAACATACCGAAATATTTCAATAATCTGGAAGAAATTCGCAAAAGTAGCATACAGGTACCACATCAATTATCCTCTCCGATAATAAACACGTTGAACGAAGGGACTCTAAATATCTCAACAACCGCTCGAAAAAACACCTCGGTCCTTCCCACAACAAAGTCCCATTAATCATACGACACTCTTCGACTCAACGAGAATCAACTGAATGAAACCTCTCGTCTACATTCCCCCTTCTCCCCTTCTCTCTCCCCTCTCTCACCTCCTCTCTCTCTGACAACAAATTCACAAGCCGCGATACAATCGACGCAACAACGTCGAAGTATCGCGAAAAGAAGATGAAGGATCTCCGTTCATTCTCATCGAACCACCGAAGCAGAAGAAAACTGTGCGGCACATCGTTATTCTTCTTAATAGATCGGCGGGAGTAGTCATTGTGTCGGTCGTTACTCGACCGATCTTTTCTTCTCAGTGCGGCGTCAATCGTTGCTGTCAAAGGAAGGAAAAGAGCAACGACGCGGACCAGAGGGTGGAGGAGAAAGCAGTTCGAGTCTCGACAAAGGATGAGCGCCACAGGGTCAGGCTTGGCGCATAGCTACTGCGCTATCCGGTAATCCAGTATCCTGGATGAGTCTCGTGCTACAGAACACTGGAGAGAACCGTTCGTGAATCGAATTATCCTCGGCTGGTTGAGTCTTGGGTCCTCTTCTTCCAGGGACCCGGTCATGGGACCTCTTTCAGCGTAAACAAAGTCGAGGAGAGGCGTAAGAGAGAGTTGAGAGAGAGAGAGAGAGAGATCGGGAAGATGAAGAGTCACAGGGATAGAAAAAGAGAGAGCTGAAAGGGAGGAAGTTGAGACAGAGAAAGAGCTGAGAGAGAGAGAGAGAGAGAGAGAGAGAGGAAGCTGAGAAAGAGAAAAAACTGAGAGAGAGCTGAGACAGAAAAAGCTAAGAGATAGAAAGAGCTAAGAGAGACAAAGAGAGCGGACAGAAAGAGCTGAGGGAGACACAAAGACAGCTGAGAGAGAGAGGGGGGGAGATGGGAAGGCCCAGTGGCTCAGAAAAAAAAAGGATTTGGGTGAATAAGACGGGGCAAGGACCGTTGTTGTCGCACCGGGCCGCGTAATGGATGCTCGCCCATTGAGAATGCACGTCAGAACGCGTAACATAATATCGGGACCCTCGCGAGCAAGAGCCCATGCCTAATGGAATTTATTAGAGAAGGTACGGCCCACCTCTCCCAAAGGACGTACCTGAGCAAGCTTTTCTTCCGTTTCGGTGAACTCGTTTCGCGTGGCGCGCGCTTTTTCGATCAGAATCAAGGACGAATACTTTCGATGTTCTTTACCGCGTGCGTCCTCGATTGGGACGTCTCTTGTTAGCAAACACGATTAGCTGTCACGTGAAGAAAGGTACTGCGCGCGCGTGTGTGTATATGTGTAGGTGTACGAGGAGACGTTTGAGATTGCCGTTTTGATTTATGGAGATTGTGGGTCCAGGGAAATAGGCTGGACGTTTAAGTAGGGTCGTAAGTTACGGAATTAACTCGAGGGTGTAATTAAGGCGCCGGAATTGTTGTTTTACGATTGTTATTAATGCATTTGAAGGAATATATTGACTGCATGCAGCAATTGAAGTAATATCAATTATTCTATGTGAATAGTCAGAAATTCGAGAAAGTATGTCATAATGTACCTGTTATCGATTTAAGATTTTCCAGTTTAATATTTTATAATTGTATTATTCAATGATATTTTACACATTAACTATACAGAAGGTACGGGTAGGTTTACTTTCTTTATTTATGAATCTTTCATAAACTTTAATGTCAAACTGTTACACTAATTCGTTCATATCCTGTGGGACAAGAAGGTGACACATGGAATCTTTAATTTTCTTTAGTCTAGAGTCTTCTGCAATTTAATTAATTACAGTTCACGATCACTATTATTTAAAATTGATACATACTTACGTGGCTGAATCATTTGCAAGAGTCTCATGTAGTTTCAAACATCATTTGTCATAAATATCATGATTAGACTGTGGATTTTTATGTATTTGTAAAAAATTTCAGGTGCAAAATTGCACAGAATGCACGTATTAGGAAATAAGTATACAAACATACAAATTACAGTGCTTTTTATAACAAGTTAGGGGAAATAGCATTTCTATCAAAGTTCTACTTTTTCTTACTGTATTCTCAAGAATATGAATTTGCATAAAAATTCTCAGTCTAATTATAACTTTGTTGTAAAACATTTATAATTCTATATTTGTGGAACATTTTTTTTCTTATTTTTGATCATAAAATATCATTTCAAGTATAAGATCTGCAATTTTTTAATCACAATTTCATGATGCCAACTATAATACACTATAATAAATTATAACTAATTACAAATTAAAATTAAGCAAGAAGGTCGAATTAATTTATATACAAAAAGAATATCGATCAATTTTTATAATACAGTGTATCCAAAACACAAAATTACTCCCTATTACAATTTGAATAAATTAAAAAAAGAAAAAAAAGCAAAGTTTAGTCTCTCAAAGCCGAATTAATTTTTTTACAAGCATACAGTTGTTTGGAAAGCGACATCTTAACGACAATCATCGAAAAATTCAGTAACGGACAATGTTTCGCTTCAGTTTGCCCCGGAAACACAGAGGGGATGCAACAATGGGGGGGATTAGATAGGGATGTTTTAAAAAACAAAAGTCACGAGCTCATTCGACGAATTGTGGGACTATAAAGTTCTCCCAGAATGAAATGTTAATTTTTTTCACCGCGTTAAATCGTTCAGAAGTAAAACGTGCTGTGTAGAAACCATTGCGACGTTCACCATTTCCACGGAGGGAGGGAAAGTGAGCAAACGATTCGAAACGGCGCCGATCACGTATCGGAATCGACGTATTTTCGGGAACGGAACGGAGGAAAATGGACAAGGGTTAGTTTCGTGTCTGGATTAGCTTTCGAGCCGGAACGAATTAATACTATATCGAGCACGCCGTGGAAAAATGCGCATCCGCGTAAGTCCTGGGAATCGCGATCCCGAAACGAATGCGCGTAATAGGATAGAGATCACTGGGAAACAATTGCATACGAGATGTAGCACGGAATTCAGTATAAAGTGCAACGATTTATTTTTTTATCTTTCCTTTTTTGTATTATTTTCCTTTTTTTATTTTTCGATGGAAAGCAATATAGTGTGACCGAGAAGCATTGGTATGTGTGTGAAATTAAAGAGATTCAGGAGGAATTTTTGACGGTACGAAGAGATTAGTTGAATTGTAAAAAAATTGTTTTATGTAAAGTGAAAAATAAGCTTTAATAATAAATTAAAACCGCTGTTTATTCACAATCATTGACATAGTTACAAATAAACAAATTCGATTGATTCTCACAGATCACTTTACATTTTGCATAAACTATACTTTCACAATTAATCTCTTCTTATCATTAAATATTCTTTTGGATCCCTTTAATTTCATATAATGGTATACACAATGTGTGTGAGTTTTATATTAAAACATTTCTTATGTAAATTTGAAAAAGCATATTTTTGGGGAATTTATTTTTAATTATAAAGAATGTTGTAAATGATATTATATTATAGTACTTCTTTATTTCTGTACACTTGAAAGAACTATAACATACTATCTGTTGAGTAAATAAAAAGTATAATTCTTTTCTTTCGAAAGGAATAAAAATGAAGATTATTGCTATTCATCATAACTGTCTCCTTTTTTACCCTTTCCCTGTTTTATAAGATTTATTGAAAAAGTTATAAATCCTTATCGAGCACTAAACTTACATAGTATGTTAGAGCTTTTGAGGTACTTTAATAGACGATAAAATCATTCGAGCAGATAATCCTGCAATTATTTCCAGCAGTCCATTAAGTAAAACATTATAATGATAGTCCGAACTATAAATACTTATAGTTGTTTTCTATATTTACCTCCTTACGAGGGCCTCTTTCTAATAATAATAAAAAAAAAAAAACTATACTTGCTACTCTATTACGATCTTAGATCTTCTCCTATGTGAGGATTTATTTAAATAAATTATCCTCTCTAATCACTTTGAACACTGCATATAAATAGAACTTTGTGATCTAACTGCATCCTCTATAATTATCTACAGCTACTTTAATTTTCTTATAGAGAAGAAATATTGTTTCACGTCATACATTAAAGTTTCCTTTTATATCTCGTACGACGTTAGAGGAACTATTTGAACAAAAAACAAAGAAAAAAAAGAAAAAATGAACCATCGAATAACGTGAATAGCCTGGGCTGTAAATTTTCGAAGTAACCGATCAAAGTCGATCAAAGTTTCGAACTTCGACGTCGAAACTTTCCAGAAGGTAGGAAAGCGAGAAAGAGACAGGGAGAGGGGGAGGGAGGGAGAGGGAGAGAGAGAGAGAGAGAGGGAAAGAGAGACATAGAAAGAATGGAAAGTGTAAAAAACGCAAAATCGATGTGTCCTAACTGAAAACGTAGTTCTGGAAGGCCTTCTGGCGCAGGATGTGAATTATATCCTGCCTCGTCCCGAGATAATTATATTTCCGTAGATACAACCGGATGAACGCAGATCGTCTGTGAAAATATTATCGAAAGAATATTTCTGGTCTCTTTATCAACGAATACGACACGTGTCAGGCCCTTCAACAGTGTGCTGGTTTCTAGTATGGCCTAGGATGTCCTATTCATCGTTAGATATCTTGTTCTTCGATCTTGCTATAATTGGATTCTGTATTCTGGAGCAACTTATTGAAGTAGTTTAATATATTCCTTTCCTGTTTGTACTTTGTTACAGTAATAATACTATAAGTGGACTGCGGATTTTTATGCAAATTAGTATTTTTGAAAACATAATAAAAACGTGAAACTTTTTGTTTATAAAAGTGGAACTTAGTTTGGTAAAAAAAATTGTTTCATCTACCAGGTATTATAAAAAGCACTATAATTTGGATATTTTATATATTTTTTCATATTCATTCTGTGTAATTTTCCGTTTTTAAATTTCCTATAAATGAGCAAAAATCTGCAGTCTATTCGTAAATATTAGTATCACATGATTTAAATTATGTTTATTTGATGAAATTAATATTATGTATTAATAGAACAAGCGTGTGTACTTGATGTACTTCGAAATTATAGAATGAATAATTATCTTTTTTAAAATCTGGATCATTTTGTAACTTTAAGGTATTAAATAATTTTGTATTAAACTTGAAACGATAATAAGGCTTACTTTAGTTTAGGTAAGTAGAGTTTAGTAGATTTTAGAAAATTTCAGTCGATTTTAATAGAATTCAGTAGACGTCAGTAGGTTTCAAATAATTTCAATAGAGTACAATAGATTTTAACAGAAATGGCCATATTTCAGTAGAATTCACTAAATTCCAGTATGCTTCACATTCGGTAAGTGTTCTAATGCCCATAAACGAGAATGTAATTAATGTTTTTAGAATTTTAAGCTTGATTACATTGTGTATGAATTGCTTATTGGAAAAGTTGCATTTCTCTATTATTGAGAATTATAATTTCTGTGTTATTTTACCAAGTTTATTAATATCACATTATACATTGATATGCTTTTCACAAGATCTTGTAACTAATGAAAAAGGTAATGTAAAATATATTTCTTCTATAAAATTACAGTCAGCGAATATTGTCTTTACACTACCGGCCATAAGTGTTTACCCACCTTCAAATTTCGTTACTATTCAAATAACAGGTATTTTATTGTTATGAAAATGTCCGTATCATTAAATCCTAATTATAAGGCTGATAAAATCCATCCAAAATATTCTGTACATACACAATCACTTACTATAAATGAGTTTACAGTTTTTTATGAAAAACGACAATTTTGGAGTTCGGATAAAGAAACCCATTTTTCTGAAATTTTTATAACGGTCAGTAGGGAATAGGTACACAGGTAATACGGGCATCTTATTCTTTTCAAATTTCATACTGCATTTCATACTGCATTGAACTTTCATACAGTAAACAGTTGATTTTCAAGTGCTTAAAGAATTTTGCGAAAATTTTAAATAATGTCGGGGAGAAAAGAATTATCGATTGAAACGCGCACTCTAATAGTGTCCCATCATAGCACCGGAAAAAGTAATAGAGAAATAGCAAAGCTATTATAAGTTAAACCGTAGAATTGTGGACTACAATGTTAAAAAATATGAAGATACTGGCAGTTTATCCAACAAAAAGTGATCAGGGCGGCCAAAAATAACCACACCAACAGAAGATCGGGCAATCACAATAATAAGCAAACGTAATAGAAGAAAAACGGCACCGGAAATTACAGCTGAAATAAATGCATCTTGCCCTGAACCAGTAAGTTTGACAACAGTCAAAAGACGCTTACGGAAAGCAGGTTTGCATGGACGAATTGCCATGCGAAAACCCCTTCTACGCAAACAAAATAAAGCAAAACGGTTACACTGGGCAAGATCGCATAAAGATTGGACATTGGAAGACTGGAAAAGGTGATCTGGACCGGCGAGTTTAAGTTTGAGATATTCGGCTCAAAACGGAGGAAGTTTGTCCGAAGATTGGCAGGAGAACGAGCCCTTGAATCCTGCATATCACCCACGGTAAAACACGGAGGAGGATCGGTTATGGTTTGGGGTTGTTTTGGGAGCATATCTATGGGTGACTTGGTCAAAATAGATGGCATATTGAATAAAGAACGTTATAAAGAAATTTTGGAGACGAATGCCCTTCCATCTGGAACGCGACTAATCGGAGAAAACTTCCTGTTTCAACAAGATAATGACCCCAAACACACCTCCAAATTATGCCGTGGGTATTTAGAACAATTGGAACGAGAAAAAAAAATTGTAATTATGACCTAGCTTCCTCAAAGCCCCGACCTGAATCCCATTGAGCTTTTATGGCAAGAACTAGATCGACAGGTACGAAAAATGGCTCCAACATCTACACAAACCCTCTGGCAATAATTACAAGATGCATGGTCTAGAATAGAACCACTCACACTCACAAAATTATTAAACAGGATGCCGCAATTATGCGAAGCAGTAATAAAAGCTCACGGTGGAAATATCGACGAAACTAAAATTTAGATATAATTGTGATAATTTTTGTAACAAAATTGGAAAAAACATTGTTTTTAGAGATATATGTTGCACTATTAAAAAATAAATTTAAAAAATTGTTTTTTGATTAATATTTCTCTTGTTTTTGTGTTATTTTGAGGGTGGGTAAACACTTATGGCCGGTAGTGTACGTCGTAATTTCACATGAATTACGTTTCCAACATAAATTCATTCTCATTACGCGAGATTTGCAAATTGTAAATCTTTGACATGAGTTTTTAATTTTATTTTAATTTAAAATTAAGAAGAACTTTCCGAAAATGTAAAAAAATTAGAACTAACAATAAAATGAAGTATTCAGTACGAAAAATATCAGAATATCAACATGCTTAATCGAAAATAGTTTTAAACAATGCTGCATAGATCATCTATGCTCTATTTTGAAATTTACCATGTGAGAATGTGACCGATAATTTGTAGACTTGATGGCACCGTTGCATTTAGTTGTATAATAATATTGGGAGTCCAGTTGATCGGCTAGTATTCCAAAGTTCCTCGTGAAAATTGACCAGCACGATGCGCGCCACGCGGCTACTATATCAATTTGCAGTAAATGAATTGCGTTTCGATGAAATATACTGGCCGCCTAAAGTGGCGCTATCGAGAGTTGCTCGTTTGATTGAAACTGTCACAAAAGGAGAATCATTTTTCTATGGGAAAGGGACGAACTTAATATCGTGTAGAATCAAGTTTTTCCACGACGAATGATCTAAACGTTGTTCATTTTACGAATTCATTCAACGTATTTTGTTTCGAATAGGCCATGGATAAATTAGCCTACAGATAAAAAGAAAACGCACTCATTGTATAATTAATAGTTAGATTTGCGCAAAGTGTGTGAATTAGATTTGCAAGAAATTCAAAAATTTGTAAGATACAGTTTAGATGCGTTTTATATATTTATTATAACGTTTGTATGTGAAAATGAAAGAACAAACTCATTCATAATGGTAAACTAAAGTATATTATATAAATATGAATAATAATTTAATATGTTATTATTCATAATAACGTACTGCATAATTTTTCCATCCTATTATTAGAAATTTTGTCTCAAGTATTAAATACTTGATTATATATTTCAGCCATTAATCTCTTGATACACAAATAAAATAGGATTCGACGTGTTCCAAAAATATCATTTAATATAGTTCCACTTTAAGTGGATTTAGTTCTACTAAATATAATAAACAAATGATCATAGATAATATTAATGAACAATAGTGACGCGTTTAAAGAATTACAGATGTTAAATATAAAGTGACGAAATATTAGTAGATATAGTTAAATCCTTAATAATTTGTAGAAGTTTTAAAATTTTTGCTATGTTTCATTAAAAACATAACAATACTTTTCATAATAAAGAGATTTCATTTTATGCATATTTTCAATTCTATTCTCCTTCAAAGTTCAAATAAGTGATACATAATTCTACCCCACTGCAGATATAAGATAGAGAAAAGTCGCTGCACTCAACGTATTAATACACGTTGTTCAAAGTCACGATCTCTGTTAATCGTCTCGTCTATCATATTTTCTGCTAAACACAATAAGCATAGCAAATTCTATAGCAAAAAAAAAAAAGAAAGAAAAAGTTTAAAACTATTTCAGTTTCGAAGTTTTCCATTAAAATCAATTGCAAACCTATCGAGAAACCTGTTCCCTCGATTGAACCATCGAAAATTCAACCAAAACGCGTCCTTCTCCATTGACGAGCGCGTCAAGAATCGCAGCGTGTGTAAACTTTCATCTCCGAGTGACCAGGGCGCTAGGTCCTCTCGACTTCCCTTTCCAATTCCCCGGTCGACTTGCCGGCGTCAAAGGAGGAAAATCTTGAAAAATGAAACGGTGGTCTGCCGGTACTCCCTCACTGGGACTAGCAATGGGAAGAGTACAGAGGAGGAGAGACAAAATACAGAGAAAGAGAGAGAGAGAGAGAGAGAGAGAGAGAGAAAGCGGTAGAGGGAGAATACAGGGCCGTGATGGACGAAACGATTTTAATTGGAAGCTAGAGGAGGGAAACGATGGTAGTAGCGTTGCCTGGCCAAAGCTCGAGATAGGGTGAGGTGAATCGTGGTGGGGAGAGGGAGGGAGAAAGGTTAGAGGGATGAAAGGGAGGCGATAGCGGCTGCTATGGTGGTTCTTTACCCTTGTGCTCGTTCTTCACTCCCTTTACCCTCAGCTACGTACATTTTCGCGCGCACTGTGATATATGTATGGACGTGTAGTACTGTGTGTACATGTACATTCGACGACGCTCGAGGAACATGCAGCAATACCTGCATACACCTCAATATAATCGAGCTGTCTCGTTTCAACTTTTTGTTGATCCCTCCCCCACCCTCTCTCTCTCTCTCTCTCTCTCTCTCTTTCTTTCTGTAGTCGACGATTGTCTTAAACTGTGCAGAATGGCGCAAGGATGGTCGTTTTTTCAGCAGACAAAGTGGAAACCTCCATGGCTTTAGAATAGAGAGTGAGTGAGAGGGAGAAAGAGAGAGAGAGAGAGAGAAGCTTGAGAATAACTCGTGTTCTGTTAAGGGGGGCGGAAAAAGAGGGGGTGGAAGAGCTTAATTCGTTTCCCATTAGAATTTACGCGACTACTGGAATAAAGAGGCTATGAAACTGCCTCTAGAAAGAAAGAAGGTCCGAGGGTGGAAGAGATATAGGGAGAGATGATGAGAAGAATAGGGAGAGAATTCGTTCTTCTTCTTCTTTTTCTTCTTCTTCGTGAAGCAGCTATCGAATTTCGTGAGCGAGGAAATACCGCGGAAAATAAAATTAACTTCGTCGATGTGACGCGGCGTCGATTCATTTCGTTTCGTTCCACGGGGGAGAAATAGAAGGGAAACCGTTTCGAATCAGAGCTTACGGGGGTGCTACGCGATGTAACTCACGCGAGGAACCGGATGAAATCGAGATCGAATTATCGTTTTGTACGTGCTTCTGTGGTTGATGGCGAAGAGTGGTTGATAATCAAGGAATACCATTGTTACATTTTTTTAGACTTTTTCCTTCGAAATTGGTGAAATTTTCCAAAAATACTATATACTTAAATGAAATTCTTCAGTTGATATAAATTTTAAGAATGGCTGCGTGAAGTGGTATATACTGCCGTTCATAAGTATAACTACATTATTGCATTCGTACAGAACCTATTATATGATTTAACCTTGAACTATATCTGTTTTTAAGTACAAGAATGCTTTGGAACTTTGACGTGGTGATTGTATACCGTGCTTATGAATTTTTGATATGTGATTTTATATATTAAAATCATATTTCTTGTATTTATTCCGAAGTAGGTTAAAACTATTTTTAAAATTTATTCAGAAGAAGAATAAAAAAATGTGTTGGTATTGTTAGCTCGAATAATGTTACAATGAAACTTGTTATAAAATTATATTATTGACTTAAACATGAAGTACAATATAAAATTTATGTTAATAGGTATTACAATCTTAACAAATTTCAATTTTATAGTATTCTTGAAAGTAGAATCTACTCATAATTTCAACGAACTATAAACATTAATAAAATACATTGCAATTCATAAATATTAAGATGCCTGTTATATTTGTACAGATATAATTACAGGATTTAACCCTCAATTATATCTGTCTTTAAGTACAAGAATATTTTGGAAATTTTATTCACTAAATCTTTGTATCGTAATAGTAAATTTAATATAACTATTTTAAGAGTGTTTACAATATTTTATAAACTGCTGTTAATTTAAGCTATTGAGATACTAGATCTTTCAGTGATGTAAAAATAAAAATTTAGACTCGTTTCTGAGATAATTAATGCATAGTTAAAAGGTTAAATTTTAATATATTAGTAGAAATGTATGTACTCGTTATATTACGATATCCCAAGCTGAATAATTTTGTAATGACTGTAATATCCTAATACTTATGAATGGAAGTGTGTCCTTTAGCTATGAACTTCGTACTGCATTGTGCTGCCATCTATGCTGCGGATTACAGGCCTTTAAGGCCTGCTGCTTCTTCACGTCTTTCGCAACAGTTCAATTATTTCTCGTATTGTAAATTAATGACACGTAAGAGTATTATTTCACTTGTAAGAGAAATAAATCATACGATGCTTAGTTATATGAGAGAAAAATATATATACGATCGAATATATTTAAGAAAATAGAAAAGTAATTAAATTGTAATTTGAATGAATCACTAAACAAATACCATAAATGTCTGACGATAAAGATGAAATTTAATCACAGTTTTCAAGTTACGATGTGGAAGTGATTTAGAACTTGCTTAATTAACTGGAAAATCTACATTTATAACTAGAATGAATTCGACGTTTAAGTATCTCATTTACTATCAATTCGGAACCTTTGACTTTCGATTATCCATGTATTGCTTGAACCAAAAGTGTTCATGTCATTCAGACGATTACAAATATCACAGTATATTTGTTGCAAACGTTCCAATCAAGTTCGATAACAGCAATTACCGATGACCCCTGCGGCGTCGTTGAAAAACACGATGTCGGTCATCAGTATACTTCACAGCACTTAGCGTGTTAAGCCGTTTATAGTTGTTGAGAACGAAAGATCAAGATGGTACGTCGAAAGAATATAAAACTATAATATAAATTGTATGATATTACATTATACAATCTATTAATGAAAAAGAAACATGATACTAGCCATGTTCCAAAAACATAATATTTTATTAATCTATTACCACTCAATAGAAGAATAGTACTCCCAAAATTCAACAGTTCATATCAAATTTATCTAAAAAAAAAAACGATTTAATTGAATTAATTCGATTATATTGACGTTACACAATATTGTAACATATTAAGATTTGACTATTTATTTTAAAATAATAGTAACAGTTCTGATTTCATTATTAATTTTCAAGTAATAATTCTCGAAAGTCATCAGCTTAGCACTGACTTAAAAAAAGTGATCATTCTCTATATTTAAGCTATTAACTGAGATCTTTTTTAGAACAAGAAATGTATTTTTCTAATGTATAATACAAAATTTTATATATACTAATGTATATATAAAAATAGAAATAATTATAATTACTTAATTTATTTTGGTTCTTATACGTGTGAACATGTACTTTATATTTAATATAGGCATAACATTGTGCAATTAGAAATGTGTAATCTCTCAATACATAAATTATATTCTGTTAATTATATTAATTACATATAAATAATACTCTGTTCTAAATATTTCTGAACCAATGACGAGTTAATTCGTATTCCCCAATTAGCACGTTAAACTAGTACACACACTCATTAAAATACATCTAATCTGCATTTAACTCGCATCCTATTAAAAATAATTCCTACAAGTATCTTTGAATATTGTTGCAAGACTCATCTGTTATCTAAATCCAGGTTAACCTATTCTCCAAATCACCTAAATTGCAACTTGACATACTTGAGCTGAAGACACAGAAAAACCTTTTCTCGGTGGAAAGTACCTTCAGATAAGAATTCTCACGACGCAGGGCTCTCACCAATGAATCTTCCGTGCAGCACAATGGAACAAGCGAAAGCATCGAAAGGAGTAGGGTAGAGAAGAGGCTGATGAACGATTGGCCGCTCGTAATAACTGGCTTAACGAGCCGATAATGTCTGGAGATGAAAAAAATGAGCGTTCGTTTGCTGGCAATGTAAGCAACGAACTCAGCAATAAGTGAGCGAGCGAGCGCGCGAGAGAGAGAGAGAGAGAGAGAGAGAGAGAGAGAGAATGAACTCGAGGAAAACGAGAGCAAGGAGAGAAAAAGAAGATACGATAATCGAATGATATATTCTTCCATGTTGGAAAAACGCGTGGCAAAAGCTCGCGGGCAAATGGGCCAGAGCTTAATACGTTTCCCATTAAAATTGATGTGGTGCGACCGGGAGAAACAGAGGGAAAGAAAGAGAGGTGCAGCCACGAAAAGCCGATCGTTCTTCACGATCGGATCCGTTGAAGCACGCGCGTTCGAGTGGACCTTCAATCGAGCAGCTTGATACGGCATCGAGCTTGTTCCTTCTTTCTCTCTTTTCTTCTTCCTTTTTTTTCTTGTTCTTTACACCACTGGTACAGCCCACGCCTCTTTTCTTCGAGATCCAAGCGACAAGCGGACCGTGGAAAAGCCGTAGAAACGTTTCGTGGTCTTCTCGCGAGGAATTTTTTCCGAGTGGGGTACACGCTGGAGGAAAGAGATCGAAATCAAAGGAGAGCTGGTCCGTGTGAATTCGAGTACGCGTCTCGGGGATCCTTAAGGGCTGTATATATATACACGCGGATTGAGGGGCGCCTACACGCGAGAGAAGAAAAGAAAGAGGAAAAAGGCGGCGAGGAGAAAACGCGACGTGGAACACGCTCGACTTCCGCTCATGACCGATTAACGATAGTCGATTAGAATTTACTGACTCGTGAAATGGAGCGTTATTACTTTTATACTCCTTCAACGGATCACTCTCACCCCTCTTAAGAGCTTTTTCTTAGTTCTTTTCGGTGTCTTTCGCTTGTTTTACTCGTATTTTAAATTGACTTTCTTTTATATAAATCAATGAATTCTTGAAGTGCAGCCAGTCGCAGAAATATTCATCTATGTAACTAATATCGAGAGAATTGAAAGAAAATACAAACAGAATTTTTAAATTAAAAATGCAGAAATAAACTTTTATTAATATAAAACGATATAACGTTCGTAGAAATTAATAATTATTGCATAAAAAAGAACAATTTAGTGATATGTTATAACATAAGAATAAGCTGAGACAGCAGAACTATTCGTCCATAAATAGTTTTCTAATTTATACTTACACTACTTTCAAGATTAATTAATTAAATATTACAAAATTAATACTTAGTAGGATATCTTTTGGATCTAATTATACATTCAAGTCTTCTAGGCACTGATTTAACTAGCTTCTCTTATCAAATCTAGGGATATTCTGTTTTATTTTTCTTTGAATCGTTGCTTTATTTCTTTTTGATTTTTACGAGATATTTCTTGTATTTTTTGTTTTTTAATTTCTGTCCACAAATGTTCGGTCGCGTTTATGTTTGGCTACTAGGGTGGTATTTGAAGATAGAGTCATATTATAATAGATAAAATCATTAAATTTCTCTTGTTTGTGCGATAATTATTAATATTTGCAGCAATTAAAAAGCATTATATTGTTTTACATTAATAAAGGTTTACCTCTATATTTTTAACTTAAAAATTATATTTGCATATCATTTCAATTCCCTCCATTCACATCGAATACGTTAGTGTTAAAATACTAATTAAAGGTGCAAATTTGCAACCGAATGCATCCAATACGAAAAAATATTCAAATTTTATGTAACCTAGTAAGTGAAACTATTTTCTACCAAAGTTTAGCTTTCTTTACTATATTCTCAAATATATAAGTTTGCATAAAAATCCGCAATTTAAATATTACATTAAAATGATAGGTGGTTAGCACCAATATACATGTGTATTAAAAAAATGATAAGATGAAGAATTAAAAGATTTCAAAATTGTAATTACAAATAATTTAAACTTTGTACAGTCTGATAAAATTAGTAAAAAAGAACTGTGAATTAGATCTATTTTTTGGAAACACTTTTATCATTCCAATTGGGAATTTAATAGATTATTATGTGATAGATGTTACATGATTCAACGATATGGGAGGAATTCAAGCAGTAATTCCAATTTCTTTTATTCTCTATTCCCTCTGGTTTTCGTTGATTTTTGATTATGGAACTATGATAATTTCATTTTTCCGCTGTGGAGAAATTTGTACGTTTTATGATTGCATTTACATTTCGTGATTTATGGTACACGCGAGGGACCAAGAAAACGACACGGGGACTGCACTCGGTTTTGTGTTTTTACGCTGACTTTTCGACGGGTAACAGCGCGTGTTTATCTGCTGTTTAGAGAATACAGCGCACCCTTCATAAACAAGCAGCTGTTTTATCACGACACGAATGCGCATCCTTCGTAGCAAAAGGATTTGCGAAAACAGAAGCAGAATGTTGTGAAATGTTTACGGGAAATGCGTAAAAAATTGGTTGAAAGTTGATTGAACCCTTTCTACGAGAAAAAAATAAAAATAGAAAAAATAACCCTAATTTAATATTTCTAACTCTTGACCTTATGATTTTTCAATCGTTACTTATCTACGATTACCAAGGTTAACTAAAAAAAAACTAAAAAAATGTACGATTTATATTTGTCAATCAATTTTAAATTGAAGCTGAAGTTCGAATAGAAATAAAAATTTAATGGACGTAGAATTATTCTTTTCTCATATTTTAATGAACTGCGCTAATTTATCAGCCTTATTATTTTATTTAGATTAATTTATTAATAATTATTTTATATTTATATATAAATTGTATTTAATGGCAGTTATTACTTTACAATAGTTCGAAATTTACATATAAATCAATAATTATTTGTAATTACTTTAACCTATCTATAGTTAAGCCTATCTCGCAGTTACGTATTGATTGGTTCCAAAATACCTGAAAAAGCTGAAAAAGATGTAAGTTGGGGTGAACGTGATAGTTATACGATAGAAGTAGGTTTTAAATAGTTAATAAAAGTGGCTTTATTAATTAAAGTTAGCCTATACTCATAATTAAACTATATACATGGTTAAATAAAAAAATATACGTAATTATTGCACACGAATAGTTGTATATATTGCGATTTTTAATTATCAAAACAAAAGATAAACAACTATCAACAGGATTCTTAAGAATGGCCATAATTCTCGGAATGTAATTCTTGCGGTCGGAAATAAGCATTGAAATAATTAATATCCATCAGTGTTCTACTTTTTGCCAAGCGCTACGCTGCAATGATGTGAGAAATTGAAATATCGCGATTCCTTCGAGGATCGACCGGTTCCACGCTCGTTCGTGTGCGATAAACGCTAACGCGAGGCCGTCCGTCTCGTCCTTTTCTTTTTCTACCCGTGTTAAAACCCGCGTCGATGACAGCATCTTCGCGTTTCCGTGTTGAGAAGCAAGCAGGCTTGTACTCACGCCTACGTGTCCGATTATTATCATCAGTTGATCGTATCAGCGTGTGCTGAGGCTTGATGACGGTTGATCATTTGCCGTGAAATGTCATAATCTATACACGAATACGCGTTTGGAACAGAAAATGGCGAACTGTTTTCTAATATTTCGAGAGGATAGTAATTATACTATTTGAATTAGTAATTATTCTATCTAAATTTAAAAAAATACATTCGTATTTGAATCTGTCATTTTCGAAGAGTTTCGTGTTAATTCAATGACTAAGTTCCTTAGAATTTCCATAATTTTTCTCGCTATTTAGATCTGATACTAAATCGGGTCACATTGAGCTTTATTTGATGAGAGTTTTATCCGAACAACTATGGGTTGCTAGTTAGTCACAAAACGAGGTAATTGCGAAACTTTGTTAACAAAATCCTACTGAAACTAATTTTATCCTACAAATATCAGCACTAATTTGTAAAATTAGATTTGAATAAAATGTTCCTAAGGAATTTGCAGTTCTGTCGATGGAACCGATGTAGCCAAATCGTAAAGTTAATTAGGTGGCAAAGTATATGTAATCCGATTGTTAAAACAGCAATTTTATCGGATGTTAGAAACTTTCAGCCTCGATTAGGGTTGTTCAATGTCAACTTGGAATTATTGTATTTTTAAAAAATGTATGTGTCTTAATCGTTCACAGTTACAAGTTCACTTTTACCAATACGGAAATTACTATTTATAACATATCTTAAATGAATGTTTATAAGCAGAAATTTTAAATATTAATTCACAAATAATAAATGACTCTGAGTGCAGCTACGTCAATCGGTGCCGCCATATAATGCTTTAATTTAAGATCTCATTTTATTGCTTCCATCAACTATACACACCTTTTCAGTGCCTAATTAACATCTAATTTTTCAACGAATTCTTCGTTAAAATTTTTTAATTGTTTTCAATTTAGAAAAATGTGTAACCCATTATAAGTGTTTACAATATCTTCAATCTAAAAAGAAAACATTACTTGTGAAATAATGATCCATGATTTTAATTTCGATGCAGCAGTGTATCGCAAACACTACGAATATGGTTATAGACTTAAGATATTCGTCTTACGAGGGACAAGGAGCAGATAAATTGTTCGTTGAAAAAAGAAAGTGTTCTTATCGACACTGTCAGGGTTGTATGGGTGAGAGATTGAAATCATGGTTTGACGCTTTTCAGTGCGAATTGGCCGCCACGGTCGCATGTTATATCGCTCCTCACAAGGACACGAATACCACTGTAACCACTTGGTTCGAACGTCCACGACTCTTATTCTTGCTTTTTATGATTACCACTGACCATCCGTGGAACTAGTTACAAACTCGTGGAATCTTCACGATTTACACGAAGATTAGCAGTCCTCCGTGAAACTGAAGGACAAGGTTCAATGATCTTGTTGAAACTATAGAGCGATTGGATTTTTGTAAGAAGTGTTCTGCTTTAACGTATAAATGTATTTATTCATACAGTAGGTTGAATTGAGGAAATAAAATTGTATAATAAGAACCTAATAATTTCTATTAAAGACAATAAAATTGCTTGAACGAAAGGCGTTGTGTAATTGTTTTCAAAAGCAATCAATAATTCTGAATTATCTTGAATAACTTCAAGGAAATAAAAATTACAACATAAAACTTTCTATATACAAAGTGCCTAGTGAGGAGTTCGACAAACTTTACCCACGTATTCGGCAAGTTATTCTAAGCAAACAATGTCGTATACATTATAGGTCTCACTTGTTTCGTTAGTTAATTATATCGAAAATAATATATTACGCATACTTACAGTAAAACAATAATTCCAACCTATTTAATTTAATCTATTTTTGATGTACAGGTTATCACAGTCTACAGATAACGTTCAGAATCTGTTTCTGTTAAACTTCTAAGGATATTTTGGAGAATAGATTAGGATATCACTGCTGCATGCTCAGCTACCCTAGCTTTAATACTAACGCTGTAGAAATCTTATATGAATATTATATCTGTATATTCTGCATTTGAAAAAGGACTAGGTATCGTTCACACTGTCATACTAATCAAATCAACTGTAAAACATAGACTGAATACCATGCACAAGCTTCATCTTCATCTTTGAAACTTATGCCTGCTTTTGAAGCTAGCATAAAGTACGCTTATCTCGTTAACGAAAGGAATGAGACCCTATAGTGTACATGACATTTTGTGTTCAGGATGACCTGCTTAATACAGTGGCAAAATTTCTATAATGCCTTACACGATAACGTTATTTAATACGTTCCTTTCTTACTTTTAATTTCAGTAGTATTTTTCTTAAAATCAGAAATTTCATAATAATTTTACATTTGTAAAATACAGTGAATATGAGATACTTCGATATTTTCTCCAGTTCAACATGTTTTTTTTAATGTAAATAATACGTTGTATACTTCGTAACTTTCTTATGATTGATCCGATACCATATTTTACCATCGACTTTCAATTGCTTGTCGCTCAGTCATTATACCACGCGTGAAACGTACGTTCGATCATAAGCAAGCGTAATCAGATATACTTGTCACGCGCTTTATCGTGAAGGTATTCATCTTCAGCCTACCTAATCGTCTTTCAGTCGATGAAAAGCGATGTAAAGTGTTCCACGACTTCACGAGTGGTAAATCCGCTTGACTTCGCAATGATGTCAATGACGATCAATATTGTCAATTTATTCGATCGACCGGTAACTTGTAAACACACAACCTTCGCGTGGAAATTAATCGGAGGCGATGGATGCGCGTAGGCGTGGACAGCTAGTCCACTTAGTCTCTTAACGGTGTTTCTGAATCATCTGCTTGACCGGCTATTGAAACGGATACGTCTAATTATCGTAGAAAATGGTAACAGTAACTCGCGGATTTTCATATGCCCGATTTAGGTAAATTTTCGTAATTCGACGTGTAATCCTTCTAAATCCTTTCCTATGCATATTGAGTATTATTATGTTGGATAATTAAGATAACTATGGTAAAACAGCATAAATTTGAGGAATTTTGGAGTCTGATTGTTTAATAGTTTTAACACGTAATTTGATACTTTCAGTTCCCCCCTCCCTTTTTTAAGGATTAATATTTAGACTTGAGAAATATTTAAGAATTGATGATTATTATCGATAAAGTGTATCTATTTCTTTTTATCGTAAGACCGATTGTGAAATAAAATTGCACAATTGTAGTCTGCAATGCAATAATATATTAAATTTTCTGTAAATTTGATTTTTTTGTCGTAAATATAAAACTTTAATGTTATAAATTGTAAACGTAGAATAACACGTTTCTCAAAAAGGGGATGGTACATAAAGTGTGGTTGTAAAATAAAATTTATTTTTTTTTGTTAAAGAAATTGTTTTGTTAGAGCACGCAGTGAAAAAAAAAACATCTAGCTGTTAAAGAAAGTTACTTAACGACGCAACAACTTTACATTTTCGATTTTCTAATTTGTGACTCGTTTCTTTCACTGAAGAATATCAGTATTCAAGAGTATGAATCATATTCTTAAGTGCTTGAATTTATGTTTCATATAACGCTTGTACAGTATTCTCGATATCAAGGGCTTACATACATATACGTAACTGTGAAAGCAACCCTGTATGCTCTATTGCCACTTCGCTTCGTTATCGAAATTACCTTCCCCCTTTCTTTCTTTTTTCTTCTTTTTCTCTCTAATATAGTGGCACTTTTTTGTAACAAAGCTCGTTGACCTACATCCCGTTGCGTTTCGCTAATATCGAGCATTTTACCGGCGGTTCTCACTTATGCGTGATTTCACGACTACCCGACGGAGGCCGTAACTTCAAACGCTTAATGTAATAAGCGATAACGGCCAAGTAATAATATGTAACGTTCAATGTAACGCCGTACAGAGCTTTATGGAATCAACCAAGCTAATAGCTTCCGTGATAAAACGAGAAAAAAAGAACATATGCATGTAGCATTCTGCTTAAAATTAACGAAGGCAATTTTGTTATTTTTAGGTTGAAGTCGATAATGTAAATGTCCGAACCATCTCTGCTCTAGAAACAGAATTTAAAACAATATACCATGGAGTTTTTAATTATGGAGATTAATTATTAACTACAACGATGGTATATGATTATTTTGTATGAATTCACGAAGCAAGAAGTTTTGTAAAATTTCAAATAAAACAAGAATACTAATTCATATTAAATCAGAATGTTAATTTTTATTTACTTATTTTATCTTATGAATCATTCCTAACGAATTAGGAGGAGTTTCAGCATTACTTTTGTCAAATTTAATTTGTTTGTATTAGACGTTTATGTAAAAGTTTTGTAAAAACAAATGAATTTTATTCAAGGAGAAAATTATTACATTGATTTTTTTATTAATAACTTTATCATGTTTACTTGTTTAGGAGTTTAAATTATCGAACATGCTTATATTGTATTAAATAATTTATTTAAAATAAGACATTTTACAACCTTTAATACAGAGGTTAAAAGGTTCCCATCTTCTTTCATTAAAAATATTTTATAGGTTAGAGTTATCATTTCAGTGTAAAAGCCTCTTTAAAAATTCATTCACTTCAGAAATATTGAACTATCGTTTCACGATAAACGTCAACTTCTCTATTTTTCGTTAGAACGTGGAATTTGAGAAACATACCAAAGTTACACAGTATGAAAATGTTTAAAAACTTTCTTTATTACTACTTGCTAAAACAGATTTTCCTACACATTCAACATGAAACACGAAAGGAACCCCTCCGAAAAGTATCCAACAAAAGTATCAGTAAATTCATAAGTTACTTAAGACCGTCTATCTTGCATCGCAAAGTCTCGAAACAAAAAGTATTTACAAAAACAGACCGCGTAACAGCTTAGAACGAATTAATGAGGTACACCGTTCCAACACCTATGGACCTCCAACGTTTCGAAGCTTATTCACCGTTTCATCCGTTGGAAATAGAACAACGATTTTCATTTTCCACGTTCATAAATCCACGAGCGGTGCGCGAAACAACGCGGGGTTCTCGTATTCACGGAGATACACGGTCCGCGCAGAATTAATTAACGGAAATGCGTGGGCGTTAACAAGCCGTGTGTGGCTCCGGTGTGCTTTTGACATCGGCACTCGTTAATCGGTACCATTAACAGTCGATAGGGATCGTCGATAGGCTGGATCGTTCGTTCGGTTGCTTTCGCCTCGTACGTTATCGTCTTATAATATCTATGGTCCGTGATCGGTCTGCCTCGCCCTGGCTCTCCCTATAATGTAATCTGGTGATATAGAATCTGAGAGCGCGGTTCAGCTATTAATTAAAGCCCTTCCGCTTTGCAGAGGAGGTCGGCTCGTTAGCTCACCTACGCGAAGAAAGCAGTGATTTAGGAATGTCTCGATACCCGCGTGAACTTTCCAAACCGCTTTTATCTCTAATTTTGCCTGTTTTATATGTAACATACTATACATAAGGTGTCCCTTTATTAATGGTATAAGCGAAAAGGGATTAATTTTATGTGAAAAAGTAAGTCGAAAATGTAGAATAAAATTTGTTCATTTGAGGCATTGTTTTCGAACAAAATTAGTTTAACAATTTGTTAAGTACGCACGTACTTGATCAACTTTTGGCTGAAGTAAGACTTCACTTTTCGAGTGAAAATTATCTGTACTGGATCGGCCACGATGGCAGAATACATTGGCCACCATGATATCCATCTTATTACCGTCAGACAGTTATTTGTGAAGTCACGTTAAATGTATTGTGTATAACGACAGCATAACGAGCAGTGAACAATTACGAGAAAAAATTATAGCATTTGATTGATTAAAATTGCATAATGATACGTTGGAAAACGTTCGAATTAGTTTCTTTATATGTATTTTGCTTTAATTCAGTTCTAAAAGTATTCTGCTTCAGAAGCATTCAAAATTAACTTTTGATTTTCGCACCTTTTCATGTCTATGACTTTAAACAACTATAATCGTTGTTTTCGGGAAATCATAAGTGTTCAGTAAACTATAGTTCCATTAAAAGAAAAAAAATAAATAAACATGATCTTCACATTTCCTAAGCATATTTACTTGAGGAAGAAATTTGCCTACCACATGATATTCTTCTTCACAATCAAACAATTTTTGTTCGAAACATTTTTCCTATCTTCAAAATTGTAGAAATTATTCAGGTGGCCCGTCTCAGGTAGACACATCCTGTACATACTCTAGCATATATAATACAATCGCATAGCGAGGATGAAAATATTGCTACACGCTATACGAAATTTTCATCTTTCAAAGATTGTAGTACGGCAGCTAATAAACTAGAAGAAGTATCATCAACTGCTTTATATTTAGCTTTTCATCAACTCTAAGGCTGTTACACACACTTCCTTAAAGTCTCACTAACTTCCTGTTCCGTGTCACTCCGGCGTTCTCCATTGTCTAGGATAGCAGCAAAGCCGAGCTTCATGAAGGCGCGCTGGCTGGTTGGCTTGGCCTAGGCTGGCATTCTTGCCATCGACAAAGGAACAGGACCAAAATAAATCCGCAAAGCCAAGGTTAAAATCGATGCAGTAGTCGTTTAGTTGGGCCGCGTGGGTGGGAAAGAGACGCGAAAGAGGGAGGAGGCTTTTCTCGTCGTTTCATCGTGGAAGAGGGAAGAAGAAAGGAGGAAAATAAAGGAGGGAGATGAAGCGGAAGGACGAGTCGCGAGGGTTTGAGGGTGGAAAAAATGGCGAAGGAGCGAGGGGTTCTGCGTTTGGCAGATCGTGGATATTGGAAGGAGGCCCGACGAGGTCATAGAAGACGATCTCGGGGGTGAGAGAAGAAGAAGATTCGTTCTTATACTACTGAGATTTCTTTCTTCTCTCTAACTTTTGCTCGAGAAATCATATTCCGCTAACTCTTGCTATTAGAAACGTGAACGGTTTAACCGATGACCGTGTACATGCGTATTTAATCATTTGAACGTGTTTCGTCGTAGAACAAGTTTCATATTTGTTAAAATTCACCGATATTACTATAATATTCACTCTTGACTTCTAAGGTTGATATAATAGTGGCAAAGCAGAGTGGCGGGAGAGCTAGACTCAAGGGGGTGAGCTGTCCTAGCAGGACCCATCTGACTTCGGTGTGTTTTAGGGTTTTATAACACGTCGATTACTATTAAGGATTGAGTGGACATCAGAAAGGTACATGACCCGCAGAAATATTCACGTAACTTTTGAATTAAAAAGAACGTGTAGGTATGTTGGAGTTTGCTGCTTTTTACTGATCAATTAGGAAAAAAGTTACATCTCACGGTTTTGTACTTCATCGATTAAACCCCATTAAATTGTTTTGTATATTAGATTTATATGAGATTAGAAATTGTGGCTTTGAGCGTGTGTTAACCCTTCCTCGAAACGTTTCTCGAAAAAAGTTTTTGCGTAGACATAGATTTAAAAAGAATTAATTTAATAATATGCTTTGAAAAGAAATAGCCTCCGAAAATAGCAGCGTTAGACGTCTGTGTCATAGAGCCAGAGTCCTAATTTTGTTCTAATTCTTTCAATTTAATTGAAACGTGGCAAGTAGCATGATAGCATTTCTTTTATTCTGTGTTGAAAAATGATAGCACATTGTTCGCCTTATATTGATCATTGCCAATTGATGCACTCGCTTTGAAAAGCAAGTATCGTGGCACTTTTCAACATGAAATTTTCAACACTCAAATGGTTGATAAGAATCGAATTTTTGTTAGATAGAACTCGCTTCTTCGAATTCTATTGTTTACTATACAGAACATTGACATGATCATCCGGAACACGGTGATCAGTTAGCGGAAACGTGTGGATATTATCGAAGAGTTACTGGGCAAATATTTGAGCGGTGCTAATACGGAATCGCGTGAGAAGTATAGTATTGTGGTACGAAGAAATGCGGTAGGAACTTGTTAGTTTTAAGAGGTTTTATGCTCTGTTTGAAACTTTTATGTGAAGAAACTGGGGAAGAGAGTAATAACACTTTTACAGATACCATTCTTTGCGGCTTTCTCGATTTTTGTTCAGTACGATTTTGGTTAATATTAGGAATTATTTTCGTGGTATGGTATTACGTATTGTCTACCTAAGGAAATATAAAAATATGACGTATTCGTAATATTAAAATTAATATTAATCCTTACGAGCATTTGAATTTAATTGGTTTATGAAGAGGTAAATTATATAATCTACAAGTATCTTAAGCATAATTAGAAAATTTGATTGTACATTCATAAATTACCAAATTAAATAATTTCTCATCCATTGCAAGTGATCGTTAGAAATCTAATCTATTGTATAGTTTAATACATGTACCTTTAAGAATCATGCAATATAAAAATTCTTAATGGGTAGATTTTTAACTATTACGTCGACTTACTTTCTTACATTACGCTTATGAACCTCTTTCGATCATTCTTCTATCCTGTTATAATATTGCATCATAATAACCACACGCTAACATTTTCTTTAAGCCTTTCAATATTCAAAAACAGCTGAAGAGATTGAAAGAATCATTATTGAATTTCTTGATTCAAAACCATCTTCTTTTTTAGAACAGGGTATTCGAAAGTTGCTCGATAGATGGGATAAACGTGTAAAAGGTGATGTTTCAAAAGCGCCATAATTGAAAAATTAATTATAACGAATGTGAATATTTAAACTTGAGAAACGCATATATGAGTTCATAGTCCATGCCGACAACTTTCATCTGACGCATATATGCGTCTATAATACTCAAAGAGTTAACCCTGCCTTCAGCTCCTCAGATTCTTCTTTTCTTTTAAATTTTCAGACAGTTTTATATCAAATGCTAGAAAAACAACCAATTCTTCAAACAATTTAAATACTGAGCGATAAACCAAGTTTCATGTATTAACGTTCAAGATATATTATTCCGAGTCCTTCTTAGGCTTCGTTAAAACAAATTTTTGTTATCCATTTTTTTTCATTGCGATCTACACCGCAAACCGATACGAGTACATGACAGGGGTGTTAGAATCAAACCTTTTACACTACCGAGTTATAAAGCAGTGATAGTCTCAATGCTTACTCTTACGAATGGAAATTACCACTTTTCAGTAACTGCTTCTTGCTACATGTTCAATCTGCCACTGTCAAAAGTAAAATCTGCACGATGCCAGTAATTGCCTCGACGAACTTTCATCAAGTAGGGGTAGGTTGAAGGCGTCGTGATCCACGATGCCTTGACGGTGCATCAAGGAACAGCCTCTATCTAGTAAGCAGGTTGGCAATTAAATTCCATGAAGCTAGGTCTAGAGACTCGATAGACGCGGAGAGACCGATAACCAGGCGCGTGCCTCTAATGAGGAATCGGAGTAGGTGCAACGCGCACCTACTAGTAGCAGGATCGTTTCTTGTGAGAGAAAGAGAGAGAGAGATTTAGAGACATTTTGCGTCGCTTGCCCCCACCCCTTTCTCTTTCTCTATCCCGCTTCTCTTTCGCTTGTTATTACTAGACGTTAATCTCGCCAACACGGCAGGCCGCGTAATTCAAGAAGCCTGCCCTCGTTACAGTAGCATTTTAGCGTCGCTGCTCGATAATAGAAACGTTCGCCGAGGGTTGTTAGCTACGTGACACGATGTCAATTCTGGAACTGATGTTTTACAGTCAAGAGCTGGGGTGTAGGAAACGTATAGAAGGGAAGCGTATAGCTTGTGCGCTCTTGAGTGACTAGTGTGTCGTTCGATGAGGGCGATGGGATTTGGAAAATTCTAGATGATTCTTCTTCTGTTTCTAATAATGTTTGAGATATTAGCTCAATATGTGCTTACTACTTTTAACTTTGAGGGTGATTTTTGCTCCTTGACTGTGAACGATTGACGATAAAAAAAAAAGTAAAACACTCAAAATATTGTTTTAAGAACTACTTCGTATACCAAACTTTTATCAATATCGGAGATTATCACTTAGAATAAAGTTGTCTTGTTAGCGTGCAAGTAACTCGATATAATAAAATAATAATTTTCAAATATTTCATATCACTTGCACAAGTAAAAGTAACGCATTTGATAAAATGTGAAGTGAAGTTAAAGTATTTTAAAGAACATAGCATTGTGTTAGAGTGCACAAATGTTCGAAACAGACAAATTTATGCAATGATATACCGCAAAATTAAAAAATGTATTAAGTATATTCATTTTTCTCATAATATGGGGAACGATCGGCAAAAAGTGTTACTATTTTTGAGGACAGTAAAAAAATTAATTTTATCCTTTACTTCGAAAGAAAAAGATCCGACAAAAGTTCCATTGAGTATCAATTTCATATACGAACCACTAAAATTATCTACGAGCTACACTTGCCAGAATACTTTATCAGCTTACAAATTCCTGGATCATTCGTAGAACGCTACTTCGAATGCTTTAGGATTATACGACCATCCCACAAGCTGTGTAAACCTAACCCCCATCGACAAGCTTCTGGACTTTCTCCATCAACCTCCCGATCGAAGAGAATTGTAAGGAAAAAGAAAGAAAGAATCAACCGAAAGGCTAAAGAGACATGTCGTTCAGTATACATACAGTTTGTTTTTATGAGTGTTCCTGTTGGTCGAAAGTTCATGGGCGAATGCTTTCACATGAAATTCATGGTCTGGCGGGAAACGGATGGAATAGAAATTGGTCGCCCTATCGTTTTAGAGGGATCATCACGATGCATTCAAGAACGTAGCAGTTGGCGAAGCAAGTGGATTGATCATTTTAAAACTTCAAATGATTCGAGTGTATAAGTTGAACATGTCACGTTACGTGGAATAGGTGACAAGTGTGATCTTGTTTTAACCCTCTCGAACCAAATACTTTTGTTGGAACAAATATTTCAGACAATTTCAATATTAACACTTTACTGTATGCATAACAATTTTTCTTTCACAATTTTAAAACGAATACTTACTGTTATATTTATATAAATTCTTACAACTTATAAATATGTAAATTGTGTAATTTGCTTTGTGGATATTGTTCAATTAAAATTAGCAAACTAATTTTTATAACAGACAAGCATTACTTATGTACAATACAATAAAAAAGTATGAATGAAGGTAACATTTATAATTTACTAGAGTGTCCGTTAAGACTGAAATATCTGTCTATCGTGAATCAACGAAAATTATATTAAAAATAAATGTAATATTATACCAAATTTTAATTTCATATTATATTAAATTATTATTTTATATTATTATTATTATATTCTTATTTTAATATTATCTTAAATTTTATTAGAACTAAATATGTGTACGCACTGGTATACATAATTATTGAAACTAACAATGTAAGAAGTTTTAATCCTTTATATGCTTCTAATACGTATATTTACCACTTATTGCATTGTTCTATATTACACGTAAATAATGTGAACATCCAAATTTAACAAACTATCTCAAGTAAGTATACTTGCTACACTCTTGTATACAGCTATGTCATATAAAAAAAACCGTACTAAAATTTTTGACAAATTATCATTTTGCAATGAAAAGGAAGTCAATTCTCCAAACTAAAACTTTCTTTCGATTATCTCGCAGTATTGCCTTATAAAGGGTTAAATGTACATGAAATATACGTGAAAAAATAATATAGGATAGATAGCAGATGTTTTTGAATAGCAAGTAACAAATATAGTAATTATTTCACTGTTTTTATCTAACGATGCAGGGATATCACGAGAATGAACACAAATGAAGAAATTGAAAAATGTATATGTGTTTCATCGCGATACATAGTCCACAGAGAATATTTTATTGAAATCCACGTATGGGTTCATAGACGCGAAAGGGTTAAAGCTTTTTCATCACGATTTCTATGGTTGCTGATGTATTTTTCTCAGCGATATTTATTTCATTCTTCTGACAAGCATTCTTCTTTTTTTCCTGTTTCTTTTTATATTACGTTCGATATCGAGGATCACATACGCGATTACTAACGATCATGGTGTACACAAACACGCGAGCAACTCTCTTTGGTACCGATCCGCGGTTTTGTGGAATTATCGTATTTCGATATGACCGAAAAACATCAGCGAGATTTGCGTTTTTTCATTTTGCGCGACGGGCATTTGCCCCAACGAAAATTATTAATCTCCGCTTCCCTCTTAGTTCGCGCGTCAATGAGTCGAATGTACGGGGTGTCCTCCGACGAACGGAGGCAGACTGTGGGAATCGAAGAGGAAATTTAATTGTTGAGGGAAAGTAACGCTTCGATGAATGTAGATTGCGAAATAGTATTAAAAATAGAATGAATAACTTTTGTTGCTAAACGTATATAGACAGAATTTCTTGAACATGGAATTACGAATAATTCATCAGATTTGTGAAATAATAATTTATATGCAAATTACTTTCTGCCTGTGTAAAGTATTCTATAAAAAATATTTATTGAAGTTACTTTTAATAGTGAATTCAAAATTTACAAATCTTCTGCGAACGATATTGTGTGTATTATGACTTTAAAAATAGTAAAGAACATCTTTTAAAATTTATAGAATGTACCAATAGATCTCTATTAATGAAAATCGAACATGCAGTCGAATTAAAATTAATTTGCAGATAATTCAAATGTATGTAAGGTACTGTTAAGGTGTACAGATGTATACGATATGTAGGTAGATGTAGTGTAACGTTTGTATGTAAGAATAAAAGAGCAAACAACTCATACATAATGTTAAACTAAACTATATTATATAAATATTAATAACACGTGGTCAAACGTTCGAGTAGGTATACGTTATTATACATAATGACGTGCTGTATCATTCTTTGATTTTATTATAAGAAATTTTATCTCAAGTACAGTGGGTGAATAAATTATTATGATTACTTCGAAATTGTAATGTATTTCAGCCATTAATCCTTTGATATTCAAATAAAATAAGACTCGATGTGTCCTAAAAATATCATTTAATATAGCTTAACTTAAATTTATGTAAGCTGTATAAGATACAGAATATTTACATTGCTAAATATCGTAAAACAATGTTAATAGATAATATCAATAAACAAAAATTAAGTAACAAATTAATTTATAGAACTCTTCAAAACAGTCTGGTAAATGCAGAGGTATTATGAAAAAAGTGAATACAATAATTAGCATACAATTCTTGGCGTCTCGCTGACGTTTCTGAGGTGTCTTTGTATGTTTAGGGGTTAAATAATCTCGTGCGATTAAACAGTTTAGATTTTGAAAATAACGTGCTTTAATTATATACAATTATTTATAATTATAATAACAGCAGTATATTATGATCACGAAGTTTGCATAAGACACCTTGCCGTATAATAACGAGTCATACTCGTGATGCAGATTATAGACAAGATGAGAATATAGACAAGTGGCAAAAGAAGAATTACATGTCAGTAAATCGATTTGTATCTCTTTCCTTTAGTTTCAGATTAAGTCCTCAGTTTCAATTTAAGTCTGAAGATTACCTATTATAGTTAATATCCTAAGCTAACATACATACGTATCGTTTAAAAAATGGTAACACAAAAGGTTAATCTATGATTTCAAACTTCTCTACTCCAAGAATATACGCCTTATTTACTTTCACCAATAAAAAGAGAAATCTCTGTGAATCATTTGAAGATAGTCACGAGTTAATTAATCAACTGATTAACTCTTCCGCTAATATGAACGACTATAATAATCTCTCGCTACAAAGTGATGATATCTGTATACTATGAACGACTATGGTCGTTCGCCGCGAAATAGTTACTGCATTCTCAACATACATGATCATATACTCATCTTGGTAATTCTTTTTTCTTAGTTTCAATAACAGCAGAAATAATTTATGTCCATTATAAGCGTGTATAAATATGTATAAATGGACAAAATGATTAGCAGCATAACTCCATAATGCACATGTTTCATGCAACTGTATTACGTAATTGTTTTCTTGCTTTTTTTTTTACAGAGACGATCATAGCGAAAGAGTTAAAAGAAAATATTCGAATAACATATTGATATCTCTTTAAAAGATCGTTCGACGTACGTGCCTCTAATTCGATGCGCCCTAACCGAACACGAATTCGTTCTCAATTGGCTACGATCGCCGCAGCTGCACGTGAATATCCACGTCAGAGTGTCAATAGACACAGGAGCAGCAGCAGCAGCAGCGGTAGTTGCAACCCCGACTCGACCACGCGACGCCTTATTATGTAAATTTAATGACGTCGTCGATTCGATGCACGCGCGCCCGTCCGTTCCCATGGTCGTGATCGCGCGTGCGTGCGACTCAGCCTTAAGCTTTCCGCTGGGAACACCTGATAAACCGCGCGACATTTGGAAATGTCAGCCTGATAAACATGCCACCGGTCTCCCTATAGCACGTTCCTCTCATGAAGACGAGAATAGAGAAAAAGTAAAAACGTTTTCTTCATTTTTTCCACTTTTCTTTTTTTTTTTTCTTTGGGGAGTATCACAGACTGGAGTAGATAATGGTGGATGTTAATGGACCTTCAGCGCAGAACAATGTAAAAGGATGTAAAAAAAAAAAGAGAGAAATTGAGGAGGAAGAACCAACTGATTGGACCAGGAAGATTTTGCTAAAATTTAAGTTACATTCTTTCGCCAAATTTAGTATTACGCATTAATACAGATATAGAGCTCCTGAGGGAAAAATTAGGATCACTCACGATTTTCAACATCTTTTGTGTTTTTAGCAAAATTTAAAGGCTTGAACGGAATTCAATTACAAAGCTTATTAATTACTAATGTATTCCGCAAAATGGAGTACCGTATCATAGAGACATATCCGTCAGAGAATTAATCTTAAAGAAAATCTCCATACTTCCATTATTAAGCAACTTTCCTGATATATCAATTCAAATTCAGAAGGTCTGGAATTTATTTGAAACACTTGTATAATCATCGATTACTATATTAGATGATTTAAAGAAAACGAATTTTGAATATTTCGTAAAATCATTCAAAAATAAAGGAGATGATAAAACAATACATACAGAATATAAGGAAAAAGATATATATCGTCTGTAATCAAAGCAAATGGAGGGAAACACATTATTAACATATATGTGTGTACTTGAATACTTAATAAAATTATCATTAAATTACCTTCGAGCATTTGAATTTTACTAAAAATACAGAAACTGTTGAAAATTGTGAGCGGTTCCAATTTTTTAGCCAGGGGCTGTACATGTATACGATGTTCACGTTATTAGTTCCGTATTTCTTTCAGAAGTGATAAATTTATGAGGAAAACAGTAGAGGAGACGGTTGAATTATTTTTTTGTACATAATACGATAGCTTAAATAGATTATTTAAATTTGCAATAGTTTCCGTGTACTTATAATAATTTTTTTGATAATTTTGATCATTTTCATTGTGATAATTTTTGCAATTTTAATAATGATAATAATAATTTTCACGATAATTTTGTTTTTATATTGTATGAAAGCGTTTGCTGAGACGGATTCAATAACCTACAATTTTTAAACTCAATTTTTTGGCAATGTTTGATGTAGCATTATAAACATATCATTGGAACCTTATTTTTGACATTTTATTGTATATACTCATTGAACTGCGAGATTCCATTATACTACGTAGTACTTCATTGTATTACGATATTAATAATTTTGTATTGACTGTTTGGGCTCTTTTCATTTACCATAAATAATACTTATAAACGCAAGTATAATTACGATGTTAACTGTTTAATGGAAAAACAGGATCGATATTGCAAATATTTTAATGCTGTGGATATTCATTACCAATTAGGATCGATTTATAATACGAAAATAACTTGCAGAGGATTCATCAATATTTTTATCACAAAAGAAGTATATATTACTATGTATGGTAGTTTTCACGTTACATTTACGTGAACCAAATAAGATAGCTAGCTAAAATTTATACTAATTTTTAATCCTACACACAAACGGTGAAATATCTAAGTAAGAATTAGTATAACCTGAACAGACAATCATTCTTATATTCAAATACGACGACAACTACTAGACTGAAACATAAAGATGGTTAAAAGACACGATTTTCCATCGAAAGCCCTCAAAACCAAACAGAATTCCCATTCCTCCCTATAAAGTATAAAAACACATCCATCGCAATCTAAAATTTAATTTCAGTATTCCTAAAAACTTCATATTTCTACTTCTACCCTAAAGATCATCAAATGGAAGTCCCTCCTCTATGTTTTAAAACCGGTGAAAGTGTTTCTTCAGCAAAATCGATTCGTGCTCGAAATAGAGAACGAGAGAGAAGGAAGACTTTTATCACGCGAACAGCAGGTTGATCGGTGGATAAGCCGAGATTTTGTGGTGGTAATCGATACACGTGGTCTGCAAACCTGGCCGCATGAATTTACACGGGGATAAATTTAGCGTATACCGATTTGCATTCGCTGGCCGTGATAGGTGGCGAAACTGACCGAAGGAAAACGACGCGCCTATATGCAATTTTTCCGTTCCGCACCTGTTCTTTTCCTTCGTCTTAATAGCGACGACGGGGTCCTTTAAAAAGTTTCTCGTTATCCCTAGGCTCATAATTCCGTTCATATTGAATATTTTACGCGATCTTCGCGCACCGCGACAGTTGAAAGGCTCTATGATTTATCAAGCGAATATATACGGTCGAATCAGTTAAGGATTCACTGGGCGAACGCTAGCTGGAATTTTCATATTCTCGCGCAGGAATTAAACGTTGCCACCCCCTACTATCGCCACTACCCATCCCACATTAACTGGTACAGAGAGCACGTTGACATTTTTCGCCCCACTTTATTCCGTTTGAACGTACGCGTTGCAAAGTTATGCAGACGTGAAAAAGAGACGTATTAATAAGAAAGTGTATTAATTAAATAAAAATAAATTAATAAAATATATTAATTAGAGGATCTGGAGAATCGATCTTCCTCGCATATATGTATATTTTTAATTAAGTGAATCTTGAAACGAATTCTTTCTTATCTTTTTTTCAATTTACATACAATTTTAGAGTTCAAATGTATTTCCAGAAAGGATTTTGACATGAACGAAGGGGTAAAGAAACACGCTTGTTTTCGGAGTAACCGATACTTTCCTAGGAGTATCTAAATCTGGAATATTGACAGCCGCTGTGCGCCGTTAAAAAGTTTTTTTTTTTTCAAAGAAATGATATTCCACGAAATTCGTCTTAAAATTGTATCACACTTGATAATTTCTAAAGAATTCTCTGAATTTTTAAACTTATTTGTTCGGTTGTTCGATTATCAATATCGAGAAAACAAAAAGAATGAACAAATATTTTCTTATAAAATAATCTATGCCATTGCAATTGTAATAATGCAAAATACGAAGATGTTCAATATGAACGCGGAACATCCACGTCTCACGCGGGCTTCGAAATCTCGCGAAATTTCCTGCTGTGGCGCATGAAAAATTTCCGCGTATCACGATTTTGAAACGTCATGCGTGACAAATACGTTCGGCGTGATAATACAGTTGCGTGACACCACCACCTTTCTACTCCAGAGGGATGTTTTCTTCATCTCGCTCGTTTTTTCCGCGCGTTCGCGCAGGACAATCAATTTCAGTCAAAAATGCCTGTTTTTATTCCCTCTTCCCTCTTTCTTGCCTAGGCATGCGGCATACTTCCGATAATATAAAAACCAGCAACAAAGAACAAAATAAAAAAAATGAAGAATCACAAAAGACACTTGACAAACCGACTAAAAGAAATCAAAAGGAAAAAAAGGAAAAGAACTTGAATTGTTGGGTATTAATCGAATAATCGTCGATGCGAAATAACACTAGCGCGAGAATTCCATCATCAAAAAACAATGAACTGTGAAGAACGACGAAGAGGGACACCCATTTAACATCGCACAATCTAGTTGGAGAAAAAAGAGGAAACACAAGGTTCCAAGACGAAGAAGATTCGTCCGTTGACAGTGGCAAATATTGAAGATTCAATCGTAGTGCATCGCGTCACGTTCGATTTCTTAGCGTTTTCGTGGTTATGCGACGTAGATAAAATTTCATCTCCCGACTATCATGAGAGATGAAAGCGTAGGGCATACGCAGAAGGGAGATGTGTGAGCTTTCGAACGACGGAAAGAAATCGACACACGAAACGACCGAGAGAAAATCGTTGCACGTCCAACAGACCGCACGGACTGGTTTCTTAGTCGGAAGAAAAAGTACACGCGCGAGCCGACAAGAAGAGGCAAGGGAAGAATACCACCCACCTCGGCCACCACCGTAGCAGTATGTGTACTCGTTATAGTCCATGGATGGCCTCTTGAGTAATCCCTCACTTGGCACTAGATCCAATAATGCCGTGGGATCGCACATTGAGACGAACTTTGCTCTTCTTTCGTCATCGACGATCGAACATACTTCTCCTCCCAGGACAATCGTCGAACAGTATTTTGTTGTATTTTCTTAAGTACTTGTTGTTACACACAACACTTCAGGATAGAGCACATTCGCGATTTACATACGTTTTATCGTAAAAACGAAAAGTAGAAAATGATCAGGTTCGAACTGGTGCGCGGGCCAGCCCCCGCTTTCGTACAAATGATCCTTCCGGTTTGGACTTCAAAGGGATCGCACCATGAGACGTCGATGGATGGTGTCTACGTACGACAAAGTACACACGAAACTCCGCCACGAATCCTAAATTAAACTTGGTCGTCGCGTGTTCGCGTGAAATACGACGAACCGGTGGAAAGTTGCGAGCGGAATTACCCTCGTGCACCTGTTATATACCCTGCTTCCACGCTGAACGGGCGGGCGGGAGATCACAGAGAGAAAAAAAAATAGTTCGTTCTCTTTGGCAACTTCTATTTTTTCCTTTTTTTTTATTTTGTTTGACTCCCTTCGTTTTGAAAAGTCGACCGGGTTCGTTCGTCGATCGAATCCCGAATTGATTTAATCCAACGCGCGTTGTTCACGTGGCACGCCGGAAAACTTTTCCTACCGTTTGGACGGCAATGAATATCCTAGGCATTTGCATGGATCCCACGGATTTGCACTTAAACAGTTACACTTTTTCAATGATATTCAACACTGACGAAATCGAAGAAGAAACAACCAAAACGGTAGTATAATAGGAACTTCTTTTTTCAGTCTATCTTTTTCGTTTTTTTTTGTTTTTTATGATTTCACTGTAATTGGACGAGAAGCACTGTCACGTCGATGAGTATACACACAGAGGCAACTAGAAACAAATTGGCAGGTGATCAGAGTAGACCATGGACCGTAATCTCCTCGAAAATGACGCGGCAACAGCAATCACCGCCACTTTTTTCCTTCGATTATAACGTCCACGATTTATCGGCTGATCGACGCCAATTTCATCCAATCAGGACACCTTGCCACACCGTTCACGTCGATAGGGGTTGAAAATTTGCCGCTCTGAAAATTCAGCTGATCGATAGCCGAAGGGTTTTCCTTAACCACCTTCAAATTTCTATTCCTCGTTTTCTTTAAATACTTTGAACAATTCCACGTTTAATCATACACGTAACAAATTTATCTCTTTGTATCACAAATATACAACACGAGCCTCTGATAAATTCTTCGAGTGGAAAATTCACAGAATTTACTCTTATATCTCCAGCAACGTTGACCAGCAACGTCGAAAATAAATTACAAGTTCCTTCTCAAGTCACGCTATTTACAGAAAAAAGAAAAGAAAAACAAACGAAAATGTTGGTTTAACAAATCTAAATCTCACTCCGTGTATTTGAACTTGCGATCAAATTCGAGGTTAACTCGATGTTAACTATAATGCGACCAGTTGAACACAACGCACACAGTTGATGTTTCGAATCGAAGGTTTCCCTCTTTGAGAGCTCGAGGGATGACACGGAGTGCAACTCGCAACATAGACGAACCGCACACTTGCACGGTCACTGACAGACTGAGGATACAGGGCCAGCCGATGACTCCCGACAATGTGGCGGATGGAGCCGAAAGAAGAGTGGGGAATAAACGAGCGGCAACAGGGAGATCTTTCGGGGAAGGGGTGGCTCGTGTAGACTGTACGGGGGCGTATAGAAAAGGCTAGGGAAACGAGGCGAATGGAGTGGGGGGAGGACAACAGCCGGTCCTCGACAATCACAGATTCACAGCACCACTACTCCACCGATGCTGCAGTGAATACCATCAAAAGACGTTTTCGTACTGTTGCTCTGTGGGCTTTCTCTGTGTTTCCCTTTCTTCGAACACCACAGTGCGTCTTCTTTCTCGTTTCTCGCACCTCGTTTCGCTTTCCTTCATTTCTTTCTTTTACTTTCTATTTCTTGTTTGTTCTTTTTTTTGGTCAAGTTGCCATTTCGCATTTTGCTTGATGGTTAATGATAAGAACTTCATTACGCGATTAATGCGTATCACGGATGAACCTACGGTGAAAGTCGAAGGTGTTATGGAGAATTTAGAGTTCTCTTTTTTGGATGTGCATCTTGAATGATTGATCTACGATGAAAGGTGTGAAATTTTTTGTTTTCATTGAGTATTTAAAGTCATGTACATCTTTTGAGGTGGTTAGTGACAACAGTTGGATTACTCAGTGAGATAAAATGTATCGGTAGTAGATGAAATTAATAGCCTTCAGAAAATTTAGGACCTTTTTACGAGAGTATTTTTCGTAACATGTTCGGTGAATTTGGCAAGTATCGTGTTATATCCCTTTCATGTTATCCTTGGGATTAGAAGGATTTTATTACAAAATGATATATAAAAGAATTTTTGAAAAATTGGAGTTTGTCTGAATTGCAAAGAAAACAATCAAGATCATATTTTATATCTATTTTTTTCGGAGTCAATAATGAAAATTTAAAAAATATCTTTAAAGATTCGTGTGAGTTATAAACGTGCTGAAAATTTCAGCGTATAAGGACGCCCGAAAAAAGGTAAAAACAGGTAGTTCAGAACAGCGAATTGAGGGAACTCAGTACTCGAGTTAAACTAAACATTTACCAGCGAACTCTGTAACAACGAATAAATCTTGTTCAACACAACATTACACGCTTACGATTGGTGTGTGGTTTGAGAAGCAATGAACCCACAAGCGAAATTTCTTAACTTTACTACGAGTTGTAAACGGTTAAAAATCGAAGTTTTTCGCGACTTTTGATCTACAACAACAATAAATCTAAAAAGAATCTTACATCTTTCAATGCTTGTTCGTGAAATTTTCAGCGTGTATATAACTGACATAAATCTATAAAACGTATTTTTCAAATTTTTATTATAGATTCAGCTAAAAATGTTGTAAAAGGCGACTTTTACAATTTTTTTTCCCAACTACGATCAATTGTAATTTTGTCAAAACTTTATTTACACGTTACTTAGTAAACTAATCCTAGCTTCTTAAGAAATGAGTGTCACTGTATTTTTAACTGAGTTTTGTGTTTCGCAGAAATCATAGATATTTGGTTCTGTTTTATTTTTGACGAGATAAGAGTGTATTCTATTCTTATTCGTGTTAAGCTATTTAGCTGTAAGATCAGATTTCTATCATTTATGTCATTACGGATTTGATGTAGTTAAGCTGTAAAGATTATTTTCATCTTCATTTCATTCAAAATAAACACTTTAAATTACTTAATAAGCAAAACAGTTAGCTTCTATTTTTGATAAATTGGGTATTTTCTGTATCAAAGACCTAATTTTCTGTAAGAGAAAATCAAAATGAGCTTCACTCATTCTTAAATATCTTCTATAGCTATCAGGATCTTGTACAGCAAGTTCCATTAATATCTACGTTGATAATCTAATTTGTTCTCATCGTCAAATGCAAGGTTTTATTCATTATCTACGAGGTCAACGTTTTTCTCAAGTTTCGAATATTTTACGACATTCTTCTGCCAGGGGTAAATGTAAAGATTCAATCTCGATATTCAGTAATTGACAACTAGTAAACTGAATTCAACCATTGAATAAGTATAAATATTCCAGCTTTCATCTTTCACATTCAATTCTGTGATCTATCATCCATAATGATTATCCAAAGCGAAGAGGTATAAATTCAGCGTTAAAGAAGTGATATTTCCGCGGTATTTTCTTCGAGATGATGAAGTTTTAGAAACAAGAGTCGATGTAGTAGTGGGTCGGTTTGAGTTAGGGGAATATTTAAACTGGAGGATCCGGAAGGGACCGATACGATTGTTTTTATAAGAATAAATTTCGGTCGGTCAGAGCAGTGTGGAGATGGGTCGTGTCTGGTTGGTTTAAGAACGCCCCCGCAACTGGCTACAATAAATTGACTCGTTGCGGGTGTTTAATTCGTGCAGTGTCGTGTGGAACCTGGTGTTTCGTGTTGTAGATTATGGTGTGTTGCCGAGTATACAGCTAAATGTACTCTCTTGTGATTAATTTAACGATTTATCGATAATCACGTATTTTTAGAAAAAAAAAGAAATTAAAAAAATATTGTTAGATGTAACGAGTTCATAATTCTCAATCTGATACGTACGTATAAATAAACGCTGAGCAGTTTGTACATTTTCGATAATAATTGTGAATATTGTAATTCCACATGCGATAGAAATTAACCTATCATTTTTTGTAATACGTGTTTTAATTATACACGTTTTTTAATTTTATGTTTTATGTTCTTTCAATTGATGTCAATCATAGTCATTGATTTTATTGGGACTGTATGTTGTCTCTTGCCTTCAACAATGCGTAGATTCTTTTTTGTTTATTTACCATTTATGATATATAAATGAATAAAACTAAATAGAACTAGACTGTTTACCATGTTGCTTTTATTCTGATGTTCCTCTTCCTTCAGTGCTCAATAGTACGATAATCGAAGCATGACAGTCGAGAAGCATTGAAGGATGTGTAAAATAGAATAATACAAGCGAATTGCTATATGAAAATTTTATATCTCACGAACAACAATAGATTCTATTATTATTATACTTCATAGCATTGTTCGAAACTTCAAGAAATATTATCATTAAATATTATTTATTAAATATGATTAAATATTTTATATCTACTGTTAAATATTATTAGAAACATTATAGAAATATTATAATTAATTACTTCTGTTGGTATAGCAATCGCTACTAACAGATGGAGCTGCTCATATTCTTTTATTACTTGTCATCTCTCCTTTCTTTTGTCTTAATTTAACTTTTCGCCTACCTATGGACACGTGCAAAACAGCTCTCTCTAACAGTTTTCTTTGGACTCTTCTTCTTTTCTTTTTTTTTTTTTATAAATAAGCCTAGTTTACAATACTATTTGTCGAAGTTCATTTTATTCTTTGACCCAACAACTTCATTTATGCATCATTCAGGGATTGAATTTGAAAAAAGGAAAAAAAAGACGTCATTCGCCTTTGAAAAAACCAAAACTGATCACGAGCCAAAATCCTGTGGTAAAAGTAACAAAAACAATACAGCCATGAATCCTACCCCAGTCAATGTTGTTTACTCCGAAAGAAGGGCGGAGAACTCGTGTTCCCGTAACTCTGTCATACGACAAATCTGAAAACTTCCAAGATAAAAACAGCAGCGCTTTTTAATTCAATTTCTGCGGCCCTGTATCGACATTGGACAGCCGTGTCGTCTAATCAATCGAGAAGTCTGGTTTCTCTGAAACGTTGGCTACTGAAAATCGTAAACAGTAGGTACTCACATCGATAACTTTATTCACAACAAACGAGCTGACAGTAAGTTTATTCGTGAGAGTTATTGACGTCATTTGCCTGTTCTAACACCACGATTCGTGACACGGTAGTCTTTTTCTTCTTCTTTTCCTTATTTGGTGAGACAAAAACTTTTATTATTTTTTTTTCTTTACTATCACGTGATCATCTGACCATTTCGATAATGTTCCTTTATTTCACTTATTTTATTTCTTTTCGTCTTTTTACGATTCAAGAAGAACCAAAGATGCAAAGAATTATTTCCAGCAGCGATTCCACACGAGTTTCACACCATTCACAGAATTCGTACTCGACTTAATGCTCCCGTAATGCATCGCGAATTGATGGCCGAGAGTGAGTTAACGAGTCAATGGTTAGCGTAACGAGACTTGAATGGGCCACCGGGCAACGCGAATACTCGTGCGTAAGCGGCCACCGGGAAAAGTATTGACAACGCGGAGCGATAACGAAACCGTCCCCATTTTCCTTTCTCTCTTTCTATAAGGTTATCCAACTTACGCACTTACACGTTTCTTTCTAATAAAACATAAACTGTTTGGAATTTCTTCATGTTGTTTTTTCTTTTTGGTTGAAAGTATGATCCATTACAACTATACGTGGAACAGAAGATCATTCAAATGTGCACCATGTTTATGTCTGCACACATCAATTTGATTATCGAAATTTTCCTTATAAAATTATCCCTTGGATAAAAAAATTTTATTTTACATTTTTGTCACACTTTTTCATAATCATACCTACTTGCACATATTATTGCGCCGGGACTTGTATATTTGTCACATACATCGCATAATATTTTTGCTTTACTGATTATGAAGTACGCGTAACGCTGTTTATCGGTAATTTTATCGCTCAGATTCTGGTGTCACGTAACAAATGATACTACTGTCAGAACAGAATGAAAAGTAATGTATTCTTACTGTATTTTTTAAACGAGTATAACTAGTATTCACACACCTACTCGTTTTCTTCTTTTCTTTAAATATTAGGTTGATACAGACGAAATGTTTTCTCAATAGCTGAAATTGTTGGGTTGATATCATGTGTTAAATTTTGTTCCATCATAAATGCTTATACACAATAGTCAAGAAGAAAGGATTTACCTTAGTACATATACATATATTGAACAGTGAAAAGATTTCCGATACAATAGTTTAGATATTATTATCCGGTGCGATGAATAATTGGGATAGTAATAAAATTGAGAAAACTGTAATAAAATTGCTAAAAATATAAATTTAGTATTCGAAGAAGTTTACGTGAATATTAGGATACTTAAACGTTGGTCTTTTTATTGTAAAATGATTCAACAGGAAGGTCAGATAGGGCAGTCGATGATAACGTTTTAAGAAAAATGATTGAAAACATTCCAGCGGAAAGAATATGCAATTCTGCCACATTTTCTCCTATTCAATAGAACTTTTCCCAATAAATGACCACTCCTTCAAACATTTGAACAATTTTTTAACAAACAAATCGGTTAATGAAGACACTGTAAAAGCAGCACTCAAAGAATTTTTGAATTTGAAGACTAATAGTTTCTATAAATGTCGAATAATTAAAGTAGCTAATCGTTGAGAAAAGTGTATAGAATCGTGTAGAAATTATTTTAATTAGATACATAAATTTTGTGAAGAAATGCAGCGTACTAAAGTTACATGTCAAAAAACAATATTTCATATGCACGATATTTGTAGATAACGAAAAGTTTGAAATACTTGTGACTAATTAACTTGTACATGTATAAAAATAAAGATGTTGAGATACTTATACTTATTACGATTCTCGAGAATTTGCATTGGAGCAGAAGGTGGTCGTGACTGCACCTTTCGGAAAGGAAACTGGAATGAAAATCTGACACGGAACACCTGTCCTTATCTCGATCTGTCTCCTATCGAAATGAATTTAACACTTGACCAATGTTTGGTTACTTTCGAAATTAACGAACACAATATGTTCCACATTTCTTTACATATCTTTATCAGGATCGTGTACATCTTGTAGAAGTATGTCCTCTCGTTTCTTGACCACCTGCCGATTTCTCAGCTCGATGTTCTTCGTTTCAGTACGATCGGTGCCGCAATTAAATTATCCACTGTAGCAGCATAGGCAGATTTATATGGAAACGTATAAATAGATAAAAATTACTGGCGTAATTGTGCTTTGAAAATGGGTCAGCATGATAAGAAGCCGGATGTCGTAAAAGGCAGCGAATTGCTTTTATAATTCATGAGGTCCAGCAGAAAATGATCGAGGCACACTGTAGCCAATTGTTATGTGTTAAATTGCGTTTGATACCACGGTTCAAGAAATTTCTTTTATTTTTGATGTATCAATTCCTCATTTTATTATATCAATATTACATCAAAAGCGGTCGAAAGAAATGATCAATGAAAATAATAAAATTGAAATTAAATCAGATTGAAATACACATCTATAAAATGTGTTTGGAGAACATTACATGAATATAGAGAATAGTATACAATTTGTTGTTTAGCACATTATATGTGGAATCTAGAAAGTCTATTCTTTTCTATTTTAATAGAAAATACTTCGATATTTTAACACTTCTTACAAACTCTTCTTGTTGACACTCTCAACTTTCTGAAGCTATTAACACATTTCCTTTCATCGTTCATATACGGCAGTTAGTAAAAATAAGACTTCCATCATATTCTTTGACATATCGTTTAAAATATAAAGAATTCAACAGCGTCCCGTTTTCCTCTAAATAAATATTTTAATGCAACATTTCCTCTCAGATTTGTTAGAAGTTTTGTTAAAAGAGTTAATCATTCAGTAAAACTTACCAATTATTCCGTCAAATTTGCCATATTTATACATAAAAGTATACTAGAAATTCCTCAAAATGGATATTTAAAAGTTGTTACTTTTTAAGTGTCATTCTTACGCAGTTGAAATGTACAGAATATACAAAGACATGTTTGAAATGTGGATTAAAACGAATCGAGCTAGTTTCTTTTCTGAATTCACGGGATCCTTTTCTGCCAATATCGAACAAGCGCAAAAAAGCAACAAGAAAAGGAAAAACCAGAGAGGAAAATAAAAAAAGGAAAAAGAGAGGAAGAGGGAAAATTTGTATCCACCGCTATGAGAGATTGCGGGAAATTTTTCAATTTTCCAGGGTGAACAGAACCGTTGACCGATTTCCAGTTCGTGCACGACCCAATTCTCTTTACCAGCTATACTTTGTTCGGTCATGGTTATACGCTATCGTGACGGGACGAGCCGACCTTTCGAAAAGCATGACGAGCGAGCCGCTTTCACGAAGTTTGAAGATCGTTTTCGGCGTTTAGAGCACGCGAGAACCTGATACCCTCACTTCTAGCTGATGAACTTGCTCGATACCAGGAGACGAATCGACTTGCCTGAGGACGAAGCTGAAAACTCGGTCGTCGAAAAATTAACCCGGATTATAGTCTGCGAATGAGAATCCTCGTTGCATCCTCGTAGCACTCATGATTGGTTAAAGATTCTCTTTAGCATCAATCAATCAATAAGTAATCTGTACAGTCCCTTAACATGATGAAACAAGTGCAAAGATAAAATTAATATAAAAATTGAGAGAAAGAAAGAGGGAGATGTGCACTTGAAAATGCATTCTGCGTTAAGTCGATGAAATGTTCAGCATGTATGCATCTGACAAAATATATGTTTTAAATTTTCGTTACAGTCTCTTTTCAGTGAAAACTTCTAAGGCATATATATCATTTTGTTTATACTCTTTTCCTGTAATCCTGTAATGAATAAACTTCTTCTGTTCTCAATTTGAATTTGAATTAATTTGTCACTTAATTCTAGCGCAAAAGGGTTTCTCCTATTCATTTTTTGTTCTGTTCCAAAATGGTTTAGTCAACATAAAATACACTGATTAGTACTGATTTGTCAAGAACTTTAATTACTGAGAATGTTACATAGCTCTTTCTTAATTAGTTCTGCGGTTATTTGTTATCCTTTAGAAATAAGAAGAACGCAGGGGTCCGCTTTGTATTATTACCACTGTACATTCTATCATAGATATAGAAACTAATAAATATTGAATTTAAATATACACACGACAATAAATAGTTTTCTGAGAATTTTTCGCACAAGGAAAATAGTTTTAATTTAGAAAGCTTTGACTAGCCATAATTAAGAAAGCTTTAACTTTTTAGCCTGTAAGTCCGAGGAACCCCCCTGGGAATTCTATGGTCAACGAAAGTGATTATATAGTCATGTGAAATATATACAGATACTTATACATGGTCACAAAACTGATCGGTTGATTTGTTAAACGAGTACATTTCAGTTTAAATTGTACCATCGTTGGAGGTAACTTGAAAAAAGGAAGCACAGCAACGAGAATGAGGACGACTCTCCTCTAGCTCGCGCTTAATCTCTTTAATCCACTATCGCCTGTAAAATAGTGTGTTAAGCCAATAAAACTGTGAAGCACGACAGTGCTGTGCGGGAGGTCCGGCTAAGTCGTGTGTGATGACGCTGAAGAACAGGTTCGAACGGTGGAAAAAGGGTTGTCGGCCTAGTCGTACAACGTCTATGGTACACATGGGGCAACCCTCAGGCTTATGCAGCATCTGCATACGAGAATGATTGGTTTGTAAATTACTCAGCTCTCGCCAACACTGGACTGTTTCTTCCTTGTTGCGTTGGTTCCACCAATGGTCAACGAGGCCAGAGAGAATTTCTTCTCCTTCTTCTTCTTATTCCTCGTCTTCTTTCTCATCTTCTTCTTATTCAAACGCTTCGAAAACTTTCTCGCACGATGTACAATACATCGCGCCTCCACGTAGCCGCCGGCTTGGATAAACACGCGTTCCGTGAACGTAATGTGCGAGCTCCGTGCAAGAAGAACGTGTGTAATAACGGACCGTTTCGAAAGGTTCCTCTCAGAGCGCCCGCTAGAAACACACGGCAGACCCCTCGGGAACATCGTGTATCAAAACGATGCGATGATCGTGAGGTGGAGTAGGTTCACGATACTTTCCAAACGGAGCTTCTATCACGAATTTCCTCCTCTTAGCCTTCGCTGAGCGTCTTTCGCAATGATTTATTAGACACTTGCAGCGCATGCTGTAATATTCGCTGATACGCACGTTTTATGTACAAATTAATGTAGCAGAGCTGATATGAGACGTAAAGATGCAGGATATGTAGATTTGAGCACTTTAGTGGTTTAGAATGTCGGATTTTATTACTCGATGGCTGAAACATCTTGAAATTTGGTCAATGCGTAGTGACAATATTCATAGTATATCTACTTGTAATGGAAGTTTGGTAACCCGGAAATTTAAAAACGTTTGTTTCAGCTACGATATTTGTTTTGTAGTTCAAGTGTCTCTAATAACGGAATTATTTTTTGTTTCATCAATGAAACATTGCTAGGGGTGAAAACAACTTCTTAAAGAGATTATGAACTTTGATATTATCATCAATATTTACAAAAATATAGAAGAAATGGAATACAAGTGAAATCTAAAGTTGTGTAGTTTTTACAGTTTATATACAAAATGTCATAGAATTTATATGCCTACATGTTTCCTTTTTATAAAACACAAAATATTTGGAATTTTTTCAAGTTGCCTTTCTGTTGAAAGTATGATTCATAATCACTATCATTCAAATGTACACCACGATTCCGTCTACAGACATTAATTCGATTAGCGAAATTTTCAATAACTTTTCGATATGTTGCTGGAGTTATTTCACTAATTGCAACTCGAACGTTGTTCTCTAGGTCACTAATTGTTTCTGGCTTGTTAGCATAGGTTTCATTTTTTAAAGAACCTCAAAAAAAAAAAAAGAATCTAATGGTGTAAATCGCATAATCTTGGAGGTCAATTGAAATTTGCATTTCGTGAAGTTACAAAACTTGAATGTTTTCTTCGAGTTGTATGACACGTAGCAATCTTGCTGGAAACAGACATCGAACACACCAATATAATTCAATTCCGACCATAAAAAGTCTCTGGTATCACCTAGCATTCACAGTAACAGCATTTTCAACATCATCTTCGAAAAAAATGATCCAATGATTCTGTTTGCTCAAAAGGCACACTAAACGGCGATTTTTTGTGTATTTTGTGTGTTTTGGGTATAAAGATTTTTCATAAAAATTACGAGAATTTCCATCATCCCAGATATGACAATTTTGCTTATTAACGAGTCTATCCATTGTGAAATGAATTTCATCGCGAAACAAAGTTTTGGTTAGAAACAATTGGACCAAGAACGCTAATTTTCCATAATAAGTTTGAACAATGTAAATGTGTTGCTGCAATGTATACACCTATCCACGATTAAAATTGTACTACCTTCTATTGAAACAAAACAACTTATACAATTTGAAAAGACATGACGTGCGAATATTATACATTGCTAATATCTAGGCGTTGTATTTAGATGACTCTATACTGGAGGCTTTCGGGTATAAGCTATATCCAAAAGCATAAGTTTCCTAACGTTTCATAAGCATAGCAGATAACTTCACCAAAGGTCTAAGGATGGGCGGATGATGATCATTGCCCATCCGGACTTATACCCGGAAGTTTCAAAACTCTGTGTGGTAATAGAGCATTTTCCAAAAAACTATCTCTTTTTCAAAATTTACCTGAATCAACCTGCTTTAAAAAATTCTTTACCACTAATTCAATGGTGAACTCGGTCACTTCTTTTCAAATAGTCTAACGAGGGCGATGTTCGTTAATTTCCTAGCTGTCTTGACAAAATCATCAAAGTTCCGTTTTGAGAGAATGCCATCAGAAATAAATTAATCGTATTAAATTGTAACAATCTTTTCCTCCCTCTTCTACGTTTCTTTTATCGTCTGTGAGCTAGAGAATGAAGCTATGCAGCGAAGAGGGGTGTGAGAAGATGAGAGGACTGCTTGGATTGCGTTGTCTGTATGGGAAGTTCAACGAAAGATAAATGGAATCGCGATGACCGAATCTTTTATCGAGTTGGCGAGACGAAGCACGGAGTTACCTATCGGGGCTGCAGCGTTCCACAAGGTTTTGCTCTGTTCAACTTCACACATTTGTCGTGGCGGACGGTACACATTGACGCACAACTGGAACGCGGCGAGAATCTTCGGCAAGCGAAGTAGCAAGGCGAAACTTCCGGCGGGCACGTCCTCATCGTGCTTCATAACTGTTAGTCTAGTTAAACGCGTGCTAGCTAGCTAGTCGCGTAAGAAGATGGCTACGGGAAGGCGAGTTCCGTGAATCTTGCGACTTGCGACTTGCAACTTGCAAGACCAAGGAAGGTTGCACACACGGGTAAAGGGGGAAAAAAATGTTACGCATAGTTGTATCGCGGGTAAATGGCTGAGTAAACTGCGCGATAGCGTTGAAGATTAATCGTACAAGTTTAGACAGTTGAGACGTGCTGGTTTCTTAGAATGTACACCAATTAAACGTCGCGTCGATAACCGAGAAGATGTTAGGCAAAATGTTATTTATGTATGTTAATTATTATTTTATTTTATTGTTACTTACGTGTATACAGTGTGTAACAAAAAGATAAATATACTTGAATTTTTGGTTTTATCTCTAGAACTAGTCAATCGATTTGGCTGACATTTATTTTAGCATTTAGCCAAAATATTAGGGAGAATTTCTGGAAGATTTCATTTTCATACAGTGCCTCATTTTTGTACAGTAAATATTTATCTGATTTTTGTCAATTTTAATTATAAATAAGTATGTGTGCGTTTTATTATAATGTTATTTTATGTATGTACCTATTAAGTAAATTAAACAGGATGAAGAGGTATTTCGAATTTTTCACTGTTTCTAATATGTGATATGCATGTGCTTCCTTCTTATTTGTGAAATTTGGTCATTTATATTATTGGAATTATTAAATAGACTAATTACACTAATTAAAATATCTATATATTAAAGTATCCCATACTTTCAAACAATTTATATATAAATTATAATTTATAATATAACTGATATATAATCATACAACTAAAATACAACTAAAACAACTTTTTTGCTACAATATTATATAACTGATTCTTATTAAAGTATAATTAGACTGGGAATACTTGGGAAGACAGTGCAATTGAACTGTCTTTATAATATAAATTTATTCTTATTTTTAATTCACTTATAGCTGGAAGTGTGTGTTCCCAGAAGAAAGTACAGTTTGCCGAATTGTATTTAAAAGAACAGGTATATCAATCTTTATGATCAAATGACAGTTGAATATATCGAAACAATATTAAAATTTTGTAATACAATTTTTGCCACTGTTTGATTTGACTTCCAATAAAACTCGATGGCCGTTGAAATATCCTTCATAGTAACACAACGACACAACGTAATCGCGAAACGGGGACGTTTCTTTTATCAAAAGTAATACGGGTAATCGATTATGTTATTGCTTTATGTGAAGGCCACTGAATCGAACATCTGGTAGTCGAAGATGCGTTTAAAGGATTACCCTGTCTGCTGGATCGTTCACCCTTCGATACGATACTTGCAAAGTCACGCTGAACCTGTTCAAATTACCCGGGCTACTATTTTTCTCTAGGATGGATGGTGAGTGAAACACGATGACGTGGAGAAAATTACAAATCGAGCGTCGATTGAATCCCCGCACCATTCTAAAGGAAATATCCTGTATCCTTCCAGCGAAATGAATATTTCGATCAGATTATTAAACGAAATATACAATAGAACTTTTCTAATAATGTTTATGATCTTTCTCAGAATTATTTATTTGCTTTGTTCGTATATTAAATAAATATTTTTTGCAAAAATTTGTTGCAATAATCATAGTTGCAGAAATAAAACGGGCCAAAAATCTAATTTCTATTGTAGTAAAAATTATTCTTAAATTTCGAAAAACTTCTCCTTTACCTTTTCTATTTACAATAATTCGAGATATCAAACCAAGCCTAGATGAAATTAGAGTATATGGTTTTGGATGATCAAAAAATCAAAATAAACGTTAATATAAAATTGAATTTTCTTCTCTTGAAGGATCAGAAAAAAATGTATTAATATTTTGATCAAAAATTAATATAGTAATTTTCCCGGCTAAAATTGATAAACAAAGTAATAATAATGCTGCTGTAATAAACACATACCATGGAAATAAAGAAATTTCATCGTAATTAATCGATACATTCTTTTATTATTATAATTACAATTACCACTAAACTTTAACTATTATTTTTATAAACTATATTAATTCTAAAACTACTAAAATTTACTGCTATAATTCATAATTATATATTTTATTTGACAATTAAGATTGTACTTAAGACAAACTATCTGTTGTTATATTTCCAAAACGAAGCCTCATAACCCAGAAGAAGATTGTTTAAACACAAAATCCAATACTCTTTTATATTTCAATAATTATTTGGAATGCAAAATAATTTACAGTATGAATGAATATCAGTATCTTTGTGTAATAAACAAAATTTCCTTTAGAAATTCCTTGAAGGATACAATACAAAAGGAGCAATCGAATCTGATGTTTAAATCCACCCACTTGCAAGAACAGAAGGGGAAGCAACGATATTTCCGTGCAATATTACACGAAAACCTCGGCTGAACAGCAAACACCAACCCTTAACACGCTGTGAAACATGAAGAAGCTCGAGCTGCTCGGATTCGTTCAATGAAACTTTCGTCTTCTATACCATTCCGCGAGAAAGAGGAGAAGGAGACGAATAGAGGAACAGAGAGGGGAATCTCACTCGAAGGAAACCATTGACCGAGTAGAATGAAAGGGGTGGAGATCCACCCTTTTCGAAATCCAAGCCGCACATGGCAACGTGTCCCTCTTTCTAACGTATCCTGTATCTCCGACAACCACAATTTCGATTCTCGTATGTGCGCCAGTGCATGTATATTCTTATCGTTGAATTTTGTTGTGCGGATGTACGGAGAACACAAATTTGCAACGTTTCTTTGTATGGTTATGGTTTGTTTTCATTATCTTTTATTATTATTATTACTTTGTATCTCGTAAATTTTTTTTTTAAATTGAATTAATTGAATCATGAGTAATTTAAGCTAGTGTGTTTCAGTGATATGAGAAATAAGTTTTACGAAATGTTATTTACAATTTAGCTTATAACACACTTACACGTGTATCTTGTAAAATGAAGTCTGATTTTGTTTGAATCCGAATAGATCAAAATGTTATTTCAGCACTTTTTCATACGATGAGTGATAAAAAAGAATAGGACCAGACCTTAGGGGATATATTGTATAGTCACGATGATAATAACAAGTAAAATAAAAAACTCTTAATGAATACGGGTGTAAGAATAATTATTCTCGTGTTTTTGCAACGTTTGATGATATGGAACTTTTATAAGTTAAATCGGGGGTGTTTTGTGCCACGTGGAAATGGATATTTTAACCCTTTTGTACTTCGTGCATTTTTCGCATCCATTAGTAGCTTGTTCTAGAGTATCGTAGACAATTATTTAGCAAAGCATAGAGCTAGCAAAATAAAATTCCTTTATACTAAAGGAAACAAAGAACAGATTTGGAGAACGTGTTTCATGTAATTTAAAAATGAATTTAACTGGGTTTATATAATTATATAAGGGTTTATATACTAGGTTTATATAGTAGGTGTAAATAACGATTCATGAAATGAAAATAAAATCAGTTTACTTTGTGTGATCTTTACCATTTATAATAAATCTAGTAATAAATTTTTCCCAACTTTTGGATACAATAGCAGTTTTATTTAAAAAGAATGAAAACAGATCAGCCATCGAAATAATTTGTATTATGATTTATGAACTTTTGCCATTTTTTTGAGATCCTATAAATACCATCGCGAATATTTCAATAAAAATAACTGTATTGATTGTATGATTCTAGTTGGAAAGAATTAATTTTTATACCCAATAATAAATAATGATAAAATTAAAAATAATAAATGACGTTAAATGATGATAAATAAAAAATCTGTATGTATTAAAAAAAAAAACTTTACGCATTAAAAAAAAAATTCTAAAATATCTCAAAATTGGTTTAGCGTGAGCGCAGCCAATTTTGAAATTACTCATACCTCGTTGTATTGGAACAGCGAATAGTCGAGGTTAACATACATAGATCCAAAAAGAGCTCGTAAGGCAAGGGGTGAAGAATGATCAATTCCTACATTTTCCACTATTTCTTTGAATTTCCTTAAAAAATAAAAGTACCGTCATCCTGTTATTCAACTCCGTTCGTCACAATGCGCGTAAAGGAATAAGTGCATCGCTCCAGGTAGACGTAGCACACCCATGAAACGCGTAGGAAGGAGTAGAAGGGTAGAGGTTAGCTTTACGAGGGCGAGCGCCTGCCATCTGGCCGGTGTGCAATCTGACTTACTTCTTTTTTTACGTAATCCCAGCCGTTTCCCAATCTGGGATGAGAAACTCGTTCCTCGATGGAGTGGTTTCTTCGCATCACTCGTCTCCTGGGCACGTACGAGCCACAGGGCCAGTCTTCATTCAAGCCGCTGTGTATCGCAGCGAAAATCGAATTCGGAATCTCCCTGGCCCATGTTCACCCCCTTCTTCGCGTATTCTTACGTGAGAACCGTATGCCTTTTTCTCTTTTTTTCCCTGTTCGCCATCAGTGTCTCTTCGCCCTCTCACGGAATTCCCCTTTGTGCTTGGATTTTTGCGTCGCCTCTATTTCCCCTTCTGTTGCCATTCGAAACTATTTTGGGAGATCTAAATCCACGAGCCGCGTTTACGTGAATTCACCGTTCCGACTCCCTCCACCTTTCTTTCTTTTCTTTGCTTCTATTATCGAGGACTTTACCTAGTACATCGATACCATCGGAAAAGCAACTCGCTGGAAAATGGTCGGAAATAATCCTTCTCCTTCGTTACTGTTTCTTAACCATTCACGAAACAAGATGCTGTAAAAAGGTCTTCTTTTTGAATTTTTGATACATAACGTTTGAATTATAGTTTTTTTCTGCCCCATATTTTATATATACAGTTTTTTCACTCACTTGCAGCCTTCTTCTTTCTGACAAAAAAAAGTTTAGAACAGGAGTTGCAGGCCATAGAGTGTATATACAATAGATATCAGTAAACAAAATTTTGAAAACAGTTTGTTTTCATGGTGAAATCGAGGTCACTTTGGCTTTTACAAATAGGAACCCTTTTTCTATCATATTTAGAGGATATCGAGACGAATTCAAAACACATATTACATGACATTTTTACTAACATATTACTCGATTTACAGTAATGGAAATTTGAAATATTTAGCTTTTCGTCGTATTTGCCTTTAAGACAGTGTAAACATTATTTGACATTGAAGAGATTAGTAAACATACATATATGTGGAATTATGGACACTTTGTCAAAAAATCTCTTTTGATAAATAATTATTCGTAATTTGTGTAAAATATGTTTATATTGTTATCAACCTCTACCTATTTATGGAAAAATAAGTCACTAATATTTTATTTTCTTGAGATTTATATAAATTTATTCCTAAAAAAGATTTGTTCCTGCTTATCTTTCGCTCAAATCAAATTGAAAAAGAATAGTTGGTATCTTTGTTATCCTTTTCTTATTTGACACTTTGAAAAGAAAAATTTAGTTTTAAAAGTTTTTAATTTGTTTCTATTTGATTAGTATTCAATTATTTATCCATAGTTCGTTAACTTTGTTTGTATAGTGAGAAGTTGAAAATTAAAATTGGAAATAAAGATAGAAGTAAAATTATCTTGTGTTAAGAAATTTCTGTTTATTTTTTCTTGTCTTTTTCAAGTATCAATACTTACATGAGCGGTTGTGTGTGTGTGTGTGTGTGTGTGTGTGTTTCACATTTTTTGTCTTCTATTTTGGAAATTTTTGAATTCATTTTATTGCCGAGCGTTTTATCTTTATGTGAATCTTATCTTTATTTTAGGTTTATGCTGTTTTAGAGCCTCTGCCAAAGTCTTTAGACGTTAAGTTCTAAGATACACTATTTTTATCTGTTGCAAATAGAATATCGCTGTGAAGAAAATTTGGCAGATATAAATTTGGAATGAAAATTTCAAACGTTGTATTATAAAAAGATAGCGAGAGAACTAAATTCTTGACACTTTGATATCACACTATTTTGAACAAATGATATTCCATTTTTACTTCACGATAATTTGCCTTCTAAAAGCCATGGTGACTCACGGGATATAGAGGGTGAGTCACATAACTTGTCCATCTGAAATAACTTCTGAAGTATGTACTCTAGAAGAAAGTGTTTTATATAGAAATTATATAGATGGGAATATATGATGTTGAAACTAGTTCCTTTTTTCTTTAACTTTTATAGTTCTGTTAACTGCAGAATTCCATGCTTTATACAAATTCGAATAAAAAATGTTAGCCGTTTAAAAAACTGAAGGTGACCTTTATATTTCGATAAAAAAAGAAAAGAATCCGAAATAAGAAATCGATTAAAGTAGTGCACGTTCCTCTGAAAACCGTATAACTTCTGTCTGAAACATTTTTGCATACAGCAAATCATTTACAAGATTTGAAGTCATCATATTACGAGACTCGCACAGTACATAGGTATACGTATTTGGTAGTCAAAGGATTAAAGTAATCAGCAATTACTTTTCTTCCTTCTTTTTCACATGGAATTACATGCAACCGAAATTTAACTGTAAATTACAATATTTAGATTCTTTAGTGCAGCATATAGGCACACTTCAAGTATAGCGGCAAAGTTTATCAGTACCCATGAAGGAGTACTTCGAGCTCAAAGTTTTGAGACACTTCTGCTCATCTTAATGAGTACTGCATGCTCCCAAAATTCGGCAGAAACAGTTTTTATGAACACCCAGTATAACATATTAAGTTATAATAACGTAGTCGCAGAATAACACGCATTGCAATGGAAAACAACATAATCTATCGTTTCTTTTGTTTGACTGCATACTGCGAAAGGGTCAACGAACAATTATTCTTGCAAATTACCCCTTCTTATCAACGACAAAGAACAATTCCAAAGCGACTGAGAAACGCCGAAGAATGAACACAGTAGCGGTCGTTGCCTTCGGTTCTTTTAATCTAATCGAGCATTCTTAACTGGCAATAGCCAACGACGGAACGCAGCTTGACACGCGGGGATCCTGACTTCCTTTACACTTCCTCTCCTTGCGACACGACGAAGATCTTATCGACAGAGCTCGCTCGTATCTCACATTGTTTTCCCTTGGGTCGCAACGCTCGTCGTCCCTTATTTCGAACCGCAACGACCACGGCCAGTTCCGGCCTATCCCTTTGCCTTTATAAAGGTTTATGGGCTCGACGAGAGCGCGGGGTGCTCGTATCCCCGAGAGGTAGGAAATCATGGTAAGATTTCTCGTAGGAACGTCAATTTTTTCTTTTCCCATTTTTTTGGCGAGATAGGCTGTTTGGTGAATAATTCTGGGTGAAACTGGAAGTTCGATCGATCGGAAGATCGTATATCGTTTCAAGTTTAAACGCATAAATTTCCGAAGTAAATACGGGGTAATTCAAGGTCGACATATCTTACGCATAATTTTTTAAATTATAAGTTTCTTTTTTATTAATTAACACATTCGCGACCGGTGATTTTTGAGAGAGACATAGCTGAACACCTCATATAATTTTCAAAAGTGTATAATTGAATACTGCACAGGTTTGCTATTTAAGCGTATGTAAATATGAAAAATATTGCTTCTTGATACTTATAATCATTTATTGTTTAAACTTTGAGGAAGATTAAGTACTAGAAACTAAAGGTGAAAAAATTGATAAAAAATTGCTGGCAATACTAAAAGTGATAGAGCTGCTTAAAATCATTAAACATCTTTTTTATAAACAAATATGATAAATTTACTATAACATACAGATTTATTTCACACAATAATTTTGCATTGTATCCAATAATGACATGAAATATGTTACTACTGTAATATATATAATTAAAATATACATTATATTTTCTAAAGTTGCTCTGTAAAACTTGGACCATTCTGCATAAAGATCAATCCTTCTGATAATTTTGTTATATACATACGATGCTGGAGTTAGAGTTTTGTCCTGATTGTTAATATTAATTTTAGATGACACGGTACAGTTAATATTGACCGAACAAAACTGAGCATTCGTTTTGCTTTTAATGATAATACCGTCTCTCCTCTGTTGTTTGTAGAGATAATTTCGTTTCCGGTAAATTCGCTGTGATTGTATACATACGTTTGCTTGTTTGTTTGTGTGTGTGTGCGCGCGCGCGCGTGTGTGTGCATTTCGTCGACGGAGGCACGTGCGCTTTCGAGTACTACGAGCTGCGAAATTGGGACGTCGCGAATGCATAAACTTAGGAATAACCGATGTTGTTTGCTTGGAGCTTTGCTCGTTTTGTTATGATGGCTCTGTGATAATTCGCGAAGATGGTGAATTCGAAAGTGGGTTATTCGATGATGCTCGTAATTTGCTGGAATCTTTTCCAGAGAGTAAACGTTTCTCATGAAGTTGCCATGAAAATTGTTGCACATTCCACGAAGATTAACTATTCTTTGTTACAGTTGCTAGTGAAACTGAGCAAAACAGTAAATTTTAAATGTTTCTTATGTATACTGACTGACGTATTTGGTTTAAAGACGTTAGAGAAATTATGTAATTACAAATCGTGCCTCCTGGATGATAGAATCGATACTGAAATTATTTATTGTTAACGCTCGTGGTCGGATCTCAATGAGATGCCTATCGAGCTTTGTAGAAATTGCACGTGATGTGCCGACTAGATTTCACTATCTATATCTCGGAGGACCACTCTTATAAATATAAGAGACTATGTAAATTATAATAACTCTTCTTCGACTATTTCATAGCAACTGTGTTCCCTTTACTATTGACTATTCTTAACAATCTCGAATACACGTTTACGCGTGTTTTTAAAGCATCGGCGATGCGCTGATTGGTTGACAGTGAAAGGGAAGTGGAAAACAAGGTGACGAAAATGCGAATGTTTAATTGGTGGGCGGAATTTGTGGAAAGGTAGCGGGAAGGATTTGGAGCGGGGGTGGTGAGCGACTTCTCACCCTTACGGGGAAAGGCCCAGGGTGATGTCAGCGCGGTACCGTTGATCGGGTCATCGCGGCCGTCCGACTCTTGGGTTCCCTAAAGCTTATGACACGGTAATTGCTATTGAGAGAGAGAAAATTAATTTCGCTAATGCTAAGGTCACATACCACCTATTCAGGTACGGGTAAAACTCTGCCTTCTCAAAAATAGCGTCTATAGGCGACCGTATCATAAACTGGTTCTAACGAAGCCTTAACATTTATTAATTTAAAATTCTGAAAAAAGAATTCAGTAAGAATTACTGCAATAATTTCCAAAATTTTGTATAAAAATAAGGGGCTAGTTATTTATTATTTTCCCAGTGTAAATAATAAACAAAGGATAGTAGGTGTTTTCCGACCACCTAGGGAGCGGATCGTGCTTGAGAATTTTTCATGGACCACCAGATACGACAGATTAAATGACTAGTAACTAAAAACTGGCGAGACCAGTACTTTCGACCTGTCGACAGCTCTGTCTATGAAGATCTTATTCTTCTTCTCATAAGATCTAATATCGAAAGACCGTAACAATATGAAATTACGACGTTGTGTTAATGAAAAATTCTTCTGCAACATTTGTTTGTGGCAGTACTTACGATGCATATTATCGGTAACAAGTAATTTCGAAACTTTCGAGATCACTGATTAACAGATTATCACAACTCCGTATCTTTTGAAGAATTTAGGAGCTATACGATCTATGAAATCCTCTTTAAACGTCTAAACTTGTAGTTTAGATTATCTCGAAGTTTTAACTTTGAAGTCTACCCCTTTAGAGAAGTATTTTTAATACGTTCTTAGGTCAAATTTCAGTGTATATTCAAATCATTATTTATAACACTAAAAATATCATTAAAAATAATTTCGATATTTATCTTTTAATTAAATTTAATTAGAAATATTAACCCTTAACCAGTCATTTAAATTTTTTGTACACAAATGGTTGTGTGCCGTTTGTGAAACTGGTATTTTTAAGAATCGGTAAAAAACGGAATTCTGTTAAAATTTTTTGGAATCCGATATAAATTAAACTTAAACGTCTACCCTTTCGTAGTAACACGAGTTTTTAATAGGTTATAATCGAAAAGGAACTGAATATATGCAACAAACAAACAAAGCTGTGTAATTGCTTATGATTATTCGAAAAAAATCGTTAGAAGAACATTTGAAAGAAATGTAATAAATATTTTAACATATTTTGGCGAAATATAAAACAGAGTAGTTGGTTCCAATGAAATAAATGTAAGAATACAGTTACTTAGACCAAAATGAGCCGTCTGAGAGACTGCATCGAACACACAATTGTTCATATATCAACTGTCAAACATAGCCTAGTTTTAGAATTATCAAGAAATTTATAAACTAAGCAATCTCATAGACGGCACATGATCGGTTCAGTGTTAAGTATATAAAATTTCCTAAAATTTTGTAAGCATTTAATTAGAGATATTAAGTATATCAAATTTGGATATTTCATTAAACTTTGCAAATATTTAATTAGATTTATTAAGTATTAGAATTTTGTAAAAGATATTGATGCGATTATAACAAATATTTAAGCTTTGTTACGCGTTAACATCTTATTTCGCTTGTTATTGCTGAAGTTATCGATAATCGGCATCTTCATCTCACAAGGGGGAACGTCGTCATTCGGATAAGTGCTGTTTGAACAGGACTAAAGCTCAAACTGTAAGGGTCTAACAGTGTACACAAATCCCGAGATACTAAGGGTAGAGTTTGCCACTTTCTCAAAAAAAGTCATCCTAAGCGTTGAAACTTCAAAGTCGCTCGAAAGACTTCATCTCTCTTTAAAAAATTGACGCTCGTCACTGTGATAGCTTAATAAAACAATTCCTACGACTAGACTGCGGATTTTTATGCATTTACACAAAATTTGGAGATCCTAAGTTGCACAGAATGTATGTGATATGGAAAAAATAATATCATAAATATTTATTTTTGTGACAGACCTAATTTGTGTCTTCTTTTAACCCATACTTCCTCGGTAACGAATTCGATACATGCATGTTTAAATTAATAATTTCAACATTAAATAATGAATTTTCAACCATTTTAAAGTACAATTAAGCAAAACGAAAGTTTATAAAATTTTCGCAACTGGGTGTGGAATTGTAAAAAGTCCTCCTGCATTGAACGTGTTAAATACCCGTATAGAATTTTTTCATTTGAAGGATAATCATAAAAAGGACTCTTTTCTCTAGTTTATCCTATTTGCGTCACAACTCTAAATACGCTATTAACTTCATAAATCAGAGACGCTCAACTAATAGTTGGTCCGTATCACCGCGTATCAATCAGTTTTTTATACTTTCAGTTTTGGTTAGAAATTACGTATAATAATCAAAACAAAAGATAGTATCATCCATTTGTACAGTAACTAAATTTGGAATATCTTATTAGACTTTATTAATTAGTATGATAATTTTTAAAATAATCGATACGTACCGGTACATCGCAAATAGCATATTTAAAAACAGATTCTTTTCTAAGAGACTTAGATAAATATGTAATTCATCGCTTAGATGTGTTTCTTCCCCTTGCTGCCGTTGTAGATATTCGTGTGGGAAAATAGCAGCTAGTGTACTTTGTTACTGAATCATTGATAAATGATGTTTCTCTAGTCCTTTTATTTTTTAAATATTTTACAATAATTTCCTCCACTAAACATGGAAACCTCAATCCTTTTTATTGTTTTTAATTTGACGAGAAGTGGACATTCTCGCGAGCGGATTATAAGTGACTAGATGATACGTGACAATCATCATATACGGATTATTCTGCTATCGGATGCAAATGGGTTAAGAGACAAATAACCTCATAGTGCAACATCTCAGGGAACAAACTCCCAAAACAAAAGCCAGCCGATGAATAGCCTTCTTATGCATGCACAGCATAATTTTGAAACTTCTACTTGCGTGTGTTCGATACTGCACACTGCTAATAAATACTTCGAGGCAGAAAATCGTACGTTGCTTTACGATCGTACGCTCCGTTTAGCCGCCTTCGTTCCTCAGGTACGTTTCCCGGTAGAGGCCGCCGGGCTGCCAAGTGCTCAAGGCGCGGCGCTGTACTAATGATAACTAACGGGCGTTCGAGAACAAAGAGTTGGAATAAATTTTCGGTAGGTCGACAATACGCGGGAGGGGTCTTTAGCTTATTTTCTGGCGTTTATGGACGCCGATGCTAATCTCGACGGGAGATCCCTTCGAGTCTGCTTGCCGGTTTCTTCATAGGCTGGCCATCTGATGTCCAGAGGTTCCTTGCCTAAGGAATCCTGAGCGTAGCATAGCCTGAATTATGCTAATACCTTCACCCACGTTACGGATTCAGCAGCGCATTTACGGTTCCTACCACCCTTCAGTTTTTATCGATGCCGATACGTTTCGAATCAGCCAATCATATCTCTTTTTCTTCGACTTTCTTCTGTTATCTCCCTTCTTTTGCGTCACTGCTGTATTGTCTCGTTTCTATGTAACGTTCAAGCGTGTGCTTTCTGAGGTCTATTGATGTTTGATGAAGGAGAAAAAGGAGAATGAGACAGTGTATGCAGATGGAGAAAGGGAGGATTGGAATGGTTATGTTGGAGTTCGCGTTGGTTTGTGAATGACGCGAGTGATGAATCGAACGAGAGTAGGCAGTTGTTCAATGCGCGATACCGGTGGTATTTTTAGTTCATTCGAGTCCAAGGAGTTTATATATCTGTTCTTTTCGTTTGTTCGCTTTCATGAATGAAGGGAACTGAAAGTAAGATCTTGGTAAATGAGAAAACGGGTTGGTTATATTAAAGGAAATAAATTTCCGAGAAGATATGTTCTTTTTGGCATAGTTTATTGGGTCTAGGGAAAAAACAAGTTTCTATTAACACTTTAACTACGAAAGGTGTGTATATACGCTTTTAGGTATATACAGGATGCGTCACAGGAAACAGACGTTTTTAAAATAAATATTTCTCCGTTAAGTTTTAGCATAAAATTAATTTAGTGTCACGAAATGATATGTTATTACATGCCATTTTAGGCTATTTATGTATGAAAAATTATGTCACTTAAATGGTAACCATTTTGGTGAATGCAACTTTGTAGTCGCTCCCGGAAGTTCGCTGCCTACCCTTTTCAATAGTTCTTCGTTTATCATCCCTAGCTGCTTCAGTTTTCTTAAATTTCATGACTTTCCTTTGTATACGCGTGACATGAGGTAGCCCCGCAGAAAAAATCGCACATGAAAAGTCAGGTGATCGAGGAGGCCAAGGAATGTCACTAAATTTTGAAACGAGGTGATCAGGGAACACGGCTCGAAGAATAGCCATTAAGGGCCTGGCAATATAAGTGGTGGCCATCTTGTTGAAACCATATATTTTATCGGTTAATCCTTCGCCTTTGTAGTTTTGGTTCCAAGAAATTGTTGATCATATTGATGTACAGAGCTAAGTTTACAGTCGTGGTGATTCCATTTTTCTCAACAAAGTACGGGATAGTGATGCCAAATTCACCAATAGCACACCAAACCGTTACTTTCATGCTGTACAACGGTGTTTCATGCACTTCACAGGAATTTTATAGGGCTCGGTATCGAAAATTCTATTTATTTACTGAACCGTTTAGGTGGAAATGTGCTTCATCACTCATCATGATGGTCGCGTCTTCATGTTCTTCAATAATTTCGAGCATTAGCTCGGTGGCGACTGAACGTTATTGATAATCTCCTTTGTTTAACTTCTGAATAACCATCATTTTGTAAGAATGGAATCCCATATCTTTTTGTAGGATTCGCCTTACTGTGCTTTCGCTTATTTCTAATTTAGCAGCATGTCGTCGAGCAGAACGAATTGGACTTCTTATGATGGATTCTTTCTCTCACTCCTTCCACGTTTTCCAGAGTTCTTGCAGTTGCGGCAGGACTAGATGGTTTTTTCTTCATTATTGTTCCTCTTGTTCGAAAAGATGTGACCCACCTCAATATTGAAACCTCAATATTGAAACGGCGACGAAAGAGTTGCTGAGTTTCAGTAACCGATTCGCCATTTTTTATGAAACTGTCGTATACAAACACTTAATGCTCTAATGTCCACAGCGACATGATAAAAAATGAAATGGCCTGGCCTGATGTGTCAAATACTCTCTTACTTCAGTTTCTATCCCCAATACTGTCACTGCTTTGTAGCATTCATTTGAAAATCGTCTGTTTCCCGTGATTCACACTGTATTAATTCGTATAAGAAACATATATACATGTTGTACAATTTTCGCTCAGTATACCACACTTATTGTTATTGGTTATAAAGATACTTGAATTAATATTCAGATACTTTTTGAAATAGTACAACTTCTTCAAAATTTGGCTAAACGATTTGAATTTTTTAAATCTCTAATTAAAATTATTGTTAACTCTTAAATTCGTTAATTCCATGTTTCCTCAATTCTTTTGTTGCATTATAAAATTAAAAATTTGAATTTCATATGATCAGGTTATATTTGACTCAAAGATTAAGAAGAACACACAAGGGTTAATGCGTTCTTGAATTTTTTAAATTATTTGTGTAATATATACTAGTTTATAAACCATTTGGTAATTTTCTAATTTTTTTGCTTTCTATATGATTAGATTCATAACGAAGGTACCTTTCATCACACCTTCGTAAATAAGAAAAAAGTATAAGAATATATAATATAGCAATATATTCTCTAAAAGAGTTTTTCTTCTCCATTTACATTCACGATAAATGGCATTACTTCGTGTAGGACAAATCTTAGATTTTCAATTTTCTTGCAAATAAAATCTAAATATGTATCAGACGAAGAGATATTAGGAGCACCGTCATCATTCCATGCATAGAATGACGTATGATTGGTTGCATGTAACAAAATAAAATGGTTGTTTAATGTAAGAAAGAAAATAGCAAGGGAAAAAACTTAGAGGAAAATGCGAAGAAGGTAGCGTGCGTGAAGAGAATTTAAAATCATCGTTCTGGAAGCCTTTTATCATAAATGGATGGACGATCATATTGGTGGCACAAGGATAATATATTGATTTACGTATATCATTCACTGATAGCTATGTTAACCGCAAAATTTGAAATGCTATAATTTGTACATTTAGCGTACGGCAAATTTGTTTATCCACATGTATGCAAACGATATTAGCAATTTCAATGCGGTGATGTTGATAATTGTGTTATCCTGGAATTCCCAGGCATACATGGAAAATGAAATATTAGTGACCCATATAACAAATAAGCCCAAAACAACCTGCCATAGGGGATGTTTCTGAGTTGAACGATCAAACTTTGCCAATCTGTTTAACGGAAAGCCGGAAAAGAGCATGCGTGACATTTTTTTGAGATTTCTCTCCGAATATTTTATTTTAAAGTATTTTCCTTGAGTAGTCTATACATATATAAAAATAATTATTTTATCTAATGAAAAATTTATCTTAGATGGAATTTCCTAAATATAAAATCTATTCGTGATTTTTAAGTTACTAAAAGTAGGCTAAAGAAAAGCAATGTGTGTTTCGAATTATACATTTAAATAAAAAGGAAAAAGTTTCATTTTTAGAAGTGTGGTTTAAATGAAATATTAATAAAAAATAAATAAATAAGGCATCACTTTGAATATTTAATAACATAAATAGTAAGTTCGAATATTATTCAAACAAATTTATTACATTTTTTACTTCTAAATTCACTTGAAATTGATTTCAAGATCGTGAGTAAAACGTATTCAATTGTATTTTTTCATCTGTTACAAGATGTAATGAAAAAGATATATATTCTCTACAGAAACAATAACGGTGACCTTGAAAAACCAAGAAAATAGGAGCTGACAAAAAAGTCTTTTCCTTGTTTCAAACTATTAATATTATGTCATAAATATTTTTTATGTCCTAAAAAACGAAGAAGATATTTAGGTTGCTTGCTTCGGCTGGGATACCTTGTATACATATAAAGAAGTATAGCCATGCCTTTCTCGAATATAAATTAAATAAAGATTTCTTTTCATAAAAGCTGATGTACTACTGCCTATATATCCAATAGCAATTTTAATTCTATTTCCACTTTATTTATAGTATCACTATTGCCCCCTTTTCTTTCTTCAAAAAACATATTGCCACAGTTCGATCGTTGAATTTAAAAATACCCATATACACGTCCATTTCCGGCGTAAATGTACCAAAACGTTCCAATTTCCTCGAGCACGCGAGGCCGCAGAAAGTCTGATCATTTTTCATCAAACACAAGTTCGATGTTCAAGCAAAATTTAGGGTGCCAAGGAAATTTCCTCGTTGGAACGAGAAGCTTCCCTGGATCGGCGTTTACTCGCTAACCCGCCAGCCACGGTGGTGGTCGTTCTTCCTTTTTTCTGGAAGCGTGTCGACCCGCCGTGATTTTTCAGAAAGGCTGTGGAGAGCGACACTGCAAACAGAACGGCCGGCCACTTTTCTGGCCTATTTCATGCGCGAACACGCACGGAAACGTAAAACGTGCAGGAAGCTTGAACGGCGGGGGCACGCATCTTTTCCATCCGTTTCCTCCGAAATTTCGCACGTGAGTCACGTGTCTTTTCTGGTATTATATCATACGAACGGGGCGACGTTGACGAATATACCACACCCGACCGGTCTTTTCCTCGGTTGAAAACGGAGAAACAAAGAAAAAAGTCGAAAGAAAGAGCGCAGAAGAACCAGTCTCGCTCCTTTTTCACGACAGTAATCTTTGTAACTTGTCGCTAAACGACATTTATGCGCTGTTCGCGACGCGCCATCCTACTGCTTTTATAATGCATAGTGCACGCGAAAGTATGCCGGCATTTGCAGCTAGAAAAGCTGCACAGAGAACTGCACCGGGACGTCCGAGTTATACACGACTGTTTTCTGAACTATTGTTATGGCTATTAATGTGGAATTTGAGGAAGATTGAGGTTTTGCAACGTTTTACGTGTAAATACTGGTTGACACTGTGAAATAAATACACAGCATGTCCTAGTTTCTTCCGCTCAACTTTCGGCTGTATATTTTATAAACAAAACATAAATAATATAATAAACATAATAATAATTTTATAATAAATATAAATAAGAAGAAAATGTTACATGAATATCGATCCTTTGAAGCTTCATTAAAAAGGTATAACAAAGATATGATTTGCGTAACCTAACCTAATCTACTATGATACAAAGTAGGATCCCCCGATTTACACAATACTTTTCTTTTACACGATTTCGTTTTTACACGGATTTTAAAATAACGGATTTTCAAAAACAACATATGTTAAAAACAAATATTTATGCTGCGCACATATTTGTACAATCATTTTTTAGTTTGTTAACGTTGGCATGAAATGTAAAAAGGGGAATTCCACAATGTTGGAGAAATTGAATTGCGAGGAAGCAGTGATAGAAACGCCACGTAAGCAATTCTTAAAAGGAAAAGCTTTATTGTTACAAGAAAAAAAAAGAAACGATTTAATTAATTAGCTGATTAACTATTTAACTTATTTTATTTCTATTTTACGTTGAAATAAATGCATTTAATTAAATAACTGATTAAATTATGCACATTTTGTTTTGTTGTTCCATTTCTATGGTTTTTCATACAAGAAGCCATGATTTCGATTTGCTGAACTTGTACTAACCCTTTAAGTGCCATGTGACACAAAGTTACATATCCATTTATTTGTATTTTATACATCACATTTCATTTGTTTATTGCTGTATTATAACATTATTGCGGGTTGGTTTCTTTATATTAATTATTAATTGTTGCTTTTCAGAAATTTGCCGAAATATAAAATTGTAATTGATTGTAATTTTTCCTCTCGTTAACACAGAAAAATTGGGTTATAGAGGGATAATTGTAGATATAGTAATTGTACAATATTTCGTATTTTTGTTATAGTTTTTTAACAAAGCTTGAACTGACCTAAATGTTTATATAATATTTTCTTCTTATTTATAGCTATAGCACTAAAGTTGCGCAAGTTTGGTCAGAAAAAATTGAGACACTCTCTGTATATGATACATTATTTGCTCCGGTTGAACTACTAAACACGTGGGCGAAGCTTGTTGAATTCGTGACCGAATACTTTGCATATTTATATCTGGTTATTTGCATCTTTCATCGTGGTAGTGCTTTTTGACAATTGTTGAAACATTTCTTATTATTTCAGTGTGTTATATGAGAAAATTACTTATTTATTTTACCGTTAATCCTATTTTTCTGAGATATACATATATAATTCATACTTTTGAAAATATTCTACAGAATTTTAACCTTAAGAGTTTTACACAAAATATAATAGCACATAATTAATTAATCAATTTTTATAAATAGTGTTGTAGCGAAGCATGGTTTGTGATCACCGCTAGAAAAATAAACTTACAGATATCGAAAATTTCGCCTTCGGCACTTTACGACTATAATTGTATAACTGTAATTGTAATTGTCGAAATTACAACGCGTGAGGGGCTCATGGTCATAATAGCGCCCCTCGTATATACCATCACCATAAACTATGGCCCCCTACCAAACCTTTTTAAGAAAAAAACAAGCACGTGGTGACTAATATGCGTGCTTGATGAAAACAGAAGTTTTCCACCACTCTACCACAAAAGTAGCGAAGGCGGAGCTTTCAGGAGCTTCTCAAAAAACCAATGGAAATAGTTTTCGACGAAGACAAGCTTTACCTGAAAAAGCGCTACGCCCATGTAAAATAGTATAAGGAACGCAAAACCAGAAAAAGAGATTATTATACGTTATTTAATTTATTTTTAATTAATAACTATTATTATAAGTTATTATACGACGTCAAAAGAACTTATTCGCACACTGTAACTTTATTCATTACAAAATCTCGCTGTAAATGTTAAACTATTTTGTTCATTAAATCATGCACTCATTAAACGATTATTATTCATTTCACGTGTATAAAATTCAATACATTTCCTCAACATTTCTCCGCTCCTATTTTACACAACCAATAAACTTCCTTCTCGTGTATCGATCTCTGCTTGCATTTCTCCGCACAACGCCTCTAAAGAAGAAAAAAGCTGTTCAACCGAGCAAGCGTAAGCTAAATGGGCGAATGGAAACCACCGCTGTCTCTTAATGTCGTTTGTAACGGAGAAAAGCTTAAAAGTAGTAAAGTTAGTTATGGCTCGGTTTAAACAAATAAAGTAGCCTTACGACGAAACATTTCCACTGCATAACGACATTTGAATATCATTTTGTAGAGAACGATATATCGCCAATCAGTTTCATGAAAATATTTATGAGGTCTAAGGTGGGCGGGGGAATCTTTCGGTTATTAGTCGAGTTACTTAGTAGAGTAAAGCTACTCGGAAAATTTGAGTCTACTAAGCCGTGTGCGAAGTTTTGCCTGGGCTGATATTTATGCGAATACGTAAGATCTTCGATTAAAGTTCACCAAGAGTTACATTTCCATTAAAACTGGCCTCCGTGTACGCACGGTGAATACGTTTCCACCTGAATGGCGTCGCTTTCTATTACGGGAAACTTCGTTTTCCCTCCTTCAGCTCCTGCGTCGAGCCTAGTCTGTGTTTTTGGCGTAACCGCTAAAATGACTTATTATTCAACGACGCAATTAAATTACAGATTTACATATCTATTACGTTGGGACTCGCTAGGATTATCCTAGTCACGCCCATACATAAATGCAAGCGTTTATGATAAATGATATGAGATGAGGGGCGGGATTGGTTTCAGAGACGTGACAGAGGCTACTTTGAATTCGACCGTCTGTGGAACAAGGGGACCGACGAGGGCGATCGCACTGCTGATTTGCTTACAAAGAATTCGCGCTACTGAAAAATGACGCTTTTTCTCGGTGTATATGCGGACTGCCCTAAGGAGAACTTTTATATTTATTCCATTTCAAGTGTAGTAAGAAAATGAATCAAAAAAGGGGGTATTAAACATTTTTTTTTTAATTTATGTTATTTTACAAATGTAAGAAGGTTATATTTGAAGTACAAAATTTTATTGAATAATTTTGTATTTAAAAATATACGGTCATCCAACTTACGTACCTGCATGTTTCTTTTTAATAAAATACGAAATATTTAGAATTTTTTCAAGTTTTTTCTTCCGATGAAAGTATGATTCATTACATGGAACAAAATACCATTCAAGTGTATATCATGACTGCGTTTGTAGATATCAATTCGATTAGGGAAATTTTCAAAAACTTTCCGACATGTTGCTGAAGTTATTTCACAAATTGCAACTCGAATCTTTAGGTCATTAATTGCTTCTGGCTTGTAAGTATAGACTCAACTTGTCACAAAACTCCACAAAAATTTGATGGCGTTAAATCGCATGATCTTGGAAGCCAATTGAAATCTGCATTTCGGAAAATTACAAGTTTACGAAATTTCGATCGCAAAAACTGAATGTTTCCTCTTGTCTTGCTGGAAAGAAATATCGGACATATCGGTACAATTCAATTCTGATCATAAAAAATCATTTAACATTGATTGGTATAGCTCAGCATTCATAGTAACAGCATTTACAGCACCATCATCGAAGAAAAATGGTTAAATGATACCATTTGCCCAAAATGCATACCAAACAGTGTGGAGATTTTTCATGAATAACACGAGCATTTTCATTACATCAGATACGACAATTTTTTAATTAACAAATTCATCCATTGTGAAATGTGTTTCATCACTAAACAAAATTTTGCTTGAAAACAATGATGCAAAGAACGCCCATTTTTCATAACAGGTTTAAGTAATATAAATGCGTTGCTGTAATGTATACCTATTCATGGTTAAAATTGTACTACCTTCTACTAAAACAAAACGGCTTACAACGTTGCAGAGGACATGACTTATAATTATTATACAGTGTTAACATCTGGGCGTTGCGTTTGAATAACCCTTTAGTAGATGAGGAATTCAATAAAATTGTGTACTTTATAATAGTACTGTGTAATAATTTGGAAAATTTCTATGGACATTGTATCTACCATATTAATTTGAAGGTATTGTATGTTGTATGGAAGTAAACGAAACAATATTCATGAAATACTTCATGACAATATAAAAATTGTAAAGCAATTGCACATGTTTATAATTGAGAAAGTGTTTTTTAAAAGATAGAGTAGGTTTTTTTTTGCTCTAGAAATGCAATTACAATATGTATTCTCAATATTGTGTATTGAAACAAAAATAAGTATATCGACATTACAATAATTTATCACGTACTACTGTTTATTTGTCTTATTACCGCTTGTAGAGTATCGACCATCATTAGAAGCATCTCTATTTCACAAGGACTAGCCACTATTCAGACGATCTGTTTGAATAGGACTTGGCTGAAATTATAGGGGTGAACGGGTATACACAAATTGCAGGGCATTAAGGGTAGTTGGTAGGCTATTTCCATAAAAAAAAACCGGCCTTAAACGTTGAAATTTCGGTAATGTATGATCTATCGATGATTATGATTATCGGTGTATTGATGAAGGTGGCTGCTTTATTAGCATACCTTTGATTCTTTGAAGCACTTCTTGATCAAAGAAGATTTATGCGCGAGCACACCTTATGAAATATCTATTTAGAAATCATTTATTGAAGTTGTATAAGTTATTGTAAATTATTAAATTACGATACTAAGCTTACTAAAATTAAAAGAAGCTCGTAAATTGGAATAATTTAAAAAATAAATCTTTCAAATAATTGCTGTTCTTATTGCCACTAGATACATCATTCACGATAAATGGTATTTCATTCTCGTATGTTATTTCAAATAATTCTGTTGCTTAATATTTATTAGTACATACAATGGAATTATTTTCCAGCTATATATTATCAATTATCTTTTGAACCTTTTGGCTAACGCAGATCTGGTCCTGGAACTGTACTTCTGTGAAGAGTTCCTCCGCGAATTGCGAGTAAAAGTCGTAGTACCGCGTTTTGTGACGCACTGGTTGTCAATCTCACTGACTTATGAGATTTACACTTTTTGGTGATATCACTAAATAACATTGCTAATGTGTACGAATAAGTACGAATTAAAAGAAATGAGAAACTTTGTCATGATATATAACAATAATGTACGCAGCTTTCAGCACGAGAAAATAAATGTGCCACCATAGTGACATATCGTCCGAAAAGAGGACCAAGCGGGAAGCCACTCTAGTGAAGTACTATTCAAAAGGATGATATAAACGAAAGCCACTATAGCGGCGTACAGTAACTAAAAAGTTTAAACAGGACCTTTCCTAAAGGTCCTACACATCCAGGTGTAATTCATTCACGTAATATTGTATTAACACATGGTTGAAGAGAGACGTGAATCGGCGTTTTCCATTTGCAAAACATTGAAAACCGTGGGATGCGAATAGGCGTTACTCAGTTTTCAGAAGTTGCAGACGAAAACACTATTAGCATCATCGATAATTTTAATTTTAGTAAAATATTTACATTACTTTGAATAAGCGCATTTATACTTCTCATATACATATACGGAAAATGTGCAGGAACTAAGGCTCGACTCCCTTCGCAGTACACCGTCAACAATGTGTCAAGAGTAAGAGGAAACGAGATATCATATTGTCCTAAGCATAAGTGTTACTACATGCCCCAATTAATTTCGCTACATTTCATTTTCGCCGCAAAAACAGGCAGCCGCACGAGATATAATAGTCTGACCGTTTCACAGATATACCACCGAACAAAATCGTTGTCAATTCATCACGGTTTTATAGGCGTATAGCTTAATACTCCGTTTAATTGAAGTCAGTAGCCAAAAGACATGTCCCACGTGGCCCAAGTGATAGTTAGGCCGGAGTGATCGGCGCTTTTGCATCGGGCATTTCGCCCGGTAAAGAAAACGAAACAAGTTTCCATTGATTGTTCGCCTCAAATGGCCCGTAAACTAGCCAGTGGAACAATGCCAAACTATCCGGCAGCCGATCTCTCTCGCGAAGTGCGCAATTGTTCTTGCTACGATTTCCGAGAGCAGGCTAGAGAGATTCGCAGGATGGTCGATCGAGCGTTACGGAGTAAAGAGAGAGAAGGACAGAGTGACAGAGGGGAAGGGGGGGGGGAGAAAGAGGGGGGAGCGCGCGCGAGAGAGAGAGAGAGAGAGAGAGAGACGGCGATGAGTGTACTGTAACATTAATGTGCTCGTTGACATTGTATTTACCCCGGCGTGTACACAAGCGCCGAGGGACGGAAGAAGCGACGGAGAGGGTAGCCGCTGCGACAAAGAGGACATTTTCGAAAGGGAAGTCGCGTACAGGTCCAGCATCGACCAGCCGGTCCATGGACCAAAGGGGGGAAAATCCCTTCTCTCTGGCCATAGATGATGAATGTCGGGACCTTTCAAGTCCCTCTGGCGAGTGGTGTCCTCCCTCTTGTTCCCTTCGCATCGCCGTTCTTTGCTGATTATCTAATACGACCGGGACAGAACTGAGGGGATCACAATTCGACTGATCGTCGGCAATACTCGGGACATACAAAGATTCTGGACCGGGGAACGTGTCATGTACAACACCGTAACATCAACTTCGTGATGGGTATCTCGTGAATGGAATTACTTTTTCACGGTGATATTACGAGCAGGCATACTGGAGCTATTCACGTGAACATTCTCAGGTAGTTCAGGTTTCTTTGCCTTGTTTCCGTATTTTTTCTTTCTCCTTTTTTTTTTAGGCCAACATGTTAATATTGCGTTTAAGGAATTGGAAGTTACACTTTGTTGCTTTTGTGGAATTTGTGAATTCCGAGTGATTGGAGAGAAGTTCACTTCTAGGTTTTAAGTCTCTTGTGTGCTTCAATATTTATTGCATGTAATTGCAGAAGTCTATAATTAGGTACTCGAAGTGTGATCTACAACTCGATCCTATCTAGTTTAATTAAACAACTCTTGTCTCTTATATACTTTCCCTGACTTTGTATCAAATTCGAACATTCCAAAGTTCTTTACTTTATATCGTGCCACAGAGAATTAGAACGTCCAAAGAAATGAATTAAATCGAACTTTAAAATAAATCGTATTATTCCATCTCAATATTTCACGTATCACTGCATTACACAAAATAAAACCCTTGAATATTAAATCCTTAATTTTTCTGATACACTTTTACGGTTGAAATTAATGAGAAATACCATCGTTGTTTTTCATTCACGTACATCGCCATTTTTTAATTTCAGTTGTCAGGAAATTGCCCTGTAAATGTACAAACGATGCAGCATTGTTATTTTTTTTAATAGAAACTAATGCTTTTTAGTTTATATCTTACTTTGTTCTTTTTAATTTTTTTATACGAATATTTAAGCTTAATAAATATGGATTAAAATATGTAAATATATTTATTACCTTTGTACCTATAAAATTTTATTTTATAACTGTATTCATCATAACATAGTACTCTGAGAATGCAGTTTCCTATAACACGCAATAAATCGTATTATAGGAGGGTTGACTGTATTTAAGGGTTTGTATTTTAGTTGATTTTAAACTATCAACGAAGTGTAGTAAGTTTGTCAATGTTTCTATGAATTTGAATATATTTAAATTTATTATATAAATGATTTTTATGTGAGTTTAACTAAAACAACGTAATCTATCTGAGTCGTAAATGGGCTTACACCAATTTTATATTCAATTTCACTTGAGATAAGCAATGTTTTATTCAGATTTTATTTATAAAATAAAACCGGAAACAAAATAGTATTGTTTATTCTGAATATTAATTATTTGCTTATATACTACTCCAACTATACGACTTGTCGTCCCATGTTTGTACATGCGATACCATAACTGGATGTTGAAGTTGCAAATTTTTTTTGCATTCCCCCTATATCTCTTACATTACGCTTTTATTAATAAAATTCATAGTTTTACTCTTCTCTTACATACATATGTAGTACTTGATTAGGTTACGAAAAATGGACTTACACCACTTTCATAATCAATGGTTATACAAAGTAATTTACTAACGAATTTTTAATCGACCGAAACATATAGATATTTAAAAATATTAAGTGTGAATTATTTATAAATAAAAAGTTCGTACTAAATTATATGTGAATTGTATGATTTCTCAATTTTTTTCAAAACTTGATTTACACCACTTCCAAAATGAATAGTTCAAATAATGCAATCCAATCACTCTAATTCAATGAAAAATCTAAAATTGGTCTCTGATGTATTCTATGTTAATTTTAAAAGAAATGTGTGTATCCATCCTGAAAGTGGTACCTATATTTTCGAAATTCGTTCGCTTCGCTGCCTAACATAAACGATCTGGTGCCCTGTCTAACATACGGTGCTCAGGGTGCGCGTCGAATGGCGAAGCCGACGAAAAAACTGGGTACACACGCACTGGCAACCCTTTTTCGAAGGGGGCTGCGTGTGTTTGCGCCGACATTGTGACGTTGCACGTTGCTGCTGGCCAACACCACCGCCGGAGGGAAAAGAACCGAACTGGATCGCCTTTTCCGGTGGGAGCTTCCCGTACGCGAAATTGCTAGGCTGCCACTCAAATTGGCCCGACACCGAACAATCGGGCTTATTACCAGGCATTTGTCAGCGCTGCATTGCACTCTACGGGTCTCGTGTTACCTCTTTCTGTACATTTTTTTCTTCTTCTCGTTTTCTATAGAAAGAAACGTAAAGGGGACATCCTAGCCATCTTCTCAACCCCTATGCGACGGGGTAACCTATTTAAGGGGGTTGTTTCGCGTTTAATTTGAGGGTACGATACATTGTAGCAAATCTTGGGCAGGCTTCGCAAAGTAGGAACCACCTGTCGAGATTTTTCGAGACAACCGGAAGAGAAAACGGTTGTGCTGTTAAATTGGATTGTTCTGCTAGCTGAAAGGTGGGAATACGAGAGGAGGGTGGACCGAGGGTAATAAGGAGGATGGGCTAAGATATAATAAAATTATTAGGTTGATGCACGTGTAAAATGGCGGATTCGTAAATGAAACTTTAAACGACAATACCGTAGGTCAAAACTAAATTTTATTAATACATCCTGTGTCGAGCGGATCAAAAACTTTCCGTTCTGTAATTCATTTTAAATTCTACACCTTTCTTTTAATAATTATAATTTTTGCGATATTACAAATATTAGAAGCCAAATTACTAATCATGATCCCATGGAGCGTATGCGATCCACACAATCTGAAAAGAAAGTCACCAATACTTGGTTTAGAACGGAGCGTTCAATCAAAATAAACTTAAGCAGATTCAACACAATTCTGACAATAAATCACAGATACGTTTACCTTATTATTGTAAAAATCCGAATAGTGGCTTAAAATTTCTCAAACGCACTTTTAATCATTATCACATTCTTGAATATTCTTTTTTGTTGAAAACTATCTAAATGTTTAAACTAACATTGTGTTATCCGTTCACAAACTACATTAATATTTCTGCTTACGCTATAACCCAGTTATAATTTGTAAAAGAAAATCATTTAAACTTGAATAGAATCCAACTTCAACGCTCAATACAATCTTAACCTAGCGTTTTCAGCGAAATGGGTCTTGCATTTAAAGGAGTAGAGTGTAGGCTTTACTTTTTCATGTCTGATACAGTTAGTTTTTGAGAAGTAAATTATTATATGTTATTCGTTGTTCGATATAACAATGGTACTTTTTGTTTTTTAAATTGAATGGTTTATTTAACAAAATGTGAATTATTTAGTGGAATTGAGAATACATCTGCAATATCAAGAATAAAAATGAATCGACTGCATCACTTTTTACTGAACACCTTGTGAAAATAAGAGTTCCATTTTAAATACTTTCGTTGAATTTCACAACGATTTTCAATGGGAAGAAGTGTATTTAATTTTCCGTCTGACTTAACTGTAATACCACAATTAATATCTCAATCAACGATACATCTCTGAATACAAGAGGAAATAGTCTTTTATACAAAATATCTCAAAGACAAATGCCTCAGAGTTATTTCATTACGCATCCAGTTCGAAGACCTTTAAGACTCATCAATTCTCGCATTAAGTTCATCACTGTCAAAGCAAGCCGCGAAGGAAATAGCGAAAGACAATTTCCTGCGGCACGAGCTGATCGTTTTAAACAAAGACAACTACGAGAGATACTATTAACCCATTGTTCCTTTGGGCGACCAGCTGTGAAATCTTTCCATGAGAAGATCGAGGATAAATAAGTTCAATTTTATGCAATACCGACCAATTTTACGAACGTTTCAAGAATGTGCCGACTATCTAATCTCTTGTCCCTTTTTCTCTCTCTGACTTGCGATTTTCTTCGAAAATTGTTCGAAGATTAAATAAACGACAGAGAAATCGAATTTGTTCAGGAAGGATAATAGCAGAGAGACATGAACGAACACGCGAGAGAGTATACTGTCGGATGTTAAAAAAGGGAAGAGACTAGATAAAAGTTTCCTCAACGAGGGCCACGTCGATTCTCTACCTTGATTAGCGAGGGTAAACACACTTGAACGTCTAATCGTCGTTCCGTTGAATTTTCCTTCCCTTCTTCACGAAGAACTTCACGAAGAATTTCACGAGTCACTAAGAGGGTGAAAATAATTAACACATAGAGACGATACTAGAACTTCTTCGTTTTTCTTCAGTAATCATGATTCATCCTGTGTTAACACGATGGATCAGCAACAAAATGTCTTCTTTAAATAGTCAAATTGTTCTATTTGGTTTAGTACACAAGGTGTTCACGTTATTACTAACCAGCGTTTTTCTTGCAAATAGTAAATATCAGAAAAAGAATGAAAGAAGAAGAAGTAGTACAATTCTCTGCAAGCAATGTAATGGCGTATGTAATTTTTTGCACTATTTTTTGAGAAATGAAGGTGACCATCAATTGTTTAAATGAAATGTTATATATTTTTTCATATCATATCAAAATGAATTGATTCAAATAGACATACAAGATCAGAAATGGAAGAAATATTTTGAATATTTCGTATCAATATGTTAAGAGTGAAAATGTTATAAAGAGTGCAGTTTACCTCGCCTTCTTTTCGCGGACGGATAGTGTTGGGACATGAAATTATGTCCCAATGATGAAGCCCCGGTCTGGAAGATTATATCATTAGTCACATTTAGCCGCTAAACCGAGATGTCACATACACTTTCGTACGATATAAAAAATATATATAACATTCTATTTAAAAAGTTGAAGATTACTGTTATTTTTGAAAAAATAGTGCGAACAAAAAAGCAGTGCTACTTTTCCTCTTTCATTTTATTCTAAAATTTACTATTTGTCAGAAAAATCCTGGTTAGCAATAGCGTGAACATTCTGTATACCTGGTTAATGAAAGGATGGAATTATCGAAGTGATAACAAAAGAAAAGGTTATTTCTGAGTAGCGTCTCGGGTTATGTGACGAGATATGGGACTAGTTAAAGATACGTATAAGATGGTGGAACATCTTTTTACAATCGAAGAAGACGTCACGTTCGAAGGGACACCAAAAGAATAGGACGGTTCATGTTATCTGTTTCGAGGACCAGTGATCGTCCTTTCTCGAGTTTCGAGGAGGTTTTGATAGACTCACTGGATAATCCGGAAGCATGTGACCAAAGGTCGAAATCACCGGACCGAAGACAATTCTGAGGAAAGTGTTGCGTGAAATCGCTGGAGTTCTGAGAACATTTGTTAGAACACTGTACTCATAGTGCATTTCAAATCCGTCGATGAAAGAAGTATAAGTAAGTGGGTTATTTAATTCTTTGACTAATTATACAATATTCATATGGTTGTAATTGCAGATAGTTTTTACTTCAAGGATATTTTCATGATCATTTTTGATGTAGAATTTTAACTTTCGTCGATGATAACTGAAATTAATCGGGGAGTGTGTAATATTCATAAAAGTAATTTTTACACTTTCAGCTATCTATTTGGGTAAGGATGCGTGTAATTTATTGCATCGAAGTGAATTTTACAAAACTTGTTTAATTTTCTGACATGCTGACTCATAATCGCCAGAATTAAATTAATGGATTAATAATAGTTCAATTAACGGACTTACACAAAATAAAGTATTCTCGTCAATTTTCACGAACACTTAGTTTCACTCTGTTTTCCTTTGAATCCTTCCTGGTCTCTTTTAGGCCAACGAAAAATTTCAACGGTTTCCAAGCGTCATGACGTAAACGGAACGTATCAGTGATTACAAAATAAATCCTAGTGAAGACGCCCGAACGGGCGGAACACCAGGTAAACACAGTTCCGCGGGGACGCTTCTCGAAAATGTTTAATCCGACGTCCTCAAAAGTTAGATAATTTGTTTCACGAGAGCCGGGAATATTTGTCCGGGAACGCTTTTACCAGGTACACGGTTTTCCACTAATAAAAAACCCTTCTAATTATCGGCCAGCCTGTCCGCTTTAGTTATTTTAATCCATTTAGACCGCGGAGAAGAGCTGAAAAGCGAGAGCCGGAGGGCCAACGAAAGAAGGGGTGCTCCGGCAGAATGCACGAAAAGAAAAAAGAGAAAAAAAAGGAATGGAAAAGGCGCGACGTGTTTTAAAACTTTTAGATTTCTGAGACGTCGTTCAAGTTCGAAAGAACAAAAAAATGCAATCACACACAGACACACAGAATCTAGCGTTAATATCCCCTTATGTTTGCCCTGACCAATTTCGTCGTGCAGTTTTTTCCTCTTTTCCGTCGGCCGTGATAGTTAACCAGACGTAGAGACCAGGCACGACCAGGCAACCACGGGGACTTCCTAGCAGTCTCCACGCGACGACCACTCGGCCCCGTTATTGGATCCTTATTTCACCGCAGACTTTACCCTCTCGACGACGAAATATGCTCGTATCAGCACGCACGGGCTCCGCTTATTGACCGCGCCGTCCTCTTTCTTCTCCTTCTTCTTGCTCGCGGAAGGACTCTTGCTCCTCCAGCTTCTGTAGAAACCGGAGGATCGTAATACGTTTAGGTGACGGCACCGAGGCGTTTGCCTTCTATCGACAGACGAAATGAGAAAAACCCTGTACGCCTTATTCAACGCCAGAGTAAGCACTTTTCCATGGCCGAGCAATGCGCGATGACGAAATGAAAAGCGTTTTTCTTTCATCGTCGAACGAACCCCTACGTGTTAGTACTGAGCTCTAAAATGCCAATAAAAGAGAATCGTTGCCCCGGTAATAATAATGATCATGTACTGTTACGCGGTACCGTAGTTGATAGCCAATAACCCGTGGAAGATGGGGCTTTTATGCTTCGAGCGTATGGGGTGTGTTTTATTTTGATCTTTGACGGCTCGAGTGTGTCTTATAGGTATATATCGGACTTGATAGTTTAGAGAAAAAACAATTCTTTCTTTTATCTCTCGTTTCCTATCGTTTCGGTATTGTATTATATAATATATGTATATGTATTTTAAACTTTAGTTTGATTATCGTTGTAGCGTAGCAAAATAGATTGGATCTATTGGTTTGTTGCATGGAACAGATGGATCACCGAATCAACCCTTTCTCTATGAACGAAGGGTTGATCCGCTTATTGCTACGTTTGACAATCATGAGATCGATTCTCACAGCTTTAATGTGAACAATTAATGTAATAGAGACATTAGCATGTTCTATCGTATTGCAATGGGAATGGTGTAGGTACGTTTAAAACGACACATTGTGTATGTAGTCTTACGTATGGTCGAATTTTATATAAATTTGGAAGTACAGTAGCAATTAAGAGTAAGTACTTTTCTTCTGAAGTTTAAAAAATGAAAAATTTCAGTTGATTACAGTTTTAAATTTTGACAAATATTGAAGAACAAGAATTAATAGTCAATATAAAAAAATTGACTGGTAATAATGTAATAATACAACGATGCAATGATATAGCAATATACAAATAAAATGTGATGTACAAAATATAGATAAATGAATATGTAACTTTTAAGTTACACCTGTTATGAAAGGTTAATGAAATTAAACATTGATAGTATGAAGTATTCACTTTGAACTAATTCCTAACTTCAATTTCTGTCATTCTAAGAAAGGAATTAAAGGTATCATTATGAGTAGATGACATTTTATATCAATCATATTCTTATCGAATATTTTTGACAATCCGAAGAAGCCGGTTGATTCGTCACGTTCCAAATTCAAGAGCGAGATATTCGTTGAAGGGACCAAGTACGATAATTCCTTTTCAGCTTATCAGGATTCATCAAAACGAGTCGAAGAATATTTCGTATAGAAATGGGAGGGATAGGATGACTCTTCAACCAGGAATTTCGAAGGGTGTCTAATTGCTTCAAAACTTGTCACGCAGCGTCGATCTCGATGCTCAGCTGGAGCTTAATATGATTAATGGAACCGTATGAAAAAAGAAAAAAAGAAAGAAGAAACATATACCTCTAATGCGTTTCGCCTATGATCTGGACCCACTGTTCGTCACGTAACGACCTCTTCAGAATGGAAAAAAATTCAATATGCTCGAAAACAAACCTATCGTTAGTGACCCTTTGTGTTGATAGTGCTGCTCTTTCAACCTGGACATTAATTATGAATTACGACGTGCTTGGGGAAACGTGAATTTTGAATACCAAATAAGGGTAACAATTTACACGTTAATACGGCTAATTAGAATTGACAACGATAGAATAGATTATTAGTGATAGAATTCGTAAATATTTAGAAACTCTAATTGTTTCTATTGATGTGTCAGTAGCAGTGAAATGTCGGAAAAGAAAAGAAGTATTGCTTCGCTTCAAACATTTATCACGTACCATTTTATTCTATTTTTAAGAATAGTTCAACGTCCAAGATGACGTAACGCGAAGCATTCAAAGTTTATACCTCTTTTTTATTTACTGCGTTTAATAATTAGTTGCATTTGGGGTAGAAATAAAAATGAAAAACAAGTAGGCAGTTAACGAGTTGATTTAAAGTTTCTGTCATAATGCTAAATAGCTGATCTAACTGACTAAAGTTCATTGTCGAACATATGCTCGTTCCTCCGTATAAATTATCAGTTGCGAGTAATTCGTAGTAAAATACGTATGAATAAATATTCCGTGGAAGATACATGGTACAATAACACGTATGCGAAACTTTATCCATACAAGCAAAAGGGAATTTAAATATCCCCGTTTCAGAGAGAACGTGCATTAGCCGTCGCAGCTAGAAAAATTAAATTTTTTCGTTTGAAGTGTAATTCGCGGCGTGCAGCTGCACGACAATAAAAATAACAGAATTAACTAGGAGAAAAAAGGAATACAATTAGCAAGCTTCCATGAAATGGCCACCGGCTACTTATGAGGATATAATCATGATAGTCCTTTTGAAAAAATTGGGTTACTCGAGAACGATTATGCGTACGTTTGTCTAAAACTTGAGAAAGTTTTGGTCCTAATTACTAGACAGAATATTAATTAAATTTTTCAGAAATTTTTTCACGTTATTTAACACTGTATTTACGATACGTGTATTTATATTTCACATTTTTTTCGTAAAGGATATTGTCAAGTATTAGAATTCTGCATAAATTTTGAGAGATTAGACTAGCAAACACTAACTAAAAGCCGTGAAGTTAAATGGCGATGTAATAACGTTGCATGTAGAACATTTTTAAAATAAAATTGCAAACGGTCATTTGATTGGCCATGGTAGATTTAGTGTTAAATTCTTAGCAAAAAATTGCACGAAGATAAAATTATTTCTGAAATGAACACACTTCAAAATCAAAGGAAGTTGTTTATAACTTAGAAGAACTATGGTAAGAACTATGGTATTTTATGGAAAGGCACTATGTTGTTTTGTATTTAAGTTCTTAGAAAAAAGATTGTTTCACCATCCAGTTCTTTTTACCTCGGATGAGTTTGAAAGTGATCATAATGTCACTTTGAAGTATTTTTGTACGCTGTCCTTTCATTTCCGCTAAGATTTATGATATTGGTTTCAAAACAAGCCTGTCAAACATTGCCGTCAAATTAGAACAAACATCACTCAACAATGCAACCACTCAGCTATTAAAGAAAGAAGTAAAAAAAAGAAAAAAGAACAAAGTAGAAAAACCTGGAGGAAGATACTACTTGTTCCCTTTAACGCAAACTCGGTCACCGGAAGCACTCTGGCAGCGTTTCTCCGATTACTCGGGAGACCGATGGCGAGGGTCTACGAATTCAGCACGCATCGGTGCGTCGCAATGGACATCTCTCCTTCACGGAGCGTAGAAACGGCTACGCACGGCAACGACACGATGTAACTCGTCACCGTGGCGCGGGACAAAGCTGACGGGAAGGAAGAATGCCCGTCAAGGGGGAACATTTTTAACTGTGCGTGTTTGAATAAGTGTCCCTCTAATTCCTTCGAGCACCGCGACGACGCCGAAAGTCAACGGTATGACAAACACGTTTGCGTGCTGGTTGCGTGGAAGTAGCATCCGGCTCGAGCGTAACAGATGTCCCTGCTAGCCAAAAAGTCCGATTAGTCGCGCTGAACACGCCGATTAGCCGCGTTAAGAGCCATCTTTTCTACACAGGCGGTCTTGAAGATCTATGGTTGGTTGTTTCGGTAGTAAATCTGGATCGCACATTGGATGAAAAATGTTACGTAAACGTGCAGTGTTTCTATGATGTGATTTGAAGACGAATTCTCGTAAATTTTGAGATCGTGCCGGTACTACAAATATCCTTATCCCTTTAGTTATTACTAAATAGTGCTCTTTTGTTAAGTCATCTTTTTGGGACGAAATGCTACTATAGTCAAGCTTTCCTTTGATTGTGAGAGATGTTTATTTTTAAGAAAAAGTAGTTATAATTGTTTGTTGTTATTTGCTCACATTGAAAGTCGTGTAAATTGTTATGAAATGTCTTTATATGAGATATCATGTGATGTGAAATTATGTTTAATTACTTGTTTTTAAATATAGGGTGTTCTGTAACTGGTGGCACAAGCGAGCAGGGAATGATTCTACGTGAAAAACTGAGTTGAAAATGTAGAATAAAAGTTTTTTGTTTGATATTTTGTTTTCGAGAAAGATCTATTTGAAAATTCGTTTAATTAATAGTATACTTAACAAATTTTCAAATTGATTTTTCTCAAAAACGAAGTTCCAAATAAAGATCCCTGCTTGCTTGTGCCACCAATTACGGGGCATCCTGTATATCACACACAATTATACGATTAACTATTAAAATGTTTTTATTCAGATTGTATTATTATGGTTGTTTCTAATTTTTTAAACAGAAATAAATAAAAATATCATAATTTATTTGGAAGTTACTTTATACTAACGCAGCTATGGTTAAAAGCATAGTTCAAAAATATTAGTACTTCTATTATTTAATTTATTTTTAATTTGAAAATTATAATTCCTTTATTATTTAAATTACAAGAAGAAAGGAACTGAATATGTACCAAATATATTTTTAATGTTATATTCTTTGCAGTAACAAAGTATCTATATATATATATTATATATATATATATATATATATATATATATATATATATATATATATATATATATATATATATATATATTTTACGGTATTAATTTATATTTTTAATTTAATTATAAAGTATTGTTGCGAATGCAGTATGTTATTTCATAATCTACTGGTGCTCGTTCTGAAAGTAAGAAGATCGGTACTGATTGATTTATTAGTCTGGAACAAACAAGAAACGAAAACGAACTTTTCGTTGAATTATTGTTCTGTATCGCACAAGATTGTCTTTTAATAAACCAATAGTGTTTGTGTTTCTTTATTAGGACATATCTGATAAACATGTCACTAAGCGATATTTATCGAGCTTTTCACCTACCTTTTCATTATTTTCAACAGCTTTCAGATATATTTGATGTTAAAGCGATTAGAAATCTTTTGTGATTCTAATGTATTAACACCTTTAAACCTTAATATAAGAAACAATTACGCGAAAAATAACTACCGTATCGCACATTTCACTTAAAATATAAAAATATATAGCTCTGAATGTGTCTATTCGTTTGTTAATACTTCATAAATAATTCCTTTTTGTTTCTCTTCATAACTTCAAATTGTTTTCCAAAATTTACGAAAAACAATTTCTAAGGTAAATAATTAGAGTTCATAAAAAATATATTATATCATATTTAATAACTTCTACGCAGAAATGTAATTTTTAATTGTACTATTCTCCAATATAACGAACAGCTTCCGAGAAATGTCATGTCAGATTAAATTTTCCAGTATATTCCTCAACATCCTCTAAATCATCAAATTTTATCGCATTCTTCACTTCATCTCTTCTTCCCATATCTCGAAAAGAATTAAGGATTTACACTAAGTACCCTCGATTTACCGACCCCAACACAGTAAATCCCGATAAAATACGCAAAAGTATACATTCCTTGCACACATCATCCACACCCTTCGTCGCTTCTCATACATTCTCTCCCTCTTTTTTTCTTTTTCTCCACCCTGCTCCATTTATACGATTACCCTCAATTCGTGCACATTCTTGTTTGACGAAGAAGCCAAGCTGCATTCGGTCAAACGACTAACGGATTCATCGGTGAAATCACGAGGGGTGAGGTGTTCGTTCAACGGGAGAACGAGAAACGAGTAAAGGCGTGGAGAAAAACGCGATAATGGTTGTCTGAATGAAAGACACGACGCGTGGAATACAAAATTCACGGTTGCGCCAAACCCTGCCGACGGAAACTGGATTGGATTACCACCCCTTCTGTTGGCGCATCCGATGCCAAGCATTCGTTTCGGTATTCGCGGTGGGTGTTTGTGTGATTCCACGGGCCAGAACAGACGCGGGCCCGCGCCTCCGCTATGCTGTACACGCGTGACAAAGATTTCACCGGTGCTACGCATACTCAGACGATTGTACGCGTGCGGGAGAACGTTCGAGGGTCCTTAGAGTCTCTCCTACACCATCGATAACCCACCCTCTATCTACCGTGCAAAACACCAAGTATTAACGTACACGTATACATATGTGCCCCTCAGTGATATCCGCATATGCTAAGGGAATAGGGCGGATTCCGATAAAGATTCCTGATGCACGCCACTAGATAGTATTCTCACTGTATTGTGAGAGGGAACTGGTTTAAACGGTACTAACGGAGGTGGTGATTTTTTTGTTTCTTCAACCCTATCGTTTCGATCGTCGCTGCCGAATAACAATTACGTAGTACGGTTGCACGAGACGCGTGTATCGCGCAGTTACGCTTGGTAATATATACTTTCGTCTATTTAAGACTTGACAGGCGAACACCGGATCACTAAAAACCCGTGCTGATAACTAATTTGTAAGTCACGTGGTTACATTGTTGTGGTCGTTATGTTGGGTTGTAATATAAATATGTTCGGCTGCAAGTACAGTTTTTATCACAAGAGCGTGGACACGATAAGTTAGTACTATGAAAATTAGTTCTTTCTGTAAAAAACTTCATACAGATAGAATGTAAGTTTAAAAAGTTAATACGTGCTTAATTAACCCCTTCGAGGACATTGACACGTATGTGTACGTTTAGTTATTTAGAAAATTCCAATATTTGTGACAGAAAAAATATGAAAGTGTACTTTCAATCAACTTTTCAATCTATGAGACAACTCGAGACCTTCGTATTTTTCGAATACGACGTTTATGCTTCGTGGTAGAAACCACGGTACACCACCAAACTCCACTAAATAATCGTGGTGGTTATTTATATGATTATTGTATTGCATGTTTAATGCTATCGAATATACTTTAAGATAAAGCAGTGGGTACTAGATTATCTTTCGTATTTTTAGTTTCATTTCAATTCAAAATTCTATCGCTCTTATTGGAAGACCCTATATAAAAGCCTTAATTTTTATTTATAAAGTATAAATTAACCGCTGTTTTGATCTTGGTATAGCTTTTAAAGATTTTTTGCTTATTTGCAAAAATGTTTGACATTGACAAAAATAAGTGACAGTCACAAAAAGATAGATGTGGAATAAAACTAGCAATTCAGCAGCCTTTATCTTTGTTACTTTTTTGTTTGAACAGTTACCTAGTAAAATATTATTATTATATTTATAATTATTCTACGCGAGCAATTGCAACAAGTGTTGCACTTAATCAGTCAACTGTATCGAAGTCATTAGAAAATGACCAAGAGACAGGAAATTGAGATAAGATCAAAGGAAGAGGCTGGAGAAGATAAAGAATTGCAAGAAGTTATCTGTAAAGTACGGTTTGAAGAAATTTCGACGAAAGTAGTTAAAATTCCTGGTGTATAACACTATGATGAGCGATTTAGTACACTTTGTTGTATTTTTCTAAAAAAATCTGTTTTATCTACATCTTTCTGAAATTAATTGAAACAGATGTTTATTGAAAAAATATGTAACTCAATATCTTGGCTAAAATCAGTCGAATGCGAATCATTTTTTCAATAACATCGCTGTGAAAATTGTACATACTACGTAACTTTGAGAGCGATGTAATAAACATTTCCAGTTTGGAAATGAGCCTGGAATATTTTATAAATGAAAATAAACGCGTTCGATTCGCGCTGGAAAGCGGTAGAATATAATTTTCAACTTTACCGGCATTAAACATAAAACACAAAATAATTCAGAAAGTACTAATTATAACGGACGTAAAACGATTGTTCTAAATGTAAAGTTTTATACTGAAGCAGAAGGTTAAAATCAAAACTGCTAAATATCAAATTTTCAAGCTCATTTTAAATAAACATCTCCAACTTACAATTCTGTGTTGTAAATATCGCATATCGTAAACATGATTAAAATTAAAACTTTAAACAGTTTTACTAATTCAACGATATTAACTTCTCGAAAATTAATAAATAACGGATTCTTATTAACACTTAATAAAAATTTCTTAGGTACCAGAACCTTATTTAAAATATCAGGTGTAGAAATAAACTCTTTCCGATTGAATTCACATAATCAGTACAGCCATGCAAATCAAAATATTCGCAATGGTATTCGCAAACTAACAGAAGAATGGCGAAGGTCATCAGTAACGACGGTAATTATTTCGATTAATGATCCATTTCCATTCTTTTTAAATAAAACATTATTGTACTCAATAGTCAGAGAGAATTAATTTCTACACCTAATATTTCTAAATGTTTTGAAAACTTTTATCCAATAAAAAAACGATTATGTATCACCCATGCTTAAGAATAAAGGCACCAAAAATGCGTTTACGGAGTAAGAATTAACACTTCAACTTCGACTACCGATATAAACTTTCCATTTACGCGGAGTTCAGTTTCGAAAAACGAGCAGCTTCAAATTTAAAAAATAATTCCTTATCATTCATTAATGAGTTTCATTAAAATAGTTTAAACAAAGACAGGCACTATGAAGTTACCACTTTCTTCCCTAAATTTATTATAACACTTTGCAAAATTTTTGAAACTAAACCACTGAACGTGGAGAGGTGGCAGTTAATAGAATCTTGAAAATGTTTAATTATCATTGAAATATAATGATCTCAAATTATACATGAAATAACCTAATACAAAATGATATAAAATATGATTCTCCAAAAAGGACGTCCATGTTTCAACACATTCTACATGTTATAAACAATGATAAATCATCTGAAATCATGGTAGGACTCTCTTAAAGCGTCGAGGGTGTATCGAAGTGGTGAGATGAGACCCTTTTCGCGAGATCAGCACCGTGCATAGGTCTTTGGCACGGTCGAGTGAGAACTCCAAAGGAAAGATTCCTGTTTTGAGTACGGGGTGCGAGTGATCGATGGCAGCATCGATTGGTATCAGGGGGCAATACGATACCCCGGGGACGTAACACAGCCGCACTTCGAGAAATTGCTAATCCCCCGCGTCCCTCTCCCCTCGACACTCTGTCACGGCGTTGCTTTTACGTCATTCGCTATACTTTGCTACGCGTCAGGAATTTCCTTTACCCTAAGCGACCGTTTTCAGATAGTAACTGACGATGCTTTATCTGCGACACTACTCCTTTGCTTATGTATCGCCGAGAAAAGATGAAATATCGGAATAAATTGAAAGTGAAGTGTCGTAATACTTATTTTTTCGAACTTCAGCGTGTAATTTCGATAAAATAATTTCTAATTAATCTCTGAATTTGAAATGAAAAATATTCTGATCAATTGTGTATCGGAAAAACAAATTCATTATTGCAAGGATCATTAGTGTTCCATTATTATTACAGTAATATTTATCACCAAAACATGTTGAAATCTTTGTATTATTTCAAATGTTGCTTTAATGTTCTGTGTTTCAAATAATCATACGCAGTTGTGGAATCTTTTTTTGTTTGGTTGCTTTCAGTTCCTTTTTCATTATAACTTATTGAAAACAGGTGTCTGTTAATGTATCACTAAAAAAGAATAAATGTTTAAGTTCAATTTATGTCGGGTTCCACGAAATTTTGATAGAATTTTGTCTTTTACCTGTTTTTAAAACTATCAGTTTCACAGGTGGTACATGACCGTTTATGTATGAAATATTTACATAAACGAAATTTGGAATTAAATTAAGTTTTAAGAACCTTTGCCACGATTCTGCCTTTTGCTATTATAAGACAAGGAGTTAAATACTTTTCAAATAAATATTTGCATAAGAATATTATTGGTGGGAAATCTTCAATACAGATTCTATTTGAAAAGAAGGTTATACTCTTTAAATAATTAGTTCGTTCTATATTAATCCCTTGTTTACACGGGCTAACCCATCTAAAAATATGGATATATATTCAGTTACTCCTTTCTGTCCATTCACATCGACCATTATGATCATTAGCTAAGAATCTACATTTTTAAATAGATTTCAAGGCACTCATGTTAGAAGGGTATAGTATTTCTACGAGATAACCTTTCTGAAACGCTAATTGTGTCCAATGCAGCTGAACTTCATTGATTAGACAAGAGCTAAGACCTTCTACTGTGTTTTAGACCTTTAATAGAAGCGACAGGAATAGAAGGAAACCGAGAAAATGTTCACAAAGACCCAGAAGAATTTTTTGGAAGTGTCAGTTTATAAATATATCTACTATTGTTCATCGTAATAACTATAGAAAATATTTCTGTACCCGTATTTCAGGAAGAAAGATATTTTCTGGACTTAGGTGGACATCAAAACCGGGCATCGTTCTTCACACTTTTCTCAGTCACAGCTGAAAGTGTTTGTGTTAAGAAGTGTCGTGTTCTCGCGGTCCATCTGTATGTGGGGTCAGGGATCATGCTTCGGATCCACAGGATGTACAACTCGTACGTGACCCACGTACAAACCGAAGCACACGGTATTTAGTTTCCTTCGGCTCCTCTTTGTGTTTCTAATATACCCGCTTCCTTACAGCCCCTTTAAATAACACGTTCGAATAACATTCTGTGGTGAATGTGATAACAAAGATGACAAATGGAGCTACATAGATAGATTTTATCGGTGACAAATTGATAAATGGAAAATACACTTGGGGAAATTGTAGGAAAATATATGTACGAGAGTAATTTTGAACAGATGAATAATCGAATTATAAAAGTAACGTATTATACTGTAACGTACACAGTGCGTTATAGTTGCTAGTAATAAAGAAAGAAGTGTGAACACACATATGTATAGAAACGACATATTGTGAGAAAGTTTTAATGAAATTGAAGCTGCGAAGAAAGTGAGATTCAACAAATGTAAAAGTAAGTAAAAAGCTCTACTGTAATGTAATTTGCAAAATCGTATTTTTCGACACAATTGTCTATAAATTGCTATGAATTAATGCAAGTTTAATTGATTATTCTGTTAGTGAAATTATTACTTTTCTTCATTTCTATGAGTATTTCATAATGAAAATTGAAACAAATAATATTATACGAACATTTCTATACAGACATAGCAAATAAGCGAGGATAAAGACTATACTGATAAATGAAAAAATACTATTTTTAATCCTCCATAGGCACTTGCATTTATAAAACAAGACATGTTTCGCTCTTGCATTTCTATCAAATAAATTCTTATTTTTATTGGAAAATGTTTTAAAAATTTAACTTAATTGACGATTGCATAACGTAGTAGAGACTTTGGTAGTATGCCAGAATTTTTACAAATTTTTTGGAAGCCTAGAACTGCGAAGAAATTAGATTTCTGCATGAAAGATTCAAATTGCATATGGAATGTGAGGGATAATAGCCTTAATCATTATCGAAGATGAAGAAAATACTGATAAAAGCAGCATTGCAATATTCCGTACATATATCGGAATGAATATTTTATAATATGATAATGTATATAATACTTGCAATATGAAAGAAAAAATTACTTCGTGAATTTTTCAAAGGAATATCATTTTTAAAGCTCGCATATTGATACAATTATTAACACAACTTGTAAAGCTTGTCGAAAATATCTCCGTATGTACAGCTATGCACCAATACAACAATGCAACGCTAGCTTGCTTCGAAAATAAACCACAGTGCGAATCTCTCCTTTTCCATGCCACAAGATGAATTATTAAACCATTCCAAGAGAACATCCGCGCAACGTGGCGTGCAGCTTCCTCTTTTTCCCAGGAAGCGGCACGATTCGTTATCGAGCAACGCGACAGAATCTCCAGAGCATCCGCAAAAGCTACACAGCAGCACAGGTTTTCCTTTATTCCGTGCCGGAACGTGCCGAGTGTTACCAGATTTCATCTGGTCGGATCCAGGCCGCGTTATCGTCGATCCATCTGTTCCGAGATCTGTCTCCGATTGTTCTTCGTCACGTAGCGGCCTGCCGCTTCGCTGCTAGCCTTCTTTTTCTCGGCATCGGTGAACGGCACGTGGTACACACGCCGCAATACACCAACAATTTAGACGAGAACTGCGGAATATCTTCTTCCTCCTTCAGTCTAGTCTACACTAGCAGCACAAGTGTTCACAAACATTTGTGCCGAACATTCCATTCAGAATCCCTGGTGAACTAATACCGACGAACAAGGACATCTTTGCAAGCAGATGTTGTTGATTCGTGGAGAAAATAATGATTTGAAGGAAGCTTGTGAAGGTATTGAGTTGTACCTATAGTGTTGATTTTTGAGTAGGTTTTAGAAAATTTCTTGAATGTTAGGAGAAATTGTTGATCACTTCAATATTCTGTATTTGAGAATAAAAATGAGGTATACAAAGATTATCTGCTTTTCAAATTTCTATAGAATTACTTCAATTAGAATAATCTCTATCTAGAGACATCGAGAAAATTTAACGATTTCTGTGAGAGCAGCACTGAAAAGCTTGTGGATCAATAATGTCGATGGCTTAGCATTTTGGACATTTATTGTATTGTTACAGAAATAATGATAGATCAGGTACAAATCCGAAATTAATTAATTATACAATCAAGTCTATGTTCTCACTATATTTCTCACCTTTACTATTACTTTTAATTACTTTTACAACGAAATCACTGTTCTCAATAAATAAAAAATATGTTTATATATTTCATTAACCCCTTGCTTTAAGACAACGAGTCAAACTCGTGGCGCAGATTCTGACCAAGAGGCAAGAAAAACAGTTATATTAGTAACAGAAGCTAATTTTAAGTCTAACCTTCATTTCAATTTGTGAGACTGAGGATTACCAAATGTGATTAATTTACAGTACTCGTATATTAGTTTTTTTTACTTAATACAGAGCTGAAACAATAAGTAATTGATGCGTAGACGTATGATCAGCAAAAGTAATCGTACGTCAATGTGTCAAAACCACCTTCTAAATGTTAATCTTACTCAACCTAATGCAATTTAATTACGAAAAAGCAGAGCAAAAATAGAAGAGACGTAGATATTAAATTTCCAATCTTTTAAAGGTAGAGCAACAAACAGATTTGTCAAGAAAGTTAAAACCAAACTACTAACTATAATCTGACCTATTAAATATTAGCAGTAGTACCAGAAAATGATTTGGAATAATTTAACTTTAGGATTTCATTGAAAAATACTAAAAAAGAAGGTATATACCTAAGACATCGATCTCAAGGGTAAAAGAATGACCGACTTCGCTGTATCTGTTGCGCACGTTGAGTTTGCCACCCAAAGAGAACGGTTCGCGGCAATCTTACCAGGTATTGTCCTCACGAGGGATTTGCATTTAAAGCCTAAACAGCCCTGACGGGGAGTCCGGGTGCAGGACAATAGAAGTTTGGGCCTCCTGGACGCCAGACGTGGTATCTCCTGCTGGGCGAGTATTTTTTTTTTTTTTCCATGACTATCAGGGATATCTTTTAGCCTATATGCGAGCAGAAAAAGGGTCTCTTCTCTCAACCTCTGAATGTTTGGAGTACGGCTCGACAGGGCAATCCTAATTTCTTCGCAGACACAATTAGCCCCTTTTAGGTCTGCTCACGTCACACAGTTTGGTCCTGGAAAAACGGTTGCTTTGACGATCATCCCTCCCTCTCTCCCTCTCTCTCGCTCCCTCTCTCTCTCTCCCCCTCTCTCTCTCTCTCTCTCTCTCTTTCGTAGTATGTTTACCTGGGATACGGAAAATTGGAAAAACAAACAACTGTGATAGACCTGGTCGAATGACTACGATGACGACCATAGCTAGGAAAGATAGTCGATGGGAAATTGAGTCGTTAGGTGACCCGATAGGCTGAACCAGAACCACGAACCTCGTAATTTTAGGTACCTCAAGGGGCTACTCGGAAGCGAGGAGCGGTTGATTGGTCTATGACGAGACCACCCGGTTAGTTGTTGGAAAATGGCGTTAGCGTTCATTCCGCTTTAACGAAGAGACTGCGACGAACGATGTAGTTCGCCGGAAATGCTTCGAGAGATGCGATTATCGCCTTCGTTTGACGGTGCAAAGCGAAACTATTCCTGAATCCTGTACCGTTTATATTCAGATAATACATATATCGTTGGAGTGTAAAGTATTTTTCGGTTGTATTTGGTGGGATTAGTACGATATTTATTAGATATTCATGAGGTATGCAAAAATATTGTCAAAGTATGTTTAGCAGATTATCGTTTAAAGAATTATTAGATACACATAGGATTGTAGAGGAAATATGAAGCAAAAGATGAAACGAATCAATGAAAATATATAAAAAATTTTAGACTATATGGAATACACATTTTATTTTAATGTTATACATATACTGTATTTATTTATATTTTATTTAATAATTTATACACTTAATGTATCTCATACAATGCGAAAAGTTGTCATAAAAATGCGAGCTAAGAAAGTAGTTCTACTTTTTACAATTAATATCCTCACACCATTATTTACATCTTGATACTATTAATTTTATACTTTGCATCAAAATTATCACTTTTTCATACAGAAATATTTTTTCCTTTTTTTTTTATAGACTCAAAATATTTACAATCAATTTCTTTCATAGAATTATACGTAAAGTTGTTGACATCATATTGTGGCGTATGGAGTAACTTCTAGTGGTTACATTACATCATTGCATTTATATATAAATGCTTGCCATCGCCTCTATAATTTAACATTAGATTTAAATAAGGCAACCTTTCTATAAAACGATTTTTCGAGAATACTGTTTCGACATAACACGGTACAAGAATTGCAAATTGTAGAAGAATTGTAATAAATCTTCACTCTTTATTGCACATTTTTTAAAAATCTTGGTTTCTGTTTTTTGTACTTTATTTAAATTTTATATTTATTTTAAAGTATTACATGAATTGATAAATGCTTTATTTGATGTATTTTTTTTCCTAATTCTTGGTTTCCTCTTTTTACAATTTAGTTAAATTTTATATTTTATATTAATTTCATATTTTAAAGTATATTCTCAAATTATTAAAAATTCTTTAATTATACGTGAAGTTTCATTTATTGTCAATTTTCGTACGGCACGAAATATCAATTTTTATATTGTTCTAAAGTGTTCTTATAATACGGTTCGCATTCGTCCAATTTATATTGTCCTGTAGTATTCCCGTAGTACAGTTTCGATTTAACTGTGTTATAAGAGAGTTGTATCTATTTATGAAATTTATGGAGGTCCATTTTTTTAATATATATTTTGCTAATATCAGTATGAGTCAGTTCTAAAGCTAATGGATTTTCATACAATGATAACTATTGTATTGCGACGTTTGCTGTAGTTTGACATTTCTTGTTTGACAGTAGGTACTGTCAGGTTATACAGAAATTAAATTGACATTTCTAAAATAAACTTCTACACTATTCTGTGCCACTTCACCACAGATATATTTATTTAGAATAAATGAACAAACAATTCTATCCGATAGAAATAATATTTTCCTCGATCAATTTTCACAAACAACAGGATAAAATACAGGAGGCTGAACCAAGAAGGTCTCGAATGCTCTTTTCAGACAGTGGAAAAAGCCCATCATTTGAAGAGGCTGAGTAACCAGAGGAGTCAGGACAATTATAACCGAGTCGAAAGTAAACATTGTCGAGACTAACCAGCCGGAAAAATCGTTTCTCGTGAGTCACGAAGCATTAGGTGGTTATCATTGGACACAAGACTTGGGACATTCGTACAGGCGCCATTTTCGCTTGGTTAGTAGAAAATTGCTTCGATAAACACCGAATAAGACAAGACACTTTGGAGTTTAGTGGCAGTCCAGGTGATCCTTGTTCAGATAGATGAGAGACGGCTGCACAAACAGCGTTCGTTCTCAGTCTAACGTAGCGAAACGAGTACTTAGAATTGTCGAGAGAAGCCAGGTAAAATTCTACACAAGATTTGAGGAGGCATCTCCCGCTTTAACCTACAATGGCTTGTTGCGGAAGTGCTACACCGATTGTATTCGTTGCTTGATGTCCTCGAAAGTGGACTTTATCCGCCTTTCAAACATCCGATAGAATAATATTGCGAAAACGGCCCACGCTTTCTGTGCCACGTGGATCAATAGGGCTTCTTAAAGCTCAGCATCTTGCTTCAAAGCGCGTTTGTTCGTTTAAAATGTTTTTCTTCGACGGGGGGACACGAAATCTCTGTTTTGTAGTAAGACACCGTGATAAGTTTCTTTCTGTTTTTGTTTTTTTTTTCTTATGTTTGTATTTTGAGATTGTATTGTACTAATTCAGGCAATGAAAAGTTCCGTGAAAAATTGAGAAAGAAAAATTGTACCTTGTTAGAAAAAATTCGTTGGAGAAAATATTTCACTGTTTAGCAAGTTCTGTCATCCTATGATATGGTTTTTTTCGAAAGTACACTTGCAAAGTGAAACTGAATTCTTTTTCTAAGCGATAGTTCATCATTCCATAGAATAATAGAGTTTGCTGGACACTGCAATCTTTTCCTCTACGAATTTTTTCTAATTTCACTTGAGAAAGAACTATAGCCTAATTCAGTGGCAGAAATCACGTTATATGTTTACTTGAAAATATTGTTTATTTCTGTTAATAGTATATGTTGATATCGTTTATTAATACAGGAAGACAAACAACCTTGTGGCAGGTACAGATTTTATTTTATACCATTATGGTTCCCACGGAAAATCGCGTTAATGTAATTCTTTAGCATGATCCATTTTCTGGAAACATTCTCTAATAGTCTTTCGTTTATTCAATAAACTATTTTATTCAACATTCATCTGTAGTTTAGTTTATAGTTCTATTTTTATCAAATATCGAATATTAAAAATTATTTTTAATTAGGATAGACCGAGTCAAATCAGATATTTCTCACTTTTTCGTTTTTTTGTTTAGAGAAGAAAAGCTTTTAATTTTATTTGAATGTCGCGAATATTTGCAAAAATTCAGCTGAAGCACATTTTTTGCACATATATCTTATTTGAAATATATATTTTCCGTAAACATACTTCTTGCATTCAAAACAAGTTGAATTCGTTCTGTTTTTGTTGCACAATCTAATTTGTTAGAATTTGTGTGTATTGGAAGTTTCTTTTGAATTTCTTGAAGTGCAGTCTATTGAGCTACATTTCTATTGCTGTATAAACATTTTCCAACGACAAATAAGGATCAAGATTCTCGAGATAAATAACTCTAAATTTTTGCATAAATGAATGAAAAGATATTGATGTATATTTTCCATTCTAAATTTCATTTTATAACAGACTTTATTGACCCGTCATTCTGACGGGTCTTGGTATATTTAGGTATACTTTAGGTAAACAATTAAAAATTGAAGCATTTGAAGGAAAACAAAGGAATATAACAGTTGTTCCATCTTATTAAAAATCATTATAAATTCTTACAATTATACCAACACGATATAAATTTTTTTAAAGAGAAATATCTGAAACCATTTTAATAGGCTTGGTAGTTCGAGTGTTAAACACATCAATTCTTCTTGATCAATGTTAACAATATTAGAATTTAGCATCTTCTTTGAATCACCTTTTCGGCATTTACGAGTACATTACCATACCGACCGTCAACCCAGATCACCCATAATAATCTCACAGATCATAAAGGATTGCTTCCAAGAATAAGATTACATCGTGAGAAGGTTACTCGTTGCCATGTCAAATAATGGTCCGCCTCAATTAAAAGAACATTAGATCGCGACTCATGATCTCCGATGTTCCCCGAGGAGGTTAAAAAGAAATCGATCTCAAGGATACAAACCATAACGTTCCTGCCGTTTTAACGATCTACCTCTTGAGTCGACCACATGTCATGGGAGTAGAAACCCGTTTATGCGAACTATGGAAAGTCACCGGTCGGTGTTTAGGAGACTTGTAAACAAATAAACCGACCGCATCGTTATTACTATGAGGATGATCCTCGAGAAATCCGGTGCAGATGTCGTAAGAACAGGTTGAAGATCGTCATTCTACCTGGTTACATGATCACCGAAATCATCCTTCTTCTCTTCGCCTTCCGTATGTCGCCGTATCGAGATTAGTTTTACGCTCGAAACATGCTTCTTCCGCCCTTATCAGGTTATTCGGAGGATCTCTTTTTGTAATTTTTTATATATAATATTTTATCGCTATTATATGTACATATATATGTTACTGATATTTAAATTTTGTTCGAAGTATATTACATCAATTATTTACGAAAATTTTTAAAGAAATAATACGTATTCCTTTTTCTAGATTGTTTATTACTAATATTATAGCAATATGGGAAATCTGTATCCTAGTTGATAAAACAGTGAATATTAGTATTGAATATAAACTTATCTGTGATGTTTCTATCAGAAAATATTATGTGAGAATAAACTGTTGCGTTAATCCTGAGATTGAAGTTATCAAGCCAGCATGCGATAAACTTCGGGTCAAAAATCACTCCCTACTGTTACACACTGTAAAAGGTACGTTATGGATGGATTCCAACAAATAGTTTAGTATGAACTAGAGTTAATGTTTTTAATAAAATTGTATTGTAGAATAGCTTTTGATTTAGAAGTAATTAGTAGACTGTGAATTTTTATGCATTTATAAGAAACTTAAAGATGGAAAATTATACAGAATGCACGTAGTATGGAAAAATATACAAAATATCAGAATGATAGTGCTTTTTATAGTATCCAGTAATTGAAATCATTTTTTATTGAAGTTCTACTTTTTTTACTGCAATCTCAACAGTGTATGAATTTGAATACAAATCCGCAGTCTACTAATTAGCGAATAACGTTTTGTTTAAAAAATTGCATGAAAAGTGCTTTTTTATTTTTTGCATTTGTACGAATTTCAGAAATTTGATTATTTGTTACATAGAATGTAATATAAATAACGTTTACTAAAGTGTATTGTATAATTTCTTTTCTCTAGCGTATATTATTTCAATTACACTTCTGAATATTAGAGAAACAACACATTAATTCAGTGCTAATGCTTATAACATTCACCCCTGATCTATAATACACGGCGAAAGTAAAAAAGAGCTATAAAATTTATTCACCATCCAAGTGTAAAATGGTAAGTGAGCTGAGGGAAACTTGTGATAATATCCTTCGACGAACTTTAAGGGTGCATTATAAATTCCTTCAAATTTCTATGTTCATGATAACTTCTATATTTTCGCTGTAAGCATAGTATAAAATTTCCACAAAATTTTTCCATGTTTCACTATGAAATTCTTATAGAAGAGAATTCTACAGAGAGAAGGAATTCAAAACACAATTCAAAGGAAGCGGAAAGAAAGAAGTTGCAGAAAGGTACGATAATAGATATAGGTAACATAAAATATAATAGAATAATAACGATAACAGAGAAAGTAATAGAATAATAAAAAGAAACCTATAGAGTATATAATCATTAAAATTTACTTACACGACGTCTCGTCCGTGTCTGTGTTAGTGGAGCGCATCAGTGTGCATCGTATGTTAAAATCGTGTGTACGTACCTGGAATGAAAGAAATTTGCATGTTAGGTGCGTTTCATTACATATTAAAGATACAATGATCGGTACAATCAACTATTTGTATTCGAGAAGCGATCCTCAGTTAGTTTGATGCAATTCGAATGACCTTTTGTTTTGTTTTTTGTTTTTTAAGATATTCTTTCTCTTTGCATTTTAAATATTTACCGTATACGTACTTCACAGTACAGCATTACGTTCAATTAAAATTATTATTTTATACATTAACGTGTTTTTAATGTTTATACAATTCGAGCCAAATAATGGAATTAGTAGCAATAAAGATAAGTTCGATTTTAGATTATTTAAAGACTAAATCAATAATTTCATAAATGACAGAGATTTGAATTAAGTAATTGGTCTAAAACATGGAAGATTAAAATAACATTATAAGTGAAATTAATTTGGATAGCACACGGAAGGGAGAGAGTTCAGGTATATACTATAGATTCTGAGAATAAAAATTACTGAGAATAAATTCTGGAAGAATAAAGTTCAGAATGAATGAAAAAATTACAGAATCAGAAGTAGCTGCAGACTGTAACGAAACTATTGGATTTTTCGGGTTAATCGATGAAACTTTAATTTTAATCGGGTTAATCGATTTAATTGGTGAAGAAATTTGGCGGATTTTTTTTTAAATGTACATATGTAAAGTAGGGAAGAAATGGATTGAGAAACTGAAACTTAGAAATAGGGTTCAAATCAGAGACTATTTTCATTGAGTTCGTAGAAATAAATGTTTCGAATTGAATTAAATAATATAATATAACACTATATAATATTAAAATACTAAAAAATAGATATACAAAATTATTTGAACGCATTTTTATTTGGAAAACCTTAACGATCTCAATATACGTCATTCACGTTTAGAAACTAGGCTCCGTATTCTATAGGTTAAGAATTCATTTAATTTTACCAACATTTCACGATAAGAAAAGAAACATTTTTACGTATCCGATTAATTATGAATATCGTCTGTAAACAATATGGAACAATTTGGAAATAACTCGTTTATAAAAGTGTCCAATTGTAATATAATACAACTTGTGGATTATATTTCAGCGATACTATTAATTTAAATGGAACACTCTGTTTGTAATAATTACGATATTACTTATATCGCTTGTAAAGAAATATATAGCGACGTTAATTTGTATTTTCGCATGCTTTATTTGAAATTTGTAAAATTATTAAAATTATGTCGATCGATTTATTATTATAAATGCGGTTCAATTCGTTATACGAATTTCGTATTTTAACAAGATAAAAGATGCATGCGCGTTTCATACGGAAGAGTGAATTCGTACGGCCTGCATTATTCTCGTTCATCTCCTTGTGATTTGTACCGTCAAATTGTTAATATGCTCCATTTCGATAGTGATGCTTTTATTGAACCCCCTATGACATTAATTACAGTGTTATCGATTTCAGCTGTGGAGTACGTAAAACGTAATGGTGTTATTGTAATTGTAAGTTTAAACATGATAATGATATACGGCTGCAAGAAATTATAGAATTGGACAAAATTGCAAGAAATTATATTTAATTCAATCTAATATAATTAATTAAAATTATATGTTAATATGTATTATTTGACATTTACATTTCTTCGAATCTGGTAAAATTGAAAAATAAACTGTTTGTCAGAAGGAAATTGCAGTATCTAAAAATTGGTATATTGCTAATTCTGGTTTTTCAACACTTTTCAGGATGCAAAATTGTGTTCAACTACAATTTTTCACCTTATAAATGCAGAAAAATCGTGTTATATAGGATTAATTATAACTCGATAATTATAAGATACTTTTCAAATCAAATTTGATCACTTCTCTCTTTCAATATTTCAAACAGTACGTGCAAATTTCTGATTTGTGCGATTACGTTTAGAAGATATTGTAATTTTTCTATTTACGGACAGTATAGTTTGCTTGGCTTATCAGTTTGGTGGCCGCACATTTCGCTCGTTGACTGCTAATTGTGTGGATTTTATTGCTAGCAGTTTTTGCTTAATCTCTCTGTCTTTCATAATATAGTTACGATACACTTTTCAAAAAGATCTGCGTTAAATCCATCTTTATAATTTAAACTTTATCATATAATATCATACAAATTATTATATTAGAGCAGGAGCACGTAAACGTGACAGCGCCTGCAAAAGTGTTAATATATACTTAATATAAATTACGGCCTATCATAGAATTTTGTCAAAATTTTCTCTGAGCATTTTTTGATACAATTCACTATTACACTTAAGTCAATGAAAATGTTGAAAACCAAAAACTTTCTTTCGAAAAGAAGAAACGCTGAATGTTTATTTTATTTATTTTTATTTCTTTTATTAATTTACTTTATTTCGATATAAATGAAACTTGAACGGATTTATCATACATATTATCAATATCACCATTGCGGCACTAGAAAGTGCAAATGGTTAACGAAAGCATATTTAATCACCACTTACACTCTAAAAGGAAAATCGTAATATTTTGTTCTCGTTATAAATTTCATTCATCCCTCAAATCAAATCTATCGCAAAAAAATTTGTCCTATCAAATTTTCTAATTTATTATACTATAATTATTTATCGATATCACTAACGACTTAACAGTAAGTTAGTCGACTACCTTTTCAGTCGCGAGAAAAAGGGCTGTCGAGCTTAAGTGTATTTAAGAGGCAATGCGTGTTCAGTAAAGAAACTTTAAACTTTCCTTTTTCGAATCGATGATTCGAGCTACCCATCCGCTGTCACCATCAATCTTTAGGGTTGGCAAATGCTGTAGCACAAGGGTGGCAGAGGTTCGTGTTGCTACGGTTCCCACCCACCCCAAATCCCCCTGTTCAGTGACGTTCTTCAAGATAGGCCTAAAATTTGCAAGGTGTCCGGTATACGTGTTTCTGACTCATACGCTCACCAGTCAACTCGACACGCCTTAGATTAAAACGCAACCCTTGCTAATGTTAATTCGTGTCTGCCACCCCAACTCCTTCCGTCTTCCCCTGTGTGTTCCTCTGTGTTGCACTTTGCGAATAACCACAACGGCGCGACAAAAAATCCAGACGAACGCGCGTTTTCCCGCGGGGCAGCCGGTACCGCCGTGTGAAAAAGGGCTGGCTTTTTCATTTTGCGGTAAGAGGTTCTTCTCTCTCTCTCTCTCTCTCTACCGTAACGGAATGAGACGCGGCCCAGGCAGTGAGTTAAATATTCCGGTGGTTGTGAGGAAGGAAGCCACGGTCTCGTGACGTTTTAAGAAAATATGGATCGAAAAATGAATCTTCCGAGGGGTGCCAGAGTATCTTTAGAAACGGTATATATTGGTGTATGTACATACACTGGTGTTTGTAAGTATTATGACACCTATTACGTATTTGTACAGAAAGTATTAAGTAAGTCTATAAATTCGCGCGTATTGATATCATATATGGTGAATCTCGTTAATATTCGGACACCATTTAAAACAGAATAACTTTTTTAAAATTGAATCAAACGACGTGAGTTTTTTTTTATTTGAAAATTTTGTTGAGAAAATTGTAGTTGGTTGGAATTACGAAAAAAATAATAAATGTCGCTTTTCATAACTTTTCTATTTGAGCCTATAATGAAAATTAACAGAACACGTTCTGTAGATGTATGACAATTACATAGATGTTGAAATTTTCATTACAAAGTAAAACGAAATTCAGGGAGTTAAACAAAATAAAAAAAAATCGTTCAATTTCAATTTTCATTGATCAAGCATTGCGGATATTTATGCATTTATAAGAAACTTAAAGATGTAAAATTATACAGAATGCATGCAATATGAAAAAATATACAGATTATAGTATTTTTTATAATGTCTATTATGTGAAATAATTTTTTACGGAAGTTCTCCTTTTTCCTGCTATATTCTTAAAAATGTAAATTTACATAAAAATCCTCAGCCTATTGATGAGAAAGCGAAGCTTAAACAATTAATTAAGAAAATACTTGACTACTTGAAAAACAGGAACAAATTCATCAAATGAAACGAAAAAAAAGCTGCTTGATTTCCAGAATATTTCGAACATCGAGCACAGATTAAGAAAATAAAAAAGGCTTAAAAAAAAAAAATCTCAAACTCTCGAGAAATATGAATCTCGTAGAGGTCGCTAATCACCTAACTTTAATATCAATCAATCCTCGAACCCTCTGTTTTCATCCACGGTTATCGCTTCAACCAAGTGACTGGCACTCAGCGCAGAACGAAAACACTTGAACGGCAAAAGGTCGGAGCGCGATTATTCGCAGACGAGGCATCCCCCTCTGCAAACTGTGTAGTCGAGGTCAGAGACGGTGAAGAGCAGCGCACGTTTCGCTCGTAACCACGTCAGCCAACCCCCGTGGCTGCCTTTGTCTTTCGGCTGGTTTTCGGTGCGCGGGCGTAAGCGATCCTCAAGTTCGCCGATCCAACGACGAGCACAATGCACCTGCACGCGCAACGAGCACCGAAAGCATCTCGAGGGCCGATGTAGCAGGTGACCGCGAGCACGTACATAACTTATCCCCCTTAAAGTGGTTCCCGTGGCAGCGTAGCTCCAGGAATAAAGGATACCGCCCGTAGTTGTTGCGGCAGGGCGCAACGTAAATCAAAATTACTTCCTCGGTTAATTGGCTTTCGGGGGGGAACACGGACACGTTTGTGATTTTTGTTTTATTCTACGGTCAGATGATTTTCACTTTGTTTCTGCACGCTGGAGAATTTACTTCTTCCTCGTTTTCTTTTTTCTTTTTCTTATTTCCAATTTTTCTTTCTTTTTTTTTTTTATTGAGTATCAAGAGTGGACAAAGGGGAAAAGATTGCGCTGGGATTATTGGTTTTATTTGCGATTGCAGAAATTGCTTCCTTTAATCTCGCGGATGCCATGATTGATCTGATAGATGCAAGCAGAAGATTTTTATAAAAATTTTTATTTGGATATATCGTAGAACTTACACACAGAGCAGCTGATACGTGATAATTAGATTGCGGATTTTCATGAATTTGTAGGATATGTAGAAGTGGAAAATTGCACAGAATACACGTAATATGAAGAAATATACAACATAACAAAATTACAGTGCTTTTTATAATACCTGATGGGAGAAATGATTTTCTACCAAAATTCTACCTTTCTTACTATATTTTCAAACATATGATTTTGCATAAAAATTCGCAGTTTAGTAATAATCTATATGTAAAATATGATGTACAAATAAAGAAAGAGAAAGATGTTCCACTTGTTATGCATATAAAACCACTAGTCTTTTAAAATATTTTTGTAAATATTGTGAGAAACTTTTATATCCCGAACATAGTAATATTATTTATGATGGATGTTATAGATGCTTTACAAATCCATCAACTAAGGATTCGGAATAGTTTGTGTTAACCATGGTTGTTCAGTTTTTATTATTCTTACTTTTGTTTAATTTGTTTCATTAGTTATTTGTCAATAACAATACATCAATCGCTTGCGTGGGTTATTAGCGGCTCAAGGTCCAAATTTTTAGTTTGTTATACAGACTGATGTGTATTAGATAATGTAGTAGGTTTAGAATCGATTTCTTGCCCTTTAAATTATTCCTTATGGTAGATCTTATGTCGAATTGTTGTCTGTAAAAGCAATATGTCTTTTACGATAAATAATATTGTGTTTCTTTGTCAGGTGAACTTTGCATAGTTCGCAGGTTGGAGATTTTTTTTTAATGAGGCGATAGTAAGATGTGATGACAAGGGAATATTCCTACTTTGTTTAATAATTATAAATTGTATGTATTTCAATTAAATATTTTTATGTATTCGTACAGTTTCATTTTCCCAAGAAAATAGCATTGTAGCATAGGTTCTAAATTACTGTATCGTCACAAATTGAGTTGACTAGATTGCGAGTAATTACAAGGAATTTTTAATCGCAGGGTTAATAAGAAGTGGAATGAAATGTATTTACTGTTTTTTAAATGCAACGTGTTAATAAAGCTATGGAGAATCGTTTGATATTGCATTTCTCGATCTTAATAGTGTTATTAGTACATTAATCGCTTTTTTTCTATATTTTATTTAATAAATTAATTGTGCAAGGGAAGAGAGTAAGAAGGAAAAATACTTTCATCCTATAAACTGTCCGACAAAGAAAACTATTTTCATTCCACAAACTGTGCAATAAGGAATAATTTCCATACCGGAAATAACGATTGTTGATGTTAGACACCTCACGGTTTGTCTTTCCCAAGTGAATCACGAGGTTTATTATTCAGAAAGGAACAACCAGATTGTGCATGAAGTATTTAGAGAAGTGCGCTGCTATTATTTTCTCATGGTCGTGCATTGGATACGTCTTCAGGAAGGATCGACCCTCCCACGAATGACTCGACCCTCCGGCGAAGGTCATTACCAGCAGGTAGAATGACGGGTACTACTTCGACGAATTATCGTGATAGCCACAGAACTTTGCCTCGAGATCGTTAATCGATTTGTGTAACAGTCTAATGCGAACCGCAATGACTCATGCCACAGACTAATATAATTATAGGCCGAAAAGGGATCGTTAGTTCGCAGGAGATTGCGTGGATAGAAGAGCAGCACCAGCATTCCGGCGAAATTGCTTTTGGGTTTCGTCTCATTTTTGGCACCCACGGTGATAGGACAATCTTTTTATGCAAACTGTCGGATTCTGGTATGATTCAGAGGTATTTCGAGATATTCCAAGTGATGGAAACGTTAGGACGATGCTTTCGTTAAGGTAAAGTATTTCAGTGATGATATAGTTTATGACAAGGATAATAGTTTTGTATAGAGGACAGGATGAGTCATGTAATTTTAACGAGGCGTCACTATTTGTTGGGCTGATGTATAATGGAATATTTAAGGATCAGCTGTTTCTTTATGATTTAATAGGATGAGAATGAGTAATAAGTCTTTCTATTTTTCTTTGGAACAGCTTCGGGTCCTCGCATTTTTAATAAACGATATGTACTTTGTTCTAATTTTATCTACTCTTTGCCAACTGATTTGTTGATTCTATCATTATTTTGATAGGAACTGTTCTTTATGAATAAGTTTAAATATTGCAAAATTTTTTATTTCCACTTGATTTAATAGGATCGATAGAGGCGAATCGAATCACTTTCTGTTTGATGATAAAAAAATAATAATCAGACATCGAAAAGCTTGTTTTTTATTATAAATTCGTATATAATACTCATTTAGCTTGAACATTAATAATAAAAAATAAAAATAAACCTGAAAAATCCTCTTCTGCAAAGAACGAAACGAAAAAAGGAGAAATATCCTTTATAAAATTATTTTATTCCTTTATAAAATTATGCAAAGTACATTATACATTTCTGCAGTTTGTTTGTAGTCATTCCTTTAAATTAAACATTTATCACAGATTCTTTTATTTTTTCTGTATGCCATGATCCTTGATTCGTTTTTCTTATGTACGTAGGTACCATTTCTATATAAATAATTCTCATATTTATAATCATAAAAATACTCAAGTGAAGAAAAAAGGCGATTATGTATACATATGGTGAAACAATTAATGTTCTAAAGAACAATACTCGAGTTGCAATTCATGAAATAACTCCAACAACATGTCGAAAAGTCATTGAAAATTTTGACAGTTAAATTTATGTCTGCAGCCGCAGTAGTAGGTACATATTTGAATGATATTTTGTTCCACATATAATTGTAATGGATCATACTTTCAATAAAAAAGAAAAACGACTTGAAAAAATTCTAAATAGTTTGTGTTTTATTCAAAAGAAGCATGTAGACGTGCAAATTGAATGACCCTATATATTTTAAAAATATGATAATTTTATCTTAGCATAATATTACATCCATTAAATATCCGCTCCCCTACCTAATTCATTCTACTCCTCTGAACATTAATGTTTCAAATATTCTCAAATTTGTTTCTCCAATTGCCACGAACAACCTAACCTACCTGCAACAGCAGCCCAAACGCAATCGATCATTCAAAACACTTTTAATTGAACCCAATCTCCCATGTAATAGCAAACCCCAAACTACCCCAACCAATTGTACACACCGGAATAACAACACTGTACCAACTTCCAACCACCTTTACATGCATAACATCCCGCAAACACGAACACATCGGTACCTTCGTCATGAAAATATTTAGCGAAGATAGTGGATTCCTCCTGGTGGAGCTTTTAAAGTCTGTTCAAAGCAGCGAAGGATTAATGGAAATGCACGTCCGGTCCGGGGTGAGACGATAGACGTTTCAGAAAGACCCGAGGGCTCGGCCTGGGATTGATAAAGGCAGCTTTTAACCCTTAACTGGTATTCCGGCTGGGCTGTAACGATGATATATGACGCGGCAGGATCACGCCTGACCTTGATGGCCGTTGGAACGAGGATAAATGAGACGATAGCTTTCGGTGCATCGGTATTCTCTCGCGGTAAATATCGATCGCGTGCTACCAACGTCCCTTGAACGCGCGTCCTATTCACAATATCGTTGTGCTATTTTGTCAGATCGGTATCCAAGTCGAAAGACAAGCCAATGTCCTGTTCGACATATCGGTGTACTGTTGTGCCCGTGGTGGACACCGTGATCAAATAATTGTCTAGGAGCAGGTAGACACGCGTACACGCATATTCAACAGGTGTCTTGATAGAACGAATGTATTATTTTTCTTCTTCTTTCTTTCTTTCTTTTTCTTGTTGCTTTTTGTTACTTCTTTATTGCTTCTTGTTGATCCAATTGAAATATTGAGGAATAGGTTGTGTAAAAAGGAATTATGAGTCTTTTGTTTATATACAGCGTGATTTTAGTTACCTGGATGATTAAGGTTGTAGCTCTTGTCGTGTACTCGCGTCGGTTTGTGATACGTTGTAAACTTAGCTCAATATGAAAAAAAAATCCTATAGGTTTTAACAAAGCTTGAATAGGATCCAGAATAATATATTTCGTTTAAAGTTTAATCTACATTTCTTCACCATTGATGACAGGACATCGATCGATATCGATTAAAAGAATTTCACATTTTAAAAAGTTCACGTTATTTAATAAAAAATAAAAGTAGTAGCACGACGTTGTCAAAAATAATTAATAATATAATACGTATACGTTTAATGAATATTGAGTAAACAGTGTTAATATTGATAACAATAGTAAATCTCCTTATTTTCTGACCCACAATTATGTGATTGGATTAGTTTTGAGACCAGTAGATTTTCATGAGTTATAAGCTGTTGCGGTTTCTTTTGCTAACATGTGCCAATACATTTGTCTAGGCATAAAGCAACTACGACAGATATTTTTATTCCTATGTATTCCCAAGTATTTCGTTTCCTATGTACATAGATTTGCTTTTGTACATAAATAAGTCAGACATTGTAAATGAAAATGCACATAAAAAAAGTTCATAATAGGAATTATTTCAAAAGTTATAAGCGTTCATATATAGAATTGCGCGCTGTGCTAATACTTTTATCTAGCCCTGTACATTATCAAACACTGAATACAATAACCAGACAAACGAGCATCGTTCAAGAATTATTCACATCGCTAAATCGAATTGCAAGCCAAAGAACAATTTATCTGTCGATTTGCAGAAGACAAATTCGATGAAAAATTTGAACCATTTGTCCAAATTGGTAAAGTGGGACCACACAAGAAGTCTTATTGTCAGCTAACAGTGGGATCGTTCGCGTGCGTATACGTTGCTTGTCAATAAGCCTCGTTTAAACGGTTACGAGCCTTCGTGCGGCTTGTCGTCGAATTAACGTCGATTAGTATGCCTATTAGGCAGACGTTGAACCGTCGTGATCACCGGACGGCACGGTGATGCAATTGCGAGGTCAAGCTTGGATTTGTATCCAGAGCTTACCTATAATTTGCTTTTGCCATGACACGCGGGGAGTCGTTTCAGGATTCAAGGCGACAGGGTATTTAGACACGAGCTACTCAAATATTTAATTGCGTCTCGATTCTTATTATTCGAATGGGGTGTGGTAAACTTTTGTGCACCCTAGGGGTGGGACGTAGCTCGATACCAAGTTCAGATAGGGGTAAGAAGGAGAACAAATAAAAGTATGATACCTTTGTAACGAAAGGAACTGCCACTTTATAACTGTTTCCTAGATTGCTAGTAGGCTGTTTGGAGTATATTATTATGGAAATTTTTGTTTGGTTGGAGGTTCTGTTAGCAATATTCCTTGAAAAATTGATAAACTGTGTTGGTAGATAATTCTATCCAAGTATTAAGCTTTCGAAATATACTGTACAGGGATTTTATTAGTATTCTTTAAATATTTATCAAACGTGTTATTAGGTAATGTTAGGAAAATAATGATAGGTTTAGTGTTGACAGTGATATATAAATGAAAAAATGGAAAAGTGATAGAATACCGATTGCCCGGATACTAATACACCGTACATAGATATCTTTGTATTTAATTTTTCTATTTAATCTTAGTAAGTCTATATTATTCTAGTAACAGAGACAGCAATAATTAAAGTCCAGTATTCAAATTCATTTTGTAGCACTCTCTTCAATCTTATTTGTAATTCTATGGTTTGAAACGAAATGCAATATTCATGTGTACATTGCCCTTCAACAATTTTAAAGATAGGAGTTTAAACTTGCTTCCTATTAAATAATATTTCTATCGACACTTGTTCAAAATATATCTATATTGAAACTTACACATATGCACACACACATACACGTACGTAGAACTTTTACTTCAAGTGTGTATAAACGTGCCTTCATCGACAGCATTACATCCTTCATTTATCCATAAATGTTCACTTAAAAGACAGTACATCTAACCCAGTTCAGCACGTGTACCTTTTTAACCCAATGGCACACCAAGCAGAAAGGCACATGGACGAGCGAACAAAGAACAAAGAAAGACCCTTAGGTGATCTGAAAAATATCGCCAGGTATTTGGGTCACGTACGATAGCCATAGATAGACGTTGTTTGTAATCGTGTTCTGTGCATACATTTGAACAATGAGACCGACGTTTCTCCGAGTGAAAAAGATGGAAATCCGTTTAGTCACGGTATCCGAACGTCCTTTTGGTGAAAGAAGCGTGCCTGGAAAGGACACTGCTTCATACGTAGCCAGTTTATAGGTAGTTTGATGGATTTAAAAGTGCCACTTTCATCCTCTACGGGCCTCTTTACCGTGCAACACACACCCGATCCATACCACTCTCTCTCGTTCTCGTTCGGTAATCGGTTTTGCGAGGCATCGCGTGGCATCTGCTTGCGAGATTAGCGCACGCGATCGGACCACTCCGCTTCCTGAAAAATTTATGAGCCATGCCGCGCGACAAAAAGAGAGAATCGCTGGATCGATAGTCTTTCTAATACGTTGCCAAGGGATGGAGGGATGGAGGGAGGGCGAGTCACGGGTTTCTCGCAACACAATCTGTGACAACCCCTGCTACACGCGTTTAACGGTTGTTCAATTACAAACTGTATGCCTTTGTAATCGATGAGTTGAGTTTCAGTCTACTAACAGTACAGCCTCTGGCCAAAAAATTAGGATCACAGCCCATTTTTAACATTCTTCGTGTCTTTAGTAAAATTTAAAGAGCTGAGCGTAATTTAACAATAATTTGTATTAACTATTGAAGTACATATTACATACATATATACAAATTAGTAATTTATACCCCACCCCCTGCTTTGAATGCAGTGTATATTCTTTCTATCATACTTTGTATACAATGTTTTATAATGTTCTTTATTTTTGAATGATTTTGCCAAATATCCAGAATTCTTTCCTTTAACCCTCTACAACCCGATTTTCCTTTGTTCTTGAGAAGGGAAACTACAACTCATTACAACTTTACATTTTAAAAAGAGAAGAAACAATTCACAATTATTATAAGGAAATTAATTACTATTATTGTAGTAGTACAGCAATATAATGCAATAGTATTATAAAATGTATTGGATGTATAAATTAATTTGGTGCTTTTTTTTAAATAAAAACTGGTCTAATTTATCGACTAAAAATCGCCATATTTTTTCAGAAAAGTAATTCTTGTTACTTGATAAATGGAAAAGGTTGATAAAAATAATGGAGATTATTCTGAACATTATAATTGTATTTGATTTTTTGTAAATGAAAATTGCAATTTATAAAAAAGGATACCAAATTAATTTGCATGCCTAATGGATACATGGAACATAAGTAACTTCCAAGTCACATGGTGTCTTAGAGGATCAAGTCATGTAATATAGTGATCCATAATGTATACACAAGTGTTTTAAGTAAATTTCAGGCATTCTAAATTGAATTCATATTGGAAGAATTACCCTGACAATGAGACAATATGGATTTTCTTTAATGAAAGTAATTCTCCGACAGATTTGGCTCTATGATACGGTGTCCCATTCTGTGGTAGACATTAATAATTAATCAAATTTGTAATTAAATTTCATTGAGGTCTTTGAGTTTTACTAAAAACACGAGAAATATTGAAAAGTTTCAGTAGCTCCATTTGACTATAAGATTGACTATATTTGACTATACTGTAGAATAATCTAATATATTTACCTTATTAACCTTATACATAATTTTTTTATAGCCTTATATAGCGTTATATATAATGTATTCAGTCTATATTAGTCTTGTATATTCTTTGAAATTATTGAAAATAAATTTTATACTTTCGGTTACACCCATTTCGAAACAACCTCTACCAGTCACTCTACGCCTTTTTTCTAACACGTTGTATCCCAAGTCATCTTGAAACTCTTTCCTTCCGAAAGGAACCCGTACGCGGTGCTAATTACTCCGACGATCCTTTACTATCCTAAGAAAAATAATTTAATGAGCGAAACAGCTTTTCGTTGCATGTCTGTCATCGTGTAGCAACTGTCTTGACTCTAGTGGGGTGCTATGGTACTGCGGAAAGATCGAAGAAAGAAGACGGGAAAGCAAAAAAAAAAAAAAGAAAAAATGGGGAAAAAATCGGGGGAAATAGAAGAAAGTAGAAAAGAAGGCTGAACGAACCGTTGAGAAAAGAGGGTTGAGTCTCGTTCCTCGTTCACCAAGGCTATCGTTACGTACGATTTTCCACGCGGCTGACGCACGCTACTCCCGAAATAAAAGGACCTACCTTTCGTCGCAACCCTTTTGCTCACGCTCGATATTCCGCTCTCTGGGTTCGAGAAAAGATAGAGGAAGAGAGAAAGAGAGAAAAAAAGGAAAACCTTTCTATACTTCTTTCATCCCGTTCTCCGCGACTGGGACGAAACGAAAATCGTCCAACGCCCCATTTGCAGTGCTGTTTCCGTAAATAGCTAATGGTTCGAACGCTTGAACGCGGTGTCGTGTTTCTTTGGGGGCAAGCCCTAAACTAACAGATCTAACCTTTCTCTACTTCATTCTCTTTCCCTCGTTCGTTGCTATGCTTTTCCTATAATTTGTCTCTTCTCCTTCTGCCCCTCTCCACTCACACATATTCATTCTCCTTCTCTCTTTTTAGTCTGCTATTCTTTTGTACACGTGGCTGTGTTATTCGACGCAGCACTCGGTCCACTCCAAATTGTTACGTCATTCCAGCATTTCTTGGTGGTCCTGCGGTATACATATACTCGAATTCTCTCATGGTTGTTTATGGGGTCGGTGTAGTGTTCGGGGTGTTCGCGTTGCCAAGATATATCAAGGATAACGAAATGTTTTTCTAATTGAAAAAAAATCTTTTACGCTATACTTTATCTACTTGTCTGTGTTATATCGTCGTGAGTATTTTTTTACACATATTTAATTTCATTGGAGAAATATCTTTTTCATGGAAATGAGTTCATAATTTATCGATAGTATCCATGTAAATGATACAATTTGTAAAAGCAAGGAAGAGATATGTAGCATTTTATAATTCACTGTTGTCTTTCAGGCTTTGTAAATTTTGCACGTGATGAAACTCAAGTGAAAACATAGAAAAAGGTGATTGACTGCTTCGATTGAACTATATTTAACGAAAATTACAGTGTCGATTTAACTTTTTGAGAAGGTTTGCTTTGACTTGCAAAATGTATCTTGGTTGAGTGCTCAAATGCATTATGACAGCCTAAATGATAGATTTTATTGAAAATTTGGTACACTTAATTTTTACAGTTAAATTCTTACTGTTAAAATGTTTAAGTTAATTTTTAAATGTTTCTATTTGAACAGACAGTTAATTTTTAAATGTTTCTATTTGCACTTACATCAATTGTTATTAGTATAATAATAGATGATGCGACACATTGACCAAAACCTTAAAATCTTAAAATTAAAAATATTTTATTTGTTATTTCATAGATTATTCCTTCATTAACACGTTAAGCGTTTTCTGTTAGAGTTTATGCTTAGGCCAGGCGATACCGAAAATTGATTTGATAAACATAAGTACATATTTCTTCAGCTTGTTTAATGCAAACTTACGACTGACGAGGGGTAATAATACGTGAACAATTTTCAGTTTTCATAGATTTTAAACTTCCAACTTTTATAATATTAGAACATTATTTATTAAATATTATGTAGTTGATCACAGGTCAAATGTGACTCTGAAGGAAAGTCTATTGTCAATTGTAAATCGATGATCAATATAACGGTTAACGTGTTAAAGTATTCATGACTAATTGTAATTAATGTAAAAGTGTGAAATTATTCGTAATATAAGAGTAGTCATATTTTAATCATATTTCTGAAGTCATTCATTTCATAAAAGTTAGATTAATATTCAAAAATTGTATATGAATATTTTTATCCTAATTATTACATTGTTTACAAAGGAAAATTTTAACTTATTCTTAATAGCGCATACCCCGTAAATTTGTTATCTAAAATTTAAGGAATGTAAATTATCTTGTATAATTTTTCTATTCGACGATTACTCCTATTACGAAAGTGTCCCTCACACTAAATAACTCTTGGCCAGCCAAACCGCAATATCTTTCGACCAATACTAGTGAGAACTATTTCGTTATGGTTGACAGGGGACATAAATCTCCAAATTCTCAGACGTTAGAGGAGAACGAGAATACAGCGCACACATCGTAGATTGTTTGTTTTAAAGTCGTAAAGCTCAGCAAAGCCGCGTCGAAGCCTACTATCGTAAAAATACGCTATCTGGAAGGCTGTGAAAGAGTTGAAGTTATAACCCATTCGGTAATAAAACTCAAGTACTGCCTTTTACTTTCAACAATCAAACTTATCAGAAGAATAACAAAAATCTCTCTGATAAAACACAAGAGCAAAGAAAAAGAAAAACAAAAAGCACGCCCACAAAATTTATCGTAACAGAAAACAATCAATCTGTCTAAAACCGAATTATTAGGTTGGTCACTACGTAAGTGAGTAGTCCACTGATTTTAAAACAAAAGGCTACTCGTAACCTATAAAACGCATGCACACTTTAAAAGCTGAGATTTCAACATATAATTTAAAAAAAAAGTTTATTATATTTGGTTAAATTATAGTTTATTTTAATTTGAAGATTGACAACGACAAGATGTATTTTCTTGCAACTATGCTTTCTTATTTTCGCAAAAGTATAAATGTGGTACAAACAGTAAAAAAGATTCCTGAGATGAAAAAATTTCGTGATGGAGATTTTAGTCTTATCGATGATAAACGTTCTGATAGAACTATCGAGATTCATATAAAGCAAATCTTTAGCCTAATTAAATACAATCCATTCGATCCATGTTACATTACACGAGATTACTTAAATGTTAGAAATATCGAAATTTAGTCAATCGGATTTCAGCTTCTGATTCATTGCTAAAAGAACACAATCCGAACGAAACATATTTGAAGGGAATTGTTACTGGCGATGAAAACTGGATTGTTTATAATAATGTGATACGGAAGAAATCTCTCTCAAAGGCGGTTTACACCCCAAGAAAGTCGTTGTGTTTATAGTGGAATTGGAAAAGAGTATTGTTTTATAAGTTCTTGATGTCTAATCAAAGTATTAATTCTGATGAGTACTGTTCACAATTAGATACACTGAATTTATGGTATTTTTCTACAAATAGAAAGAAACATGCTTATTTGCAACAAGGTTGAACAGATCGATAAGCGGGTATTTTTTAACATTCGCGAAATTCAGAGAATACTCCAAAAGCCCACCCTTGATAGTTTCGAATCACTTGGACGAAGTTATATTTCATTCAAGCAGATGTTCCCTACACGAACGAAGAAAACGGATAAAATAGGAGGAAGAAGAGGGGGGTGGGGGACACGTATAAGCTGGAATAGAAAGAAGCAGCCCGAGTTGGAAAGAGGATGAGAAAGAGGAGACGAACGCGAGACAATGTACGAATCTCGCAATAAGATGCAACCGGAGATAAGCTGCGACCCCCAAAGAGTCTTCACGTGGAAGGTCGAGTTATTATTACGAATGACAGACTTTCCATGCCAGGTGCCTCTGACAGATCAAAGAGATCGGCCATCGTGATCTCGAAAACGGGCACGTATTATTTTTTCTGAAGAGGAGAGAACACCTTCTGTCGCAGGCGATATTTCGCGTTTGCTATTCCATCGTCTCTTTCATCCCTTCGTCTCTTTCTTCGGGGTCGTAACACAACGATCGGCGAACATCACTGATGGTGCTCTAACCATGTAGACATGTGCATCCCCCTCTCTTTTGTGCCTCGAAATTAGGACATCGTGTTCTGGTCAGGGCACGATGCAGCAATCGATAGCTAGCGACCTGTACACGGTCATTCTCACCTTTCCGCGTACGCTCCTTTTTAACGAGACCAAAGTGACAAGGGAAGGGGGGGTACTTTGTCCTCGAGAATGTCCGAGTCAATGGTTCCGTCGGGAATTTAAAGTGGTATCCCTGTGATTCGTGACCCGGCTCGCTTTTAGACTTTAAGTGGGGGATTTAAATGATTAGTTTCGCTTTAGCTTTGAAATGGATTTGGAAAGTGATGGGTTGAAATGTTTGTATTTAAACGGAAACGTGTTTCCATTGTTAATCGTCGTTGCAAGATTTTGCGACAGAGATTCATGAGATTTTAAAGTCCTAGATTTTAATTTCTTATAATTTATAATAAAATTTTATAATTTATTTTAAATTTATAATAAGATATTAGTTTCCTATTATTTATTTCTTATTTGTAGAATAGAAAGATATAGTAATACAATAATCTTATAATTTCTGGTAGAATCAACCGAGGCAAATCGGATTACTGTCTGTTTGATGGTAGAAAAATTATAGTCCGACATTGAAAAGCTAATTTTTTATTATAAACTTGTATTTAGTAGCCATTTGATTCGAACATTAATAATAAAGAAAACACATTTAAAAACTCTTCTTCTGTAAACGAGAAACGAAAATGCGAGTAATATTCACATACAACTTAAAATCTCTGAAAAAATTGAAATTTTCATAACATCTTTAACAGTACATCATACATTTCTACAGCTTGAAGTGCAGTCATTTATTTACGAATGAAGTGCATCATTTATTTATAATTTTCATTTCGCCTTCTTTCACTTTTTCTGAACACTATAATTCTTAATTGGTCTTTTTTATATGCGTACTTACTATCTCTATATAAGTAATTATCATATTTATGATTATAAATATACCGAAATGAAGAAAAAGAGTGATCCGATTCCTCCTGAATAAAGTGATTTGATTAGCTCCGTATATAAGGATTTTAAAGTAAGAAGATTACACAAATATATAATGATATAATAATCTAAAATATATTAATACTAAATTTGGATACCGTGTAAACTAATAATAAATCAGCACATTTGAATTTTCAAGCTTATTTTTTATTTTAAATATGGTATTACAGACTAACAAATTGGAATCTGTCTCATTGAAAACGTCTATTGGCATGAAATAATAGCTTAAAGCAACTAACGAATGTAAAATAACTTTCAGTATAAAATATTTTTTTATTTTACAAAATATAAAATGTTTTCTATTTTCTTATCTTCTTTGTTAAAGTTAGAGCGGCATTCAATACTTTCTTTAGTTTGTTTTTCTTTCTCTTTTTTTTTTTTGTAAAATAAATCGAGAAATTGTCATTTAATTCATGTTGCTTCTTATCGAAAATCATTTGGAGATCTCTTCTTATAGCTTAATATAGACATTATTAGAGAATCGGTAATTCATTGTGTAATTGCCAGGTTATTACAGTTGCATCAATCAGTGCTTCCACATCGCGGCAAGCGTACTGCCAAGAGTGGGGAAAACGATTTAGTTCCCTGGAGCAGATCTTGGACAGGCCTGCGCCGAACATTATTATTAACCCTTTAATTAGAGAGCAGATATATCTGCCGTTGCCGCACATTTGTGTTTTAATTATAGACCATGATTAGCTGTAGATCAATCGTAACAATTCTCATTTAAGGGAAATTAGAAAACTTAGAAGAACGAAGTCACAATCAACCGCGTATAAATAAATGACGGTAATTCATATAGAGTATTCACGCTGTTATTAGATTTCTCTTGCAAATAGCAAATATTAAAAGAAAAATGTATATACTAATCTTTTATTGAATTTATATTTTCGTCATTTATGTCGTTTTGTAGTAAATGGATTTTTTAATATTACAAAAATTAATCTCGATTAAGTAATATTAAATAAAGGAAGAATTGAAATGAAGTGTAGAGTTTGTTATTAAAGTAAATTTCGTGATTGAGCTTTGTAATTAAGTCTTTCGGGGATTATTGTGAAAGCAAAGTGGATTAACAAACAGCAGACGTTTCTATTATGGATTATCCGAGACTCTTACGGCTGAAACGAATTTCGTACAAAATGGCGGATCAAAGAGGCGACGGTATGAAGTCAAGAAAATTTCATTTGCTCGTCTGTTCCCTAAGAAGCAGCACCGAACTGTATACCAAATATCTTAAATTAGACTTTCCGATTCAGCCGGTTAAAAAAGTATAAAAATCCCTTTCAATCTGCAAAGTATATTTATCAAACGATTCTTTCCGTAACTCGACAAATTCGCACAGCTACGGAAATAATACGCAATCTTCGTTGGTTTAGAGTTTGAAAAAGTTATATCGTATAACTGGGTCAAACGGCAACTGTACGCGATCCCGAGAATGAAACTTCTCCCAGTATTCAAAAACAAATTTGCTAAAATTTCCACTTCGGCATACTTTTTCGTCCATTCGAAGGAAAACAACCAGGATAATTGTTTTTTCGAGGCTTCAACAACAGAATCTCCATTATAATTTTCCACTTTTGTTAGCAATGTTATCTACTTTACTTGTATTCACTCATCTCTCCTTTGAGAAAACCTTAAGCGAATTTGATTTAAAATCAAAATTTACCCAAATTTCGAAAGTTTTTAATATTCTTAATATTTTTTTAGGTTTACGAAATACGCGTTCTCTAAATTACTCTTTCAATATCACAATACAAGTGGGTAGTTTCAGATCGAGGCGCATCCAAATGTGACACCTAGATGTCAGTCTTCAATTCAAAGATTGATGAAGAAATTCGAAGACATTGGTTGTGTTATTGATAAACCAAAAAGTGGAAAACCAAAAACTTCACGCACAAATGGAAACATTGCTGCTGTAAGTAAAAGTGTTGAAAATGTACCCATAACGTCAATTTCACGTAGTTAGCATGAATTGGGCATATCTTATGGCTCTGCATGGAGGATTTCACATAAAGATTTGCATTTACAAGAGTACAAAATTCAATTAACCCAACAATTGAAAGAAAGAATCCATTTACAACGTCATAACTTCGCTAGTTGGATTACTGAACGATGAATAATAGATCGAACAATAAAACAAAAACATTCAGTTTTTGCGATGGAAATTTCGTCGATGTGTAATTTCATGAAATGCAGATTTCAATTGGCCTTCAAGATCATGCGATTTAACACCGTTAGATTTCTTTTTGTGGATTTTATTTTTAAAGTTGAGTCTATACTAGCAATCTAGAAACAATTAATGATCTAAGGAACAACATTCGAGTTGCAATTTGTGAAATAACTCCAGCAACATATCGACAAGTCATTGAAAATTTCGATAATCGAATTGATCTCTGCAGATGCAGTCATGGCGCATATTTGAACGATATTGTATCTCAAGTAAAATTGTAATAAATAGTACTTTCAATGAAAAAAATAAATAAAACCAGCTTGGAAATATTCTAAATAGTTTGTGTTTTATTAAAAAAAAGCATCTAGGCGTGTAAATTGGGTAACCCTACGTTTCGTCAATGTGTAAATAAGGTGCAAGTGTTATCACGAAATTTTAAAAAATCAATTTTCACATTGTAAGTCATCGAGCTTTAGCAATTGATCTGTGACGATCATTCTTCCTTCCTGATTGATAATGATCGATCCGCGGATATCACGCTCTTCATCGCGTTATCCTATTATTGTCCAAGATCGACTACGCTCCGCATACTTCACTCTTAACGCCTCAGTTAATTAATTCCGATTTAAAATATCGATTCGACGCGGAGAACTTGGCGTTTGTTCGATTCGGAACTATTCCGCGGTAAATCGACGAGAATTTCTTCTGTAGAAAGCTTATTAACCATTATGTGTCGCAGAAGCTGGCATAGCTTCGCTCGTTTAATAGGATTTTACGTTTACGTTTGCGTTTAACATTTCTGACCGTGTCGTAAACAGGAAGCAGTTCTGATAAAAAAAAAGAAAGAAAAGACAAGCAAAGGAAAAAAGGTAATGCGGCGCCGTGAATTAATTTCATTTAAGCTGAAATATCATAACGTAATATGATATTCTGGTAAGTATTTGCGACACGAGTCAACATATCTTCAGCAAAATCTGTTGCAAAATCATATGTCATATGATACAATTTCTGACGAAAATTTATGGTAATATTTTAAGTTAATTATAATTTTTTTTACTTTAGCTTCCTTTTCTTTTAAAAGAAATATTATTGCTTAAGTTTCTTTCAGTGCTAATCTATCTGCACTCTAAATGTCCTGTTTTAAATCAGAAATTTATGAAAGTTACGATCGCACATTTCGTTAAAATTATTTTGATATAATAACCTGTATCTGCTTTTTATTAACGAACGCCATTAGTGCTTTACCAAGTAGGTATTTCTTCATGTAAGTTTCTTCAAGTAACTAATGCTAAGTATTTCCTATAAATTGTACTGCACATTTATCAAAATATCTTGTAAAAGCAAAATATTGAATAATAAAATGCAACATTTTAGAGTATTCTTATTCTCTCAAAACTTTTCATCTGACGAACAACTATCATCATTTCAAAAATACATAAAATAGTGTGCAATTATAATGCAACTAACTATGTTAAAGCGAATAATTAACCAAGATTTGTCGTCGTTTCGTTTTCCCTTGGTACAAAGACTAGTAATGCCGTAGTTGTTGCATATTTCAATAAAACCGCTGTTCTCCACTTGAAATTGTCATAGGCCGCGAGGAGGCTACATTTTCTCCGATTACATCGCTGAACGTCGCTTTTACTTTCGCTCCCGGCGTTCTTCCGCGTGTTTCACATGTTTTCCTTACCCTCGAGGCGACTAGGCGACCGTTTAAAATGCATCCCAGACGCGACGCTCTTGGCGATATTGCAGTGACGAGATAACGACGCGTCGCGTGTGCCATCATCTTCCGAAACGTTGATGGCGAGTATGGCGCAAGCACAAGACGACCGGGTGTGGTCCAAATAATTTGGTCTCCACGTTTTGCGTTAAGGAGTGAAACGTCGATGTGGAAGACAATGTCGCGACATAGGGGGAAACTAGTTGGATGGGACATTTTAATATCGTACACGAAGTCTTTTGTTCATTTTGACTGTCTTAACACATTTTTCGTGTTATAACACACAGTCATAACATATCTTTTTCATGTTATCACTTAACACGTTGAATGTCATGGTAATCACCTGTGATCAACGTTTGCCTTTTTTAACACTAGATTTACGGGACTTATCAATTTGACGAATTTTAAATTTCACAAGCAAAATTTGTGAAAACTATTACCTATCTATAAACTACTATTACATTATCTCTTAACAATTTTTGCTCATTTTTATTAGTAGATACGAATATATATTCAAATTCATTTCCTCATCAGCTTTCTAATTTCGAAATTCTGTATGTAGTGTATTTATTTCTTCAGATACCCGTCGAATTGATAGGTTGACAAATTTCATAGTTAATTTAGTAATAAATTTGCTGTATTAATGAAATTATTAGTTCAGTGACAAATGTAAATAAAAAACAGAAAAGATGCTAAATAGAAATCATAATACGACGTAGATATCTCTACTGTTTCGAACCCAGTATTTCAAACATGCAGGAGCAGTGTAATGAAACGGATCTACAACGGATATTTATATTAAGGATAAGAAGAACGTTCGCAGAAAATGTATACATAATGTTGAATATGTTTGAAAAATAAATATAATGTCTGTTAATATTGTATATCTAAATTGTTTATAATAAAACGATTTTTTAAACAGAGAATACAAACTTCTTTTATCTGTCAATTTGAAGAGTGTCATGTAAAAAAGAGGAATAAAAATAGTTATATATCTAGAAATAGGTATATAAGAAATTCCCGTAAATCTAATGTTAAAGCAATGCAGCATTGCATATCGTAAAATGCATTTTCTGCTTTATTCGTCTTTAAAGATTTTACTATAAGTGAAACGTACTGTTGTAATGCTAGAATATTATAATTTTTTTAGTCTGAAGAATTTGAAATTGTTTAAAATAAAAGGTTAATCGCAGCTCTCTCAAAACACTGGTACTTCTTTTCTTATTTGTAAGTTACAATAATCGTTACTAAAAATATTTAAAAATATATTAATGTTTAATATAATCATAGTTTGTCATCTTGCTAAAATTTCAAACCAAAACACCGAGTAGTTCTTCAGTTATAATAAATTTTTTGAAGTGTAATTCTAAATCGAAACAAGAATTTTCGGTGACGTTTAAACAAGTTTTGTAGATGGCAAATGCGGTGTAAAATGTGTTAAGATGTCTGCTTTGCATAAAGAAAATTTTTTATTTTCTTTATAGACCAATTGAAATTTTTTCCAAATCTTTTGTATACGTTATTTAGTAAACTAACCCTTCTAGTTTTAAACAAAATCACGGTGTTTGGTCCAATTCCAAAAAAAGTTATTCTATTTTAAATGGTGCCCGAATAGTAATGAGAGTAACTGTCTGTACATGCTATAGTTAGAAGTAAAGGACGGAAAATGATACAACATCCCTTTAAATCAGCGAGTAGTCATACGTTCGAACGAAATATCTCGGTTTATATTTTACACACACGCGCGTGCGCACACATCCACACGGTTGTGTAATTAACGTAATAATATTGACGACTTTTTAATGAAATAAAGTGTGCGCGACAGGAAATTAAGCGTCCCTCTTTCGACGCATCTCTTTCTCCGTCTTCCTCCGGTTTCATCACCCCATTCTCTTCTTCACACCGTGATTTTCTCCTTGTTTCGTGAAGCTCGCCTCACCTTGTCTCATCACGCCACCCCATGGCTCAACACGTTAGCCGGGTACGTCTGCACGTTTGGTTACGGGAAAATATCGCAACACCGGCTCACACTGAAGGAAGGATGAGATTTATAAAGCCCCTTGTTCGGTGAAAAGGTACAAATGAAGAAGGACGAGGTGAGGGTGAGCTTCTTCCGGAGCCGAGATATTTTTCCTTCAACGACGAGACGAAGGGGAGTGGAGAGGTGGGTGTAGGGGCTTGGAAGATTTAGCGCTACTTGTTAAATAAATATACTAATTGAAGCAGAAGCGACGCTTTGGCGTGGGAAAATCTAGTTGTAAGTTCAACGAAGGGGATGAGTAATAAAACGTTAATTGTAGTTCAAATAAATTTTGGGAATGAAGAAATAATTTGTTGCTTCTTTCGTGAATGAAATTATACGTTGCAATTAACAAGTTCTTAGATGAGCTTCAGTTTTACGAATTCGTGAGATTTTATTATTTTCCAGGTGGCAGTGTTTTTACAATGTGTTTGTAATTGAATGGGGAAAAGAAATGAAAGAATAAAACAGGAAGAAAGAAATTAAGATAACCTAGATAAGATTAATATTAAGAATAGAGGTGAGGAATCTCTATTTTTGAGTGAAATGATGAAAAGAACAATTTTGAGATTACTGTAGGTCTAATTTAATACAGGAAGAAGTAACATTCACCTAAATTACTAAATTTAGAAATAAAAACGTTAAACTGAATAAATTTTTTATTCTGAAATTTTTAAGAACTGAATGTGTTATAAAATGGAGGAGTCATTTGATAATTAAGAAACCTAATCTGCTAGAGCTTCGATTACTGGTTGTCATCGCTGGCAAGAATTGCAAAATCTGAAATAACAAATTCTTCATGATTTATAAATGAAAATGCATTATCCACAACGCAGGGATATTAACAAAATTGTATTTATTATAAAAATAGTTGTAATCTGATGGGGAAGAATTTTCTGGCAAAATCAAAATCAACCTTAAACGTTTCCAAAAAATGAAACAATTGAGAAATCGAAAGACTTGTAAGCCACTTTATAAGAAATACATTTTTATTTACAAATAACAAAGGATTGTTTTATTTCCGACGGTTCAAACCTTGCTAGTGGTAATAGAATATATTTCATAATAACTCATCTATTTTGTAATATGTTTACTTTCTGAAACTTTGAAAATAAATGAAAGTTACATTTATATCTTCGGAAAAAATTGAAACTTTTCCATTTGGCATTTATCTATGAAAACAAATTCCCGAAATTCACCTATTTTTAGATGCCTGAGGCTCGTCTACCCAATTAAATCTGTGTGTAATTTTATCTCAAAATATATCAACCATGCGAAAACAAACAGAATTTCCGTTCAACAATAGAACAACACGTAATTTCCTATCAATATATCAAGGAAACATCCACACAAAGTCTACAAATCTCCATAGGCGAGGACAATCTTCTCTGCATCCTGAACTCGTTTCAATCACTCGACTTCATCGAAACAACCATTTCCATTTGTCCCTTAATACGCGTCGATATTTCAATATTTTTCCAAAAGCCCTCTCGAACGTACGAAGGAAGTCCATCAGTTGGTCGGATTGATTCCGGAGAAAGCGGTCAAACGGCGTTCAATTTCGTCCAATTATCCGGTTCAAGTCAAAGTTCCCTTCATCTCTCTCGTCGATGGAATCGAGTTCGTGACGAGTTAAAGGGCCATCTCTCTCGTCTCTCTCTCTCCCCTCTCTCTTTCTTTCTCTCTTCTCGTGAAATTCGAAATTCTGTCAACTTTGGGCAGAAAGTGCAAATGATTCCCATAAGGCTTTCCCAACGCGTACGAATGAAAATGTAAAAATGCAGAACGAGCCCCTGAGAGCATCAGTCGCGACTGCCTCTGAACGCGCTTATGCAAATCATCGGTTCCCCTCTGTTTTCTACGCGTGTTATTTGCCTGCGAAACGTGGCGAATCGTGTGCGTTTTGCTTTGATTACTGTCATTAAATGGCCAATTAGAAAGGATGACCACGGTGTAGGAAGAAAGGACGAGCAAAGCATACCAAAATGGAGAGAGAAAAAAAAGTCGTGTGTGGAGAGAGGATAAAGAACAGTCGAGAAAAGAAGGGACGATCATGGTGTCTATTTAAAGATCTTAAAGAGAAGATCGTGGACGATTCTGTGAGACGCGGCGACTGTAAATTTTTCTATGGTTCTCTGGTATCGTTACGAAAATCTGGAATCACCCGCATATACGCTGGTCCTACATCGTCGTCTCTGTCGGCGACGCCGGAAGTCGGCGATTCTTCGCGCCTCGATTTGTCACGCGCTCCCTGTGACGCACCATTATAGGAATTATCCGGGTTTTTTTTTCTTCTTTTCACACGTGTCGTCATTTCCCTGTTCTCGTTTTCCTTTTTTTCCCCCTTTTTTGTCTTTTTAATCTGAAAATTATTTCATCGATCTTGATCAATCATCGTACAGAATTGAATACAATACAGATTCGTGTGGAAAATTTTGTAACTTCATTTCTCTATAGTTGTTCGGTTCTTTTTTCTACCTCTAATCAAGTGACTCGTTAATTGCTTTAATGGTTTATCAATTTGTTTCGTTATACCCTTTCTCGTTTAATGCAGATGTTATAGTAAATTAACTGATATTTCATATATTTCATTTATCTTTAGTCGTTCCATTTTTTTTTTTTAATTTTCCACGGTAAAGTTAAACATTATTTGAAATACAATGATTGAAAGAATTAAATAATTTATCAAAAATTTTTGAGGATAAATTACGTATGTTGTTAACCCTTTATAACTCTGTGTGATTTGAAAGTTACACGTCCATTTATTTATATTTTATACGTCTCATTTTAATTATTTATTGCTATATTATTGCATGGTACTGTATTATTATATTATTACCAGTCGATTTCTTTATAATAATAATTAATTCTCGTTTTTCAATATTTTTAAACATGTATAATGGTAATCAATTGCAATTTTTTTCCCCATAAGGAAAGAAAAATCGGGTTCTGGAGGACTAAATATGGACAAGTGTTCTATACGTAATTACACAAAATTTTCACTTGAGTTTGAAATAGTTCGATTAATATTCTGACTACCAGAAGTATGTATCTTAAATGAAGCTACTTCACCAAATCGATTTTAAGATTCTTAAATAACACGTACCTACAGAATATAGAACAGTTCTCTCAAATCAAGCCATTTTGTACATACGTATTAAGTGCATACAACGTCAAATTTAAATATTCCAACAACATAATTTAATGGAAGCAAATGTCCAATTATTTTAACTAATACGCGAGAAGCTGACATAAAAGTGATATGAAATTAATAAAGTACAAAACGGTGATTTTCGAGGGATGGATGCCGAATGATCGCGACATTCGCCTCACTTCATATCGTCGCGGCCATAAATGACGATGGAAGGATTGCTCTTCGCTCGGATATCCATTCGATTCATCGTTACACGTTGATTACTGTAATTAATTCCCCGGCAGGTTATTCTTTGACGCTGCGCCGTTTGCGTCATCGTAATCCGGCCTGTGATTAATTCAATTTAATTATGCCCGCTCGATTTCTTGTAACTCGAAGCCTGTGTACCCGCGCGCGTTTCCCATCGTGCGTCAATAATGAACACGATCGGTTGAACTCTTCTAACGCCGTTAAATAAAAAGAATAAAGAAATAAAATAGAATAAAGAAAACTTCCAACTAGAATACTATGTGAAAAAAAAACAAGCAGAAGCAACGATGGAAAGCATAAGAATTAAGACAAAAAGAAAAGGAAAAAGAAAAGAAAAAGGAAGAAGTACGAGAAAATGTATTTCCACAGTTTGTCATCTTACTTCAAGCATGAAATAATGAATTAATCATTGGATCCGGATTTGAAGAGACACCCTGTATTTTTTTTCTCTGGTTTTATTCAGCCCTACCTCCTGAATCGGCGTTTAGCCGTGAGCCAGATGAATCGGGCTACGAGAGAAATAGTCGTCATCTTGATCGCGAGCACTTTTTCGTATATACTACTACCAGAGACTCGTCGCTTTCGTATTTCCGTAAACGGTACAAAAACACCGCGGGGAACCGTGGCAGCTTCTTCTCCAACTGGACGAAAGACGAACGACCTTCTTAATTTCATCAGACGTCGACGGGGAGGACATCAGCAGGGGTGCGTGCGAAAAAAAACCACGCCGGAAGTCATAAAACCGGATAAAGGATTATGTTATGTGTCATTGACGACAATTCGTAAGTTTCTACGGATGCTTGACAGAGCATCGTGAGATATTGAAAGTTTTAGGGTGTTGTATGCAATGTTACTACGTTAGTAATAATTTTATTTTTTGCATATTAGGTACACATATGCATAATAATATATAATCATTTAATGATAATGTATATGTTAAGTTACATATAAATAAAATAATAAAATGTTAATATAATTAAATATATATATTATTATTATTAAATGATTATGTTATTATTAACTCTCTATAGGCTCATGTGACTTAAAAATTACATATCCAATTATTTATATTTCATATGTCACATTTTATTCTTTTATTGTTATACTAATGTATCGTTGTATTATTACATTATTACCTCTTAATTTTTTTATATTAATTATTAATTCTTGTTCTTTAATATTTGCTAAAATTTAAAATTGCAATCAGTTATAATTTTTTATTTAATAAATATAGAAAGATCATGTTAAATATGGTTAACTGTCCTCGTATTATTAGATTCTTACCAAATAATTCTATTACATTAATTATTAATGCTTGCTCTTCAATATTTGTCAAAATTTAAAGCTGTAATCAATTGCAATTTTTCATTTTTCAAACTTCAGAAGAAGAGTATTTATTCTTAATTACTACTATATTTCCAAATTCACTGACTTTATTTAGGGGTTTTACTGATTTAGTCAATCATAAAGCTTCTACTCTTGGTCCAAATGATTTGAATCTGATTATATTTAGTATGAAGAGGTAAATTGTATAATCTATAAGTATCTTAAGCTTATTACAAAATTTAATTATACATTCAAACAAATTGTCAACCTAAATAACATGTTTCTCGTTAAAAAGATAAATTCTATAATATATAAATATATTAAGCATAATTACAAAACTTAATTATACATTCAAATAAATAACCAACTTAAATAATTAGTTTTCCATTATAACTGAAGGTTATAATTTGAATTTGTTACACAATCTAGTACGTACACTTTGAATAATTGTCTCATATAAGAATTCTTAATAGGTACAATGCTAATAATTCCACCCACTCGCTTTCTTACATCGCACTTATGAACCTCTTAGGATCATTCTTCTATTGTGTTGCAATATTGCATCGTAATAATCACACGTTAACACTTCCCTCAAGCCTTTTAATATGTATATTGAGTCTTTATGATATACGGGCAAAGCAAAAGTGTTCAGTTCACACGCCTATAATTTGTCTAATTTATTTCACACGTTTGTAATAAGTCAAAGTAATTTAACATGTGGTATGTCAAACCAACTTTTGGCAACTTTTCCAGTTCAGCCATATTGCTTAAAAATTTTGCATATAATACAAAACTAATAATTCGATGTTATAAAGCGAAAAGTGTAATTTTCGTATACAGGGTAACAAAACGCATCATACAACTGGATAAAGGATAATTATACATGTAAAAGTAAACTGAAAATAAATAATACATTTTTTCCTTCGAAGCTTCGTTTTCGAAATAATCGAGTTTGAATATCTATCGAAAACTTATGCATTTAACTATTTCCGGGCATTAAAATACATTTAATACGAAACCTTTTTTTATTATGAAAAATATTGTTATATTTTTAATAAAATATGCCAACGACTTTGAAACTTCTACAAGTTACTAAAAAATTTTTAAATTATACATATTAATATTTTATCACTTCACACTTTTTATCTGTAATTCCTTGAACAACCATTACATTTGGTAATCGTCAGTCTTAAATTAAAGTTAACCCTCTATGGTGCTATATAACTTGAAAGGAACGTATTTTATAAGTCTCATTTTATTTGTTCATTGCTATATTACTGCGTTATATTGTACTATTACATTATTACCAGCAAATTCTTTTGTACTATTTATTAACTTTATAATAATAATTGTTGCTTCTTCAAAAAAATAAAAATATATAAAATTGCAATTCATCGTAATTGTTCTTCTAATGAATGAGGAAACAATTATTTATATAATTGCTTTATATGTACATTACTGAAGGAATCCATAGTTGAAATTGACGTTTTTATTGTAAATTTAAATCAAAGATTCGTAAACTAAAATTTAAAGTTTGTATAATTTCTTTGTGAAATGAGACATTATCGCTATTTATCGACACAAAAGTGTGAACAGAAGTAATCTTTTGCAGGGAATCTTTAAATTCAATTTTCTCGAAAACGATAAATAAATTTAATTCTTTATTTTCGATTTACTTTTACATGTAGAATCATTATTTAACCGATTGCATCACGCATCCTTTCTCGCCCTATATAATGCATCTTGAATAAATCATTCTAGTTCCTTTGCAATTTGTAGAAACATTCACTATCGCATACTCTAGTATAACCTGTTAAAGATTGATTATAGAAGTCAGAATCTTAATAAAAATATTGATAAAAGGAAACAACCTGTCCTGATTATCGAAAAATAAGCATTACAATAACACGTGTTTGACCACTCGAATTTACATATTAAAATAATATAACACGGATTTTAATCGCACTGAAATAATTTGACGCGAAGTAAATTCGGCGAAATGCCACATTATTTAAGTGACGTGTCGCGTAGTGGGAGTTAGCTTTAATCGACGATCGTGCATTATTGAAACATACCAAAATTTATTACTGGTATTAATTTATACGTGATTGATATAATAGATGTTATCGTAACGAATAAACGTATATCGGAACGTAATATTTTTATAGAATATCGCCGAACCCTCTGCCACTGTAAATATGTGCCATCGCCATTACGTCGTAAAATTGCATTCGCGGGAATAAATAAATTTGATACGTAAATGCGCTTAACGTCCAATTCGAATTCATGATATTTCAATTACACGATATTTCAAATAGACCACTAGGGAAATTTAACTGACAGAGTGGAATTTCTGCTAACAGAGTGAAAGAACCACTTTGAAATTAGCTTCGCGTTCATTTTTACCACAATGTCCTTCTATTACTTATCTCCGTTTCCTCATCGTTTCGACGTTTCGCGAGATTCAATCGCACGATTGCAACTTCCTATTCTCGAGGATTAATGTTCTTTCATTCGTCGCGAAAGCCAAAGAGCGGAGTGAACGTGTGTTTTCAACCTTTCAAAAATTCAGCTTCCATCCCTCTTAACTCATTAAGTGTCAACGTTGCGCTAACGCAACATTGCACTCTTTTCAGCAAATTTTCATGAATAATTCCTATTTTTTCATGTTGCAATTACAAATGGAAGGTTGAAAAAATTGCTTAATATTTTTCTTTTTGTCACTATTTCTTTTTCCATGTAGACCCTACAATGTTCCAAAGTTTGGAAAAATTGATACATTTATATCACCAAGATAAGCCTATCTTTTCTTAAATCATAAAAATATTTTTATGCATCACTTTTGTGTAATGAGCTTCTATGTAGTACCTAGTATTATAATACATTTTTTATGCTTCTTGGCAATTTAATGGCAATTTTTTGGAGTCCCAAAGTTGCGTAAACGCATTTCGTTATATACAAATTAGCGATCCAAAAAATGTTTCGTTAGAAATTATATTTTTTCTTATATACTTTTATAAGTAATAAATAATATATTTCAAGTATAAAAATGATCTCATTTCTCTACGTGGGATATAATATGTTAATAAATGTGACTCTCTACAAATGTATGAAAATAATGAGCAACAAATACTTCGGTAATTATTGAAATACCTTATATTTCATTCAATATTAATTGTATTTCTATCGTGTCCTTTTCGTAACGAAAAGGAATAATTGTGTTTATTTTCGTGGAGATTGTCGAAAATCAAGTTACGATTTATAGATATGTAAAATAGTTCCTCAAGTTTCAGGGAGAATTTTTAAATGTGTTTTTGCAATTTCATGGTTTGCGTTAGTTTGTTCACTTTTATTATAACTAACTAATTTTTTGGTCCTTTTGTATCTTTCATCATTTCGTTTGGGTGCAGCCAAATATTTAATAAATAAATATCGTTATTATTAATTGCGGGAATGTTTGTCTTCTGTTTCATTAGTTTGACAGCATAGAAATTTATGATAATAAGCCCTCAAATTAGAGACGAATGTGAAGTTTTAGTGGAATAATTAATTAATTGAGTATATAAAATACTCAAACAACGGAAATAATGAACAAAGAAGCAGACAAATATAAATATAATGTTATACCCTTTGCATATAACGAAATAGTACGTAAAAGTAGTATTCTTAAATATAAATACTTGACTGGAAGGTATTTTAAAATTGTCAAAATATATATTCAAAAACGTGAAAAAAAAATTAAATTCATGAATCACATTTGACAACATACACGTTATTCAAAATTTTCTCGAAAAATCGTCGAAAATCGCATACTTATCTGCTTCACTATGAGAACAATTTACAAGCTTATTCAGCACACAAAGCCACTAAAACAAAAAACATCCACTTAATTTATTACTTCAACCAGCTTTTTATGTAATGTGTCTTTTCTTCTCACTCCGTCATCCCTCCTGTTCGCTTTTTCCATATCAAAAATTATCCTCCTTAACAACTATCAGTTAAACGGAAATGTTATATTAATTCGTGTTTTCTGTATTCATCTGTATCAATATTTGAATCGTTCGCAAATCTATCCAGACAAGAGCATTGATCCCTCGAGGGATAATTATCCGTATCACTTACACACTTCGTTATGAAGATGAAATCGTGAGTTCCTCGCTAATGAAAGAGATGATCGTCGTCATTAGCATTTTCCCAACTATATTCTCCTTCCCTTTCCCTCTATGGAGAAATAGCAATTTAGTTGGTCGGCAACGAGCATTGACCAGCGTGTGTACCGCGAGATTCCAGTTGCTGGGAGGGGTAGGTTTTCAACGGAGACAATCGTTGACAATAGCGGGGACAATGCAAGCACCGTATGCTCGCACAAAGGCCGACAATATATTGGTAAAAAGGAAACCAAGTAAATACGAGAGGGACCTCTCGTCTTCTACACGGGAATTACATTAATGAAACTAACTAATACTGGAACAATACAGGGTGAAACTTCATGAGAGCGAAGTTGAAACCTGGAATTTGTTCTAGCTGTGTTTTTTTATTTTCAATGGGAACACTGGTGTTCAAGTTTTCGGTCGTAATCTTTAATTAATATTATAATATTTTTCACGCTCCGCCCTGGTGGCCACAAGAATCTTTATTATTCTAAGCGTATCACAATAAAATGTTAGAGGTAACATGATATCTACGTAACTAATACGAAAATCAATGCTCATCGAGTGCAGCTGCTCAAAAAAGGTAATGCCATAAAGTTCAAAAGAAAGAAAGGTGAATCTAGAGAGAAAATTTTGTGAAATATACTGTAAGAAAAGTTTTGCAAATTTTGCTACGGAAAATATGCAAAAAATTGCACAGGAAGATTAACCACATATTGCAAAGATTGAGGTTTCTGCTTGAAATGTTTTAATATAGTGCATCGTAATATATAATTTTTGTAAAATATATCTTTGTAAAAATAGTTGATTTTTGAACAGTGTACTTTTTATTTCAAAACGTCGTCTAGTTATTTGTCTTGTTCAAAATTTTTTAGTCGATGATATTTATCTTAGTTTGATCATTTTAGACAATTACAAATGGCAATCAACATGCTAACTTATGTTAACATTAATCAAATTCTTTTCAAAAGGAAAATTAATTATTTATATCCCAGGTTTTATAAAGAATTTGAAGATTTTTGAAATTGAATTGCAAATTTTTTTCAAGAGTTTTTATTAAAAGTTTGTTACGATTTGTTTGCGAAAGTTTGTTCCAATAATTCTTTTCATTATCTTCACATACTGCTCTGTCTGACAACGTTTCGAGTAAACATGCAGCCTGATCTGTTTCAAGTTGATCTTACGGTCATTAGTCGTCTTCTAGCTTTCCAACAGTACGTTTCGTTCTTAGCAAAGTTTCTTTTGGATTTTTCTGTGCGTCTTGAAAAATAGCAAATGCAGAAAATGCATTTTACGACATGTGACGTTGCATTGCTTTGAAAAAAGCAACAGGAATGATTGAGATGTTCTACTCCTACCTACATATTTTCCGAACCTTGCTTCTTGTGAATAACTTTTCTTAACAGCAAAAAAATGAAAAACTGGCTTGAATAATATTTTACTAGTAAACCTATTGTAATTTTAGAAAAATGGCATTATGAGCCTTCTGGAAAGATGGAAGAAGGTGATAGATCAGAATGCATCCTGTACAATTCACTAAATAAGATTACTAATAAAAAAAAATTAATAAATAGTACGATTATTCCTTTACCTTAGTTCCATTAGTATTTAAATAATTATTCGATTAGTTATTAGTAAACTGCGGATTTTTATGCATTTATAAGAAATTTAAGGGCGCAAAATTGCATAGAATGCACGTAATATGAAAAAATATACAAAATAAGCAAATTATAGTGCTTTTTGTAACACTTGATAGGTGAAATAATCTTCTACCAATTTACTTTTACTATATTCTCAAAAAATACAAATTTGCACAAAAATTGTCAGTTTATTGATTAGAAATAAACGATTAGTAGTGCTTAAACTGTTGGTTTTATTGAATATTTTCTCGTGAATGTAATTTTAATCGAGATTTAACGGTTACAATTGAAACGTTAAAGAACATATTCAGGTAACCTTTAGGTCAAAGAAAAAAGCTGGCTTTCGACATCGTCTCTTGATGAAAGTCAGGCAAGATTAAAAACTTCATTATGTATAAGACCGCGGGTCTGCGCCAGATTAGCTTCTAAATCAAGTGGAACTTGGACTGTAATTTTTCGTCCGATGTTAAATTACAGAAGCTGATTTTGTAAATTGTGAAAAAGCATAGTTTTACTTAACTCATTTATTTTTGAAATACTCTGTTAGGCTTTTGGACAGCCAAGCAAATCTTGCTTTCTAATGAAAGTTTGGAGATACTTAAACAGTAAATGTATTTTTCCAAGAAAGAAAAGGAGGTAACTTAATTTCCATTTATAATTTAAACAAAATTAGTGAACGTGCAATTTGCATTTTAAGTTTTCATGTAGATGTAACGTTTCAAGTATTCAATTTTCTAGATACGAAACAGGATTACTTTCTTTAACTCATTCATTGCATAATACTTAAAAATTACTATTCAACAGTACTCTAGGAATTCTAAAAAATTAGGTCCACCCACAATTTACAACATTATTCGTGTTTTTAGTAAAATTTAAAGGCTTGAACGGAATTTAATTACGAATTTTATTAATCATACAAGAAATTCAGTTTGAGTTTATCGCTGACAGGAAAATTGAGCGAACTGTAACGAGAAAATTCCTGATTCGTTTTATTATTTCAGCACCAACTTCACTTATTCGTTATTTTTCTACTAATCACAGTTGCACTAATACTTAGACGCTTTCATTAAACAATTGTAAATTCGCACATCCTTGTTAGAGAATATTTGATTGTTGTGAATACAACGATTATAGTCGATTGCAAATTTTCAAACTGGCAAGCGTTGTTCGAACGAAATTCAGACATTCGAGGCCGTAACAGAAAGCAGCAATTAAGCGTTCTGATAATTATCCGCTTGTCATGTTAAAATTAGCCGGTGGAAGACAATAATCGCGGTACACTCGGTGCTGCCGAGTGGGTACCGTTCTTAATGGAGGGCTTAGGGTTGCCAAATTATTACTGCTCGGTTGATTGGACCCTCCAAGATGCGATTGAATTTCATGACTTGCTTTGTTAGAGTTTCGATCCATGTAATAAGTACGTATTAAACGATTTCTGTCTCCCACCACCGAGGGTCGAATTTTTTAGTACAAAATCATGTAACAAGAACAACGAACGAGATATGTAACATATTAAGGATTTGTACTCGGAATCATCTCATGGGTTATCTAGCAACAACTCGGCGGCATTTTTCGAGGAAAATGTGCAAACAGAAGTTTAATCATACTAAACAGCGTAGCTTTAAAACCAAGTAATTTATTATAATTATATTTGGTTTATATATACCTTTAAGCATAAATGAACATATTGATTACGAAAAAATCAAAATTTTTATATTTTTATATTTTTTTAACGCGTGACAACGTGTAAACACTTGTCAATATGGATTGTAGGCTCATTGATGTATGTATGTTGTACAATAGCAATTCATTTGTCGTCTTGCACTTGCTGTTTCTTTATCTAAGCAGAAAATACAGTCCTGTTTTTTAAATATGTAATTTATTGTTCAGTCTATTTACCAAATATCTTGAACACTCTCAACCAAGTTTATATAAATAATTGTCATATACAATTTTTTTCCCCAAATTTACCACAAAACGTGATGTAATCCAACGGCTAGAATGTTGACAAGTCTTCTCCAAATAATGGACAATTAGTAATGTGTGCTGCTTGTACAATAAAATAGAAAAGAAATCTAATAACGAAAGAACAGTGATACGAAATATTTCAAAATAAAATACCAATTATTTCAAAGTTCACAAATTAACCCTCTGTAACATCATGTAGTTTGGAAGTAACATAGCGTGTATCTACATTTTATGTCTCATTTTATTTCTTTATTGTTGTACCATTGTATCACATCGGTGCACTATTACATTATTACTAACCAATTTCTTTGTAAATCATTACTAATTTTTGCTTTTCCTATTAAAATATAAAATTCTTCTTTCCTTAAACAAAGTGAAATCACGTTACAGAAAATTTAACGGAACATAGTGAAATATTTCAAATTAATCTCACATCATAAACAACATAAAAGAAAAAAGGAAAAAAACGCTCCACTTTTCCTTTTGAAAAAATTGATTCATATCTTCTTACACAAACAAACTAACAAAAGAAGGGAAGAACAAAATAAATCTATCGAGATTTATATCTTATATACCGAAACGCGATAACCTAACAGTAAATACTGAAATGCGGAAGTTTATCCGAATCAAATCGACCACACGGAGCAAACGCTAAACAATGCTGAAAACTGTTCACTCAGGATAAATGGTACGAAGGCTGTAATGCGACCGTATATTTGCATCGAAATTTTTTAACTAGTATCGGGTTGCCCCGCGAGAGCATCTTTATGCCTGCACTAACAATAAGACCCGTTCGCAAAGCATCGAGACTTACGAACCTATCATGCCTCCACTGAAACACAATCGTGGCAATAAATTTCTCTATCCGTCGTTTCATCTTTATTCCTGGCCTGCTTTAACCAGCCATCATATGATACAGCCGTAACGAAAGGTCGTGAGATGCATAGTTGGTATCAGCATACGAGTAGAAGTGCCAATATTTCGCCGCGGGAACACGCTTGAAAATCGCTTCGCTACTCGTAAATCCTTCTAACCGATTACCGGGCATGCTTTCCATGAAATCGATGATGACTGTGAGCTAAGAAAAATCTGCCTCGCTGTTTCCATCCTAATGGGCTGTAATGAAAATGCTTTGAAGATTGATGATTTTACTAGAGAGAATATTTTCAACGATGGGAAATTTACGAATGATTTATAGTTACTGAGATATCTCAGAGATAAACAGTAGGTGTGCTGGTGTAAGCAATTATATACTTTATTTTAGTTACATACTTTATTTTGTATAAAGAAATTGAAAGTTCTACGCGTGTGTCTGACAAGAAAATTGTATTAAAAGTGATGTTAATAGTTTGTACTGAATTGTTTGAGTGCCAGATCGCACTTCTGTTCAGTATCTAAAAGTTCTAGCTAATCTGTCTGTAAAGTCAAACTAATGAAAGATTTAAAGTTCTTCATGAATCTTTATTCCATTTTCAAATTTTTATTTAGAGTTCTAGTAGGTAAAATTTAAAAAGCTATATTTAAAAAGTGATAGATTGCAGGTTTTATTTAGAAAATAAATAGATTTACAAATTACAGTGATTTTCAGTATCTACAGAACATTTGAATCTTTAACTCAAATTCTTGTACATTCTCTATGCTTATTAATTGCTTCCCTTATTTCTGTTGCATATATATTTACTGTTAACACCTTCAACGCTGATCTTTAAATGTGAAACAATTAAATTTACAGATTTGTACGTTGAAATCGTAAAATAATTGCTTATTTTCACAAATTAACATCCTAGTAGATGCATTTTAACAGACGTATTCTATTTAACAGATCATAAAGCTGTCATCGCCTGAAATTATCACGTAAATATCAATAAAATAGAACAATGCTTTCAGCGGTAGTTCATACTGTCGGTATTAATAATTGCAGCTACTGTTCTGATAACTTATCAGTTAGTTTATAGTAATATATAACAACTAGGTTATGCAACAGAAAATATTGAATTCACTGTTGAGTCGGGACTTTGAAACAGTTTCATAATACAGGAATATTGAAATTCCTGGAATTTCGAGTACTCAATACACGTTGTTCATGAAAAATTGGATTTTTTTCAAAAATTTACAGTGGCCATTTTGGCAGAAATTGGCGGGAGTTGTATGTCCTAATTTCATTAAAATCTTCGAACGTTCGAATGTTTTCAAACACAGATATAAGTGAAAGAAAAGACAAAGCAGCAATTATGGAGAAATAATGGAAGCAATCCAATTCAACATTTTGTAATTCACATTTTTTCCGGATGAAGCTAAATTCTGAAAACTAGAATGAGGGAATTCATATATGATCCAAATATCTTAACGAATATATCGCTTTCTCAGCGTCCAGATATTTCAAGGAAAATTCCTATACTATTTTCTTCAATTCCCGCATACGAATAATAAGAACAGCATCAGGAACAATCGTCCACCCGGAGAAGAAGCACACGACGAACCACCGCGAGACGTCCTGAAAATTTCGCAACAATTCCGCAAGAATAGCTCTACCGATACTTCGAACTCCGTGAGCAAACCGGTAAGATTCCAGATCACTTGGTATTGCTTTCTTTTACGACGATGGCAAGCGTATTTTCCGTACAGCCGGCCATAAAACACGGCTGGGATAATGGGCCGCGGGCAGCACTGGACACCGGTGTTACACGAAGTCGCTCAGTTAGCCAGGGGGGTCGTTTCAGTTCGCCTTCCGATCCGCGTATTCGATTCGGTTCGTGGAATTTCCGCGGGCCTGCTGAATGAACCAAAGAGAAATTCTAGAAAATACAGCCAACCAACGTCGTCGTCTCGATTACGGTTTCTGAGAATAACTGAGCGAAGTAAATGAAAAAAAAATGAAAGAGAAAAGAGAAAGACAGCAGCAACGGAGATCGAGAGCAAATCAAGAGAAATTAAGAGAGAGAAAGAGAGACTGGCCCCAGCTTGAACGATCCACAAGGAGGAGCAGAGGGGACTCTGTGTATACTAGGGAGGGGAGAAGGTAGGCGAGAAGGGTGGAAAATCTGATTGCCAATACATTCCATAGCCCCGCGAATTTCAAACCAATTTCCTCGGTCTATTGCCAATCACAAAGAGCCCGAAATTCCTGGCTGTCGGCTGGAACGAAATACTTCCCGCGATTCCTTTCAAACGAACGGCATCTTCTCTTCAACCCCCCTTCTCCGAGCTACCACTTTAACCTCCCTATTCGCGGCATCTTACCAATCTTCGGATACCTTGGTCTACCTTATTATACTTAGGCAGTGTTCTCCTAGCTGGCTTCCTAGCCTGTTTCCCTTCGTTCCTTCCATCCTTCCTTCCTTCCTGCCATCCCCTACCTAGTCTTCCTTACCCCTTATACTTTTCCCTTTCCCTTCGATGTGGATATAATTGTATATGATCGAAAATTTACGAGAGTGCCCCGAGCTATTGGCTCGCGAAAAGTCGAAAGGGTCTCGCGTTTCTGGTCCCTTTGATATCGGCCGAATTAATGTCCACAAAAGGCAACCCAGACTCGCAGCTGGACTTTATCGATCTGGATACTTGCTTAGAATTTCTTTTCGTTTCGGATGGGTGGCAGAGGAGGGAAGGTGGTGGTACCCACAGGGAAATGGAAACGCTCTCCAACGGTTTATTTATTTTGATGGATCAGGCAAGAGGAAAATTTCGCTTCGCTGCTTGTGAAAATTGAAAGAAATGTAACGGGGAAATTGATACAGTACGTAGAAATAATGCAGCGCGTTAATTGTAACTGTTGTGATAAAACTGTATTAGGAAGTGAACTCTGTGTAGCTGGGGCCACGATATACGGTGAATTACGAAAGTATTTGAAAGATATTAAATGAACGTGTATTAATCTCGGCTATTCGCAGTTATGATACGGCGTTAAATAAAAATAGGTTAAAATATTATATTAAAATTTGTGTGTGATAATCCTTATTCTTAAATTGAAGCTAAAGTTTGAGCAAAAATAAAAATTTAATTGGACGTAAAATTCCTTCCTTTATTACATCTTCGCCAGAATCTGCACCACGTGTGACCCGTCATTATAAGGCAAGGGGTTAATTCTTTAAAACATGTACTTGCATTAAGAATATCACAATATTTTTACTCCAATAGTAAAATATAAATATCGTGATTATATATGTAAAATTTGAAGAATATGCATCAACGTTAACAATATCTACAAAGTAGTTTTTGGAAACATCGACGAATTGGATAAAAGATTTCTTCATACGATGCTGACCATCGTTTTAAGTCCTTATCTACCTACACTTTTATTAAGTCGTTTGTCCCGACAACTGAAACATATTCAATTTAACGCCTAACCAATTCTACGGACAATAAGAGATTTGTAGAAGGTACAATTTTACAATATTTATTTCAATATTTTACTTCGTATGTGAAATTCATGAAAATTTCTAATTTTCACTTGGTCACTCTCATCCTCTTGATAGTAACTGTATTCGTTCTGATTTTACCCCGGCTTGAGGTTTTCGATCCACTAACCTAACCTAACCTAATTGTTCGCCCCATGCTAATTTATAGGTGACCAACTTTGATTAAAGGACTGAGAAATTCCAGGAATTGGCATTATCAATTAGAGCGAATTTATCTCAACCGGTAATAAAAAAAAGTGGTGTCGAAAATTCTCTAATATCACGAATTCTAGAAATTTTCGTTTTGCTTCCTAAAATTTTTTTAAAATTATAATATTAATGTTTGTAACATGAATGACAAAATAACAGGTCAATTGGGAGGTATAAAATATTTGAAAGATTTGGTCGATATTATAACACCTGTAAGCAGAAATTCTTATTCAACACATTTTCATTTATTTCATTCTATAATAATACCAGATTGTCATTGCGTGACACCACATTTCAAACACCACGTTGTAATATATCGTTAAGATGTTTACTTTGCATTAAAAACCAATTAAGAAGTGGTCAAAAGTGACCATTAGAGATAAAACGTTTTATATCCCGGGAGCATTTGTAGTGAAATGTCCATTGCGTGATGCCAGGTCATTTGCAAATCAAAGAAGAATTGAATATATATCTCACAAACGGTCTAGGATACACCTTTGAACAGGGATCCTTTTTCCATAACTTATATCAACCTTACAAAACGTACCACCCGCCTACTTTACTCCGTTTATATGGAAATTGTTCGAACTTCGACTCGTTTACAGTCGAAGTTCTAAACGCTCGTGTATAAATGACAAATGACACTATCCATTTCAAAATTCTTTCACGTAGATACATAACGTGGAAATGGAGGAAAGGGAGAAAGCTAGTTCACATAGGAAATGTTTTGTTACGCGAATGAACGCGTAATTCTCGTCTATCGTGAAAAAGTTTCGCTAGCAACGTGTGTAAACATTATATTCCCGTGACGTAACCAATAAGCGGCCTGTTGTATACTTCAGAAATTTTGACAAACATCCTCCATTATTCATGGCAGGCATGAAAATCGTTCAGATCTGGCCCAGCTCTGCACGACATGAAAGTGTCAGTTTCATCCCCCGCCACGCGGTCCGCCCGTCACCATGCTTGTATCGAGAAAATTGATTTCGAAATCGTTCATTTCCAGACATCCTGTAACTTCCATTTCCCATTCAGCTAGCGCTTCAAAGATCCGCGCGAATCTTTCGACCGTGCTCGAATTCGAGAACTATTGAAATTCTGGTGATTCCGTGTTAATAGTGACGGAATTCAACCTACACTGCGATCAATGTAATTTGTTTCTATTTGTAGTGGAAAATTTTAATAGTGGAAATTCTGCTACTCTGATACTGTGATATCGTGTATTTTTGCGAAATAAAACTGGACCTGTGTAATTTGCTTGAGAAAATAGTAAAGAATAGTAAACGATGGCTTAATCGCTTAATATATCAGTGTTTCGCTAACCCTTTACCTTACAATGACGAGTTACACTCGTGGTGTGGATTATAATGAAGATGTGGACAAAAGAAAAATTATGCCTCTATTAAATTTGTATTTTTGCTTTAACATTAACTTCAATTGAAGACTGACGATTACGAAGTACAAATTGTATAAAATATTTTCACTTCTTTGTATTTAACACTCTATTAAACTAGTAAATAGCTAAAATTAACATATATAAGAATAAAAACATCATAAGGCAAGGGGTTAATTTTTCTTTCAATAAAGATTTACTCTAACGATATCGCGGAATTTTAATTTATATATTTTTTATAGCGATTCTTCTTCTTCTTCAGAGTTTTACGAGGTCATTAGCGATAACAATTATAAGCTTCAGTCGATTAAATTTTATTGAATATGTTTCTGTAGATGTGAATTTTTTTAGGGAATTTTTTTATTTTTTTATTTTGCTACTGCAACTGCTTCAAGGTTAGAGAATATTAGAATTTATTTGATACCGTTATAATGATTCCATCGCTTGTGTAATTTTCGTTTCCTCTGCGTTTATTAAAGTTTGAGTAGTGCTTTAAGTTTGGGTTATGTTTTTTCTAGAAATTTGTTTCTTGGAGACATAGTATATCAAATTTATGTTGTTTGAGGTGGATTTGAAATTGTTTATGTTGGGTGTAATATTCACCTACGTTTCATTGAATTATTATTTTCATACTGATATTGGTTGATTCCTAAAGAGAAATTATAGTTAATTGAACGATATGGCTATGTGATGTCAATATCTGATTCTGATAACTAGTATTTTGATGTATAGTGATTCTTCAATTTATTTCATTTGAAGTTGAAATGAAATTGTATATTCACTTCTTCAATATACCATTATCTCATTGCATTTTATATTCTTTGCAATATAAATTTTGTAGAAACAATATCACTTTAATATATGCTTACAAATATGTTGATCTGTTACTCAACACGTTTCACGAACAAGGGTATTTTCTAACTAAGTTAAAGTTAGTTAAATTTGACGAAAATTAAGTTAAATTATTATTAATAAAATATAAAATAAATTAAGTAAAATGATCGAATGAAATGCAAATAGATTTACCGATAAATAATATTAGATTTAAAAACAACTTGGCAGTGTTACATATATAAATATCACACTAACGATAAACAATTATTTGCTCAAATATGACAAAACACTTTCAAAAAATTAACTGAAAAGTGAAATTGAAAGATTAAGGAACCTTTGTACACTGTCAAACTTTATAAGAAATATGATAGAGGGTAAATTCGCCGCTATTTAAATGCCCATTATTTCGAGGCCGCAAGATGGCGGAGTTTGTTATTCACGGAACATCATTTTTCCATTTGAACGTGGCCCGCAGGCAACGATAGTTACTCACAAGTGGGTGACCTAGTCGATGACCCAGGGATAAGCTTTCCTTCTGCTTCTTTCGTGTGGCCACGTTGACTTCTCGTGCCGCTTGAAAATTGAGGTATACGTACAGCTATACAATACCATGGTCACGAAACGTATCATAAACTCAACACACTATCGTCCCTGTATCCTACATGATAAGCGATTTTAGTCGCACATTCAAAACGAACCACGAGGATCTCTTTACTGTCGCTGCATTCTCAGAATTACCTTTTTCACGTGCTCGGATACAATACGTGCCGCTAATATTTCTGAGCTGTTTAAATAACTTTCCTGATACACATAACTAACAATTTATCGTTCAGATGTGTTAAATAAACACGGTGATTTTGGTTCCATCGTTGTACGAGGAAATTTTATGTACCACCTTGGAAAATCGATTTTGCTGCATAACAATGTGTGTATAGGGTATTTCATCAAACTTGTTCCAAACCGTGTCCATTAGGAATGATATCCTGACGTTTCACCAGCATTGCAGCTATCAGGAGTCAGAAGACACACTGATAACGTGAAAATGCCCTCAGTATGTCTTCTGACCCTTGAAAAAGTTAGATGCATGCTGGAGAAACGCTGGAATATTATTCCTAATGAACACAGTTTACATCTGGAAACCTCGGATAGGAATAGTAATATAAACCTGGGAAGTTGAACTCTTAGAAATATAAAATTTTTAATTGTTACATACTGATATACAAGAAACTATTAATGGTACCAAGATGATTTGTTTCTTAATTTCATCGTATTAAGGGATCTTTTATAGTATATAAACGAAGAAAACCAAGCTTACTTCAAACATTGGATACGAAGGGTAATTTTAATTCTTTAAGTGGAATTGAAAGTGGGGTAGATTTTTTTGTATATTCACGTAGTGTTTACTACACTAATAAGAGAATATGTCCAACCCACACAAACCGATTTTCACGAAACTTATGCGGGAGATTACGGAAAAATATTTGGCACGTATCTTTTTTTTATCTGTGTTTCCCTTTAATTGTTCACATTGAAAGTGTGAGTAAAGTCCTCAAAGCAGGAGATTGAAAACACGTTTTTTGGAATACTACGAGAATTCGAGGATCTAGAAAAGAAACTTTTATTAAGTAACTTTAGCTTGAAACGTTTTACAAATTTTGCATTTATCAAAAAGTTATAGCAGTTTGAATTATCTGTACTAGGGTTCCAACTTTGGTACATAAATATTCGTACATGACACATTTGCTAATCTCAGTTAGGTGTTAACGTTCTTAGTAATGTCAACGAAGAAATGTCAGTCTGCATTTCGCATGTACGCAGAACAAGGTAGATTTCGAAATATATTTCAGCAAGCAAGTTGATATGTTGCTAAAACTCAACTCGTTGCAGTCATTCTCTTGACCTTTCTCCTTTTCCTTGCAAAAGTATTACAAGTAAAAATAAACAATCACCTGTAATTATTAAGAAAAGTAAAAAGAATATTCAGAAAGAAATAGTATCATCTTTAAGTATGTAAAAGTATCTAAAATTATACACAAACAATTAGACAGCCTCACAACCCTTACTGGTACCAACGATTTGCATATAAAAAACGCAGTTCCTCTAGAACAGTATTCATCAGACTATTCAACATTCTCTCCACTCCCAAATATTCCTCACAAATCTTGAACAAAGAGAACGGGACTAAAAGAAAAGCTCGGAGCATTGAGGACGCCTCCAATTACAGGTAAACGAGGAAAGTATCTCATTACTGATCCGTCGAGCCGAAAATTGTGCGGTGCTCTTCGTCAAACACATTTACAAACCCAATATCGAGCCAAATATTACTTCTCGCTCTCTTCGAGTTTCTCTCCAAGGGTTTCACTTAATGTCGCTCGTTCGTTGAATCGATCTGCCTGTAAACAATATACATCCGACTACTTGAAAGAGGAAAAAGAAGGAAAGAAGGAAAGAAGGGGAGAAAAAGAAAATTCGACCGAGGGAGGTGGAATTCTATAAGTAACTGGTCGTTTCTTGTTTGCATGGATCGAGCGGGGCAGCGGGGAGTCGAAGACGGCTCGATAAAAACTACCCCCCGCGGTGGTCCGCTAGTGGAATGTATAAAGCATCGAGGAAGCCAATTTCCCCGGCGTGCGCACGATTACGTCGCTCTTTCGATAATAATTGGCAGTATGAATGGACGAGACTGTGCGCACGCGAACGTTCTACACACTTTTGCGTATATACAGGGTGTTGCAAAAGTGTATGCATAAATTGTACATATGATAGATGAAACTCGTTAAACGGAAGGGTAAAGTAAACGTGTGTTTAGTAATATTTAAATTATAGCAAATGAAATATGTTTCACGCGTCTTGTCATTCTTTAATCCTTATTTCGATGGCCGGGTCACCAAAGACCCGGAACATAATAAGAACAATGACGCTCGCCCTCTTTACGCTTTTTTACAATTGGCAAAATCATTAGTGGTCAGTAATACTTAAGCGATAGTAAAGAAAATCCCCCCCTTCCCCTCCCATTTGTTTTACACGTTTTGTTACTCTTTAACTCTCATGCCGATGACGAGGTGATCGAAGACTCGGCACTTAATAGTGATGAGGCTTTCACTGTATACGTTTCATATAATTGGCAAAATTATTAGTGAGCATTCTATTGCATTTGAAACAGATGAAGCAACAACTTCAAAAGCGTATCATAAATGCAACTGGGATAAACATAGTAAAGACAGTACCACAGGCTGAGTTTCAGAAGCATTTCAGACGCTACGTTTATATTGGTAACGATGATAAATTCGACTCTGGGTGCAATAATTGCAGAAAGAACACTTGCATTATGCACTCAAACTTGTAATGTGTTAGCATGGGTTACCACTTTTGATATAGCCACCGCCTCTCGCTGTTTGAAGGTTAACAAAGCTGAGTTTCTTTTCAGAAAAATCAATAAATCAAAATGTTCAAGACAACTAATTAACTTATTCATCAACACACTTAACAATCGATACCTCACATATCGAATTCTTCTTAAATACTTTCGGAATACAATTCAAATTTTTTGATTCTAAGTGAATTCTTTGTTCTATTGGACATTTTGCAACGAGTGTTTATTAGGAAATGTGTAGTGTGCTATGTTTGAGGAGAAAAAAAAAAATACACAAACCCGAATTGTAAAGAACATGAATTAATAAATATTACTATATTAGATCACCCTGAAAGTTCTCGTCATTGTAAGTGGTCCTGAAGAAACATAACTCCATCAAAAATAATTTCCATAATGTTCCACATACTTTTATCAACATGTTACAAGAGCATTAGTTTTGCGCACACAAAACACTGAATCATTAATAGAAAGAAACTACTGAAAAACCTTTTCAACGTCCTCCTGTTTATTAATTCATAGTTGCGGCAAGGAAATTGTCAAGTAAGCGTAAGTAGTAAAAAATTAACGAAATCTAACAGTATTAATCTTTTCGTTACTGTTGGCGCCTACAGGCGCTTTGGAAATTCACTCGTATTTTTCTTAATCTTTAATTTTATCTTTCGTCCATTTCCATTTTAATTTAACGAAACAAATTGTAAATTGTTACGAATTTGAAAATTCTACATTTGTAAACTGATGAAAATAGTTTAACAAACTTTGCGGCTAAGAAATGAGCACCTACATTCTGCCTTACGTAATAAAAGCTACCGTGGCGAAAGGGTTAAGTGGTATTGTAGAATATAAAATATAAAATCGAATACATTAGAAACAGCGAATTTTCTGACACACGTTTATTACTATGTACCTAAAACCTCTTCGTTTTATTCAACTAGTATCATTATGTTCAACATTTATATCAATGCTTTCGAAACACCCTGTATACACGCCTCGTATTCATGTGCATGGGTGGGGCATAGTTCAGCCCTCGAACATGTTACAATTGAAATTGCGCGTAGACGCGCGCACTGTAGCCCCCGTCATCTGAATTTGATTCCTGGATGCGTCTGGTCATTAGCAAGCCCAGCTGCGTGTACCAACGCTGCCAAAGCTTATGGGTGTGCGAGCTGCACCCAGGCCATTCACGTACTTGCGCACACTGTCTCCAACGGGAGAGAACCACGACTCCTGTCATATCCGACGGGACACGAGTAGAAAGGGCCGATGAGAGAACACCGATGGACAGGCTTGGCTCGAAGCCCGTCCAAAGGGTGCACGTTGCGGTATTGGTAACGTTTCGTAGAAACGTGAATGGAAAATTTTAGTGGAAATTGAACGTAAAGCATATTGTTCTAGCTTAGCTGATTTTTTTAATCATTTGACTTTTTCACATCGTTCGATTGTGAGAGGAAGTTTTGAAGCTTGTGTGATTCAAATTTAACATTACTAGTATTGCAAACTATAAATAATATTTTCAACATTGGATGGTTGAAGGTTTGAAAGTCAGTCAAGAAACTGAGCCGGCTCACATTTGACCTGTCATAAAACTTGCTTGTATCTGCATCGAAGAATTCACTTTTCTTGTTAGATGTTTCTATAAATACATCAAACTACATTTCTCAGTAATTTTAAAAGGACAGTGCTGTTATTTTTTTTTTTCAATAGGGGTTTAATGTTGCATCGACTAATAGGTCATTAGCGATGCGATTTTGAAAGTGCAGAATGTAGATTTAACGACAGATTTGAGGTACCAGTGTGTCTTCAAAGTCCCTGATGAACCTAGTTGTAATATTGGCGAAACGTTGGAAAAACAATTTCATAAGGACACAGCTTACAGACGAAAGCCTCAACAGTGACAACTGTTAGATTATATGGTACAGATGTACTTCGATTAGATATTTGATGGTCTTTATTTATATATATGTGAAACGTTAAAGCAGTATGTGAGTATATATTAATTTTCCGTTTTTGTGGTTTAAATCGTTTGCATTCACATAGAAGATAATGGACTATTACGGATTTGTGGCAAGCTTAATTTACAAAAGAGTGGTTTTGTCTTTTTGAGTATGTGTCATATGTGATTCTGGTGCCCTGCTTTTAGAATAATATTATTGATTAATGGTCCAATGACCTTCAATGATAACGGCAAGTAAGAATATAGCATCCTATTTAAAAAAAATAGAGATAATCTTGAAATCTGTTCTACGCCTTTATCCACATAGCAAGTACTTACATCACATTATGTCTTCCTTTGTATCACTGAAGTTTTGTATACAACATTTTTCCAAATTATTATAAATAATAAAAAAATTCCACGTGGACAAAGCTTTTTCCACATACTGTATATTTTATGAATTTTTTACACACGTAAATAATATGGGTCACAGATGACCTAGCTTTCGACAGCCAACAGTTCAAAGCAAGAAGCTTATAAATAATACAAATATGTATGAAGTTAAAAATTTATTGTCCCTACTGCACGGATGTATGTTATTCGATTTTTATGATACCCGGTTTTCTGAAATGAATTTAATTCATGTTTAGATATTTTTTAATTAAATTTAACCAGATTAATTGAATTTATTTAAATAAAATATTTATGGGTTAAACTATACATTTAAATTATTATTTTAAAAAATTGAAATAAAGTATATTCATAAAATTTGAAAATATAAAATATTTTATAATTACTATTGTTAATTGTAAACATTTCCTTACCGATTCCAACACTATCTCAAATGCAATAGTTTTTGCCATTCTGGATATGAAAACGAGCGGACAATTGCAACGAATACTGGGGTCTGTAAAATATATCATGCACCAGGTGCATAGAAGCCAAATTCTTTGTAACTATACGCGAGATGAAAAGCTCGAACCAGCTTGCTTTTGCATCGACGAAAATGCAAAGTTTTCTCCGTTTTAAAACACGTATTGTCTTACAATTACATATACAGAACTACAATATTTGAATATTTTAACAACTTAAGAAAATTTTAAATTAATATATAATATCGTTTAAATAAAAAAAGAGAAGAATTGTGGTATATTACTGCATATAACAGAATTAATTAAGAAAAAAGAAAAGAAAAGGTACTATGTTTCAAGTGTTTTATTATATTATACCAACCGTTACTACTTTTATTATTTAGCTAGCACTGCTATTGTTTATTTTTTTGTTTAGCATTTCTAAGAATCAGTTGTGTAATAAATATTAAAAAAAATATATGAGCACGTTAGTTCGACAGATTTATTCAAAAAATCAAAAATATGAAAACCTTGGAGAATTATAGGTCGCAATTATTAAAACGTGAAACAAATCAGACGAAAAAGTAATAGAAAATCTTATTCCCAGTATGGAAAATTGAGTGTTTGTCTTAAATCGTAAAGGTGGAAGTGTAATAAATTACTAAGTATTTTTATCCGTACATAACAATTGAAATAAAATAAATTTTTCTTACAGTTGATATATTTATGAAACCATAAGTAAATAACATTTTTATTATATTTTTAATTTAACATACTAATTTCAATAAATTCGTGAAACTGTTTTCTTTTTTTAAGTTTTCTTTTATGACCCTATTTAACAATAGAAAGTAATACAATGGTATAATTTAATTCCAAATCATTAGATCATTGAAATTTTGTAGAGTTAGTGTATGATGCGTACTGTATCTATTTTTTTTCCATTTTAATAACTAACTTTTCTTCAACGAACACCCTAAGCTTTCCTTTAGTGTGTCGATCTGCACTGATATTTATCGTACAAGTGCAACATTCGTTTCAAAGGCGTACAAAGTTCACTTTGATAACAGAAAGAAATGCACGAATCGGAAGTTCCCCGCCCGTTGGTTGCACCAGTTTTCGGTTCTGTTCGATCGACGAACGTGTTTCAGTTAAGAGTTATGCCGCGAACGTGGCAACAGCAGCAGCCACGTTTAATATAAACGTTAACCGAGCAATCTTAACGAGGCGAGCAGAAGTGATACGATTTTCCACGCGTGTAACTGAATTTCATATTTGAAATATGCACGAGCGTAATGGAGTGCTCGCGAAATGTTCTCTTTTAATCGTGAAAAATGTTTCCTGTTATTAGGATCGTTAAGCACGCGTGCGATAATTACGGCCGCAATTAAATAACGGAGCTCATTTTCGAGGCCTACGAAAATTCTCAACGACTTCCACGTTCCTCCTTCTTCGTGTTTCCCATTTTTATCTCTGCTGACTGTATCAGACGGAGATAACTTCTCGTATAATAGGGTAAAATCAAGGGTGCAACATTTCAAAAATATACTCGTAAAATTTGAAAGTGTAATTCCAGAAAAAAGAAAAAGAAAAAGTTACAACCTATTTAGCGAAATAGATCAGAGTTAAAAAAAAATGATCGACAAAGAGTAAGTTTCTCAAGAAATATACGAATTACATTGGTGATGATTTCTTAAAGACGTTTAAAGTATTAATAAAATTACAATCATATGGTGAAGACATGAGATTTGAAAAATAGGTGAATGTGAGAAATAATAGAAAACAGAGAATATGGTTAATTGTGGTGTATACACTCGTAATAAACTTTAAACGTGTATTTCTCGAAATTGTGTTTTTGAAATTGGTGTATATGATAACTGCAAAATTAATTAACTAATCAATTTCGGACAATGCTCATTCACTTTGTTACAAGTTTCTCCAGGGATAATATTTGTAATTTATGTGATTCTTTTTTAACAAAACAATCTTAACTTATCAGATGAATAAAGCAAATTTTTCTTCTACGCGCTAGAACTTTCCTAATTTCTCATGTTTTTCTTTCTAATATAGGTTCAATCCAAGCACAAACTATGTAATTATAAGAATATTTTTTAAGTTTTACAATATGATAACTGTGATAGATGCTATACGACACACTGTCAATGGCTACATCAACAAAGAGAATTACAAGACTTACATGTTATTTAATAAACATTAAGAAGAAGTGAACTAAGAAGGAATTACTTTTATACTTTAAGACTTTCGTTTTACATCCTGGCAAGGCCTTGATTTATGCTGCGAGTACTTAGTCTAAAAAAACATTTACAAAGATCACTTGCTTTCGCTGCCGTTACACGGGAATTCCCCCTTAATCGCGATTTTCTTCTCTCTCTCTCTTTTCTTTTGTCTCTCTCTTTTCCTCTCTCCTTCTTCTCCACAGCTCTCTCTCTCTCTTGCTTTTTTTTATATTTTCCCTTTAAACTTGCGCATGCTGAATGACTCGCGAGTAACGATCGAACGCGGTCGAAAAATCGTCGGATATAATCCTCAGATCCAATTTCACACTGTAGCCACTTTCCATTTGTATTCATGTTAACGCACACGCTAACGAAATTAATGCGTCGCGATTGCGCGAAACTGCTGATAAAATGCGGGGCGATATAAAATCTCATCAAATTTCTACCCGGCGGACAAATGCATTTTCGGGAAACGCGACTCGATTCTAGGGAGGAGGAGGTGTGTGCGGACGTGGAGTAGGGTTGTAACCCCGAGTATTCGTGCAACTTCGTTTCGTCGCGGTTAATTACGTCAGACAATTTTAACATTTTCGATTTCCATCCTAGCTCGTTCGTTTCCGACGAATGAGAATCACGGAATTTCTAACGACTGCACCGTATCGCTTGAATTTTCATAGTTTCTTTTTTTTTTTTTTCTTTCGAGGAAGGACTTTAATAATCGACGAAGAAGCAGGAAAATTGCGTCGTTCCAGTGGTACAATCGGGTTGTTTTAACGCTTGCTGGCGACTCAATTATTAATTCCTTTTTCTTTATGGTTTTTTATTGCATCGAAATGAATATGTTTGCAAACATTGGAATTAGAAGTAATTTCTTTTCCCTGCTAAAAACAAGGATTTCCGATATTTTGCGAAGATGTTTTATAAAATAACCGAAATTAGTAACTTTACTGAAGCGATAAATGGGTTTAGTATTTGTATTTAATTATTTTTCGTATCATACATTACTTTATAATAAATACATAGCTTTTTAATAAGAGCATTTATTTTTTCTTTTATTAAATTGAGTGAATGTTTTTGTCATAATTCATTAAACTAAACAAATTCGTATCTTATTACTGTGTGATCTTTAAATATCTTTCAGAAAGAAACAATAACCCAATGATAATCACTTAATAGTCTTTATTTTATTCTTGAAACGAATATATTTACACGATGATGTAAGAAAACCTTTTGCCAATGAATTTGGAGGTGCATCGCATTATAATACAATGATTCTGTATATCAGTGCCAAACTGACACAAGTCTTGCATTGTAACATCACAACAGAACAAAGAAACATTAATAATTACATATACAACAATATTGTACTCGAAATAATTCAAACTATTTAGATAATTAAATCTTTATTATTTACTATGCAAAGAAAACAAATCACTATGTCTTTCATAAAATAAAAACGAGAGCTGTAAAATGGTATACTTTACTCAATTTAGAAAAAAATTGAGTAACTCAATCTGACTTACATTGTATAATTTAGAAAAAAATGGAGTTAATCTTTTGTAGCGCTGTATGACTTAAAAGTTACATATTCATTTATCTATATCTTGTAAGTCTCGCTTTATTTGTATATTGCTATATTATTGCATCGTTTTATTATTATATTGTTACCAGTCGATTTTTTATATTAATTATTAATTCTTGTTATTCAATATTTTTCAAGATGTAAAATTCCGATTAACTGTAATTCCTTTTCTTATAAATACAGAAAAATGGAGTTATACAGGGTTAAGTTAGTATGATTCTGAGGAGCATAATTATATTGCTATGATTCTTCCATTGTATCAAATCGAGTGTTCCTATTATTATTTATTAACACATTGTACGCTGGTGATTACAATGCTTATTTACGAAAAATGGATACTCGAAAGAAAATATATAACAAATTTTATACATTTTTACAAAATAATGTAAGTATATTTCTCAAAAAATACACTATATTTCTACTGAATATTCGTAATATGCGTTTTAACAAAAATCAATTTATATTTCATCCATTATAATTTCATCCTTGAAGCAAGTACATACGCACAATAGTATAAGAAAATCTTTCACCAATGAATTTGCCCAGTTCTCAATCTTACTTATATTTAGAAAAGTATATTTGCGTCGAACGGGAAGACTAGGGGCAAAGTGGTCGGTAATATCGTCCGCTTTGTACGAAGTTAGCATAAGCAACCTACTTCTATCCTTCGAAGACGTATTCGACCAATGAAATCTCGTCTTGCACGTTTATTCTTCGTCGAATGGTCGTTCGAGAGCCTGTTGTTCCCAATTTCGTTTCGAGAGACATTTAATGCGCTTTGTCGATGCGATTTATCGATCGTTTCCACCGAAAAATCCTATTTCTCCTTTTCTAAGGAGGGTGAAGCAAATCTTTTCGTCGCGTTATTGAACCATTTTTGAACGTGAACCACTCTCATTTCGTTGCGACAGGTCGAACGGTACGCGACCCAGACACACTTTCCATTGTCGTTAGCGGGCGTTATTAAGGAATTAGAAAGCAGACGACGACGGATTAAGCCGCGTGGCAGCGTACTGTTACGTGTTTCAATGGAGGAACGGGAAGAGCCACGATGTCAATGGGCTTTTGGACCTTTAAGCTCGGTCTTCCGCCTTTCCTCAACCGCCTTCCGGTTTAGCGACCCCTTCGCTTTCTTTCTTTTTTTCAATTCTCACCCTCCTGTTTCTTCGAACACTCTCTTGCGCGCAACGCAACGTCGAACCTTTACTTGGGGAGATATTTTAATTAGCCGAGAAGAGTGAAAGCATAGAGAGAGGGGAAGACTTGTAATTTCTGATAATTTCATTAGGTCTGATTTGTATTTTAAGCTAGCTTTAGCTAATTGTTACAAAGGGTACAAACTTGTGGGTAAGTTTATCTACTTCATAAGCAGGTGAATTTAGCATTTTTTCTATTTTATGATTTACACTGGAGTAAGAAATACATGAGATTTGTTTACACGGTATATGTTGTATTGTGTAAAAGTAGATGTGGAACAATCGATTTGCAATGACGTATAAAATTTGTGTTGAAGAACTAAGACAAAAAGATTGGAGAAAACATTTTAATATGTAGAATTGCATTCTATAGCAACATTTTATTTAATAAACATATGAAAGATGAGATATCGTGTTAAGGGAAATTAAATAAACATATTTTCAGAAATCAATATTTTATCAACATCATCATTTTTTATTATATTACAACGAATATGGTTTTTTTACTATTGAAAAATGCTTGAATATAATTCTACATTTTACTGAGAGGAGTAAATATTAATACTTAAATATCGTAAAATAATTAGCTAATAATAATGTGATAGTACAACAATATAATATAATAATATAACAATAAACAAATAAAATTAAACTTATGGAACATGGATACAATCTTCCCAGTCACATGGAGCTATACAGGGTTAATTAAATGCAAAATTATTAAATTTTCGATTTCTTTAAGAAAATGAAATATAAAAATGAACTGAAAAACAATTTAATGCAAAAGTAGAAGTGTATGCAAATGCTTTCGTTATCTATCATGTTCTTTATTGAGAAATATTTGTATTTTTATGTTTCTATTAATCTACAAAACTTTAAGTATTGTATTAGATGTAGAAATAAATTCTTTCGGATTGAAGTCGCATAATTATTACAGTCATTTATATGAAAATATTCACAATGGTATTCGCAAACTGTCAAAAAAATAGCAGAAGTTTGTCGACTATAATGGAAGTTATTCTGACGATCGATTTTTCATTTTTATTGAATAAAACTGTGATTGTACTCAAAAACTAAAAAGAGTTTATTGCTGCACCTAATATCTAATGGAAGGTAATAAAGATTTACCTACACTAATATTATATATGTTGTATCATTTATATTGTTATAAATTAAATAATTAAAATAATATACAAAATAATACAAATAATTATATTATTTATATATTATTATGTAAGTTATATTCTTTATATTATTATGAGAATCATTTACAGAATTATGAGCACTAACGAATGCAGAGATATTCATCCAATTTCCGATCTCTTATATCAACGGTGGTAGATATAAAAAGATATTGATCAATAAAGAGGAGTTATTGCTATCAGAAAGTTCAATTTCTATCAGAACAGTCAGGATATATTGGAAATCAATATTTAATAATGTAATTTTCTACATCAGATATTATTGCACATTTCATAATATAGATTTAAACATTGAATAAATAATTTGCTTTTTCTCCAACCCTTCTTCCCAATTTCTATTTCACCGTTCGCACGAACATCTCACGAATCAATATAAAATCCTTCACATCGAAATATCACAGATTAATTGGAAGGCACGAAGGGTGAAAAAATGTACGCCAATTCGCGAGCAATAACGACGTAATTGTGCCTTATCGAGGCATCGTTTAATCGATGATAATTAACTGTGAACGTTACACTCGCCTGGCATAATCATCCTCGATTTAATCTCGTCGTGAATAGATAATAGGAGAACAAAACATATTCGTGCGTGATAATTAGCGAATTTCGGAGCATGCCAGTCGGATTGATTTCTCTGTTATTTTGTCGGGAACAAAACGGAATGGATGATATTACGGTACGTCATTGTTCTTGACTGTAAACAAGTTAAACAAAGAATCAAGTGGATCGGCATAATACATCGATATAGGCGTTATTATCAAATAGTGATAGTGCAAAAGTGATTTCAAATATCTGATTTCATTTTATTTTTATTCAGTTTATAAAATGTCTCCGGAGACATCTTTAAAGTTTCAAATAAATTTTTCAGAAATATTGGAGAATTGTGATGTAAAATTTTTGAAGATAGACAAGAGAATGTTGTTTACTTGAAATTTTGTGAATATATGTACGTTAGGTATATAGGTATACATATGTATATTTAATAATAATTAAACAGAAGAGTGTAAATATAACGCGGCAGATCATGACTCGGAATCTACTCTATTTTCTCTGCACACATAGTCACACTTCGCGGTTCAATTCTCAATTTCTCAATTACACAATTCAACGTTTCCTTTTAAAACTAACAGAAGGTAGGAGATAACATGAGTGAAATTTTGTCTCTAAACCTGTGTCTATCTGTATGTGATTAAACAACATGAGAAATTTTCTGTTTTTATAGTGCAGAAATATTTTTACTAAGTACCTAAGTTTCCTAGCATACGAAGCATGTTAAACATTCAATGTTTTATTAATGATTTAACTATTCTAACAGAAAATATTCAAATTACTCTTAACAGCGTTAATTTCTTCTTCTGTAATTAGAAGTTGTATCTTTAAGTATTTTAGATTTTAAATTGCAACTACTTTACAAACTTACCATTAATATACAAATGAATATATTATAAAATAATTTTGATTATTTAAAATTGGAAGCACAAAAAGGAGATTTTATACTATATTTAAAAACCTATACGAATGCATTAAGGACTCATAGTAATAACAAACTTAATTTAATATCTTTAAAGAGGAAAATTCGACTAACAATATGAAACTGAACTGCTATTGAATACGTAGTACTGTGTAAAATTATAATTAAATGTTTTTCTAAAATACCTATTTTGAAGTTATTATTTCAGAAATTATTAATCTTATATGAATATAGCAATAATAACTTTTGTACCAATTTGTTGTAAACATAATGACTTTAATAATAATATTTCTCATAATCTGAAATGAATGATATAAATATTTAATTCATTTAAATGATTAAATATTATTATTCGTAATAATCCTTATTTTCTTAGTTTTCATATGATTGAAGATCAAATTATAGAACCAATAATATATGATGCTTCAATATGAACTTTTAATAATCAATTATATCAATTATTTAATATATATATATATATATATATATATATATATAAATTAACCAAAAAAGATATTAACAAATTTAATAATATATGATAAGTTAGATTTAATTTTTTTATTTCTATATAAAAAAAAAAATATGTAATATTTTTATGTTATCGTAATAATTTGATCATCCAGTGTATAATAATCACGATGGAATTCAGTACTTGCTGTAGCCACCAGATAAAACTCGTCTATTTTTCAACATCAAGAAAAAAGGTTGGTGCTGTTGATTTTACGATCTCTTCTTTATCACACGTTTCTGAACTCCTTTGTGTCAGTCATACGTATTCGAGAGCAGAAGAAAAACTTCTATTAGGTCTCACCTATTTAGAAGATGCTTGGCAGAAACGATAGTAAGCCTTGCTGGGACTATTTCAGAGTCGTCGTTTGGACTCCCCAGGCTAATCGGCGATTACATTTTACGACAAGTTTCCCATATTTTTATGAGCGCCATTCCACAGCAGAAATATCCCCCTCGTTCGCCTGATCGAGCTACGTAGCCGCGCCTAAGATTTTTCCTGCGATCTGCTCGCTGCACGGAAAATTATTGTTATGTGCAACAACTTTCTTTTTTACGAACGCTGACCCGGCATAAAAAGTAACGAAACGTTGGATAGTTTGATCAACGTGTGCTTCGAGGGTTATCCTGGCGTTTATATGATTTCTGCGACGAATTCTGAAGGTATAGGCAGTTTTGCTGATATTCGTTGTAGAGTTAGAAAATACCGAAAAAATTCTATCACTACTAAAGATTTCCTCTTTTTATTTATTAAGACAGCGAATGCTGGATATTTTTTCCATTCTGCAATTCAATATTAAAATTTGTCAAAATTTCTTAGCATTTCAAAATTATTAGAGTTACTTTATACAGGAGAGGTGAAATGACATTCTAGATATCCCAGAAACGGAAGATCTGCCTACGACGATATTTTTTTTATTTTGTAGCAACATTTAATTAAAAATAAAAAGAATTTATTCTGTGCAATCACGTGCAGCTTCAAATCGTTATCTTTTCAAACACGGTATTAATATATATGTCTGAACTTTTTCGATATCAAAAGTAAAATTTTTTATAGTTTCTCAAAGCATTTTGCGAAGTACTAATTCTTTTATTGCTATGTTTAAACAGATATTTATTCAAGAATCAGTAAATAGAATCAAAATATTCAGTAATTTTTGTTTAATATTCTACTGATTGTTGGTTAGACTTTCAGTTTTATTGCTATACTTATAAAAGTGTTGCAACAAACATTTATAAATGAGACATTCCTATAAATTATTATTATGTAATTTCGTGGAATATTTATCAATTTAAGAATGCTACTGTACTTTTGATCAAAGGATTATTTTTTCTTTTTTATTTGAGGATTACATTTGTTTTTCAAATAGGTATGTAAGTTTTGTAACAAAATGTAATGTAAATTAGTTAATGTAAATTTTGTTACAAATATTTTGGCAACAGCGTAGTATTTATGTTGTTAAAGAAACAAATCAATAACATTATAATTTCAGTATCTGAAGAAATAGTAATTAAACGTTAAATATGTAAGAATAGTAAAGAAATAAGACAAATAAATATAGAGAGACGTTTAATAATATCATGCACAGTTATAGCCAGGTAGCTGACATTTCCAATGTTATCAATTAAAAGTAAACTGGTCTTTTAACTTCTTTTATATCTAATACAAAAAAAAAATGTCTTTTCATCCCATTTCTCCCCTAAATTATTAGAAACCTCTATAAGATCAGATTACATGAATTAGAAGTTAAATTTAAATGAAATTCTTCAGATTTTCAGTATGAAAAAAATTTAGAAACTGTTGTTACGAATTAAATTATTTTCATACCAATTTATATTACTTTAATTTCGAGCATAATTTTGAAACGTGGTGTTAGGCCATTATGAACGCAGACGAGGACGTGGAGAAGTCGAAGAGCATGTTTCGTACAATTTTCAGAATATTAGTCCTATTCTGCATAATACAATCGCAGAGTGGTTTATGATATTCAGAATGGAGACGTTGCACACATCTTCTAATTTAGAAAGTTTCTTCCTACGGTAGTCGTAGAACCGCAGTTCGAATCGTTATTAAGAAACAAGAGGAAACGAGTTGCTCAAGTTTTAATCAAAATTCAAGATTTGTTTAGCGTTCCGAGCTAATCAAACTGAAAAGTGCTAAAGTAAGGAATTAAATTTTCTGTTTGCAAGAAAAAAAGACCTTCTTAAAATTAGGTTATGGCATTTTTTAAATTTAAAGTTGATTTTCTTACCTAAAAAAGAAAGAAAAATGAATCTGTACTGAGAAGTAGAGGCAAATTTAAAACAGTGAGAAAGTACTGAGAAATGCTAGAACAGACATTTTGTTAAAATTCTTAAATATTCGCAATTCCATAAAATTTTCCGAAGGAATCGAAGATCGTGGTAATTTTTCTAATATGAACACGTACAGCAGAATTAATAATCTAACCACGGCTATTGTGTAAAGCATTGCTCCAAATAGATTTTAATTTTGTAATTACGCGTTCAATTATTACCCTTCTCGTATCGTTGGTATGCTCGTTTATGAAAACCATGCTGATGATCAAGTTCCAACACACACACACATACATACACACACATACAAATATAAGTTTCTAGCGGTGAGTTCGGCGTATGCAACGCAAAGATTTCCACCAATTTAAATATTTGACAGCGATCGAAAATATGCCGGTATATTTGAACGAAAAATCGCATTCGGCGATTTAACTCTCCTTTGCTTATACGCTTTTCAAATTACGCTGCATTACGTTATCCAATTCAATATCGGGAATACAAACCGATGAAAAAGTGGTGGTTGAAATTAAAACTGCCGATTGAACATGAGGCGCGCGTCGATGAAAGAGGATGGAAACGAACGTCGAAAGAGGCAGGTCAACAGAGAAAATGATATGATGGAAGATCACGAAACGAACGATTGCCTTTATCACCTTATACTATTCTACTCAGAATAACTGTATTAGGGCAATGAATGATTCTAAGTTTACGATACGGTCGACATATTTGTTATTTTCGAGGATTTGAATATTTTATTTTGTAGTATGTTATTAAGTGTAGAAATTAATTCTTTCCGATTGAAATCATATAATTATAGCAGTAATATAAATCGGATTATTCATAACGGTATTCACAAGCTGGCAGAAAAATGACAAAAGTTACATCGACAATAATGAAAATCATTTCGATGACCGATAAGATTTCATTCTTTTTAAATAAAATTTTGATTGTACTTAAAAGTCAGAAAGAATTTATTTCTACATCTAATATTAATTTTTACAGCCAGGACAACCGCCAACTGCTTGATTGATTTTTAAGTGTTTTTTCTGAAGAAACAGAAATCTGGTATATGTTTTGCTTGGCGCGCTTTACGATATATTCACGGAAAAAGACTATTTTTGAATTATCGAGTTTCATATATTGTTCGCGTGTTTCGTGTATCTTTCACCGAGAGAAATTAGTTTCTTTACGAACGGTCGTCTAAAATTTGAAGTGTCAATTCGACAGCGAATTCTAAAGGTGTCAAGAACTGTTAGATCAGATTTGGCGAAAATTCTAAACTGATGCCAAACTCTTAGCAGATCGTGCGTTCGAACAGGTTTCGCCATACTTTTTCTAAGTAAATATGAAATTTGTGCAGTTTAACCGGCTAATCTAATGTAATTATAAGTACAGAATAAAAACATTGATTGAACAATCGTTGTTATTGTATTTTTGTGTTGGCAAATAAACGAACGTTTACTCTGTTAAATTACGCAACTTCGCTAATTGTGTATGGGAACCAGCACACTGAATGATCGAAAGAACAAAGGAAAATAAGGAAAGGAAAACGAAAAAGAAGAAATATAAAAATAAAAGAACAGCTAACTCTGATCCTTTGCGGTTTCCCTTGGGAAGAACAAGCCACCGCGATAACGCAGAGGGGTCGTCACATTATCGTCAGTCTATTTCGTTGCTGTCAATTTCGCATACGTGATATTTCATTAGCTAGCGGTCAAAGGGAAGGAGAAAGGGCGAGAGTCCAGGCATGTCCCTTGGTGACGATCGTTCTACAGGGACGTCGCGTCGAATGGACGAAGGGACGTTTAGCACAGCTTCACCCGCGGGACCACCGACTCTATTCGATTCGACGATTTCGTCCTTCTCCTCTTCCTAGTGTTCAGTATATTCATCGATGCGCTCGTGGAACGAGCTTGCGCGACATATGAATATCATTATCGAATGTTTTATGGGATTGCAGTCTGACGGCGTGACAAATCGATCGGAACCGCGATGGCATAAACGTTCCGCCGGATTTCCCTGTGACGACATTAACGAAAACGATACACAGTGTCGCGTTTTCTCTGTCTCTTTTCTTTCCCCTATCATTGATTGAACGTGTCGCGTATTACTATTTTTCGACAGCGTCGGGGGAATTGGTCACGCTCGAATCGCAACGAAATTGCACTCTCTACAGAGCATGCAAAACTCAAGAGAGCTGCGGTTGCGTTTTCTTTGATGACGCGAGAAAGCTTCGCGGAGATTTATCACCAGACGATATTTTGTTTTTGACGTTGGACAAAGGGGGGATGTAATTGTTTTACAATATTAGTTTCGATGTTTGTGTGTACAATCTCGACGCGCGTTGCGAAAAGTAGCACGTTTGTCTACGTTGACAGGAAAAATATCACGTTTGAATGGCTGGTTATGAAAAATAGCACGTTTCGTCTCTCGTAATAGAAACAAACACGTTCGAGTGATTTGCTATAAAAGGTAGCGTGTATCGTTTTGTAACGATAAAAAGAAAGGGATTCGAATAGTTGGATATGAAGAAAAAGTTAGCTTTATATCGTAGCAATAAGATTTGATTTTTATGTTGGATTATGTAAGTTAGACTATGTTGTTTCTATGAATATTGTTTGAATATTTGATGGAGTTATTGTTTATTAGACAATTATCAATAATCTTCAAAGATTGATTTTTCCAATGCAAGATGCATTTCAGCAATTTAACATTTTGACTGTGGCACAATTAAACGAGAAACGAATCTATGATTTCTGAAAATTAGAAACGTGCATGTCTTTTTATATATGCAAAGGGACGTGTTAGTTTTCAGAATAAAATCAAAAGTGTACTGTTCTTTGTGGCGAAATAGATTTAGAATATCAAACATGTTAATATTCGTAAAAAAAAACCAACAATTTGTGCTTTTTTTACATTATACAGTGACACATGTTTCTCTTTGCAAGGCAAATGAAACATGCAGTTAAATTTTTTTTACTATTAATATGTCAAGGTTAACCCTATCGCTATGAAAGATTTTATTACATGTATGGTAGACATTCAATCCTTAACTATAAAATTTGTCAAATGATTATTAAAAATTTTTTAAATTAGAGTACTCAAATTTGTGAAAATTAAAAATTGATTTTGTTTAATTATTATTAATTATCGGATGAAATTAAGGATTAAATTAAGGCGAAAGGATGGTAACACAAGAGTACTAGCAAATTTTTAAAACGCCTATAGGCGCAATAGCAATGAAAACGTTAATTAAATAGACAACTAATAAACTGTACACTCGTAGCTACTTATTTTCTTTTTTTGCTTCATTTCAGAAAGAATCGTGACATAAGACGTGTTTTAAGAACCAATATCCAAGGAACAAATCGTTGCCTCCGGTCTTTCAGATTTACAATCCATGAGCTTCACATATAAAAGACTGCAGGCTTTATTATAGCACTTCTTTATTGCTGAGACCTAGACTGCAAGGGGCGGTTTCAACACTTACAAGCAATAAAACGAGTTCGTATAAACACGTAACTAAATCCTGCCTCTGAATCACAACCGTCTTTATACCTTCTCTTACAATCTTATTGATCGTTTCAAATCACCTCTAAAAGCATTTGCAAGTTCTTCGACGGTACAGCGAATCGTTAGATCATCTCAACATCTATGTATAATAGTAGGAAATGATTAGGGGAAGTTAACGCAGATTACCTATAAGGGTAGGTTGACTAATTGTTAATAAATTTACACCAATGCTCTACCGTGAAAAAATTGAAGGTAAAAGTAAGTTACTTCTACTATATTATTTATTTGTTTCTGACACCGTGATCATGCGTTGTTTGTTAAAATATTTTTAATATTCTAACTTAATTTTTAATTGTAAATAAATATTTTTTCTTAAAGATTTTGTGTTTTCATTCTCTATATGGTTACAGTAAAATAGATATTAAATGAATATTTTACAATTTGTTAATTAGACATACTTTTTTATATATAAAAAGTTCAAGGTTTTGTAGGGTATTAAAGTTAAAATGATTCTTCGAGATTAGCTGACCAATGACGTCCGGAGTTACATGATTAGCTTGTCGACCAACCCTGGTGATAACAGTTTATACTACTTTTTCGTTACTGAAGTTAATTTATTCCTTTACAAGTGTAAGAATTTTATATCAGACTGTGAAAACAGTGATTAGATAACATAAGAGCTATACGTGTTTATATGTTCAAGTTTCTATGATACTCTAAATTTTTGTTGCTACTATAAAGGTTTAAATTGTTGTTCTGTTGTTAGGAAAGCAATTTTTATGTTTCGTTCAAATTTGATTAACTTATAAATTCATTATAATTTATGTGTAATTTGTTGAAAATATTTTCAGTTTTTTTATCAGAATACAACTTTCTTGACAGTGTGTTATTTTATTAGCACCTAGATAAGTTAATAATAATATTTTCTTAACTGACTGTATCTCCTCTATATTGTAAATCTACCAACTCCGACCATGAGGCTGGTTGATCAGTATGGAATATGTTAGAAAAATATTAAAATACCCTAATTATTATCATATTAACACATTACTTACCGGCTGTGTATTAAGACGATACACACAACAGACGGGTCAGTTCAATCTTGAATTTTTCAGCCACATCCGTAGAAATGTGTGAAATAAAATAAAAACATAAAATACCACCTCTTTTGTAAATTATTAAAAATTACTAATAACAGTATGCAAAAACTAAGGTAACAAAGTAGTTTTGCATTCCCTTATTAACAGTTTTTCTACTAACGCGTCTAATAGATTTAAGAAAAAAGCCGAAGAAAAATCTCTTGATCGATTAGCGCTAGTATAAAGTCTTAATAGTATGAAGTATTAATTGATTGCCTCTAAGTAATGTGTTAAGTGAACTTTAATAATGTATTAAGATAGTCAAATATATGTCTTGCCAAATATAATAACTGTTATAATCATATTTCGCACACACAATTTATTAAAAATTCAAAAACTAGCCTTACCAATCCTGATCTCCATTACAGTTCAAACAAAAAATCATTTTTTATTATGTATTTTCCTCCTACGCACACATTCTTAGATAAGTACTTAGTGTAACGAAGCTTTCAACAAGAGAGGGCTGAAAACGGAAACGTGGCATTTCCGGTTAGGTGTGATCGCCAATAATCGAGAATAAACTCGATTACGAAGGAAATCCGTGTTCGCGGAGGTGTGGATACAGAACATTCTTTTTCTCTCCTTCTCATCGTTGATCGATGAGTTACAAATGGCATAGGAGGGTTCCTCGATACAACCAACCCCCCGCTACGTTACGACGAATGCGTACAGGGTGTAACTCGCGCAATAAGAAGAACTTAATGACGTTGCAGCAGACGGGGAATTATCTGTCGGACGCTTTGTTAGGGAGTTCTCTCCTTGCGTCGAGGGGATACATCGCCTCCCCTTATATCCGCCATTTCTCATCCTGTCCCTTTTTTCCACTTTATCGTACATGCAAAGAGTCAGTCGAGAAGCACGAGCATTGATTCGCCAGTTTAGATAAGCCTTAAGAAATTTTCGTGTTTGTAATGATACATGTGGCAATAGAGTTTCTTTCTTCAACGTTGGAAAGGAATGATAATAATTTATTGTTAACAAATTTGTAGTATGTGCAATTCTGATGATATACAGTGTGGTTAACTAGATATTATCGCTTCTATTCACATAATTGTTATTATTCGTAGCGAAAAGTGTTTTACGTAGAGTCCAATGGTTTTAAAAAAGATGTTAATTTTTTTTTCTGATGTTAATAGTTATTTCTGTAGGTGGACGCATAGAGGAAACATGAAGGTCAACTACTTTTTTTTTTTTAAATAGATGTGATATTTTGTATAAAAAAGGTATTAACTCATTATGTTGAGAAACTATTAACTTGGTAGATATTTTAAATAAAATTTTGTAAAACAAATATGAAAGACAAGAAAGAATACGAAATGATTTTCTTGTATTCATGTTGTTCTTCTTTCCAATATATAAATTTGATAAAATTGAAGCTAAAATATCTGCTAAACTAATGGTTTTTCAACATACACGAGTTAATAGATTTTTATAGGATTGACTGTTTTATCAACTAATACATTAAAAAATATGTGAGACTATTTAAAAGAAGAAAGTTGATCTTCACATGACCTTTAAGCGTTCATCCACGGGAAATATTTTTCGCTACAAATAGCAGTTATGTAAAACTGAAGTGGTAGGGTCTGATGAACCACCTTGTATATTGTTTTTAGCGAATCAGAATCTATCTACAATAAGAAATGCTTGACTACGTGGAATAAATTATAATAATTTATTATGCATTTTAATAATGTATAAAAGAGGATGTAGAAGAAAATTAGATTCGATTCATTTTAGATTAATGTGAAAACTAGGATGCTTGTTAAATAGGATTTAGAATTTTGTAATCTCTAAGTGTTTTGCCAAGTTTATTTAATTTCATATATTGTTTAATGTTCCTCCTTTTTATTAACGTATTAAATAAAAGATAACAGTTAGAATGCATGTAAAAAATGGGAAACCTGTATTACATTCGAACAGCATTTGCGAAATATGTATTAAAAGTTGATTAAACATTTGCAAACGATAATAAAGCTTACGCAAGGATGTATCGCAATATTTATTAAAGTGAAACTGACTTAAGTTCTTAATTATACATTGTATACTATGTAATTGAAAATTTATACGATTTTTCTTTTCACTACGTAAAAATTACATTGCAACGTATGTTTGCTTTCAGTAACATAGTGGCGAAGAGACGCTATAGGATGGATGCTTCGATGATTTCAGAGTAACAAAAGGCTGGTTATTCAATAAGAGAAAGTCAGATGGTAATTTCATTTCGAACTTAATAAGATGTAATTACATATAAACTTTCACCACCTACACGTTACTTGATTTGCAATCCGTTTGTCTCATTATTCTTAAAAAGGTCAACTTTTCTCTTTAAAATAATGGGAAGACCATATATACAAGAATATTGCGTTTATTAGTTTACCAATATACAAACTTTCGTAAGATATAATTTCATTTTAATTTCGAAAGTTCTAAATTTTGTAAAATGAAACTTCGTCCTCTATTTTTTTTTTTTTTTACAAATCAACCATTTGTAAAAGAAACGTTGCACATTAATAGGGTGAACACCCTGTATATTTTTACTGATATAAAGCACTTTGGGGAAGAAATGCAATTTAAATCGCATAATACTTTCTGTACCGACATAATAGATGTCTGAATGTAAAATGAAACTCCGCTCCCCTCTATCTTTGTCGCAAATCAATTATTTATAAGAAAAACATTGCAAATTAATAAGCTAAAGACTCTGTATACTTTTAGCGATAAGATACATTTGCGAAAGTGTCGAATAACCATAAGCTCAAACAATTCAAACCCCTGAACAATAATAACAGATTCTAAGAAGGCATGAGTTGCTGGCCATAGTGTCTGCAATCACCACTATTATTTACATATTAATTAAAATATTTGCTTGCTGTTGTACAGTTAATAGATATCAAATAAACGCAAATTGAAGAAAAAAGGGAGTCACGATGTACTTCCTGTATCAACATAGTAGGTGTCTTAACATTTGCAAACAGTAGCGTGCAATTACTTTGAATAACGAAATTGATAATAGAAGCACAAGTATTCGTAGAGAAGAAACAACTGTATAAGTTCTAGCAGGCATTCACCCCTCCCTTTCCTCTGGTGGTCGCGTAATTAAGGGGCAAGAATAGACAGCGTAGCAACTTTTCTAAGGCTGATTGGCTCTTCAAGATTCGAGACACACGTGCTCTCTGCAGTACACCCCCGAAGGCTCCCTAGGGTGTTCATCTGACGCACGTATCGAACAGTAGGACGATTCTCTGAGTTAGAGGGAAACTTTAACTGCCTCGTAATACCGGGACACCAGGTTTACTGGCGTTCGTGAAAAAGGAGAGAAAAGCAGAGATGAAGAAGAATTAAAGACGTCGTGAGGGAAAGTGAGGGAGAAAGAAAAAGAAGAAAGAAGAAACGAGCGTGTGTAAGGAGAGAAAAAAAAAGGAAAGGTATTGTCGTGAGAAAAGGGATGTGTCCATGGCACACTGTTCGTAATTAGTGCCACTGGGCCACCACGGTACGTTCATGCAAGAGTTTTCGGCCGCAGGCTATACGAATATGGCCCGACCAGGCTGTGTTCAACCTTCGCGTATATATGCCTTTTGCTGTACAGGGTGTTTCTAAACTTGCGGTGAACGTTGTACGAATCAACTTAGGTCGTGGAAATAACATAGAACGTTTGGGTAAATATACGTATGGGATAATATCATATTCCTTGTGACCCAGTAGTCCTTGGTTACCTGTAACTCAAATATAGCGCTCTGCTTCGAAATACAGTGGATGTATTAAATTATGAATTATTACGATCACTTAGAAATTATGCATCACTTGTTTGAAGTTTGAACAAGGGCAGAATTGAAAACACAGTTAAAATAAAACCTTTCTTTTATTATGAAAAGTATCGTTATGTTTCCAGGGGAATATAGCGAAGATTTTGAAACTTCTACAAATTATTACAAATTCTTTAAACTAGGTATACTAATATTTTGTTACTTCATACTTTACATGTATAATTTCTCAAAGCCTCCTCTATTTTTACTACAGTTTTCTTTTTATTCCTGCCTCATAATGTGATACTAATACAAGTTACTGTTTGTTAGTCATCACTCCAGATTCAATTGGACACTAATAATTTCCATAAGTTTTCTATTGGATATGAAGAATTGTTCATGCCCACAATCGGTATCAACGTAGTTGGCATTGAGAAGAGAGTCATTTCATTTCTGCAATGATTTGTATCTTTTTTGTATTTGTAATACACTGTCGTGTATGGACGCACTGACTCGTCGTTGTTTTTCCGTTTCTTTATCACAGATATTATTAATTTATTCATTGTAATGTTATTTTCCTTTTAAATTGTTCACTTAATAAATAACTTCTAACAGGATATATATTTGGTAAGTTATCAGGATAAAATTTGAATTTTCTTTTAACTATTTAAGCTGCTACAATATAGTTATATTTTTTATTTATATGTTAATCTATAGCGTCATGTAACTTAGAAGTAACATATCCACTTATATATATTTCATAAATCACATTTTGCTTGTTTATTGCTATAATATTGCATCATTGTATTATTAAATTATTACCAATCAATTTTTTCATTATTAATTATTACTTCTTGCTTTTCAATATTTGTCCAAATGTAAAATTGTAATCGACTGTAATCTTTCTTCTCGTAAGCAGAGAAAATTCAAGTTACAAAGGGTTAACCACAATAAAGGCTATATTTTGTTATCATCAAAGTTATATAATACTTCAGAAAACATGAAATATTTAATTTGTTCATCTGATCATAATAATTTGATCAGCCACTGTATATGGTAGTGTCGATATTTAATGATTCGTTGATTTATTGAAAAGCTTGCTTTAAGGAGTGGTTAGGTTAGGTTGTCTGTTAAAAAGATTAGAACCGAGGGTGAAAGATTAGAACAGTGAATAAAATTCTTGAAGATTGTAAGATTTATGTTCTATTATAATTGGTATTTAGTATTCAGTACAGGGTTAGGCTAATTTTCTTTCTAGAGATACACTAACTCACGAAAGTATTCGAACTCCCTTTAAAACAAAATAACTTTTTTAAGAATGGATCAAACCATTTGAGTTTTTTTTGTTTTGAGAAGTTAGAAGGATTACTTTACTAGATGACGTGTACAAAGAATTTTGTAGATGTTGAAATTGGTCGGAATCGTGAAGAAATTAGTGAAAGTCGCTTTTGCAATTTTTTTATCTGAGCCCGTAATAAACATTTTAAAAATACGTTTTATGTCATTTATGTAGATGCTGAAAATTTCATCGAAATAACTCGATGCAGAAATAAGCTACAGGTATTGAAAGATGTAAGAATCTTAAGATTTGATTTTCACTTTGATTTTCACCATTTTTAACCGTTTGCAGTTCATAAGAGCATTAACCAATTTCGATGAAATTTCCAGCATGTATACATATAATGGGTATAGATTTACAAATGTATTTTTTCAATTTTCATTAGAGGCTCAGGTAAGAAAATTATAAAAAGCAACTTTTATTATTTTCTCCGTAATTCCGGACAATTGCAACATTGTTCAAAAAGTTTTTACACATCATCTAGTAAAGTAATCCTCCGAACTTCTCAAAAGAGGTCCAATTTCGGTCCAATTTTATAAAAGTTATTCTGTTTTAAATGGGGTTCGAATACTTTCGTTAGATACTGTATAATCAGTTCGTCGACTTGGTTCCTTATTTTAAAAGTGAAACACTGAGCTGCCAACAATTTCTATTCACTTATTTATTTTCAATTTGTACAAATATTGAAATTCATTTTCTAATAAGTTTACAAATAAACAGAGTAACGTATTAAAATAAAAGTAGTAGTTCTTTTTCGCTAGAGTTAATATTAAACTAAAACAAGATAAAATAACCAGTTACTCGAAAGCAAATTTAAATAGAATAAGAAATTTTATTCCCCGAGGTATGGAAATGATAATACACGAAGAACACAACATCGACTGCATGTTAATGGTATTTGCTGTTAATAATAACAAAGCTTCTATAAACTGTATTAAAAATAGTATGCAATTGATATTAGGTTCTGCGAAAGAAAAATAACTACTATAAACAAGAAAACCCAATTCAAATACATCTGATCGTTATTTTACATAGAACTTGAATTTTGCGAAAATTTCGTGGCAATATTTCCCGTGTATTAAGAAGGCACCCAGTATACGCGAATTTCGCTTCAAGTGCGCGGATAGGTGTATTTCTGGGTCGCAGATACGACTGGTAGCAGGCAAGGTAAACCCGCGGCTTGGCAGCTGGTGTAGCGATAACAATACTCGCGGTGCTCGTACAGAAGTCTCAATGTACCTCGCGTTTTGTGCATAATACGTACGTACCGTGTATCCACGTTCTGAAATCTCGAGCTGCCCTGCGGCCGTTCCCTCGCATTTATAGGATCATTAGCAAGAAAACCTTCGTTATTAACGAACCGCGTGGAAAACTACTTAAAAAAAAAAAAAAAAAAAGGAATAATCCATATATTTCGTTGTGGATTTTTCTTTATTATTTTCTTTCGTCTGTCTTCTTTTCTTTTATTTCGTATAAAAGACATTTATGTAGCGAAAGAAATTTGAAATTTTTACTCGTTAACGAAACTCACGTTAGGCTTTATACATTCGAATGTTATACTTCTACCTTTACATTTTCGTGTTTGTTGTTGTACAGTTTCCTTTTTTTTATTCTTGTTTTGTTCTTTCTTTGTTTTTTTTTTTGAAAATTCAATTTTTCATGGAGAGCAGAGGTATCATTCCAAAATTAACTAAAATTGTGTTTACCAAATACACCTGTCCAATTTCTGGTAGACTTTTCCGTGTGAATATCTATTCATCCCTTTTCCATGATATCCACTCTCTATTTCAGTCGGCGGATTAATCGATTAAACCGTTTTATTGAAATTTTACAGAACAAATCACGCGTTCGTCCTGGCCGGCCAGTCACCGGCAATGACGTGATTAGCGAATTCATTGGGCCGTGCGTTCGGTTTAATTAAAAAATGGAACAGGTGCACATACGATCATCGTTGGACCAAGAAATTCAAGCCGAATCGTTGCGCTTTTTGATAAGTAAGGAGCCGCTTCTCGTTTATGCTTTCACGTGTGATAAAGTGGAATGAAAATATCTCTCGTATTTTATAGTCAAAGTAAAGATTTCTATTAATACGTTCTTTACCGGAACATCTTAACCTTTTACGATCTGTGATACTTTTGTAATTTTATTCCAGCCGGTTCGTCCTACATTGGAAATTTTATTTTATTTTATATTCTATATTTTAATGTATTTTAATTTTAATACATTGAGATGCAAATATCTCAAAATTAAATGTTCAGAATTGTATGGTTCTAAGGTCGTTGAATTTACTTTTTTACATTTTACAAAAACATCTAAAAGTAATATAGGATTATTAATAAAAAAATATCAGTGATCTTGAAACCTCTTAAAAAAATGACTATTAGAAAAAACTATTTCAACTATTATGTATTCCCCAAAACAGTGCAACTTTTTTCTGAAAAGTGTTTTTATACGACAACAAATGACGCAGATATTTAGGTGATCTCATTTAGTTGGTCTACTCTGCATATACATTTCCCTTTCCTTTTTTAATATACAGAATATTTGTAATAATTGTAACAGATATGAGGTTACAGGCTTCGAGTGAAAGTAATGTGTCTTTTTCTGAATCGTGACATAGAATTGGCATTGTATTTATTAGAATAAAAACTGTAGTTATTCTCAAATAATAACTATTTTTAAGAACTACAAATACAACAGTGATTTGTTACATTATGCGTTATCTAAATTAATAACATCATCTATGATAAAAAGAAATTATGGTTCAAAAAATGTAAACGGTTCTATAGAAAAAATCGCTGTGACTCATATATGAGAGACATGATTGAGAACGTGCTGAAGTAACAGAAATGCAGAAAGAAACGTGAGAAATAATTGTTTTAAATTACTACAATACAACATCAAAGGAATCTGACGAATTTTTCTACTGTATTTGAAAAATATAAGGTCGAATAAAAATTGTTGAAAACAAAGTTACCGCCGTGAAAGTATGAAAGAAAAATGCACGGATGAAAAAAAAAATATGAGCGAAAAAATAATGCGATAATTCGCGGAGGCAATTTCTCTCGCCAAAAACAATATCGTTTATTAGCACGATTGACGAAAGCTTTCACCGATTGCCCGATACTTTCGATTATTTGACAGCGATAGCCGTCGATCCTGATTTTTCAAACAACGATGCATCCTTTGAAACACGAGAGAATGCCTATTGATCGTAACCTCTCATAAACCATATCGACGAATTCGAGCATGTACACACGTTCGTTGTGTGTATATGTTACGCACGTGGCGATGAAAAATAAGTTCATTTTACCAGAACATACCAATAAAAACATTTAAATATCTGTCTTTTATCTAACAATTAATTTTCAAAATTCATACATATGGTAGAAATTTAAAATTAATACATCGATAGGAATACTTATTTCGAGTCATGATCATATTTCTGCGGAGAAAAAATTTCCGAAGTATGAATATAACTTTTAGAAAATAAGTATTGCAGGGTGAATGATACACGGTGACAGTATTTTAAGAGAACAATTTAAAGAGGATTTTACGAAGGGAAGAAAGATTTTCGAGAATAACTGAATATGAAAGAACTGAAATTCATAAGAGAAAAGAAAACAATTTACATCTATTGTACTTTTAATACATTGTGTATTAAAAATTGAACCTTCTGTACATATCACTTTAGTATCGTTTGCACAAATATTCTCAAGAACGTTTTTCATACGTTGGTCATTTGTCAACTTTCATTTTCCAGTAATCACGTGTATGTACATTGCTTCTTATCCTAGCAATTAATCAGCACATAAATCAAAATTGAAAAACAGCGATGCTTTTGTGGATCACGACAGATACCATGGTATATGTGTACGTTCTACGTTCGTTCTTTCCCCCTTCAGGGGTTGTTGTTTAATAAATAACGACGACAGGACTGGCATCTTATGAATTATTCACCCTTAGACTTTCCCGACGATATTATTTCTTGGTCTTGGATCTTTCCTCCCGAATGCAGGAGAAGACGAAATGAAAAACAATCAGCACACCGATATAATCTGATCCGTGCAGATGTCGAGGGAGAAGGAAAAGTCCAATGAATAACGGAATCGGGATAAGTTAGCTGGTTGGAAAAATTTTCTGCTCAATCGTAAACGTATCTCGAAATTCTAAATGTATAGTTGATGGAAGAGATATATTTACACAGAGTAAAATCGCCTAACGTGATCACCTTAAATCAGAGTTGCGTAATTTTTTGCTCGCTAGTAAAGGTTCCCCACTATGTGATTAAGGTTGCAACTCTTGAATGTTTAACTTATCACAGTTCTAACGATAGTCTTTTCTTATTTTATACATTTTGTTCTTCCTCTTTTTTTTTATTTGTGGCCGTTACCTTACGTAAATAAAAAGCTATCGTTGGAATTTTCTCGTGTTCGCTAACAAGGCAACCTCGGAAATTTACTCATGAGTAAAAAGTCGGACAGTTCTGCCTTAGATCATTCTGTTGTCAGTGAAACTGAAGGTGACCGAAAAGATTTCGAAAAGTAATGGACTAATAAGGTGTAGGATTACAACGTTTTCAATAGAAGTGGAAAGTAATCGGATATGAAATCTTGAGAGCCGTTCGTATCCTCGACTGTTGCCCTTTGGCGGCCTTTCAAAAAAGCCGAGTTTCCAAATTTTTCGATGATTCCCTACAAAAGTCGAGAGGGGACAAACAGTGCTGATATATAGATGTGTCAAGAACATGTAGCGTAATTCTTTTTTAGCCCCAGTTCAATTATACCTTTGATACTGTACAAACCACTATTTTTCTTTTAATAAATTTTTCTGTACTAACTCTTATACGAAATAATTTATTATAATCATCTTAAAGGTCTTTTTGAACCATATGATACGACACAAAAGGAATTTCGGTTTACTAAGGTGATCGTGTTAACTGTTTTACATTATATATAGTACAAAAACACGTGTACACTGTTTTTACGATTGTCGCGTTAACTTCTTAATTCTGCATAGTTTGCTTTAGCTTTTATTCAATTTTAACTTAAAAACAAAAGAATGCCACCTTCTATCCTAGATATTGCTGCACTAATCATTGCGACTACTTAAGGGGCCATTTCTCTGTGTCACCATAAAAACATTAAACATACTTTCATCAGTTTTGGAAAATATATGTATCGAAGAATATACTGTTAAAGTTTGGAAAGGAAATTTCAAGTATTGTGCCTTGTATTGTGCTTTAATTTATGGTTTCCCTATATTTCTTCCAGCAACTATACAGAGATACATTCGAATTTCTCGACAGCTCAATTCATTCGAATAGCTTCGAGCGAAACGGAGCAGCATTAATGAAACTTCGATTTATAAGTAACGCATTTTACTGTTATTTTATATTGGCAGAAAGCTATTAAAGTAGTCGATGAAAATTTTGATCGACGTCACATTCAACCAAATGGTTTTATTATGTATGTAAGGCCGTAGAGCGACGAGTTTAATTAATTATCGTATTTGTCTGACAGATTTCAAAGAAACGAATGTTTATTTTCGTGAATTATTTAGATGCACCCGAGTACATATGCGCGTGTTTGTGTACGCGATGCATTAAAGCTAAATCATCTCGTGAAACATTTGTGAACACATTGAAAATGATGTTTCTGCGATAAAGTAATGTATTAACTTAACGCATCAATCAGAACGTCAATTGTCCGAATGAAACTCGTTGGGATATTAATTTATTAGAGCGTAATCTATATCGCGCCTTTCGATTCAATTCCTTTTCGTGGAGTGGCAGTTAATACGAGTTAAAGACAATTTTCTTCTGCATAGTACAATTCAAATATTCGATTACACGCACTTTTTTCCATTAATTAAGTATTGTATCATAGAAAAATTTGGATATACAGATTATACATGCAATTATTAATTGTTTAGATGATAATTTCATCTGTAGGATATCCTTTTTTTTACTGGACACAGTAAACTATCTCAGAAGGAAACTGAGCTGTCGAAAAAATGTTCTTTTATTACAAAAGTCGTGATATGATGGAAAACATAATATTTAAAATAGGAACATAAATTAATGTGTAAAATAAACAAAATAATACAGTCTTTTCGCGAGTAATGTAGTGGGGAAGATTGTAACGTCAAGTTTATTTTTTTAAGTGGTACGTTATATATAAATATATTTATTTTTATAATATGACAGCGCTTATTAGGACGAATTCAACGATGTACTACAAGAAATCACTTCATTTGATGAAAAATCGTAAAATAATGAAAAATAGGAGAGTATATAAAAAATAAATTAACTAAATATTATATATAATATAAGTAAGAACTAAGCTGTTGCTTGCTTAAACATTAAATTTCGTTCAGTTTCTCGAATGAAAATGATTTAACTCGAAATTCTATTATTCAAAGTGTGCAATGTCTGATACACATGGCAAACCTATTTTAAGGTTAACCTTTACGTTTTTATAATACATCATATTTATAATATTCATCGTGTAAATAAAAGAAAAAAATCCGAAGAGTTAAAATCAGAAGAAAATGAAGAAACAAAAGCACTATGTACAATTATCCATTAAAAGGATTAAATAAAGGCAGAAATTTAAATAAAATGTATTTCACACGTTTCCGGTTTCGTGATAGCACGTCAAGGTTTGTCCAGCAGTAATAATGCAGTCGTAAAAACGTTTATAAAAATGTGGAAAGCACCTCTCTTTCGAATGTGTTTTCATTTTTAATTCGCAAATAATAAGCAACATGTTATCAAAAAATTATAATGTTCCTGATATGAAAATTGTAACGTCAATAGTTGTCAATACAGCAGACAGCATACGAACTTCTACAGTTCACATGGCTATATAAAAGTTTCGTTTCGATGTAACTTCAATGGCTGCAGCTACAAACGAAACCGGATTATTTATTACCAAGGTAATATGCAAACGAACCTATAAACGCCAAACCTTTATTAAATTATACCTTGCTTTCTGGTGCTGAATCAACTTGTTACCGTTGATATGCCGAATTTTTGTCGGAAATAAAACATACGTAAAAATCGCTCTTTCATCGGCCGTTTATTTGAACATTACTAGTCTGCAATAACAAAATATTTTGCGTTCCGAAACGTGCAGTTAGAAATTAAAACGTGAAGAATCTAAATGAAAATGTACGCATCACTTTATTAATTTGTAGAACGACTTTTAGTTGTACATTTTTTAAATATTTAACTAATAATACATCGAAGTTTGAAGAATGTTACACATCTGGAAATATTTAGCTAGAAAAGTAACATTCTCAAATATTCTAATACTCAAAGTAGACTGTTACAGAATGATTGTATCGATGAAATGTTTACAAAAAATTTACGAGCTGTTATTTTCGTAATAAATTATAGTAGGTTATCTTATAATTCATTATAATTTATTAATATCAGTAGTAAACATGGTATGATGGTAGTTACATACTAAAAATTATTAATTATAATAGTGTATCAATTATTCGAAGAAATTGAGACTTAGATGGTTCAGATAATCGAACAATTTGGATAATTAAACATGTATGAATTTACCCAGTTTATAGTTATAAGAATTAAGCTTAAAATTAGGTATAGAATGCAAAAGTTACAGCTGTAATTTGAAATGTGATATATTAGATGGTTGCACATGAAATGATAGATTCATAAGCGAAATGTTAAACCTTGATAACGTAGTCAAAACTAAATTTGTTTAATCAAATAAACTCTACCATATTTAACCCTAGCATTCCTAGGGGTCCTTGAATCTACAAGCTGGAAAACCTTAAATTAAGACCATCTTCCTTGTATAAAAAATTCTCAAAAAAGTATTTATTATCGTACGTACATTTAAGTTTAGTATTTAGAAGTCCCCGTTATTGTATGTAAAAGTACAGTGCATAAGAAGAAAACAGATTACGCGTTGTGATACCCGTACGTAACGAAGCGGACTCCAAAGCTCCTCTTATCTCTACAGAATAACAAACAATTGCAGAACTAAGAATTAAACCACAGAACTAATTGGGAAGGAACAAGCATTCAAACACAGCAGTCAGAAGTGAAAATTCATTCTGAAAGAAGAGAGTTATATACAAAGTTTATTTTCAAAATTATAGGTAGTTATATTCAAGAATATTTCTGTCAGAGGTTTTTATATTTGATCTGTCAGAAGTTTTATATATAAGAAAACAGAAGCTTGAACATTATAGGATTACAAACAAACATTGTACATGCTTCAGAAGTTTTGACTGGAAAGAAACTCAGAATAAAAACAGCAAAACATATAGAACCAACCAAAATAGGAAGATAGCATTGAAAAAACAAACGAATAAAATATAATAATTTATCAAAACCAAAACAAAGCTGCAATACATGTAAGAATTACGCATGTAGAAAACATTCAGAATTATTGTAGTCTGCCATTCATGTTTAACATCAGATGAATCACAAGAAGGATTAAATTCAAATTAGTTTCATGTTAGTACCATACACTCTATCTTATATTATTTTTCTTCTTTTTATAAATATACCAATAAATACAATGCAAAAAATATGCTATATTGTTCATAAAGTATCACATGATCAAATACTACAAAACTGTTTTCAAAAAAACAATGTTTTTGTTTTAGGAAAAATTAGCAAAATATAGGGACTCCGCGTAACGACTTGAGGCTTGCGAATGCTAGAGTTAATACACTTCTACCAATGAATTACAAATAAACTTTTATCATGTTATTTCAAAAATCTGAATATTGGTAATAAATTTTTCAAATGCATTTTTAATTGTTGCCTCATTATTGAATACTTTCCTTTTGTCTTGTATTTCAAATTCTGTGTTAGTATTTCATGTTACCCCATTACAGTATGTCACAATCTGAATTCGTAAAAGAAAATAGCTTAAATTTTATTAGAATCTATTTTTTTTGTCTCAAAATTGCATTTAAAGCAGCAAACCGTAGGTTCCACTTTTTCCTGTACTAAAAATAATACCAGTAGGTTCCATTTTTTCTAATATCAAATGAAATCTGTCAATACGTGAACAACGACCTAATACATATCCAAGAAAACAGATTTAAAGCTTCCTAATTTCCATGAATCATCATATGTTTGCAAGCTGAAACATCGATAAGCTAAAAAGATCTTCTTTATCTGACTTGAAACTAACACTTTTCGATCCTCTACTACCGAATAAATATCATCGATCGTACCATCCAACAGAGAAACACAGTATCTGCATTAAGCAGAGCAGTTTTTCACGTTTACCAAGTTTCGCGCGTCGACGGATCTTCCCCTCGGACATCGCGTATCCCAAGAAAGACGAGCTTGTCCAAGTATTAATCTTCGGTATACCACGACAAGCGGTAATCACTGTTGCAAAATCGTAGAAAATGGACCAGTAGCGAAAACGTCACCGTCAAACAAAGTCTACTGCGTAACTTTCCACCACGTGAATTTAAACATGATATTCAGTCGTGCGGACAGACAGCCGGCGCGGTTTTCAATCGGCCAGTATCCATCAATCATCGAACCTCCTCGTTTTTCCCCCTTTTTCTCTCTCGCAAATTTTTTGTTATACGTCTCTCCTATCCTGATCGTCCTCCCTCTTTTTCTTTATCACTTTTTTCTTTACTTTTTCTTTTTTTTATTCTCGAATCCTGTCCGCGATCCCAGCAATATTCACCACCTCATCCGTACCCTTCTACGCCCTTCATCTTCTAATTTTTATGCGAAAATGTATCATGCAAACGAGGCGACGTGGGTTGCGACAGACGTGCCTCTGACAATTATCTATTAGGTATCGGTGGAATATTGATGACGGAGTGGAGAGTAAGTTTGGATTTCAGTAAAAGGGGTGTATAAATTGAACTGTATTAGAAAAATATATGATGGTTGGTTATGGAAAGAAGAAAGAAATAGAGACAGGATAGGTAAAAAGGAAAAGGGAAAGAAAGATCTGAACTCTAAATAAATTCATCAGTAATACAACTACAAGAAGAAAATCTAGGGAATGTGTTTATAAAGGTGTTTTATGTGAACTCTTGAAATTTATATATTTGGGAAAAACAACATATGGTTTCGACAGGTTTGTTCATTAGTAAAAATAGCAACAGTGGAAATATGTATTCTAGTTAATAGGCAGTGAATTGAATGGACTGAATATCGTGAAGTGTACTATTAAAGACACTGTATTAAAACGCATTTGTGTTGATCTAGTATGTACGTATTTAGACGACGGTACTGGACTAACTCTTTCGTTGCATCGAATCCTAAAGCCAGCAAAGGGTATAATAAACTCCAGGTCAAAAACACTCTCCGTTTACGCACTGTATGAAGCATGTATACGCAGCTTATCGGTGAATTCCAACATGAACACACTAGGTGATGATATATATTAAAATGTGGTCTAATATAAATAAAGTTAGTTCAAAGTTCACTTTTAATAAAGTAATTTTTTAAGTACTGCTATTCTGAAAGTTATTCATATCTAAGAACTAATAAGTGATATTTAAAAAGACTGTTTCCTGTTTTTATGTTTTTTTAATGGTTTGTAACCTACAAATTTCCTACTAATTATCTCACAAACCTACAATAATTAGTATCATATATTCACAATGATACACCTACAATAAGCAATTTTATCTGAAACATTCAGTTGCATTAAAGTTATCAATAAAAATTGGAAACGCAGACTGTATGTTGTTAGTCGCATTTCTATGCAACCGGACACCGGTTTTCATCGTATCAGCAGACAACGGACGAGCAGTCGATTTCTCCTTTTGTTACCGCCTTCTCGGCCCATTGTGTCCCAGTCGTGCAACAGAAATTCACCCGCAACAGCATTATTGGAAACGTAATTAGCGATTGTTTGGCACCGTCAACAATGAATCATTTCACCGAGCAAAGAAAGAATGATAAAATCATTAGCAAACTGGAAATGGCAAGCGTGTTTGTTCTGTAAGCAACGTTTTATTTCGATTCGTTAAAACCTGTAACTTGGTAGCGATCCGTAATTACCGATGCTCGAATAAGTAAAAGTCAATTGAGATTTTGCTCGTTAAAATGCAATCGGGCAGTGTTGAAATTTGATGGGAAGTTCAATCCAAACACATTAGCTCCTGGTCGTTTGTTAATAATTTACCAATAAATATGAAACTTCGATTTATGATGTTATTTTATTAGGGATCGAAATAATGAAGGTACTTCATTTAAAGGGCTACGTGTACACAAATGAGATCGAAAAATCAACTTTTTGACCGGTATAAATATGCAGATTAACGAAACAAGCCACGTTTATCGTATCGTTTAATTTATCAACTACTCGAGAAATTAGTTTACTAACGAATTTTAATTCTAGTTCAAACGTCCACAAGTGTACTCCGAGAAACTTTCTAACCCTAAGAAAATTGTCTTCTACTCAGAAAATTCTACAGTGGTACACTTATACTTCTTGCGAAGTGCTTTCAGCAAAACACTTCATCTTCCACTTCTCAAGCGAAATTCTTAAACCAGTCGTTATTTCCAGGCCCAGACAACTTCAAGTCATTAGCTGCCTAAATTGGACCCTGCTAAAACCATCGTACTTCATGAAAAAGAAATTTGCCTTACCTGAACGAAAATTCTAAACCTACATCAACAGCTCGAAAGTAAACCGTTCCATCATAGACCACCATAATACCTATCTATCCACCCTATCTCCATATAAACACTAAAACTTCACCATAATCTAATCTCCGACCGGTTCACCGTCTTTTTTTGCTATCTACCTATCAAACCCAGCAAACGTTATGTTTCCATTTCGATCGTACACACAACTTTATTCTCTCTACCACGAAATTCCACTCCTAGCTTCTGTGTATCACGGGAACCACTCAAAAGAACCGATGTTTTTCTCGTTTAAAACAGGATTCGACATTGGAAAACGAGGATTGCGATAGAGGGAGAGAGATGGTGAAAGAGACAGAGATTGGTCGTCGTTGTCCACCAAGGGACAAAGGGAAATGCGCGGGGTTGACGCGGTAAAACAGACAGGGTGCAGAGCAGGCACAAGAACGAAAACATTGCACTCTCTCGGCCAACAAGCCGGGCTTCGTTGTAATTAGTTTCTGTAGAGCAAGAGTTCAGCCAGCTCAGCATACAGAGGAAAACACAGAAGCTGCTGTCCGGCTTGCGTATACGAACCAACACACTCTGTTATGGGAACTAGCGCGGTTCTACCTACAGCACACAACCGGACAATTCACGCATACAAACATGTATATACACCGATAGAGAGAGAGAAAGAGAGGGTGGGTGGGGGAGAGAGAGAGACACACAGAGGGGATAACAGGCGGTCGGTGCACACGTGCACACCTACGTGTCGTCTGGCTGGCGCTATTACGGCCAAGCTGATGGCGGAGGAGCAAATAGGACGCAATAAACATGGCACTACATCATCCGCGAGCAACCCTTTATTCGTGGAGGATCGGTCGCGGGACCACCATTCGAACTCCCTGCGGATAGTTGGTTACGTCGCGCGGGAATTACCGCCCAGGTATGTACATACTTTGTGTTCTGGCCCGAACTCTCGGTGTGTGCGTGTACACAAACGAAAGTATCGTCGATACAGGGATAGACAGGTTCATAAAAATGACCACGGCAGAGAGGAACGGGAAACTGATTAGTTGCTGGCATGCTTGTTAGTGGAATAATGGAAGAACAGAAGTTGCGAGTTTTTTGCACAATGCTCGGTGCAAATGTGCGTATAGAGGAATTTTGACAATTCTATCGTGAGTAAAGTGAATTGTTATTTCTTCTTTGTTTCGATACTGTGCAGATTTTTGAGGCAGGTTATTGCATTTGTAACAGTTCACTTTTTTGCGTTGAAATACTGTACAATGAATACTTTAACGAGTGCAATAGTTCTGCTCACAGTGCAGAATGTATCGAATATTATGAAAAATTAATATGATTGTTTTGTTGGCACACATGACCACATTTTTCCAGATGTACATACGTATATATGGTCCACATGAAAGTTATTAGGCACATATGGGTACTTATAAGATTTAAAAGCGTGGTGTTTGTAACTCAATAAAGAATGTGTCTTCAAGGTTCTTATATTATAATATGTTATCGTTAGAAGACATAAAGACTTGAATAAAAATAAATAAGTATAGATATTTCACTACTTACTTTAGAAATTATGTTAGTTTTTTTCTTATTATTTAATCCAATTTCATTCTCGTTTCCTTAAAATATCTTCTACTTTTATGAAATCTTTAACAGAATATTAGAACCAAAGAAGAATATATTTCATTATTATAATAATGTTCGTATATTTTTTGCAGAATCACGTAACTGTTTAAAGAAACTAAAAACGTGATGGACAATATGTGGACAAAAATTTGAAAGGCACAGAAGTTAGAGATACAGCGAACAAGTTAGAGACATAGCAGAGTTAATAAATTCGGTACAATAATTCAAGGATAAAATCAGGGCAAAATATTCTTATTTCACCGCGTTATTTTCACTTCACAAGACACGAAATCCCTGACAAGTGATTAATCCAGAAGCAGCTTAAATGTGAAGAACCAGAATCATGTTCAAATAATCAGTGGCAAATCCGGCTAACGTATAGTTGCTTACCGTGTACCTAGGTGCGCACAAATGCACGTAACTCGAGTCCAGTGTGAATCCCATTGTAGCGATTACAACGGCTGTAATCACTCAATGGCGATAGAGAGAGGCAAATAAGACATAGTGAACAATGTGCTGCATTACCGAGGATTACGTGTTTGCGGGCATACAGAAGCACCATTCTCGAAAATCCTTCTAAACGAACATTTTCTAGCTATGGCTGTTCGATTCTCGAGACTCGCGAGCCTCTGGTAGCTAGCGAGCTATCGACGACGTCGATTCTGGTGCTCTCTCTTCGACGTTCGACAAAAAAGTTTCGAACAAGTAGTGTGCACGAGCAAAGAAGAGAGACGAAGAGGAGGAGAGGAAGGAAAAAAGGCAGCTCGATGAGCACACTCGTCAGGATCGCGGCGAAATCGGGCTCGACAGCGAGAAACGCGACGTGTGTAACGCTGCCAATCGATACTTATCCAACGACAGGCCGGGGTGAACACGTAACAAAAGGGAGATTTCCACGGTGTTACGTTTGTTCCCGCTGCGTTTTATCGGCAATACTTCGACTCGTTCAAAGGATCGTGTTTTCCTTTGTTTGCTTTTTCTTCTGGCTTCAGCCCTTTATCCCGCGAACGAGCGGACAAGTAATTGGGATCGTCGATAGGGGCGGACGCAGGTCGCGGTGACTCGCGATTATAGAATTCTCAGTCTGAAATGTCGTTTTTCTGTATTGTTACTGGGTGAGGTGGTTTTGAAAAAATGACACCTGTTTGAAGAATTATGTTTGTTATAGCTTGGTTTCCGATTTTGGTATCAAATTATGGTGTATGACGAAGTATAGAACGATATTGCAATGTAGGACCTCATTTAGATCAAAGAAATTGTGTTTGTTAACTTTCATACAAGCTATATATTCATAAGTCTCTGTGAATAAATACTTAATTTGACTTGAACTTACAATTCTTAGAAAATTTTGCAGCATAATTTTTTTAATCTTTGCATCACAAAGTATGCAGCAAATAATTCCTTTCCCAAAAATTGTCCTTTTACTATTTTATGAAAATACTTATTTTCAGCTTATGATATATTAATATTAGGTTATAAATATTCATTAGCTACGAATACAACCTTTCAGTTCATAAAAATTTGATTAACTAAGCAGAAAAACTGAACTCGTCAATGGAAAGACGATATTTACAACGAAATAATTTAGTTACATAAAGATGCATAAAAATATTTGATTTCCTGATGAATAATTAAAAAGCTGTACTTGTTAAAGAGAATTGTTTGCCGGTTGCATTTGTTAAATAAAATTGTCAGTAACTACGATTCGTTAGAATCGCAAGAAACGAACATCGTTCTTTTTCATATAAAACACGAGCTCACGCCGTGAAGCGAATATAAAACATACAAAAAAGATACAGAAAGCAGACATGTACATGCGTGGTGCATTTAAAATGTTCCAGGGCCGAATTTTTTCGTTTTATGCTAGTAGTATCATCTTAAAATTTCAAGTGGAATTAGTTAATATATACCTTTCTGCTCCCTCTTTATTAATTTCATAAGCTTTCAGACAGTCATTTGTTATATGTTTTGCTTACGGTAAACAAAGTTCTTTGTGTTGTTACGATTATTAAAATGGAATAAAGAGCTGCAATTAAATTTTGATTTAATTGCAGTAGAACTCCCACGGAAACATTTCAAATGATGAGAATACAGCGTATAGCAATGTTTGCCTAAATCATAGTAAAGTATTTGAATGGTACAAGTGTTTGAAAAATGATCGTGAATCTCTGCAAGATGATGAGAGGGATAGGCGGTCTTTAATGCACCATCTTACTTGTCTCATTGTAACGACATTTTTGGCGAAGAAAACGGACTCAGTAATGCATCACTCTCCATACTCTCCGGATCTGGTTTGCGCTTTATTTTCTGTTTCCAAAATTAAAATTAGCCTTAAAGGGAACACGATTTAAGGACGTGAATTCAATCCAGAGACGCGCAACAACGATCCTCAACGGCATTCCAGAAGAGGAGTACTTTCAAGCATTTCGCAGGTTATACCAACACCATAAAACGTGTATCGAGAAAGAAGAGATGTACATAGAACATTAAACAATAAAATTTATATGCAAGTGTCGATTTTGTTTTACATTAATTCCAGAACTTTTTGAATGCAGCGTGTATACTTATACTGTACATAAAGCGATCATCTATAAGTAGATTAAACTAAACATGCAAAACAATACATAATTGGAGCTTTTGTAAATATATTTAAACATTCACAAACGTGAATACATCAGAAGCAACCATCAACGAATCGACAACACACACAGCAACAAGACTGTTCAACATATCACTTGTTCAAGTCCACGACGCAACGCGATATTTACATCACAAGATCGATTGAACGTGTTTCCCTGAAACCACGAGAGGATGAATCGAAAGGTGCGAATCGAGAAGTACGGAATAACGTAATGAGCTGAATGAGACGGTAAATCGTGCGGCAGACAACGGTCGACAATCTTCGACCTCTTCTGCGAAGTGTCTTTTGAGACGAACGGGACACGATAGGCAAAGACGACGTCAAGACAATGATACCGCTTGATCCCCGGCACTCTCTTTCTCTCTCCAGGGAGCAGGATGGGCGCTTCTCTCGCGGATCCGACGACCTCGAGTGAGCTTTCATTGCATGCTGTGATCTCGAGATAAACAATCGACGCCATTGTAAGGGCAGACCCCGTGTGCTCTGGCTGACACGCATTCTCGCGTGTGTGCTCGACCGTCTTGGCTTTTTCCCTTCGTTTCTGCTTTGCGATGCTTCCTCCGCACCCACACGAAAGAAGCAAGCAAGCAAGCAAGCAGCACGCGATACAGAGATGTTCAGGGCATACAGTGGTTGACTTGTGCCGGTCCAGCTGGTCGCGATTCAACGGTCTACTGGTTCTGTGTATATGCATCACGAGAGGGAAAACGAAAAGGAAAAAAGGAAAATAGAGGAGAAGAGGAGACACGCCACTCGAGCAAACTTGGTTGGCTCATCCTGACAACGACTATGACAACGATCCAACGGAGACGTCTTTACTATGGATCTATGTAACTGATGGACTTGGTATATGTATATACCTGTTTCGGGATAAACGGACCGCTAGGCGGAAGGGTTTCGATGAAGATCGATCCTTCTGTAATCGAATGCTGGTATGCGCCGTGGCGCCGCTAATTTATGGCTTCTCGCTCGATCGACCGTTTAAAAGTCAACCAGAATTTGCTGATCGCTAGTCTGGCCGCTTTTGGCTGACGAGAGGTCGGTGATGTTTAAGAGAATGTGTATGAGTAAGATTCAAAGTGGAAGGTTCGTGGGTGAAATGTGATAGTTTGGAACGTAAGAATTTTTAGAAACTAGTTTGTGAGAATAATTGTTTTTTGGAATAAATTTTTTTTCTTCCCTAGTGAGAAGTGTAATGGTGAAAAATTAATACGAATAATCTATGTAAATGTCATCGATGACATTTAATCATTCATACGTTTAACATTAACTAAACATCATGGGTTAGATTAGGTAAATTGACGGATCTGTCAAGTTGACGGATTTTGTATTTCACGAGCATAATTATAGGAACTACTATTTTCCAAGAATTTCTGCCTACTTTTATTAATGAAATGACACGAAAATATATTCAAATTATAAGTAAGTTAACACTGGAACTACCGACAATTAATGTATTCCTATTTCTACCAAATCAGTAAAAGTGATTGGTTATTTATAAAATACGTTGTACAATTAATATAAAATTGTACTCATATTCTTTTAATTTTTATGTTGTTAAAAAATATATTCACAGTATTATACATATTTATACTACTTAAAAATATAATTTCTTCATACTTAAAAATGGTAAATTCTTTGTTAGCGAAGACAATTCTTGCAAATAGAAGTAGAGACATTTTTGGACATTTCCCACAAATACATTTCTTGCATTTATGCCAAGTATTATTGGTTTTATTATTTCTGCAATGTCTAATTTGATACCGTCTATGTTTATTCGAATTTTGTATAATTTTGAGTGATTCAGTTATTCTAGTGTTAATAGTATATAATTAAATTGTTCCTAAATTAAATAAATATCGATCTTTCCAAGAAAAATTCAGATCTTCGTTCGCTCGTCAATTGTATTATTTCTACGGTGTCCGTAGAAATAAGTATACGAGAAGCGTGCGAAAACACTAGTGTTTCCTTTGAACCTTCAATATACTTTTTTTATTGTACAATTTGTTACATCACTGATTGCAGAAAGCGCAATGCCTCAATTACGTCGCGTGTAATTCTGCAATTGCAGCAATTCGTGGAAAATGACAGTGTTATGTGTACGGGGATTAAATTCGTAGGAACGTAAAGTTTCTTGGTAAACTCGTGGAAAGTCTTAAGAGAAGAATCAAATCGAGATGTCGAGCCTTCCACACTCATGGAGCAATTCAGTTTAACGAATCCTATTATTTAGCCGGTATCCAGTAAGTTGAAGTCATCCCTTAATTAGCGAAAGGCAACGCTTGCTTAACCGCTTTACATGTCATAATTAGCGTGTCATGCCGATGATTACCGCAAAGAGATTTCGCAAGCTGTTCCCGCAAATAACTGACAATAACATTTTTTCAACGTTTCAACGAAGAAATCAGAACAACATGTTACAACGATAAAAATTATTTCGTTAGACGAGGAAAGGTAAAGCGATGGAAAATATTAATTGCGTCACGGTTGAACGTTCGCGTGGAAATAACTGTTTCTCGACCTCATTGCTTTTTCGGCTGCGTGATTATCGCGTTTCAAAGCCCGGCACGAAAATACGACTTGAATTCGAACGATTTAACACGATTATTACCGCATTCACTGTGAACGTGGCGATTAAGGAAGCAAAGGAGTACCTACGTAATGAGATTGCTTACTGCTAATGCAAACAGCAGCTGAGAACTTGAAAAATTGCGGCGAAAGTAGCTGTACGATCTTGTGAAATAATTTCAAAGTGTTCCCAGAGAAAATAATGGAATTTTTATTATTGATAGCTCAAGTATTTAATAAAAAAGAAAATGAATATAAACATTTGATGTTAAACTTAATACTAGAACTATCATCTTTGAAGTTATATCTAATTATACAACACTCGTCAATTGAACTGACATACGAAAAATATGCTTTCGTGTAGGTGTTTTTTTTTTTTTAAATAAGAGTTGTAAGTAATCAAGAACACCCTTTAATATATTCAATAATTTAGTTTTAATTAGAACATATATAAAAATATATATTTTAATCGAAATATTTGTTATTAAAGCAATTGTACTTTATAGTCCGCTTATGAAGCATATTTTTTTGCAAGTAGATCTTATTTGGAATATACACTTTCCACAAACATATTTTTTACGTTCAAGATATGTTGAACTCGTTATTTTGGTTGCACAATTCAGTTTGACAAGATTTACATGTACTAGAAGTTTTCTTTAAATTTGTTGAAGTGCAGTTTATTGAGCTAGGTTTCTGTTGCAGTGTAGACATTTTTCAACGACAAGTAAAGATTAAAATTTTTAGCATAAATAACGCTAAATTTTTGTATAAATAGATAGATTAGATATTATAAATAAAAAATATAGATTAGATATCGTTTTGAAATCGAGCAGCGTTGCTTTCTGGACCAACTGTTATTTTAAAAATGACAGAGCTAATAATCTTGGCTTCAACCTGCTAACATAAGACAGAGGAAAGTTATGGAAAGCGAAGGAAAATATTGCACCAACCCTGTGTTTCAAATAAATGAATTTAATTGAAAGAAAAATAAACAAAAGCGACGAAAGCTTTTGCAAACGCCTAATACTTTAGGTAAATAATTAAAAATCAAGATATTTGAAAAGAAACAAATAAAGGAATATAATAGTTATTCCATTTTATCAAAAGTAATTATAAATTCCTACAATTACACTAACACGATGTTAATAATTTTAAAGAAAATTGTGTGAAATCATTTCCGTGGGTTTGGTAGTTCTAGTCATAATATTTCGATATATTACACATTCTATTCTCTTTGGTATTCGAAACGTAGATTTCAAATAATTTTAAGGAGTTTATACGTAGTTATATCTGTGTAGTTCGTAATATATGGTAAATTACAACACTTGTCAAGGAATATATGCTTAGAGTATATAATTTTTTTAATTAGTTCATTATTAGTAGCAACTACTTCAGTTATTAGCCACCATTCTATTATTTTGAATAATAGATATGCCTACTTTTTAAATAAATCAAATACCTCAGAAATTTTGCGCAAATGAAAACTCATGTAGAATTTTCTACAAGAAATTCAAATTATATTTCATAAAAGTAATTCATACAGTATCAGTACACAAATATTTTTCTTTTGTAGGAGGTCCTAATGGTTCGCCACCTCGAAAATGATCAAATTTTATCAAATATTTAATTAAAAAAGGAAATATTTCCATTAAATTATATAATATATGATTTAGTTTTATGCTTGTTTGTGACAATTTCTACATGAGAAATAATTCTCCGACGACATTGAAAACTTCGAACGGAACTGGTTAAAATTTAAGGAAAACGCACGCTATCCACGTGACAAAATATTATATCAATATTAAAAACAACCACGATGGAATGTAATAATTATTCATAACTCTTTTCGAATCTCGATTTCACTATCACCACGGGTCTCTGCCGGTGGATTACCGCGATTTCGAGCTACAAATGATTCATCTTCTAATTGCATGACGGGCCACCCTCCGCGTTACCACAATCAAAACTCCGTTCGCTCATTAATCATACGGGCCACCCTCGTCTTTCATGCCGAAGGTGCAAATACCTCGACGCCATGTCGTTCCCGAGAGTGGCGGTAGAAACGAGCACGAGACAATGGCACGCCGTGTTGCGCGACGTGTTTTTCTTTTCGACCGGCCTAATTCTTTCATTAAAAGAATAATTAATCATCGTTGCCAGTTTTTCGCGTCATCGACCCGGAACGGGCGACGGTGAAAAAATTCAATGTACAGCGCGCCGGATGTACCTTCGGCGATGAAAGTTGTTTGCTAGGTCTACGAAAGTGTTCGATAAAAGATTTTACGATAAAATACTCTGGTTAACCAGAGTAATAAGTAGTCGATTGATATTCAGATCTTTCGATTGTTAGAATTCCTGCGTAATTTACATTTTCTAGTCGTAAAGCGTACACTATAATTTATACATTTCTTGTTATCTATTTTTTGAATGTTGAAAACAATATTTACACGACAATTTTATGCTTAAAGTCTTTAAAAATAACGATAACGCACGAAGGATAAAATCAACGTGTAAACCGTATATGATAGAAATTCGTATTTTAATTTAATTACTTTTTATGAAATGATTATTACTCTGAGAATAAACGTAACGTTTAGGGTTGAGGAAATTTTCGATCAATTTGAAAACTTAAGCTAAGCAAATCTAATCTACAGAGGGTGATAAAATTATTATAAACAGATGAAAAATTGCATATATCATGTTTTCCGATGGTATTGTAACTTCAATAATAGTGAAATACATATACTTTTTAACACATATGTGTTTAGACAATTCGATTATGGTTTGGTAGCTTACTTCGTAAAAAAAAAAATTAATAAAAAGTAACTCACGGCATATTAATTCAATAGAAAACCTATGAAAATGATTAAAACGTTGAATTGTATCGAAAATGATAAATAAGAAGTAGCAAATGATTAAAGAAACTTGAAACAGTATGGTAACATCACGTAGGGATGAAAAAAAAAGTGTAGAAAAACTATTTAAAGTATGTCGATAAGTATAAACACAATTTAGAGATAAAAGAGGTAACATGGTGAAATATTTACGTATAAATTTTAAATGATTTATACTTTCTGTAATAATAAAGGTTTCATTTTAAGTGTATTTTCAACTCTATTTTCATTCAAACTGCAAACATGTGATATATTATTATAAAGTAATATTTGATCACTCACTGTATGTTAGATAGAATAAGAAAATAGCAATTATATATTATTCCGAAATAGTATCACTATTGACATAGAATAAAGATAATTGAACATATCTTGTCAATTTTTCAATCATTATTTTTTATTAATTGAAATCGCTAATAGTTAGTCATTAATTTTCGGATGAAAGATGAGCAGAGTAATTTGATGGTGTCATGTGATATTCATAAACTTTGTCATTTGCGTAGGAAAATATTTTTAAAAGTTGAATGCTTTAATATATTTTGCATATTCAGCTTTAACGCTTTTATTAAAGGGGTAATTAATCATCGGAAGGGTATTTCACTTCATCGGGACTGAAAACCAGCGAAGAGTTTAATACAACGGCGTTTTTCACACCGGAAAAATACTTATGTCCACAAGGACCTGCGAAAGCGTCCAATGAAAAATCGAACGATAAAATAATTGCGGTGATATGAAAATTAATTGCAGCCCTCGTTTAAGAAAATATCAATGGCGACTCATTTTCCACGCTCGACTTCATGTTAAATGACTAAAAAAGATTCTCGAAGAATTACCCTTCTGCTCTTGGTATATTTATATACCATACTTGGCTCAAAATTAAACAGCTCAGCATGATCTAAACCTTCGATATAGCTCCTTCGTTAATATCTTGCCGTATCAAATAGCTCAACGAAAGCCGGGCCCAACCGGTAGGGAATGAAGCTCGCTAAATGAGCCAAAGTGATGCGCGAGAACGCTCGCAATACGAGCTGAAATTGTCGTAAAGATGCTCGCAGAAAGGGGGAAAAGTAACATCTTGTGAGAACGTCACGTCTAAATTTCATTCGTCACATTCATGTTTGGCCCGATCTTAATTCCACGAATCAAACTGGTGATGTTCATGTCTGGTCTGCATTTTATTCCATCAGTCAGACTAATGTTATTCATGCTTGATCCGAAATTATTATTACGAGTCAGACTCGTCAAAGTACGGCAAAAGGTTAATTGAAAATACATTTAAAATGAAATCTTTTCCTTTAATATGAAAAATATTATTATGTTCTCAAGGAAATATAATAATGATTTTAAAATTCCTATAAATTATTTCAAAAATTTGTTTTCGATCTGAAGCGTCTTATCACTCTCTGTTAGTAAACGGCACTAACATGCCTCGATCAGAAGGCGATGGGTCTGTGACACAGATGCCAGACACAGCTATTTTTGAGAAACATTAATTAAAGTAAATTTTTACCATCGTTCCCAGAAGTCTTGGGTCTAGAAGGTTATATAAAGGCAACAGAAGGATTTCGCTCCAATTGAAAAAAGAAGAAGAAAAAAATAGACAAAATGTTAGAATGCAAAAGATTAGTAGTGAAAGTATCGAGAGGAATAAGAATCTTGATAACCTCAAAATCCACTATTCACCCTCAGTGACACACTTATCGCCGCGTTCCAACCGCAAGCAGATAATTATCCTAACAGCACGTTACGTTCTATGTATTATCCTACTTTCACTATCTTCGACAGAGAGGCGGCTAGTTCATTCGTCACGCTATAACGTATATATCTACTGTCCCATCCCGAGGTGAGTTATTTCGCTATCTCTTTACATATCTACCTATTTAACCGATCTCTCGTGCGCCGTGTGTATCGATTCACATGGCCCCATCGAAGCGTAATGACTGTAACGAACATTCCGTGTCAAGTGACTCGCCAGTTATCGTTGATAAGTAATCACACCTTACCCCACACCCTTCATTAACCTGGAAACAAAATACAAACGGTAGGCTGGCTGTTACCAACGTTGTGGAGAAGAGCCGCAAACGATTTATGCCATATCGTTTCATCTCGAATCGACGATCACGATAGACGCCGTTCAGTGAAATTATTTACACAAAGTGTACGGCTTGGTGAAAAGAATACGCTAGTGGATTGATGTTATATTATTGTGAGGATATAAATCATACTTAGTTGCGTTGCCTTTGAAAAAAGTGTTATTTATGTGAGTTCGTAATGTTTGCGATACTTTTTTCCATGATTACAAATCTTAAGTATTTAGTCGCAGTTAGGTGGTATTAAAAACGCTGCTATAGTGATTTTTTGCTAAGTGATATTTTCGGACGAAAAGTCACTATAGTGTGGTTTAAATTGTACAAATGTTTATGTTGGTGTCATATTGTAGGAGATGAAAACAAATTTTAGGAAGCTTGAACAAGAATCGAACCCAACACCTCCGGACCGGGATTTTATGCTTTAGACTATATTTTCTCTTTGCGTTTTTATAAGTTAGGTATAACACCTTAATCAAGAAATATTGTTATAGTTATTTATAATTTTTTACATGAAAACAAGTAAGAATATTGTCATTTATTCAAATGTTACTCTGTACAAACTAATAATACAATGTACGTATGACTAAATACGTATTTAAAAGCATTGAAACACCTATTGTGGTAATATTGTTAATATGCATTTCGTAGCAGAGTTGACCAGCGTAGTCGTTTAAGAGTTAATGGTAGATTCATGATTATGTTAGTTTTGTAAGAAGTATACTATTTTCGTCTAAATTTAATAACTTTCTATAGTGCCACGTGACTTAAAAGTTACCTATATTTTATCTATATTTTATAAATCACATTTCATGTGTTTATTGCTATACTATTGCATCATTGTATTATTACATTATTATCGATTCTTTTCTTTACATTAATTATTAATTCTTGTTTTTCAACAATTTTTTAAAAGTGTAAAACATGTAATCAATCCTAATCTTTCTTTTCATAAACTCAGAGAAATTAAATAATTTAAAAGAAATTTAAAGAATTGTTGAGTGGGAAATATATACAATACTAAATACTTTTGAAAAATTAATAAAAAATTGTATTAATTTCAAACACATGTCAATTCCATCATTTAACATAAGGTTCATAGGTTTCTTGTGTATATCTCTTTCTACGGACACCCGTCAAGTTGATGAATGAACGGAAACCCGAACTTTTCTTGAAGCAAAAATACATGTATTTAATGTATAATAGAAGCAACTGAATTGTATACTATTGACTGCAAAATTTGGATATATTTTCGTATCGTTCCATAAATAAAAATCAGCAATTATTGCTAGAAAATAATCGTGATAGCTTTGCAATTTGATAAATCTATCAAATCGACGGTTTCTCTGAATCAAGTATTAATATTGTATTAGGTTGTCCGGAAAGTTCGTGCCGATTTTCGATAGGTTGTGTTTGAATATATTACAGCATATAAAATTATATAAAAACACGAAGTTCGTACATATTCTGAAAGATTATTGTTTCACGTGTCTTTTGAAAGTCCATTCATTGCAATTATTAATTGCTTTGCTAAGCAAATATATAGTTATATAGTTTTGAAGATCTAAGGAAATAGAGTACACTTCTGACATTGAATATTTTTCTTTCAACGAAAAGATATTGGTAAAACATTAAATTATGTATGTCATGTTTAAAGAGGCAGTAGCCTGTCAGAAAACATTCTTCGCAAACGGTTGATAACATCTAAAAGTGGAAATTCCGATATTAAAGAAGAGAAAAATAAAGAAACAAAGTTTTTGGTAAAACGGAATTTTTCAATTTCCTGAAAAACGACAAAAAATTGTAAAATTAAAAAATACATACCTTACAGAACAAAAAGAAAGACTTTGAAGTATGAAATATGGCTTATTTACTTAAAAATCGGCACGAATTTTCCGGACAACCCAATATATCGAATCTTTGGTAAGTTACATAGATTTTTGCACAATAAAAATTCGCCTTGTAAAGTATTGATTCTCATAAGTGCACATTTTCGAAAAAACATAACATGAACTGCATTGTTTGGTTTACGGAATACTTCTTCACTCATTTTATTCACCTGATCTATCACAATCTCATCTTTATGTCTATAAAAATTTAAATCATGTATTAAAACACACTCTGGTAACAAGCTAATAGTAAAAGAAACCTTCAAAGAATTGCTTTTAGAAATTCAGGTTTTTATAATAACACTACTAACAAAAATTAAAAAAAAAAAAGGAAAATACAACTACATATTACAGATACATTATTGGATTTGCAAAAACGAATTGGTAACAGAAAATAAGATCTCTTTAAATGGATTTAATCCTTTATTTCATAATTTTCTTTTAATTATATAGAAAAGAAGGTACGATATAATCCTGGAAATGTATATGTATGAGGTCTGACATGTTTGAACTGACGTGTCACAATGATATTCAACGATATCGATTGGTAAGATCAATTTAAATGGCTGACCCAGTCACAAGTGCCTTCCTGACTTTAGAATAACGAAGCATTGTCTTGCTTTCAATTTAGCGTGCTCACAGTTCCTGCCGGATGACTGAAGGAAATTAACGAAGAAAATAAAGGAAGAACGTTATCCTATATAAAAAGTTTTGGTTTAGTATTTTTAAAGTCTCTAACTCAAGTTACAAGAGGATTTATTTAATTTTAAAAATCGACAGAAAATCTATGTGTGAATATAAGAAAATCCATTTTCAAGAAATAGTAGGTCAGTTAAAGTGGTTATAATAGGAAATAGCGAAGAAAGTTGATCTAATTCCAAAATAGGATAATTCCAACTACATTTGCTTCAGTTCATAAATGTACTATGTACATATGCTAATTGAAGAACTACATATTCGGAGAATAAGGAGGAATATAAAATTGTGGAAAATTAATCAATTATGTATAATGAGAAAAATAAATATTCCACATTTAACGCTATATAAGATTTCCATTGAAAAGTTTCTTCCTCTTATATGAATAACGCGAACCTGTTTAGAATATAACGAACCACATATAAATCCTTTTAATCCTCTGCTCTCAAAACAACCCATCGAAGTGTTATTAAAACTTTTTGTACATGATTCTGTCACTTGTTGCTACATCAACTAATTATGATAAAATTTTTAACATCTACATAATTGATATAAATCTACACAACACGTTTTTTAAATTTTCTTCACACACTCAAATAACAAAGTTGTAGACGGTGATCTTTACTATATTTTTGGTAGTACCGACCAATTACAATTTTTTCAAATTTTTTTTGATACATCATCTGGTAAACTGATCCTTCTAACTTAAAACAAACTAAAGACATTTGGTCCAATTTTAGAAAAGTTATTCTGTTTTACATAGTGTCCAAATATTAATGAAGATCACTGTAATTGCAATTAAACACGACATTGGACACAGCTCTAATTCGAAAATCTTGAATTCAGGTAATCTTGGGAGTGAAATCCTCAAATATCCTATGAAATAATCTAGATTATAGTTTTTTATTGCTATATATATACTTGTATTGTTTTAACCTTGTCTTCTACCATAGGATTAGTCACTTTACACGATCAATACACACTTTTAAACGTTTCAAACACTTCACTATCGGTCTCTGTATTCCATGCAGATTTTTCATTAGAGAAACTATGCAACTGAAATTCGAATGGGCAATCCCGCGGATTAGAAAATGTTATGCGGGCTTTTTCGGAAGACCGAGCCACACGATGGCAGAGAATTCGGGCAAACATGCAACAGCAGGTGCACAGACAATGGAAATCGGCGAGCGCAGCTGCGTTTAACGAGTGATGGATCGGTGCTGCACATTTCGCGGGGCCCTCTTTTGCTGACTGCACGATTGCTCGCACTTGTACCAGATTTTCAAAACGGCAACCTGAGGCCATGGTTTATCGCGAATGCTACACGCTGCCGAAAAATTCCCTCTTTTCTTTTGTAATCGAGAATCGCGTTTTAGAGCGATCCTGTTATGAAATGTATAAAAAATGCCTTTTATATTTTTCCCCGATCGATCTACAATTGGAAGTACACTTGACCTTGAAACTTTCCCTTCCATTAAGAATACTATCTCCATCTTAACGCTGCTACTATTCTCAGTTCAACTGTACACTTGAGGTTTTCGGCTCAAAAATGATCAAGTAATGCGAAATTTGTATTTTTTATTTTATAATGTAAGGAGAAGATCAAGACATTATGGAAATATTTTGTCGCGTTTTTTACAAGAACAATATATCGCGTTCCGACTATTTATTTATAACAAGTTCTACACATTTGGTAATGGTGCTTTTTACATGTAAATTTGACCACCTTTGACACTCTATTGTGCTTTTATATTTATTTGCAAGGTCTAAACCATATTGAGATGCAACCGCTTCCATAAAGTTTACAATATTTTCCAGCGTTTGATTCGTTGCTTTCGCTTGTAGCTAGTGATTTTGTTATTAAAGGCTATGTTGATGAAATAGAAAGAAACGTATGGGAAGAAGTTCTCGTACCTCCTCTATCCCAGAAAATATCACATTGCATCTCTACAGCGACCAAAAATTTAATACGTCGCACCATGATTTCGATTTCGCCCTACAATAATTTACTTTTCTGGCATTTAATAGAAGTATTCTAATCATTTTACGTTAATAATCTTTTCTTTCGACTTTACCATCATCCACTGTTTTATAAAATTTAATCATTATCAATTTTGTCTATTTATGTTTGCCTATCTATAATATAGTCTATTTATATTTGTCTATTTATAACATAGTCTATTTATGTTTGCCTATCTATAATATAGTCTATTTATATTTGTCTATTTATAACATAGTCTATTTATAATAAACTTTGTCTATTTGTATGGGGTCAAAGAAAGACCCAGAGACCTAATCGTAAACATTTCTGTTACAAACACTCCATATGAATGCAGAAAATAAACATTTAGTACAATGTCAAGGGAACAGAATCAAACATATTAATAACAATTACATTGTATTCTTTTAATGATGATAGAAGTTAAAGAAATTCAAAGAATATAGCACGGTTAAATATATTTCTAAAGCTATTCAGTTGCCATTTGTTTTCATTAAAAAAAAAAAATAATAATAATAATTTGTTAACATCAAAATAAATATTATATTTATAAAATTCCAACATTCTCAGTTTTTTTTTCAAATTTATAGAATTGCTATTGAAATTGATTGTGATAAATTTAAAAATACAGGTTTTCTGGCATAATATTGTGAAAAATGTAGAAAGAGTCTGGTAAGAATTTTGATCAGAGGTGGATTTTCCCTTTTAATCGACGGCTGGGAAGCTAAATAGTCAGCTTGTAAGTCTCGTAACCCTTAATAGAATCGTTCATCCGTAATCACAGCCATTACTGTTGGCGAGCTTGTGTCAGAGTGCATTGCACACAGAGAAAACGGTGCCCAAGGCAATCGATATTTCGAGGCCAGTAAAGGTGAAAGGGGTAGGTGTGAAACGGATGACGAGAGAGTGAAGGTTTTCCACGGATAATAGGGGTAGTTGACTTCGTTCACAGAGGGGCGAAAGCAAATCAAATAACCTAAAACGCTGTTCTGTTATGAGATTAGCCGTTTTTCGACAACCTTGCGTCCAATGAACAACAAGTGTTGAAAAAATTTTAATATCTTCAATATTTTTATTTATATTAATAAAATTTTTACGGATGCAAGCTTAAATTTGATACTGATGTATCTTCTTTGTGTTTCTAATTTAAAGATGACAGATAAATTTTGTATATTTGCATACTAATGTTTGTACTTTTATTAGCATATAAATTATAAATTAAATAGAAGGTATATTGGTATTTAAAATGAATTTCTATTAAATGTATAATTACTACTTTCAACAAATAAAAGTTATAAGTCAACAGAAATGAAATTTCCAGTATATTTATAGAAATTTGATGAAACTTTACGGTAGATGTTATGTTTAACATAAAAAGAAAAATTTTATATTTTGTATTACGTTAATAATGATAATGTAACATTGTATGAGTACATGGAGCACAAGACTAATTAGATAGTATAAAACATAGAAGTTCAACGTTGAATAGTAGTTAACAAGGTATATCGAAGAAATAATTTTAATTAACATCGCCTTACACGGTGAGATTTAATTACCACTGCTATTACTATAACATTACACATAAACGTACTTACACATCCGTAGTCTGGTATAGTTATCTCGACTTGCGAAGTTAACTTACCTGTAACAAAGAAAGACACAAATGTTATCTATTAATTTTCTACTAAATTGATACAAATTCAACGAACTCTAATTTTCTTAGTAATGTTTTATCTGAATTATTGAGATTTTTCAAAAATTCTTTATACAATTGTACCATTCGAAATAACAGTGATTTATCTTCAATTTTATTAAAAATAAAACAATGCCACATATATGTTCAAGTTAATTCTAAAGTATCAGTATAACAATGTATTATTTCCATATATAGTACTTTTGTCGTATTAAAAGAGGTGAGACACTTTTATAGTGAATATTTGATAATAGTTTTCATTATAATAACGAAGTATTTCTGATTTCAGAAAAAGAACTATCTCCAGGAACACTTCGCTGTTATTCTTTTATTTAGAAATCTTGTGTCGTGTAAGCTAGACACAGATGTCAATTTCATACAGTGCACTAATGACGTATTTGTTATCATTTTCATTTTAGTAAAATTTATTAATAAAATTACACTTTCGTTATCACACTTTGTAAAACAATTATACACTTCATATAAAATAAATATTGATAACACTACATTTACTTGTGCTTGATTGATCCAAGAATATTTCACAAAAGATTATTACTCGCGATAAATTAACAAACAGAGCTTACATCTTTATTATTTTAATTATTGATATATCTTCTTTCTTCGACAGGAAATTTAAAAAAATTACCCGATAAGTGGGATAAATATGTAAAAACTGATTGTGATTATCTCCCAGAATAAAATGAACAAATAAACTAGAAATTTATGAAAAAAAGGATACGAATTAATTTGTGCACATAATAAAAGTAATTTCAAAGCTCAAAGCTAACTGTACACTACAGTTGTAACATATACTGTAAACTATAACTGTAAAGCCCTAATAGTTATATACTTGAATTCTTGGAAATCCTATTCGATACTTGCTGAAATAGAGCACATTTGACACTTAAAAATGCTTTCTGTCGTTCTCCGGAGCGGCGGGGATCGAACGTTATTTTAATATCCCTCAGTAATCTATGACGAAGCTATTAATTAGAGCAGAGCAGGTGATGAGACTGAGGGATCGACGAGCGGCAAATTCATCTCCGTGCTCGAGGGTAACCAGCGCGGTCGAGAGGGGTTGCATGCTGGAAGCAGAGCTCCTAGCATCCCTTCGCATCGTTTCCAACACCCTACATCCCGCCCCTCATACCGTTCTCGTCCTCCCCCCTCACTCTCCCGCCCTTCACGAGCTACCTTACCGTCCTTTCTCGTCTTGGCCAATCTCCTTTCTTGATGCTCCGCGTTCGCGAACGTATATTGAAATATAATTAGGGGCGGTTTAATAAGCGTCGGTCTGTGGCTTTCTGCCGAGTCTTGAGAAGCGTAAGCTTTGCCCTGTTAACCGGTACGCTTGCTCCGCTTCCATCTAACGAGCTGCGAACTTCGACCACGAGCTTCACCCTAATCGCGACAGGATTAAACAAATCGTTGATAAACGTGTGATTACTGTAATGAGAATTTTATTTAAACTAGACTTTCAAATTGAGAAGATGAATATATTTGCTTGAAGAAGAATCGAATGTAATTGATTCGACTTTGGATTGGAAGAAAGTATGGTATACTGGCGGTAGAACTGGTTTCTTTATGCAAAGAGTTGTAGAGCTTTTTTTTGTTAACTGCGTTCCAGGCATATATCCAATCATAATTGTCATCAAAACCTTGTGCATTACATTTGTAATGTGAATGCAAAGAGAGCACCGAGCACATGTAATAAATTAAAAAAATAGTTATATAGGAAGATAATATTGATAATTAATAATGTTTCGTTTATAACAGGATGCAATTTGAAACAGAATGTCCTGAAAGGAATATGTGAAACGTTTGTACTTGTGTTTGTATAAGTGTTCAAATAGTTTTATAGGATTTAGCAGTAACTTAAAGATCTCGAAAGTTTGCTCTTTTTGTATTAATTAACCAGTTTCTTTCCAACGTTGCGACGTAACATTTCAGAAAATATATTCTTTTACCAGCCAAATTTCTTCATTAATAGGAATCTGTCTTATTAGAAAATGCATTGTATCATCTATCGAAAAAAGCAATAATAGCGAGGAAATAAAGAGTCCCCACTTGACGGAACGGATGTCGCGTGTGCGATTCCTTGCTTGATTCATCAAATTTTTTCTCCGGTTCCAAGAGTTACATTTCCATTCTTATTATTTCTTTAATATTTTCAAAATATTATTCAAATCTACTATTTTCTGTGTAGTAAATTTACGTTGAAAAAGAAGACTGGGGCGTGTTCGACGAAATCGTATAATTCTTATGGTTACATGATTCTCATATATTTCTTGAAATATATATGTACATATAATAACTAAAGGTCAATAAGTATCATATAATTTATTTTCCAGTCGAATTGTTTTACTGTTGCAAATTTACTAATACAACAGTGAGAAGAAGTAGGTTAACGTAACAAATTTTCTATACGATATTGTAACATTTGATGTACGCTTTCTTTTATGTTCTTTCATAAGCGCAGCAGGAGGGCGGAAATAGTGTGCAGCAAATATTTGATTTTTCAAATGTCAGAATATAAAATAAATATTACAACTTTCGTGGAATCATAGCTCTGTTCTATATTGATTTAAAACTAGGGGTAGAATATTTAAATCTAGAATAAATGATAAGTAATATTTTCAGGTTCCTGCTTCCAATAAAATTACCACAGTTTGATGAACAATTCATAAATATTCTCACTTTTTCATACATTTTTAATTTAACACAAATAATTCGTACTTTCTGTTGGATGAGTTAAATCGAAATAGTAACTTTTACGATATCGTTTGGGAATACTGCCTGACATATTATGAGTATATACTACTTAAAACTGTGTGTGGTTTCATAAGAGAATTTCTGATCCTACTTTTCGTGTCAATTTTAAATATGCTACCCAATTCTCATATATTACTTATGAGATTATACAAACAATTTTCTTTAATTCAAAGATAAAATGTTCGAAACAAATATGAAACTTTAATAATAGAAATGACACCTATATATATAGTACAATTAATAAACACTTTCGTAGCCGGTGATTTTAACACATGACCTATAACTGGGAACAGTGTACTATTTGCAAAAATCCATAACTCGTTACCGCAGGGTTTTGACATGAAAATGTGAACGAGAACGAGAAATATTGCTTTATAATATTACGTTTGGAGCCACTTGTTGTTTGAAATGAAAAGAAAATTTGCACGTTACAAATCCAAATAGAAAACATCAAACATATTAGAATATTAAATTCCAAATAGCTTTCGAAATTTGTTAAATATACTTTTTTTTAAATACGTTTAAGATTTTCGTATTTTATACGGAAAATCATGTTAATAAATTTGCTTAATTTCTGGATCGAAATAAATTTCAATAGCCAAAAATGAAAACAGATTTGAAAATCCATCTAAACGTTCATTTTGAAGTCAATCTATTAGACTGCTGCTGTGATCATAAATATGAATCGTATAATCACTAAATATGGAATGTAAGATTATGTCAGTGGCTTCGAATGTGTTAATATATACTATGTTAAGTAACATAAAAATATATATTGTGTTCATAGCAATCATATCATGATACATGTTGAGCTTCAGAGCTTTTTCCCACCGAAGAGATTAAGCACCAAAAGATACACACTACCGGTAAAAAGTTCGGGTACACTAGCTAGTAAACTGATCATTGAATTGTACACTTATTAAATGGAAATGATCTTTTTGTTTTTGATGTATAGATGATAGTTTGCGTATACGTGCACTTTTAAAAAAAGCACAGTTTTCAATAAGTGTTCGACTTGTCTAAAGAATAACAACTTTTTAATGTATGGTTCTTTCGTCGAAGTGTCCATCCCTATTTCTTATTCCTACTTTTGCATATTTTTGGCTTCTTCCTACAAGTTTTCATGATTTTTCCGGTGGGTTACTTCACTAGCTTTCTTATAACAATTGCCACAAGTGTTCCTTTGAAGATGGGCATACTTACCAACCTAACAATTTTTCTTTTGCCAATCTACATCGCAATTGAGTTAGCAACAAAAATGACGTTACCATAGAATATAAACGCATACAAATTCAAGTAATCACATAAACAACAATAAGGAACAGACCAATTCGGAAATTTCTCAAGAATTCTGAACATTCGTAGAAAGCTGTCACAAAAGTGGAAAAAACAGCCTAAAATTTTTTCTAAAATTTCAACTATTCGCAACAATCATTCAGAATGAAAATAAAGCACATGCACGCGTCCAGGGAACGCGATGCGATCGAATCTCAGCCCGCGTCCCGACGTATAATAAGCGCCAGCAGTTGTAGGATTATACAGGTTAATAAATCACTGCTAAGCCCGCGGTTGCATAAAGGTAAACGAGAACAAAGTTTTCGAAGCGTCGGTAGAAGGGGTAGGATGGCGGCGGTGAAAAGCCGCTTATTCATCCGTGTGGTTGCAAGGAGAGAAATAAGCCACGGTGGAACCACGGGCTCGTTCAAGTGCATTCTGTTGGCAATTAAAGTTTTTCAATATATTAAATGTAAGAGACTCCGAACAGCCGACTGTCTGATGTTCATAGATCGCGTTAACTGATGGGATACGCGCGCGAAATTATGAATTTTTCTGAGGGAGACGAAATAATATACGAAAGGGCGTGGAAGCGTCGCGAGATGTGCCCACAGAGGGGAGAATGGAACATCTCTCTAGCAGAGGAACTTTTCCCTAGCTGAAGCAATACGCTTGGTGGCTTTCCACGTTTCTCTTTCTCTCGCCTTCCGGCCAGGCGGACCCCGTTTACGCGCACGCTAGCAACCCGTTGCCGTAGGTCGTAACCTTCCGGTGTGTCGAGGCAAGCAGACCGTGCAGCAGACGGCTACAGCTGCGCATCGGTTGCCTCCAGCGCCCGACGATTTCCGTTCTGCCGATTAATTCGCTGTGAAACGGCTGCGCGCGTAAGCTTTTCTCAACGTTAACAAGCAGAGACCGTTTCAACCCTGTGAAATTTCTACGGGCAACGAATCATTTCACGGCTGACCCTCGCGTAAGGGACAAATTTTGTTATTAACTCGAGGAGAACAACGACGATGACGACGACGACGACAACGACGACGATCTTCTCTGTGACTGACGCTGGCAGTGTTGGATGAATATAATCCTTGGGTAGTAGTAAGGGCTGGTTGACGTTGAGATATTGTTTTCTTTCCGAGGTGGAATGTGTAAGATGAAGGGGGGAGAGAATTATTAGATCCTGTGATAGAGTGGATGGTTCCGTTGAGTTTATCGAATAGCAGTTTTGTGGAAATTTGAGTGCGTGTATGGGGTGATATTGAAAATGATCTTGGATTTTGGATGTGTGTGATTCTGAGGAAACATAAGACGAATAATGTTTCTAATATGTAGGAGTGATGTAGGAGTGATGTTCAACTCTGTATTTATGATTTGCAAGTATTTAAATTTACGTTTTATTTTGCATTATATTACATTTGATTTTCAATTTTATAATTTTGGAGGTAATTTATTTATGCCTGCAGGCTTCTATTTTGTCTGTGATATGTTAATTTTTAAATGTTTCGAAAGTGAAATTTGTCAAGTTCGTTGAATTTGTCGCCCATTATTTTTTATAGTTAATACAAATAAGGCACATTTGCGACACCAACTGTATAACCCGAGCGCAACGATTTATATTTGTATGACTCAGCCAACCCCTCTGAGGTTAATTAAGTCGTTTCAAGCGCTGCATAACCTTTTTTAAGGGATTTAATTGGAATGGCTTCGTCTGTCCTTTCCCTGCCAGATTTCCATCAGTTGGCAACAAAATGAATGTATAAATCTTAGAAATAGTGATTTGATTCGTTAAGTAAATTTACGGAAAGAAGAATATGGAAATATTCCGCTTCAGCGGAATTCTAATTATAAAGGAAACACAAATACACTGGAGTAGAGTTACAAGATTTACGTATTTTATTCAAGTAGTAAATAAATAAATAACCAATAAATTGAAACTGTATAGTACAAGCTGGTATCTTCAAAAATTATCAAACTTACCCAGTGTTTTATGAATAATAATGATTATCATAATAATAAGAAAAAAAAGAGAAAAAACAAGAAAGAGAAGAAGAGAACATTACAGAAATAACAGGAAGTCTATATAATAATGTTTGTCATATCATTCCTAGGAATCGCACTAAGCTTCTGAAAGAAACATGTGAAACAAGTCGATTTCAATATAAACACAGACCAAAAAACATGGAAAATATTTATATTAAAAACGTACAACATAATTTAATTATTTCTAAGAAATTAAAAATACTGAGTAAAACATGAAAGAAACCCGTCTTACCAGATCAACACCTTAGAAGATAAAAAACCGTAACAATAACAATAACAATAATAATATTAATAGTAAAAACATGGAAAAAAACAAAGTGATAATAGTACCGCTTATAACATTAGTCACTGGTATCACGCTATAGACATTCGTATAAAATCTCTAAGCATTACAGCTGTTCTGTATCGAACATTCCTTTTAAGCCGGACCGAAACTTTCCTTTTTTTTCATTTTAATATTTCGAGGAAGTTGTAAAATGGGCTTGAAGGAGCTGCGATCCATAGGATTAGCCGAGACGGTTAAAAACGCGTATCCTCAGTAAACTCATGACCGAACGACGTTTTCAAACTCCGTTTTACCATCCATTGTTCCGATTTCCTAATTATTATTGAAGTAGTATTTTCCTTCTCTCATGTCCGATCTCCTTTTTTTCAGGATTTCCCAAAACCCAGACACTTCATCCTTCTACTACCACTTTTACCTCCATCTACTTAAAAAACACCTTACGACCAATAATCGATTTTCTATATTCTCCCGTTCTTTCACCTCCTAAATTTAACTCCGTTTTCGGTAACTCAGATGTATGTCTTCTTCTAAATTATCAATGAGTCTTGTTCCGAACGTCAACTAAGAAACAACTAAATATTTAATCAGTCCGAGCACTGAACGATCAACCAAGGTTTTGTACAATAACAGTACTCCGGGACTACTTCAGGCCTCGTTAAAGAATATCCCCGATTTTTTCTTTCATTACAAAAAGCAGTCATAGTAAATACGAAATCAGTAGTAAGAACATTTCTGCAATAGATACACTATTGCCTAAGCTTAGCATAATCCGTTCATACTAGCTTAAATCAGAGCAAAATAAAACTTTTGCGTGAAAAAATTTAGAATAGCAGTGATGATAATAGTACGACTTTATTGCCACAAACCTTTTCAAAAGCAAAGAAATAGTGTCAAGGAAGTTAATATGTAAATAGTGATGCAAAAGTTGAAGTTCAGTTCATAAGTTATTCTTAGTCTATATTAATCATATTAAAACACCATGTATATATATATTCGTATAAATTGTGCGACAAATCTCCTTGAGCTTCATTGCACAATTTATACGAATCGAATCATAGCGCCTTCAACATTCAATTAATTTTCATCCCCAACAATTCGTTTATCGCATACTAACTAATCCCTTCGTAATAAACTTGGTAATTAATCTCTCGATCCCCCTTAAATGCTTACGATCTTTAGTGAAAAAGCAAAGAAAAGAAAGGAAAGTAAAAATCCGCGTCTATCGTTCGATCGTCGTCGTCGAACACGTTCCCGTGGATATTGGAACGTCTTTGTCAGACGTGCAGGAAGGACGTGAGCAGGATCAGAGAGGCGCGCGAGAGGCGAGAGAGGATTTTCCGCGTAGCACCGTCAGGATCGCCTATATATTTTCGAGCAATTAGTGTCACGATCTTTTTCTAGCGCGCGCTTAACTTTGACACGCTCTGTCACTCTGAACCCTGGTACCCTTCAATCCCAGTTGTCTGCTATTCGGATGCGAGTAATTACGCGTCACTCATGGCTCTTACGTTCGACGAGCGTGCCGGCGAAGTTTCCTCGCTCGAACACACCAGCCACGGCGAAACTTCTGTCGCTAGAGCATGCACGGCCGTTCGCCTTCGTGCTTTCGCTCCTCCGCCGTCTCCATCTTCTCACCGCGCGCGCCTCCATCTAACACCCTTCCCCTATTTTCACCCGTGATCGCGTTCGCGACCGCTTCGAAATGAAATATCGGAAAGATTCGTACGTGCTGAATTGTTTATGCAATGTGGAAGACAGCTCACTTGGATTTGATTAATGTTTGGACAGGTGTAATTGAGAACCGTAAGGAATTTCACATGACAGTTTATAACGATTTCCATTAATTAACACTTTTTATTTTTGCTTCCGACTGAAATTTGATATACTGGATTCCGTACGAATGTTGGGAATGATGCTGAATTCTTTATTTTTGCTTCTGACTGATGTTAGATGTGCTTAGATCTCTATAAATTTGGGAATGATGTTGAATATTTGAATTGAAACACTCTGTGTTATGTGTGTCTGTGTGTGTTTGAAAAGTGTCTGTGTGTACTTCTGTTCATAAAGTATGAAATACTTACAGAATTCATGTATTTGGAGTTAAAGTTTCTATCAGAATTGGAGAATTGATTTATTACTAATAATAATTTATGCCTCTGTTCGTAAGTCATGAGACATCTTACTATTCTACAATAAATCAAGTTTAGAGGGAGTGAAAAAAAAGGGAGTGAAATGTTTATAATATCATTCAACACCGGTGTTTTGACACGAAAAACTCCTGTTAGGCTGTGTTCGACCCTCTATTAAATATGAAGGACATTCTATTACGATTTGGGAGTGCTATGTGGGAAGTACCGTGGGAAATTTAACAAAAATCAACGGAATAATGAGAAAGGAACATTGTTTAAATATTATAAAATCACACGCCATTCCATCCGGAAAGAGAGTTACTGGGAATAATGTTGTGTTTAAACATGAGAATGATTCCAAATATACTGCTAGAATATAAGTAATACCTATCTGGAAGAGCTAAAATTAATGCAATGGCTACCACAATCATCAGATTTGAACCCTATTGAAAAATTATGGGATGAACTAGACAAAAATATTCGGAAACACTGTCTAACATCACAAAAGATCATTTGAAGCGGTCCTGGAGAGAAATCCAGGATGAAATTAAAAAAAAAAAACTCATCACAATGTTGTCAAGATTAGTTTGAGTTGTCATCGCGAAACGAGAACTTACATTAACGAGAAAAATTAAGTTTGTGTGTATAGTTTCCAATATATTTTAACATTAAAAAACTATATTCGATACAAGTAATTTATAAACAATCATTTGATTTAATAACACGGGAGTTTAACAGTATTAACTTAAACATAAAGCTTAAATTAAAAGGAGTCCTATGACTTATGGACGGGAGTGTATATGTATTATAGAAGCAGTATAAATACTGTTATGCTCCTGCTATTGGAGTTTATATTATAAGCTTACATCATTTACGACTTGTATGTTATAATAAGTAACATCAGACAATACTTGATTCTTCACGCAATGAAGAACAAAGCAGGGATCATATGCACATATCACGTATCAATTTCCGTACAAATAAGAGTATTCTATCCATACTTAATGAGACTTTGTACATGTGCAAGATATATTTAGCCCAAATAACGAGAGAAAAGAACGAAAAGCAAAGAAAAGATAAAACAGTAATGAAACCGATGAGAATTCCCCCAGAAGACAATAACGCGTTTCATTAAATCAATGATTCAGATCTCGTGAATGAAACACTCCGACAGAAATGAACAAAGGAACGTAAGATAAGGAACGCAATAAGGAAAAGTATCTCGAGCTTAATCTTGTCCCTCTGACAGTATAATGTACATTTCCGAACAAAGAATGCTAAAAATTATAAAACATGTCGATAACAATAGCAATAACCGCATGAAAGCGTTCTCCTTCCACTGAGCATTTCCTTTCGAGTTTTTAGAAACGCGGAACGTTCGACGACCTCTCCGAGCGATCTACGCGCGGACAAATAACCCTGCTGCAATCGTTCGAGTATATACTTTCTTTAATATGAAAACACGCGTCGCGTAGCTCGTTTAAATTACAGCTGGTACGATTACACTGACCATGATAATTTCGCGATACGACTGTCTGAAATGGTGTTTTATGCAGCTGTATATCTGGCGAGGGTTGTCTCTACGTGTCAATGGCACCACGATTCGAATTAGTTTATTACGCATCTAGTCTGCGCAGGGTCATCAATCGTCGATTAATCAACCGGAAATGGTCGATTTAATGCGTTAACGTTACGACCGCTGATATGCGCATCGCCGTAACGCTGGTGTTAATTAATGTAATACAGGCACGCTGGTATAATACGTCATACTCAAAGGATCTATTTGTGGCCCACGCTTTTTACTGGACCTACAGTCTATCACAAGAGTGAACTTGAAATGTCTCCGTGAAGAATGGCATATAAAGACACTCCGCTTCACAAGTATTAGTACATTTACTCAATATGAAGCAAATTTAAGTAATCGTTTCAATTTTATTCAGTTAAAGAAATGTAATTTAACCCTTTAATTATAGACCACTCGTCTTAGAGACGAGTTCGAATTTTTATTTCATTATCGTAATTACATATAGGAGCTCTTGCGTTTAAATAGATTCAGTTTTCATAAAATATTGTGAAACAGACTTAACAAACACGTGTATATCGTTAAATAAAATAGTTATTTTAGCTTAAATAATAGTTATAATTTTATTAACATGGTAAATTTACTATACTATCGTTTATAAGCATTAGGGCATTCGTTACGTTTGAGTAGAAAGAATTACATGATTCAAATTACGTTTCCCCGTCAAAGTTAGTAAAATATTAGTATACATGTATATACTATTTATTATAAAATATATATTAACTATATTTACTATATATTAGCTACAATATATAATATTAGTAAAAATATACATATGTACTCGTTATATTTCATGATTCTAGCATCTTAATAATTTTATATTAAATTATAACGACAATCAGGTTTACTTAAAAGGTTTAAGAATTCAAAGTGGATGTATAAAACACTATATTGTGCCAATCACTATCATTTTCATGAGTCTGTGGCAACTCTTTTTTGGACGTGTCTTCCTTAAACAATATTTTATTATCACTATGCTTTTATTCACATTATTTCTAGCACGACAATAACAACTGTACTTCATACGATAAAAGTATCCCATTTTTCATAAAACGCAGAACGATTACTTTATCTTCCTCCAACAAATTTAGAACATCAGGTCGACATGTTTTGTCTTTGAGTGATAAATAATTCCAACCACTTACACTCACTTTGCTGCATTTTCAATGAACATTTCTCTCAATATATTCATCTTAAAAAGATTCATACTTCCCAATAATACAAATGATACTAAGTGTCCCAGAAGAAATACATATACATATACATAAATATAGAAATATGTTACACATGTATATCAATTCTCTGCTGCCATCATGGTTTTTCAACGGTCCCCGTCAAGTTAGTCTTCTTTTATTTTTTTTTTTATCCTCGATCCAACCGATAGATCGTCAACCAGCGACGCGACGCGTTATATTGGAAAAAATATTGTCGCGAAAGTCCAATCTGTACGATCCAGCTAATCCTGAAACGCCTATAGAGGACACAGCGTTGCCGATGCGATGATCCGTTTTTGAAACGGGTTAAATTTAGGAAAATACTGATGAGGTTTCTCGGTAATATAGCAACATTATTCTAGAGCAGAATTCGACAGTTACCAGAAATAATTTTCAATTGAATTACAAGCGATTATTAGCTGTGGTATAAATAGTATCAATATTGAAACTATTCGTGGTTGATTTTGATAGATTAGATAGTGCATAGGGCTTTTATTCAGCTGTGGATTAAAGGAGACTAATTAATGCATAATTTCATAATTTGCTTCTATGGCGATAAAGTTGTCACAATTGTGATAAATTGTGACCACAACACCCGATAATCACTTAATCAAAAAATCATAGAGATACATTATTTGCAAAACTTCTTTTATGATATAAATTATAATACAATTCCAAGCTCGAAATTTTTTAGAATAGAGGATATAAATTATGAACACGAATATCCATAATTTCATTCGAAATTTGAAATTATGGATATTAATAAGCTAGATTTTCTGACAATTCATCTTTTCATTTTAATTTATTTTGATTAATACTAGGATATATATATAAAATGAATATATATAAAATGAAATATATATATATAAAATATAATATATATAAAATGAAAAGATGAATTGTCAGAAAATCTAGCTTCAGCTCTGACCAATAAATATAAAATTTCAAAGTGAAAAAGTACTGCATATATAAAAAATGAAAAAAAAAAAGAAATGGAAAACACAACGTGCGTGAGAGAAGTACCTTTCGAAATATAAATAACCTCGTTTAATCACTCGGTTCTCTAATCGATTTAAGTGGAACACATATAAATTACACGTCCATCAACGAAAGGCTTGGTCGAGTACGTGATTGGACAGTCGAAGGCAAAGATTTTCTATTTTTACGCTTCTTAACTAGATGATGACGATGTACATATACATGTCACATCCTGGACAGATTCACGAGACACGAATAGTCTCTATCCGGGCAGTATATGCGCGAGTGTTATCAACGCCAACGAATGGCGCCTCTGATAAGCCGGAAACGGTCGTCGCTGCACTCATTTGCACGTTAATTAAAAATAAATTTTCACTCGTATGCCCAGCCGGATGAGTGCACGACGATTAACCGCGAAATGTATTACGTCCTAACTAGAATCATTCTATAACGTAAGCCGTATTTACTTTCTAGATATCATTCGTCTGTGTGTTAGGTGTATCAACAAGTAAAAGTACGGTAAACCCTCGTATAACACGGTACTCTCATAACACGGTTTCTACATAACATGGAACAGTATAATGCGACCGTTCTAAAACGCGTAAAATTGTAAAAATTTCTTCTACAGCTTTATAGCTTGGCCCCAGTTTTTGGAATCACCCAGTATATTCAATACTTGTTTTAAATTAAAAAATACCAATAAATATCGTGAGTTATCGAGTCAACCTCCACACATAAATGTTAATAGACAAATATTAAAACAATAAAAAGTGCTATATCGGAAGAAAATTGAGGTCACTATAACCAAAACGAGAAACAATTTCTGGGGAACAAAGAGGAACAGTGTAGAATGAACCAGAGATGACTAAATACTTATCTTTATTCTGTCTTCATATCAACTGTGGTTTAATCTAATAATAATTATTCTGTCACTTTCAGCTTAGGTCATCCGTTTAAATTCTATAATTCTCATGCGCGTCTCACTTGGTATAAGATATTGAACATTGTTTACACTTGTCGTGAATACAAATACTGGACGTAGTATAGTCGCATACAGTGTATGTCACTCTCAATGTTATCTCGTATTAATAAATGAATAGAAACAGTAAGAACATATCGTATAGCAGACATCTTTAATATGTTATAGAAAGTGTCAATATATAAATTTTCTAGTCGTTTAATATGTCGTTTGGTGATGATGGATGTTAACGTCCATCCGTGGATAGATAACGTTACTTGGCGACTTAAAGAACTCGGAGAAATGATCAGTGCAAGTACACTTCTAAAGAAACGACGTCTATAGAGTTTTGCATTATTAGAGAGATACGACAGAAATAGTTTACATCCCTCCATGTTCACTTGCCACATGCAGTTGCTCTTTCATGATCTATGCTCTCTAGCGAATATTAAAAAAGCTATGCGAGTCGTTCTTTTTTTCTAGGATACAAGTTTTCTCTCAAACTTTCATATAAATAATTTCTCACAGACAAGTGATTATATAAATCTGCACGTTATTTTCGTAGAAATTTTAACTAAAGGAATATAGAATATTTGTAAAATATACTAAAAATACTATTCAGGATTCCCTGAAAGCATATCCCAATACCAAGAACATGTGTGAAGACACACCCTGATACGTGAAAGCCGATAGGAATAATAAAGAGCATATGGAACTCCACGCGGGTTTCACTGAATTCTTAGAACCCATTAGAGTTAGTTACTAATTCGAGAAGATACAAAAATTCATAGAACTTGAGAGTTATAACACATGGGTCGTAGCTATTGAATAACAATAACCCGATCATGGGATCAACCTCGTGCAACCCTGAAGTTATGGTGTCCTGACACCCATGTTACGATGATTGAAACAACTTTGTACCTCTCTGAGATTTTGTGACTTTTAGGATACTAGAGAACTCTACATTTGGTAGTTATGAGGATGATTTAAGTCTTATGTCACAGGAATCTCATGTAATTGGCATTTGGATCATGTAAATGATCTGACCGAAGTTTCTTGATTTCTTCATGGTGTAATTGTTGAAGTAATTGTTCGAGGATTTAACAATAATAAGATGTGCCTTAGGTATTTGTATAATTTCCAATCTTTTTAAACATTGTTTTCTATGATAGTTAGGAGTAAGATATTTCTAGTGAAGAGTGTAATAATTTACAGATGGATAAAAGTCTTATTTTTATAGAAAAGGTTTTATTAAATAGAATAGGCTAAAGCAAACAACAAGAAAATATTAGTTTCTTATTAATATAGCTTACTTTTCCTTCAAATAATACTTTGCATTACTAAACACTGTAAATTTACAATTTTTGATTATATTTAAGAAGCATTAGTGTTTTTCTTTACCAAACTATAATACAATTAAAGAATAATTTCACTCATAATATTATATTAACTATGTATGTATATTTTATTTAAAATTCATATTTCAAATATGCAATACCGTCACACCTACAACGAGTAATCAAATTATTATTATCACTTATTTGAAGTTTGAATAAGAATAGAATTGCAAATACACTTAAAATGAAACCTTCTTTTTTATTATAAAAGATATTGTTATGTTTTTAATGAAATATAGCAAAAATGTTTAAACTTTTACAAATTACTAAACGTTTTTTAAATTACATATACTAAAATTTCGTCACTTCACACTCTGCATCTATAATTCCTTGAACAAGTCTATTTTCACGATTCAAATTGATATATAGTAAGTTACTCAATCAGTTGTTATTTACCAATTATTTCTTCTGCTTTATGTAGGTTTCCTGTTGGATTTATATTTGGTAAGTTACTAGGATAAAATTTGAATTTTCTTTCAGCTACTTAAACTGTCACAATATAGCCAAATTATCTACCTATATATTAACAACAGAAAAAAATATATTTTACTATTATCGGAACCATAATACCAATGAAACCAAATTATTTAATTTATTCATTTGTTCATAATAGTTTAATCGCCTGTTGCAACTGACAATATCTTAAAAATGAATACTCTCTACTAAAACCAATTTGAAATCCATAGAATTACAATTAAAGCTTTAACAAGTATCTTGTGCCTCTCAAAGTTTAAAATCCAAAAGCATACAAATTACAAGGTACTTGCAAAAGGAATCGCATAAATATATACGTGGCAAATACTAAATGACTGCAAAAGCAAGGATTACGAGCGTCAAATATATCGTTGCACGCGTCCAGTCTATACAGAACTAATTACAGGACCGAAACACAGGCTCCGCGGTCTATAACACGGCGGTTAGGGCAATAAAGAAAACGAAAGGGCACCAATATACGGGCTGCACGAAGAAATTACCAGCGATTATTCGGGCACAACGAGTACGACAGCTGCCGCGAGGCAACGCGTTCGAGAACATTGCGGTTTCTTCTATCTGCGAATAGCAGCCGAAGGTGCGCGTTGCGCCGTGTCTCAGGCCACGATTTACGACGTCCTCGAGGTCGAAAAGAAACCGTACGATGAGACTACAAGGGATACATCGTTCCCCCAGCAGACTGAAGATGAAAGGGACCGTGCACGCGAGTAGCTGGAAAAATAAAATGATGACATACGACGAACGGTGGTAGACGTGTGTGGATGCCCGTTATTAATAGAGGCGCCTGCTCCGCGATACGCTTGTTCGCGGATCTAAACTTCTTCGATCCGCTCGATTGTAATATTTGATCATATTCACCTATGGAATATATTGATCTGAAGAAAGGTTTTATCTTTGGTACTTCTGCACACTTCGCTCTACAGATTTCTTTTTTCTTCTTTTTTTTTGTGTATGATTATTTAAGAAGATATTTATGGTTATTGATCGAAAGAATGTTGAACAATAGATGTTAGGTATAGTCATTCTCGTTAACATTCGGACACACTTTAAAACAAAATAACTCTTTTTAAAATTGGACTAAACAACGTACAAACGATGTACACAAATTGTTGAAAATATATACTTGGTCGGAATCGAAAAGAAAATAATAAAGGTCGCCTTTACAATTTATCTGAGCCTGTAATGAAAATTTCTAAAATCTTTTGTATAAATTTATGTTAGTTGTATACACGGTAAAAATTTCATGGAAACATAAAAAAGAAATTACATCATTTGGTTCAATTTTAAAAAGGTTATTCTGTCTTAAAGGATGTCCAAATATTAATTATAAATATTATATACATCGTGTTATACTATTTATAATTTTTTTAATAAGGTCTTCAATGTATCGAGTAAAATTTGCTTTGCCAATTTGTTAAAATTCTGTATCACCCTTAGAACCTTGGTTCGTGTTTAAATCAGGTATATTGGATGCAGGTCATGTATGAAATTTGAAATTCAATTTTTATTGATTCCTATTTCACTTTGCAAAATATACTCCGCATAAACAAGGAGCATAAAAAGTGAAAAATTCCATCCTTTGCAATCTTCTGTCAAATTGGACATGCTCTTTTAGAATGAAATTTCGTTTAACAACAAGTATATTAAAGTATACACACAGTGTAACTTGGGTAGGCTATAGCTTCGTTGCAAGTGAAGTTGGGAAAAAATTGTATAAGAAAGACATACACTGTTTAACAAGCTCTATCATCTTATGGTACGACTTCTATCGGAAATGCATCGATCCACTTGCAAAGTGCAACTGTACTTTTGTTTCAAATGGAACCATATAATTCTTTTTTTTTTCTTGCATAAATTGTTTTTCCGAGCAATTCTACGATTAAAAAATATAGGGTAAGGTCACTGAAAATTGAATACGTTACGAGACATTCCACTTCCTTCGAAAATTTACAGCATTACATTTTTCATTTACAGCAAACGTTTCATTATTACATTTTAAACAATTTTCCGTATCTTTCTTAACATTTTTCGTATCATAGAATGATGGAGCTTGTTAAATAATGCACTATTTTTTATCTAACTTCTCTTGGAACACAGCTATAGCCTAACCCGGTTCTTAGAATCACTATACATACATATACGTATACGTTTCACTAGTTGCAAGATTAAAAATGAAGAATATTTCTCAAAATAGCTCATTGAATTTGGTCCAGTTGGAATACAAATCACCAAAGCTGAATTATTTAAAGAGAAAAGAAGACTTTAATTGTAACACTTTCAAACTGCACGGTATTCTTTTTCTCTTTTAAATACCACGAATAATACGTATTTCCTTTTCTATTTCGAAATTTATATCGTATTCATGGAATATAATATGATGAAAGATTCGATTAATTTGTTGTACGGTTGTCAGTTTGTCAAAAGCTGAAAGATTGGAATTATTATCTGTTTCTATATCCGACAAACTTTGTACGTTTTTAACGACGCCCCCTAATGTTTCGTTCACTCTTCTGACAACACTTATCAGTTAATTATCTCTCGCTCTGATAGCAGGTAATTATACGACGGAAACTAGATCACGAGTGAGAGTGTGCTAGTGGCCGGAAAGATTGACCGGAAGTGTTGCTTTCCGTCTGAGATTCGCTTGGTTGTCTTTTTGACATCCTTTCGCGGCGGAAATGGGAAGCAAGAGAAGGAAATAGATTCAGGTATGAATCTTCAATTAGACCATTAAACATTAAAATTAAATCTACGAATATTGAAGAGTTTTTTCCTCGTGGAATTTTATTCTCTTATTAAGTGATCGACTTGTTCCATTAATGAAAGAATTAAATTTAAAAGATGTTTCGTGGTATTTAGAGTATCTTAAATCGCATTGCAGATGAACAAATTTATCGATGCTTCAATATTTAGATTTTATTGGTGTTTAACTCTTAAACGACGGCGGTTTGTTTGATCACACAGAAGATTATTTCTGAATCCGTTTGGACCCGAGTTAGCTACCTTTTGATGCGCCTTCTAGGCATTTCTTTTTTATTTCTGTTTATTATTTTCTCAACAGTATAACAAAATGCTTTTTTTCTTAACGCTTAGATCAAAATGAATACAGCTACCTTAAGGCGAGCGTTGAGCACTCTTTCATTAAACACACAAATAATTTGATTCTCCACAATAGTGAATATCTTCAAAAATAAGTCATTCTCACCAAATTCTCAGGAGACTGCTCAAAATTACTTTTTTATTTCGAAAAGATAGGATGCACGTTATTTTTACCAAAATTCTTCACCTGATCGGACGGGTTTTTAGAAATTCTTATTTGACAGTTATCGTTCAATCGTGACATTTTTCTTACAGTTTCCAACCGAGATGTGGCTTTTAAATCCAACAGTCAATTAAAATCAATAACCTGTGTATTCCAGAAATACGTACATGTGTATTATCTGTATCCAATAGAGGTAGGCTAATTATCACAGGTGCCATTATTTATCGTTGCCGTATAACGGTAAATGGAAGCTGAACAAAAACGCGACTTTATATATACCGTGTTCCATTGTAAATTCGCCATGCTCTGCTACAACTTCGCTACGCCGCGAGTCGAAGGTTTATGTTTAATTAGGGCGAAATCTATTTCAGCCGTCTATTTTTTGCCTTCTTCGCTGCCGTTGAATTAATTGGAGGACTACACGTGTACACGTATCATACATGCATGCACTACAACATGCACGTAGATGCAAAGACTGTTCCACTGGTGGATCGATAATTCGAGAATGCTCTCCTAATTTGAATTGTAACCGGTTCGCTACGAAACCACCGCGAACTGGGAAAAATTACATCGACGTTACGTGGACGCTAATTGCAATACACCAATTACTTACCCGGTAATAAGATAATATTATTTATTATCCTTTATTAGCTTCGACCGCAATCATCGTCATCGCACGCAAATTATCTCGCTAGTTAATAACACTCGCTTAATATGATTAATAATTAATGGATTAAAGAACACAAATGGAGAGAGATTCTTAGTTTGTGAAATTTGAGAGTGTAATTTGAAACGCGTTAGATTTTCAGCGGTTTTTTAACGAATTGATCAACATTTTCTCCTTTCCGTTCAGTTAGGTTTGATAAAGAAATTTTTAAACTATCCATGTTTCTTTTAATGAAATGTTAGGAATATTTACATGTCTGCAGAATAAGAATGATAAATGGCAGTTGTCATGACAATCAAAATATGGTATGTTCTTCTTAGAAAAGGTAGAGTACTGTATGGTCTTTATTCAGGATATTTAGGATAAGGATCTTTCATAGCTTTTTAATGTAAGAAAAATTTAACAAGTTATTCTACGTCTTCGTTATTAATTTTTGACAAAATGACATATCATATACTTTGACAGGAAATAGAACATGGTTTTATTTCAAGTATACTTAATTTCATAAACTAAATTTAATGTAAGTTTGATAAGTAAAATACGTATTATTATAATCATTCAAAATTGTATTTGTTAATAAAATGAATTCTCAAGAATAAAAATAACGTATTAAAGACTAAATAGCTATAATCAGTTCTAAAAAAGAAAACAGTACACAATGTACAAAACGTTATTCATAATTTATTTGCTGAAGAGTGTTGGAAACGTTAAATTTCTCATCAAATTTGTTCGATATGCGCAACGTATAATACATCTGAGTACAATTACTTTTTGTTGAATTGTTATAGTTAAGCAATATTTAACAATATATTCATAATTCTTTTAGTTTAATAAAAAGTAAGTCATACCAATCCTAACTGATCCTAAAAGCTCCAATTTAAATTCTCTATTAATTAGTAGACGTAGTGCACAACCCTTGCACTCGTAGTGAAACATCCTACCAACAGCACTTAACAATTCCTCCTTTCACCGCTCGTCAAAATCATTGAAACCTGATCAGACACAATAATGATCTTTTTCTCCTTCTCGGTATATCATCTCTTTCATTTTTCGCGGTATTACTCGCTCCTGGATACCGTACAAAAACGCCGGAATTAAGATTAAAGTTAAATAGGTGAATGAAGAGACGCGTTGCACAGCTGAAAAGCCAATGCAAGCACTGACAGAAGGAGACAGAGAGAAAGAAAAAAAAAAGAAAGACAGTGGAAAAAAAGGAACGAGAGAGCAGCAGAGTCACAGACAGAGAGGGAAAGAGAGAAATTGAGAAGACTGTGGATTGAAAAAGGATGGAAGAGGTTTTTATTGGCGTGGAGCCCCATAATTGAACCCACATAAGTACTCTTTTCATATCATCGTTGTGAAATGATGGAAGAGGATTACGTCGATCCCGCGGGGACGAAGGCCTGACATAGAAACGGGAAAAGGGCAGACGTGAAAAGAGCAAAAGAGATAAAGAGTCGGCAGGCTATGGACCAAGCGCAGAACAGAGAGCGAGAGAGAGAGAGAGAGAGAGTGAGCGAGGGGGAGGGAGGGAGAGAGAAGACTATAGGAAGATAGTTCAACCTGAACTTCCAGCTTCTACACAGGCGACGTCTGAAGACGAGCTACGCTAGCAGAGTCAGCAGGACTCTCTTTCTTCTTTATCCTCTATCTTACTCCTTGCGGTAACTTTTGCACCAATATCTCTAGGTTCCTCGAGCTCGTTCCAGCGAGCTCGTAACGTTTTCAACTTCCTGCCAAGCGAAGCTTCATGTGTACAGGCATGGCTACACCAGCCGAATCCTGGCCGCGTGGTAGCCGTCTCGATCCTCGCGTCGATACGCTTCGACGTGCGGTTCGCGAACGTGCCGTAAGTGGTCCCGGACGATTTAAGCCGTGAGGAACGAGCTCGAAATTTAGCCCCTGTCCCGGGAAAGGCATCCTCTTCCATTCTACCTCGAACGTTCGTCACTGCTACCGGAAGATTCTCGTGTTCGTGACTCGTGGCTTCGTGGGAATGGATGCTTCGCAGTTTATAAAATCGGCCACATGCAGGCGGACATTCTCGAGTAAATTGCGCGAGACACCGCGGGATGTTCCGTGTGAAATGCAAGTTCCATTTTACTACGTGACTTCCTTGGTGTAACGATGGTTATAAATGTGTTACATTATTAATTTATATCCTTAGTTATTTAGTGTGGTTGAGTGACTTTTAATGATCAACGCACTAAACAGTTTAGAACAAAGGTGCATGTGTTTGATAAAATCTGAATGATCATTATGAAAATTAAGTTGATCAGAGTTGCAATGAACTTCAAACCGAACAATATCTATTTGAAATATGTGTTTTTATCTCGAAAAACTAACAGATGCACAGTTGCTTTCTTGATTTGAACAAAGTAGAAAGATACTTCATTAATCCCTATCCAATAGTCTAATAAGAGTTCCACTCCCCTAAAATGTTGATTTTACTCTCTAAGACTCAATAATTATTATCACGTATCTCTAAATTATCAAGTTCACAAACTCGCTAAATTTCATTTAAAATGAAAACTATAAGTAACTCCGTATACCACGAGAATACGCACATTTTTGCAGAAAACGCATCCGCACGTAGGTGCTGGCGTTAAAAAAAAAGGACTTAGGTGTTCGCGATAATGCGGGGATCCCCTTGACAGAGCATGCTAAACGAAACGGAAGACGGAAGGTAAAGTTGCAGACTGTGTGCCAGGCAGCGCGTTAAGCTGTGGTAATATTTTGTTTGAGGCTGTCCGTGCAGCCGCGCATAACCGACTAAGCCCTGTGTTACTTTTTCTCGCCGGAAATTAAAACTCTTTTTGTCGAACGCCACACAAAATGTGGCGCTCACACACACACACACAGAGAAAGAGAGAGAGAGAGAGAGAATTTCCTTTTTTGCATATTTTTACAAGACCGTTGTGATAGGCTTCATTCCCTTGATAGGATAGCCTCTAATTCCTCCCTTCTTCGGATTCGAACTATCGTATCGTTCGAAGAATATTTAGCCGAGTAATGTTTCCTGTCCTGTGAGACTGTGTTATTGTCGTTTTGCTTCTTTGGTCGCGGAATAGCTGCCTTTTATCCATCCCAAGGTAATTCGTCCCAACTGTGTTTCCCCGAAGAGGAACCCTTTGTGTTGAAAATTTCAAGCCTCCGTTGAGGCGAATATTTCTTCTGCCACGATCTCCAACAATCGCTTTGAAGTTATGATTAGAAAAATGGGGTGTATTAGCGTTAGATATGTTCGACCAGAAGGTTTCTGGAATAAGTTTTTCCTGGAAACTTTTTGGAAGGTGTTTGTTCGGTTATAAAATACGAAGCATTCACAAAGACACGGCTTGCAAACTGCTTTATGATCACTTAACACTTTCGATTCAAGCGCGAATACATTGCTAGTACTAGCTCAGATTTAGCTATTGCGCGGTTAAAAAAAGTGAAAAATGGTAAATAACGCATTCGATAATTACTAACAACGAAAAGCCGATTACTACGCTTCCAAGTGATAGAAGTTGGCATAGAAGAGCTGAGTAGTAGACTTCTGGCAGTTAAAATGTTAAACAATAAAAGTTCCTTACACCTGAACACCATATGCAGATTCAATATATTGTTTTGTGTTTAATCACTATAATATAAGAAATTTTCAATAACATTTTGCTATCTTCATACTATAATACCAGAAGGTACTCAAAACATCAATACCAATCGACACACATTTTCTGAGCTGTTTCTATTATAATTATTATCACGGAAATTCTTCTTCTAGATGTATAGCTGTTCGTTAATCGAAAAAATGGACAGATTCTAATAAAACAAAGTTTCTACGAAGTCTTTGGAAATTCGAAGAATTTTTGGATTTATTTGTCTTTTAGTTAAAGTATTTCGAACAGATTGAGCAGAAGCAATTGTAATTGGTACAGGCTAAGTCAAGTGACTCAACTATGTTAGTTTTAATACCATGGTTCGATTACGTACAGAAAGTTGACCTAATACACTTATCAAGATTATTAATCGTGCCATAATTGAAAACTTCTCTCCAGAACTTCCATTGACCAAAAACTTTTTCCCACAAATATATCGTTCATTCTCTTTTTCTTCTTGACAATAAATAACAATTTTTGATGTACTGTTATTAGTTTTTCTGTACTAAGCAACTCTTACTTTCTTATTAGTTTCAACAATATATAATAACATTTTATAACTATAAAACATACATGTGTTTAGTTTATTTCGTATCACTGTGTCTGATCGGAAACTTTTTACCAAAAATTGTATATGTAGATATCAGATAAAACAAATGAAAATCTTTGACAAAGGAATGGTTGATTTTGAACGATATAGTTCTTGATCTACCAATAACTTTTAACTTTTCTTTCCAAAACCAAAAATATTGGCTGTACAAATACACAATTCATTATTTTTTATACTTGAAAAAGGCAATTTAAATGACACAAATTACTATATCAAACTTCAATTTGTCGCATGTCGAAAACGTGGGAATTGTTCTAATAAATCAACCACTCCAAAAATAATAGATTATTTTGAAACCAGATGAACATATGTATTCTAATCTTTCTCCTAAACTTAATAAAAACCCGAAGTATTTCTACACTAATGCACTCCATTATCAAATTGAAAATGTTCCACCTACAATGAAATCCTCGAATCCATAGGGATGACCAGGAAACAGGTTCGTATTGACAACCATTTGCGTTTTCATTACTTTCTATGAAAATTAAATTTCGTTTCGATCTGGATGCCGTTTTTTCGCTATTTTTCTTTTTTTATTTCTCTTTCATTTTCTACGAATAACCTGGGTCCATTATGAAAGTGTATCTCGAAAATCGTGATTCTGCCGCCTATTAGATCTCGACTGGCCGTACGTTCGAATAAAAACGTTAGGGGAAATATGGGCGCTAGTTACGGGTCGATAAGTTCGCGGTTCTGTACCGCGTGCATCACGCGCTATGGCAAATACTTTTTCGCCGCGTGGAACAATTTTTTCGCGTCTGGTGTTCCTGAAATTACACTTTTCAAAATACGTCCGTATCTTTGACCGGCAACAATTTTAATAGATGAACCCCGAGCCTGTTGTAGGTTAAAAAAAAAAGAAAAAAGAAAACACACATACATACACACATGCACAATGTAAAAACATTTCCGACCACGAATCACCGAAGCGATCAGTGCATCTGGAACGTGACACAAAAATGCGCGGACCATTCTAAAATTCCAATGGTTCTTCCGTATTTTGTATTCCACGCGGATTCCCTCCACCAAAAGACGCAATATCAGAGTGTGTGCCGTACTATCGCAATAATAACGAATTTCGGGTAGAATCTGGCCGAATAGGGACCACAGAATGGTATTGTTTTTGCGAAACAGTACAACGGAACAACAAAACTGCAAGTAAGAATGGGCGGATATGGTTTTTGCAAGAAAGCATCCTACGTGCAGACGAACGCGTGAACAAGTGAACACTGTGTATATTATTAATATATTGACGATGTAAATGTGCATCAGTTTTGTTCAGTTATTATCAAGATGTAGACATTTTTCGTGTATTATAAATTTGTAATATTGCGAGATATAAAGGGAACTGTGGAAAAAGTTATTATGAGAAATTGGGAAAAGAAAGAAGGATATTGTTATGTCATGGACTTTGATCAAACAGTATTGTTGCGTTCCAAACGTTATTCTTACGGAACATCATGGGGTTGTAAAGGCATGTTTTCACTCGTTTGTGCCGAATTCGGAGATGCTGTGGATTATCGGATAATTAAACTCTTTGATCTGATTGATACTGTAATAACCGAGGAAAATTTTAATGGACCAACCGGCGCCCTCTTATTTTTTCGTAGATATTGTTACTATTTCTTGATAGGTATGGAGGCCCTGATACTACAATAAATGTTGTTATGTGTTGTACTAAGTTTGCGTTATTTGCGATATAAGTACGTTATCTGTGATTCTCCGATCTGTGTTCTGTTCTGTGGCTGCTTTATTTGTATTTTTTAGTAGTAATTACTTAACTACTGTTTTATGTTTGACTGCGTTTACTATTTTATGAGCTGGTTTTGCTATTAACAAGAGTGTTTTATATTTTCAAAAACTTTGACACAGAAGAATATTTTCAGATGGAGAGTATCATTTTTTTGCTCCATCTTCATCCGTATCAGACGGACATCGCATTTTCGCTTTGTTTCAGCATTTTAACGACAACCTTCTGTCCATCTGATTTTCAAAAGTCAAAGAATCCCCAAGAGCGACGTGTGAATGTAATGTTTGGGAAACAGAGATTCTAAAAGAACATGCACAGTCATGCTAGCTAAGTGGCTACCGTTGAGTGTTGTTAGCATTCACATTTACGGTTGTGAGCTTAGCGGGAGTGCTTAAAAATAGAATTTTTATCAGTGTATCGAACTTAAAGGAAACAAACTATATTTTTACATATCGCATGAATAATGTAAAAGTTCGAAATGAAGAGATTGGAAACCTATTTCGAAATCTTTTGTACAAAAGCATTTTACAATGTTACTTCCTGGTATTTGGTTTGAAATCCTTACAAAATCCTTAATATATCCGCGTCAGATAATAGAGTACACGATGATACGTCCATGTTGTACGAAGTATACCGATATATACATAACATACGTTATGTTAGGGGTATATGTGAAGATGAAAGCTTTTGCTTTCACCGAAACTGTAGAATAGCGTGAGATGTCACGACTATCACTATCTCTATCCAGAATTAATGCGATAGAGTTGTGTCGAGGAAAGGGGGAATTACGTAGTAGCAAAAAGATTGTACTTTGTGTACACGAAATTCAGTGAAATCATATTAGCAGTAAAACGTATATGGTGAACATTTAAACAGGGATAAAATTTCAAAAATACTGCCATTCCTATTTATGCTATCTATTAACGCGAAAAGCGTTATTAATAGACCGACATCTTCGTTATAAGGTGGAAAAACAAAAAATTTGGAAATTTAATCAATCGTATTTTTCTGTTTAACTATTTCGATACTTCTGATGAATTGAATTTGGTGTATCAATTAAACGTACCAATATTGTACGAATGTACTAACTCCAAATCTAAAATTAATACCCCTCACGTATTAAATTATGTTACGATCTTTCTCAATTACCTAACAAAAAACTAAATTGCACACAATTTATCTTCAAACTGCTTCAAATTGAATCGACAATTAATACGTTATCAAGGAGTCATGATAAAATTTGTTAAAATACAGAATACAAACATACATTTAAACGATCATTACAAAAGTGCTTAGATAAAAAGAAAAAAGAAAAAGAAGGAGAGGAATTAACATCGGATACTCTAAAGAAGTCTATGAGATACTAGATTGAACATATAAAGCCGGCGCGTCACCTCGCCGTTCAGGAAACCTGATAAACCCGAAAAACTTGCCCGACCCATAACGATGTAAATGGCCGCTGGAAATTTACATCGCTCTCCTCCACTGTTGAAAATTTTGCGGCTCGGCTAGCCAGTCTTTTAAAACATGCACGTTCGATTTACGCGTCCGCCCTTTGAACACCACTGTCCCCAAAGGCGATCGTTGATACAGGAAACACCCGGAAGCACTCCCACTCGTACCGTATGCAGCAGCTTACACACGCCTCTGCCAGCCTCGGCTCGAGAGACCCCAGCCAACGCCAACGAATCTCGGGCACGAGGTTATTAAACCGACCAGCTACATCGAACTACACCTCTTGTACACAAAGTAGCCGCGATCCAATTATCCGACGTGCAAGATCGATCCACGTGATCGATAGCTAACTAATCCTCCGCCATTTCGCTCTTGTTTCGCACGACGCCCACTCTCCACTGGTTGCTGATTTCTCAAGCATCAATCCTGTGTATTTGGCTGAACATTATAGAATTTCTCGCGTATCATTTTGGTAATACGACGATTATCTTCGTCGCTGAAACTAAATTCCTCACGACGATTCCCCACGATTATATGGATTGGGAAACTTCAAGTTGTCACTGATTAGTGGATTAGAATGTGTACGATGATGGCATGTCAGGCTAATCGTGGATAATTCGACTACTCGATAAGGGTGAATAATTTGGTTCACGAATTGTGTAGGTACGTTTTCACGTGACGCTAATAGTCGTAATTTTTGCTGTCACGATGTCGTGATAGTTTGTTTTCCTCTATGTTTTCGCGCAATTTAACGCCACATTCTTGTATGGCATTAAATCATGAGTTTTAGTTGTGATCGAATTGGAATGGGATAGTCTGATCGTTACAATATGACAATGAAAAAATATTAATCTTAAAGGTTACAAGGGGTGAATATGCACTCCTAGATGAGCAGATATTTGTAAAAAGAGTTTGTTCGTAATATTGAAAATTAACGTTAAATGTTCTTTTTTACATCAACGTAGTCTGCTTGATAAGAAGAGCTTCAGAAGAGCCACATGCAGCAAACAAACAGTCTTCACGATAAACGTTAATAAATATTGGGAAACAATTTGATTGTTTAAAGATGTGTGTACAAACCAGGACCTACGATCACTTTCTGCTATTCAGTAAGATCTAGCCACACCGTAGGCACTCATTGTCAGTATAATGATATGCGAGTTCATACACAAATGATATTTAACCCTAGCACGATCTTTGGATATTTTTCGAACCATCACGGTTTTATTCCTTTAAGAACTTCTGTCATTATAAAAACAAAAATGTAATAAAATTATTCTTAATATGTTTGTTTCTGTTCTCTTAACATTATTCTAAAAGTTTGTTTATTTGATTCCTATGGTGTGTTGGTAACCAAAAGTTGTTACACATTAGATCTTTAAGTCTTTTTTGACACAATTTAAACATTATAAAAAGACGAAAATCAATCATAGTTAAGTATTACAAAATAGCGAGTGATAATAAAAATGAAGGAAACAATAATTAGTATAAAATGATTAGAATAAGTTCTTCTATTAATATCAAAATGTGGAATGTTAGTACAACGACTTTCATAACAAAATTATTGTTAGTAAACGAAAGTAATAAAAAGCTACAGGAAAATGTTACAAATTTGATGGAAGATATTGGATGGATATCATCAGCTACATATACTTCAAGCCTCACAAAATTTGTGATAGGATTAATAATAAAAGCACATTAAGGTGTAAAAAAGGTATTCAAAATTTAGATGTAAAAAGCATTGTTACCAAATATATAATGCATGTTACAAGTAAATTATTTATTTTACAATAAAAAATATTATAAAAGGTACACTCTATATTTTCTTGGTCTTCTCGTTACATTATAAAATCAAAAATATGAATTTTGCATATTCGGGTCGTTTCCGACCTTAAATGTGTCGTTGAACCGAGTATTATAGCAGGATTAACAGGGTAGCAAGGTTTAAAGACATGTTAAAGATTTTATTATTTGGGAATCAATGTTGTTGAACACTAAAAGTGTTTTAGATTAAACTTAATATTACCAGTATGCACCAAAGTTTAAATTGTTTGTTTCAAATAAATTTCCATGTGACTAATTGGCAAAATAACGTGTTATCTGTCACGTGAAATCACACGAGCTCTTCGACACCTCATCTTTATTATTTCATTATTAAATTCACAAGCAAAATAATATGAATGGTAGATAATAGATCCACAAACAAAATGGCGAAAGAAGAGAAACAAAAAACCATTACCAGATATCGATGTCTGTCGCTATTAAAACACCAACAAAGAGATCCTCACAGAGAACACCTTTTTCGTTTATTAGCTTCCCTCCATTCCGACTTTCTCGTCTCTATTTTTTCTTTTGTGCCTTTCCGTCTGACACAGCCGCCAGTAATCAGCATTACCCCTGAACTTTCCTCTGACCATTCCTATCTCCCTTTTTTCTCTCTATTTCTTCTCTTTCTTCTCTCTATCTCTCTCTCTCTCTCTCCCTCCCTCTTTCTCTCCCTCTCTTTCTCTCTTTCACCCTTCATCTCTCTTTGCCTGTCTGTTAGCGTATTTTCGTAGACAGGCAGCACGTAAAATAGTGGCGCGGTGCAACGTCGAATTAACCGTGTTCATCGAAATACAAAGGCAAGACTTTGTAGACGAAGGAAGACATGAAACCTTCGTTCCCTTTGCTAATAAAGTTCTCGCATAGAACAAATAATTCTTGCACCCGGTTTATATTCAATGTACACCAGACTCAAACGATCCGTCAGCACGGGAAACGTGACGAGTGGGCTTTTCCCATTTCCCCGTGTTTTCATGATAGCTGCTTCGTCACACGCTGAGAGGAACCTAGCCATATCCCCAATCAAAATGCACCAAGAACAATCCGCGAGCGTACCCGTCGATTCCGTCGAGTTCTCTCCCTTTTAATATTTATACCTCTTCGCGCTTTTACTCCTGACTATCAACAGTAAAGACGGCATGAAACTTGTATTGCACTGTTTTATGGATATAGCTGAAGTATTTGCGGAAACGAGTGAAGAGAATAGATGAGGTATTACGCGGTGATTTTTTGATGAAATTTTAATGCCAGATCAAGGATACAGATATAAATATTCATTAGGAGATGTTTTCAAGAAGATGACCCATTAATAATGTTGTTTCAATAGCTGTATTTCTTTTATTATTGTGGGAAATATATGTGTTCAATATATTAAGTTCTCATAGTTTCGCCTTACAATTCTTCTAATGTTTGTCTTTATCTTGTAATCTTCGAAGTCATTTGAAGGTTATTATGCAAGCATATTCAAATGTATTTCTCAACCTGCTACAAGATACAACAGAAAAGAAAATAAACGTCTCCTGCATGAAAAATGAGGATGATTTTGAAAAAAGAACTAAAAAAAAAACATCAAAATTTTCTTTCACGATACTCCCCTTTGAAAACCACCTAAACTGTACTATAAAAGTTTTTTATAATATTAAAAACAATAGAGATATATAGGTGACTCCCTATAGCTGAAACACTGTATGTTTTGTCTGATTTATGAAAGAACATTAAATTTGTATCAGCGGTTTGTCCACTGAAAGAAAATGTAACAGATCTACAGTTCATATGCTAAGTTTGAAATCTTTAGACATTTACTATAGAAGACTTTATTAAAAGAAATAGGAAAAAGAAATTAAAAAAAGCAATAAAAAAGAAGCTTTCACAAAATATTTCTCCCGTATTGATACATTAATATGTCAAAATTTATTTCTAATTTATAAACCTATAATCAGTGTAGTTACTGATTTATTTTTCGTTGTATTATTTTAACTGGGAAAATTGCAAATAAGTGATAATTATGTTAGCTTATGTATTTGTGACTACAACATTTATTATTAGTACAGAGAAATATACATTATATTCAATTATTAATGATTAAAGAAATAAGTATAGGTTTATGCAGATATTTTCCATTATAGGAAAACAATTTGAGTTCAATCTCTTCTACTTTCTTGTAAACAAGAACCTAACTTGGATTTGCCATTAGAGCCTTGTTCTTATATATTTTGCTCAATTCTTAGATACTGTATGGAAATTCTTTCTTCTTATTTCTGCTACATCATTACATTTCCTTAGTTTAATCGTTACCAAATGAATGTAAATCCAGCAATAGTAAATTTTGCGTTTTTAAATAAACTATTATTTATTTATTATCTTCTTTTTAGAAATTATATAACGTTAAATAAATTCTAACAAAATGTACAAAGACTTTTTTGACTGATAAAGGAAAATCGACAATTCGAAAGTTTAAAGACATTTAAAACTTCGTACAAATGTAATTCAAATGGGCAATAATGAAACCATTTTTTCTTTCATTAATGAAATAAGAGGTGAAAACATCCTTTCAAAGAAATTGTAAATTTTCATAGTCTCGTAAATATTTACAAAATACTTTCATGCAAGTTATGAGAAAGAGTTAAATAAATTCTTATATTAATAAATACAAAGACATTTTTAACCAAGTATATATAACATATTCACACACTTAACGAAAATTATTTTATCCGTAAATTTTTTTACAATATTAAAAAATTTCTTTCATCAGGGAACGATAAAAGTTCCATCGAGGATAGAAGAAATTCTGTCTGTACATAACGTGATGCTATTTCTATAAAATATGCAGTTTATGTAGACTGAACCTTCTAAAAGTATTTAGAAACCCTATCCAAGCGATAAATCTCATTCGATTAAGTAACAACCTCTGGGCTTATTTCAAGGCGGTGTATTAACTTCCAGTACTCTTAGTACCATCCTCTCCATGAATATGCAAAGCGTGCCGACTATATACGGGGAATCATAAATGTTAAGGGTGTCACTGAAAATCAATAGTTTAGGGTGCAACCTCTCGTCCCACCTGTTATTAACAAGTTTACGTACGCCAAGGCGAGCGTGTTGGGATTACTATCAATGTATACACCCTCGGCTGGACAGATTCGAGTGTGGACACTCCGCTCTTTAACTCGATTTCCTGCCAAGTGGTGTAAATGCTGTCGCATTGATCAGACGGTCGCCACAGTCATGAATGTCTTGTTTGATTTAACGGAAAGTTTTCCTTCGATTAGAAATCTGCTGGAGTATTGTCGCAGCTTGCGTTTCCTTTGGTCATTGTTGTTAGGACAATGGATTAAGCTAACTTTGCGATACGGTTAACGCGTTTACTATTTTTGAGGATTTGAATATTTCATTTTGTAGCATGTTATTAATTTTACAATGAACAGGAACGCGAAACGCTTAATTGGGTTTCAACCTATCAACGAGTTAACTCGTCATTTGTTCGATATCACAATGCCGATAGTTTATTTATTAATGAATTTTCTCATTTTTGAATTATACTTTTTTGCTTGTATTAAATATACTATGCACCATAATCACATTTGAAAAGGCTAAAATAATTTAACTATTTATACTTTTTGGCTAATTTTTAGTTATAAATTGCAGAGATTCAATTTTTATTTGAGAGGTGAACGAAGTTAAAAGGTGAAGTGCCTGGCCTCTAAATAACATGGCAGTTAATCAATGCTTAACTCACTTGTGAGGTATATGTTAAGCTCCACCTAAGTTCCGCGAATTCTCCCCCAAACAGTCCTACGCACCATATAAAAACCGAACAGAGAATACAGAAGTAGAAGTGTTGTCTGTGAGAAGGGTCAATATCGTTATTTCTGTCCTAAAATCTACTGCCATCATTAAATTTGCACTTTGTACTTTTACTAAAATCTAAATGTTTTAGTAAAAATACTGACACTTCACGACACTATAGCAATTCAAATAAAGTAGATCAGTAGATTAGTAGAAATCCTAACTCTCCTCTTAAGTAGGTTCAATTTTCTTTCATTATTTTTTACGTGATGTAGAATTCGTCACATTTACACTTTGTATATCGTCGATGTCTGTATTCGCAAATATTTGCGTTCGATAGTGAACACATGCGTTACACCTTGACGAAACTCATGTTAGACATCGTGGCCTAAATATCACCAAGTTAATTCTCCACCAAGTAGTAAACAGGCTACGCCATAAATCAAGTCAGTGAATGTGAACTTGTCACCCCTTGTTCAGAAATTTGTCACCTATTGATTAATACGTACACCAAGAAAGTTTCCTTAGTGATACATGTTACATGTTTCTATAACATACGGGTAGATGATAATAAAATGAGATGTATTTTTATTGGTTATCAGAATGAAGACAGGAGAGTAGAAAAATTCACATGGAATATGTTAACACTTCGATGACCACTTGTATTATGTAAAAATTTGCACATTTTACGAGTTTACAACTTTCTATAAGTTGAACGATATGCTTGAAGATAGAAAGTCAAACGCAAAAAAAAACAAAAACAAAACAAAAAGAAAGACAGATGAAGTAAATGTGTCTTTGACCATCTTTGATTTTTCAAATTTGCATTTTATTACTCGTTATTTACATAAAAATGAGGAAATCGATTTGTTTTTTACTCACCTGGTTATGTAAATGAAGTCACCAACACATCAAGGAAAAACGCTGTCTGAATGAAATTATACGGTTTGTGATAATGACCGACAAAGTGTTCAAAAAGATATTGTACGTATAGGTGGAAACATAATAAAATATTAGTTTTTAATTAACTTAATTTTGATCATTTTGATTAGCTACATTTTCCAAATCTTTTATCGATTACATACATTTTTTGAAAATTTCTGCTATTTTATTATTATTAATTCATAGTTCATCAGACTTATTTTCCCAACTGTTTTAAAAATATACAATAAATTCAAACTCCAACAAAAGTACATGGATATTTTGGAATATAAACTGTACATTGTCCAATAAGAAGCTAACTATAAATTATATATAAATTATTTTTTATCTCAATTTATTCCAAGAATGGGCTTACACAACATCGACTAAAAGAACATTTGACGCGTTCAAATCAGCATGAGAATCTATTCTATTACAATCAGTTAGCAATCCAATTAAAATAGGTTCTTTCAAACGTCAGCTATCTCTATTGAACATCAGTTGTTGGTATTCACTGGTACTACGAGTTAAAAGTTACACTGTTAAATTTCAACTCGTCGCTATCGTGGAAACAGTCCCTAGATGGGAAATTTCAAATCGATGACATTCTTTACTACCGATCATAGGATTCTATCAGTAAGTATCTCATTCCCGGCCTTTACATGTCGTTTGAAGCGGACTTTCTGAAATTTTCAACGAGATGCTTGATATCATCGGGCCACACGCGCAAATAGCGCAGTTTCTTTGTACTGGCGAGCCTTTGATCTGGAAACAGGATATACAAGCGACATGTTTATACATGCTGCAGAATATTCGCGGATACGAGGGAGTATCATGTATAATTTCATTCAAAGCGTTTAATCAATATCGACTCGCGTATTTAGCTGAAATTCGACGGAATATACATTGTGCTGAACTACTGTCGTTGATTAGTGAAAGCGCAGCAACCGGCTACCCTCTATGCGTATATGCCCCTCTCGTTCTTTTCACGATTTTACGATCAAAACGTGAAACAGTTATGTTTTTTCTTTGATACGTATACTCGTGTGTTTGGCGAATGACCATGGGAGTGCTGCACAGAAATTTCATCGTTTACATTCCACTTGCCTTTCACAAGAATTTCCAAATTTCAATTCGTTTAATATTGCTGATGATTACATTGCAATTTCGCAGAAAATTCCTGTTACAAGCATTTAAACTGTTTTTTGAAGCTTGATAATTTTTAGCTATAAAGTTGGTGAAATTTCGTGATTTGTGGTAGCATTGAATTTTGATGTATTTAAAGTTCTCTACATTTATGACTTCCTAGAATTCGAGTAGAATTCTTTCTCTGCTTTAATGAAACTTCGTTAAAAATAAACCAACAGTTCTGTTAACACTCTAAAGTCTGTCTATACATATTTGTACATTTAGTACGGTTTATAATGTCAAATTTGTACTGCTGACAATATCTAACTGCCCCAATATCTAACTTCACCAATATGATCTGTAAAATTTTTATTTCATTCATTTCTCTTGTTATTAACACTTAAAGGGGTCTTTTACTGTAGACGTTAAAAAGATAGAACTTTTCTTTTTAATAGATGCGTTTAAAAACCTGCACTGTCACAAAATTTAATTATTCTTCTCTAATAAAATTTGTAAATACTACTGAAATATGAGTGGTATGTACCAAATTTTGATGGAAAAAATTGTGTAGCTGCTTTATAAAGAAATATCAAAGTTTTACAATAAGGGGCCCTCTTAAAAGGCGGGCTTTTTTATTTGAAGATATACTCAAACCTGCTAAAAATAGTTGCGTTACCTGGTCATTTAAAATATTAACGTGATAAGTATGTGTATTATGTTACAGATTACATTAACCTGTTTAGGTTTACTGTACTAGATACGATACGGCCCGTAAGTTTCATGTTATCGATTAAGTGTTATACCGAGTAAAAGGTATAAACAATACCAGAAAAAATAGGAAAGTGTATAATTAAATATATTAAATATTTAAAATAAATAGCTTAAAATTAAATCAGTGGCGAATTACTTGAAGTTCTATGTATTTACATTGCCATGGTAGAACCTGATGTTGAATATCATATCGCTTAATTTTATTAGGTTTTATTAAATTTAATTAAACTCGTAATTATTATTTGTCAAGAAAATGCAAACAGAAAATTTTGTTAAATGTTCACAGTAAAAAAATCCCCATAAGCATCATACAAAAAAAAAATTGAAGCAAGTTAAAGATCTAAATGTGATCCATTTTGCTAATCATTAAATTTAATCCTAATCCTCTTGATAGCGGACGCATCGAAAGTCAATGGAAGACATGATCGAGTAGTCTGATATGACTGTAACAGAAATACATACATATATACTTTTCGACCGTACAAATCACTTCACGTAGGGCTGATATCGCATGACTCGACGGTAGAAGTAGGTCGTCGCGTTTCTGGCAGATAGGATCTTTTCCAGCGAAAGACAGGAGCGGGCTAAGGTATCGACCGAATACTCGTCGGCCCGAGAAAGAAAAGGACTCGGTGAAAGTCGAGAGTGCACCTTGAAAGGCAACGCGATGGTTACGGATTCATCATTCCCACGTACAATAGGAATGTCCACGTCCGATTTGTCTCTCGTCGATGTCTTATTTTCTTTTTTTCTTTCCCTCTCGTACGAGGAACGACGCGAATTCGAAGGGATTGGGAGAAAAGGGTTGTTCGATACTGATTGGAAAATAGAAGAAATTGATTTGAAATCGAAGCATAATATTTGTGATGAATTGATTGCTTTAAAATTACACTAATTTTGGATAAATTTCTTCAAATTCTGTTGAAGAAATAGGCAATAACTGTATGGTAACTTTAAAAATGTAATCTTGTAAATTTGTATATATACTGTAATAATATAATGGATCCAAATGAGGAATAGCAGGATTTTGATATGGAGTATTTATAAAACTTTAACAACGACAATAGGTCAACAGCAGTTATAATGCACGCTATTTTAGAATCTAGAACGCTTTCTGTGGGAAAAATGAGTGTATATATGTTTGATGTTACTCCAAGAGGAAGCAAAATATTCTGAGAAAAGCTGCTTTCTTGAAGAAGAATATGGAACTGCGGTCGGTTGATAGAAAGTGCGTTTTGTTACGTCTCAGGAAGTATGAATGTCGCGTGTATTTTCAACTAACGTTAGACGCTTTTGTACACGATAGAACATTTTATTCTACACTTTTACGTCGATTATTTGTATTATTGTAAAATAAACGACAGTGTACCTGAGCGTGTAACAGATAATATAAATTTAAGGGAAGATAATAACACGATAATTCTTTTCTACGATTGTATCGATGTATCTATAGGATGAGTTATAAACAATACAACACATCAATATTTTAAAATTCTTCAAGGTATCATATAACCTCGGCCAAAATTATTAGGTACTTTTATTTTTTCAACTTACTGCGATAACTATGGCTTAAAAATTTTTCTATTGTTCATCATTAGACTGCAAATTCTTATGCATTTATAAGAAATATAAAAATGCAAAATTGCATAGAATACATGTAATATGAAAAAATATATAAAATATTTAAATAAAGGTACTTTTTATATACCTGGTAGATGAAACACTTTTCTACTGAAGTATTTTCCATTTTCTTTAACTATATTCTCAAAGATATAAATTTGCATAAAAATTCGCAGTGTATTCATCATCCAGTTCAAAGGAATTTTAAAGCAGTTGACAAGGTTTAAAATGAGCTAAAAGTACCTGAGCCATAGTTTACATTTTGTATTTCTTCCTAGATTTCACAGTCTGCTATTAGTACTCTCTGCTAGTACGCTTTAGTTTGTCTTTAGTACTGCTATTAATATTTTGAAAGTTAGAAAGGTTTTCTTAAAATGTCCCAAAAAAAGACTAAAACTAATGACCATCGACGCAAGTTACTTCCCTTTTAAAACAATCGGGTAAATGAAAGAAATTGCTGTGATTGCATTCACAAAATTAACAAAAAATTAACAAAAAATGATTGTTTTCCCATTTCAGTAGCTTGATTTCTTCCTAACATTAAAATATTTATAAACAATTTACATTTTACGGGGTGCCTAATATTTTTAGCCAAGATTGTACGTCATTAATCTACTCTGCCACTGACTATGAGATCAGAAATACAAATGGGACTGCTGATATTATCGAATTTTCAGTTTGACGTTTCTTCTCGCTCTAGTAAAGATACTTAACAGAGATTTTTAAATATTTGGTTTCTCATACAGTTCATCTCATAAATTAAACAATGGAATAGCCTACGATTCAAAGATAACACATCTAACACATTCACAAACACTTCCTCACCTGTTCTTTCAAACATCAGACGAAACTCATCGATTTGAAATCGGGAATGCTAAACACCATTTGAACGCATACCATAAACCCTCTTCATTGGATGACTTTGAGCGTGTGAGATCAAATCGAACGTTGTCTCGGCAATCGTCACACTCAATCGTTATTACATACCCATGTCGAAGCGAAGCGTTCTGGAAGATAGACAGGACAAGCGAACTGATCGAGTCTATTTCAAGAAATTTGGTCACCGCGACGATTAACCGCTTCGCGCTCATCCAAATATACCCCAGAACCGATGGAAACGTGAGCGCGAGAGAGCAATATGCACGGCGACCTCGCATTTCCCGATTGAGAGCTGCGTACCGCCTGCACCTGCTGTACTATCCGTTTTAATTTGAAGTCATTTAATCAATGCGCCCAGGCGGCATTGAATCAAAACGTCCAACCGGTCCGTTACCAGGGGCCGAATATTCTCCACCCTTTACGCACGTGCGTACGTGAATACACGTACACATTTGTATACGCGAGTACACACACACACACACACACACACACCGTTCACCCTTCTACACCGAGCAATGAATTAATCAGTCAGAGTGATGAGGGACGTGTCACAGTACGTTTCTACATACCGATGCCAGAGAAACCACGCGCGATTCTACACCATCGCTCCACCGATTTGCTCACGGACGAAAGCGACGCCACGCGGGGAGAATGGATCGAGGGTCATGACGTATTCAGAGATGCTGTTAAAGATTATTGGTAACATGCTCGAGGTAACGTGCATGGTGATCGATTTGTGTTGGATTTAGTCGATTTCTCCCCAGGTGTAAGTGTTTTAAAGAATGATTTTGATAATCGAAAAGTGTGGCTTTTTATTTTGTATTTTATTAGGGTATTCAAGTGGTTGGGGAGGGACAGTGTCTCATCTGTGAAAGAATAACGCGTTTGTTTCTTCCTGTTTGATATGCTATATGACTCGTTAGCGAAGTAAGACCACCTTTCAGTTAACTACTTTTACTTTACTGTTCGATTTTTCGTGTATTTCTCGCCGAGAACAATTAACCTTTGTCAGGATAAACAGAAATACTGTTTTTGAGTTTAGGATTTCATTTATTATTTGCATGCTTCAACGTACATCCTAGCGAAGGCCGGCAGAATTCCTTTATTATTTTATGTATTCGTACATAACATACATAAAAGAAACCAATCAATGATCACGGTATCCAGAAAAAGTGAAAGAAGCTGTGATAGAAGTTAAATCTAAAGATATGATTATACGTCAAATTGCAAAAATGTATAGAGTACCTTACATAACTCTACAAAGGAATAAGCAGTGTCAGTTGGTCTCATCTTCAATGAATTATTTTATCCTCAAAAATTCTGTTATGAAAATTTCAGTGTTTTTCTGAAATTTTTCAGTTTCTTTTTTAGCTTTTGTTTACAGAAGGAAGGTTTACAAGTTTGTTTTTATAATTTATTATTAATGTTCAAGCCAAATAAGTACTAGGTACAAATTTATAATAGAAAATCAGCTTTTTAGTGTGTGATTATTATTTTTTTATCATTAAACGGAAAATGACCCAATTCGCTTTCGTTGACCTTAGAGTTTGCTCCTTTTTGTTCTTAACAGTCAAAGACTTGTCATGAAATTAGAGTTTCCTGAAAATCAACTAGATGTCGGTTCCTAAAAGTATAACGATATTTGGATGTCTCAAACCCTGATGGAAATTTCTAACCATTGCTAAACTTTCGGCACATCGCATATTCGATTAGATATTATCTTACTTTCTTCATAAAAAAAAGGCGCAGCGAAGGTGCATTGAAAAGGTGTTCGCGACATCGATTAGATACCCTGATGGCAATTAGAATATTTCATCGCAACCAATCAGCGTGTCAGAAACTTCAGCAAAGATTGAACAGACTACTGAAGTGTCAATTCTTCGACAACATTCATTCGAGTTCATTGATATTCTCTAAAAAAAGGGAGGTCCTCAAATATTCCGCAGTTGTCGATCATTCGGGATGACATATCATACGAAGTAGGCATTCGCTTATTCTGACTAGTAGAGATAATACAAGAGTAAATCATACAACGTCTGAGATCACTTCGTATCAGCACTTGGTCCACCACTTACTCTATCGTCTTGAAACAGTTGCACGAGATTTGTTTGGCGGATAATACTTGCGAACGCGAGATCAAACATTCGGAACGCAATACGGTACGTACAAGGCGTGCATATAGCGAGAGTGGTTCATTTAACGAATTAAATTGTATTTAATTCTTGATTGAAATTTTATCTTAAATTATTTTAAATTAAATTAGAATATTTTGCAATAACAGTTTGAATAAATTACTCGATTAATTATTAGCTACGCTAATAACAAGTTAAGTGATTTTTGTGAGTTAATAGATTAGGAATGATAAAAGAAGTTTAAAAGAACAAACTGGAAATTGTATAATAAATACGAAGACTAATATTTAAGTGTAAAAGTGTATCATAATAAAAGTGAAAAATATAAGTAATACTACTGCCAAGTTATATAAAAGTTGTTCCCAGCAAGTATTCTATATTATGTATGGTTACGAATGTAGAATTCTAAATGTGGAACACAATACGGTCAGGACATTTGGGAATATATGTATGTGCGTTTCCAATGAATACATTCACCATACAGATGTAGCTATAATTGGTATTCAATTTAGTTACATGTATATTATTGATGCTGCCTTTATACGAGACAGAAATATGTAATATTTCTAAAAGAATCTAACCTGCGAATTTAAAAGCATGTATTATAGTAAAAACTACCTAAGCATGTATTATAGTAAAAACTACCTCGCTAAGATCGTAATGTAACTTCAGTCTCTATACTTGCACATTTATATATGTATATGTAAACCTCTATTAGGGTTTCATAAATAAAAAAGAAAGAAAAGAAAAGTGTAATAGTATCGTTCAATATGTATCATTCTAGATTGCAATTTCCACTAGACAAAACGTTAAATTCAGTCTTTAAATAAAATTCTTCAATAAAAAGATATTGCATATTTAACTCTTGGTCGACGGTTCCTGGGTCCATTCAGACGCGAGTGTCTCTTCTGTATTGTTAAGAAAATAACAAACAGAGTTAAGGAAGAATTTACAAAATATAAAAGATCTGAAGTATACATTGGAAGATTCAATTCGGACCCAAACGGACCCAGACAGAGTATTTCGAGCAATCTATCTAACGTTCCTCTGTCCAAAAGTTAATAAACAAACGCAATGAACATCTTTGCCACGATTGCATTTCTTTATCGCCAAATACAAATTATACAAAGCAGTATAATTTGCTATGATAAACAAACAAAATCAACTATAGTTACATAAATGCGTAACTTTCGAATTACAAAACACTATAAACGATTAAATTAGTCTGTAAATTTATTCATGCACGAATTACAAGCATTCCTAACCACCAAGAAAAATGAAGCAACGAAATCTTTTAACATTCCTAATTTAAAGCTTCCTCTTTGCTTTCTTTAGCATAGTTACAAAGTATTGCTTCTGATATCGCGTTCCTTTAATCTCACAACACGTTCAACCTAATTGCTAATAATTACCTGCTAATAACAGGGCAAACTCTTGACAAGTACGCGTGGCATCGAAATCAGAAACACAGGCTGCTTATTAAAGTGCATATGAAATCTATTATCTCGATGAACGTCGATCGAGCAACAGTCAAAGCTCACCGTTCTACTTCCACTAGCAAGTATCCTATTTCGATATCAATTGCTGTTCTGCTCGCATTTAAGGGCATACTCACTTTCAGAACTATGCCTATTAATACCTTTGCCACGGGATCCTACTGACCGCACCAGGTCAGAGGGAACGAACAAACGAAGGAAGGCAGAGGGGTTAGCGACCAAGCGTAAAGCATCGATAGCTTAAGCAGACCCTCTTAGATTGGTCTATGTTGGCCCGTAGAAGCCGCTGACTGGGGATTATTCAAGAGAGAATTGACCAATGAAGAAGAAAACAACAAAAGATGGGAGAACAAAGACCTCGAAGCAGGTGAAATAAAGCGAAGAAGTGAACTTATCATGTTTAATACACGAAAGTCTTCAAATGAGAATGCATGATAGGGCAATTGAAAATTGTGCAGGAAAGAAACAAGAAGATGAGATTAAAATGGAAATTTGTTATACAAGTTGGTATATTTGTTATAAAAGTTTATATCATTATTGCATAAGAGAAAATATAGAAGATACGGTGTATAGAATGAAAGAAAAATTCTCATATTGTTGGTTACTTACAATAGCTGATGATGTAAATGACAAATGGACAATAGAAAAGTGGAAAATGTAAAAATGAAATGAAAAAAAGATTTGCCAGATTATTATTGATCATTTATTTTAGTACACAGAAGTTGTTGGTACAGATAATAATCACAGATTACGTTATAATTGTTACACAAGGGAGGAACAAAAAACATACATCGGAAGATACATATCAAATACAATGAATTGAATTGTATTGAATACATATCAAATACAAGAAGTTGATTAAGAAATGAGAAGTCATTGAAAATTATGGTCAATACATCGATGATTAAAAATAAATGTGAGTATTATTATTTTAAATTTAAACTCAGCGTCAGAAAACGACACTTATGGAATGACATAATAATTAAAAGAAAGAATAAACCATTGAGGTAGGAAGAAATGAGAAACGTAAGAATGCAGACACATAGCAAGTAGAATAAATTGCACTAGGGAACGTCTCACATCACTGACTAACTCATTCTAGCGCACAGTGACTCTTAGATAAGAAAGTTCAATGAAACAATTGATCACTGATTAAGCTATAAGCGAGCATAAAAGCAAACGAATCAACAGACACGGAAAGTAAAAACAGAAAAGGAGGAATCCAGTCAGATCGTATGCTACCTATGTTAATATACGGAACATAAATGCAGAAATGGATCATCGAATCAAAGAGAAGGAGATTGGAAACGAACAGGAAGCAACTGAAGGAATCAAAGGAGAAAATGTACAAAGAAAAGGATACTGTTAAAAGATAAGGATCAAGAATGTTCAATTCTAGCGATGAATTTTAATTTTTTAACATGGTTGGAGAGTAGAATTTTGGGTTTCTGGCTATTCAGCGCTGGCAAGATCTCCGCAACCCCGTATTCTCCGCCATCTTCTGCGGGGCCACTACCGTAATGCACCTGCTCGATCAATACTGCTTACGCGGCATCGATGCACGCGCCACTCGGTACCGTTCAATCTGAAGGACATCGAACGGAATAATGTTCAGCCGGTGTTTCGGAAATCGTTTACATCGCACTTTATGAAGTCGTCGACACTTCGACGATCGCTTTTAACCATTTTCGAGCCTGCTGAAGTCTAGGTCTGCTATAGTTCAAAAGTCAAAGGATTAAGGTGCACATTTAACTGGACTGAAGTAGACGGTTCCGTGGAAATCAAACTAAGTTTCCTTAGGTAGGATGTAGTCAATGATTTAAGTAACAATTGAACGTGTATGATCTTGAAAAGTGTTCATGTAAGAGATAATTAACAAACTTGAAGATTAATTTATAAGGAGTGCTTTAAACAAGATTGTTTTGAAGTAAAAGGAGTGTATTCAAAAATGAATTCCTTTTTTTTTTTTATTAGGTATTGTTTCCAAAAATACTACAATATAATTTTCCTTATAATTAATCAGACGTGATATAAAACAGGACTGACTGATTAGGTTTGTCTTGATCTGGTATTTTGATAAATCATTGTCAATTAACAAGCTTTTCTGGACACTTATGATTACATTGCATAGCTTTATGTCATTGCATTTACGATATTATCAATAGTGTTCTTAACACTTTGACTGCAACACGTTACAACTCAGAACCATCAGATTATGCAGAGCTATATTTACACGTATGTCACTATGACTTGCTGACGCATGGCAGAAGAAAAAAGAACTGATTACAAATGGAAGTAAATAAATACTTACATATGTACAGAGCAAGATAATAAGTCTGCACGAAATAAATCACGGTGCGATTATAGTGATTGCGAAATTGAAATTGAAAAATGCGTTGTAAGCACACGACAATATCGAAATTGTTAATATACGTCATCTAACGAAAGGTCTGTTACATTAGTTTAGTAAAATAGCAAATGTATCGTAGTGAACAAATTTTATTGGTCGTATATATCGATAAACATAAAAGAGCATATATACATGCCTGTAGCAATAAAAAGGTTAACCTTCTCGTTCCAAAGAACACATATATACGTGCTCGAAAAGTGTACGAACAGATACAAAGAACTGTATATATACGTGATCAAATAATTTCTGTTTCAATCAAATAATTGTGTAAAAAGATAGTACAGTAATATAAAAAAAGTTGGAATAAAATGTATGTAGTCGAAGAATATGTTATGCCTCAGATGGCTCATATTTACGAAATAATTCATAATCAACGAAACGTGTTCTTTTCTTGATTACTGTTTTCGTGTATCGATTCGTAAGCAACGCGTTCCACTCACAACTATCACATTTTATTGTAAACGTGTCGAAGAGAAAGGGTTAATGTATTTTTATAGAGCGCTAATAGAACTACATCCCTGTGTGCAAATAAACGAATAATTCCATGATAAATTTCACAAAACAACTCCTTCAGTATAAATCCATCGCTGGAAAGTTCTCCATGTTATTCCGACAACGATTTCCAATTTAAAAAATCACTCGTCTCATTGAATTCACAGAGTCCAATCCCGTTCCCTTCTACCCAGAATCAATATTCCACATATGAATACCCCCCTACAAGCATTTCGATCCTCTCACAGACGCGCAAGTACGACGATCCACGGAAAGTACAGTCCCATAGAAGGTCCTTAATACCGGAATCGATATCGAGATACCCGTTTCCATGCGACAAGGGGGAAGCGATACGATCAGAAACGCGCGTCCCCACCAAGAAGCTCAAGGAGATAGCGAAATCCCATCTAGCCGATCCCTGGGTACGTCCAGTATTACCTATCCGCTTATCCGCCTACCCATCATTAAGACTATTAAAAATCGATGGCGGGTGAGACGAGAAGACAGGTCGTGTGTATATACCTGAGTCGATGAATATTTCTCGGCAATTCTGGAGGTTATTTAATCCCCCCTATCACGATGAGTTGACGTCGGCCAGCCTGAGGCACGATAAACTCGCACGATCTCGGAACTACAGGCGCGACGCGTGTGTGCGAACCGGTTATGGCCGAGGAATCTGTTTCTGCTCCCACGCGCCTTGTCTACCATCTCGTTTCATCGTTAGTTCGCCTTCCTTTCGAGCTTCAACCTCGTATCATCGGCTAACGTCGCTCGATGCATCTCTTCGTTGGTCGTTTGCCATTCACCTCCTCCTCCGCACATGCCAATTCTACGACATGCCCCAGGATCAGAAATTACCGCTCTGCTCGGTCAACGTGCATTGACCGGCGTGCGAGTGCAAGTAAGATGCAACGAAGCGTGACCCTTAACGCGAACTAGTCGTCCGTGACCCCCTCGGCTCTGCTAACCGTGAGCCAGAGAACTTTGAACCGATCCGATCCGCTCCGTTCCGCGAGCGGTCCTACGACACGCACGCGTGCCATCTCGTGCATCAGCCAGGCTTACGATCGCTCGTGTCGACGTGCCGAATAGGCTTCGACAGCCAGAGGAACAGTCACCGCGCGCTACCACCTCCTACCCTAACACGTGTACGAAGCTATGTGAATCGGAGCGTGGTGAGCGATGAGTTTCGTTTCAGTCACCCGTGCTCTGATTCGTAAACGTCATCACGGCTCGCAGGCCACGAGCAATTTTGATCCTGGGAAATATTTACGTGTCTACATAAATGTAGCAGAGGAGAACAGGGAGAAACGAAGGGTGGCTTGCAAAGTTTGTCCAGCATTTTTGCTGAGTACGATGGGAAGAATAGACTTGGTCCGATTCTCGGTTTGTCAAATTCGTTACGCTGTTTTGATAGTGTATAAAATTGAATGCCAGGAGCAATTTGAAGGCTTTGTTGCTTTTCTATTGTGTTTAATTGAGTTTGATTGTGTAACAGTGATTATGTATTTTGTTCATGAATCGTAAGATTAATTGATAGAAATTATATAAATCTGTATTTGAAGAACACTGTTGAAATTCGTTCGAAAAAATTATTAGTTTAGGAAAGTTGGATGTTCATGTATGAACTTTTCTAAAGAAATAAAAACCATAAGTGAAATTTAATTTATAAGGATTGTAAAAGTTAGTGAAATTTACTTTATATGGTACTAGGACAGTAAAAGGAAAGAAAAAAATTGTAAAAATTGATTGATCATATCAACGTTAAGATTTAGAACCACTGATTAATTGGATGGTGACTTTATTGTGCAGTATTAATTCTTCATAATTATCAAGACTAATTTATAATCCGAAGTATGAAGATCATCACGAGCAATTTATATAATCGACACACAATACTCATCAACTTGTACAGCAGTTTAAACAATTACAAGTAACGTAGTACCGATCATTTAGGATATCAATTATAATTGCAGTCAACATACGATAAATAGTTTTCTCACCACAATTACCATAAACTATAAAATAAGCATTTCGCCCATTAATACCACATACCATGTATATACTACTAGTCAAAACTTTAGGTTCACCGTGCATTGAAAGATACATAACATTAACACTTTCCAAACAGAACCCTTTATTACTCAAACTAATCGAAACGATGTAAATTGCTGTCGATCTCTGCATCATCAATTTCAAGTCAATATAGATAGCAGCAGATTCAATATTGATATAAATTGACAGATGGTCCCAAACTTTTAGCCAGTAATGTACGTATGTATTTCCAACAAATCTGTTCCTACATATATTCACCCCTTCTACGGTCAGCACATTTACCAAGCCACACTAGCAAAATCACTTGCATCATTTCCATTTCCATGTATCAGCACTTAATTGCCGACCGATTTTTTCCACGGTGGAAAGAAATTGATTATCCCAGTGGGTACGTAGGTCGCCGATTCAGCCGTAATACGTGACTTGGCGAAGGGTTCTGCGTCGTGCTTGCTGCCACCCGTTCCACGGCTCTCGACCCAGGAGATTGCGCTATTACGCTTCCCGGACAATCAGTACGAGACAAATGAGAGGAATACTGATGCGGACCATGGGACCCGGCCGGCGGGAATGTTGAAGAAGAGGGAGACGGCCACGGGTACCGAATCCTGAGGGGGATGGATGAACACCAACAGAACCGTCCTCGATGTGGCACATTGCGAATGGGCGTAAAAAAGAAAAGAAAGATAAAAGAAAAAAAGGAAGAGAACACATAAAGGAAAGAGAAAGAAAGAAAGAAAGAAAGAAGAACTCGCCGTTGACCAAGGACATTTGCATTTGAACAACGAGAAGAAGAGAGAAAGAAATAATTAGGTGCATGGTGAAGTGACTTTCAATTGGGGGTGTACCGGGGGCTTTTTCCTCCGGCTCGTCACTTGTTCCAACGGCAAAAGGAAAAGACGTATACCTAATCTGAAAAGAGGACTTCTGCTAATTGCATCCTGTCTAACGTCGCTCGTTAGCCGACATCCGTGCCGGTGAGGGACGACACGGCTGCAAGGAGGTGGGGGGCGGGGGAGAGGGAGGAGGTGGATACCGGGCCAACGAGAGAAACTTCGTGGCTTCGCTCGATAACGGCGAAAGAGGAAAAGCACGTCGGGAACGTGAACTGTTCGGAGAAAGGGAAGAAAGTTGAAAGTGGTACTTATCGATGCCGCGCTGATATTCATCCGCGAAGTGGTGTCCAATTAAATTTACTCGGAGAATCTTTTCGTATCGGCATCGTTTTGTACAGGGAGAAGGGTTTGGACTGTGCTGTTAGTGCTTAAAGAGACGACTTCGCTCGGATAAATGAGTTGTAGGTGAGAAATAAACGCTGCATTTAGCTGATGAAATTAGGGTGTTTAATCGAGGAATCTGCATACTTTGAATTGATCATAGCGAAGCTCTAAACTAGCATTTAATAAAATCATAGGATTTTGCCTGCTTGCTTTTTCTTGTTCTTGTATACATTACATGTGTCGTGTACTCGCGTCGATTTGCAGTATGTTGCAAACTTAGACTATGAGGAATATTTCGGATGATTTTTAACGTGGCCTGAAGCGGTCACGTTGTAGCTTATCTCGAACGTTATGGTATAAAAACTTGGTAGTTCGTTCAGTGCTCGGACTGATTCTATATTTTGTTGTTTCGTGGTTAGCGTTCGGAATGATACTGATTGGAAAAATCGGAGGAAGACACGCATCTCAGTTACTGAGGGCGGAGTTAAAGTTGGAAGTGAAAAAATGGGAGAATAAGAAATTTATTATTGGTCGTAGGGTGTTTCTCAAGAAGATGGAGAGAGGGTTAAAAAGGATGGTAGAAGGTGGTGGTAGAAAGTAATGGTAGGAAGTGGTGGTAGAAGGATGAGGTGTCAGAGTTTTGGGAATTTTCGGAAAAAGAGAAGATCGGACATTAGAGAAAGAAAGCAATAGTTTTGTAATTAGAAAGTCGGACAATGGATAGTAAACTGAGTTCTGGTGGTCGTTTGAATATGAAATTACCGAGGGTACGCGCTTAATGACGGCCCCGGTTAATCCTACGGGTCGCGGATTCTTCAGGCCCGTCTTACAATATCTTTAGAATATTAAATAAAAAAAGAGAAAGGCTCAATCCCGAATAAAGCAAATGTTCGGTACGGAACAACATGCTTGTATGTATTAGAACTTAGGGTACAAATTTATACATTTGATAAGTAGAAAATTAGGGGATATCAAAGGACATCTGTAATATCGAAAGTACAATTTTACACGCAATAGTAGAAATTATATTTTAGATAAATTAAATAATTTAAATAATTTTAGATAACTTAAGTTGAACATTACGTTTTGTATTATGTGTATACCTACTTGGTGTAATAAAGACATAATAGGAATAGTAATAAGTTCACTTACACAACTAAGAGATAGAGAAACTAATAATGTAAATTTGACAAAAAGAAGTGTTACTAAATTTAACAATAATGTAGAATAAAGTTTCTCAAAATGAGAGATCTATCAAATTGGTTGCTAATGCGTTAAGCGAAGATGATCAAAGTTGATTTCCAACAGAAAAGAAATTTATTCCCCTTCATTCCTATTTATTACATCTTCTCTGATTACGTTAAAATTCGATCCCCGCTATGTACAAACTCGATACCCAAAAAACGTTGTTTACATGTTACGCCGCGTTCCGTGCCAGCGGGCTCGTTCGATTTTTCTCGCTTTCCAGCCGCTGCGCAATTTCAAACCGTAATTTTGGCGAACGTACTTGAATGAAATTTCAACCCCGGTGATAGTCGATCGTTTTTGCATTTATAACACCGCTGCACCAGCGAACAGAAAAAGGCACATATATTTTGGGTGAACGAAATGAAACACGACCGCAGAGAAAGGCCTTTTATCCCTTCGAAACGACCGAAAAATTCTTCAGTTGTTTAATTAATAGAACTTCAATTCACTACTTGTAAACGAGCTAGTCGTCGGCTTCGTGTCTTCAATTAACACTTTTGCACGTGTATCTCGAGCGACCAAGCGATGAACCTCACGCACCTCATTTCCGCCGTGACCATTACTGTCACCTCCTCCCACTAACCTCCTCTTCAACGTTCCGCGGCTTGTTCGAGTTTGATACGTTTCAACGAACGTGTGGTATTTTCGAAGCGACGCGACCGTACGAACGAAGTTAGTTTCATATCCGGTGTGGTCTCTAAAGCTCTCAGAATCACGCCACCCACGCTCTGCTGTCAAAGCGCTACCATCGACCGATCTGAAAGGAGTAACCTGACATGCCATGTCGTCCTTACACGCGAACCTGCCGTCGAGAATCAACCCCTTTTCTTTCACCATCGACCGTCTCTCGCCACCACCACTTTCTATTCTCTCCTTCTTTCTCCATACTGCTCAGCCCTTGGTTCTTTCCGTTTCTCACTCGGCGATCGTCAACGCAGCTAGAAGTATGGTTGTTCTGTACCAACTCCTCGTGTCACCGGACCACTTTAACCGCTTGACAAAACGCCTCGACCTATCGGGAAAAATCTCAGTTCTGACCCTTGTTTCTGACCGACGAGGGTGCGCTGACCGCGTATCCCTTCATCCCTACTCGCGTCCCACGAACCCCTTGCCGCACCCGATACGGAGATTCGCTGGTGAATTATCAGGCCTTGCAGACCGGCACCATTAATGGAGCAAAAGCTAATACGATGGAATGGTCTGTCGATGAACTTTGACGACGGGGTGACCAGAGGAATGTAGAGTCTGTCGTATAAGAACGTATCTTCGATTAAAGTGACCACTTTCAATTTGGCTCGTTGGAGATTCTAGGATTTGTTGAAACCAGGTATTGCAGGCAATGTTTGTGAAGAACTATTATCTAAATTTAGGAACAAAACATACTGTTCTGTACTCAGTGAACACGTACTACAGTACCATAAATCCAGCATTTAACAGACTTGTGCTATTAAAATCTTTTTTCATGTACATACATTCGCGCCCATAATTCATGCGACACCTTATTATTTTACAATAAATTAAGTCTAGAAGAAAGATTTACTTACTTATATTTATGGAATATATTTTTATTGATATGGTTGGTATTTTATTCTAATTAATGTAGAAAAGATTTAAATATTTATGACGAGGTTCAACACCAATTTTTGGCACGAAAAACTGTTGCCAAAATTGTAAAATATGGAGGAATTAGTATTTTTGTACTTGTGACGAGCTTGGTAGTTAGATCTGTTGTAATAAATTAAAACGAAGCAATAACGAATTTCGACACAATGCAGAGGAACCGGAATTAAAAAGAGATAAATGTACGTGAAATAGTGATTCCTAAAAAATTACAGGAATTATACCTACGTTTACGTGTACACGTGTATTTAAATACAGAGACCTCTAATTCTCAGTGTCATTTACGTCACTAGAAGATTGGATCTTTGTAAAATGACTGCAGTGAACGCTAAGCGATTTGCAAAGCGTACATAGTGTCTTTTGCAAATGCACTTAAGCAGAAGCAGTAGCGTGTACGTAATAGTAACAATTATTTTTATGCATTTACACTACACGAAATACAGTATCTGAATATTAGGTTTCATAAATGAAAAACGAGTATCACCTCGCAACTGCAAAGGATTAAACTAGTTCACTAGTACTTTATTCATCATTTTGCATTTCTTAAGCCTCGTGCACCTTCCTCGCGAGAAAACACGAGATTTTTAGAAGAAGATAAAGCAACTTTTTTTCCCCATTTGTGAATGAACGTTTACCATTAATAATGCCCTATTGCATCTCACGTAACAAGAGAAATCTGCACAAGAATTACATGAAATTACTCGAAGAGTGATGGTAGTAGGTGGCTAGAGAATGTGCTCTCCCTTCCAAGGGATGTCTACCCTCCTCGAGTGCGTCTAGGAAACACCAAGAGAGGTCTAAGAGGAGGTCTAATTTCAAATCAATTTCTGCCCTTCTGAATATTACAGCGACTTGGGGAAATAAATAAATGCTGAACTGAACAAGCTCAAGGGTTTGCCTCCTCTCTGATTTACCCTCGTTGTTTCACGCTCCACGGTATGCCGGGACACGCATTCGATACATCGAACTTCTTAATCACGTCAGTAGTGGATAAAAATGGCGAGCTGGGGTTCACCAGGACACGCCATGTTTCTCTTTTATATTTATCAGCAGGAGGTTAATTTATCCAAACGTAATGTGTCGCGGTTATACTATACGTTTATATGCAGGCGCTTAAATAAATTTCGATTTGTGAAACGATATTTTAATGCAACGTTATTTCTACATAATTCGATTGCTTTACTTCATTTGTAATTTATTTCCAGCGGGTTTGCTGAGCGAATAGGATACTTTCAGTATTTTCGTTGATTTAACATTAATTATGCGATAATGGTAATTCGAAAGTGATGGTAATTGGAAAGTGAGCTAAGAGAGACTGATAGGTTGATTGTACTCCAGCGTAGGATTAAACAAATGTAGAGCAAAGAATATTTGTAATTAATGCGGAAATTTTTATTGTTTTATAATTGGAACCCAATTTTTTATAGATAATTGTAGGAAAATGAATTATACTTATGTGGACGTAAACGTATCTAGTATTAGTAAATGAATTACTAATAAAGAGAACAAAAAATTGAAAGATTCGCTTACAAGAAAAAGTCTCCAAGTGTTAGACACCGATTTTAATAAAATTTGAGTGTGATGCAAATCTCAAAAAAATATTTGGCAGATAGACTTTTTTCTTACCGACCACCATTCATGTTAAGGAAGTGAAAACTGCCTTCGAAATTGGTATCAAGATATTTTTGGTTTAAAATATCTCGGTAACTGTTAGAAATAGTGAAATAGTGTGAACGTAGAGATTATGTAATTCGCCTACATAATTAATGTTTAGGAAAATCCATGTGTTTAAACAACATTTTAAAAGTTCGTACATTGTTCTTATTTTACAAATATTCCCAACTGAGGTACAAAATATGGATAAATTGAAATTTCAATTTTTTACATTATTATAAAAGAAGAAATATTACTATTCTTAGTTTACTTATATTCTATTGAAAATAGTTGTAAAACTTATAAAGTTTTATAACTTCTCAATCATTTACAAATTTCATCAAAATCGATGATTGAAACTTGGGAACGTTTCCCTGTTCGTATGAATGAATTTTCGCAGATGTGAAACTGAGTTTTTGTTAACAAGCGCATCTTTCGACATAATTTGAATGTATTTATTGGTAGTTCTGTCAGTCTTGAATCGGTGCAAGAGTAATCGATAGCTTTGTGACCATAAACCGCACTTTTATTGACAATCGCGAGTGATATGACCGCATTTCGTTGACTTTACCACAGATGCCACTAATCTTTTCGCGACCGCATGCGAAATCACATCGGCCGGAAACGTTTTCGTTCAACGATTGTACTGCAACATTAGTAGAAGGTTTAAATTTCAAGCTTTCATACAAACAAAATTTCAAAGCGTTACTTCTGTAAGTTTCCTACGATCCATTTCACGGTTATTTCGATTATTGTATCAATTTTGTATTTCGTGCCTTATTTGTTCACGTGCTACATAGTATTTCAAAGAATCGTGATTTTTATTCAGTATTTTAAATATAAATGTAAATAATATTGCACGTGTAAACTTTTTAAATGTAAAAGATATAAAATTGTCCTATAGTTTAAACGTAAATAACTTTTTATGGGTTCATTAGAGATATAGTTCAGTTTTTTTTTAATATTTTAAATAAAACGTTAGCTATTAAGATTTGTTGAAATAAAAATAATCTGTAAACACCTTTTAACTTCTTCAACATTTTTTATTTCAGAAAAATTATTTTTAAACGTGTTTATCTTTTCATTCAATTTTTGGTGTTAGTTTTACTTTAATTTTACATTAACTTCCGCTAACCTTCCCATACTTTCTTTCGATTGTAGGTTCGCTTCATCATTGTCGCTTCATCCGTAACTCAAAGTACGATATTTATTATCGAAGTACACGAACAGTTGTAATGTTTTGAATATTTATTATGTCATTATAAATGGTACTTTTCAATTAAGCATCAGGAAAGGGTAAAGAAGGTTTACGTCTTTGCTTTATGAATGGAAATAATAACCCTTGTATTTGATACATCAATGTTTAATTTCCCGATATTAAGTTTCATAAATACCGTCTAAGCTATTTAATTTATAAGGCGGTAATTGTCACTTTGGATTTACTGCACAGCATTAATCGCATTAAACACCTCGTTCCTATGATTTTTCCACTGATTACACGATGAGTTAATGGCACCACTCCAAAGGTTTCGTGATTTCGCGCAAAAGGTATACCATGATTGATAGCGCAGTCAGAGATAAGAATATGGAAGAGTCTGTAGTTGGATAATAAACATGCGAACAAAACTTTAATTAAATTTCATCACGATACTGTTATACACAACTGTACTTCGCAAATCACGTTAATAACCATTGTTTTATACGAGTATAATGGCAGTCAAATTAAAAATAAAGGCTTTGACATAATAGTTCCTCACATTCATCATTTTGGGAAGACTGGAACCTAACTACTGAAATTTGATAAATTAAAATATCATTACTTTTGAAATAATAGTTAATGTAAGCTGATCTGAGTGATGTATATTATACTTAAAAAATATATTTTGATAAGAATCCTACATAGAAGTTACTTTAACCCTTTATGAACAGAGGAAACTACATATATTATATTGAGATACCTGTTATCACGTCAACTACAGTTTGAATTTTCCATTCAATCTAAATAATATAATAATTACATTTGCATCGAATGTACATACATGAATTCATCGAATCAGTTGAATGTTGACACACTTTTGGATTCACCTTCTGTAAATAATTAAAAATACCTTCACAAATATTCGATGTAAGTCGATTATACTGAATAGTTAAATCAGTTATCGAATGAATCATCCCTCTTAAGCGAATCATGTAGGAGCAACTGGTGAGATGTATTTATAACACCTAAATAATAATTCAAATACAGAAACTGCAGCTATTTCAGATACCATTAAGAATTGATAAATATTTCAAACCACGATCAATTACATTCCAACCTCATTTCATCATTATCTCATTCATTGATTTCTCCTTTCATCATTACTCATTCATCAATTTCTCATTCCACGTTACCTCATTCGTTCATTTCTCATTCCGTCATTATCGCATGCATCTATTCCTGACTTTACAATTCTAATATTATCTCACGTACATGCAGCGTGAGGAAAGAATTCGAAAAATTCATAACAAAATACAGAATAGAAATATCAACGAAGCTCGCATCACATTTTCCTCCACAAGTACCGTCTTGCCACGTACTTATTTCACAGACTCTCGTAGACGTTCGAATTTCTCCAATCGAGCATGCACGAGAAATTGCACAGCGAACAACGCGACAAGCAGAAACTTTTCCTACCAACAGCGACTCGGCTTGTCAAGACACAGAAAGAGGACCATTCCACCACGTTCCAGGTGTGCGGGTATGAAAACTTTTTCCTCGAGACTTCCTCGTTTTTCCCCGCTGATTCGGGTATTCTACATCAGGGTATCTGTGCGACAGGTTAACAACGCTATTGAGATATTTTCGTGATTTCCAACCAAGCATACGACACGAAACGGTTCAAGAGTTCGGTATAATTAATCGTTGCCAGGGGAGATAAGAACAAAGAAGAGAGAGAGAGAGAGAGAGAGAGAAGGGGGGCGTGTGTATAGGCCCGGGGATACGACGCGGGAATCATTGCCATTCAGGGCGTGTATGCAAATGAGCAGTAGATGCCACGATGCTTTCCTGCGCTGGAAAACGGACGGTTGCGTGCACGCTTGCGGCGGTTCGCTCTCAGATAGTTCGCGCGATTCGGTGAATTTGCATTTTTAGCGAATTTACAATTTGATTAGGCCCTGGCCGGAGTCCTTGGATCCGCTTCGCGGCCACGGACGACCACGCCAACCCACGCCCTGTTATCTACCAGCGCTTTCATTCGCTGGCTACGCTTGAATTCGCAGAAGACAGATTTTGGATAATACCACTATGGGGAATTTTAAACGATCCCTCCTCCTGCCTTTTCTCTCGTCGCCTCCTGTTTCGACGATAAGCAAAGTATCATCGAGGTTCCTTTTTGTTTCTCGCTGTTTAGACGCGCGAAAGTTCGAAAGGAAGTTAATTAGAAGTGTTAATGTTGCAAGGTACTTGATTGGAGGAATTAACGGACAAGATAGATCGTTTCGTTGCTTTTATGAATAAAAATATGAATGAAATTTTATAAGTATTAGACTGTGAATTTTTATACAAATTCTGATTTTTGAGAATATACCAAAAAAGATAAGAACTTAGGTAGGAAGTTATTGCACTTATCAAGTATTATAAATGTACTGTAATCTGGATATTTTGTATATTTTTTCATATTACATGCATTCTGTGCAATTTCACATCTTTAAATTACCTATAAATGCATAAAAATCCGAAGTATAATTATTATAATGTAAAATGCAACGTGTTCATCGAGGTAATTCGTGACAAAATAAATCATTTACATAATATATGTAATATTAGTACAAAAAATACTGATTTGTACTATACACATTGTATTATATAATTTGTATTATGAACTGTATCAGAGTGATTGTACCCTTACTATTCCTCTTTACTTTTTCTAATTAAATTTCTAATAAAAATATAATAATAAATAAATAAGACAATTTTGCAACATTTATGTAATTGCATTATTTATATAATTATTGTATAAATGATCTGTAAAATGTCCACAGTATGCTCATAAATTATATTAATTTTATTTATTTGTATATTATAGGTATAATATGTGCAGAAGCCCAGTGTACAAAAACAAAATATGAGTAGTAAAAACAGTCACAGCAACATAATTAATGTTATGCTGAATATAAAGCAATAATATTAAACAAAAATGTGATCAGAAGGAAATTATAATTAAACATTACCTAAGCAGTGTTTAGTACCTCGTGTGAACACTTTCTAAAGATCTGAATAGAGCCACTGTAGAAATCAAAGAAGTGATATGTGACAGAATGTCAACATGGAATGGATATAAGGCCCTCCAACAAGTATTTTTAAAAATTTCAGTATTTCTCTTATACTAAATCCAAGGACATACGCAGATTTATCAGTTGTTGCACCTCTTATCATTTAATATTCCATAAAATTTATTCTGTACGCTCAACTTTGAGAAATGTTTCTTTCTCTTCAACATAGATTTAGCATGTAAAAAGAGATATGTACGAAACATTTTTTAAAATTTCGAAAGAAATCGGCGATTTACAGTTGATTGCTCTTTCGTCAATAGGATTTATTCCAGTTACAACATGTAAAGTGACTAATACCGAATAACTAATACATACAATCAATTTTAGCAGATACAAACTTTGTCAAGAGTTATCACAACTCTAGAACAAGCATCGAGTGTTTCATCGGTGGCAAATGTTTCGATGTCTATTTTGTAAAAATGTTCGGCAAGGGAGTTCGATGCTCTAGTTTCAGTGCAGAAGAGGAACGCATGAAAAGGGTGTGCAAACATGCTGGCACATTCTCGTATCAGGGAGATTGAAAATGTCTGTTAAAGTGCGACGATTTAATCTGGTAATGCGACGTCATTGAGGATACACGAAGGAATTGAAACGATGTGCTCTTTGTGATTCGACATGGACGCGTGTACGCGTGTACACACGCCTTTTCGATGCTATTCGAGAACTCTATCATGAAAGAAACTCGAATTCGTATCGTAACGTATTATACGCTTTGTTGATTTTCTCAAACGATGTTAACATTTTTGTTCATATAGAAGATTATTGTATCGAAAGTTTTACGCGTTGTGCACAAAAAACTCGTAATTGATAATATTTTTTTGAGTATTGGAATATAAATTATGTATACATGAAAAGAATTCTTTAATATTGTAATGGACGGGTTATAAATGAAAAATTATTGCTACGTTTCTTTTTTTACTAGATTCCCTGTTGCGTGAGCCTCTGTCGGAGTTTTAAGCGGATCTTTTTTCTCTATAACTTTTTCCGGACTTTTTATATTTGTCCGCTGTAGGCGTAACAATGTTAAGGGTGGAGTTTGCATTATAAATTTATTTTACATTGGTAGTTTCGAAACTCCACCTTGACATCTCTTCTGGCAAGGAAGTGGAAATTTCTCGATTTTTCCACAAACAACGCGTGTGGCGCATCGCGTCTTGCTTAATGCTAAAGGTCTTTTTAGCGAGCTATGATTTATAATAGCAGTGTCTTGGATGGATGTTTATGTGATCGTGAGCTCCTCGTGCGTCATCAAGTAATATTGGCAATTAATTAAGTAAATTTGGCAATTGTTAACTTACAGCGGTTAGAAAAAAGTCTTAGAACTAAACAATTGACGTCTGCAAGCTTATTTTCTCTGATGATAAACAACCATAAACGATGCTCTGTAATAATGTTCGTATAACATCATGATTATACAAACATACTTTTCTGCTTAATTAAACGTAGGTTTACCAAGATTTCGTATTCACAACTTTGCTCTCCATGGTTTTGGCTACACACAAATGCCGATAATCAAACAACGAAATAGGTATCGTGAGAGATAACGATCCTCCGTGACAGTATATTCTGGAAAGGTACATTCTGTATTCACTATATTCTGTTAATTATTTTTTCATTACCCGATAAGGACGAACAAGCATGGTTATTAGATCACATCGTGAAACCTCAGTCATGATATAATACTGTTATTATAGAGTGTTAATGATTATTAAACACAATAACTCATTGTGAATAGGTATTCTGCCAAATTCTATAAACATCGATAGTGTTCTTTTTCAAAATAGTTTCTCTTGCATGAAAAACCTTATATGTAAAAACTTTGTTGTACAACTTCGATTTATCGTTTGTTTTTATAATTTTATTACACCACGAATTATTATTGCAGAAATGATAGGTGAAAAAGAAATTTTTTGTGAGACATCTGTGTGCTTCCACTGAAATTTATGTCTAAACAGAATGTTTTGCCATGTTTTTTCATTAGGCAATTCTAAAAGTGTATTTTTTATTTTGCACAATTTAAATAGAACATATGTTTTGCATAATGCATATTTTCAAATAAAAGGCAACAACTTAGAGCTAAAAACATGGAAAAGATTATAATGCAAATTATAATAAATAATAAATAAAAAGAATAAAATAATTAATGTATTTACACATATTTCGCTTACATTTTGTATATAAATATCATATAACTATACTTTGCATACTTTCACAACTGCATAAACAACCTTCGTCTAATCATTTGCAAGAACAATGATAAATAATAGAATTCTTAATGCTGGTTTCAACTACCAATAGAACTCGCATGGACATACATTTAGGAGCGCGGAAACTTGCGAAGAAACTTTATTCCAGAGAAATGTAACTTCGTTATCGTTCATACGGTTCATAATATATTAGACTTCCAATATATCAAATTGTCTTTTGCACTTAATTTAAAGTGCTACATATACTTAGATTTATTTGAAAATGTTATCTAAAATATCTCTTTAAACCATATCAAATAATTAAAACACAACAATTGAACCAATTTCAATGAAGTTCTGCACAGTTATTTTGCAAATTTTGAACTTAAAATTTTACCATCTTCAATTTTGGAAATTCTCAACACCACTTTCCTCTTTCTTTCACCTATCACTGGAAACTTTCTAAGTAGTGGCTATCAACGCCGATCTATATTCAGGTCGGGGTTAATTTACATTGGGTTAGAAGTTGCGCGACGGTAAATTCTGGAAGTGTTATTCACGAAATTCCTAAGGGGGCACGCGTTATTAAAGCGGTGCATGCGCGCACTCGAGTGTTCTTGTCAAGACGATATCGGATGCTTCGTGGCCATTAAGGTCCTACGTACACCCACTACGGTACGTACGAGCACGTAGACAAGGAAATCTACAAGAGAATCTAACTACAGACTACTATCCGGTGCTTTTTTTCTCCGGCTCGTTTAAACGATGGCTTTATCTGGTGGAGATACAAGATGAGCTCCGGTGAATCGACGCGGCCGAATTGGCCGCCATTAACCTAAGAGCCACTTCTCAACCTCTCTGTAGGGAAAGAGACAGAGAGAGAGAGAGAGAGAGAGAGAGAGAGAGAGAGAGAGTCAAATGACAATTAGAAATTCCTGTGACGCCAACAGCATTATCGTAAACCGTATCGACGCGTTTGTCCGTCATAATTAAACTAACGTCCATTCATGAAATTAGTATTGATCTTGTAAACGAATAATTATAATAACCAGTTTGATCATACTCTTCGTTAATATTAACGGCTTCGTATTGAGAGTAAACCGCATACAAATGTGTGGAAAATGTCCATATGCTTGGCTAATTTCAGTGGGATTATGTGCACTCTGACTGGTTCGATTCGACCCTTTCAAGTAAGTCGTTTCAAAGAATTATTGGTGTCGAGAGAACTTCATCTCGTCTCTGAGAAATAAAAAGAGGTAAAAGGAAAATGTAGATAAGAATCTACAGAGATCTTGAAATGAATTCTTCTGTAAAATTCTCCTTTAATATCCTGTGGAATTTTTTCTGAAATGCCTCATCGCATTACCACACGCGAGTCCTGAGAAAAACGCGATCTAATATTAACGCCGCGCATCCATGCTTCAAGCATAGTGTCTTAACTTTACTTCTTTACCTTACACACGAATCCCATGATAATTCTCCCCCGAAAATTCAAACCTAAGCGTCCCTTAGGCACGAAACCGATCTATGAAATTCAATTATCTCGTAAGAACGCGAGCCTGTGAGAGCATCGAGCTTCTCAAAAGTTGATATTTCCCAAGTCGTTCTCATCTACCTCCCTCTGTCTGTCGATGCAAAGAGGCTTACCGGTATCCAAGAAATCTCGTCTGGAACAGTTCTTAACTCTAATCATAGCCGTAATCTGTTTCCCCCTCTGCCCGCTACCGTATTATTATCCAGTTATTACGCTCTAAACGGGATGGTTTGTTAGAGAAACGAGCACACACCCCCTTTAGAGCCGAAATCTCCTAGGAAATGCTATTCCCTTTTTCACACGTGCACCATAGGGTTTAATAACGCCCGTGGTACAATTGCATGAGGAGCAAAAGGAGGGTGGAAGGGAATCAGCGTCAATGTCTCAGGGCAATGGATACGATTAAAGTCGGCCGTGGATGTCGGGCTAAGGCCAAAAAGCTTTCGAGTATCTCGTTCCGCGTAGCTTTCGCGCTGGCTGCAGGGAGTTACTTTCTCACTCGGTATCCATCCATGCTGGATAAAGTCTCTTCTCATTTTCCAAGAAGCCCATTCACCCATCCCCTGGCTCAACTTCTGCGCATTTTCTCTCGTCTCTCATTTTCCTTCTGTTTCTTTTTCTCCTCCCGCTCCTCACGGAATAGTCCCTTTTGCTTCCCTTTACTCTGCACCCTTCGACCCATGGTCGACGATTCCTCTTCCTCTCGACTGCTGGATTTCCTTCGCGTGTTTTTCGTCGCTTCAGAGAAACCACTAGCTCCGACTGTCGGAACGAATACTACGTTTTCACCGATTCCTTTATTGCGGCCAGCCTAGACAACCGAGTAAACAGACGTCGAGAGGTCCTCTTTCTTTCTTTCTTTTTTTTTCTTCTCTTCTCCCTCCATGCTCTTCACTCCTCGTACTAGTTCCTTCGTGCAAAAGGCAGCTATCGAAAAAATTTAGTCACTCGCGCGCGGAGACCTTTCTCTCTTTTTGTTCCTTTTTTTTATTTTCATTCCGATTGATCTACGAGCGGTGACATCGAGGAAACTGTCAAAGAGCGTGAATGTCGACGTTGTCTATCTTTCTATGGTCCTGACATGATTGGCGGAGGGTGTTAAGGTGGAAGTGAAAGGGATTGAATTATTTTCTCGAGTGTTCCATTACTATTTTACATGTATTATGTTTTCATTTTGAAGTGATAATATTGTTTGGGTTTGTTGTAGGTGTAACAAAGGTTTATTAAGAAGATTGGTAATAGTTACACTTAACGTTCTAATTTTCGTTAGAAATTGACGTCAAGCATGTGTGATCATGTTACTAAGCAAATGCACAGTTTGGTTCTTAAACCACTATAACGTCACGTGACTTAAAAGTTACAGATTCATTTATCTACAGCACATTTTATTTATTTATTGCTATACTATTACATCGTTGTATTGTTACATTATTACCAGCCAATTATTTTATATTAATTATTAATTCTTGTTTTTGAACATTGTTCCAGATATAAAATTGTAATCAACTGTAATTTTTCTTCTTACAAACAGCAGAAAAATTGGGTTACAGAGGGTTAATACAAATTATACGTATGAAGTGTGAAACACATTTCTGTAAAAAAGGTAATCACTAAGCTGTGGATTTTTATGGAATTACAGGAAATTTGAAAGTACAAGATTGTATAAAATGCATAAAATATGAAATTTTAGGGCTTTTTATAATACCTGATAAAATTGACCTAAAAATGATTTTGCAATGAGTTTGTATGTCAATTTTATATTAAACTTCTAATGATAGTCAGGTTTGTTTCATATTCAGTAAATAAATTTCATTAGATTTCAGTACACGTCCGTAAAATTCACTAAATGTTAGTAAAATTTAGCAAATTTCAATAGATTTTGACAGAAGTAACTAGATCTCAGTATGCATCATATTCAGTAAACATCATAAGTCTTACGGAGAAGGGCGCTAACGTCTATGATAACATCTCCGAGACACACATATATAGTTAAGGATTAAATCACATTTCTGTATGAAAATAATGGATGCCTTAATATCTATACACGGCAGTGTACATAAAATTCTTCTCTCTCATCGATCAAATAAACTGAAAAGGACTTTACTCATTCCTAAAACCCAACACCTACAGATGGTGATACTCCCAGATGGAAAGCTGTGCAATTCAATTAACTCCAATTACAATTTCCAACCTTCCAATTACCAAACTTCCCCTACGTCCATGTTCACGAATAAAATTCATAAGAATACGATATTTTTAACACACCCCTACGTGGAGTTCCACCTTACAATCCATCTTCGTTGCAATAACTTCAACGACATGATTCGCCTCGTGTAAGCAGTGCCGTAGTCTAAAGGTCGTAATCGAGGGAGCGCGTAAAGGGTGCGCGTCCAGCCAAGGCCTAGCCTTATCGAAGTCGTTTGATCGTGGCCCATAAAAGAAATTGCAGGTTGTTACGCGCGTCCGATACGTTTACATTACGGAGGAGTAGGCGAAGAAATCGGCGAATGTGGTTAAAAAGCGAAGCAGGGGAACGAACGGACGAACGAGGCGGTTGAGTAGGCGAGCGAGCAAAGCGTATCACGCTTCGTGTTGGCTTCCAGAGCGCGCACACCCTCGCATTAACTGTTCGCAGTTCACAACCCGTTATTTTGCGGTTAGTCCTATGAACGATAAGTGCAATACCTCTCTACCACCCCTCGCCCCTTTATTTATTCCGGCCTGATGTACCCCGTGCCCCTCCCTTTCCAACCAGCGACCAACAAATTTACAGCCCTGCGACGCGAGACATCGATATTAACCGTGTTTATACGCGCCACACTATGTCTCTGATAAAACAAAATTCCCGGGAATCGCGGCCGGAAATCGGAGGCGTTCAGGAAACGGAAGCTCTGGCGTTCCTTAGATACCACGCGCTCGTCGATTGTGATACCATGATAGTAAAAATAGACCGGTTCTGCGAATGATGATCCTTCGAAATTCTTGCTTTCGTTTTCTTTTTTTTGCTTTTTGTGTGCTACTTGCGGTGGCTCCTTTTTGCTTTTGTTTTTTAAGTTTGTAATGTGTGACGACGAATTAACTTGTTATTTGAATATGGTTCTTTGTTTTGAATGTCCGAATGTATTAAAGCAGTAAAAATGATTGATTGGTATTTTATAAAGAAATTACTAACGAGTTATTGAGAAATATCTCTGAAAAAGAATCTCCTTTTGTTGAATGGTAAAATAAAAATAATTAGACATTAGAAAGCTAATATTTTACTATAAATTTGTACCTAATGTCTATTTGAATTGAATATTAATAATAAAGAATAAGAATAAATTTAAGAAACCTTTTTTCTGAAAAGAGAAAACGAGAAAGTGGGAAATATAAATTTTGGACAAATCGAATAACACACAAATATTTGAAAAAAACTGATGCGATGTGGGAAACACGGACTGAACTTTTATTTTTATCCGATTCGCTTCGGTCTATCCTACAGTAATAGGTTATCTGTATACCATAAGTGATTCAATCATAATGATCACTTGGAAACTATGTATCATTTATTTCAACTTTGAATAAGAATAAAATTGAAGATACACTTAACATGGTACCTTTTTTTTATTATGAAAGTATTGTTATGTTTTTAATTAAGTATAGCAGAGATTTTAAAACTTCTACAAACTATTAAAAATTCTTTAAACTACATTTACTGATATTTCGTTACCACACATTTGGGCATTTATAATTTCTTGAACGGGTCTCTATTTTCTCTATAGTTTTCTTTTATTAATGGTATCATGATGTTATAGTAATACAAGTTTCTCAATCAATTGCTGTTTATTAGTTATTACTTCTGATTTAATTAGACGATTTAATAATTCCCACAGTTTTTCTATTGGATTAATTTTCAATAAGTTGTTAGGATACATCTTGAATTTTCTTTAGCTAGTTAAGTTGTCATAATATTGTAAAATTGTTCATCTATATATTCACAACAAACAAGGCTATATATTACCATTATCGAAGTATGCCACCGAAAGTAAATTATTTAATTTATTCATCTGTTCATAATAATTTAATCACCCACTGCATTTAAAACAATTTAAAAGTTAGCTTACCAACTGTACTTTATGAAATTGTGTGACTATTGGAAATAGTACCAATTATTTTTTTTATGTGTATTGGTAAAATGGTTCTGAGATTTTTACTTCGGTTCACATTTTATAACTTTTTTTATTAATTAGAGATATCAAAAATAGATATTAAGTATAAATTAAAAGTATTATCAATTTTGTATCTAAAAGTACGAGAAATAGAAAATACCATTCTAGAATTCGTAAAATCCAAGCATTGGATCTTATCTAATTTACAAATCTATCATATTTATCCTATAGACTATAGCAAGACACACAGATTTACAAGATAACATGATTAGAAATACCTCTCATTTCTTAAAAGAAACGCATTTTATAGCTAACGGATTCAGAAAACATTCGAAAAGGAATAAGACCGTATAACTAATCTCAAAAATTAGTCAATTAATAAAACGTCCAAACCAAGAATTGAATTTCCAAATTTCAAGCAGCTTATAACAGCACATCGTTACCCTACACGTCCAGAATTTTTACGTAAAACATTGATCCACGTCCAAACAAGAAATTGCGAATTGATTAAACGGCATAATGGAATTGTCATAGGAACGTCGAACTAGAGTACTGTCCTCTAATTAAAATGCTAATTCGTCGAGAGTAAACGCACGCAGGCATTATGGAAAACGCTTAAAACGGTCAACGGACAGGGGTAGAACAGCTCAACCCCAAAGACGCGAATTAAATAATCCCCCAATTCCACTTGAAATTCCATGCTGGTCCGCCAAAAAGGCCAGGGCCAGCGGGCCGGCACGTTCGTCGACGAGCAGACCAGAACCGCCACTTAATTACCGTACTCAGAGTTATAATCTGTCGTAAAATCTGAATAACTGCAGCCAATTTCTCAAATTTATCTAAATCTCGATGAAGCAGATTCCTCGGTACACGTATCACCGGCGCCATTTAATCTTCCTAAAACGCGAGAGAGAAGTAATTACATATTCTTCTTTCTGTCCCTCTCACCACTAACTCCCCCCCCCCCCCCCCCCCGGCCACTCGATACTTGTAGTAAATGAATATAGTGCGGATTAATTTTTGGAGAAATTTATGCCCGGGGACTAGTCATTCATAATGATTGTACGCACGATTATATCGTACAATGTTGCAGATCTGTGTAATCAACGCGACGGATCTTTAATTTTCCTCCGCTATTTACGTCTGCCATAAATTATTTTTTCTCTCTTCTCTTTTTCCATAAACAGTGACACCGGTTAAATTTACCGAGTGTTATTAATTCCTCAAAGAACACTGTGTAATTACAACGTTTACACCAAATCTCTTACTGGTACATATATGGAGAATTAATGCGCTACTGCGATCTTATCTCATATCTCGAAGATTGGAAAGTTAATATTGAGTTGATGGGTGTGGTAACCTTCATATTTGAATAAGAGTAAAACTATTATTTAGGTGGTTATTTATAAAAGTCATTGCGACTGATGGGTCAAACTATAACAATGCTGTTACTATTCTTCGACGTTTTGAAACCAAATTTATTAAGAGAAAATTTTGAATCTTGACGAAGATGAAGTTTTAACAAAACTTCGTGGAAAAGTAAAAATATTAAGAGATTGAAAAAGATTTGAGAATCACAGGAGTGTCAAAAACATCAAAGCTAAAACTTTTGGAAAATATAATACATTAACTTCTTAAATAATACTTTTCATTATATTTTCGTATGAAATCCTTCAAACTCACATATTTCAAACCCATCACCAGCTTTCCTCAGTTTATCAATTGTACTCATTCCTTAAACATCGGACAAAAAACAAAATTGGGTCACATCTGACCTATCATAAAATTTTTATGATTAGCTTTCTAATGTCTCAGAATTGATTCTTTGCCTATACATCAAAATATCAATTCTTTCCGTCAAACTTATACCTAAATACATTACAGTTTAATTTTTGAATGACCTAAAAAAATTGTACTATTAGTTAATGGTTGAATGACATTTTATGATAGCATGCTAAAATCGTTACAACAGCAGTTATCACGAAGTGACAAAAAAATAACACCTCACTTAAAAAAAAAATCGAAATGATTTTGAAATCTCTTTTACGCTTACACCCAAGAAAAACGTATTTACATCAGATTTCATCTCCATATCATGCAAAATGTATATAACATTATCTTATACTTTAAAACTTTTGCCCCAACCTATATATTGTCACATGCGTAACAGACGTCGCTCAGGTAACTTTCTAACGCAATGAAAGAAAGCCTCGTACTTGAGCGCAACCCGCAATAAAACAATATTTCACCGGAGAGCCTAAAATCCCTGAGCAGCCGGTCACCGCATGGGCAAAAATTACAAGGACCAGCAGAATAATTTATAATCAAAGAAAACGGAAAATTTCTCTCTCCACCATCTCACAAACCACACCCATAGCTAAACACCTACACCAACTACGAAAACACACATCCACCTCCACATACTCTTCCACCAATAGAAAAATAGTACGAATTAATAAAAAAACAAGCCCTTCCAGCAACACGTCAGAAACACGCCGATTTTCGAACAGTAAACATATTCACTCATACATAGACATATCTCGTAGAATAAACCACAAATTTATAACAACAAAACTCCTTTTGTGTCTTACTCATTCAAGTTCCTGTGCACTACCTAAGTCCCGTATCCCGAGTAAATTCCTTAAGTGGATTGACTCAAAAAGAGGGACAACCTTTCGGTTCGTGACGACCATATCGCGATTCGTAACAATATCATGAATCTTCTAAACACCCAAATAATACGGGATACTGTTGACCCAGCATCGTCAACAGATGGTTAAAACGACACGTCACACCCTATTATCCGTTATATCAACGAAGCCGAAAAGGAAAAAAGTTGCCAGGTCAAAATTAATCAGCGGCTATTTAAACAACCTTGAGCAGCCATTATCTTTCCCCTTTTCCCGAACGTGATGCGAAAACGGGCAAGATTTAGTATCGTCCGTGCTAAACACAGGCCGGGCCCTGTGAACTGACTCGAGGGGGAGGGGGTCAAGGTAGTGTATTACGTTGGGCCGGAATGAATATTCGCTCGCAAGGCAAAAGCCGCGTGGCTCCGGTGTTTCGCCGCGTGCCTACGCCACATTCGTCAGCCCTACTGCAAAGCGAATTCTAAGAGGGTCTGCCCAGCCGTCTAATATACTCATCCAACCCCCGATCTTACCGGTCAGAGAGGCAACGATACCATCTCGCTACACTAGTTATGCCACGCTTCGAGAAATGTCGAGATAGCCCCGACGATATATTCCCTTCCTTCCGACTTTTCGAGCCTCCCATCGACTTTCCACTCTCCCTCTCTGCTTCTCCTTCTCTCGCTCTCTCTCTTTCTTTCACTTTATCCTTTTCTTTCTCTTTTACGTATTCTGTCTCGCCCGCCCTAGTGTGTTCGCGTCGCTCCTCTTGCTTCTATTCCTTTATCCGTCGCTTCTGATTTTCCCGAGCAACTGTGATTTATGACACTTTTTGCCGTTATCGCAGCCACGGATCCTTGGCTGCAGGCTGCCTTCGAACAAATCAAACTAACCCTCCGTGCATAGTTTCGACTCTGTCCCTCCCGTTGTATAGATCTTGCGTCCCTCCGCGTGCACGTCGAACAAGGATTTCCATATTTTCTGCACGAGCTGCGTGTCGCTTCTGTTGTGACGCTACTTTTGATTGTGCAGATGAATTCTGAAGAAGGGGATTCGAAGCAGGAATGTGTACGTGATGGTAGACCGTAAGCGATGTCTTGAAATATGTTTTAATATTTTATCTATTTGTTTTTTAGCAAGTTCTTGTGTTGTATCCAGTGATATAGTTTGCTTGTTAATTACAGAAAAAATTTAAGTGTAAAGAATCGAATTTGAAAAATTTAACAAGAAATTGTTACTTTCGTTTGTGCCCAAATATAAATTAAAGAAGAAGTGACTCTCCTTTGTATTCTATTCCATGATAAACGCTCAATATGTTTAACACTCGCACGACCGTCTGTGGCTCTTTTTATACCCAGGAATCAACTTCTGTTTGGTTCATTTTTTCCCTCTAGTTTCTGTAATGTTATGGTTTCTGATATTTCTTGTGCACTTTATGACTGATATATTTCATTAGTATTTTTAAAACAAAGTCCTGAGTTAATAGATGAAACTGTTTTGCGCAAGTAGTCTGTGATAATGTGTAAATGTTTTAACCGAAGGTATCATTTTCATTAATTTCATTTCTTTAATTATCAACATTCTCTTCTTGTGCCAATTTTTGTGTAGAAAAACCAATTGCAATTTACGTGATATGTAACAAATATTATAAAAGAAGTCTGAAATAATTGCAAAAATGTATTCATTAAACAATTTTCAGTTTCTATATACATACTTCCTTTCAATTCGCCAGAAACCACACATTGTAAAACTGATCAGCAACGAACCAAACAAATGAAAAAGAAACATTTGAAAACCTATACTTGCTCAATTTCCAATCAATTTGTTTACCTCCGATACATATCGCGGTTTCTCCAGTTTCCGAATATCGCGAATCAGTTCGTCAATTCGTCTGCCGGCATGCCTAGTTACCAAAACGCATCCTCAGTCTCCGCGTCGATACGTGCACATGCCTTCTGCAATTTCAACGAATTCTACCAGCATCCATGTATAATACAAAGCAGCCAACAGTGTCTACATTACATGTAGCAATAAGATTCAGTATTCTGTGAATAAGAAGATTTAAATTTTAAATATTACTCTAACTATTGATTGAAGGATCGAGACAAGAGCATTTGTTTCTAGGTAAAAATGTCACTCAATAAAATTACTTCATCACAACGTCAGTTTTCACATTGCTGAATGAACTAAGAATTAGAACTTGAATGTGACCTTTTACTTCATTCTGTGTGTTTATAGTAGTTTACTATAGAAAGAAAAGTTAAATAGGCAGAAGACGGAGGAAAAGTAAAGAATGATGCGTCTTATCCCTGACCTAGTAGACTCGGTGGTGAGGCTATCTAAGAGACCCAAGTCTTAGACACAGTAGACGGTTAGACTGAGTTTAGAAATTGTACATGCAAGGTGTATTCTCCAAGATTAACCGCCATTTTTCTGGGATTTCTAATAATCTGTTATAGAAATGTTCAAAACAAAAGTTAGTCGGCGTTGAGTCCACTACATATTTGAATATTAAACATTTCCAAAAAATAGAGGATGTACCCTCTATGCTAATAGGAATCTTGATGAGGTTCAGTGAGAAAACATAACATTGCTTGTTCCCTTTAATGATGGAGGATACAAACTCATCAGATGTGTTTATTAAAATAGTAAATGAGGTATAAGAATAGATTGATAAATTCTATTCACGTTTATTAATAAACTTCGAACTTCGAATTTAACCGAGTGAAGCCTTTCAAATTCTCATTGTATACTGGACTGTACAAGGTTGTTACTATTGAGTAACATACCGTGATTAACAAGAATGTATCACATATTTCCACTTATAATTATTCAATAAAATATAAGAGTTTAAATGTACAAATGTATTTGGCGTTTGCTTTGCGATTATGTAAGTGTTCATCGTATGTCTAACGTGAAAGTATCTGTGCATAATATTTCGTAAACCTGGTTGTGTGTTTTCTGATTAGGTTCTTGCTATCTGGAGGTTATTGAAGCATATTTTCACTATTGTGTCTATTGTAACAAAAAAGTTAGAAATTGTTACTAAACATTGGCGTATTATTCGGGCGACAATAACAAACAGTGTCTTCAAGATAAACATTCTCTTCTTTCGTTGGTCCTAATGCATATAGTACCGAGGAATGTGAGTCTTCGTGTAAGTATCAAATCCATCGATTCAGCAAATACTTGCTTTTTACAAGCTACCAAATTCATTGCATCAAAATAACAAATTTTCCCTCGAATCTGAGTTTAAAATAAATGCCGAATTCGTGAAGAAATGGTGGATTACACATTGGTATACATAATATATCATCGAGAACACCGTTCAGTCAGTTAATCCTTCTAAACGAGGCCTGATACAAGCATACCTATTTACATTCAACTTTTGCCAAGGACATTCTCAGTCTTTTCGATTCCTCAGCTCCTTGAAGTACGCCAAGGGGCGGTTAGGTAGGGAAAAGTAAGAGAGAAGAAAGAGAGAGGAGGAGGAGAAGGAGGAGGAGGAGCGAATCGCGATGGTGCGATCAATTGTGTTGCGGAACTGCGGCGAACTGCCATTGTCGGCAGAAAGTTCGGAATTATACATTGGAAACTTGGAATGGATAGAAGGAAGGAAGCGAGGAAGAAGCGTAGAGAGGTAGGAAGGAAGGAAGGAAGGAAGGAAGGAAGCGAGGAAGGAAGGAAGGAACCTGGATTTGGCCAGATACTTTGGGGTACTCTTATTCGATCTACTATAGCAGCCTTCTTCCCTCACCCCTTCTTTTCCCTCTTTCCTTTTCCCTTTTGCACAGTACGTCACCCACCCTTTGCTATTCCGCCGCCTTGTTCTCTTCTCCTCTTCTTATCGGAAGTTTTCAGACGATCCGCGCGCCACCGCGTAGAATAAGAGATGATTCTGCGGCACGACGCGGCTTCAATTTAATTCGATGTTGATTCTGATTTAATTAACCATCGGCGCCGATCGGGCGAAGCGCCGACGATGGCGCACCAAACTTCCGTCTTAATGGAGTCTGAGCCGTGGACTAGCCTTCCTCCTCTACTTTCGTAGCTCGGTTTCGCGGCTCCCGCGATGCTGTTCGACGGAATAACAATCGATCAGTTGCTTTAAAAGTTTTGGCGATCGTACAACGCGAAGATATGTAAGATAGTTGCTTGAGAATGTTAGATTTAGTTGGAAAGAGTATTATATATATATATATATATAGTCAATCAGACGTATTGCTTATTGCTTATTGCTTATATTACCAAAAATTAACCCTTTCGCTACGACGGATTTCAAGAGAAAGGTATATGTTCAATTTTCAGCCGAAAAATTTGTTTCAATTGGTTTTGAAAATTAAAAAATTAATAATGTTCAAATTCGTAAAAATGTAATATTTGTTTCGTTAAATCGAAATGAAAGTGCGAAAAGAATAAAATTTAGGCGAAAGGGAGATAAGAATAGAGTACAAGCGAAATTTCCAAAATGCCTACAAGCGCTACTAGTAATCAAAGGGTTAAAGCTAAGACGTAGGTGAATAGCTCCTAGCCGAATCCTTACGCTCAAAGCGATTGACATTACAACGCCTACATTTTTGAAAAATAACAGGATTGTCGATATATTAATTCAAATACTGATCATATTTATAAATATCGTTCATTTTATTTAAATTATGTTCTTTCGGTATCAATACGATGGTAAACATGATCAAACCAACGAATTAAGGGTTTTCTGGAGATATGCTTTGAGAAACGTCTTGAGCGTCTTTGTTCCTTTACAAAAGAGATTACTTGCTTGTATGATAATGTATCGCCCATGAATTTTTGTCCACAAAATTAGTATCAATGTTTGCTCGTATATCGTACTCACCTGCTTTGGTTCTTTGTTATTACTTTTTATTTTCAAGACTAGCTACAATATTGTTTCAACTGTACTCATTGCCGCGGCAAGAGTACTCGATGCGATTTCCAAAGTAGATCTCCAGAAAACTATTCATCTTTGGTTTGATGTTAAAGGAAGATGCTTTGAATAAAATGAACGATTTTTATACATGTGATCAATGTTTAATTTATTATATCCTGTTATCTTTCAGATAAACTATGTATGTTTAAGTAAACGAAGATTTTTTGCGAAAAGAAATAGAAAGTTCTTTGCACAAAGGATACACAAAAAATAATATCAAATTATTCCTTCATAATATATAATATTAGGTGGAATCGGACAATTATCAAATATCTGTTCACTTATAATATCTTCTAGCTTTATATGTTCATTAGACTAAACTATTATCTAAACATTAGAAAAAGGATTTACGTAAATTCACACAAATTTTCTTAGACACAATTCCTCTTCACATGATATCAAAGCAAAAAATAAAATAACTACCAGTCGACCTAGTAACCGACACAAAAAGAGAATAAAATTGCCACGTTCATTCAACACTTGATGCCTTAGAATTCAGAAGTACAACATTCTTAAAAGTGAAAATACAATAACACGGTAACCAGCGTATATCGAAAAATTATCCGGCAATTGTCATAAACACCATAGAAGCCGTAATGAAATCGAATAAAAATCTCTGAGGCTACGTTTATATGACATTTTTCTTTTATTTTTACTTACAGAATATGCTGACATCGTTTTTCTGAAAAAAGTAAGGCCACCGTGTATAAACAGAGCAAAGAACTTAATGTCACGGGAGTAATTTATGATTTCATTGTATCGTTTCCACTGACTATACACGTTTAATCTGCGTTAAGCTCGTATCGTCGTCAAAACGAGGCTGAAATTTGTGTGCAGCTGAAAAAAGAAGAAAAACTAACACGCGCAATAGCGTAATCGAAAACAATAGCAACATAACCAACATCAATCGGAATGCACTGATCATTGACCAAAAGCGATTTCGCAACGCGACGCGATAACACGACGCGCCCACTGCCCCGATGGATCGATGCTAACGACACCCGTTTTGTTTATGCACTAACCTGGTACACGGCTCGTGCGGCTTAATATTCGCGTCCAACGACACGTAGCTAGATAAAGTGAACCATGTATCGATATAAAGCAATCGCTCGCGGGCTGCTGTACCGTTGTATCGAGATCCTCAGACGAACGTGTATATCGGTTTGTAAATTGAAACACGATGGTGTCAACAAGTAAACGATTTTTATTATTCCTTTTTTATGGCTACTGGATTCATATTGTAGCAGTGAGAGAATGTGTTTAACGATCAACTTTTGTGGATTCCCTCTCATATTGTGAAATCCGTGGAAATGAAACTACATTTCATTTTGTAAAAACGGTTACAACCTCAGAGAATCCAAATTCGTTACAAGTTTCTTGTATTGATTTTTATAAACGTATAAAAAAAAATGCAATTACAAACTAAAAATCAAGCAAAATGGTTAGGATTAACTGACGGTAAAACTTATTTCCAAAAGTTTTACGGTGACAATAATAGTTCATAGTTTACAAAGAAAAAGCTCTCGAAAGAATACATCGTAACAATAAACCGTATGCGGAGCGGATCATTATATCGTGGCGAAGTTTCTATCCTGTGTAGGTATTATTAAAGATCTCAAATGTAAATGAGGATGGAAGACTATTGAGAATAGAATATACTTTTAATTTTTAATTTTTCCATTGCGAGTTTCTCTGCTTGACGTAGGCCCAGGCCGAGCCATAAAAACCATGAGTCCGCTGACCGTTGGGCGATATCTAGCATATAACAAATGATTTTCCGCATTTTAATGAGTCATGCAACAACCCCAAACTGAGTAACGATCTTTTCGCCTCTGTGCTTTTGTATTTCTTTTTATCAATAAACTTTTTTTTTCTCTGACACGATCGCGAAAATGGTTATTTTAAAGCTAATCAACTATTGTTCGACTTTTTCAAGTCTTTCTTGCAGAAAGAAATTAGTTTTTTCAGCAAAAATTTTTCAGTGAATATTTCCTAAGGGCCAATTCTATTCAGCGTTTCGACCGTCGCAAGAACCGTTAGAGTAACACCCAGTGAAAATTTCGCGTTGTTATCAAGTTCATCGGCACATCGCACGTCTGAGCAGGTATCACTCCCCTTTTTCCGAGACAAGTGCGCTAAGGACGCACTGAAAGGGTGATGTGATGTCTGTCAAACACGTTGATTGGTAATTACCAACTTTCAAGGGTGACCAATTGGTGTGTTATACTTTTTAGCAGCAAGCGACCAAACTGTTAAAAAGTCAGTTGTTCTTTCGAAGTCGATCAAATCAACTGTTTATCAAACGCAATCTAAAGAAGTCGTTTACTAGACGCAGTTGAAAAGAGTCGTTTAATACGTGCAATCGAAAGCAGTTGTTCATTCGAATCACTTCTAAGCTGTTGCTCGAAAAGTCAAATGTGACTATCTCTATCGAGACGGTCTTATTAAAGAAACAATCGTTAGAGTCTATCATTCGTAACTTTAATGTTGCATTCTTTGTTTTTCTATCGTCTATCATTCGAAACGATATAAAATATCTACTACGGTTTGCTTTCAATTCCACGTTTTTTGTTGAATCCATTGTAATAGTATTTAACGGTAGAGTATTCGTACATCGTGCTCTACCATTCGTTCCAAATAGTTACCTAAGATTAATTTGGCGACTAACAGTAGAATGAGTTCGTCAAGTGGAGTTACAATACCAAACACTCTCGCATATGTAATAGCAAAATCGAACATTTCATCGTGCTTACTTATTTTTGCGTTTCTTACAGGCTATAATCTATCCATCTAATCCTGTCGCATAAATCACTGTGTACGGGAGTTAAGAAATTCGTTGATTAGTTTTGCTAAATTTAACGTTTGCTCTAAATAATCTAACACTTTCTTGAAGGAAATAACTTTTTATGAGGTAACAAACGCTTTAGTATGAAAAAAGGAAGAATGTGTTTAGGCAAGTGAATGTTTAACTTCGAGTTCGATTATAGAAATCGAAGAAACAGTGATAAATTCATCGAAGTTTATATTCAGCGGTTTACAAAAGCTACCGAACTTTGTTAGCAAACATGCAGTTACGAAAACGCTTCAGATTAGTAAAGTTCCCGAATTCAAGAGTGGGAAGATTAAAAGAAAACGCGAACTCGGCACTCCGTTGGGTCGAACGTCGCTTAACAGTAGAATTTTCTACAATTTGTAAATCGCGGCCGCGCGTTACGGTGGCTCCGGGTGCAGGTTGGCGGTAAAAAGGCTGAGAAAAAGTTCCGGAAGTACCATCATTAATTTAAAAAGTAAGGATCTCTTAGCTCTGGTGGAAGCTTAGTGCTCTCTCTCTCTCTCTCTCACTCTCTCTCTCTTTCATCCTTTTCTCTCAAGAGGGAGAGAGCATAAAGCGAATGGACGGACCTAGTATTCGTTAGAGTTGAAGAAAAGGAAAACGAGCGCGCGAGCGTGCGCTACTTGAAGAGCTCAGGGATGCCAACCAGCGTCTGACCCCAGCTCGCCTTCTCTATGCTGCACGCTTTTGACCCAGTATTACGCCAGTGGCACAAGTGGTCGAGTGCAACGGCTCGACGTGCTCAAAAAGCGTACGTAGATAACGAGGAAACGTAATAGCCACTTTGTCCACGGCGTTTCCATGCTGTATCAACAGCGCGCGCCACCCACCCGTCTATACTGTGCGTTCCCACTCCCTCCCCTTAGGTAGCTGTTGTCGTTGTTTCGGTAAGCATACACACCAGGTTTGTAATACCACCGCGGCCATGTTTACGTAGACACGCACCGCAATCGGGACTCCCCGTTGGTTGCATGGTAAATTGATCGCTTGTAAATTTTCACTTGGCGCGGTGCCTTCGGTTTCGTTTGCATTCACCTGTCAAGGCGACTCGCTCCGTATGCGTCGAACGACGGTGCTATTGTGATGGGAACGATGCTCGTGTTCCTCCTGGATTGTATGTCACTGTAAGTACACTCACTGTTGGGTGTCCAGTCAGATCCTCATGGAAATGAAATACAGAAGATTTGCGAATAAAACAGTTTCACATGTTAACTAGATTCACTTTTCAAACAGATATTGAATACATCTAGTTCATAATTAAAAATGAGTGAATCGTTTGATTCTTGCAAATGTGAATGATGTATTTTGTATTTAATTAAAATTAAAAATGAATATTATCTCTATACGTAAATTATTGTGTTTCAAGTTTTGGTTGAGTAGTAACGAGTAATACACGTCATCCTTAGTTAAACAGATTAATATACTGCTTGTCAAAAGAATTACAACACTTTAGAAACGTAATCGTATAAATGTGAAATTTATATATATCGTTTGAAGTATTGAAAGGAAAAAAATGTTTAAAATTTGGTTAAAAATGGTCTTATAGTAACCGAGGCATAAGTAACAATGTGTTGTTTTAATATAGATTTGCGCAAACCAACTATCTAGGTGTTACCATTTTTTTAACGAGCAATGTATATGATTGATAATGAAGATCTGTAATTTAGATTCTGATTAAATTCGTTTTTCTGATAATACATTGGCAGCATACTTTATGTTATTTTAGATTATTCTACAATCTCAAAGATTACTCATACAGATATTTTTTTCCAAGAACACTCTGTACGTAAATGGTTAACAAAAGTTGGTTCCATTGCCTAACTGTAATATAACTTCAACTCTATTCTAAATCCACTAAATGCTCTGTAGCTTATGACCAGAAATATACACAGGTTATCTTTACTTTAGTAGGTCATGTGGCTTTTGATAGACTTTAGCAGGTGCGTTTGAAGTTGTATTTCGGAATTTGAGATGTTGATTGATTTTTACTATTGCAAATAGAATTAGGCTGATAATAAATTCCTAGTAATGAAACATTCAAACTTCTTATCTACTTCATGAATAAAAAGCTAAGCAAGTTTTATTATCTCTTTTAGAACCCTCGACGTTCTCTAGGTTCAAACAATATTTCATCAACAATTCCTGAAATTTTGACAAAAACGAACTTTTCGTATAATATCAAGGAACTACAGATGCTAAATCATTAATACGTATTTTTATATCTATTTCCTTATTATCAAAATATTTATTTAAAATAAAAGTGAAAAAAGAATGATTGGCCAGTGTAACGAATTGATGTTAACTTTTCAAACACGGGCTATTTAACGATTTCACGAACTATTTAGCGATTTCACGAACTATTGAATCATTGGGAACTGTGATTCGCGTACAAAATAAATACAAAATTCGTATAAACAGCTGTGGCATGCATATTCACCGGTTAATGATCGACAATAGCGTTCTCTCTCTCTCTCTCTCTCTCTCTCTCTCTCTCTCTCTCTCTCTCCTGTAAACGACTGAACGTCAGCCTGAAGCAACGGAATTCTGTTGATTCAAAGCACACCGTAAGATCATCCAACAATTCCGACCGCCCGTTCTCTCCCTTGAATTCGTTAGAATCTTGCAACTGAAGCAATGCAATTAGAAAGTGTAACTTAAATGTCCCCCCCGAATGAAAGCGGTAGAGTTCCTTTATCTAAACAATCTTCAGTCGTGCATTTTGCGCTCCAATTCCGGCGGCAGAGTGAAGTACGAATCCACTCGAGTCTGCGTTGAAACAATTAACGAACGCTGCAAGGAACGGAGGGTGTCTACGAAATTAGAATCGTTAAATTCGCGAACTGTGAAGGGAGAGGTTGGAACAGTCGTGTTCCTGAGGACAAGAACCTTTAATATCAGCCACGGTATATATATTTCACGATGGAAAGTGTCAGGTCAGCTAAGAACTGATAGTGGCTTTAGGAAAAATCGAAACGAAATCTACATTTAGAAAAAGTCTGTCAAGTTTTATTACTATCATGATAAGCGAAAACGTATCAACAGCGTGATATATGAAACATGAATGCTATCATGAACATTTTAAATATTTGAAATAATACATTGCACTACTATGAATATTATAGTCATTAATCATGATAAATATCGTGCTTTAAAATATTCATATTAGCCTTTTAATGTATTTAAAGATGATTATCTTAGTTATTGTAATATTTAGAGTTTTCTTAATGAAAATGTTGCATGTGAGGATGTAATAAAATAATGTGACCATTTAGCTTTAAATAATTAGTTCAAGAAACTGAAATGATTAGTAGTTTTGTGCGTGTTTAATAAATATGTAGTTAACCGTAGAACTGCTCTAATATTCAACCTCACTTCTAATACTTAGTCTTCGACTCTTTAAAAATGTTCTACGATCAAAATGTACCACTGTCTACGTAATTATAGTAAGTTTTCCAATACGAAAACGATCCCATTGCAAATCTCTTAAGACCAATGAACTTCACGTATAATCTTCGCTCTGATATCGCTCTTCATTCAATTGTTACAATTCTCAACCGCGTCCAGACACGCTTGTGTATCAATCACCGTCGCCGCGCACACGTCTACGAAACTATGTACATGTATAGAAATGGTCACGAGCTAATAGGAAAGGCGGGCAAGAATTCCTCCGTAGAGAAATTCCCTGTGAAAACTACGGAAGAAAAAAAAGGATAAAGGACATAATAATAAAGAGACGGTACAACAGCGTCTTTTTCATTATATCATTTCATGGTTGAGCGGTCGAGCAACGTGGCTCTAGGGGTAGCCGGTTTCCGACCTCTGAGATAAAGGGGCAAGCTCAAAGCAACAGTCAACTAGAAAGCTGGGTAAAAACGAATAAAACTAACACCCATTAATCAGCCCTTAGCCGGACCCGTTGCAGAAATAAGTACGCCGCGCGAAATAAGGATCCCTTTTTCAGACGCTTTAAATCATGAGTTTATATCCACAGGAAAGGGACATCTCTGTTTAAACGGGTTACGTTTCGCTGGTTCTCACCGAAATCAACCCTAAATAGATGTTAGATATGATTGTTTAACCCTTTCGTTACGATCGTCTCTTCAAAGAAATAATTTGAGATGAAATCTACTAACTATAGTCCATCTAATGAATCGAATTAGTAGAAATAAACAAAACATTCGTGTGTTAAGATAGGTACAAAGGACTCCAGCTATTAGTTGGAGAATTAGGAGCGGATTTAAATAGGATATTATTAGAGCTTGCTTCGACATCTCGGATTTAAGAAACTGATGACGAATTATTATTTGTCGCGTCGCACGGCTCTCGATTTTGCTTGAAGCTTTCACGTTGCGAACTATTGCCCGCCAAATTAATATTGGGTAGTTATTTCAATACAGATGAAGCGAATGATTGTAGATTTGATAAAGATTGCCTAACAGAAGAAACCCCGAACGATGGGTTTCTTTTCCCGAATGCGTTTTATGTCTCGAATGTCTGCGTAAGTATAAGTGACACAAACAAAAAGGAAAATATTCAATCTATTTGCTCAGCACATACTGATTGTGAGTGATAGATTGATTCTCGCGTTTTTTTTTTTTTTGTCCAAACGCTTATTTCGTTATCAACTTACTAGTTAAGGATTCTTTTAGTTTTTCCTTCTTTTTTTAATAATTTTCGTTAACGTACATAATTATAATACTTGAGAAGTTTATTTTTCATAACGTATATTACCCCATTCAAAACTACCTAGTGTCGTGAAAAAGACACTTTCAACTAATTAAAAAATTTAAAACTTTATTATTTCTTATTGCTATCGATGGATTCATAATATATTTGTGCTGAATGTCCATAAATATACTTTCTATTAATGGTCTTTTGTTTAAAATACCTACAATGATATTATCAGAAATGGATGCTAAAAAGAGACGTTTCCCTTAGATACTAAACGCAGTAACTGTTCCGTGGCAAACGACCATAGTCGTTCATAGGTCACAATAGCGGAAAATGTTAAGATAGAATAAATGAAGAAAGTTACATAAAAATAATACTTCGAAAGCTATAGAAATAAAATAGCAAGAGAAAGAGTTGAAAACTGCAAGTAATGGAACTGTAGATTTCGATTATACACGCAATATTTCACAATTACGTTCTCTCGTAAATTCCTTTCCCCCTTTTTATATTCCTCACAAATGAGACTACGAAAAATCTCCTCAATCATACCACACGAAACTAGTTTTCCTAGTCTAAGAAACCGTCAAGGGTTCACCGATGATCGAAACGTTATTTATCTTGAACGTGGGAGAACAAGAAGTGGAAAAGGTTAGCACAAAGGGGGTGAACGTCCACTCGACCGGGTGCAATTGTGACCAGAGAGAGGAAATAATGGAAACTTATAAGGGGGAAAGGTGGCTTCAAAAGCAAGTTGATCGCGTTTCTTCGTAAAACCGTTTGTCTTCCTTTCTTCGGGTTCGCCTCTCGCGGATGTATAAAGTGGATTTGCACAGCGAACACGACTTTTCTCCCCGCGACTACCAAGGAAAGCCACGCTCGCTTACTCGCTCGCTCGCCATGGGATTGTTCGGTGGTTAACATAATACTAACAAGATTGAAATTTAATTTAAAGCTTTTCACCGGGCGCTCGCAATTTGCCTTTCAAGCGGAACCGGAAATTTCCAAGACGGAAGCTGCCTGCAAAACGGAGAAGTAAAATGCGAATTCCCATTACTACGCTCTGTTCGGATGACAATGTTTGGCAGTTTTCATCGAAAATCGACGATTTTTTGTACGGCCGTATGTACAGCTCAGTTTACTGAATATTAAAAACACGCCTCGTCCGATTTTCCAACGTTCGTACGTACATAATTTCCGTGCGTTATTTTACATATTTCCCAGCGTCGATTTAATAATCGTCCTACACATTTTCACTGACTGTACTACCTCTCTCATTAAATTCACCGGGCTTTCATTCGTATGAAAATTTGTCATTTTCCGGGTTCACTCGTTGAAACGTTCCACGGTACTGCGTTATGCTGCATCAATGGGATCAGTGCTCCTAATATCTCGTATTTTTAGGGACACGTTGAACGCGATTAATTTTCGTTCGAAAAAGGAAATAACAGAGGAATGTGTAATAAAGTTGTCGATATTGTCTGTTAAAACGTACAACTCTACACGCTCTGCGATTAATAAATATTATTAAGTTTTTACTATTATTGTAAATCACCTTTAACTGGAAATTTCTTTGTTTTAGGTGCATCAATGAATAATGCGGATTTTTATTATTTTTGATTTTTCTACTTGTTGACTTATTCATGATTGTTTTGCAAGTTCTTTTCGAGTTTGTGTTGGTATTTCCGTTCAGTAACTTTTGCGATGTTCGTTGTCCAGGGCTAGTAGGTCTTTCACGATCATTGAAACCGAAATCATTTTATTTGAAACGTTTGAATCAATGTTTGCACATATCGTATGATACGATTTTTTCACCAAAAGGATAACCTTGTTGATCTGCATACTTATGTAATAGTCCCTCTATGTTAATGTTCGTAAAGAATGCCAATGTCTTACATGCAATTTATCGTTTGCCATCTACGTTACGACAACATCGTTTGATTGATTCTTTAAGTTAGGATATATCAGCCATTTTTCTAAATATAGCTACAAGTTGTTCCTAATAAATGAAAAACAGGCGATAGCATATTTTTCCCGCTGACTATATTTTCAACTTATAAAAAATTATAGATTATTCATTGGTACACCTAATATTATACTTCGGATTTCAACCTCCATTTTAAGATTTCTTAAGGTGTGTATGACTTATTACTTTAACCCGTTATAACGTCACGTGACTTGAAAGTTACATATGTGCTCATTTATATATTCATTTATAATTTTTATTTTATTGGTTTATTATTATATTAATGGATTGTTGTACTGTTACATTGTTACCAATCAACTTGCTTTTCAACATTTCTGAAAATGTGAAATCCTAATCAATCGTAATGTTTCCTTTCCAAACAAACAAAAAAAGAGAATCATATTGTAGACAGTTGTAGAAAGAAACACTTTTCACTTTTCACTAAAATCTTCGAAGTTGTAATATGAAGTTTGATTCATTAAAACTAAAATCATTGAAGAATTTAAATCATGAAACATTAACATCCTCGTTAAAATTAAAGAAGTATGAATAAACCTAGCACACTGTTTGACAAAGACGAAACCTATGAACTATTCCATACAGTGCAGCTGCCATTGGCCTAAATTCCCGTTTAACCGACTTCGGCTCGCGTTTCCGTCTATTTCAATGTTTAGTCGCAAACCGTTCTCCAAAACGACTCACGACCTCCCACCTGAGACACAATTAGTCACAATCTACCTTAGTTATTACTTATTCGCCGCAGTTGGGTTGGCGCACAAATTACTTAACTTGGTCAGCTTACTCAGAACTTGTTACGGTAGCACGGAACTTCGAGGCCTGACTTTACACCCGTCGTAGATTCTCATTAGCCAGCTTTTCGTCGATGTCGTCATCTTGGTTTGAGATAGTCTTTAGGGCTCCACTGTTGGTTTGTCGCGATCTCACGGTCACGATATTAGTTCGTAGTTGAAATTGTTGTCCTTTCAAATACGATAATCTTGATACTACGAAGACAGAGTATGTATACAGTCGATCATGTGATTGTTTCATCCAGGAAATTCGACACACCGAGTATGACGTGTTGTGTTCATGGCAATGGATACAATTAATTGCATCTGTATAAGTAGACCACAAATTTGAACGTGACTCCACGCAAATCAATTCTTTCGTGATTAAATGCATCACTGAAATTGGTATTTACTAGTTGCACATTTTATTGTTTAGGTTATTTTCTATGAGTGATGTTGGACATTGTTTGTAAGAAAGTTTGATAAGAGTATGGGCTTGAGAAGTAGTGATTGATGATTTCTTAAGAGTGAAATGAAATTAAGTCATGTGTAGACAAGTGAAGTACTTGGTGAATATTATGTAAACTAGTAACGAACTATTTAGCTAATTTGTTTAAATATAGTACTGTAAGATAAAGTTATAATTTGACATTTGAACATTTATTATTATAAGTTTATTCAGTGAATATATATTTATAAATTATTTATTACTGAATAGGTATGTATCATATATACCGCATTTCCCGGCCCTTAAGACGCACTTTTTTTACTCCAAAGCCATAGAAAATGGTTGCCTTTATTACAAATATCGATAATAATACTGTTTTCTTTGTATAAAGTGTTATTATTAAAATAGGTACTTTGATCCTTTTCTGTCTGATCCAAGTATTTTTCGTAAATTCTAACCTGATAAATCACAGTGCGTCTTATGCGCAGGTACGTCTTATAGGCTGAGAATTACGGTATTGTTATTCTATTTGCACTTTTAAGGAAAATCCAGGATTTACTTGAATTTTAATTAATGGAAGACGTGTTAACTTTTCAATCGAATGACTGGTAAATATTTTCATTTCCTCATTGTACCTTTATTTTTATATTTAATATAAAATACACAATTTCGATATTTGCGAAAATTAAATTGAGGTTGGGTTAAATAACAAAACATTTGATGAAAATAAATATACTAATAAAAAAACGAAAGCATATTCACAACTTTAATAATTACTGATCTGGACACAAGCTAATTCTGAATTACCATTAACTGATTAATGTCGCATGATATAACCGCAAAAGGTACATTTAATTATCCTCCATTACTATTGTAGCTAATTTTATGTGCGATAATACCTATTAATTATCAATAGCTACTAACCATCCGATTACTGCTAACAACAAACGAATTCAAATTTCCTATCTAATAAGTATTACTCAAATTTACCCACACACACTCTTCCTTCTTACTTTCCCATCAAACCCAAACTATTTCCACCCTCCGGCTGTCAAACAAGATTTAATTGATCGTAATACTTCCCCTGTTCCCGCCGCCACACATCCGTAAATGAATGTTTGATCGATTCAACAATAGGAGTAAGCGCGAGACGCGTAACGTGCACCGATGGCGTCGCTTTAATCCAACCGGAAGAGCGATGGAGCGGGGGTGGCAAAGAAAAAAAAAAGCGCGACGAGGCCATACCCGAGTAATGAAAAATGTATCGACTTAACGCAAGATCAAACCACTGATACAGAGTCAGTGCGCGCACCGACGATATCTCCTCGCTACTCGTAGGTTTATGTTTATTTTCCTCAAGATAACCCACATTCGCCACCTTCTTTTACACCGGCGCAGCTACCACGACTTATATTGATCGATCGCTTCCTCGGAAAAGGTGCACTAACTGCACCACGCGGCCACGAAGAATGCGAGAACGAAGCGGAATCACGTTTGAAGTGCGGCGCAAACCGAACCGTTCCGGCTCACGAGATAACGGAATCGCCAGAGGCAACCGCAGTTACAACGCTCTCCAACGATTTGACGCGGTTAAACTCGAATAGAACGGGGTAAACTCGATTCAGCTTACGTACTGAGTTCACCCCCCTCCCCTCTTCCCGAATTAGAGGCAAACTCTCCAGTTAGGGCTGCTGTTGGATCTCTGTCACCTGTCGATCCTTCCTCTCTGTCATCCAATATGGACCCTCCTTGTGTAACTTCCGGCCGGGAGCATATCCCTTAAGTTCTTGTAGCGGATAACACGAAAATTCTAACACAAGGAGTTTAACACTTTTTACTACTAAGCGAATTACAAAGAAAACTCTATTAGGCTACGCGTGCGGCTACAGAAGGCGGGCTTCTGAGAATGAAATCTGTCTCGACGCGCGAAATAAAGATATCGGATCCTTTGCGGACTCGGTATCGTTTCTATTTGTAGCAGAAGTATACCAAAGTGATCAGAGACAATCAGTCGAACGTTAGTAGTTAAGAATGAAGAATCTAAAGAACAGTAAGAGATACTTAAGTGTATTTTTCGACAAAAAATATATTCATAGTGTAGTAACGAGTGCTGTTATCTTAGAATTATTACCTAAGCTTTTGTAACGTCGAAAAGAAAAGGCAAACCAACAATTCTTTGTAAATCAGATACAAGTGGAGAAGAAACCTGTAATGAGGAAGAGTTAAAATTTTTCAGAGAAAGAAATATAAATAGAATTATGTCATCAGATTCTGACTCGGATGATGTTATGCAAACAAAAAAACGCTACATGAGCCGGCCAAAGGCGGGAGAATACGTAAAAAGAGGTAACTACTTTTTATCCAAGTATTCCCGACCAACCTCAGCTGTGTATACAATGTTTGACCACTTTACTTTCAAAATAATCTTTTAAATAAACTTATTTATATCTATATATTATATTTCTTTTGTAGTAATTTGTTAGTCCTATTATCTCCTGCTAAATATTCTCCCAAATATCCTTTTTAGATTGTTCGTAATTAGGCAATATAACTCGTCCATATACGGGTAACACGGCCTATTCGGAAATTTTTGTATCACTCAAAGAGTCTAGCAGGAATATCTCTGATTTTTTTGGAGGTGATCACTTTGAGGGGTTTTTGCAAAAACTACCCTTTAAAAATTAATTATTTTATTTCTACCCTTAATAATTGGTTTATAATTGTGAAAACGATGTCTCAAGTAATACTATCTGTAGTTTTTCTATATTTTTCTTTTCATTTTAAATATTTTAAATAATAACTGAGAAAATGAATAAAACAGTTTGGAGGTTTTATCTCAAATGAAGAGGTAGATATCTGACATTTTACAGAATAGTTTTTCAGGCAAAAAACATTGTTTAACAAGCAACAAAAACAAAAAAATGGCCACGAGGCCGTTTACCCGTGCTTATCCTGTTAGACCCTTTGGGTGATGTGGCACTTAAAGCGTTATAGGATGTATTAACGATGAAATAAAAGAATATGTATTAATCTGAGGAAATATTTGATGAAAAATTCTGTTATTTTATTCTGCGATTTTGTCTTGTAGCTACTTTGTATTGTAACGTAGAGTAGATGTTACAGCTAATGCAAAAATGTCTCTTTTGTGAGTAACAATGCTCTTTAAGTTTCTGTGAAGCACTTGCAATGATAACAACACATTGTTGTAAATTCTACGGGTTCATTCTCCCACATATTGTGGCAAATTAACGTGTTATCACAATTGAAACTATGCAACCCGGCAACCACAACCTGCCTCCAGTAAACTTTCGACAAATATAACTGGGTACGACACACATAATCAGAGAGTCTAAACAATCTGTCGCGTACAACGCGGTGAAAAGAACGCGAAACTGAGAGAAGTATAAGAAACAATAGATAAAACTTGAATAAATTGAGTAACTTTTCAACTGAGTTCGAAGACACTTCACACATCGCGAAACTCAATTTCTGTGGGATATACTTTTTTTTAGCGTCGGCAATACAATCCTCCGTGACTATAATCCTAACGCGAATACTTCTTTACGACTAACCTAACTAACGACACTTTTCGTTTGATATTATTACTTTGGCGATCGTTTTACCCACGATTTTAAAATATACTGCGAAACTGGACTAATCAGAATCTTTTAAAATGATATTTTTCTCCGTAACTAATATATTAACGAGTACAATACAGATTTGTTAAGAAATTCCGTCACTTCGAATACTACAAATGTTAATAAATTGTTAAAAAGATTTGTATATATATTAGTATTATTTCATGCACTTTTAAATAAAAATTCGTCAAGATCATTCACTGTTAGGCAGTCTAAATGGTATAATTTTTTCAGAACCCTCTACAAACCAATTTCTCTTCGTTTATGACAAGAAAAATTACAATTGATTAAAAGTTTACATGTTTGAAATCATTGAAAAGCAATAATTAATAAATTATTATAAGGATATTGGCTGATAATAATGTAATAATACAACAGTGCAATAATAGAGCAATAATAAACAATTAAAATGAGTCATATAAAATATAGATAGTTGAATATGTAACTTTCAAGTCGCATGGAATTATAAAGAGTTAATACAATTCAACACGAAAAATCTGATTAAGTATAACACAAGAACATATATTCACTACCTTATCTCGCTTAACTGCCGTGCGTTTTTTCGTTTAACTATACATTTAGAGCTTTTGAGTCAAACTCATCTAACAAATACCTAACGCGATTATGTGAAATTCATATCCTTAGTTTTATAATACAACGAAAGGACCGAGGAAAAACACGAAAATAACTAACTTAACAATCAATAAGAATTTCAGTTGAAGAAGAACAATATATTTTGTTCAAATTATTCGTTTAACAAGTTTTGCATAATTGATATGAGTACTGTCTGCATCAAAACACTTTCGTTGTCTATTCTGTAGCATAAATAACATTTTCCTTTCCTTCTTTTTGGTATTGGAGCATCTAATTGAGAGTGATGTCGATGCAAAGAGATCCTATTCTTTTTTTCCTATTATGATAAATATACTAGTTTTTGTCCATCATTTGTATCTCTATCTTCACTTTAACTTCACATGATACTTTCTAGAGTATAAAATTGTTAATTTCTTTTATAATAATCGCTTGTGATGAATGAAAGAAGACCTGAAAACCATGAATGTAACAATTTTTATTGAGTACATTATGCAAATTCCTAAAATAAACATTTAGTATGTTAACAAATAAACGTATGGTAACAATTTTTATTGAGTACATTATGCAAATTCGCAAAATAAACATTTAGTATGTTAACAAATAGACGAAAGCAAATATATTAATACAAATACCATTATATTACTGTCCACAGTTGCATTCGTTTTCGGATAAATAAGACCTGAAGACGTACTAAGGGTAAAAAAGAAAAAAGAGAGAAAAAGAATACTCATCTCTCAGTAATCTAAACCATAACCTCTTCGTAATAATTCAATACTGATGAAATTGATAAATATAACACAAAAGCTTTCCTACTTATTAATATTCCCATTCATTCGTTCGTTAATTCATTCAGTAAATAAAAAAAAAGGGAAAGAAAAAGAAGAAAGGAGAGAATTCACGAAGAGCATTCGTACTTAGACAGAGCAAACCACAAGCAGCCCATAATATTCCAAAGCTTAATCACTCGACAATTACATTTCACGAGCGGCGCTCAACAAATAGTCAGCCCCCTTGGAATACACGCAAACGAGTCCCATTTAAACCATCATCTCCTCGTATCTCTCGGCTCGAGCAAACGTCTACCTCGTAACTTTCACAGCGCCTTACATATCATAACTCACCGGTCCGCAATTAAATCCCCGGGGGAGCTTTTCGTAGCCTCCCACCTAGCTAGGAATGAATCTTTCTGCTAAACGGGTTCGGTTGGTGTAAACTTTAATACACGAGCCATAGAGCACGACAGTTCACGTATATAGTGTTACATCGTAAGGCTGTGTCGCGCCTCAGGGACATATTAGAAGGCAACTACGTGTATGCATGAAGGTGCACGCGACCAATTTTTTTTACAGCTACCTTGCCTTCGATCTTTACGATATCGCCAAAGAGGCTATTCGAACGGTTCATCCTATACACCTCAGACTCTATCGATGATGAACAGATATCGAAGATTTTCCATCTACACTACCGCTATGAACACTTGAAAAGTAAAAGAGGAAATAAACACAGAAATTGCTTAACGCAAAATAATTTTACTTTTGTTCAGTTTTTCATTATATAGACATAACGATAACGAATTATGCATGAATAATTAATTGATATTCAAACGGGAGCAAATTAAGAACTTCTAAAACTGAATTTTCTTTTCGTCAGAAAATATCGAGTAAACACACAACGAAGAAAGAACGATCCTCCGACTAATAATAAAGACACTAACTGTTTTCTTTCGATTTAATTCGAACACAAGGAAAGAAAAGAAAAACTTTTTTTTATAGAATAAGTTTATGTAGACTTTAAGAAAATAAAACATTAGTGACTTATTTGATGAATGGGTAGACAATATGTAATATATAATTAAAAAATTTTCATAATTTGTATTAAATATATAATAAAAATATTTTATATAAATCATGCATAATTATTTATCAAGAGAAACTTTTTACCTAACCTAACCTAACTTTTTTAACTAAGTGTTCACACTTCCATTAGCGATAACGTATGTATCAGAGTTATGCATGATTCGAATACTTAGTTTCGAATAAATATTAATCTGAAATAATTAATCGAACAAATTCTTGGTAGTCGAACATTTTATCCGGCTAATTATTATTCAAGGTTAATAAGAGGTTACTCTGTCTCTATTTATTTGAATAATATATCATTATTATTATTATTGGAATACTAATGCTAATAATTGTTGATTATTTTCGATTTCATTTTTTGTAGGTACTTTCCCTTTTTTATTTTTTACAGAACCGAAATCACACAATTTTTCTTAAACGAACGTTGTGATCTGCATAAGTTAAAGAATAATTTTTTTGATGCAACACATTGATACCTTCTTCTGCATCAGTGGAAAGATTATTTGGTTATGCGTTAATGATAAACTCATCAAAAAGTAATAAAATTTTAAATTCAACGTTTGAAGAAATGTTAAATGTAAAGGCTGATATGAAAAGAATTGTACAGTCTAGTATGAGGAAATTATCTACTTTCATTAAATACGTTCTTTCATTCGCAACAAAATATAATATAAATTATATTAAAATATATTCTTACTAAAATTACTCTTTATCCGAATAAATTATACAGATGAGTGTTCATTTGAATAAATACTCATTCGATTGGATATTTATTCACTACTGATGAATAAAATTTTATTTCACTTAATACAAAATGAACTTCTATAAATTTTCATTACAGGCTCAAATAAAAAAAAAATGACCTTTATTATTTTCTTCACAATTTCGAGCAATTGCAATTTTCTCAAAATTTTTTGCACATGTCATCTAGTAAACTAATCCTTCTAACTTCTCAAAAAAGTTTAAGTCATTTAGTCCAATTTTCAAAAAGTTATTCTTTTTTAAATGGCATTAATGAAAGCTACTGTGGGTGCTCTTTATGCTACAAGATATCAAATTGAATAACATTTTCATTTTATCTTAATCATTTTGCTATAACTGCTTAGATTTGATTTATATTTAATGTGTCCCCATACGTATGAATGAAAGTGCACCTCTGCTCACAAAAAAACTAGATGTGCTAGATAAATCGAAATGCAAAGTCAGAATTTGCAGAGTGGATTTTTTTGTCGAATTTCGCAAATCCATTTTACCCAGCTGGCAATGTGCATCGAAGTTAGATGGCCGCTTTAACTTTCGCGCTCAATGAGAAAAAAGTTCTCGGTTGGTCGACCAGCAGAGACGTTCGAGGAATTATCTGTTGTCCCTGGGAAAACGTTGGCTTTGCACGGGGAATGGTTAATTTATGCGCTTTCCGCGGGCACATGATCGCGTCATAAGGTTATAGCGTCCGCGAGAGAGTTGGCTGAAAGCTAAGCGGAACTGATGATCGCTTTCATAGTTTAATCAGAGGTAAAATTCATTTTTCAACTAGAGGTATGACAAGTTTGTTGGAATAGTTCTTTACCAGACTCTTTATTTTCATTCTTTTTCCTCTTGTATTATGAGAACGTAAGTAAAGCTATTTCATTCGTAAAATCTGGCACATGTGAAAAATGTACGCAAATATACGCGTTGATTTTCAAGAACGAAATAATCGATTGGCAATAAATATGAAAGAAATATCTGTGCAGTATATAATTATATAATGTCATATTTTTATGAAACTTGATCATTATTATTTTATTTTATGACGGGTAAGAAATGAAGTGTGTTATGTGAATTTTTGAATTTTTCTGCATTGTACATATATATTTATAAATCTTTTTGACAATGAAACACTTGCAGTTAACTTATATAGCACAAATAGCAGAGGCATCGGCATTTAGTCTTCTAAAAGTTTCCGTAACAGGTGAATTTGATACTATTTGTGGTAAGGCAAACGAAGTAGCGGACCCCATGAAACAATTCCACTTGTGGTCGCAACAATTGTGGTCTCTCTCAAAATTACCATTAATTATTGCTTATTTCACGTCGCTGCTCGTTACACTATTACAGTCTCGATCTCTGAGTAGCTGAATTCAATTAAAATTCCGGAACTTTAAACCTGCAGATTTTGTTTAAGTATGCGAGGTACGTTTACTTAACGAAAAGTATTGATTTTTTTTCTCTTCCCACTTCTCTTGTCACGCGAATCATCCTTTCTGTTAACTTCTCTATTGTTTGTTATGAAATATTGTTCCAAGCATTTTGTAAAATATTCCATAGTTCTTCTTTTTGATTTTCGACAGTGTTGTCTAACTTTCCTACCCAGATGATCCCGAAGCTACTCAATAGTGGTTAAATCCGGCCATAGTGAGCGCCATTTCATATTATTTAGTAATCCTTCTTACTTTTCCTGCTCTACAAAATCAAGACAAAGTTTTGCTGTACGTTTCGGATCGTTATCTTGTTGTATTAAGCAACATACTTGGAAAAGCAAAAGATGGTTGTAAACTTTTCGCCAGAACCGTATATCACTTTAGTACCGGTGTTAATGTACATTAAATCAAGCTATTGGTATGGAATATTTACCAAAGAATTCGAGATTTTTCGGCAGCAATGTAAGGAAACATAAAAAATGAAGAAGCAATAGAGCAAGCTAGTAGATAGACTTCTGGCAATAGAACATTTATAGACAGAAAATTCAAGACGCACCAATAGAAGGCTGCGTTTCTTCGATCATGCTTTCACAGGTACCGGGTTTCGTGTTATCGTGAAAAATCGAGGCAGACTGCTGACTTTGGGGTCACCCGATGCGCCCCATAAAGGCATTATTAATGCAAGCCAATCCCGGTGCGGCGCAGAACGAATTGCCTCTATAAAATGTAATTTCGGAAGAGTTCCGATACTAAATTTTGAATAGCACCGCCGCCTGGATATTTCCATCTCAATGGAGACTTTCACCTGGAAATTTCTGAAGCGTGCCCCAAGTATCCTCTTTGGTCTCTCGAAAACAAACTGTTGTAAGATCGAACGATTTTCAAATAAATTCCCTTCGTTCTTCACCTATGATAATTCGCGTGTTTAAACGACGTCCATAGCAACGAGGTGCATTACTTTAATTTCAACATGCATTTTCCCTTTATTCAAATGGAAATTTCGATCTGTTTATGCTTAAGGTGAATGACGACCTCTTTTGTAACTCTTATAACGATTAATTTCTTACTGGGTTAGAAAGGACAGGAATTTTCTTGTGAATTCATGGTGACTTTTACTTAAACATATTCCGTTATTCTCTTCCTTCGATCCTTCTTTCTGTTCAAGGCAACAAATTATTTTAAGTTTCTGATACGATCGTAACATCTGCTATTTTTGAGGACTTAAGTATTTTTACTTTCATCATATTATTAACTTTACTATCAGAAGAAACGCCAAATTCTTCATTGATTATTAAGTACTTGGTCTCTTCTGCTCAATAGCAATTGAGGTATCCTCATCTTATTATTTGGAACAAGGACTGACTAATTGTAAGATGTGGACAACAATAAGACGACTTGAACATACTAAATGTTCAAACTATCTTCCATCTACACGTGTATCCCTACCTGTATTTGACGCATCGATGGCGTGATAAGAGGTGAACAGCAGGACACTTTTCCCACTTTTTTCTAATTTTTATTAAAACACATCTCTGGACAGACGAACGCGTATAAAAGAACTGGACAATCAGGATGCAAAAGAATACTCTTGAATGGACATGTACACCGAACCTCGTACCTTTGGATTTTTACTGGCACAGATTTTAAAATTTATATGGACATATAAATACATTGAAAATTTGCATAAACTAAATAATATAGTATTAGCTGGATATTATTATTATTATCACATAAATTATGGATGATGTTACTGCTTTAGAATAAATGTACAAATAAGGACATTTTATTTGCTACATAGTCGTCTTTACAAATTGTGTAGAAGACAACTCTTCCTTCCTTTCTTTTTTTTTCTTATTATTATTCACTGAGTATTTTTTATTTTAAATTTCAAACATTCAACAACAAGAACCAATAGATATTAATCTCAAACAACTATCAGCTAATTGTGTGTTAAGTCGTGTACAAATCATTCGCAAATTGATCAATCAAGTAATTACTTGAATGATCAAAACTCTAAATGTATTTATTACTACGCGATTATATTGATTATAAAATTTATACTAATAAGAAGCTTACGAAGTCCACAACGCAATAATCTTAGTTAATTAGCTTCTAGTTAAGTAGATTATTACTAACAAAAATTAACTTATCCGAGAAATGTTTTAAAATGGCGAAATAAAAGAAATGACACGTTTTGAAACAGAACACGTAAACCAAATAAAATGATGAGATCATTATCTTACTTGCAACACTTCTTTTGTTCATAAATCGTAGTTTCATCTTATTCTCAATATGATGAAGCACCTAATATGATTCGATACTTCAGCTAGCACATATTTAAATCCTAGTCCATATTTAGACTATCTCCTCTACTATTATAGAATCTAAGGGTAATCTTTGCTAGGATTAAAAAGACAAAAATAAAACAATATTCATATCTCTTTAAAAAGACTTCATATTGCACAATCTAATAATAACAGAAAACCGTCGGTTATTATTCTTGGAGGAACTTCATCAACGAGTAACCAAGAAACAACTCCAACAACGAAGATAACCCTGGCCGTTTAATCAAACTTGCCGAGGAAGCAAGAAAATTTCCAAAAAAGCAACGGTGAGGAAAACCATCGATCCGTCGTGGTCTTCCTTCAGGTCTCGTATAATTCCTCTGGTTCCATCAACAAGCCAGAGAGACTTACGGTGGTAGGAGCAGGCCGACATCGCTGCCGGGTCTCGATAACTAGCAGAAAGGACGAATCGATGAATTTCGTAACAGCGAATTTCCGCGGGTAAAGGGTGGCGCGGTGCTCTTGGGCGGCTGGGCGGAAGGGGCATGTACTCGCACAGAGCAGAGTCGCTGGAAAGGGGTGTGTAGGTGGTTCGTGAGTGAGGACGAAATCAATAGCGCCGTCGGGTTCATAGCGGCGCGTAGGAAGCGTCCCGTAGAAAAGGGACAAATGTAAATAAATTTAAATCAGACCACTGGCCCGAGTTAGAGAAACGAACGGCGCGGACTGTCGCCGTCATGTGAACGTTTCTGCCCGGACTGAACTCTTCGAACAGACTGTCTAGCGAGTGATAGATGAACTACAGTATAGCGGATTCGATATATTTTTGTAAAGTTTATACAAACGTTAGATTCACGTCTATATCTTTTTGGAATGATAAATAGTTTATTTTTGGGGGATATTTAACTTCGTTATTTAATTCTTCTTCACTCAGGAAAGGAGAAATATTAGAGTTGATTCTACACTGCAATATGAGGAGCAAAAGTTAAGAATTATTACTAGACCGTTGCACGTGAATTGGCAGATTCGTAAATGAAACTTTAAACCTCGATCATGTAGTCAAAATTAAATTTGTTTAATCAAAATAAGCTCCAGAATTTTCAATACACATTTGTCAATAAATTTCAAATAAATTCAGCCTATTATTGTAAAAATCTGAATATTTTCCTTGTCGCCTCAATGTTGAATTCTTTTTTAGTTATTAAAAATTGAATAAATACTTAAACTTACATTGTGTTGTTCGTTCACTAGTTGTTCGTTTTATTCCAAATGTTGTATTAGTATTTCATGCTGTCTCTGTTGTATTATGTCTCACTTTGAATTCATAAAAGAAAATCACTTGAATTGTCAATAGAATCTATTGTGCAACGACATAATATAACAAAATTGACTAGTAACAATGTAACAAGTTCAATGCAATCCATATGTAGTATAACAACAAATATGTAAAATGAGATTTATAAAATATAAATAAATTATATGTAACTTCTGAGGCATTTCGAAGTTATAGAAAGTTAAAAAAAAGCAGTGAATGCACTTTTGTATATGTTGTACGCGGAAAGATAAATGTTCATCTATTCTTAAATATGTTTCCTTTCATTCATCTTTCAAAATTATGATTATTGTGCAAATTTTAGTATAGTTTGAAGTTTTGAAAGCATACGACATTCGAATCTTCAATCTTTTCAAAATTGACATGCATATCCAGTTTCATTGTATCCTATGGATCTTATAAAAAAGGCTATCATAAGTAATAACGTCATATTTGGTTCTGCTCAACTTACAAGTTTCTCCTACTAGACACTTTTGTTTGAAAATGTTTGACAATAATGCGTGTCATATTAAAAAGAAGTTAATCAAATACTCTTAACATCTTATAGTTTGTTTTACTCACCGACTACTGCAATTGCAATTCAATCGATTCTAAAGCATGTACATTCCTGTCATTTTACATAACTTTTACAGCAGATCATGTGATACTACTTCTCAATTCTGTTAAATTTGCCAACTGTCTCACTTCATTAAAAAAAGGATTAACACCATCACCAACAGCCTTCATCTTGCCAAACTATTACTTTGTGACGAAGCAGCCAAAGGAAGCAAGCGACAGAAGTGAAAAAGCCGAAAATCCACCCTCCGCCAGTTCGATCTCTTTGCCTCCGACGCGTCCTTGAGTTGATCGTCTGGCGTCGATCTCACAAGACAATCGTCGTCGTCGCCGCCATTACCGATGGTATGCCTCCAGTTCGTTAATGCGCGCCAACGCCGATGAATCTGCTTTCTTTTGATCACTCGTGCCGTCTCGCTTGCGGCCACCGGGTGGTACGCGTGCCATTACGCTGTCTTTGCTTTCTTTGTTCGAGTTCTCGTCCGATTACGAGCGATTCAACAAAGTACCGGGTTGCCTCGGATAATCGAGAATCCCACCGGCGCGGGAGGAGGAGAGGACGTGAAGGGGGGGATGAGGTTAAGGAGTCGAAAAGGGAGAATGTGCTAGAGAGAGAGACGAACGTGAATCCCTTCTAGCATTGCTCTCTCGTTCCTCCGGCAATTTCGACGACTAACAGAGGGGTTCGCCTTCCTGTATTTTATGGGATGAACGAAGATTTGTACGAAAGACGCGTGTACGCATCCCCACGAAACCCTTGACGGTGAAGAAGAAGGCTCGAATCCAGCAATATTTGCGTTTAAAGGCTTCAAGATCTTTTCTTCGTAAGCGTTCACCGATTATCGGAATATCCTTTCATCGTTAAATATTAAACGATCTGTTTCGAAACGATCGGAACAACCGTTTCGTTCGTACTATCTTTGTTGAAGAAGAGAGGGGGTCATTCGATGGGAAGATCGAGATGAATTTCTCGTCGCTTTTCCTTTTTTTCCCCTCTTTTCTTTCTTTTCTTTTTTTTCGCTCTTTCTCTACGTTTTTCTTCCGGACCATTTCACGCCTCATTAATCGAATCGATCGCGAAGTTACGCCCGATTTATTCATCCCCTTTTCGATTGTTGTTCCCCGGTATTTTTTCTACCCCCTTCACTCTACGATCTCTTTCTTGTATAGTCACCCTTTTATGACGCTTTTACCCCACTTGTGAGCAAGTCTCGCGAGCCTTGATTTCTTTCATTATCAGAAATCAATTAGCGATCGATATCGTTGCTGTGTATAAATAAATCGTACGAATTAACGACTGTTTCTACGACGATGATAGCTCAGAAAGGATATCACGTTTGTGTCCTTAGGGTTCATGGAATTGGGTAATTAGGAAGATTCGAGTGCTTACAGTTTCTCTTCACAAGGGTGAATAATTTCTGGATAAATTACAGTAGGCCATAATGCTAATAAAATCCTCGAAAGACTAATTGGATCGGCGGTAATTAGCATCAAATTTCGCGCTCGAAGTGGGAGTTATGCGATTTCTATCAGCACTATTTAGATAGAGGCTGCGACGTTCCGTGCAACGAGGTATTAGTTTTTCATGGATTGATTCAAGAATTGATGAAATTAATAAACGATTAATGAAAAAACAGGACCTTAGAGACTAATTAATAAGCGTGTTATGCATCGTAAGTGCCTAGCCTAATTCGTGTACTGAATGAATAAACTTCAGCTCTCCTATAATCCGATTTCCCTTCGTTTATGTGAAGAAAAATTAAAATTGATTACAATTCTACATGTTCAAAAATACTGAATCATCGTTAGAGGAAAACTAACTAATAGTAATTTAATAATGCAACAATATAGCGATAAACAGTTAGAACGAGACGTATGATACGTAGATAAATGAACGTTTAAATTTCAATTCACATAGAATCTTGGAGGATTAATGCTTGAAAAAGTTGCACTTATTTTCTATCCCTTTAAATTCTATATTTTTCTGCACAACTAAAAACAATTTAGTTTTTGATGAAGAAATTAAATTAATAACAGAAACACTTTTAAATATGGAACTACCTTCGAATTTAATGAAAAGTATGAATGATGTACATGATGTACAAAGGGAACATTATTATATTTTCGTTAATGGCCATTATTTAGTAATTGTGAAATAATTAAAGTCTTCATTATGATTGGTCAATTGGTAAATGCTTTTGACACGTGGGGTACAACGTTGAAGATAAAACTACGATATAGAAAATAATGTTTCATCTCTCTAAATACCTAGCGATTATTTCAAAACTCACAAACTTTATTCTTCAACACTGTAACTTTTTCGTGAACCTCATATTACGGCTATTGTGGGAAAGTTCAGTTATTAGTTTCTATCGATATTCCCTTGTCACATAAAACTTTTAAAACATTTAATCAGGAAATTATCATTGACCCCACTGATCCGTTCCAGATAAGCAGCCAGAGCTAACTTTATAATCAACTTCTCATATTGCGCTGAAAATTTAATAAAAACGATGTCACAAAACTTAACACTCGCATGAAAAGTGAAATGCGGAATATATCTTCAAGAAACATCTTACTGATCAACTTAAGGAATTCGAAAATGTAACAACAAATGAACAAATTAAAAAATATCAAATAAAAATACCTAATAAAATCTACCTAAACTAAAACTTCTAAGTTCCCCATTAACTCGCTGACACTGGATAAATCTACCATTCATCGTGAACCTTATCAACGGCATTATGATTCTCCAGACCCAATCTCAAACTACTCCACTGAAAGCAAAGATAAAACACTTCCGAAACTCACTTAAACACTCTACCGAAACCACACATTTCAGTCTTGTGAACACACTCCTGCAGTTTGTTCCAACAAAAACAACCATAACCATTTCTAACATCCACCATAGATACACATTTCACGACAAAAAAAGAGAAACAAACTCATTCTACATACTTTTCTTGTTAGTCTGTAAAAAGCACCATTCAATGGACACACCGTGTACATCTCTAATGCATATACAATTGCGCTAGTCCAGCCTTCATCAGGGGAGGTATACTTTGAATAGCCTTCCGTCCCCATCGGTGTTGATAACGCCAATTACTTTGGACCAGAGCTTTTTATCCAGTTGTAGTCTTCCAGCTCGTTTCTGATCCGATAATAGAGGCATTCTCAGCTTGATTTCGATAGGGCGAGAGGGGAACCGTGTGGAAAGTGGTAAATGCACGATGTAAATTTCCGTATTGGGGTGTGTGGTAGAGCGACTGTATCGCCTTCGAGGCGAGAGTGAATTTCGGGATACGCGTTCGAGCCACTTAGATTCTGCGGTTGTTTCTCTGGGAAACTGCTCGCCGCAGCGGGAGACGTAAAAAATGACGTTAAAGCTTTATTCATGAGTCGGCAAGAAAGAGCCACCCTCTCTCCCCCATTTCGTGCACTCGTTCTTTTCGTCCGAGTGTACAGGCCTCTCCTCCCTCTTCATCCATGGCCTCTCCAAGCGCGGCTTTTCCCCTTCGTTCTGCCGCTTTCCTCGCAACGTAACAACTATCCGCTGACGCGATAATAAATTCCGCTCATTCGTCTCGGGGCTTATTCCGGGATATTATTTCACCGCCTACACCAAGCCTGTATTCGCGTTTTCTTCCCTTCCTCGTTATGATCATCGTGCACACACTGTCTGGCTATATCTAGCACCTGTTTTACGGTTTTTTTCGTTTCGTGACGATCGATGGGAGAAGAAATGGTGACTTTTACTTGTCAAAGAAAATCACGCCTAAGGGTTGCAAAATTTTCGTTGTACTTCTAAAGGGAAGAAGAAAATGACACTGTTGCAAAATGCAAAAATTGATTTTTTTTAGAAAGCTATTGTTTTCATTGTGTTATTCGTGACACCGTTGAAAATAAGTTTTAGGAAACTGCATTTCCGAAAATATACGTATTATACTACGGAAAGGGTATGTAGAACAGCATAGTTTGGCTATCGCAGCTATTAAGTAGACATCATCTGTATATAGATTGATATAAAAAGTGAACAAAACAGTGAAAAAGAAAAGATATCTACAAAGCGAAATGTAATATTCACAGGGAATTTTAACTTATTAATATCGACTTCATTTTCTTCAACTGATTTTCTTAATTCTGACATATGGATACGTAAGTTCCATGTCTGTTTACGTGTACTATACAATACTATTAGTATTACAGTAAGACCTCGTTTAACGCGAGGGATACGTTCCAATAAGTTCCAGCGCTAAACGAAAGCGTTAAACGAGGTAACAGTTGGAACCTTTATTCTGGACAGACTAACAAAAGAGAGTTGAAAAAGATACATAGTGTGCACCGTCGCTACATAGTGCACCGCTTTTGGTTGGTGCATGGCTGTTTCATTTGGACACATATGTATGCAACAAGTACCAATACTGTATGCGATTTCGGGGAATCCCAATACTACCGCGTAATACTGAAACAGCGTTAAGCGAAGCAGCGTTAAGCGAGGTCTTACTACACTCATGATTATTATTATTTTGAAATCTTATGAAATGCAACAACACATTTACTGGTTAAAACGATATTGTACCCAAGATAAGTGAATTCTTATATTTTACAAAATAATCTAAAAATTGGGACTTTAATGCCATAATTTCATAAACCATAGTGTTACAAAAGTGATTATCACAAAAAAACCTATGTTCCTTAGCGAACATTTTTTCCTAACAATAAAAGTTGTAAAAAGAGCATTAAGAAGCCGTAAACCATAGGATTAACAGAACTGTTAGGCGCGTGTACCCTTAGTAAACCCATAATTCAACAATGTTATTTTAAATTCAATTCTTCCACGCATTGTTCCGATTTTCTAATCACTGAAATAGCATTTTCTTTCTCTCATGACTGATCTTCTTTTTTATTAGGACTTCCCAAAAACCAGACATCTCATCCTTCAATCACCACTTTCACCCTCTCTCCACCTACTTAAGAATTGCCGTACGATCTATAACCGATTTTCTGTACTTTCTTATACTTCACCTTTCAAATTTAATTGTGTCTTTAGTAACTCAGATTCTTGTTATTTTCCAAATTTCCTTATGCAGACTAAGTATAATAAGCACAGGTCTTTAATTATTCCGAACACTGAACAATAAACCAAACTTTATTCAATAACGTTCGAGATATACATATATAACTTCGAGTACTCTTCAGGCCTCGTTAAAACCTATCCAATTCTTTTTTATTACAACCTTATGCTGTACACGGCAACATAACTTAGGGCTAAATGTAAAACTACCAACATACGTTTTTCAATTTGGTACAAGAGGTAATATGTTAAATGACGCCTTCACTTTAGATTAACATGAAACAATGAACCAATCATAAATAGAAACTCTATTCCATTTGTTTCACTTATTTATTCTGTACAACTTTATATAATTATTCGTTAACTACTGATATCTACTACTGTTAAAAGAAACAGTATATAAAACGGTACATTTTCATACCGGTCGGCATTAACAGGTTCAGTACCGTTTGTTTAGAGTACGTGGTCCGAAAAAGAACACACGAACAAGAACCTAATAATACAATTCTTTTTCTAAAGCCTTTTGCACTTAGTACATGTGCCCAATTAAAAATAATGCAATTTTCATTCGACAGGAGTTGAAGCAACGGTTATAGCAATACGAACGTACAAAAGAATGAATAACGCATGAAAAGTAACGAAAAACATTTCATTCTCTTCACTAATATTCAACCTAGCGTCTCAACATAAAACAATCCTTAAAACACAAATCTCGTTGGTAAACGCGATTTTCCATTCGACCCTCGAATTTACACGTGGCCACTTAGCCAAGGTGTTCCTCCTTGGAAGATCGTCGATATCGGATTTCCATTTTGTCGTAAAGAGTCATACCAAGAAGCGAACTAGGAACGTGTCCGTCGGCTTTTTTTATTCAGTCGTATGCGTCTGAAATACGTCTCCCTCTCTTTCTGGTAAGAATCGGAAAGGGAATACGGGTGGAATGGAGTCGATTTTTAGGAGGAAAAACGAGCGATAGATGTTATGGGAAGGTAAGGAAAAAGGTGTGGGGACGAAAGCGGGTGCATTAGAACAGCTTTCCCTCTGTGGAGGTGGTCGAGTGACGGAAGAGTGAAAGAAGCCAGCAGCGAGAAAGGAACGTAGCGGCGGCCAGCCTCGGGGATTGCATAACCGTAGGCCCTTGCTAAACCCTCTTTTCACCGTGACGCTGTGCCGTTGGATCGTACCAAAGAAAAAGAAGAGGAAAAAATAAAAAGACGAAGAAGAAGTAGAAGAAGAAGAAGAAGAAAGACGTAGATGAATAATCAAACACTCCGTGCTGCTGCTCGGGGACGAGTCTGGACGTTCATTCATGCGCAGCCTTAATTAGACCGTCTGCGGGAGAAATACAATTAATGATTGTCTTCATAACCCTCTATTGCAAGTATTATCGTGTGGATTTTCGCAAAATTTTCAACCGTGAGAATTATGGACGGCCATATGTGTGTATACCGCCAACGGCGTAGAAGACAAATATTCATTCATCTTCGCGCCGAATAATCGAGTGGAGTGTAAAAACGAGAGGGAGAGAGAGGAATAGCGGTTAGCATAAGGCCCTGCGGGTGTGGATTCTCGACGTGCTTCGACCCTCTTTTCTACGTCGCACCGCGCTATTTCGTCGGCGAGTCGTAAAAAAAAAATCACCAAACAACGAGCATACGAGCGGGTTTGTATGGACTCGTCATTTATTCAGCCGGAGAACCGAGCACGGCCGGTAGGTAATTCGTCTAAGAAGACAATCGGAGGAAAAAATGAAAACGCGGAGGAGGAGGATTGGTGAAATAAACGAGGCTCCGGATTGTTGTAGAAACGTCAGCTGTTTTGCTGTTTCGGTGGGTTGGAATGCTGGAGAATAACTGTGGAATATTCTGAACGTGAAAAAATGTTTCTTCCTTTTGTGGTAGCGTTAAATATTAGCCGTTCTGATATCGAACTTAATCTCTGTTTGAGACAGCTTGCAGTATTATAAATTAAAACTAAAATTAATGTAAAACATAAACTGTATAACAAGTAGAAACTGTTTCTGTTGTACTTCAAATTGTAACTCAAATATTAAGGGTTGAAAATAAGAACGAAATACTTGTTGTAAGGAACAAATTGTGCACAAAGGTTTTACGTTTGAAAGAGATCTAGTAGTAGTGTCTCACAATACTTTTCATTTGTTTCAAAAAATATATCAAAACAAAAAATCCAAAGAAGAATGTTATACGAAGTGTAACAATAGTATAGAGTCACAACGTTGACAGATTTGTCTTTCGACGATAGGATGAAGCTGATTTTGAACTTAGACTCAACAGAAGTGAAGCCTTTCGAATTGCGAGAATGATTGTATGAGTTTGAATGTGCTTGAATCACGCACAGTTATTAACAAAGATTTGGCATGTTTCTTGGATAAATTCAGCACTTATAAAGCACTGAGGTTAAATGAATTGACTAGGTGTGTAGATGTGTGTTTGCGATAATGTGTTCTTGTAGTGAACTATTCGAAAAACTGTTTTAGAATCTGTTTAAAGTTGTCAGGTAAGGTGTTCTATAAATGTTATGTGTTCCATGATTGGGTAATCGGAGTTTGGAGATGTTTGAACTATCTTCTGATTACTGTTCCCATGTTCCTGGTCTATCATACACGAGGATATGAGATTGTTTATAAAAATTGTGCTATTGTTAAATTTTACATGGTAGGGTCTCGTTCGTCCTTTTCTGTTGGACATAGCGCAGTGATTTCCGTGTATGTAGGCCTTCAAGTAAGCTTGAAAAATAATCAAGTAGATAAGCCGTGTTTCCGAAAAAATTTGCTTTACAACCGAACAATAATATTGAATTCAATTAATAAGAATTCAGACAATTCTTTACATGTCAGTCTTATTTTAAAACGTACCTAAATAACATTCACCCTTATTACGAGAAAAAAAGAACCAGTAACCTGTTTCTTCCACTTTCCGACGAATGTCCTCAATTCAATTTTCACCATTTCGTTTCTATGAATCTAGCAAAATATTCATACCGTTATTCCAAACTACTTATCCCCGGCAGCATAGTTTAATCGTTCCACTCGAACGGGGTCGATCAGACACGAGAAACGGCACAATGTTTCCGGCAAAGTTTCTACAATTTCGGTAGTACGCAGCGTATAATCGTAAAATATTATCCCTTATATTCCGGCGGTGCCAATTTACACCCGAGTCCAGAAAATATTATACACTTTCTACAAGTCGTTTCTGAAATGATCTGGCACGGCAGGCGCACAAGCCATGTAGGGGTCTCGTTGGTGGTCGTAGATAATCTTGTTGCACCGTTTTCGTTTCGACGCCGTCTCCTCCTCCACCTCCTCTTTCAACCTCTATACTTCTTTGCCTCTTCGTTCCTTTTTTTTTCTCTCTCTCTCTCTTAGTCTTTTTTCCCTTCTTTATTATAACGATAATGGCTTGGCGCTGGCGAAATGCGGTTAATATTGACTATCGGTTGAAGCAAGAAGAAGCGAGTGAGGGAGAGTGAACGAAAAAAAAAAAAAGAAAAAAGAAGTGGGAAAGGGTGAGGGAAAAGGTAGAAAGAGTCGACTACTACCAACATTGGCGAGAGAGGCTGTGGAAAATGGAGAAGAGCGAGGTTGAATGAGTATGAGGCGCATGGTGGGGAAGAGAAGCAGCTCCCAAGGGAGAAGCTCGTTGCTACGAGGGGTTTGGAAGGGCGAAGTCTCGAGTACCAAAGTCTACCGCTTTCCATCGCCCGCGCGCCCTTAGCCCAGCTTGCAGACCAATCTTTACAGCCCGACCCGCCTTTTCCCTTGATTCCACTGTTGAATTTTCACTAATTAATTCCCCAAACTCGCGCGTGCCCCGATCTATATTTATTAGGGGAGTAACCGCCGCACTTGCCCATCGAACCACTGCGCTTATTAATGGACCGATAAACTGTGATCGTTTGCGTGAAATAACATACTGCTGCGTGATTCCGGATTTCTGACGAGCTACAGCACGCTTCCATGGGGTTGTTTAACGGAAGCTTGACTTACCTGAAACAGAAAAGGATCGATTTTTATTAGTCACATTTGTCTGAAGTGTCATTCTGGATCAATTTCACTTTCAGAATTAGCTTTAATATTGAATATTTATCGATACTATTTATTTTTATAGAAATCTATATATATATTTATCTATATATCTATATATCTATATATCTATATATCTAGGAATCTATTTTTATAGGATATAGACAAGCTTTTCTCTTTTCTACGTCCTTGACATTGAATACTGTCAAAACTCTCACTTCGATGTCCCTCTTACTAACCTCGTTCACAACACTTAATACATCCTCTTTTATTCTTTCACTTGCATACTCTTTTCCTCTATTTGTCTATTTCTTTCATTTTCTGCAAAGATATTTAAAACGTATTTTGTTATGTCGACTCAAAGATTTAGGTGGTCACGTAATTTTCGTTCACTCTTCACGCTCTTGATCTAAACACTCTTCATTCACACTTCCACCGCCCAGGTTCAACTATTCTAACAACTTTGTGCCAGTTGTATGCATGGTGAAATTTCATTTAAATATACTCTCAAATATTCATTGTGTTTAAATTTTGATACGCGACATGTGTAAACACTTCACGATACGAAGATATAATTTAATCATTTCCATATCTTTTTACTATACCAAAGTAAAAAGCATCCAAAGATTTTTATGAATATCTCGGAAATATGTAATTTCCGCTGAAAATAGATATTATATTCGTATTCAGCATGTCAAAACGAGTTGAATAATATAAAATATGTGCCAAAGGTCTAGAGAGATTATACCCCAAGTATTCTTCGTTCACCTAATCATCACTTGTAGCTAAACATTTATTCGTCTAAACACATACATTCTCACGTTATTATACTTCTTCATTGATGAAATATGTAGCGCAGTCTTATAAGCTTAGTGTCGTACAGGGTATTTCGTTTTACGGTTCCGCAAAATAAAAGAATTAAGACTTGTGTGGCTAATAATGTGAATTGGAATATTTACTACTTAAAATAACTGATTATTTTATTACTATTTGGAATATTAGAAAGTTTTTTCTGTATCTGTACAGTTAATATATTGTCTCAGTTTATAGACATAAGATTAAAAGTTTTGTCTTATGATCTGACTTTGGTTTCAAGTCTTCGAGCATTCTTATTTCTGTCAGTTTAATTCTCCTGACACTCAAACTATGTAATTTTTATAACTACGTTATACCTTGGTTCAGATTATTAATTTATTATTGTATTGCAACGAAAATGACGGAATCATCCATATCATGTGATATGTTAAGTCAAAGATAGATGTCTCTACTTCGGTTGATTCTTTGCACTTTGATCAAGATTTGATGCAGTTTTCATAGGAAAACCGCCAAATTATAAAAAATAAACACATATACAGTTAGTGTAGTGGTCTATTAAATATTAAATCGTATGAGTATATTGAGTTACATCAGATTTCACTAATAATTAGAAGGAAAAATGTACGTTTCAAGAAACGCAGTGACAATTACACAAAATTCAAAATTACACGTCGTATTCTAAAGAAAAGAGTTCTTCTCATTCAAGCTGAAATACTTTTCGCATAAAACGACAAATAAGGTAACAAAAGAAACTAGATTACATCCATTATAGCCGATAAAACAATGACATCTCCAATTTTTACGGAGCGGGCATTAAATTCGTCGATTACATCACTTAGGGCGCATAAACGATGGGCGGAACGCTGCAAATTACACGATCAAGCATCGAAGAGAGAAAAAGAGAGTATGAGAGAGAGAGAGAGAGAGAGAGAGAAAGTGGAAAAAAGGAAGAGGAACGCAATTAAAGCGCCGGTCATTTGAGTCGATCGAAAGCCCATTTGGCCGGTAGCGAAGCGCCGTTGAAAATTCCATTTTTCTCCCTTGTTCTCGCCGTTGTTTTACGGCGATCCCGCAGCAGTACACTTTGCAGTTTTCACGCGTTCAAAACACACAGAGAAAAGGTGTGTGTGTGTGTGTGTGTGTGTAAGAGAGAGAGCAGGAAAATAGAAGAAGGTATATGCGCGGCCAGACGCGAAAAAGTGCGAGCATAGCTTGAATTACGTTACGCGTGGCATGGACGGAATAATTGAAAGGCATCCTGTAGCATGGAACAGCAAACGGCTGTGTCAAGCGCGAATTAAAAGGAAAAAACGCTGCAGGTGAAATCATTGTTCGTCTAGGTACTTGAAGGGACGTGCTATTAATGCGACTGAACAGACAGAGGTGAAAGAAAAGATTTGATTAGATATGGAATTGAAGTTTTCTATTACTTTTGGTTTCGACGTTTGAAAATATGTATAGATGAGTTTTTCATAAGATGATTAATCCTGTAACGATAGACACGGTTCGCGTCAAATTTTATTCAAATTATAATTCCTTTTGGACTGTCCTTTCTGTATTTTACTCGATGACAATGTCTCAGAAATTCTTGTTAGTAGTCATTATTTACTCATCTTAACGTCTATATTACTAAGATAAGTGACATCAAGTGCTCTTGGTAAGTAAATTTAATGACACTTATAACAGTGGTCAAAAATTCGGAATCAGTTATCGGATTATACTAAGACTGAAACTCCTAGAAACATTGTTGTTGATTAACTCCTTTCCTTGTAACGAGTCAAATTCATGGTATAGAGTCTGGTGAAGGTGTGATAGAAACAGTTATAGTAGTAGTAAAGATTAATTTTAATTCTGAATTTAGTTCGAATTTATGAGGCTGTTAGTTAAATCAAATTGCAAAAAATGTATTACATATTAAGTTTTCTTACTCGACATAGTATTAAGATAATATATAGATTACGTTTACATACATAGTTGGTGATAAAATCATAAGTCAGAGTGTTAATCAAAATTTAATGGCACTTAGATGTAACGTTAGCCGAAAGTTTGAAACCAACTGATTGATTATATTAAGACTCAGTCTTGTAGTAATATTTTGGTAACAAATAAGGAATAAATTTAATAACACTTTTGACCAAAAAGTTGAAACAAGCTGTCTGATTACATTAAGACTTAATCTCCTACCAATTCTTTTATTGATTAATTACGAATCAAATGAAAAATACGTATAACGCTGATATAAACTTTGGAACCAGTTGTCCGATTGTACTAAAATCCAATCTCCTAAAAATTTGTTCGTCAACTTAGAACTAATATCACTCATGGCAGTTTATTTTGTTTCAACAGATTTAAATGACTGAAACTTCTTTAACCGTTTGAGTGCTAGACGACGCGATCGCGCTTCTCCTGTTCGGCGTCTAAAAGTTCTAGTTAATCTGTCTGTAACATCGAACTAATATTTGAATTTTGTCAATGCGTGTCTTCATACTGTTATCATTTATCAAGGTTCTACTAAATAGTGATTTATGCTTTCATAAATGTGGAAGTTGTTGTTAAAAAAGATCTTTTCATCTATCAAAAGTTAAAAGTTTTAAAAAACGAAAGAAACTCGATCGCGTTGTTTGGTATTCTTTGACTGAATTTACGCAAAGGTTCGTGGCACTCAAACGGTAAAAGCAATTTGTTAATTTCTTTCTTCTTTCCTTTTTTGTAAATTTAAATGTATCCATGTCGAGGAACTTTTCTGCGTGATATGTTATAATTTCCTTTATTTTCAATTTCTATAGCGAACGTTCGTTTTCAAAAGCCATTCATCTTTTGGTCAAATAAATGTGCAACAAAGTGAACAATAAACAGAGATTAGTTTACAGGTCCCGACAATTTTAATAATACATTGTTCAAGCCGCATTCGAACAGACCTTTTCATACCTTTCAGCCACTAGTTTCTTCCCAAGCCTTAACCATTATTTTCACGTTCCTTTAACGCTCGCCCGTCATTATTTTCTCTATTTTTTCGTCATTCAACTACCGCGACATTCTTGAACACTGCATACTGACATCGTCGTTGTTACGAGGCGGTATTCTAATTAAAAAATTATCGTTAATTACGGCTACAGTCGGTACACGCGTGAAAATAGTCTGGACGTGAAAAAAAAGAAAAAAAAGGAAGCGCCGAGGTGAAAAATTCAACGAATGCACTTTAATCAACACTGTCGCCGCCGTTTTTCCCGGCTTTTCTGCCACGCTTCGCTTAAGTTGAAAGCTGTCGAAGGGTGAAGGAACGTTAAATCTCGTCCTGATCCTTCGCTGACGAACACTTTCTTCACGAGTTTCCATTTTGTAACGTTATTATCGCGTCTTTTAGTATGTACACATTTTTTAATCACGTAAGAAATTAAGAAGTGTCATCGTACAATTTCTATTCGCTATTTTCTGATATAATTATGCACGTGTCACAATTCTTTTTGCACTATTAAGAATAATATAAGTGATTTTATAAATATATATGAAACATTTTTGCATATTTACATACTGAAAATTCTATATAAAAGTAATTATTAACCGTAACATCGACTATTGGATCGTACTACAACTATTTCACGCAGTACATATCTTACGACAATGGATTCAACGTAGAGATTGATCGCGATGTATTTGAGGTCACGAAGCCTCCATTTTGTTACGATATCAATTTTAAAGTGGAACTAGGGAGAAAATGTCGGTTGATATTGTAAAACAGTACGGATGTTTGCGTGACGCAATGGGTAACAGCATGTAGAATGATCGATTTAGTGTATAATACGTTATGAAAGATAGAAACGAATGTTTAAAGAGAAATAAAACTGAAAGAAGAAAAAAAAAAAGAAGAAATACCGTGACAAGGTATTAAAAAAAAAAGAAATGTGAAGAGCTCAATTGCTCTTCGTACACTAATTTCTATAATTACAAATGATACCATCAGCATCATTAATAAACTATGGGAAAATATACCTCTGCAGTGATCGTTCGTTAATACTTTTAGAGGGTATTTACTATGGTATCCTACCCCGACCCCGCTGATGTCATTAATTTTCTTGCTTCAAATTCGAAGCGGATCGAACCACAGAAAAGCTACGATAAGCCCCCTGCGAGCGGAATAAGTCGACGACGCTATAGTCGACGCTAAAGTCGGAATAATACGACAGGAAAGAAAAAGATTGATGTAGCAGTAAATATTGGAATAAAGCTCGCTGCTACAAGTACGCTCGTAATTTCCTATAAAAACATATTTAGAGAAATAAGAACCAATTGCGTGAATGATACACATATTTCATAAAAAAGTGTAAAATATACAGATATACGATGTATTAAAAGTGTCTTAAAACACACTATGTAAATATAGAACGATCCCGTATTCCATAAGTAAGTCTTAAAATAGATAAGTAAATTGACAAAAGGTAGGAAAGGGAAGAATGAAATGGACGATATAATCAATTTAATGTAACAAAATTTAAAAATAATTTGTCAGTTGACACTAAATTTTGTACACAAAGATAGCAAGGAAATTGGTGACGAAATCAATGAAATATATTTACCTATTTTTCACATCAACTATAATACTATATTATTATTTAACTCTCTATAACACCACATGATTTGAATGTCACGTTTATCTACATTTTATTTGTTTATTGTTATACTGTTGCAGTATATTGTTGTACTGTTACATTATTACCAGCTAATTGAACTGTAATATTTTTTCCTATAAACGAAAAAAAAAAAATGTCGAGTTATAGAAAGTTGGCACTAGTACGACTATCAATGAATCCTTTTAGACCCAGGAATCAAATGTTTTTATTCACCCTTTTTTTCTATTTTCTATAACATTAAGGTTTTTAGTACTCCTTATACAGTTCATGGTTGATTATATTTCGATTAAAGCAGCTTCGATACTTTTCATCTGGAGTGCGCTACATGCCCTTCGTAGAGTTAAAAAAAAGGTTAAAAAAAAATGAAAACCCACGTACATTTAAGAAATATATTGCTCGGCGTTCCCGGTGTGTATGTATACACTACGTATATAAATAGTCGATCGCCGCCAGCGGAACAGGCAAGCTTGACTCTAGGATAAAAGGAAAAGTGGAGGCGCTAGTACCATTTGTATTTCAAGGGTACACTCAACATCTTAACCTTCGTGGCTCTCGAACGCCGGTAACCCGATCTCAAGGAAATATCCACGAGTAGATCGATGCCAGCGCGGTTAACAGGGTTAACTACCTTCGATCAGCCGGCAACGGGAAGTCTTCAGCGGTGCTTTCAGACGTTTCCGCTTTAGCGCGAGGGGCCTCGTCGAGAAAATTGGGGCGCCATGGAAAAGAAGAGCTCTTGTCTCGAATTCAACACCTTTCCTCTCTTACATTCCTACTTCCTCCCGTATCTCCCCCCTAACCCATCCGTCTCTTTTCCTTTTTATCTTTCAATCCACTTTGATTTAAATACGCAACCACCGCGGCTGGTTATCCAAGGATAAATCTCCTCCGAGTCCCCAAGAGAGGCGAAAAGGTCCGGAGCTTAATTGAGTATTTCTCCATTCTCTTACTTCGCTCCTCATTCCCCGACAATGCCGTACCGTCGACTTGATTAATTAGATTTTAATCTTTAACTGGCCGGATGATTCTAGCTAGCGTTCTACCTCGTAATAACTGCAATCCACGCGGCGATATTGTTTTACGACACCCTTTTGTCTTGATATTTCCCCAGCACGGAGCCGAAAGCCAGTTGCCTCCCCCGCCCCCCTCTCTTCTCTATTCTGTCCATTTGAATCGTGATTTCACGAAAGAGAATATCATTGATTCGTTAGTCCGTATTCTGCTTAATGCGTCTTCTCTTAACGTCTGATCTTATTAAGCGTATTCGTCGGCCCGATGTTGTCGACGTCGTTCCCGTCAATTAGCCGACGGGTGCATGCGACTATTCCCTGTAAACTACTTGACGAGATTTCAGTGTATATGAGATTACGTCTTTTGTCCTTGAATTGGTAGCATAATTTCCGATGATTTTTAATTAAAAGTCACTGTAAATGGTATCTTTTCAACTTTACCGTTTCCCCTACAAGATTTTGGCATATATTACACGTCACTTTTCTCGCTTCAATGTTTTGAATGCGAATGTAGCATTCATTTTTGGCAGAAATAAATTTTATCCGAATTTAATCCGAACTTAAACCGTACTATTTTGCCAACAAACTTGCGTCTATAACATATAACGTACATCATTTTATTCGTCTTGATGTGCTGAATATGGATGTTGCCTTTATTTTTGTCGACATTGAAAAAAACTTGCTTACCAAGAGTGGAAAGCATCAGCTAAGTGGAAACGCGAGGTGAATACACTTTATGAGGTCTTATCAAATGGATTTAAGTTGTAAACTTGAACTGTTTGCAAACTTTTTTTTAACTATTGATTTGGGTTTGAGAATACATCGGCCGGAAACATTTTTGAAATAATTCATAAAGATTGATACTTCATAAAAGAAAGAGTCGGTGAGACCTAAAAACGAGAATATATCATTTACTAAAATACAGTCAGTCACAAAAGTATTCAGACACCATTTAAAACAGAATAACTTTTTTAAAATTCGACCAAACGTCTTGAGTCCTGTTTTGAGAAGTTTGGAGGATTAGTTTACTGGATGTGAAGTGTACAATAAATTTAAAAAAAGTTACAATTGCTCAAAATTGCGAAGAAAATAGTAAACATTGCCACTGCTATCAGATATATAATTATTTATATTCATCATTATTTAAGTGTTATTTAAATTTGATTGAAGAAAAATTAATAAAAATATATATATATTATATATTAAGCAGTTCTTCCGGAAAAAATAAAATCACGAAATATTCAATTTCTATTCTAATTTCTTATTATCGTTAAATCTGACAGACATGTTTATCCCATTTTGTGCAAACAAGAATATCCGGAGTTTCTAAAGAATTGAAACAAAGAAAGTGGAAAAATAAGAAAATGTGAAATACAACGTTCTGCCGAGAATACAAACTTCACTTAAACACGTTGGAGGGAAAATTTTTCGAGTACGAAGTGACTGCAAGGTGTAGAAAATTAAGATTCCGGGAATGTGTGTGTGTGTGTGTGTGTACGTGCGCCGGAGAGTAGCTGAGAGGCGGCAAGTTGCGCATACAGTGTCCGTGTGTGCTTCTTAAATGGCGGTTAGTGCGTGGTGGTAGCGGTATTTTAAAGCGTACAAAGTACAAAGAGGATTTAGAAAGTTTAGAGCGAACGTGAAGAGTGTGGGAGAGAAGAGGGGAATAGAGAAGTTTAGTTGGTAAAAACTGGCGCGAATATGAAACCAGATATTAACATAGAATTCGCGATTTAAGCGAATTTGTTCAAACACACTAATTTAATTTCAATGAAAAACCAAGCGTACAATGTATTATGCGTACCTTTAAAACTGTCTGCACATTAATATCCCCTTTAAACCTATTTAAACACTTCACCATCATTCGAACCTATTGAATATTCATCGATAATTACTCTTGGATTGCTCGATAACCTATATGCGTATATTTAAGCCACAAAACCAGTGATATATAACATGAATATAACAATCTTCGTTGAGTTAATGAGACATGTGGAAACGTAGAGTTATATTCTTCAGTTACAAATTACATGTTAAACATTATTGTAAGAAGCAGTAAGATGGTTCATCGGTTTGATAATTGGGTATCGAAAGAGATGGATATATTTTTGTAGTTTTCATTAAGTTAGCTGGAGAATATTAGAGTAATTCTGACAAAATCTCCAAGTTTAATTCGAAAATCGTGATGCCCTTAACTTGACAATACATACGTGAGTTTTTGAAACGTATGTATACACATGAGATGCTCATAGAACCCTAAAACTCTGTATGTTTTTTAACTATTAACATTAGGTTTACGGAATGTTTTAAAACTCGATGTTTCTTTAAAAAATCGATTTAATTTAGAAACAATGTAATTATATACTATTAACTTACTTATCAATTTGAAAATATTTTCGCATAATTGCATTAATAAAAGTTAGCAAAAAATGCTGAAAAATGATAGTACTGTTTAGTAAAATTATAGTAAAAGTATAGTAAAATTTCTGTAACTTTATTCCTGAAATCCCAAATCTATCAAATTATCGGGTTTCCTAAATCAACTGCTAAAACTGAAACAGTGATACAATATACCTAAACATTAACATTACTCCATACTAGTCACTAAACCACTCATCTGTCTTTTACGTATGATTTATTTCAAAAAGTTCTTCATGTACATTTCTGTACATTTGTCACAAACTGACATCGTTTTTATATCTTTACTCCTTTAGTAAATACCAAAATAAAGTAAATATAACAAAATATAAAATACAAGCAAGAAATCTCAAAGAAAACTCAAATACCGAATGTTAACAATGTATAGTAAAGCGTCAATTATCTGAACCCGTGCTACATCGTCGCTATTCCCACTAATTCTTAGAGATGGGACACCGAAGTGAGCTGTAAGCGTACTAAATGAGATAAAGCATCGAACGAAGTACAATACACCTGACGCTTGAGTCCGTGTTAGCATGTGCTGAGTATAGTTACTGCAAAACATTTCTTAAACAATGAATTACTGTTTTGCATAACATACATCACGTTTCAAATTGCAGCTGTAGTTTTTGCATTTCAAAACTAATTTTAGACTTAACTCCTATTGTTACAAACTGGGTAAGTTGATATACGTTTAATTATCTGAACAATTCAATTTGAACCACCTTGGTCCCAACTGGTTCGGTTAATTGATTAACGCTAAAGAAGCAATAAACGGCGATAAAATTTTCTAGAGGAATGTCTACTAGAACTTCATGTGTGCACCATCTCGTTAAGAATACGTTTGCTCAGACATTGTCCAATATAAAATTCATTCTTCCATTAACTGTACGAATACAGAAAGACAGCTTCAAACATTAATATGACACATGTATGACAGCTGCAGTTATATCAAACCAAAACAAAAGACACACAAACATACTATTAGCCTTCCAAAATATCAAAACTCCATGTAAATCACGTTCACCGATAAAGAAACAATTTTCATCTCCCATCCTCGTCGGCAAACCGTATCATTTCATGAAATATGTTCTGAACAGAGTGTTATCGAAAGAGGATGAACGTCGACGGTGTCACGACGAGCATCAAAAGAAACAGCCCAGTACAACGGCAGGATGATAGATTAACCATCAATCTTGCTGGAAATGTGCATCAGGATATCGCGAATTACGCGCGTCGCTCCGATGACTATGTAAACCTTTTAACGTCGTACTACCGGCTATCGGTTTCGGTGGAGAGCTGCAATGGCGAGCAACGAGAGCCATAACCGCGCCCAAAATCATTAGGGGATCGAAAACTGATTAAGGGGAGAGAGGAGTTAAGCCCGGATCGGGCTGTATGAAAGAGTCACGGCAGTCCCTCATTGTCGAGCAGGCCTATTCATTTGCCGCATTATCTGCTCGGATCACGTGCGGTTGATACTCATCTATAATTTGCCGACTGCCGTCGCTGATACTGAGGCCCGGTCTGCTGCACCGGCAAAGCACCGTTCTCTCTGTACACGTCGACACCCGAAACACCATTCGTCGCCCTTTCATTTTCTACCTTTGCCTCTTTCTCCCTAACTCACCGGCGAAATTGAAAGAAAATATTACCGAGGTAACTAGCTCGATGGTATATATACAGACCATGGCTGTTAACCGTGACGCTCTGTATGGAGTCTTTCTCCCTTGATATATGGACCCGTCTTTTGTTAGCCGTGGAATTTTGATAAACGAATCTGAAAATCTGACAGAGAGAAGAATTTCGAAGATCATGCGGCAACGGATTATTGGAAAGGTTGAATTGAAATTCGCAAACGTTTGGTTACAATGTGAGATCGGGGATTTTCTTCAGACAGGTTTTATTGTAGATTTTACTGGTTGTGATAGTTGGACGTTAATACAGAAAGGATGCGAGTGTCTGATAATTATTCGACTAATATCTAATGATTACTACTACTCTAATAATTACTACAGTGTGATGAGAGGATGTTGATTTTGATTGATGATTGATTTCACATTGTGCCCGATTTATAATTTCCATACACAAAGTACATAAACCTCAAAGCTGCTTTTCTGTTCAATATTCTTCAACCATCCCGTCTAAAATTACCACAATTTCATACAACCGAGATCCCCGACGGTACAAATCTACAATTAGGCAGGGCCCACGACCACATAATCCTTCGACGTATCGAGCATGTCCGACAAAAACTGTTCCCAGCTCTGCGAGGGGCAAGATGTGATTCGACAAGCAACCCCCCGACATATGTGCACCACCGTCTCTCTGTTGAGTAATTGTTGCGATTTATCAAAACGATATGTCACGGCTACATTGAGGGCGGTCAGCTGGCATAGTTATAATCTTCGTAGGAACGCCAAGGGCTGAAACTACGTTGCATCATGGGAGAAAAAAAAAAAGAAAAAAAATATACGATGCGCCTCTGGCTGCGTCTTTATCATGAAAAGCTTTTTTTGCGAGCAACCGTGTAGAAGATATAATTATATAAAAATGAGACGCGACAGAAACGGCGTGTCGCGAGCCTCGTAGACAAAAGACACTTATTTTGTCTGGCTGGGGAACGTAAACGAGTGCCCGCGAGAAAAAAGCGGACATAATTTTGGATCTTTATGCGTCGACCAAAAGCATCATTTACCCTGTTTTAACGTCGCATTTGCTAGAACGGAGCGTGAGTTAAGTCCTCTAGTGGCGGCAACGATTGACTCATTAATACTCTAAATCGCACATGGTGTACATGTATGTATAAGCTATATATTCCAATGGAAATAGAAACGAAATGGAAATGTGCGTTTTACATGACTCTGATAGAGATATTGTGTCCTAGGCTCTTGAAATTTTCATCAATTCATTTGTTCGTTTAAAAGATGTTTCTCTATATATACAATGTGTTTCAGAGATAAAAATCGATAAAGCAAGTAGTGCTAGTGAAAAATGAAAGAAATATTTATATGCCCAATAAATATATTATATTGGTGCATATGAATTACCGTTTTCTGAAATAAAAATTTAGATACATTGTACTTTTCAAAAAATCAGGTATTTAAAATAATTTTTATATACCTGTCCCAGCAATTAGCTATTTTCATTATACCAACTATGTAAAAATCATTAGTTTCTAACTTTTAAAATTCCTTTACTATTATTTTTACACTGTATTCATTTCAAAATAATTTATTTGTTACAAAACTTGGTCAAGTACTTGAGGAAAATGGTAATATGCCAAAGGGAGGTTTAGTGAATAAGGAAGAATGTTGCAAAATATCATATTCTTTACCGTGAATTGCTTTCAATAATTTCCTCTCAATCTCCTTCTTCTTGACTCATTTTTCAATGAAAAAAACCCAACAATCTTGAGTTTTACACATCAACGTTTAAGTGTCTTAACATTTACACGAAAACCTACCAAATTCAATTTATACAAAAAGAAATTACGCAAATATTTCGATTATTCATCTCAACAGATAATAATGTACAAATAATTTTACAAAATCTTTCACTATTCAATACACTCTACTACAGTGAATTACTTCTCCCCAAATATTTTGTAAAAAATGCACAATCAAATAAAATTCAAGGTACGATATCAACTCGTTAATTTCTACCATTAGGAAAATGACATTTCATTACACTCGTTTTAATATTACATTTTAAAGTAAATCTAAATAACACTATTAGGAATTCTCAAATTAGTTTACAGCCGAGTATCCTAAAGTATAAATAGTTCATTGAAACAATAATTTCAATCAAACTTTAAAATATTAATAATTGGGGATTACATAATAATCTTTAAAATTAAAAAGATTATTATGATATATGTAGTTTTACTAAATTGTCAACTTAATTTAAACTGTCTTTTGTTTATAGCGTTGTCCTGGCACGAAGTAAACGAACCTTTCCATTGACCCAACACAATCATGAATAACCTAATCTAACTTGATTAACGCTGAAATACAAAGTCTAAGTATCTACGAAACAGATGTGTGTAAAGAAAAGACACCAAAGCAATTTCAAACATAGATTTGCAATACGAAAAGCGCGTCCCGTGACGAATGACGAATGTCGCGTCGTTGTTTACGCGTAAAATCGAATCCCTTTAAACGGATTCTCGTCTCGTGTGTCCAGCCGGTGGCTGATTGTCCGAAGACATGGCGCGAACGCGAGAGATTCCATTAATTCGCCTTTTAATTCGTTCTCGTTACGAGAATTATCCGGATCCACGATCTGAAAGGGGTAGAATCACGGGCTGACCGGTGTACACCAGGCTGAAAAGGAAATAGGGAGGAAAGGCGAAGAGAGGGTTACTAGCGGCGAAGCTTTCAGGGGCGGCAGAGAATCGAAAGAGAAAGGAAGAGAGGGATGGTTAAGGGTTTGTCAAAGCAACCGGTCATCGCTCGTTCCTCCTATCAGCTGGCTATCGTTCCAGCATACATTCAGGGATGAATGTAGAATATATTCGAGTAGCTGTATAGCCACCTTGGGAATACCCAGCTCTGTCGAGGACGTATGTAACGCGTATTCTCTATCTGTCCGTGCGTATATCATAGTATGCACGCATGGGTTGGTACGTGCATAGACATACACACATACGCAGAGGGAAGAGTTACACGACATGATCGGTTTGTACGAATTGCAGCTACGTGATACGCGTGTACGATGCACGCTCGGTGCTCGTCCCTTGAAATTTGCGTTGAAAGGGAACTTAAAGAGCGGTCCAGACGGACTCGGATGCCGCGTTTCGATTGCAGATTGGTCAATTTTTCGACTTGATGCCGACCGAAGATAGCACATGAAACGCTGAAACGATCCAGGAGATTTTGCGTGTATACGCGTACGTGTAGTTTATGTTACTGTTAGTGAATATTCCATTAGTATCGTCTAAACCAGACATAGAAAGTTGCCTGTAGGATAGTGGTTAGACCAGCTCAAGGGGGTAGCAACCTTGTTGGCTTCAAACATTCGAAATTTTTTGTTTCTTGCTATTTTTTAACATTTTGTGTAGAATATTATGGTAAATGGATTTTTAAAATTTTCAAAAATAGCCAAGTTATAAGACTCCAAACGACAACATGTCATGTCAAGCAAGAACAATGTAACACTTCTGACGGGGAAGATTGTCATTAAATATTTTCTTGTCATTAATGAAATAATTTTAGAAAAACTACCTTAACATATATTTTTGCGTAAAACAATAATGAGAGCGTCAATTCTATAATATGGACAATTGCTCCAAAGACATAATTCTGTGGCAAAAAAATAGTCGACATAGCGGCATTTATCGATTCTAATGATTTTAACTATGACGACAAAAACATTTTATTAATGATAAAACTTATGATAATGGATTTAAATATTGACAATAATGGGTACAACATTTGTAAGAAAATAGACGTACTTTGGCTAATACGTACGGAGATTCGGGCTCAAGTAAATTTGAAAAAAGCTCGACAACTACTAAAGAAAACTAAAAAACAAGCAGCTGACGAATTCTTAGAAACAGAACCCCGGAATTGTAGATTAAGGGTAATTTTGTAAAAATATTCTCTTATTTTAAAGAAAGATTAATTAAAAAATTCAAACGCGTTTTTCTCAGAACAGTGTTTTCTGACCTTACACCCAGCTGATCTCCGAAACTTTTCATCCATTCAACGTGAAATTTCTGCACATTATTCTCCATAAGATAATCTGTAATGTAGCATAGGATTTTTTGGATATTTTAATTCATTAAATTTTTATGAACATTGAAATTTGATTTTTATCAGCAAAAAAGATTTTATGTTTAATGAGCTGCCATTTTTTTATTTTTCAAAGTTATTGAAAAATCATAAGCTACGTTGGAGATAATCTATTTTTGTTATTTAATTTATTAATTTATTTTTGTTATATTTTGTTTTATTTTTGTTTATTTAATTTATTTTTGTTATATTAATTTATTAAGTTAGCTAAAAAAATTTTTTATTTCTTATATTCCAAACACATTTGTCGCTGGATGCAAAGAAATAAGGTTTCACTGGACATGGAGTTAAATAATGTTGTACAACTCTACCATTTTGTACTTTTACGCGATAAAAAAAGCATGGAAATAGGGTTAAGATGTTGCTTAAAGACCTTCATAAAAATCTTAGTCTTTTACTAAATATTTATAGGCGAAAGAAAATGTGAGAGTCACCCGATTTTTTAGACTTCTATTGTTGGATACCCTCTTAAGCAAACAGTCTTGTCCTCTAATAGAGACACTGTATGAATGGAGTACTTATTGTCCGGTTTAAGAGTGAAAATTATGCTTCGAAGATAGTGCCTACACCTCTGTTCAACGCTTTAATGCTGTCGACGTTACTTGTTTTAAATTTGCACGTAACATTGTTTGAGAGCAACAAGGTTGCTTGAAACAGATCTATTTGACCAGTCTTGATTTCAACCTTGCAAAATTATCATAGGATGTAGTGAAGAAATAGAACTTGAAGAAACACTTGATTATAAGATTAATAATAATTGTTTTATCTGAGATTTAGTTCACCTCTTCGGAGACTAGATGTTGATCATTTCAATATTACTTTGATTGGGTATTCTTCATTTAGATAGAATTCGAATTTTAACATTATCTCTAATGTTGAAGAGGAATAAATTGTGATTTGAAGTATGGAAAAAGTTTTGATTTTGAATTCAGTTTAGAATTCTTAATAATGAGTGTATTGTAACGAACGGCTCGATTAGGTATCGTGTTGTGGCATATAGAGAGCCATGAAATGGACTCTATTAATAGGCACACGTAAACGATTTCGTGGTTGGTACTAATAATGCGAATTGAAGCTACTTCGATCATGATTACTGCGCTTACGCGCATGCATACGCTTCTATTCAAATTATAAATGCCAATGACGCGTACGTATATTCGTAAATGGAAAGCATTTTTAGGTGCAAATCGTTAATTGTGTACCTTGTTACTCATATTCCTCTATCTATAAAAAGAAACACAAAATTCTGTACTAATTTTTCATCGCTTCACCTTGAATTACAGTAGATAGTTACACGATCGCCGAGGATTTTAATATTTTCTAACTAAACTGCAATGTTTTATGCATTTATTGGAAATTTAAAGGTACAAAATTACACCAAATGCACATAATGTGAAAAAATATTCAATATCCAAATTATAGCGTTTTTTATAATACCTACTAGGTAAAATAATTTTCGACTGAAGTTTCACTGTCTTTTTACTATATTCTCAAAAATATGAATTCACATAAAAATCCGCAACCCATGTATAACTTTTCAAATGTTCAAAACAAAAAGACACCTGAGAACAATGTTATGTTGAAATATAGAGCATTTTCAGAGAACGCTTTTGAACAAATACGAACATTTCCAAACAAATTTATTATAAAAGGTTTAATAGAACCTAAGCCGTATAGAAAAACAGGAGAATATTCTTCTTATTTAATATCAAAAAGCAAATACATAAATATTTATTAAATTATTATTAGTAGCACTTAAAAAATATTTAAAAAATTGTAAAACAATGAGAACCAATCGTGGCTACTAACCCACTTTGCATTTCGTAAGTATGTAACGCTATATTACAATAATCGAGGTACAGTTAAACTGAATTAAAGTTCCCCGGAAAATCTGCCTCATAAGGAAATCGATAACTGATACTAAATATTACGAGATTTTCAAGGATACGGAAAATCCTGTATCGAAGGAATTCCTAAAATTTGAACCCTCGAGTACGCAACTTTCTGATAAGTATTGCAACCTACGCCTCTGAATCTCCTCTCGTCTTAAGTACTTACTTTATACGTGATACGAAGTGTAGGGTCGCTTGGGGCTAAGTTTTTCCTAGCGGAGCCATTTCTACGAGTTACTGGCTACGAGTCTTGAAAATCTCGCTTAAGGGATTCGTCGGGGTTAGGATTGTAAACGGAGGATCCCTCAAGCAAGAGGGACAGACCCTAGAACGATCGTAGATAGACGAAAGATAAAAGACAGAAGGGGCGGCTCAACCCCTATTTGATTTATTTAATTTCGTTCTTCTATTTGTAGGAGATCGTACGATCCGATACGCGATTGGATCGAATCAATACGTCGAATCTTGTGTTCTGCGCAGAAAAATTCAGCAGAATGAGAGGAAAAGGGCAATGCACTCTGTTTTATCCGACTATAATCATGAATTTTTTAACAGATCGATATATATATATATATATATATATATATATATATATATATACACATATATGTACAAGGGTACACATATAAACTTTGTTATACAGTAAAAAAAAAGGTTTTGTACATTTATTTATCACGATTTACAGCTGATCAATTTAAATATCAAGGAATAAATTTCCTAATTTTTGTGTGTAACATACACCGGTGATTTTGCGTATATTAGTTCCAGCAATTAGCGGCGACTTCCATTGAAATGGAAAAATTTATTACCAATGGAAGCAATAAACTGTATTTTTTTCATGAATAAATATTTGCAACACTTTTACAATTTTACGCAGGCTTTATTTACGATCATTTGCCGAACGTTAATTTTTGCTTGTAAAAAAAATACTTTGAAGTTTCCATGCGTTTATGTTTCTTTCAAATGGTGATAATCAACGTATTTTATCTCATTATATGCGTATATAATCGTATATTACTATCAAAAAGAAAATATATATATATAGATTTGAAAAAAGAATATATAAATATTTCTTTTCTTACTTCTTCTTTCGATATTAATTAAGGGGAAATATAACCAAGAAAAACAAATAAATCTAAATTTTTTTTCATTTAAAATATCCAACTTCGAAAAAATTGAAAAATTAAAAGAAAAATATACATTCATTCGTTAGAGTAAAACACACGAAGTAAAAGTTATCATCGAAACTCTATCATCATCAAGTTAATCAAACAACCACGATCCATTCAATTCAGCAAATTCGCGGACAATCCATTCCTATTTCCCAGCAAACTCTAGACTCCCGTGAATTCTAGAACGAAAAGCCACCTAAACCAGAAGACCACTCGTAGTTTCGCTTTCCATTAATCGAACTCCGTAATCCTAACAGTCTCCTCAGGGACCTACAAGCTCATGTGATACGCGCATGCTTTTCAATCAACAACCTAGCACAGGCACATGCGTCGCGGTGCATTCAAATCACCTTCGTCAATAAGCCAGTGTCGATTTCCAAAGCAGATAATACCGCGATAAAAGGCCCAGTCCTTTTTCCCTTCCTGTACATATATACTTATACGTATATATATACACACATGAACACACACGTAAAAGGAAAGGGGGAGATCTCTTTCGTCGATCATCCGTGCTTCATCAAGCCGGAATTATGCCGCCCTATACCGGTGCCGTATACTCGGACGACTTGGTCCAATCGAGAGTGGCCGAGGTATGGCCACCCTTCGTCCCTCTACGCTTCGACCCCTGGCAAAAAGAAAATCTATTCCGGTAGAAACGTCCAAACCCTCTTACTCTCTCTTTCTCCTTTTCTCTTTCTCTCTCGTTCGTTTTCTCTACTCCCACCATTCCAGTACACCTCTTCCCAGTAGCCTTCGAGAATCTTTCCCGGTGATTCGTCCCTTCGAAATCGACGTGCTCGTCGAAGGTACAAGCGAATTCCGGGCACGTAAGCTTTTCCTATTTATTGCACCTTTTTCGGCTGGCCGGCTCGCCTAAATCATTGCGCATCCCCTTATTGAATGGGAAAACGGGATGCATGGTTTACAGCCGCTGCCATCCGGCTCGCCTCTCTCCTCTCTTATTCGCCCTCTCGTCCCTCTATCTTCCGTCCTGACAGCCGGGAATAAAGTTTCCAATATTCTATCTGGCTGGACTCCTTTTCCTGGTGCCAGACGCCACCGAAACGTCCGGAGGAACTCCGCGCCGAAATCTTTCGTTTTTGATATTGCATCGTGAACGTCCATTGCTACGCGTACCTTCTTCCACCTTCTCCCCCATTCTCTTCTTCGCTATCTTCTTCTCTGAAAATCTAGATATATATTTTTGTAGCATCAGACCCCGTTTTCGGTAGAAATTTGCCGATTGATATTGAAGTGGGTTTCAAGAAGGCAGGTCTTGATGATCGACGTTGAAACGGTTTTCAGCTGGTACGAAGGAAGGACGTGGCTTTACGAGATTCCGGCTTTACGCCCTTATGTGGCCGTAAGGGTGGTAATCTCGCGGATGGAGGGCTGCCTTTTTAGTTGCTGCGCTTTTTGAGGGGAGGATATAAGCCTTGGGAAAAAGTTCTTTCAGGAGTAAAGGATTTGGAGATAGAGGATACCAAGCAGTTGTGTAATTATTTCCTAAAAAATGATAGGGAAGCACAGGATTTTGCTTTTAATATGATTAACCTATTAATTTTCGGATAACGAGTTAACATTGGTTCGATAATACTTTGAACACCAATAGTTTATTTATTAATGGATTACTCAGCTTTTATTTGCGCTGTTATGCTTGTATTGAATATGAAATACACCATATTCACATTTGCAAAAATCAAAATGTAATTACTTATAATTTTCACTAATTTTGTAATCATAAACTGCAGAGGTCCAATTTTTGTTTGAGAGACGAAACTAGTTAAAAGGTTAAAAAGTTGATTAGGTTAATCTTAATCTTTAATTATGAATTTAAATACATGTTTGTTTCATTTATAATAGTACTCAAATAAAATATCAATAGTTTAACACTATTACTTCTATGCTACAATTAAATATTCTAACATAACTTCTTCATTCTCTTTTCAAACACTATTCAAATCTTTAAATTTCCCGCGGTATAGAATATGTGATAATTCACGATAGAAAGAAACTTAACAAGCATTGGACTTGCCACTATTTATTTAATTGAACTAACTACGTCAACCCTTCAGAAACCAGAAATTTTCAGTAACAAAAATTACACTACCTTCCCCCTTCAGCCAGGTGCGAATGACATTGATCAAAGAACACAATCAGTAGAGGTCGAGGTAATACCCACCGATGCAGGTGTTAACGAAGGAAGGTTCAAAGGGTATTCTTGACGCGACGAGACAGACGATAAGAAGTAAGTAAGTAACGTCGCTTGAAGGAGAATTTCAACTGAACGCGAGAGATTTTACATCCACGGAAAGTCAATAAGCTACAAATATAAGACAGTAAATTCTACGAACAGAAGAGTCTGCTTCTTCTTTTTTTTTTTTTTGACTCTCTGTACCGGTGAAAATATTGTTTCATATAATCTCTGAATTGTTCACGTCGCAAACAATCTAACGTGAGACTCGTTCCCTTCGATCTTTCTATCTTTCGCTTTAACATATCCATGTGACTCTTTTTTTCTTCGTAGACCACCCACGTATTTGTATACGCGGCGAGAATCTGACGTACTCCCGAGAACACATGATAATTCTATGGAAGAGTAGAAGAAGAAAGAGAAGGAAGGATGAAGGGAGAAACGCAGCTCTGTATGATTAAAGTTCATGTCATGATTCCACTCTTGCGTGCTTATCGCGACCGGACAATGCGGAAGGTGGTAGCTTGAGGCATGCTCGACCGAATGCTGGAACAATTAAGACTAATTGCAATGTCGTACAACGATCAGACATTTCAATAACACGGCTAGGGAATATTAAATCCGCGTAAACGCCCGGAAACCCGGGCTTTATTCTTGATTCGTTTCGTGCCTGAGCGTCGGAGCGAAATTGCGTCGAAGTGAAGCGGAAAACGAGCGATTCGCTTTGTCTCTGCGTCCCCTTAATTTTTGAACAGTCCAAAAATTAAACGTATGTACGTGCCACGCGTATTTCGCCGCGGACCACATGTCTTCCTGAAAAGTTCGATCCGACGTATGGAAGTAGTAGATGTAATGATAAATTATATGCAACATATAACGCATAACTCTGTATAAAGGCTGAAACCACTGAAATTTCATTAGTGGATCCAAGAATGAAAGGGGAATTTATAGTTGATAAGATGAGATAAATTGAATCTCCTCGATTTAATGTGTTATTTTTTTTAATTATATCAAAAAAGACTACAGGACTGCGTTTATTAAACCTCATCAAACCGATTCAGAGTTAAGAAAGGAAAGAAAAGAAACAGTTTTAACCCTTTGCGGACGAGACTGTTTGACACATGAGCATACTGTTTCGGAAATGTTTGATGAAAAGGTGATTTACGCTTGAAAATTCGACTGTAGCACTTTTTTTTTAAGACACTAGAAAGAAACATTAATCCAGAATTCACAATAGCCAGCTATGTATGTTATAGACTAAAAACACACGTCCGAAACATGAACAATACGTAATACAAATTCTGAACGCTAAACCTGCTCAGGATGCTGCCCTCAGCCATGCTTCCGCTCAGGGTTCACATATGTTTTGATCTCATTGCAATACTCGAAAACTAACAATGAACATGTAATATGAATTTCATACACGTGAGAGTTGGATTTTCCGTGTGGGATCACTCGAAATTTACAATTGCGCAAATAACGAGATAGAAACTGCAACTCTGCTTTTACCACACCTCATCAGACCGACTCAGTGTTAAGAAAGAAAAAGAAAGAAGCAATTTTAAATTTTAACATTCTAAGATTCAAAGTAGAATTAACCGTAGGAAGGTTAGATCGTTATTACGTCACACGTTTTGATCTCGTGGAAATCTTCAAAAACGATCATGGATTATATAATAAGAATTCCATTCGCGAGAGAGCTGGGTTTTTGATGAAGATAGGAAATAATGTGAACATGTTTTCAGTTGTTTACCGATTCGGCAAAAGCACCAAATCTATTAGAAAACCTGAACTAGCTGTTACTTCAAGAAACATTTGCAATGTGAATCTGAACACAGGAGCCCTGCTCTTGAACACGTCTTCATTTTTAATGGCACAATTGAAATCGATTAAAAGGAACGCGTGGAACCGCTTTCAAAACTAGATACGATCATTCTCTATATCGAACTCGAAATGCATTCCTCCACGAGGCAAATGTATGCGAACTTGTCGTTGCTTTCAACAGAATATGTTTATTGTTCATGAGATCGCGGTCTGTTAACTTTGACGTTAACTTCAGGCATAACGACGTTAGGATATTCCTGTCCAACAATCAATCTGTTTGAAGTCGTACAGGGTATTCCGGGAGAAATTTATAATATTATTAGGAGCCTGTACTGTGTATTGTACTACATGTAACATACTGCAATAATATACACATGTATACTTTAAAAGGTACCTTAAAAATATACCTTTTTTGTACCAAATAAGACACATTTTACTAATTTTAATCAACGAAATATTTTCCTTCACTATCAACAGCTTGTTGATTTTTTACAGATAATTTTTTAATTTCATTTGTGTAAAAGAGCTCTGGTTCTGATTATATGTATACATATGCGACATCGATGTACATGTTTTGGAGATTTTTAATGATACTTCAAAGTTACTATTTTTCTTATATAATTCAGTCATAGAAATCTAATTTAAGAGAATTTGTAAAACTAGTTTAGATAAAAAACAGAAAAATTTGCGATAAATCCAAGAAACGAAAAAATATTGCAAATGATAATGAAAGTACATATACGAAAGGTTAACATAACATTTTACAGTAAATTCATTCCTCATAAAAAATATTTGCTTTTTCTCTTTTCATTAATCTTTTATTAATTTAATAACTCAATAACTATTACATAATTTATTATTTTAATAATTTAATAATTTATTAATTTATTAATTTAATAACTTATTAATTTATGAATTTAATAATTTATTAGTTTAATAACATTTTTTTTATGAATGAATAAAATTATGTAAAAATGTACAATTTTAATGATATCAATTGATCTGAACTACCGTCAAAGTATCAAGTATTCAGCACTTCCAGTAATCAAATCACATATTTCTAATAATCTCGTTCACCGAATCAAAAAATTGTCTACTTAACTCGAAAATATCAGTTCATAATCTGACGTATTTCAGTCGAAACGATCGGTATCGTATGCAAAACTGGTCTACCTATCATGAATTAAACGATTTCCTGTATTAAACTGTCTTCACGACTGGTTACTTGTAACGCTACAGCATCGAAGAATGCAATACACATGTGAACCGAAGTTGCAGTATAGAGGACACGTGCAGAGCATAATGTGTCGTTATGTCGGCACTCCTCGTCCGGTTCTCTCAGGATGTAAAAGCATAAACGGGCCGTGGTAGCTGTACCGAGTCCACGAACGATTGGCTACAAGTTTACGACCGCGGGACGTTGTGTTGTCGTTAAATGTAGCACTGTTATTAGACAATACGTCCTGATGTAACGCAAGATTACCGACATATGCAAGCTAGATGCACTTGGAATAATGAAATGTATCAGAATTTAACGATTCAATTATTTTCTGTCGATAGAAGCTCATAAAAGCTTCTTCTAGAGTATAAATTCTCGAAACAAATAATGATGTCTATTGCAGAAACAATTATAGTACGAATTGATAGAAATTTCATAAATATCAAACAATAAATACATGCATAAATATTAAACATTGAGTAAATTCATAGTCGAAATAGCGAAAATAAAGTGGCAAAATTTAATAAAAATCGTGGTTTCAGACTGTAAAATATTGAAATAAAATTTAGTGATTGATATACAGAGTTTTCCGTCTAATTAGAGCAGTTAAAATATCTCAATTGCCCTTCGTGAGACGGAAAAAGTGTTCAGAGAGTAAATCAATAGTGGAAAGGGACAAATATTCTAATTGACAGATCTTTTTCCTCAATTTTTTTACGGGATTTCAAGGTGACTAAGATCTTTTCTATGTGAAACAGTGTATTACATTTTCATTGTCGCATTGTATATTTTAGTTAAAAAAAAGAACGAGAAAAATTATGAGATGTGTGGCACTAATTTTAATACTTGTTTGAAAACAAGTATATAAAAATACTTATATTGATAATAATCAGAATATGTTTCCCTTTGCATCACTTATTTTCTCTCTGCACATTTTTCTCGTACCATGAATAGCAACTGAGATATTGTATATAACTGTTCGAGTTAGGCGAAACACACTGTATATTACTAGTGGCTTCTTTCAGAAGCAATTGTTACATCAAAGGTTTAACACTCACACGGTCAGCGCTAAAATGATATACATTATCGTGAATTATATACACGACGCGTAATTAACACAGTTTTATTTACTAACTTAGGACACCTGTTTTAAAAACATCAATGAAATATAATCAGTCATAAACTGCACAAGTAATATCAGCAAATTAATTCCTGAATCTAAAATGGCCCAGCGAAAGTCATGCGAGTATTAATACATTAACTAAAAATGCATCAACTGGAATTCCCAATTCTTCTCATTATGTACATACATTCATAAATCCCTATCGGTAAATACTAAATTACGGATTTTCATGCATTTTTAGGAAATTTAAAAGCTATTTAGGAAAGTTCTGTGCAAAAGAATGCATGTAATATGAAAAAAATTACAAAATATCCAAATTATAGTGTTTTTTATAATACCTGGTAGGTGAAATAGTTTTCTATCGGAGTTTTATTTTTTCTTTTTTTTCTTCTATATTCTCAAAAATATGAGTTTGCATAAAATTCCACTGTCCAATAATCACATACATTTTTCACAGTAATAAATATTGTTTCTCCTACTTCTCGAGTATTACTTATTAGCCTATTAAACACTAATGCAATTAAACAAAAGTGTCTAAATTAAGGCATAGTTTTCGGGGAACGTGCCATTACGGGTCACATAAATCTATATTACACGCACGCATACACACCAGACCGAACATTGAACGGATTCACTCTCGGCTCCAAAGAGGCTTGTTAGAGCCGTCTCATTTGAAGAACAACATTCCACGAGAATGCCCATTAAAAATGCCACTCGTAGATCGTGCGTAGCAGATACGAGGACCCCAGGACAATTAACGCATTTTTCGGTAATTATTCAGACGAACCAAGCTCCAAGCTCGTTAAACGAGGCAGAACGGTTTCTTATTTAAATCCATCTCAGAATTCGTAAGCCCAATTGAGTCTAGGCGTCTCTAGAGGAGGATTTTCTTAGGAGTGGCCGTATCTGTTACGATACGTATATACATATGTATATACAGGGTGTCACCAATTTGGTGATACCAGCCGCAAGGAGATGAAACTACACGAAAAAATAAGTCGAAAGGAAAGAATGCTTTTTTTCGAGTAAATTGGAGTTGAAGATTCGTTGAGTTCATGTACACTTAGTTACACTATAGATTATAATATTGAACTTCATCAATGTTATAATTTATTGCTATTTCCGTGTCAAACTTCCAGTCTTTGTCGTTACCGCACTTCAGTAGATCTGCAAGAAACACTTTAACAAGCAAACATCCCGTCTGAATCGGTCCTAGAGATACAGTGTTGTGACTACCACAATCTCCCAAACTGATGCCAATGGATTTTTATTTATATGGCCACATGAAATCATTTGTTTATGATGAGAACATCACAAGTAGGAAACACCTCTAACAGAAAATACCATCCGTATTTTAACGTTTAAGAATAGGGAATATCCTGAAAATCTTCACAAAAGTGCCCTACGTAGGATTCAATTATGTTGGCAAATAAACTGGAGACATTTTTAACAATATTTGAACTAATAAAAACAATGTTAAATCGAAAAACAATTTTGTTTCAATGTCTATGCCTTGGTATCTAATGTTAGAAATCGGAATAGCACAATCATATTCTTCAGACATGAACATAATTAAGATTATATGAAAGCATACGCAAACTTCAACAAAAGTCCTCAACACCAATTTACTCGAAAACGGAACCTTAAATAAAAAAACATTATTCTTTTCTTTTTCGACTTATTTTTTCATGTAGATTCGCCTCCTTTCGGCTTGTTCCACCAAACCGGTAACATCCTGTATATACAAATCATGGCTGGAGGGTCGAGATTTTCGACGCAACAGAGACAACGTAAACCAAAGAATCGTTGTCACGGCTCTGAGACGAGTGTCTGGTGGTTTGTCTGTAGAAAATGTCAGGGTCGCCTTGGAACCCCCTTGACAGAAAAACGGGACCGATACGACTTCGTTAAACCACCCTCCCTCTACAGTGATTCGTCATGCGGAACTTTGTTTTCCCCTGTGACGTCTTCTTTTTCTTTTTTTTTTCGCGTTCGAGTTCCCTGTTTCGTTTCTCAGAAACATACTTTCGTTCGTTTTGCTTCAGCAAAAGAGACTCGTTCGGAGGGGCCCTCACGAGTGATTTAGGGACCCGTGTACAATGGGTAGATGAGCGTGGGCGAGACATTAATTTACGAGTTTCAAGCTAAACAGACCGTTTCCGAGGCGATACGTCGCGTTCGCAATTTTGTAAGATAAAGGAGCTCCTTGAAGATTAGCCGCACACTATGATCGTTAACCCTTAAGAGTGTCTTTTGATCTAGACTTTCAAACGAAATAAATCTAGTATTTTTGTACCATTTTAAAGACCGGTCAATTGAAGTTTGAAGAAAAGCTGTAGTTTTACTTTTTACGCTTGATACCTTCGTAACATAATCATTGAGCTGTAACGTAAATAAGTTAGGTTACATTTAACATCTTCTTTAAATAAATCTTCAGTAAAATATTGTAAAGAATAGCAGTGCTGGTTAAATTGACTACAAATGGCTTCTTGTTAATCATAGTTATATGAGTCATAATTAAATTCTTAGAATTAAAATATATTAATAATTGCAATCGAACTTATTTATGTTACAACCTAATCAATTTAGGAAGAATACGAGAAGAACGACTTAAAAAATGTGTACTAATTTTATCGTTTAAATTAGCTGTATTTCTATTATAAAGTACAGAAATACATCAGTTTTATATTCACTCGAATTCCTTTTACAGTAAGGATCATGAAACAGCGAAGTCATAAATTAAATGCTCAAACTGTAGGACTGATTGATGTTGCCGCCATTTAAGGTCGTATACTGTATACTATTTTGAGATTTGCTTTACAAGTGGTAAATCTACAAACGTTAATTACTGTTTAGAATATTTCAAGTGTTTTCCTCTTATTAATATTTCATAAAACTCACTTGAACAGCAAAGTTAAATTTGCTCGCGAGTTTCAAACAGGTCGTATGGCCTTGGTAGAAGTTTCGAGAACTTAATTGCTTATATATCTGTCGATTCGATTGTATCGACACATGAAAAACGTGATTCATGACCAATTTTAAATCCTCCATATATCATTACATCTATTTACAATACACATTAACTCCTTGCTTTATAACAACGAGACAAACTCATGGCACAGATTCTGGTCACGATGTGAGACAAACAGTTCCACCAGTGACAAAAATTAATATTAATTCTAATTTTCGTTTTAATTTATGATACTGAGAATTACCAAATGCAATTAATCTACAACACATCAAATTATATTTAATTATTCAGAAAAGAGTAACTCTCATCGATTTCAATGATTTTGGAATATGTTGTGAAGACAAATATTCCGAGTATTTTTTTTTCTATACACATAACCACCACTCTGTCTTAATTTTTGAACTATGCAAAAGTACGTTTGGTACTTATCACATTTCTGGTTAGAATATGTTTGGGTTACTTTAAAGTAGGTTTATGTTAGATTTAGGTTAGCACTGATCTATATTTTACAATTAAATTATCTAATAACAATAACAATAATTCTATTGTTTGTGAATAAATTTTAATTATCCATATATATATATGGTGTGAGGGGTGGTGTTAGGTGGAACGATAGAGAAGATAAGTGGAAGAGGAAAAAAGTTGCGCTCATCCGAGGTCTCCTAGTGAACCCATTAAGTAAGGTATCCTAACTTAACCCGTGCCTTAGACGCGGGAACTGATGGACTAAGGTTAGAACTGATATATATAGGGATAGCACCTTCCGCGAGGACTAGCAAGAATGGCTGTATCCGTCCGTTCCCTTCTACCGGTAGTGCGCAGAAGGACCGCCACAATGGATTAGTCCAAATCTAGTACAAACCGATTGGAAATGAACTCAAACTTAATATAAACTAATTGAAATCAAACCAAATCTGATTTAACCCTTTTACTACCAAATAAAGATATCTCGTTCCCTTTGTGCTAGAGGCATAAATTGTGGAAATTAACAAGTGAATATGCAATTATATATTTCTAGTATTTATATATTTCTAGAATTATTTCTAATAAATAATAATGTTTTTGAAACTTTTATTTCATATGTCAGTTTTTACATCGTATTTAAGTATAACTGTGAAATAAATTTTGAACAAATTTTCAATAAATATTAAAATACTTTAGTCATTAATTCATTTTCCTTTTATTTCTTAACACATTCCTTTTTAAATTTCGTAATTATCATTTAAAACTGAATTTTTTCTCTCAAACCTTATCAAACTACATCAGTTTAGCTCGGCACTAAAAGGGTTAATTACTAGTCAATTTGTTATGTATCCAATATTAAAGTCTGAAGTACTTCATAGCTAAAAATACGTTTGCGTGCAATTTGAAAGCTAAGGTCAATCAGCGGAATACTTTTGCGTATAACTCGAAAACTAAGTGCTTACATGTATAAGAAAAAATTATTCAGAATGCTGTCAAACATATTTGAACATCACCGAAATAGAAGAGGTGTCCCCTTTTCTGAATAATTACCAATTTTTCTTACCCAAAATACAGTATTATTAAACGATTAAATAGCTGACGCTTAGATGCTTATTGTAGTGTCAACGCCTTTGCAGAAGTGACGCTCTGGTTTTTGTGTTTGTTAATGAGCATGGATTTGGATATGACATTGACAGACGATGAATGAAGCGGAGCTGCATTTGTCATAGTTTCAAATCAACGTAACGGCGGGGAAGGCCCGTCGCTCGATTGTCGATTGCGAAGGAGCGCGACCCGACGTCATCAGGCTATTGAATGTACTAGAAGGATCTGACCTCAGATAGGACAAAGCGAGGGTGCCTTCAAGTAAGAGAATTGTGAAAAATAGCATAACACTTACCCCAGATCCATCAGAGATAATACAAAATATAATAAAATTCTAATACGTAGCGTTCTGTCCGAACGAACAGAAACCTTTTATTTAGCGTCATTTGTGATATGCCCGCGAAGGAAACCTATTTTTCAATTAACGAGATTTGCGTATTATTCGCTTTTTCTGTACACTTTTCGCTGAAGGAAATTAGTTTGATCACAAACGATCGTATAAATTTAGTTTTCTCGTTCTCAATAGTCGAAAATATAAAACGGAAGCTCCTTAAAGATCAATTCGATAGCGGATTCTAAAAATGCAAAGTATTATTGGATCGGAGTTACTGGAAATTCCAGACCGTTGTCAAACTCTCGACACATCGTGCATTCGAACAGGTAACGCTCCAATTTTTCAAAACAAAAGAGCGCTAAGAGCACACTGAAAGAGTCTTCGCGATATTTATTAGATACGTTGATTGGTAATTGGCATTTCCATTGCAACCAATCAGCGTGTCACCATTTCTAGCAGGGATCCAGCAAATTGCTCGGGAGCACAATGTTGCACAGGCTGTCTTACGAAACAGTCATTCATGGATATTAACAAAGACAGTTGTCTTTCTCATCGTTCAGAGGAAAACGAACATTGGGTAGAATCCAACACAGATCTTAATGACATGTTCTGTATTCTATCGTAGATCGACCGTAACGATATCGAATAATTTCTTCCGCGTGCTTCACTGTTCACCATCGTCAATCGTTTTCGTAAGACAATTTATTCGTCGAGTCCAGACTACGGGTATTCGATGGTAGAACATTCATATCCAGTGTTTTTGTTCGAATCAATTAGTCAACATAAATCTCGCGGGTTTAATTCGCGATCCGAAGGTTTAACGAAATCAGGAACCACATGAAACGATACACAGTTAGCAAAATGAATCATAAATCGAAAGGTTCAATACTTCAAATTTCGCAATATCAATACTAAATAATACTGTCAATACTCATTAACTACAAATCAAACTTTTGAATACACCAAGATTAGAACAAACCTACAAATTCCCATCAAATCAATATCCATCAAAGGAACATTTTAATGTTAACCAGCCTAATCGAAACGCGGATAATGACAGAGGCTCGTTCGTCGTTTCTAATTGGGAAATAATGTCTCTCATCGATAACGCATTATACCCCACGTGATAATGTATATTCTCGCGAGCGAGCATGCGCAGAATGACGCGTTCGCGGTAACACACGCCGAAAATTAACTGTTCCGGAGCCTGATTTGCGATAAGAGATTAGGGGTGCACGTGGCCACGTTCTGTCAGCTTGTCCCTTGATCTCAATACGTGGCTCGTGTCGTCGAAATGGGGGAAATAGAAAAGAACCCAAAGCCACGGTAGAATAGATCATACTGCTGTTATCGGCACATCGGAGCAATGGTGTGCAGGGACTGCACGGGATTATCAAGGGGGAGGTTCGTTGCTTGATTCGATTTACCCTGACGCTGCACGGGATCGTCGGAACTATCATTTTCGATTTATCGCGAGAACCGTATGCAGTCTCCCCAATACTTTGGTTGAAAAAAAAAAAAAAAAGTGGAGCGAACAGAGAACGATACGATTTTATTTTCAATGTATTCTATTGTCGTTTGATATACTGGGTGTGCTGTATGAAACGTGACGAGATCATTCCGTGATATATAACTGTAACTTCGGTAAGTAAAATTTTGTAATTTATATTCGATGTAACTGTTAGGTTTGTACATGCGGAACGTTGGTTCTTTAAATGAAATTTTGATTTAACACTAGAACTACCAGCGTTGAATATATATCTAATTCTATCACACCCATTAATTTGACGGGTATTTGAAAAATGTGCTTTTATGTGTAGTCTTTTTTTAAATAAAAGTTGCGAATAATTAAAAACAACATTTAATGTATTAAATAATTGATTTTTAAGTAGAAAATATAGAGGAACATATATTTTAATTGAGGTATTTATTGTTAAAGAAATTTTTCTTTACAATCCGCCTACGGAGCACATTTTTTGCAAAAAGATCTTATTTCAAATATACACTTTCCACAAACATACGTCTTGCATTCAGGATAAGTTGAATTCGTCAAATATCGCTATAAAACTAAGTTCTAAAAATAACATGGAGATATTGGCGTTTCAAGGTAAATGATATACGCAGATTTAACTAATTATATCATCAGTTTCATCCTACAGAGCTTAAACCTAAGAATTCCTTTGTAGGTCACAGTGTATCTGAGAGGTACACTAATTTAAGATACTATGCTGCCGTGCTACTTTTTTGTTCACAAAAATAGGGCTATATAAATACATGAAAAGTGTTTAATTAAAACAGATACAATTTATAATCATTAAACAAAATATAAGTATTTCTTTATGATAGAACATAATATAAATATACGTGGTGAAAGAAAAATAATAAATGAACAACTATGTTTAACATAAACTAGTCAGAATCATTAGTTGATGGATTTGTAAAAAGACGATATCTATCAAAAAAGCACAAAACATTCTCGCACCATTTACAGAAACATTTTAGATGCAAAGAAAATGAAACTTTTCGTTTTTGTACACTGAACAGCAATCTCCACGATGTATCTGCTTCAAAATATTTATGAAAATATTCTATCGTATATAACAGATCAGCCGCGATCTCAGAATTGTTAAAATTCACATTTTACTTTCACAATAAATTAATCGACGAGTGATCGTTTCCAAGATGAAAGCACGGTGAAATGTTACCAATTACTAAGAATACCAATTGCAACGTGCACTCAACGACGGAACCTTTAAGAATCTTATCTAAATCTTTCATTTATCGAAAGGCTGCTCCTGTAATTGACCAATCTAGACAATCTAGCAGATTCCGTTCGCTCAAGTCAAATATCCAAGGCACAATTACGCCGCTCTCGCGGTATAAACTTATCTACGCGATGGCTGGGGAGGGATGTAAAAGGCAACATCGCGGTTAACGAGCGATCATTTGCCAGGGTCACGCAGCCAGCCAGTGAGCTTTGAGGAAAGTAAAAAGACGAAGGAATCCGAGCGTGCGACACAGACCGAGCTCGTGGGACAGATACAAGTGCCTCGAAGGCGGTGGTCCCCTCTCTTTTCTCCTTTCTCTTCAGTCTCTTCACCAGGGTGCTCCACTGAAAAACGAGAGTGTGTATCAGGCTACGTTTAGCGTAATCTCACCTCCTGAGGCACTTGTGTAATTAGGAGTGGCCTCCATCCCCTACACTCTCTTTCTTCCTCCTCACCACCATCACCATCATCACCAACCATCTCCAACCATAAATACACGTGCGTCTACGCGTTGTCTTCTCTCTGTCTTTCCAAGAGTCCCGCTAATTTCCAACTTCGTGCCCTTTACTTCTTTGCATCCTCGTGCTATTGTCGCCCCTATCCTCGTTCCACAGCCTGAGAACTTGTCCTTCGCTCGCGTTACTCCTGTCTGAGCTCTAATTTAGTTTGGAGGCAAAACTGGAAGGGTATACAGCAAGACGAGGCTGCTCTCTAGCCCTGCGAGAGAGAATTTCTCCGGGTACTCCATCTTCCGTGGCCCATTTTCCGGTGTTTTCCTCTCCTCTTTCTTCTCTCTGTCGTTCTCCTCCTCTCCCTCTCCTTTCCCCCCTTTCCCACTTTCTTGCTCTTTCCCTCATTTTTTCTTTCTTCCTCTCTTCTTTTCTTGTTCTCTCCCTCTCATTTTTCCTTTCTTCCTCTCTTCATTTTTCCTCTTACCCTCTCTTTCTCTTCGCTCCTCGAGTTTTCTTTTTATTTGTTTCTCGTTCTTTTTCCCCAGCCTCGGTTCTCGCCCTTATCAAGCGTTGCACCCCTTTCATCGGCAGGAATACATTACCCTTGACGCTTCATTTATTTGCCCGCCACGATAAACGGTAACCTACCTACAGGTGTAACATTCGTTGATTGTCTTGTTTAATGGTTATGCCTGTGCGTTCCAACGAGCACGGTCAGGGATGTTTGCATAACTCAGCTTATAACGGAAGAACGTTAAATGGCCAGCTATTTGTTCTCGACGCCGGGGAAATTATTGTGTGATATCTAGCAGAGAATTGTACGGCGAGTTTTAAGAAATCTGGCGAGCTGGAAAAGGAATAAGTGCTATGATTGGTGTCACGAAAGTTTTTACTTAGCTATGGGGGAGTTTATGCGTCTGTGAACGAATTTCCATGAGCTCTATTAGTTTTTCTGCAGAACTTTTTTTATTGATGAAAATCATTCACTTCTTCATTATACAGTTATATTGAAGCTACGTAGTATATAAAATTTTCATAGCAATATGGTTGATCAAATAATACGTATATAACTTCTTTTAACTAAGATGGCGAACTGCATAATCTTGCAACAAGTATTTGTTCTAATCAACCTTATAAAGTTGTATCTGAACCATGTTGGTACAAGAAAATATGACAAAGTCTATTGCATCACTCAGAATAGTATTATACTGCACCAGGAATTTGAATTCCAATTCTTTATCTTTTCCAGCCTGTTACTTCAATCCTACTTGAATTTCTTGTCTCGTTTTAACATTTTAACAATCTCGATATAGTTGACTTATTAGAGTCAATTCCTATTACAATCACTCGTGTAGAATAACAAATATTTCTCTAAACAACAATTCGACACATTTAGTCATACTGCACTATGTTGTTCCAAAATAGTAGATGTCCTAATACTTTTTATAAGAACGACCAGTATAAGTAAAAGAAAAGCGAATTATTTTAACCTGCTGAGTAGTAGTGGTAGAAAAGGAAATACGCGGATAATGAAATGCCTGTTAGATTATCATTTTCTGATAGTTCAGGGAAGGGCAGAAAAACCCTTAGTACCAAGGTCTTATAAAAATCCATTTCTTGGCACTAAATGTAGAAATGTGAAATATATGTGAAAAAATTTTTATAAAGATTTGTTATTAGTGAGAAAATTAAAATAATACCCTACAACACTCAGCTCTATATTATACGGTAGAATTTTTAATTTGGTCTTTCCTCTAATTTTCTTTCAGCATTAATATAATTTATATTACTAAACATCTCAAAGGAAAAAAAAAAGAATCTTAATATAATCTTCTTTTAGTAGAACTATAATACATTAAAAATATAGAAAAACTTCATCAAGAAGAATACGTACACGAAGTAATTAGCCAAAAAATACATACATATACTAAGAAAGAATATTAGTATTAAATAATTTTCAAATGATATGTTACATAGACTGCTGGAAGTTGTGAGAAATATAAATTGTTTCACGTTCAATGTTTCACAGAGAAGCAGAAAAAATTTATCAAAACGCGGCCATTTGAAATCGTATACCCTCACCTCGAGCACACTTGTTCATTTATTCCATATCCGTTTGAAGCTTAATTATGCGCGGTATCCCACTAAAACTTGCAAATTGAATTCGTTAACGAAATTCACCGACATGCCTAATACGAAAGAACGGGATTTCGTGACTTTAATTAGCGATTGCAACACGACAAAAAAGTAAGTCATTATCGAATCGCGGCATTGTTCACCCTACGGCCACGCTCCACTATTATATTTATCATGAAACAGCTGGGACGAGTTTCTAAATTTTCCGGCCAGTAACGAGCGATGCGCAGCTATTGTATTGCTCCTGGGAAAATATTAATTTCTCTCGTATAGAATTACCAGTGACTCTAGTATTTCCAGTTCGATCGTATATCACTTGACGCTCCAACTGTCACGGATGCAGTTTTATTGGTGTTGCGCCAGTACTTTCAGATTTCCAAGGTATGAGCATCGGTTAATTGTGTCACGTTTGTGCAATTTTTAAACCGTTCATAGAGGTTTTATGAGATCAATCGAATAATATATACCTTTACAATTAATTACTTAATATATAAAGAAACATGTTAATAATTGAAACATCTTTCTATTTCATGATTATTAGGTAACTTGAGTTGATAATAATTTCATTTTATGAACATTTATATTTAACACATTGCCTTACGATTTTTTTAGTCATCACGTACATTAACCTCAGGTATTCACCGTTCTAACGCAGCGTTAAATAAAAGAATCTGTTGTATAAACTGTCAACTGTTAGAGTATTATACTATCATACACTGTAGAAGTATAATAACGTAAGGACAAGTGTAAATGAGGACAACCTAATCTCACATTAATCCATACACCTTTTGGTTAGGTCACCTAATTACCTTCTCTAACTACTTATGAATTAATGAATATAATGAATAGTTTCAAAGTGTTGATATGATGGAATAAAAATTTCTTTTATAAATATCTTCTTTTTTTGTTTTTTTAGAATACCCAACCTAACTTAGCCTATGTTTCTTTACATAAACATAGATATATACTGTTTTCTAGCAGTTTTCTAGCAAACATTTATGTGCATTTAGACATGTCTAATACGATTTTGGAATGTATTTAAATCAAATGTTAAGCTTCCATTCGTGAAAATTTCAAATTAGAGACTATTCTTCCATTTTATTCACTCTTTGAAATCATTTAAATTGTAAAAATAGTATAATGTTATGATTATAAAAGTTTAAAGCGTAAAAACTGTCTCGTACAACCATATCCAAAAAAGATAATTAGTTCTTCTCTTTCACGTGGTCTAACCTGTATAATAAACTGATAGTATTATTTGTATGTACATAATCATCCATTAAAGCACACGTTATTCACCTGATAACCACAAATAAACATTACAATAGCTTTTGAAAAACACGACAGAGAAAAAAGGTACTCCTTTCTGGTGAACAATGAACACGTTAATCATACAAGAATAAGCTGAATTTTCGTATAACAGTCGTTTCATCGCTCGAATTTCAAACGGCTATATACCAATTATATGCTCATTTACAGAACATCAAACAATGCTGAAAGAAAAAAAAAGGAAAAAAAAGATAATAAAATAATTGTCGGTTGAAAGCCGCCCTTGTCTCTTCACGTTCATCGCGATCGATTCATCCCAATTAAGGTTAATTCGCGAATTAAAATCGAACTGGGATATTCATCAGCACGATACGGTTTCGTGTCCCGTTGTAAAAATAGCCGTGTCAGGCCGTTTAATCCAGGACGAACGACGCGAACGAGCGTGCATTAAACATCGGGAACATCCCGTGCATGGCTACCTGGCCGGGCCACAGGGAGCAAGAATCGATAGTGTCGAAGATACGTTGGGGATGGAAAAAATGGAAGAGAACGATGACAATACATCGAAAGTGTTTTCCATTATCCACTCTTGTGCAAATCGAACGAGCGGTATTCGGCTTGTTCCGAGGTCACGTCGCCCGTACCTCTCATAGACACGAAGAAATCTATTTTCAACCGTTGCTTCAACAATTCCTTTTTTCTTTTTTTAATGAATAATCTCACACAGATCAATCCAATGAATTGCACTTCTCGGAATGCACAGTGTCACTGTGCTGGATGCAGAGTGAACAAATTACTTTTATCTTTTGTGCAAACGATACACTTGTCACTCATCGTTAATTGTGAATATGTGGCTATACATGTATATTGGGTATATATTGGGAAGAAAAGCGATCTGCTTGAAAGATTGTTGTGTAAATTGTAGGTTATACTACGTAACACTTTTTGTTCACGATATTGTTCTCATAGCTTATATTCGTTGGTGTAAGTAGGTTTGCTAAATTACAGCGATATGTTTAAACGTTAATAATTAAATAATAAAGACTCAAACGTAATTTTTTTTATTTTTTATTTTCGTCTTATATTGGTTTCTAGAATCACCCCTTATATTTTTTGTAAACAATTGGCGAATATCCTGTATACGATGCACCAACTAATTTTCATACCTTCAATGATTTCCAAACAAGAGTTCTACAAATCTTTAAAGCGGATCTATACAACGTGCCTTTTATATGTATTTTATATTTATATATGCACTCAATAAAAATGATCACTCATTTACAAAGAACGTATACACGCGTCTATTGAATAAGTACAATTTATTAATTTATTTTCGCACTTGATAAATAAAGCAGACTGGCATTACCAAATTATCATGAAGTAATTGATGTTCAATTATACGTATCTTTATTTTTATTCATTCAGTAAAAGTTTTTAAGGATGCATAAGAAGAAAATCGTGCACTCCAATCATGATTTTATGTATTAAACCTGCTACTATCAATAAAGCTACTGTAATTTTATTTGCAATTTTCTTTTAAAACTGTTATTCACATATTTATATAAATTGAACATTCCTAATGATTTCTTTTGTACCTTCCTTTTTTAACATTTACAAGATACATCGAATTTGGTATTAGCCCTTTCACTATGAAAGACATATATACATATAAACTTTGTAAAAATGATCATGCATGTACGAAGAGTTTATATATATGTGTACATATTTCTATCCAATACGTGCAATTTATTCATTTATTTACCGCACTTCATAAATAAAATATTATGGTCGACTGAAAGCTTGTTAATGCCAAAATGCCTCAGACATTTCATTATCATGAAACAGTTTTATAGCAGCGTTGAGTAATAACTTTTGCTCAAGCATGGCATAACGGAAGTGTTAAAATCATATGACATTAGCGTAGAGTAATTTATCATAGAATATACAAATTGGCAGTTGTTCATAGTAAATCAATTTTGTATATCATTCTGTATATCATTTATTACCTTCACTTCTTTGGATATTAAATGCAATATGCTAAAAGATACAAACTGATAAGTTAGAATTGCTATTGAATAAGCCACGTAGATCACGTTGAATTGCAAAAAGTTAATAAACAGGTATGAGAGAAAAAGTAATACAGGTTTTGTTTTCTACTGTTCTATCGATGATGTTAAATAGAGTTCGGTATAGATCGTGAATGAATCGGAGAACATTCTCTAAAGTTAGTTTTAACCAAACATAACTTTCCATCGAAATTGCATAAGCGCACTCGTTCACTGCGATTGACTTTTTAACTGGCGCTAGGAAAGCAATAATCATCGCCACGATTGCATCGAAACTGTGTCCAGTTTGAAATTCGTGAACGTCAATTCCACCAATACAACTTCCCAATCGAATATGCCAAAATTCTGCGAACTAAACCTCTAAATATTAAATACAACAGAAAAACTTACGATTTATAGTAGGTATTACATGGCAACAAGCAATATTTCCAAAATTGAAACGGTAACAACTCTAAATTAAGGACAGACTTCGAAGAAGATATGGCTAGAGAAACAAAATTGTTTCTCAAGTGCCGACTGTAAAAGATGTCGAATTTTATTCAAAGAAAGTAATCACGTAATTAGTGCAGTTATTCAAATCGAGATACGCGATAATATTGACACGCTATTAGAAAAATGGTACAAAGTCAACAATAATAATAGTAATTATTTCAATGATTGATTTGTTTTTATTCGTTTTAAATAAAACTCTGATCATACACAAAAGTTGGAAATAATTCATGATTACACCAAATATAATGGCCAAAGTAGCTGAAAAATCAAAGGAAAAATGATTATGTATGTTTTACTCATTCTAACACTTGAAATGTGGATATACTTTTTAATTGCAGAATTCAATTTTATACTTAGAAATGAGAAAACAGTTGAAAGTATCAGTGTTTATTTCAAAAGAAGATGTATGTTTGTATTGTACAATATATTATGTGCTATCTTAATGCATATTTTAAGTATAGCTGTCAAGCTTAATCACATAAAGTGTTGATTAATTCAATAAGGAAGAATGAATATAAATCTTCAATGTTTAAAGTTCGTTTCACTCAAAACAACATTAAACGCAGATTTATTCTTCTCTTCCTATACTCTTTAATTTTTGTTTCATTTAATAAGTATCACTAGCTTATACATGTACCCGTATTTTTGAATCATTCTGTAGGTTCCAACGTAACGTATCACATACCATACTTTCTCTCCGATACTTAATATCTACTCGAATAATCGAAATTTCGGTCTAATGATTCCTCATGGTCGTGATTCTCTCCAAAACTCACGAAAACGCGACTAAAGACGTCGCTTATTTTCAAAATAAGCCTGGATTAGACTATTAGATGGAACACAATTGACAAATTTGTAGACGAATCACGGATCAGCCAGCGGCCAGGTGGTCTCGTCAACCAGACACGATGACGACCACTCTCCCTCTTTTTGTCGCGTTAATACGCATACCTGACAGGCAACAATGCCTCACTTATTTCGTTACCAGGTTCGTGTATTCTGTCGGACTTATTCAGAATGTCGCAGTGTAACTGTATAACCGGTCGATGGAAAATGGTGCGTAAGATGGAACTGCTCCTTATCCCGTAGTTCGTTGAATGTATACTAAACACGTGTATGTATACATACATACACATATAATACATATGGCGTTATTTCTGAGAGCATTATAATAGTAAAGAGAGAAATAGAATCACAAAGAGATGGAAGAATGCTATCCTAATATATGTACATGTCGCTGGTAATGGGCGGACCGTGCCCGGAGAAATATGGTTTCTTAATGTGGAGGAAAAGTGCATAGGAATTGAATATTCGAAGCAGGGGTGGCGTTGGAAATGTACGATAGCTTGATGCTTTTGGTGCATATAGAAGATTCTGTTTATTGTGCTTAATAGATGGGCACGGTAGTAATTGTAGAAAGAATTGTACGATGGCACGGTGTTTTGATATATGGGAAAGTATCTGGGAGGAAGTTATAGTTGTCATGCCTTTTATTTATGTTCTATTTTATTAAAGTGTGATTAGTTTGTAATGATTAGATTAGAATTATTCTGCATTCGGTTGGAAAATTCTCCGTAGACTTCGCTAGAATTTATTTACAAAGAGATGGCAGTAAATAAATAATATTTATGCTATTTTATTTAGAAATATAACATTTATTATTAGTACAGAGGAAAGTGTTTATATTCATTTGTTCATGATTGAACTAAGGAAAGGAAATAATATAACAGACATGAAATAAACAAAATTTTAGTGTAATATCTAAGAATACAGTAAAATGTCTAGAAATAAGCAAGTAAACAAATTATAATGGAAAATAACTGTTTATATTCATTTCTTTAATTATTAACAAATGAATATAAATTATGTTTTCTTTGTATTGATAGTATATGTTTAATACTATGTCTTCAAACAAAGTAACGTAAATATTATTTATTTAATATATTCTCTATTGAAATTATATAGCGCAAAATAAATTCCGGTAAAGTAGTTCAGTCAATTAAAAATTGTGCATTTTTCAAAAACTGCATTAGAAAATACATACAGAAAGTTCAATATATTTGTAAATAAACTTGTTTGATAATTTTTAAAGGATATATAAAAGTTATGGAAAGTGTCATTGATTTTATTTATATTTTTATACTATTATAATAACATATTATATTATTTATATTACATATATTATTCACAAACATATTTTTTCACACTCGATAGACAACCTGCGTTACAGTTCTAGGCTATCAAAAAGTTTGTAAAAATTATGCTATACTATCAGTCTTTACTACATTATACAATCGCCCGTTAAATCAAATGTTTAAAACATTGTTCAATAAAAATAAAAATTCATTTTACAAAAATACAAGAGTGAAATATTTCCTACGTCATCGATGATCCAAGTTGTCTACAAGGAGTTAAAGAAAACTTAATTTTGTTTAAAAAAAAAAAATAGATAAACAACAAGTAACGAAAATAAAATTAAAGGAAATATTTATATATAAAAAAATAACTACAAAAATGATTTAATCTTTACTCTTTATTTAACATTTATTTCTTTTTAACAACCTAAGAAACCCGTACGCCTCTAAAGATCCAACTAAACAAATCCCCTAACGCACGAAATCATAAACAATATTTTATTACACTAACAGTACATGGTCTGTCTCCACCATTGTTGAAATACAACGCATTCCTTTTCTACCCAAACAGCAATAAAAACCTCCTTGATAGACGATACCGGAGGGTGTGGCCCAATCTGGATCCGTACCCTTTTTTTTCCACCACCAATTTTCGTGAAACGAGAATCGTCCCACTAACACTCTACAGAGGATATAACACTTTCTTTGAGCCTGTTCGTAGAAGAAATTTCGTGGGTGGGCCGGCCGCGAGGTTGTATGCAGATAAGGACCGTAGGGGCACTTAAAACTCCCATTAGAACAATCTGCCCGAGTGGCTTAGACGACTAAAAAAGACTAGGCTAGCCGACCAGAGCAACTAGCACAGTGTTCGTATATAAAACAGATCCCACTCGAGTCGTTCCACTCGTTCAACGATATCGTTCATGCTGTAATGCCATATTCCACTCGCAAAAATTACGATTTCCACATTTTTCTTTCCTCTTATAAAAGAAAGAGTTTGGCCATGAAAAAATTAAGGAATATATTATGCACAGAGTATTTCATAATGTGTGGGATCACTTTAGAAATGGGCTGGAACACAAAAACAATAAAAAGGATTCATAATAGATATGTATATGTCTTATTTAATCTTTTTTCAAAGTTTATAGCAACTTTTTCGTTTCAGTAATCCGCGAGAGAGTTTATGTTCGTAGACATTTATCTTTTCATTGCTGTTGGCGTCTGTGAGCAGTTTGGAAATTTACTCGTACTTCTCTGTTACTTAATTCATCTTTTGCAACGAAACATATTTTTAATTTTCATAAATTTGAAAACTTCTGAGTAACAATTTGACAAGTTTTGTCATAACTAAATAATTAAGCGAATGTTTGCCATTTCCTGATATGAATAATTATTCATTGTTATTTAATTAATTACATACTTTTAATTCCTAACACACAGTAAATAGAAAATCATTAAGTACTTCTAGTAAGAGGACTGAGCACTGAAACTGAACTATAAACTGAAATGAGTTAGTTTTCGATAGAATGTGTGAAATCAATGAGAACAAGAAATATTCATAATAAATACAAATATTCATAAAAAACAAATTGTAATATAATATATGTCAACTTTCGCATGATATTGATATATTTAAGAAACATTGGTGATTTTGAAAACCCTTTTGCACAACAAAAAATTTATGAATGAGAATATTTGTCCTTTTGCACCGTTTATTTATTCTCGGAACGTTTGTTTCCGATAACATGAAAAGTAACCGAGATATTTGAACTGCTCAAGTTAGGTGAAACACCCAGTATATCGAGATTTTTTGCGATCATACTATTTGGCAAATCAACTCCCGAATCACACTACGCGTTTACGTATGCGCAAGGCGTGTGTACACGCGTACGTGTGAACGACGGATGAAGATGATATATTATACTCTATGGACACGCGCGTGAACTTATATATACGCGCGCGAATAATGTAGAGAGCTTACGATATTCCCCTTGTATTATCGCAAGCCCCATCTCGAGGCAGCGACATATTTCAAGATTTGTTATCTTTAATGCTGTGTCGTGTGCAAGAACGTGAGTCGACGCTTAGGCTTAAGCAAAGAGGGTACCCACGGGTGACATAACTGCAGGATATATCGAAAGGTCGTCTCGTATTTGCATCGGCCGATTGAAGTAAAGCCCTGTGCAAAGCACTCTCTTAAGCGCAACATCTTCGAAATCAAAATGGGACAGTTGGGAAGATGTAATAGCCACTTTTCCATTTAACACGTTGTCAAATTTTTTCTCTAAACGAATTATACAAACGTATTCCAAGAATTAGTGATATGAAATTCATAAATTTGGTATCATTAATAAATAAAAGTTCACAATGTGGAATTATGAAATAATATCGAGGAACAGAATTTCTATCGAATTAAATGTTATTCATTTTAAATTAGTAAATCTATCTGAAGGATATTTGAACGTCAAAGCAACGTACCTATTGTATAAACTAATTTAATACTTCTATTATATTTATACATGAAATAATCATTCTAAGAATATTTTAGGTAAGTCTGATTGTGAGATTAATGCAAAGGCAATCATGTGTTTCAGTTTTAGATAGATATATAGTGCATATATAAGGTGATCTCTGCATATATATGTAATTGCGTTATTTCTTTTAATAAAACTAGGATGTATTTCGTCTAATTCGAGCAGACAGAATATGTTAGTTGCTTTTCATGATACGGAAAAACTGTTCAGAGCGAAAATGAATGATGCAAGGGGACAAGTATTCCGATGGAAAGACCTTTCTTTTTATTTAACTTCTTTATGGAATTTCAAGATCACAGAGGCTTCTTTAAAATGGACGGATACATTTTTATCGTTGAAAAAAATGATTGTTTGAGAACAAGTATATAAGAATATTTATATTAACATTAATCAGAATATTTATACTCCTTGAACATTTTTTCTGGTATCAACGAAAGAAACCGAGATATTTTAATTACTGGAATTAGGTTAACGTGCATAAATATTTAGACACTCGACGCGATCTAATTAATAATTTTATGTCTTTCTTATATTGCAAGATTTCTACTTATAATTAGCAACAGTGAATATTATTAATATGTATAAACTTTCCAAAAAATGAATGAAAATGATTAAATACTGCGTTTATCTATGCGTTTATCTCTTTGAGTAATAACAGCATTTATCACTTGAGGTTGTTTGGCAATGAGTTTTTCAAAGTATCTTTCTGAATTTCTTTTTAACCGTTTTCCAAATAGGTCCAAAATTATTTTTCTAATCTTGGATTCTGTTTTTACATTATGGTCTTTTCATCCTATAATAACTTGATCAAATATAAATCCGGTGATCGAGACAGTTATTGCATGATTTCAAATTCACTACTGCCCTTTAACTGTTTCAAATAATTTTGACATATTTTTGCACTATGCTTGAAATAGTTACCTTGCATAAATATTTCACGCGTTTCATATAATGTGAAAGCGTCTAAATACTTATGCATGATAGTGTACCTTTCTCTAATCTATTCTAATAAATCTACACTCCAGAACGTTTCTCTTACAAATCAGCCAGAACAAAATTGCTTCGAATCAAACGAAACCGAGTTAAAAAGTACTATCACTCGCTAACACTTGAATTTAACTTTTCTGCAAGTATATCCTAAAAAAATATACAGAATGTATTCTATATCATCTCCAGTTATAAGTTCACTCGCGATCGACCAATACTGTTTCGATCGAAACAGTGAAATGTCGCCGATGGATACGCGAAAAAAGGAAGGACAAGGAAGACAAGATGTGCGTTTCGTAACACAGTTTCTCCCGGTGGATAACTCGGTACATATAACTTCTCCGAGTAAACCAATCAGGTTGAATAACAATCCGTGCAAACAATTGACACGTATTTTCCGCGCGTGGAGAAATATCTCTCGTTCCAGTTTGCGTTCGAATGTCTCCGATTCATGCCAGAACGTATTACTATTTTCGCAACTCCGTGAAATCGCGCACACTCCTCTTGCTGATCCTGCGTTATCAATTATTATCTCGATCGCAACGCTGTAGTTATGGAGTATGACACGAAGACGTGGATACATTTCCACGTAAGTTAAAGGGTAACTAGATTTCTGCAGTATTTTAGAGAATTAATTCAGCACTAAGATTAACTGAAACTTATCGTTTGATTTCTACAGTATTCTTGAGAATTACAATAGAATATTGATTATCCGAACTAATGAGAAAATAAAGTCGTTCCAATAAATGATTACTCGGATAATCGGTCTGGAAGAATCAAATTTGCAAACTCATGTCATGAAATGACCGAAAATAAAACAATTTGAAAATATGAACATTTATTGTATTGGGTGAGGATAACTCGTGAGGAATGTAAGTGTTGAGTTTAAATATCATTCCAAATGAATGAGCTTAGCATAGTATGAATGTTCATAGATTCTGCAGTTTCCTTTGTAATTGGATTACAATCAGTAATTCCTTTTTCTTTAAAATCTTTGATAGACTGTTCAAATCGTGGTTAACTTTGAAAACAATATGTTACTAGAATGAAGAGAAATAAGAAATTATTGTCAAGTTCTTTCACTTGCCTGACAAATATTTTTGCAGTCTTGAACTGCACTGTTAATTTTTTTAAACACACACGCGCGCGCGCGCGCGCACATGTACATATGTATGTATGTATATGTATTGTACAACATAAAATGAACTTTATATGAAAACGCCGCTATTTATTCCTCCTATTATAAAACTTCTAAAGTTATTGTACAGAAAAATTGTAACGTTTAACATTTAAACATACTGTCTACCCATCGTAATTAGACAACGAAGACAAAGCTAATTAGGAAGGAGGTGTAGCCACAACATTCAAAAAAATTCATGTCGTAGTATCCGTGGATTTCTCCATATGTAGGCTTCACGAAACGACAAAATTTAAGCGTTCCAGCTGAGCCAGCGCAATTGCCACCGCGTTCTTATTTATCATTTTAATTGGCCCCCGAATCAACAACCCTTTAAATCACGATTTCCACACGAATCGAGCACGCAAATTTTTTCCATCAGCCGCCACCGCTCTCACAGCATTTCGAAAAAAAAGAAAATAGAAAAAAATTACCAAGCAACACACTGCGTGGACCCGTAGAAAAAGCTTCAAAATATCCCGATTCACAGGGACGCGAGATGCAAAAATTACCACGCGTAAGGGATGAAACCCGGCGCGCGTTCATTTAAAAATTGCGTTCACGCGGGTGCAATATGGAGCGGGGAGTGGAGGGGGTCTTCGTACGGGCATCCAGAAATCGATTTTTCCGAAATGTGAAATTTAAATATTTACACGCACACGTCAAACTATTGTAAAACGGTCGTCGTTTCGATTCGACGATCCGTAACACCGCCTGTGCATATATATCTGGTTCGAATGAAAACGTTTCCCACGTCGCCGATCCGGATCGAACTGTCGTCGCACGGTCTCAGGGACAGTCCTCGGGTGTACAGGTTGCGCGACGAGATTTCTCGAGATGGCGATACAGCACGTAGATGTAGGTACACGTCGCGACGTCGTGTCGCGAATTTTCCTCGTCGAGGATTTAGCATAATTCCGTTGGCTATGCGCCTCCGTCGAGGCAAGCAGGAGGTGGAGTAGAAGAAGGAGAGTGGAGGCTGTACGGGTAAAGGCGACTAGGAGAGAACGGTGAGACGAGGCTGATGGTAGTGGTAGAGATGACAGCGTCCTCTCGCTTTCCTCTTTTCCCTCTCTCCCGGATTGCACACTTAAAGCAGGCATGCCCTGACAGCGTGTGGGTCCATTTGGTTCACAGGGTCGCCATGGTAACCCCGACTACCCTCTTTTTCCCTTTCTGCTTCTAGCTTCTGTCCTACCCGGTCATCTCTCTCTCTCTCTCTCTCTCTCTCTCTCTTTCTCTCTCTTCTCACTCGTTTTCTTTTCGTTCTTTTCCTTTTTCTCTTTTTTACTGACTTTCCCTCTTTTTCCTTTTTGCAGCCGGTTTCGTACGGCTTCCTCTTTGCTTCTTCGTGTATCCCATCCACTCCTGTATGTTCCGTCGTTCGATGGACCATTTCTGTTTCTCATTTTGCCTCTCTTTTTCCCTACAAAGTCTAGCCTAGCCTCGTTTACCATTTCACCGCTCTAACCTCGCACCTCGTTCTAGATGCCGCTGCTCGGCTCCCGCCAGTAGGCTAAAGGGTTAATGGCTCCTTGGATGCTAGCCCTGAGTAAAAATTACAGCAACCGTCGCCATAGGTGAATGGCACGTAAAATATCTTTTGCAATGACTTCTTTACATCGATTTTTCTCGACTGGTACTTTTTTGTTAACACACTACTTATCGACTGTGAATTAAGCGGATGTACATATATAGCAGACCAGTCAATTCAAGAATGAATTCCTTGGCAAAATTGGAGATTTAACTATCATGTAGAAATGTTCAAAAATACAAGTGTGAGATATCCTTTCTTCTGTAAATTGTTAAGAATTATTAATAACAGTATGCAAAAAGTATTAGATAACAAATTTAAGTTTTGTATTCACTTGTTAACAATTTTCGTACTACCACGTCTAACAGATTTAAGAAGAAAGCCAATGTATAGACTATCGAACAATTAACGTTAGCGATACGGGATTATACATCGGTTACCGGTAAATAATGTATTAAGGATACCGTATCGCAATACTTTTATTATACGGCTACAGAGTAGTTGTTTTTGAAACTTGCTCTGAAACTGAACTGTATATTTTATAAATTTATTGCGTTGACCTATTAAAAATTACAGTTTGGAAACCTAAGAATTCAAAGAAATTTGAAGATTTACAGGAATGTAATTCAAGCGACGTTAGTAAGAAAACCATATAGTACCCCCTTAAAGGAACTGTAAGTCTTAATTTATCACGGTTATTTACAAAACTGTACAGGATATGAAGAAAGAGTGGCATTCAAAGTTATTAAAATGTGGTTTTAATAGTTGTTTAAACTGTTTTTTAATGTCCTATATTATGGTGGTAAAGAATTCTTGAACAACATTCTTCTTTTTAAAATTTACATGTGCCATTCCATTTCTCAAACATTTTTTCGCCACAAGAATATACATAACTTAGAATTAAACTCTGTTCCTATATCTTACACGGTTTTGTATATATTCACGATAATATTAAAACTTAGAATGTCTTTAAGAATGTTTCCACCTCTCGGATAGCTTCATTGCCAAAACAAAAAATGGTTTCGTTATTAACAACATTTAAACTACATTTTTGTAAAGTTTCAAATTTTCTTTTAATTTTCGAATGCGAAATATCTGTTGTAAATCAATAAATAAGGAAGTCCTCGCTAGACGAATCTAACGGATGTCCTTAACCAAGAATGAACAATGTATTATGAGCATTAAAATACGAGAAAATACAAACTAGAAGATAACCAAAATTGTAAGAATTTGGATTTTCTGAAAAAAACGTGAAAGAAAAAGAGAGTCCCGTGAGATGTAACTTGGATTCATAGCGAAACGCCTATTGCGACGATTCAATGAACTTATACCGCAAGACTTGGCCAAGAAATTTATCAAACGACTCTAATTGGCCTGACTACGTTTGGCTTTGTTGATTTCTCATGGGAAAATCCAAGATTTCACTAGCGGGTCAACCTTCTCATGGCTTTTTTCGTCCTCCTTTCCTCCTTTGTCCTGCAATTATGAATATTCGATACGCGTCGCTAAGTGCAGACACTACGGTATTCGCAGACTAATCAAATTTACGGGCTTGCCCCCTTGCCATGCTCGTTTCTGTTGGTCCACTTAGTAGACCGCTAGTTCTGGTCCTCTTCTCCCGTAGTGATAGGTTGTTTCGCGAAATTGATCGAATTTCCGTAACGGTTAGGGCAATAGTTCGTGGGTGATGTGCTGCAATGAGATTGTAAAATTTGACCTGCGCTTGTATTGCGTTTTACAGTGTTTCACACAAGAATGTAGTCATGATAATTAAGAAAGCCTACATACACAGAGGAAAAAACAGCCTGATAATCTCATGTTTGAGAATACACATTTTTTTCAAAACACTGACATATTGGTTAAAATGTTATCGTATTCAAAACACTTTGAATACGGTGTACTCTGAGCGGTTTGAAACAATCTCTTTACGTTCATACATAGAAAAATTCATGAATGACATTCACAAATGTGGCTAAGTAAAGCTGTGTATAATCAGAAGAGATTATTAGAAAGTATCTCTTTCTAATTATTTCTCTTTGTTTATTCTTATACAATAGTATAAGAAGATAAAATGCATCAAACATCTTCATTAATACATAAAAAATAAAAACACACAAAAAAAAGAAACCAGACCATTTTACAAAAAAAAAAAGAAAAAAATACACACTATCCCTATATAAATTGCAATCTTAGTAAAAGAAGAGTTAGCGTCAGAGAAGTGACCATAAAATATCACTTAAAAACAAGGGATTACATGTCTTATTGTTAGTATGAAATCAAAATGAACTCTCATATACTGGAAAATTAGACGCCAATATGTCAAAATGTTATCAAACAACAGACGATAATGAAAAAGATCAGTCCTATTATTGAATAACTGTATTATAAAATTTTGCATTTTCTCAATTCGTTTGTATGATTTTTTTTACAATAGATATATTTTTGTGGTGATATTACTGATATATTCTTGTATGACATACTTTAACCATACTTCAATTAGGTATGAGTGTATGTACGATCTATGCATACTTCAGTAAAGGTACATTTGCATTTTTTAGATAGCCAAGATAATGTATGTAGAGTTGCATACCGCGGTATAATGCGCACTTAGCAGCCGCACAGATTCGCCGCCATTAAAATTTACATGAAATTCGCGCGGTTCAACGCGGTTAAGTGAAATTCGATGTATTCATCATGCAGGACAACCTTCAATTAGAAGTCGGTGTACAGATTTTACTCTTTCAATAATTTAACGCTCACCACCAGGCAGAGTAAGATTCCTTCAATTCTAGGGCTGAATCGGATAGAAAGGAGTCGGAGTATGACCAGAAAATGCACGTATTTAAGCCGCGCTTTGAATATTAATATGCAACGGTGTGAATCAAATATACCAGACACGCGTCTTTTATCGAGAATTAGCTATTCCCGTTGATTTGGATAAAATTTTTGAAAGTAAACTGTTCCGTCCGTAGGAGCAGGAAACTGGTCCATCTTTTGTTTGGCACGGTTCATGACACGATCGTGAAGAAAGGCTATTTTTTGAGACAATGAATTCCTGTATTGTTCGCATTATTGTATATTTCTCGTCTAAATAAATTACTTTTCTTTACAAAATGGTCGCGTACAGTTAATTTTCGTTCTCATTAGCCGAAGACGTGTTATAAAACGAACGGTTTCCTGACGGTCATTTCAACAACGGATTCTTATCATGTAAAGAACCGTTAGATCGGACCTGGCGGAAATTCTAGACCGTTGCCAAACCTTCTGCACATCGCGCGTCTAAGCAGGTATCGCTCCATTTTTTCAGGAAAAAGAACGTTAGGCATGCTGATTGGTAATTAACATTTTGGTTGCTACCAATCAGCGTGTCACCCTCTTTAGCAGCGATCTGGAAAACTGCTGAAGAGGACATTCGTTCGTCAGACTCTTTCGAAATTCATTCGTTCGTTAGATTTGTTCGTGAACAGTCGATCGAGACATACATTCGTTCGAAGTCAATCGTGACCGTCAAGTCGTTCGTTGGCAGTCAAATCGTGACAAATATTCGTTCGTTAACAGTCTATAGAGACACGTTCGATCGTTAGAATCCATCGTTCGGGATTTCTAACGTATCTTTTCTTTATTTTTTTCATCATTAATCGTTCGGGACGATAGTAGAATCTTCCTTTGATTTTCCTCATGATCGCGCGTTTTCGAGACGGATTCCACATTTTGTCGAATTCAGCGTACGGCTATTTGACGGTAGAACACTTGATCCATCGTGTTCTACCATTCGGTCGAAACAGTTGCCCAATATTAAATTGGTGGGTAACAGTGCAGTGTGTGAGTGTTCGTGAAGTGGAACCACGTAATCGACACCCCCCAACCGACATCATCTACGCACGCGACATAAACTGCCTGCTAATTCTGTCGAACGTTCCAAGTATATTTTCACTTTCGAATTCAGCTATTTGAAAGATACTTTCTAAAACTGACTTATTAAAGTGACTTAATGAAACATTATATTTAGTAAAATTTATCGTTATAAGTGCAAGAAAGATATCTACATATTAACAGTATAAATTCAGTGTTTATAAATTATAATTTTCTCGAGGCCCCAGTTCCACCAATCTCAGTTAACCTTCAAATTTCATTCAAAAGTGAATATTTTTAAAAATCGCCTGGGAATCAAGCCGTTCCATTCGATAATGCAGCAGGAACATCAAATTACTCGCGAATCGCAAACTGAACAGTTCTTCGTCCTTAAACAGCAGAACAAAAACAAAGGAGTCAGAGCTAGTTTAACCATCTCCCATTATTTTAAACTTTGTTTTATTCTATTGTAAGTATTTTTAAACATTAACTGGGAACCAAGCAATTCCATTCGTTAATACAACAAGAACACTAAATCACTGCTGAATCGCAACTCAACTGTTCTTCGTCCTTAAACAACTCAATAGAGGCAAAAGGAGTTAGAGCTAATTCTACCATCTGCCATTATCTTAAAGAATGCACGAGGTAAACGAGGTCACCATGATTAAGTAATAAAGCAGAATCATCGAGAGCAGCTGGTCAATTTTTCAGGCGTTCCTCCGGCGGCAAGCTGCTACACGGAAATAAAAATGCCATAAGCCGATGTGAATCGATAGGAGGGCGAAAGAACGTCGTCGAGAAGAGTACGAAGGAACACGAACGGAGGAAGAAGTGTAGGAGAAGGAGGAGAAGGAGGTAAGGTACGTAGCTATAACAAGAGACAGAGTAGAGAATGCCTCCGCACGTGCAATTCGACGACGCAAGAAGCACTGCTAGCAGAGAAATGAATTCGAAAAGGGGTTATCCGCGCTCAGCCGGTATCTATAGCCGTAGCCTCCTATCGATCTGAGCATTATTGCTGCAGGAAGTAGCGACCTCAAATTCAACCATCTGTGCCGAGAGAACACGATCATTCATATTTCATCGCGAGGTGGTTGCACCGTGGTTACCGCCACCAATGCAACCCTGAATGTCTATGCACGGCTTTCTCTTCCCTCACGGTACTGTTTCTTCCTCGTCGCACTTCTTTATCATTAGCCCCCTTGCACCTCCTAGGCAGCTACGTTCGGTTGTCATTACTCGTTTACTCGGTCACAGCTGCTTACATTCGCGTGCACGCACCCAGTATGTACCGGTAAGCTAAGCTTTCTTTTTTCATGATCTTCGAAAATAGGCCGAGCGTTTTTACCACGATTCTCATCCTCCCACTAAAACTCCTCCATTGTCACTGTTCACGATGACTCTATCCACGGCTTCGTCCATTCCGCGAGTTCATGTTCGCGGAATTTTGCGACGTATGAATTTCTGACGAGGTTGCAGTTGTTATTAAAGAGACTTCCTCGTCAAAATTTTTCAAAACCTCAGTGTTTTCTTTCATGTTTCTATAATATAACATCTTGAGAATGTTCAGTAAAAGTTTTGAAACGAAATTCGTAACGGTACAGATTCTGCAACAATAAAAGCGAGTCGAGTTCCGAAAACTAGGAGTGCAAAACGAAAGTTTAAACAGATTTTTTTTCCAATTTCTCGAAACAATTTTTACGCACGATGGACACACTTACAAAAACAAATTATGAACTGATTTGAAAAATTGTTGCGGTATTCCTTTTGTTATTAAACTGGCTATCGCATGAATTACAATGGTGATTTATGGAACACACATTTTTTTATTATTGACACTTTTATACATAAAATTAGCCGTTTTTTTTAACTTTTTAGTTAAATTTATGTAAAACGTTGTTATTTTGTTTTTTATTTATTTGAAAGTGGTTCATTGATATAAAGTTTAAGAATTTCTTTCGTTTTTAATTTCCAAAGATCCTACGATGAGTTATGATTTCAACTGTTTTCACCCTATATTTTGTAATCAATACAGTGACCGCCATCTACAAATGGTGCCATAATAGAAATCACAATCAGAAAGCTTTTCCTATACTCGAATAGTACATAATAGTACTTTAATAAAAAAAATATTCTTAAAAATCACCTGTTTCAAGCGACTTGATGAGAAAATTCCCTTAACTCTTTTCTGTTTAGAATTCATAAGTGACTTATTTTCACCACGATCAGTTTTAGGTAGTAAATGTTACATGTTGTGTAGCTAATGTAATTGTAATAGTAGGTACTGTAATTGTTTAATAATGTTGAAGTATGTTGCTGCACATTTGTTGCATTCCAATGAGTTTAATTAGTTTGTAACGATCTTCACGTTGAACCTTTGATAATCTTGCCAGGCTGTGTCGTAAATTAAGGCCAATAACTGTCAACCATCACCCCTATGCTAGAAAGCCACCACCCAATCGACCATAGTTCCACGCCTCCAAACTGAACCGACCAACGATTTATGGATCTTTTCGACGCTGCTTCCATCACTTTCACACTGCACTAGACCGGAACAGTAGAATATAAGTCATTCACATTATTTATAAGATTACAATTGTAACTTTGTATCATATCCACAGTTGAAATAACAAAAAAACAATATTAATCCTAGGAAATACTATTAACTCTTTGCCTTGTAATATTGTCACGATGCAAAAGAAGTAAGCTACACTTTTGATGAAGTTTAATTCTAAACCATAAGCTAAACTGTGGATAATATTGATCTTATGACTAAATCTAGTTATTGTAGATTTTCTTTTATTTATCAGCTTCGTTTAACCTCAAAGTATTCAATCATCTGTCTGTAAAGTACATTTGAAGTATGGTCATTCTTTTTCGTTGTCACAGTTAGTGTGATGGGATAAAGGATTGCGAAACAGTTTTGCTTTTTAAGTCAAAAATGTCCTAAAGAAGCATACCAAATGATGCGGAATACATATGGAAATAAATGTCTTAGTCGTACGCAAGTACTTCAGTGCTATTCGCGCTTTAAGAATGATCACAGGACGCTTGAGGATGATCCAAGAGAAAAGTGTCTTTTAAGGAACAGAACGGATGAAATGTTGAACAAATGCGTGTGCTTCTCATGAAAGGTCATCGTGTGACTATAAAAATGTTATCAGAGATGCTGAAAATAAATGTAGGAAGTGTTCACTTTATCATTCATGACAAACTCGGCAAAAAAAGGTTTGCACAAAGTTCACTTCACATGCTTTAACAACTTAACATAAAGAACAACATGTTGAAATGTCTAGAAATTTTCTTAAATGGGCTAACATCAACTCAGAATTTTTAAATAATGATACGTAATGATACGGGAGATGAGACTTGGTGTTTCCAATACGACCCAACAAAACACCAAAGTGCCGAATGGAGAGGACCAAATAAAACCGACCAATAAAGATAACAATAGAGAAATTAGAAGATGAAAACAATGATGAGTGTATTTTTTGATTCACGAGGAATTGTTTAGATTGAATTCGTGCTACCCTTACAAACTGTCGATTGCGAATTTTATCGTCACGCAATGGATCGTCTTCTGAAGCGCGACAGTGCTTTGTCATACATGTCGGTAACTGTATCTTACAGTTTTGACTAAAAAAAGTCGGTCACGGTTCTATATTTGTCGGATCTGGTTCTCGCAGACTATTTCCTATTTCCAAAACTGAAATTAGCTACGAAAGAAATTCGTTTTGAGGATGTGAAAGCGGTTAAAAATAAATTGACAACGACTTTGAAAGATATTCCAGATCAAGAATTTTTCAAGTATTTCCAGCGACCGTATGAACGTAAGCAGCGTAATTTGAACTTAACAAAGGAGGAAACTATATAGAGGACTGAAAATAAAATTATGTCTGGGAGTTTTTTGAATACACTATGTAGTACCAATGAAATCAACGAATATTCCTCATGTAAAAGATGAAATAACATCAACTACACAGAAATTTTCACACATCACAGAAATAACCTCTCGCGCATAGAAAGCGTTAACAAACGTCGTGGAATAAACTTCCGCCATAAAGGTAACATTAAACGCCTATTCTGAGTGCGGCAGTCCATCACGAGCCTCAAGATCACTCTAATCACGCCTATTTAGCATAAAAAGTACCGATAAATCACCGAGCTCCAGTCGTTTCCCTTGTAAACGTAAGTGTGCCGAGTTTTAACAAACTCTTAATATGCGGAAGGTACACATTTCCGACAACTGCTTTCATTTACAAAGTTGAAACACATCACGGATATGAACTAGTCACAGTATCTTTTATACCACATGGTTGTCATCTGTTAATTAATACTGAATATCTGATATCTAGACTCTAAATCCGACACAGGAGAGAGAGCGTAGCGGGCTTCAAAGTGACATTTGATTGATCGACCAGTAACGTCCGCGGGATTCTTGCAACGGGCAGATCGAATTTGGCCGTGCAGAAAGCGACTGTAGCTACTACCGATCAGATTGCACGGTTCGATTGGCCGACAAGATTAGCCGCGCATCGGCGGTTCTGCTAGCCGCGGATGGAGTTGTCGTGAGCCGAACTATAAGAGCCACACACATGCTGCATTATTCATGAAAGTAGCGCGATCCTGATGAGACCGGTTCTATTTCGCGATTTCCCCCCATAGAGCTTAGAGACCTCGAGGTTACATTTTCGAGACGTATCGATTACTGGACGCGTGGAACAAATCACGCGTGATCCCTAACATCGTCGATCTTAGCCATTCTCACATCTGTCGAATCGCGTTAATAATTAAGGGATGCGTCATCGCGCCAGTCTAACATTAGGCATTAATGGTTTGCTATAGGTTGACAGCATGGGCCATATGAAGCAAGGTCATTCTTTGGTAGTTTAAATTGTTTTCAGTAAAGTGGCGCGATGCAAGATTTAAAAGTGTATGCAAAGTAATTGATTTAACTTCTTTATAGATTGCTAATTTAAGATACATATTAAACCACATTTTGGTATAGTACTGAAGTATTAAATCATCTCAAAAATAACATTTAGTATAACCAGTAATGTTTAAAGTTGGAAAACTTTTGTTCATTTCTGCATGTATTCGCTGTCGTAATTTGTACAAAGTGTGCATCATTTACAAAGGATCTAGCAGGATAAGCACAGGCAAACGACCCCCAGACCATTTTTCATTTTTTTTGGCTGCCAAATAATGCTTTTTACCTGAGAAACTATTCTGCAAAATTTTAGATCGCTACCCCTTCGTTTAAGGATAATATAAGAGTAAAACTATTAAAATGTTTTATTTATTTTCTCAGTCATTACTTAAGATATTTGAATGAAAAAAGAAATATAAAAGAGCTACAGATTAGTTTTACTTAATATATTTTTTCGGAATTATAAATCAATTATTAAGAGTAGAAAAAAAATATTTTTTTGGCGGTGGTCTTTGTAAATAATCCTTAGAGTGACCACCTTACAAAATGTCATAAATAATGCTCTGTTATGGCATCATTATACGTAACAGTTTCAAATTTCTCAGCTAGGTAGAACATTGTTAAATAACTTAAAGAATACTGTAAGGTTATGAGTATGTAGGGTTTTTGAAGAGAACGACTGTTGTAACGCTGAATACGTGTTATTTAAGTACAACTACGAAAGAACAATTGCGATCTATTTGAGAAAATAAAATGCGAATGATGAGTATTTGATATTAATTGTGTATGTGGGGCTGAGCAAGGAAGCGAGTCGTAAAATACAACGTAAGAGTAATCAGCGAAATTTCGAAAATCAAAGATTACATATACTGTATAGATACTGTTATTTGCTATTACTTCATTTTATATTATAAAATAATTTACAGGTATATACACGTTCATTAAAAAGTCAAATAAGTATAGCAGTTATTGCAAGTAAAGACATCAACGCTACTTTGGATTTACTTGAAAACTATGTACGAGTATTGTTTCGTCCATCCGTCGGAAAGCCCAGCCCATTAGGTTTTTCTATGTCTCAAGATTTCCAAAGTCTTTCTTTTCAATAACGAGGATTTGTTCACCCGCTTAAGGGTAAAGTATATTAAAAGCATTGTCACAAATGAGTTGATTAACGCTCAGTGACACAAAAGGCTGTTCACGAAATAGATGGAAAAACACTGGATTAGAACAGTCCCGTTCTATGATCGTTAGCACCTTACTAGTAATTTCACTTTTTAATTTTCCTCGCCACGGGACACCGCGTACCCGGTCACGGCCTACCTGCCTCACATCAGGCCCAGTAACCCCACCACCGCGCCTTCCCTTTCTCCTAATTTTAGAAGATCGGTTTAGGCGCAATATTTAACCAATCGTCTTATTTTGGAGTCTTTCTCCCACCAGTTTTTCTCAACCAATCACATCCTCGCTTTGGCATTCTGAGATGTATAAATTAACGTAATCTTTTCGCGTAAAGCAGAATCTAACTCTCAAAAAAGTCTCAACAATCTAAGTAACAGTCAAGCACAAGTCAAGCTTTTCAGCTTTCGACGAAGTTCAAGGTATCTCTTCGTACAAGAGTATACCAGACTCTATTTGATTGTCTCTTCGTGAAAGAGCAATCTTTGATTCAACTCAAGGCTTACGACTTTTTCAAGTTGTTCAAGTCTTTCGAGTCCGTAAAACGTATTTCAACGATACATTTGAATAACGTATCGAAACAACATTCGACAAGTGACGAACCGATCGATACACGGTTATCTCAGCTTATCGTCACTTAAACATCTAATCAGCTGCTCTGCATTAAGTTGACGTGCAGCGTAGCAAGAGCATCTACGTATTTGTAATTTCGTAACGGTGCGAGGCTACAAGTATATTCCTCATCAATTTACCAGATTACGATAGACAGAATTAATAGAACCAGTTATCGATGAATCTCCAACAATAGAAAAGTCCAATCGGGTATATATTCAGCCCCGATTAATCACGATCTTAATCGTCGTACATCAGGTCTATTCAATCTGGAGAAACTCTCTAAGTTCGTTCAACTATGGTTCAGCACAGCAACGATTTTCCAATTCAATCCAGTTTCCTTATCATTTTAAGCCTCGTTACGATCACGAGAATCGATCGAGCTAGTAGTCACGGGGGCATACACGAGATCGCGAAGCTACGAACTCAAACCATTGCGCTCCGAACCTAATTCCGCGCGGGATTTGCTAATCCAGGGTTGCAGAGTCGGTCATTATTTGGTGTCGCGTGATCCCGGGGGTAAAGCAGCACACGGCCCGTACACCGTACCACAGAACGCGCTGTATTTATCCCTCGATATATCACCCAAACCCCTAAACACCCTGGAAAAGCCCATCTGACCGAAACTGGTCGCGTATAAAGCGTCACGGTAGAAACCTGCAGCAAAGTATTTAGCAGTGACACGGAAATTCGAACGCGACCCACTGTGAAATTGTCCTCTGTTCGCGTAAATCGCGTGCAATTTCCACGATCGCCCGGATAAATAAGCGACGGTGATAATACAAACGGTGGAAACTTTTTAGATTTGTACAGCTTGACGAGACGTAGAAAATCGTACGAGATATGTTACGCGTGACCAATTCACTATACTATGATAATAATAAGCAACAGATTTTCGTACGTTTCTGAAGATCAAATAATAGAAAATCCTATAGACGATTGGAAGATATCATTGATGGATTTTGAAGAGATATTAATGATGGAGATTGAAGATTAAATAATAGAGAATCCTGTTGTAGGAGTAAAAATTAAAATGAAAATGTAAAGCTCAAAGATTATATTAATCGCGGGGCTGGTTTCCGAACGACATGCCGACCGGTTGACGGATGATGAACGAATGACGAACAGACGATGACTGGCTTCTACCGAAGATATAAACATCCCGCTAGCGATCGACTTTTCAGCTTTTCTTTTTGATCTTGCCTTAACGTTCTTCAGAAACCGTTAGTCGGGGTCGCGCTTTTTTGACCGGCGGCTTTGGTCAACGCAGGTACAACAGTCGCGGTGTCAGATTTATTCCTTCATTATTAATAATTAGAGGATATTTAATTTGCTATAAAAAGGATATTAACAAAAATAAAGAAGGAGAAAGGAAATTAACGCTGGTACTATTGTAGGAAAGTAATTGCGTGGCCGTTAGAACTGGTCGATGATGATAGGACCATCCTAAAAACCAATACACATTTTACCAAGCCGATCGTCTATTGTTCATCGATAGCGAAGGCGAGTGTAAACAATTGGCAGGCGAGCGACTCCGAGAGTGAGTGAGAGCGAAGGTGCGAGAGAGAAAAGGAATGCATAGTGTGATAGTCGCGAAATCCGTATTTCAGCATGTGTGTGCATGTATGTGGAGGTCTATTTATGCAAGGTAAGTCGCGGAAGCGCAGTTATTGAGATTTTGACTGGAAGAAAGTACAGAGACAGCGAAGTGTATAAAAGCAGAGTACCTGTAAGAGTCCAAAAGGAGTTGTATTTACCGCGGAATAAAGTTCTTAAGAAACATCAATCCCCGCGTCACACCTTCAATCACACACTATTGTAGCAATATTTATTAACTTTTCAATCTTCAGTTTCTCTGTAACATTTGTCGACTTATTTGCTTAGAAGAACATGATTCATGCAACTGCTTCGCCAAACTTAACTCTAAAAATGTACATCCTCAAACTTTTTCACGAATCTAATCGAGTCTGAAGATGAAGCATATTTGAATCTGTAGAAATACACATTAGTTTATAGAAGCATCGACGCCATCCTATGAGGAGTAAAACAAACTGTTTCTATACTCGTCTAGGTATTAGGTATCGGAAAAAATTGAGCGCGGATTTGTAGTAGAAAATTCAAGTAATCTGAACTTTCTTGAAACATTATTTTATTTAACACAGTAATCACCACTTGTTTCTATAATTCTTTCCCAACGCTATACGCGTATACATTCCAGTAATATAAAACTCACGTTTTCCTTGCAAAACATAGATTAACTGCTGTTTTGTTCTTGATACTGTTTTCAAAATACTCATTTGTAAAAATGTTTGATATGAACATAAATAAATATTAATTATAAGGAGATTTGTCTCGACTATAAAGAAGATGTAGTTAAATAACCCATTCGATATTTTTTATTTTTTAATAAGTTAGAGAAGCAATATGAGACTGTGCATAGTAATGCAAAAGAAACAATATCCTTTGCACTAACAGTTGAGTTTTTACTAGTTTAGAATTAACTTCAGTGACCAATTAAATAAGTAAAACTTTGCACTGCTATTAACCTTGTGTATTAAATATTGCCAATTAGTGCTACAGAAAATTGTTTCAAGTTTCTCATTGACAGACAAAATCGCACAAACTTTTTCCGATATATAATAACAGTAGACTCCCGTATAACGCCAGTTTTTACAATGCAAATTCCTATAACGCGGCAAAGATATTGTGACTACTGTTTTCGTTTAACGCGTTTCTTCATATAACACATCCTATAATAAATCACAGGAATTACCCGCATTTAAGAATGAAATCTGCTTTAGTTGACCATTATATTGTTTTCTTTTCAAAAATGTAACTTTAGATTATACGCATTATGCGAGAAAAGTTCCCGTACAGCACATACCTATAACGTGAATTCATGTAGCGCGTAACATATTAACCGCGTTATAACAGCGAAAAGCAACGTGTCACTCAGGCACTTGCTATGAAGCCATAAATTAGTTCACATGTGCAAAGATATCTCAAAAATACTGTATTCAATAAAGATATTTTAATATTATACAAAAAGGGCATTGTACTAAAGAGTCTCTAATTGCACGAGCAAGCAATTGGCCATAACATCTCGAAAAGAGACTGCAGATATACAATGTAGACTGTTCGGTTAGTTTCAACGTTACGCTCGTGTCACAGTGACACGGGTAAACAACGAGATGCAATCGTATCATTTTAAATAGCGGACGAATGACCGGGGCAAGAACGATTTCCGCGGGCGGGACGAGCTTGTCGCTGGCACACGAGGATTAAAATTGGAAGGAACGGAAAAATTCCTGTCCCGGAGCGTATCTACATGCAGGCCAATAGGTATCGATCCTGGTGACTCTATTCAGCGTATACGACTCTCGACGGGGTGAGTTATATACCGCAGCCTGCCACCACGCTAGAGTAACCTCCCTTGTACACGCTTCGGAGCGTGTGTGCTTGTGAAAACACCGATATCGTTATTTATGTATCGCGCCGATGGTAGGCATTGCCTATATATCTCATTCCCCAAATGCCTCTATCTCTCTCTTTCTCTAGGGCGCACATTCACCCCCGATATCCTCTTTCCCTTTCTCACTCTCACTACTTATTTCTCTTACTGGAGAACTTGGAGAAATGTAGCCGCGCTGGTAAACTTACGGTTAGACTGTGGCATTCCGACGAATTCTCCGGATTTTCGCGCAATATCTTTTGTCTTCTTTAACGTTCAGGCGATTGACGGGTTTTCACTTTTTAAAGTAATGGATACGACTACGTTTAACCGGCTGTGCACAAACGCGATGGTAAATTTTAAGATAGTGAGAGAATTGATGGTGGATAAATGACAGCGGGAACGTTGTAGATAAGTTATTGTTTTTGTTGACAAATGTATACTTGAAATTTTCTAAATTGTGTGCTTATGAATAACCCTCTGTAATCGATTTTTCTGTATCTTATGAGAAAAAAAATACAATTGACTTCCAATTTTACATCTTAACAAATGTTCAAACGCAAGAATTAATAATTAATATGAAGAAAATTGACTGGTAATGATACAAAGATATCTATGTTTTGTAAGAGTTGTTCGAATTGTTAAAGATAGGATTTAGCACAACATGATATTCTGAGAAATGTACTTAACATTTTACCAACCAAAAGCCTATTAATCGGCTTTTTGCTGCCAACGCAACAAATTAATTAACCCTCGCCCAATCAATACTGGATCACTTTTAACCTGTGTCTTAATTACCTTATAATAAGAGAAACTGAACGATATGGTAAAGCTCTCTCGCGGATTTTGATTTAAAATTTTTAGAGCTGTAAGAATAAGCGCGATAGCGAAAACCGAGACAATATTGAATAGAATGAGCCGGTCGGTAAAGTGTTAATAAATTTTTGAAGATTTCGAAACAAAGTCTTACAGATCATATATTTATGATAAATGAAATAAATGAATCACGAGGTAATTTGAATACCCATAATCGAAGAAGAAAGTAGACACTGCTACGAAAAATGTTCTAATAAATTGACCAACAAACAACTAAACAAAGTGGAAAGGTTAAAACATTTCTAGCCGACGAAGTTTCTAGAAATTTCATGGTAGCTCAAACTAATAATTATAACTAACTCTGAATTATTAAATAATTATTTACTTAATTAAAAAGAAACATTCAGTAAAACCTTTTCTACGTGTAATCCAATAATTGCACTGACATTCATTTATTTTTCATTCTGAATAATTCTACACACTTTAGTCAATAAGAAAAAGAAAAAAATACTCTTAAAGGAAGCTAGTAGGAAGAATGTTGTAAAATAGACTGAATTTTGAATTTGTCTTATCCTTGTTGACACGAGGTTTACCATTGTAATAAAAAATTATCCTCAGATTTGGAATATTAATTTAGTTATTTTAAATATTGAAATTTATATACACAAAACTTTGCATTTATATATTTAGATATATTGTAGTTGTTTTTATGTGGCTTAACTTTGACCCTTAATGGTTGACGATCAGGAATGATTTTATTTTTTTAATCCACCTTCCGTACTAGTAGCCAAGTTCTCATTATTACAAAGCCACTAACGAACCGAGGAAGCACTCTCAGACCATCCAATTCCTCTCTCCCTTTCTGCCGTCCATCATCCTCCCTCCTTTGACGCTCCTTCCTCCAGTTATCTCTATTACACTTCGGCTAGCAAACCAAATCGATTCTCTCTATAACTTATAATTGCAGGCACCAAATTAAGGTACTCATTTGGGTGGCGTCTACGGTAGCAAGAAATAAACAGAATTACCTTACTGATTAGTAAAATTGTAACCAAAGAAATAAACTAATTTTATTATTCGTGGAAACAATATATTGATTTCATCGTTATCTATACAATTTTACATTTATATATCTAACGATTTTATAATTTTTTAAAATCCAATTTTTCGATAAACAATTACACCAAAACAATGAGCAAACAATGATCGTATCTAATGAGCAGAATGAGACCCTAGATTAATTTAGTTTTATCAATCGATATGTAATAATTTCACTTTTTCATTAACAAATACTAAAGGAACATTTTATGCGGTAAACTCATCGATGATTGCAAAAATGCATTTTATTAATTTTCTTTTATGTTCTATATTTGCCGTGTTCGATATACGCTTTCGAGAAAAATAAGTAAATACCAGGGCAATAAATATGAAAAAACAGAAATTCGTTCGTTTCGTATATTTTTTAACACAGCAATGTATACTAAACGTATGTATGTATATACAATCTGACTAGCAGGTAGACACTCAGGCCAACATACATATTGACCGACGATAAGAAAAGGAAGAAAAGAGAGCAAAAAGAAAAAAAAAAAGAAAAAGCGGCACTTCTCGAATGTTTTACTTCCATTTGCACGATAATGAGAGATTCAGAGAAGGCAAAAACTTATTCGTCTGGAAAGAGCGAAGTTTCGGATTCGAAGGCTTCGTAACGGCGAGGAATAATAAAGACTACCGAAGGTAAATGTTTTCGCGTGGGGTAAGTACGTGCGCACTCGTGAATATGCAAATCCGCAACAAATTTCCGTTGCTTGCCAATGCATCCACGTAACACGTTTTTCTCGTTGCCTAATTAACTCCTCGTGAAAGTAAGATTAGCGAGTTTGCGACTCTACCTGCTGCCGAGTATTAAACATAACTTTATTTCCGATTAGCTTCTTCTTTCGCGTATTCTGCAATCATTTTCCATTTTTCGTCGCCGAATTATCAAATTTCCAACACACGTTCTTCTTCCTCTTTTTATTAATAACGAACAGAGGCGTAAGAATTTCACAAACTGCAAGCGTATAACCACTTCTGTTATGATTTCTTAATGGTTACATATGTTTTTACGATATTATGTAATTCGTAATTGTTGTTATCTTATTGTATATTGTTAATTAGTGTCATAAAGTGTCCCACATTGCTCTTTACATTCTGTCATTATATCACTTCAAATATTCATTAATATTTTCGAATTACAATTATTATAAAATAACGTAACTTCTTTGTTTCTTTAAAAATCATAAAAATAAACCAGAGTAAATTGCACTTCAATGCTCACACGTAAAAACTTTCCGTTGTGGCCGAAACGAAAAACGTTCATTAATCTACTATGAACCGATTTTCCTTTGTACATGAGAAGTAACATTATGATTGATTACAACTTTACATTTTAATAGCAGAATAAAACTGAACAATTAATATAAAGAAATTAATTAATTAATTTTGCTATTATTAGTAATTAGTAACAGCAAACAAACAAAATGCAAGTTATAAAATGTATTGGATGTAAAAATTAATTGCGTAGCTTTTCTTTATAAAACTTGGAGAACTTCTTAGTTACTCGATAAGTAAATTCTTAGTTACTGGATAAATGGAAAAGGGTGATAAAAAATTGTGAACATCATAAATATGTTTGATATTTGATAAATAAACATTGAAGTTTGTGAAAAAATAACAAATTAATAGGCCTACCTAATAGATTCGTATCACGAAAGAAATTTCTAAGTCACATAGTGTCGTAGAGGTTTAAACAAAAGAACGACATTGAAAAATAACGACTGTTACGGGAGGATGTTATAGTCATCATAATACTTAATTTCCAATCATTATTAAAGATGTCAGTACTGTGTACAAGTCAAAATCTTAATGTCTTATGTTCCTACATTGTCTATCTACATTGTATAATTCGTACCCTCTCCTCTACGGTACACCTATATCACTTCCAAAATCTGGAATACTTTAATCACGAAATATCAGAAAGTGAGAAAATATCTAGCAAAAAATTACACGACAACAGCAACGAATCGAAACAATTCTCTACGAAAAAAAAAAGAAAATAGAAACAAAAAGGTACCCGTGCTAGCAAGTATCATCATTTTCCCGGACTGTTCAAGCGAAGTCAGCTCCGACAGGAGTGGTTTCGCGCACGTTTTTTTCTTTTATACCTTCTTCCATTTTCCCGTTCGTCAACCACGGAAGACCAGACAGCCTTACACTTCGTCGATGGCCTGCGGGTACACCGTACGAGATATTGTTTTAAGGCTGCAATCCGAGCATCAACGGTAGATAAATCTACACGGATACCTCGTTTTGTTCCACCTTCTTTCCTCCACTTCTCCCGCAGCCTTTCCCTCTCTGACTTGTAATACCTTCACCCTTTTCCTTCGCAAAGTTTCTTCCACGATTTCCTCCTTTCCTTTACATTTTCTCTGTAGCTCACACATTTAGCAGCGTTATTTCACGGCAACGCTAAATTGTTCCAGATGCGTGAGACGAAACGATATCAAGCAGTTTCCAAGCGGGAACGGCATGAGTACGTTGTGTCGACGCCAGCGGCGAACCTATCATCAATCCCACCCGCGTGGCGCAGAGTAAATCGAGGGAAATCGGCGATCTCGTTTCCCTCGTTTCATCGAGCTTTTTTTTCTTTCCTTCTCTTTCTCTTTGTTCTTTCGTTTTTTCTTCCTTTTTTTCATTTTATCGCCGATCGAGCTGCGAGAGAACGGGGAGAAAGGGTAGCAAGCGCGAAATGGCGAGAGAGGCATTAAAACCAGTCTAATTGACATCGATAGGGAAATTTCGCTGTCCCAGTTACAATTGCCCCGATGTCCGATGTAATTGGCGTGTTCGTTTGGATAAAACTAAAAAAAGAAAATAGCAACAACGATTTTCCGCGCCCACGATTGGAACTAGTGCTGTCAGCGGGGGCTACTTGATTTCTTTCATATTTTTGTTGTGATTTCAATTGTCTCGAGTACGTGTAGATAGGTTTGTAGAGCGGCAAACCGGTACACAAATGAACTAACGTTCTCGATTCGCAATTATCGCCGTTCGAAGCTCGATTTTGCGACCGGAAAGGAACAGGAAAAAGAGAAAAGAAAAAAAGGAGGAGAAGGGAATTGTGTCATCGATTTATCCGCTAGCCCTGTGAATCGATGCCTAGGGAGATGATTACATTGGCTCTTTCTATCTCCCTCTCTTTACGCTTATCGATTCCCGGATAAACAACCGTTCTAGCTTTTATCCAATGGATACGCTGGTTCGATATAATAACGATACAATACCAACTGAAGTGCTATTTGAACTAAAAACTTGATGTTCAACAAAAATGTTGGAGCAAATTCTTCGATATATAAATATTCGTTTTCTATTACTATATCAATTTTCATATTTTTATGTGAAAAAGTCATTAAATAAATATAATAAATAGAACGTTACAAAGAAATTGTTCACTGTATTTTTTCGTTACTTTTTTGTTTCAAAACTCTGTAATTACCGGTATTATTGTTTCAATTATCTGATCCCGAAATATTTTAACCTGAAGACAATTAATATTTCCTGAAATTAATCATACATTACGTTTGATGACTTTTTAACAACGATTTTTCGACAAATAAACGAAATTTCAAAATTCCGTTCGTTATTAAACAGCAAATTTCATTTACTAAACGTATAGATTAAACATAATTGCCTCGAAACGTTATGCAAGGTGAACCAATAAGAATTATTTGAATATATTTAAAACATGAAAGTGAGAAGATAATTTTTCAAATAACAATTGTTTGATACGAAGGAGGCCATTGTATAGTTACAAAGATTATTTTATAGTTAGTATTTCTGAAGTGACGTGAAAATTATCCTTGTCATTTTAAAGAAATATCATGGCTTTTTTATTAATTCGTTAATCTTTTAACTGAGAATGACGAAATAACTTGTCATTGTTCTCAATAATACATAGAAAACCGTAGTTTATTGTATGTATTGAATATAAAATATACCACATTCATATTTCTGAAAACGGAAATAATAAAATTATTACTTTTATTGATTTCTAATTATTATATAAACTGCAAACATTCAATTTTCGTTCGGGCGATGAATCGAATTAATAGATAAATAGCAGCCCCAAGACAAACATAAAGACTTATAACACAAGGTTAATCAAGGTCACAGAGGCACATGCGCCTTGATAAATTCTAACGTCATTAAAAGAGCAACTATAAACCCGGATTTATAAGTTTCTGTATGACTGAAGCTGTTTTATAGGTTCCTTTCTTCATCTTAACAGCTTTCAATTGCATTTATTAAATAATTCTAATTTATAATATAAACAAATAGTTATAACCATACGATGGTTGCTTTTATAGCAAACAACTTTCATTTCAAACATTTTTCTACTGTTTTCGTATTCGAAGATATTCAAGGTGGTGTATAATTCTTATTAGCCCACCTTGTATATTAAACATCCCTAAAAATGTTTCTGTTCACATGATAACTATATTGCAAAGCTTTATACACACAGGGTCTATCAGAAAGAATACACCACGAATACGGAACAATCCCAATGAAGACACAAAATAAGAACATTAAAAACAAAGATATAAAACCCTCAATTAGTTTACCAACGTGTCACGCTAATTGACATTGTGGCCAAGCTTCTGAAAATAATGTTTGCCATGGCAAAGCCGGTGTTTTTTTTAATTTCAAGACAGTTGTTTTCAGACGGCTGCGGCTTGATTCCACGGAAGAAGATCTCACCGGAAGTGACACGCTGGGGGAGAGGGGAAAGGACTTTGCGGGAAGTGTGGCGAAGACCTTGTTTTCCTACTCGACGCGAAACACGACGGAGATTTATTAACCGTGTCTCCCAGGAGAAACGTCCGGGCCGAACTAGCACCGGAGAATAAACAATAAATTCAGGTTTAAGAAAACAGGACCAGGAAGGAAAAGGGGATACCTAGGCAGCGAGAGCGCGGGGCTATAGCTCGGTGAGCGTAATTGGAGTCGGCGACGCTGCCGCCTCCGCCAGTGCCGCCAACCTTAATCCTAACGTGCTTAAGGTGATTTGTGATGCCGGAACGAAGGCTTTAAAGACTCACTTGTTATCTGACCGTTCCCATGAACGCACTGAATCACTGAGGATCGGCCAGTCGAGTCGAAACTACCGCATGTCGAAAGTCGGAAATTTTCGTAGTTTCCCCTAAAAGGATACCCCACACTGGGTCCTGTGTTTCTGGCCACCCTAGGCGTGGATGTGAAATCATGGTCTACACCATGGGGTCGAAAAGAAACGAGTATACCTCGAGATAACAAAGAAAAGAAACGGTGAAACGAGGAGAAGTAGAAAGAAAAAAAGAAAGAAGGAAAATGTCCTGGTGTCGTGATGGTTCACGGATAAACCTTAAAATATTAATATTGGTGCATAATGAAGGAAGAATCTGCCGTGGTTGGGATCCCTTCATAAATTTTTAATTGAACTAAGACCCATTCCTCCCCTCGATTGGTAAAGCGGAATCCGCACCGGCTACGACTTATATCCACCCTTCACCCCAATAACCTCAACGCTTTTGATAATTTAATCAGCGGTACATACTCGGCGAGAATCACGATATCGTAAGCCGTGCACTTTCAAGCCGGCTACTGTTATGATATTTCACCCGGTTCGCTCCGTTAATATTCCATTCATTACTACGGCCGGTAGCTTTTTCTCATTATATTCCATTTAACTGTACTTACAAAGTAGTTTCACCAGAGAGAAATCTATGAATAACAGTGTGCACTAAAATAATAGAAACAAAAGAATTATTCCGAAACACGAGGAGCTTTTGCAAAACTCTTTGTCGACATTTTTTGAGTTACAATAGAATTCCGGTAACTCCAATCTCAAGGGAAGAGATGAAACTTTCGAGTTATGAAGGGTTCGACTTATTGAAGTTTCTGAGTTAAGAAAGGCTAAAACAAGGGGTAACGAAAGAAAATTAGACTTTTAGAAGCTTCATACGTATATACCTTAAGTTTTTCGATTTGTAGATATTCGAGGAAAGACAAATTCAATTTTCAGAAGTCAAACATGTCAATACTTACACATATAACATGTACATATAAAAAGGATTTTAAAGTAATTTTAAATAATAAATAATTGACAGCTTACGTTTTATCTAGATTATTAAGCGTTATTAAACGTATTTAAACGTGGAGAAAATAATTGTAATTATAGAAAATTTATATTTCAATTTGCAGAAGTTGTTACAGCGAAGCACAAGGGAATGAACAAAATTCTAGTCTTATAGAAGCTTTCGAGTTGTAAAGGTTCTACTGTATTTGCTTATGTTTCTTTATCATAATATAAATCACATGGTAAACATGAAGTAGTACTGAAATCATGTATAGTTTACTATTTTTTCTACATAAAAATTGTTTTGTTTTATATTTACAATTGGATTACAAATTCCTAGCATTCCTTAAATCAATTTTTCTGTATAATCGAAAATTGCATTTTATTCAGTAAACATTAATTATTTTAGCTAACATTATCGAACATCCGAGAAAACTAAGGTCAAAAATGAGTAAAAGTATCTGTAGAACAATTAGAACAAAGAAATTAGAAATTTTAGAATCTTGCAAAGCACAAACTATATTCCAACTTAGCTTAAAAGGTGAGAAATATTTTAAAATATTTTGAAAAATGAAAGATTAGGATATTATTAGTTGAAAATAACAGATCTTCACTTTAATCCTATATCAAGTTTGTCACTAATAATACTTAATAAATTAAAAGGTATTAAAAATAAACTCTGTCTTGTACTATATTATACTACTGCATTTTTGTATGCATTGTAAACTATGCAAAACAACCATGAATGACTACTTTCTGCAAAATTCTTCAACAACCACAATACTTCGAAATTTTTTATAGATAGCGTGGATATATTCTCAAGAGAAACGCAATTGCACAGCATCGAAATGCACTTGCCGTTTCATTCTGCAGATGAAATTCAACTTGATTTTCAATAATTGTTCTTTAATATCCGATTTGTTGCACCGATTATCGGCTTCGAGCGGATCTGTATAGAGCAGGATGAAAAAAATTTCGCGCACGTTCGATAGGAACGCGCGCTCGAGTATTTTATACAATATTGGCAATCTCGAAAAGCTTTCATTTTTTTCGGGGCAAAAGTTTCATCTACGCAACATGGGAACTGTGATCACGCGTTCGCTCGAACGTATAGGATAAACAGTTTAATAGAGACGACCGATACGGATTACATTTCAAAGATTAAAGTCATCGACTATTTTGCATAGAATGAATCAAGCATTTCTGCACCTAGGTTGTTCGGATAAATTTCTATTCATGTAAACTATATCGCGGATAGTAAAGATAATTATGTAATATTGATTGAACGGATTTCATAAAATAATTGAATGGAGCTCAACAAAGACGTATGAATTCGTTGGCGTTGTTACGATTTTTCTAAAACAAATTATTTTTTCTTTCAGTTTTAATACGAAGCAGTCAATCACTTGCTTGACATATTAATTATAAAATGTTAAAATATATCGTGTGTTGAGAAAGAAGTTTAAATTCTAATACTTGTTTAAGCTCCTAAATTGAAGTTTTCAAATTAAAAAAAAAATTTTTAAATTTGTTACAAATTATACTGTAAGTCTAAATAGATTTTTTATGAAATTCTATCCAACACTTAATTACACTTTGCAAACTTTTCGACAAGGATTGCTATAAAATTGAAAAGAAACGGAAAAATACCTATACATTACTTTGAAACAAAGTGAACAAATAGTAATAATCTTTATCTATCAACAAGAATTTAATAAGTACACCTATTTGTATTAAATACCCTAACAATCTGAAATCAATTTTCCTTTTCAAACACCATGTTTTCCCTACAGCTCTCGCTTACCCTAACCCCCGTAAACAAACCATACATCAACCCCTTACTTCAATTTCCACGACGAGCACACAAACACACGTGGCAATAACATTTCGCTTCATCTTTCCAACACCATCCAAACAACAAATTCTACGTTCACACGTGCAACGTTATTTCAGCTAGAACAAGACTAAACTACCCAGATCGAAGATGGTTCGATGCAATTAATCAACGATTCGTTAAATCCATCGCGATAGCTCGATTACGTTCTACAGGGGTTTCTAGTTACCAACGGAATTCGGAACGAGGGTCCGAAAGTAGCAGAAAAGCGAACTACGTGGAAATGAAACGGCACAGAGCACTAGAGAATAAGAGAGAGAAAGAAGGAACGAGATATAGGAAGAGGGGAGGAGCTAGAAGGAAAGAGAGATATTTAGGGAGAGCGAGGGAGTAAAGAAGAGAGAGAGAGAGAGAGGGAGAGAGAGAGAGAGAGAGAGAGAGAGAGAGAGAGAGAGAGAGAAAGGGTGGAAGGACGCAGGGTTTGGCCAGAGGGCGTAGCACGAGTTGCTATACATTACGAGCTTTAGTAGGGTTTAGCCGTCGCTATACCGTGTCGTGGTCACCATCTCACATACACAGGCACACCTCCGCACGTGTGTAAGTTTACGTTCGGGGTGTCGTTCCGAAATTAATGTACTTGCTGTACTCCTTTGACGAACTGACCGTGGAGGGATAGAGATAATTCGAATAAAAATATCCCGATACTCGCTCGAATCAAGACTCCTCTCCACTAACCCTTAATATTTTACGCGGCCGGTGAAAAGGAAGCCACTTGTATTTTAAGCAAAACCGATATTTTATAGTGAATTTCGTTATTGAAAGATGTTGAATTCTTACGGCCTTTTCAAAATATGGATAATTCTACAAAAACTACACAGTCTATCATTGATACGCATTCCAGAGTATAATTATATAAGCGTATGTACGTAATACGGTATATAATGTTGGTATTAAGTACGAATTACAGAATTCTTGTCGAGTAAGGTAGAGGAAGACTAATTTTAAGAAGAGCAAGTTGTGTAAACAGTAGTTTATAGTTTAACGTGCAGAACTAGTATCGCACCAAATTGAAGATCTTTTCGTCACAAGACATTAGAGTTATACTATAGTATATTAATAGAGACAAGCATATTGTAAGAAAGCTTGTAAGAATTGTGATTTCGCACACGCCGCAATCGTTCATTCAATACTAATACTACTACTAAGTATACATTTGATTTTACATAACAATGTCAAATTTTATATGCATTTTAAAGTATTGTTATAAATAATTTTAAAACTGAAAAGTGTCTTCTATCCTAACAAATCATCTATCGAAACCTATTCGAGTCGTCTATTATGTATTTTTGCAAATGAGATATAATAAATTTAAAGAGATTATTTATTACGAAATGTAAATCCAAACTTTTTTCATCTAATCATTGTCAATATTCAATGAAAAAGTGAAAGTACGAAAATTATTCATCAGATATTATCTTTCGTATTAATTGTAATAAATCAAGATTGTGACTTCAATGATAAAGTGTTAAACGATCGAGTTTTGCGACATTTAAGCGAGCACTGCAGTATAAACTCGTCGAACCGCAGAGTGCTAGGTAATCGCAGCAACAACGCATCGTTCGTGTGCATCCAGCCTAATCGTCACGACGCGGATCCGTCGACGCACCAAAGCATACCTGCAAATGTATGCACGCACGTCGGTGTGACAAGATCACGCTGCAACCAGTGCGTCGTGACGCTGAGCGTCGATTGTGTGAGTACGCGTGGCATACGAATCGGTGTACACCGAACGCACGACATTACGGGAGGCCTTTGCTTCCAGCCGTGTACTAGTCCCCGTGACATCCGACCCCGCTACCAGCGATAATGTCTATCAACTCTGTCACGCGTTACAGTATAAGTGACTAATTTAAGATAGAATTGAAATCGATCAACGCCATGCACTGCAGACCAATATTCGTGAGTTTTACGATAATAATTGACTGTTCGCTAAAAAAAAAGTAAACCTAGAAATTGGAGTTAGATAAATCTATTGGGTTATCATGAAAGATCTTCTCGTTTTATCGTTAGACATGAAGTACAAAATCTTTTAATTTTGGTATAATTATATTGTTAAGGAAAGCTCGATAATTGATACATGTCAATTTTGATGAAATTTTACAAAAATGGTTCTTAAATTTGTGTTTTGTAATTTAGTAGTTTAGGAATTAGTGATTCAGTAATTTAGTTCAGTAATTCGTTCGTGCTTGTTTTTTACTTTAACCCCTTGCCTTATAATGACGAGTCACACTCGTGGTATAGGTTATAGTTAAGATCTAAGGAAGGAAAACACGCACTATATGTAATATTTTGATTTCTTTTTATTTAACGCTGTATTAAGATAGTGAATAGTTGTGGCTAACTTACGTAGCAATTAAAAATTCGTAAAAAGGAGAAATCAACCTTTTTATCCAAGCCGATACTTCTACATTAAACAATGGTTGAAACAAAGTTATATCGTATCTTGAGACCTACAAATTTGTGCAACAAATTTTTTGAAAAAGTAATTTTTTTACAAAAACTAAACTGCCTCTGAAATAAATTAATTTTGCAAAATTGACATTTCAACTCAAAAGTAAACATTTACACATTTATGTCTTCATAACATAAAGAGAACGACATAAACATACTTTATGAATTTGTTCGTAACATCGAAGATAATTCACAGAAGCATTAACATCTATTGCTTTCGCAATTATACCTGTCATGTATACTATTTAATTAGTGAATTATGTTAATAAGTACTTCAACATAGTTTATGATAATCTAGGTCTCGATATTTCTTCTTCTTTTTCACCATTGTAATCGTTCTATAGTTTCCCTTAGACAGCTGTTGTCTGCGGCTGGAGTTCGTTTCCAGAAAATAACAGAAGTTATTTCCTGGCTGGGGGAAACTTCCTTGGAAAAGTTGAACTCGCGAAGAAAGTAATATCTCATAATTAGTAGATAAAAAAAGAACTATACCACCGTGGTAAAAGTTTACTTCGCAACAATTACGTGAGATTTGTCCCATACCTAAACTGACTTCGAGTTCTTTTCTCTGTCACTTACTTTAACGTGCAGTTGAACAACTGCTTTATTGGTATATAACAAGGTTAAAATTTCGGATTGTGTAGAAATTTGAAAATATTTCGATCCGCTGCTGAAAATTAAACTTCTAAATCGAATAACGTGTGCTTCGGTAACACCGTGTTCGGAAGATTAACGAGTTTGAAAATTGTAGCTATCACTTTTGATTACGTCTTATAGAGGATCCTTAAACATCTGTTCGAATACGTGTGACATGAAAGTATTTGTAATGGAATTTGATTAGTTCTCAAAATTCCTTCTTAAATGTATTACTTTAAGGAACGTAATTTAATAAATTAAATAATGATCTATAAATTATACAGATTTTTATCATAACGCATTTATGTTTCTTCTATTATATCGCGTTTTACGTTCGGAAACTTGAAAACAAAAAAAAAAGTGAATAATGTCTTTGTCAGCTTTAATCATGCTACTATCAAATTAGAATATTTCTTACAACAATATTTAAATGTTAAGATGAGTAATTCAACAGATATCTTTTTAAATGGTTTCCAAATAATAATTAAACAGAAATATCCTTTTAAATAATTTTTAAGCAATAATTAAAAAGGAATATATACTTTTAAATGATTTTGAAATAATAATTAAATAGAAACATCCTTTCAAATAATTTTTAAGCAATAATTAAAAAGGAATATATACTTTTAAATGATTTTGAAATAATAATTAAATAGAAACATCCTTTCAAATAATTTTTAAATAACCATTAAACAGAGAAATCTTTCTAAATAATACTACTGGCTCTAAGATATCCAAGATTAAAGGGAACAGAACAAAAATATTAAAATAACTAAAAGCGCATATATTTTTATCAATAACTAATTAATAAATATAAAATTAATAATCCCGTTTCTGTTCTTAACATAATTTAGATTATTCTATAACGTTTTCATGTCAGCTTGATTATCCATCAACGATCCTTTCCAATCACATCCCCTCACCCTACAAACGTTGTTTCCGTATCATATCGCATTAGATCAGGACATTTCCCATAACTATCACAAGAATTACACTTACATTAACAAACGAAACCTCTCAACAACACACAAGTAATATTCCAGCTCCTCGCATAATTCTCGTCGGCCAGATGTTGTTTTTTACGCTTTTAACAAATTAAAGACGAGAGACAAAGACGTTTTTCATGGGTAAACACAGGCCGGAAGCCGAGTAAATCGGCGTGAGGATGAAAGAAGAGGTGGGATAGCATGCTAGGGAAAGAGACCTAGAGGAGAAGAGACGGATAAGAAGGGTAGCTTCTCGTCCGGCGAAGGATGGGGAAACAGAGAAATAAAGAGGAATTCCTTCTTCGTACGACTTCACGGAACCACCTTGCTATTATCCTGATTGCATTTTTAAACGCAACTGTCCGCTGCTCCTCCACGCGTACGTTTCCTCCAACCCCCCTCTTCTCACCTTCGCTCATCTCTCGTCTTGATGCCTACGATCTGTTGTTTCCCCTCGGTCTGACGCTCACCCTTCCAACTTTACGTTTCACCTAACACCACTCTTTTCTTTACAACACCGCACTTCGACAGAGAAAGCGAGAGAGAGTGAGAGGGGAACTCTATCGATACCTTGTTGCCCTTTTATTTTTGTCCGTAAAATGAAATATCTCGTTACACATTTTTGCACCTTTTCCTCGGGAATTTCCTTTACATCACTGAATCAAGGTATAAACGAGGTGCTTGAACCAATCGATGAAGTATAAGAATATATACTGTGGGATCGCGAGTGATCGCAGGATTGAATTTATACAAATACATATCAATATTTATTTAATTGTAACATCGGTTAATAATATTAATAACGTTTCGCCATACGTTCCACTAGTTTTAAAAACAAAACATGCTGTTCTTCTTTTCTCATATTTCCATTCTCTTTCTTAACTTCTCATTCTCTTCTAAGTTGCTCGCTTAATACATTATCCCTTTCTCTGTCTCTCATACTATTTCTTTATCATACCATTTGCTCTTAAACCTCACATACAATAAAAACAATCTCACCTCACGTATATTACTATCGTGCACAAGTATTTGGACATCTTTACATTATTGGAAAAGCATGAAATATTTATGCAAGATGACGATCCCAAAGACAGTGCAAAACTATGTCAGAATTATTTGAGACAATTAGGGAGCTATAGTGAATTTCAAATCATGTAGTTGTCGCTACAATTACGGGATTGAAATCCAATCGATTTATTATAGGATTTACCTCTTTCGGAACGATTTTTCTAAGATTAGAAAAAATTCATTTAATTTTTTATGTAGTTATATTTTAATCCTTTGCACTCCGAGCGCATTTTTAATATAATACATCATAGACTTTAGTACACTTTTGCAATGGAAGTTTTGAAAGCGAAAAGTTTTATTCTGAAACGAAAAAATTACACATGCTTATGAGTATAAATTTCTATCTATTTTGTCAATTTGCTTTATTTCAATATAAACAAGACTTGTACTATTTATTACCAAGGCAGGTAATGGTTCATGTTACAAAAGTCGCAATAACGGCGCATATGGAATACAAAGGGTTAAGTATTTCAAATACACAGCAATTTTAAATTGCATTTCTGTCAGCAGATTATATGCACTATACTTCTATATTTTTTCTATTACAAATATTGGAATTAAAAAAAAAGCATTATATGTACACATACGAATTAATGTTCTCGAAGGACTTTAAGTGGATTGTAAAGCAAATACAAAGAGTTCATAAATTTGTTTGTAAGACGCTCAAATGAAGAAGTTGTAAAAACTTAACCTTTACTATTTTCTTCACAATTCCGGCCAGTAGCAATATACTCGAAAGTTTGCTTACATATTATGTAGCAAATTAATCTTTCCAACTTCCCAAGGAAACTCAATTCATTTGGTCTAACTTTAATAAGAATCGCTGTACATTTATTTATTAACTTAAAAACGAGTAACTTAGAAATACTCGAGATATTAACTGATGTTTATTAAAACCTTTTTGTTTAACTAAGTGACTTCTATTAACTAGTTAAGCTTTCAACAACAAAAAGCTAACCTAACTTAATTTATGAGTGTTGCTACTGTAAAATGATATTGAAAGAATAGAAAAAGGAACGACGTGCTTTTTATCGTGGTGTTTGCAATAGTGAGTAAGTTATTGTTAAAGCCCAGAGAGCAACTGAACTTCGAGAGGGAAAATGTCGGTCACTGTTTCGAGCCTAGGGCAGACGCTAAGCTGTCCGATTACATTCACGATCGATGGTGTCGAAATGAATATTTACCAAGCAGCGGGATGTCTTTGTCGACGTGCCTCGACATTCTTAACGAGAGAGGGGTGTTTCATTGGTGGTTTTTGCGTAACACGATGTGAGGTGCATTCGTATTTAAGGCTTTACGAGGATTTTCGGGGTTCTTTATTATTTTATTTAATGCGACAAGTATGTGATAAAATAAATAAAAATATCACTAATTTTCAATGTTACAAAGAATAGTAAATTTATAGAATATTAATTCTTCATTTTCGTCAAGTTAATACATTGTAGAGATCTACTATTCGAAGTTGCATTATTTGAAATATTCGTAACAAATAAAACACGTTTCGTGCCACGTGGGTTGCACACGCCCCACATAAAATTTTCCGTTTAGGCCATTTGAAATTTTCACCGTGAAACGGAAATTTTTTGAAATATCTGTTGTGGAATGGTGTATCGACACCTAAATAACAGGTATAGTGCATTTATCGTATCGTGGGTCGTTAACGCCCCACGTGACGAGACGATCATTTCTCTGAATTTTCTTTAAGTTCGATAAGAAAACGCTGTAAAATTTGTTATGAAAATAATATTAAAAAGTTTGGTACACAATCGGTAAGAAATTATACTATAAAAGTTGTAGCATTATGTGATAATTCTCCTGATAAATCGCATTTACGTTTACCATGTTTTAACTAAGTTCATCGAAACATACCTTTGTGAATGTAAAAAAAGCATGTGTAAGATATAACAAAATATTTTATTTAAAATTAATTATAATATTATTAGAGAACGCGATATTGTAGCATGCGACTCGTGTGATAGAATAAATTTTCAACTATCTGTTTGCTAAAGTAATTCGTTAAAGTCAAATTTATTGATTTGTTGTGTAATGCATCTTAAACTCTACAGATTTTTCTTGACAATTATGATTTTTGCATTATTATAAATATTGCAAGACATACGTCAGAAGCAAAACTATTAACCATGATAGGGTGGGGTGCATGCAACCCACATGGCTTGAAAGGAAAATCACCATTTGAACGTGTTAAACGAAAAATGGTTAAAATTCATAAATAATTAGAAAATAAAAGAAATATTTCTCATGGACATTTAATATTCCTCGAAAGGCTAAACACTGCCGATAAAAAAATAATACTTGACGATCCACACCCCTGAACATCAACGCTGCTGGAACAAAATAAAAGAGAAGCAGCCGACAATGAACGCGATAGAATGTGATAAATCGGGAATTAAAATCCCTCGGCTAATTAGCAGCACGAAATGCTGCAAGCGAGAAGGTTAAGTAGCTTCATCTTTAATATGATATTCCTCAAACATGCAATTCAACCGACTAAGGGGGTGACTATAAGTTAATGACACGTCTGTGAACGACGTAATTGCACTACGTTCAATTAACCGGTTCATACCCATTGTTTGTCGTATGTTTGATTGCGTGCGTTCATAATCTCACGACTATGAAAATGTATCGTTACGAAGTTACAGAGAAAATAAGCTGTAACTTCAGTCTGTTTAACGAATAGTTTAGGGTGATTCGGTAATGAAACTCATCGAAAGGCGCAACGTTAACACCCCCCCCCCCCCCCCAGCTATACAACGTGAACAAAGTCAGTGTAAGTGTTAGAATCGAAGAATGCATAAATATGTAAGCACACGCGGACTACATTTGCATGTCGATGCTATCGACGATAGCTGGGTCGACGACCGGTCGGTTAAGTATTTTTAATAGGCGGTCAGACCAAAGGAGCGCTTCGTTCTCTTATTCACTGATCCGTTCTATCAAGAGCAATTGATTGCCACGCTACCGAGAAGCTAATCGTGGTCATTTGTCGTTGTTCTCAACTTGACCAGCTCGTCGAATAGCTTTCAATCGTCTTAAGACTATTGGATATGTCGCGTGAATCATCCGTGAGCCATCGAGGCCTGTCTTCGACCGATCCACTAAATCTCTGACTACTTTCTTCGCGTTAGATAGATAAAGAGACCCAGATGAGGAAGCACGTTCTTTCTCAACTACTGCTTCTTCGTCATTTATTTTGGATGTCTGATTGCACATACACGCATCAATACGTCTAGAAGTATGCATATATCTAGTTGGTACATTGTTTAAGGCAATTACGAAGTTACGTCTGTGGACAGTTGTCGATGAGCAAAGAAATAATAATCACGAATATAATGTTGTGCAACGAATAATGTGATTTTGATACATCGCATCTGATTAACCCTTTCGACCTGACGTTTTTCATTTGGATCTTATTACATATCTTCTTGTAGAAATGGATTGTACTAAGCTACGAATAAATAAGGATCAAATTTGAAAAGTGTGTGTCAATTTTAAAAGTTGGGATATGTTATGTATTTGCACATTTTGCATAAATATCATTCATATTTAGCCTTTTCCATGGATATATTATGTTGTCCTGCAATCTTGATGTTATTCTTGAGTGTTAGAAGCAATATCTCTTATCAAATAATTAGTATTATATACTATATTTATAAATGATTGAAAGCATACATATAGAAATAATGAGAGTATTAGGTTTTAGTCGATCTTGTCACCCGTCCATTACTTTTTTATAGTACAATCTATTTAATATGTTTATTTCTGGTGTAAGTTTGTCACCTCTACAAATTTTGATGGGTAGTAGTTACTTAAAATTGATAAACATGGGAGCATAACGATGTAGTTGTTTCGAAGATTTTAGTTTAAGTTTAACAATGCTAACGATTAAATCTATGAATTCTAGAAACAAGTTATTGAGGGCAAAACGTGTTACTATTACATTTTTAGCTAATGAAAGCTCCATTACATAAATAGCAGCAGAAACGTAAATTTCGAAGTCTACGATGTATAGTACTTCAACGAAGTACTGTAATACTGGGAAATTATTTTCGAAAAAATGATCAGGCAACCTTGAAAGACCGTCAATGTAGAAGATCGATATATCGAAACTGTGAATAAGCATAACTGGCGAATGTCCGCATTAGAAATTGTAGTAGAAATTAATGTGGATAATATTGGAAACAAGTTAAGAAGAAATTCAGAACGAAATATTAAAAAAACATAACGAAGTATTAAAACTGCCGCCACTGGTGCAAGCAGTTATTTTAAAAAGAGAAGTAATAATTGCACATACTATGCACTCTATTTCCACTACGATAATTACATCTTTAATAAACATTTGGTACTGTAGCATAAATACACAATTTATATGAATTTAAGAGGTATATATATCCCGAAAACGTGTAGCTATTCCTATATTCGACGAGATGAATAAAAACATTATAGTTAAAAATATTTTTAAGTAAAGTAGTTACGTCATGCTATAAATTAAAAGGCTGTGATAAAAAATTTCAAAGACTTGCTCAATTACGCGTGTAAAAAAAACGAGATTTTTATCATTGCGTTTCTGCAACCGCATATCCTACTAAAATAAAAACTATTCAGCACGTTGTTATGTTGCTTAGTTTCATGATTGCCAATGAAAGATAGTAGATATATAGTCAGATTAACTAGGAAAGTACAGCCAGGTGCCTTTTTATACGGTACATATTTCATACTAACCAATCCCCGTCACTGCAAACATAATTCGGGTAGGTCTATTACTTTGTAATAGATTGGAAAATCATTTTCATGTTAATGACACTAATTCTGAACGAGGTTTCAAATTCCAACATGAGTTGAAAAACTGTCTGCATATCGCGAAATGTATAAAAAATTAGTGAAATCATCGTCGCAAAGTTTAATAGCTGATTACATTGCCAGAAAAAAGGCAATACCGAAAAAGAATAAAGGTAATTTTACTTTTGTTTATGAAAAGTCATTTCTTTTACGGAAACTAGCTCTTCTAGTGATAAAAGTGATTTGGCACCAGATCGCAAACGGCGTCAAACATTGCCAGATAGCGAGAATAATTATGATGAAAAAATATAAAAAAATTGTTACTTTTCAATAAAATTAAATAAATAAAGTTTGAAAACAAATTTATTTGAAGTTTCCTATCAATTGTTTTTTTATTTTCGGAGGAATTTGTTAGGTACTCTTATTTTCTTGAATTTCTACAAACTTTTTTGAATCTAGGTTAATTCTAACTTATTGCTTTGCTTTTGTACGATTGTAGAAAATTATGCAAAGCATGTCTAATTTTTCAACGTGAGTTAAATTTTTTTGTACGATTTTTTTATATGAGGTTTTCTGTGGGACGTATTTACTGCATAAAAAGAAACTCGACTGTACAAGTAACGAACATATATGGCACATATTATTGTACAAACGATCACAACAATACACTGGGCTACACGTGTCCTAACAGGATTGAAATAGTTAACACAAAATATTGCTAGAATGACAAACATATAGTTTTATAAATTGTTTCTTCTTTTATTCAAGTGTGCTATTAGTATACCCGACACTTGTTCTTATCTTCGTTATTAATCGCGATGGTAATCTTACAAACACAACTGGCTGGTATTAACTTAGAGACTAAGCTATGTTGTGTAAGTGATCGTGTGTTATAAACGATTTCTTTAGGAAATAATTTAAATGCCATATTTCTTTCAAAATATTGATACTTTTCACTTAATTAAAATACGCTTTCGTTTGCATCGACACATTTCCCCCGACGATTTTTCAGCAAACAAATACCTTGTATATATTTGCGATACGTGACTATTTAAATTCATACAGGCAGATTGGACGAATTTCCATATAATTCCCACTTGTTTTAAATGTCAAAGTACTAGAACATTCAAATGTCAAACAATTTGACTGTATGCGAACTTATGGTTAGAGGACCAATGCTATGGAATCCAAATTTCATTATGTTGACAGAGACAAATAATTTATTTTAGAAATTAAAGATTATGTGATAGATTTCGATCTTACATTTGATATTGTGTATAATATTATACAGATACATATTTAAATAGTTTAATCATTTCGTATTACGATATAGTTGTTCATATAAGAGGATTGAAGAAACTTACGGTTCGTATACGATACGAAAGCGATCATTAAGGAGTTAATAAACGTGCGAGAGCTTATATTATATACTTTATGCAGTCAGAGAGTTAAGCCGAACAGGTGTTAACTAACACAAAAATCAGTATTAATAAATTTTATGAATCCTCATCTTCGTATCACTTGTATTATGATAAACGTTTTAATTAATGATAAATTGTTTATTTCGGTTTATTAAAAATGACTAATGAAGGGATACATTGGCCAAAAGCTTAAAGCATTTTATAAATGATTCTTTTACCAACCCCTGGCTCTATAATAACGATTTAGGGTCGTGACATACATTCTGGCTAAGATTCCACAAAAACAGTTACATTAGTAACTAACATTGATGTTAATTCTAACTTTCTTTTCTCACTTATAAGACTGAGGATTGCGAATTGTAATTAATTTATAATGTATTAATTTTTCTTATCTAAAATGGTTAAGTAAGTCAAGAAATCATTTAAAGAAATTTTAAGTCAAATGTCATCACACACATTAATGAACATGTGAGGACTTATAACGACTAATATATGAGGCCTTTCACATTCAAAAGATTAATCCTAGCAGTGTTAATTTATGCAAAAATGTCAATGTTAAGAGATCGTACGCCGATCCCGCATTATGGCGGAATTTTCAGCCTATCAATTTTGATGGATATTTGAGATTGGTTAAAACACATATGGTGAACATTCGGTAAAAATTCAGTACATTTAAGAAAGAAAAAAATGGTAAAAATGTCTAAGGTTTTTAATATATTTTCTTTCGAGAGTCTATTCTCTGTATATAAACTATGTGACTACTGGCACTCAGGCTTTCAGTAGCCAATATTTAGCCGGCGTGTAATATGTTAATAAATTAAAAAAATCCTCATTTCCCTAACACTTGTATCACAAAGGGACAAAAACACAAAACATTCCTAAAATGAAATAACCATGCGATGCGCTCTTTTTTTTCAACTACGTCATGTCGTATGTCATAAAAACAAGCCAACCATGCTTTTCGTTATGAGGCTCATCGAGAGTCCCGAACGGTAGCCCGATTTTATTGGTAATTCTCGTCTCGCGTATAGTTTTCTACGTGACAGGAGGCCAAATGGTGTGCCTGGAGGCCAACACGCCCTAGCTACTATTACCATATCCTGCTCAATTTCGCCTTTCTACTTCGCGCCGGCTCGCGTGGCGAGGTGCAGGTCATTATTTTTCGCGCAACTATTTTTGTAGCTGCCAACGGCACGTGTGACACGCTACCCGCACGAACGTGCTGTCGTTCTGAAGAGCGAAAACGCGCGTCGCGTTTGTTTCCATTTAAATGCCACCGATAGGTCGCGTGTGCACGTCTCGTAATGCTTCCCCCTCCCTTCGTAAATTTATCATTTAATTTGCCAGTTTTTCGTTTGATTATAGTCTGTCTATCCGTGCGAATATTCGATTTTCATCGATGATATCCTCTATTCTATGTAAACGTTTCTTTCTTGCGATATACACGGCGAAACACAACTACAGCATAACTGACATTTTTTACATGTTTGAATCTTAAGGAAATATTTACAGAAAGCCAATTGTATTATGTTAAAAGACATTGCAAACGTAACGTACGTTTTTCATTTATAATACAGAATATACTTATTCATATACGAAAGTGAAAGTAACGGAAGAGAATGCTGCAATGATTGTGCCACGATGACTGTTGTGTCTAAAAATGATTTATACCACGTGTGTCACAAGAGCAATCTTATTCTGCTTAATTATACTTTCCCCTAATTTACGATGTCGTTAATAGACTTGCACGGTTCGATACGTTCAGTCACGCCTTCGTTATTCTCTACCTTTATTATTCACGAGATTTCGTGGCATGCAATTCCACGATAGACATGTATAACCATTCTTCTTGAATTCCGCCTGTCATTTCAACTGTAAGAATTCAACGGGAGAGAAAAAGAGAGAGAGAGAGAGAGAGAGAGAGTAAGGGATCGCGCCGTTGTGCAAACATCTATAATGAACAACCGATTTTTACTTTATAAAACATTATTTCCACGTCCGCATATTGTATACATACATCCCTTAAATTTGCAGTCGATATTCAATCATTTTCAAAGGTACCGCGCTTCCAAATAAAATCGAACAATATAACAACCTTAATTAATTTCGACACGATGGGATAAAAGAAAAAACAAAAAACAGAAAAAAAGAAGAAAACACGTAGCATTGTTTCCGTGTTTACGATGTTCATGTTTCAACGTTCCTTTTTTTCTCTTCTCTCCCCTTGTATTACAATCATACACGGGTAACTCAGCAATTTTTTAATATTTACTCAATGCCACCGATATCGAAAAAAGCACAAAACAACCAGTTTGCCTTTTTAATATGGTAATAATAGTAACAATACGAGTTCGTGGTATCGAACAGTAACGCAATGATGAACTGGGTAAAAAAAAAGATTAAAAAATAATTTCTCTTTAGTTGTAATTAACACGAAGTATAAAGAATGCAATATTGTATGAAATATATAGTATATGCTGTTACACATACAAAATGGTGAAAAATTTTGAAAACAAATATAGTATTTATTGATTGTAAATAAAACATGTATAGTGAATGTACAATTTTCAGGGAGGTTTAAAACATTTTATTTTATTTATTAAATTTGATTAATTAAGGTATAACACTGATTGTAGTTTGATGTTGACGAACACATTTGCAGAAGTAAAATAAATATCTATCTTATTCTATCACGATTTTAATTTCCCTTTATTATGAATATATTTCTCAAATTATTTTTTTCTAATGATGTTTCTTCGTTCAGACTCTACCTAAGGAACCAGTGCAGTTATTTCGCGAAGACTCTCGAAAATACAATAACCAAGTTATCAAATCAGGACGAGGAAGTTTCGGAAATCTTCAAGGGCGGATCGAAGTTTCCCGACCTCTAGACAGAAACTTATTAACCGACGATATTCCCTTATACCAATAAAATCCCCATCAGCCAACGGTACGATTGGAATTTTTCTAATCCATGTGCGCTGTTCACAGCAAGTGTTGCGAAATTTCAGATTCTGCGTGACAGTTGGATACATTGACAACTGAACCTTTCTCTTGGATCACGTCTGAGACACGGAGATTAAACAAAGGGTTCACGTTGTTCCGAAGAAGAGGGAACATTCTAATCAATTTTTCCTCCTGACTTTTTAACATTATCGCGTCGTCGCGTGAGCTCCTCACGTGACAGAATAGCTGCGTTAAGAAGCTTCTACGAACTTGTCCACTCAACATTCAGCAGACCAACGTTTCTTCTACGCGAATGTCAACAACACCAGGAGTCAACGAACTCACTTCTAAACAAATTTATACGAACTTTTTAAACGAACAATTTTGAAGCAATTTCTGATCACTAGGCGATATAGATTATATTTCTGACAGCGTAGATGTTCATACGAATGGCATAAGTAACAATCACTAATTTGCAAATTTCGTATGAAAAGTTTGAAAAGAAACATTTGTTTTATTTAAAGTACACTTTTAGATCTTGTGATTTTCTCCTCGAAATATATTAAATACTTTTTCTCGCATTGCATGGCTTTTCAAAAATCTTGTTACAATCTTGAATATTCTCGTAGAAAAAGATACACGTTGAATGTTTTATATATTTGATAAGTTTACATCTCAACGATGTCTTTTTGTACATTCAATTGTTTCATTCTTAACACAACTGGCAAAACCTAACTGTTCGCTATCATTATGTTTAAGAAAACTTTTGTTTAATTCGAAAGAAAAACACGAAATAGTTAGAAACACTCACACGCGAATTATTGTTGTATTAATCAATACGTTTTGAACTTTGATAATCGAAATATTTTGTGAAAATTAAGGGATTAAGGGAGATATGATTAGATTAGACTCAGATGGCTGAACAGTTGAACAGAATGAATCGAATATCAGAAATGACAGTAACATTCTATAAGTCTCTCCTAGTTTCAAACTCCATCGAACATTTAATCGGGAGTAATAAAAACTGACAAATGAAAAGTGATGGTCGGTGATTCGTTTGCAAACGATCGGAGCACAGAGGAAACTTTTGTTTCCGTAGAACCAAGTTCACTGACCTTATCGTTAATTTAATTTATGTATAAATATTCCGTCCCGTTTGAAGGGAAATTAATACGATATCAGGATATTTTTTACACATTTATTAATGAGAAACATAAATTTTTAATGCAAATGTTAAATCAAGATCAGATTGGAAATATTTTTAAAGAAATTTCACCTCGTATAATAATAGATATTCTATGAATGTCAAAATTATTTGATCAGAAGTGATATTCAAACAAAAGGAAATAATATGAAATTAACTTTAGTTTCAATTTTGTTAATTGAATTAAAGGAATAATATTAAATTAACATTTGCGAATAATATAAAATTAATAAATAACAATAATGTCGATATTATACACTTTGCAACATAATATACATCGTCACTTGTGCAGATAATCGTCGAAGTATTTCAAGCCATAAATATACAAGTTTAATTATCCGGAAGTGCTATCCTCTCCAATCGAAATACACAGTACATCTTTCACATATGTAAGAGGTAGTTGCGCTCTATCAAAGGGATCTCAAAGATCATCGCACTCTAGGCACGTTCCATTTCCAATCGTTGAACTTGCGTCGAATAACAGCTGAAAATGGAGTAAAAAGAAAAACCCTCTAGGGTTTTGAAAACTGAGCGTTTGACAACTTTCATAGTTACGAACTTTCAGGACAAGCAAGCAAGCGGTCAAACTCTGGGCGTGGTGGGGAGACAAGAACACCGAAAGAGCGCGCAATTGACAATAAGTATAAAACCTACGACGAAAAAAAAAAAGGAAACATGACAACGCGATAACTGTGTACACTCCGTGTATAAGTTCTTATAGTAACACCGCGTAACCGTGTTCCCATGTAATACATATAAAATTCACTCAAAAGTATATTCACTCACCTAATTGGTACATCTAAGATTCCGTAACAAACACCGGCGATTGCCTTTCTGTCATTGCACAACAGCACTGCACGACACTCTTAAATCACCATCATCATGATTATCATCATCATCATCATTATCATTTACAGCACCGATCGTTGAAAGAAAGCACGTCCGTTGATTTATTGGTCGGTTGACCGTAGAGGTTAGCAATGATTCTGGAAGGGTACTATATCCAAAGGCAGCCGGTGTTATCCTGTCGCTCGAAGGCACAACACATGTACACGCCAATGTCCGACACTATAATACCGTTTTTCACTGATCTACCGTTGTAGATCTCACAGCCCGGTAGGTAATTGTCCGGCGACGAAAGAATCACGGTGAAAGAGTAAAGAACATGCGTGAAAAAAGAAAAGAAGTGAACCGTTGAAGCGGGAAAGGGATTCAGTTCGTGACGCACCACAAGGTGGAGCCGAGCATTCGAGTCTGTCGTGACATACACGGTCGGGGTTACGGTGCACTCCTGTGCGACAACCAGTTAAGGGGGTAGAATTCGCGATTACATAGGAACGCACGAGTTCAGCGTTCGCGGTTCAGGAGCTGGCAATGCACTGACTGGCTTCCCGGTTCGACCCGAGTCCGCGGCTGTTACTTCTATGTGGCGCATGCGTGCGACACCGCCGCGACATTGCGCCGCCGTCAACGCTGTCGCTGACATCGTCGTCGACGACGACGACAACGACGACGACGTTTTCGTCCTGCTTATAGTCCTCGTCGGTATTGTTACCCCTTCGTCCCTACTTACTCTTCCAATGTTGCCCTATCCTTACTTGTCGTTACCGTTCATATATCTACAAAAGGATGCGTGCACCAATACGAGGCCCGTACACGCGAACCTACTTCCGTGTTTCATCCCCTAAATCGGCACTCCGCGACCCCCAGACAGAGAGAGAGCGACAGAGAGAGAGAGAGAGAGTGAGAGAGTGTGTGTGTGTGTGTGTTCGTTGTGCGGTGCTACACTGTTGGGAAAGGCTAGGGTAGAAGAAGAGGTGTCGGCTTCTCGCGTCAAATACCCTCTTCTCTTGGCCGGCTTGAAAACGTAACGCGAGGACTGTGCCGCCTAGCAGTAGATTAGGTCCGTTCTCGTTAGGCTTGTTCTGTAAGCTCTTTTCGAGCCGGCTCTCGCGCGGAGAAAGAGCATGCGATATAAAATTAAGTTTGATTAGATTGTCTTGTTTAGTCGAGCTCCTCTTGCAGTGTAGTTTGTGTTACGGGCGAGGATTTTCTCATGAATTGAACGAGTGGTATAGTATATATGTATATTGTAGAGAGCATTTCTGTTAATTGGTAGAATTTTTATTTATGACGAATGTTTTTTTCTCATTTTGCCTACTCGGAGTGTCTTTAATTATCAATATTAAATTGTGATATGTATGAAATATGCGGAGTAATTAAAAAAATTATGAAAAATGAAATTAATGATGTTAATAAGTGGTGTGTAGTGTATACTTTCGTTGAGTACCCTTTCTTCATTGGTAATATTTTTATTTAGGTGAATACTTTTAATTTTACCTACGTAGCGTGTTTTTAATTAACGATATTAAATTGTAATATACACGTGGAATACGCAGAGTATATAGAAAATTGTGGGAGATGAAATCGACAACTTTCTGTGAAAAGTATGAATGTTAAATATGTATATTGTAAAGTCGATTTACAGAATGTGTAATTTTAGACAAACGCCTTATAGCTCCATTAATTTAATTCTATATAAGAATGTAACATAATTGTGTTCATGTGAATATATTTAAAAGTCATATATCCGCGCGATACGGAAGCTGTATCACTTATGATCAAAGGGGTATTGAGTGGTTTCACAGATATACGCTTAGGCGTTTAGTAATTTAGTGTATTTAAGTCATGGTGCATGATATGTGATCTTGTTAAAGATAAAATGAAGGAAAAAACGTAGGCGAATGCTCTGGATTCAAGATAAACTAGCAGATTAACAGATAAAACAGATTGGTCCTAGACATACAGACGGAAATTGGTACAACACCCACTTAAACTTTGTCATAAATCTATACAATACGGACGTGCACTTTAATGGTTAAATATGAAAAACAATAATGCATTCAGTGATAGTATGATTCGTCTATATGGTTCAAGATAAAAGATTAAAAATCGTTTACAAAACAAGCTTCGAATTTGTCTTAATTCGTGTACTTCTCCAAAAATAAAATTAACCACAATCTATTTTGATTAATAATATTAATTCCTACTTCCTGTTCAATCACGTTTTTCTGCCTCCTCAATTATAAACATGAAATGGTATTTTCTGATAAAAATGTTTTATTAAAATTCCTAAAATAAACGAAGCTTATTTTGCGAATTTATCTAGCGACCAACAGATTTTTAATTGCACTGTACTTGTCGATCTGTGCCGACTTTGCAAGGCTCGAGAGGGTCGAGGTGTCTCTTGGATTATCTTCAATCAAGGCAGGACAACGGAACCAGTGAAAATCACAAACACTGTTAGTAAATGGAGCTTCCATCTTCAAGAGGGTACATCTTGATCCAAACAAATAAACGAATGTCTTCGTTTACCTTCTTCATTTGTTTCTTTACCTTATTACAGTAACAAATCCTTTACTATCCAAATGAAGATATCACGAAACATTGTGTATTTCAAAGAGTGTCAATATTCGTTGAATTAAACTATTAAGAAAAGTTACACCATTATTATAGTTAGTATTACCGTTAAGTGTGGAAATAAATACTTATCGACTAAATCCGACATAATCAGTACGGTTATTCATATCAAAGTGTTCGGGCTAGTATTACGCAAGCTGGTAGAAAGATATTGTAAGGTCGTCGACAATAACGGAAATTATTTTGATAATTGATCTGTTTCTATTCCTTTCAAAGAAAACTTTCATTGTACTCAAAAGTTGGAAAAAATTTATTTCTGCACTTAATATCATCATTAATCTTTCTAATATTTAACAGGTCAAACAAATCATTTTCACCAGCACAACGTAAAAATTCCGCTCTCATCCTAACCAAAATTATGTCGTGCAATTAGCAGAATAAATCCCAAGACGTTATCTGAGGAGCATGTGAGAGTGAAACGCTAAATAGAAACCATTATACGCTTCTATTGTTAGGGCCGGTACAATGGACGTGACACAGTCAATTGACTGCTTCGGGGTATTACAAAGGCGAAAAGCGAGTTAAGTCGCGATTCAAGCGGACATTCAATGCGTTCGAAGAAAATTTACGGAACATCCCGATCGGGAAAGTATATTTAGCAGTTCCAATTAAGTGCGAGCTAGCGAAGGTTAAGCAGGCGTGAAGGAGCAGACTCGGTTCCTGCTTTCTCTCTATCTCTCGCTGCACCGCTCCAGGAGCATCGTCTACTGTAATCCTTAATTGGTTCGCGTGATTCATTCGGTCCATTCATCGTAACTAAACTGTTCTCCGAAGGAGAGCCGTCCTCGCCTCGAGCGACAGGACGGAGCACGCCGCCACGTTCTCTCCCTTTCTTTCTCTCTTACTGTCGTGTTCACTGCCACCTCCCACCCTCTTCTCTTGCGTTTCTCTCCCTCTCTATCTATCTATCTATCTATCTATCTATCTTTCTTTCTTTCTTTCTATCTTGCTCAGATACGCAAGAGACAGCGCCCGAAGGATCCACCGGTAGCCTGTCTGTCTGTAGTTATAACGTAGGATCAGATAAACAAACGTGCCTTTAACTTCGACTGACATAATCGGTCGTTCAGGTGAGAGACACGGGAATCGAGAGTCCGAGGGAAGAGAATCAGATGGAAGAGGAGGTTAGGGGAGACAGAATACGGAGAACGAGGCCAGGATTGAGAGAACGGGAGGAAGATAGAGGTAGAAAGATTGACGACTAAGAGGACCAAGAATCCAGGATGCGTATCGAAAGGACAGGAATGGAAAAAGAAACGAAGGGAATGGGTACGCGAAGAGGATACGAGATATCCATGAAGGGTCTACGGGAAAAGATTTCATGGGGTCATTCCTGGATGATTGCTCGAGAACGATGATTGCCTGGATCAAGAGGCACGGTGAAAGGGTGCGACCAATTTCGGGATGATCAGATATTGCTACGATCTCTCGTTCTTTGGTTCCTTAGATGGAGAAAAGAAATGAAGGAATCTCAAAGGTTCGAATGATATTAATTATTCACATTTGATATTCTTGTAGTTACTATTTGTACACTTTTGACTAACGAGGAAGAATTTTCCAAGAGAACTAAAGCATGACATTAAAGGATTTAGGATGTTTAATGAGCATAGGAATAACAATTAAGCTTTTTATACATGCACTTACTGTAAATAAGTCGAGCATAAAACACTATTTCACTATTACATCTGCTTTCCATTAAAAATCGTAGCTAACTTTGGTTGAAATTGACACTGATTGATAATCATAAAGCAATATTTATAAAAATTAAACTTGTTATATATAGTCTTCCAATAAGAGTGATAAAACTTTGATTTATAATCAAACAAAATGTGTGGAAGACAATCTAGTACTCACTACCTCATTTTAAACTACATTCGATAGTATTATACATAAAATGCAATATCATGTAAATGATAACCACAATTGTGTTTGGTAGAGTGAAAACGACAAGATTAAGCGCAAAACACGTTTTCAGAAATGATGCCTGGTTCTGCTAGAGTTGACATTAGGAGCAGTTTTTAATATTATTAATGGTAATATTTACACTTGTTGCAGATAGACTAAGCGCAAAATACTATTTCATTATTATATATTTTTTTTAATTAGAAATCGTGCCTGACTGGTTAAAAGTGACCCTAATTAATGTTCATAACGTATTTTTTATTTCACTTGGATAGTATTTATATCTACTGAACGTAATTTTAAAATAGATTGGTTCACAATGAATACAAGGTATATTTGATAAAAGGAACGTGGGTAAAATTTTTAGGATGAACGTCAGTGTTGATAATAAAATCATGTGGTCTTCGTTGTAACATCCGCGTTATTTAGTCTTAAATAAATTATTCCAACACGTTGACACGATTCAGAAAGAGCTATTATTGCCACCTTCAGAAGCTTTCACGTATAAAATATCATTCCGATATCGATTCTTACCGTTCGTCTGTTATTCGTGGTCTTTCATTTGAACGTGAATGGAATTGTTTTATTACGAGAGAAAGAACATAGAACATGCCAGTGACACTCAATACTGTTGTATAGCTTAAGTAACGAGAGAGCTTTGGAAACATTTTATTGGAGATTGTTGCTGATAACTTCGTTTTAAAAGTGTTCCATCGTTTCGAATTACAGGAAAAACGTTCTATTCTCTCACTCTCTCTCGCTCTCCCCCTTCTCTCTCTGTCTCTGTTTTTCTCCTCTCTTTTTTCTCAAGAAACAAAAAGAAGTCATGCTATGCACTCCCCGATGCCAGAATATAACGCCTTAATTTCTACACCCTTGTGATCGATATTGCGTTAACCTTTAGTTTTCTCAATACACTGAATAAAATAATCATAAAACCGCATGTTATTTCTTCCTCGAAATATATTCTTAATATTCGGTAGGACATGAGAATTTCTTTTATTTAAGCGATGAGAGATACGGAGTTAGTTTCTTTTTTTATTCATCAATATTCCAATATAATTGTTTCCATTGTATTACTGATTTCTAAAGGAACAGGCAAAAGGAAGTAATTCTGTAAAAATAGGATTGTACTACTTTCTGTTTATACACTAATTCTCTAATACTGTGGAATAGTCATAGCGTCTTAGTAAACTCAGAATCATCTCTTCTATATTGTATAGAGCAGTGACATAATCTGGCCTGATTCCTTCACCAAAGTGCACTTCCGACTTGCACACGAAAGAAAAAGAGAACAACGTACCCCAACATACAAGTTACATTATTTCATTTCCCAAGATAGAAGGTGTATGTTCAATTCGCATGTTCTTCTGCAACACTATACGCTAATCTATGCACCATTATGCGACACATGTCACGGACAATTGTATTACGTTACTGTATCCAAGGATCGCTCTTGCTCCGACGAGCAGAGCGACGATAAAACCTGGCTTTGTCTTCTCATCAAAATACACTTCTGATCTCTCGATTGAATGTACAAAGAAATTTCCCTTGTACGCCCACGCCGATCTGCCGGTTCGCTTCGTTCGTTGCTGCGCGAGGAAGAAATAGAATCGACGGCGGTACAGGCCGAGCGAGACATTTCTAAGAGTTGAACGGCAGAAAAAGAGGGAAGAATGGCTTCCGGGTGCGCACCTAACCGGAAATGCTCGACGAGAAAGATCTAAGATTCGCGGAGGGGCTCGCAGAAGGGTGAATAATAACGTATGAAATTCGAGACGTGGAATAAAATGATGTCGTGGACGAGAGGCGCGTTCGCATAGAGGGAGGGGTCGCGAGGATGACGAAGAAACTGGCGAACAGAGGGGAAGAAACGGGGTTTCAGAAAGCAAAGAAGACAGGAGGAGTAGAGACGAGGTTGGGCGAGTTGGGCGGGTGGGAGAATATATCCTCGTATGTAGCTGGAGCAAAGCAAAAGGTTGCAAGAAAGGGCGTCAGGAAGGAAGGCTTCTAGGCTTCGTTCAATAAAACGGAATATCTAATAAGGAACAAATGCAGTCAAGGAAAGAATGGAGAATAGAGGCGGGGCCTGGATAGTCCGTTTGGCAAAGAAAAAGAGAGAGAGGGAGAGGGAGAGAGAGAGAGAGAGAGAAGGGTTACGGGCACAGAAGAGAAAGGAGTAGAGAGAAATTGGAGAACGAAGGAGGCTTTGAGACTCCTATCTACGCTCTATTTCTCTCCTATACCCCTTCTTGAATGCCGAGTCATGCTGGAGAAAAGAGGATGATCTTTGGGAGAATTGGAGGTGCGCCGATATTTATATGATTGTCCCATATGAAAGGGAAAACGAGCGGTACGATATGAAATCGTAGAGCAAGGAAGAGAAAAAGCGATTTTTCTTTTTACACAGTACAATATAATGCGTATTTTCATTAATTTTTTATTTAATTATTTTATATATCGTAATGTACGTCACGTATTGATATCGAACTTTCTATTATCGAAAATCATCTTGACAAATGAATAGTTGAACGGTATCCTTTCACCTTTAGAGTGTCGTCCTACTTACTCCTCCATTCAACATGAAGATAGAAACTTGACGTGGAAACGGGCACAAAAGGGGACGTGTCATCTTTTCTGAAGATGCGCTGGTAGGAAGAGGATCTAGCGAGCAGTTTGATTCTGATTTGCATATGCATCAGTAAGTAACATTATCCTATCGCTTTTTTGTATCGTGCACAGATTTAAATAAAAGCAATCTACGAATATGTAAATATGAAAAAGTGTTCCTAGAACAGTGACGACTTCTAGCCAGCTGTATTTCCATACATGCACATTCATTCTGCATCAATCTTTCTCGTGAAGAAATCTCTCAGAAGTTGCCTCCTTATCTTCTTCGCTCGTGTGAGGAAAGAGAAAATTGAATTATTCAGTGAAAAGTAAAAAAAGAAGAAAAAAGAAAAAAGAAAAGAAAAACTAGAAAAAAACAAACGTGTCCTTTTTTCGATACCTCGAAAGATAAACGATTAGGAGGGGACACATTTATTAAGAAGATAAAAAAACGATATCGTGAAAATGTACGGACGATTAGTGTGTTACAGGAATACGAACGAAACAAAGCGATATTACATCGTCAATGATGTAATACACGAGCATTGATGTGAACTCACGGGGAAGATGTCGAAGATTTAAGTTGTCTTGGATGATCCTGAACGAAACGTAGAAGGAAATTCCGTATAGGGCGTGACATCCTTCTCTCACAATCAGTTGCGGAGGCTGGCGTTATCGCGTCGTTGGAAGATGGGCCAGAGGGTTGGAAACGTACAGAACAAAACTTCTTCAGAGACGCGTGTATAAGATGGATGGGTACGGCTTGAGATGTGCATCGGTGTGCGCTGGCTTGTTCATGTGTTCCGTTTTCTGTCGTGTTTCGTGTGTGTACACCTCGTTGAATTCGAAGGATGTTAGGATGTTATCGGCAACACGGGCCGAGCTTCTGAAGGACGCGCAGAAGCCACGGAGCCACCAGCCTCTCTTACGTTTCTGTGAAATATTTGAGCAGCGAATGGATGCTTTTTCGAAGAGTTTGCGATAAAGGAAAAAGAAAAAAGGGGACAGAAACTGTGTTAATGCACGTTTTGTTTCTCATAAATGCAGTCGGAGCAGAATATATTCAATAATATTTTATGCATTTGAGAAAATTTTTGAGAAAATTCGATTAGAACGTGACTGAACAAACGCATCGACTTTCTGACAAATTGAGAAATGTGTAACAAATTTGGTACATTTTTAGAAAAATTTCAAAAATCTCTTTGCCAGAGATTGCATTGCAGAATTGAGTATTTTATTATATTATAGAAGTCAACAAAATGTATCGTTGGAATTAATTAAAAAATTCATCAGAATTCGTTATTTTGACAGATCTTTCCGAAAATTCATTTCGACACACCGATGCAGCAATTATTCTAACGAAACGTGAAACTACGTTACAGTGAAAACAAAGTGGAAATGTAACAATATTGACTCCTAATACGAGAAATAGCTGTGTGTAATTCCAGTCAACAGATATGTATCAGTTATAAACAGACACGTGAATCGCCATATCGTGTTAACGATACTTTATGCAATTCAGCATGATTTATAAATATTTATCGTTTGATCGAGCACGGTACGAAGATAAATGATTTAACGCAATTTTAAAAGACGACGAGATTACGTGAATGTTGTATACGACCTCGCTATAAGGCAATCTACAGCACGCTGTATTTCACTGTTGCTCCACGATCCGATCAACGAGAAGAACAACGACCTCATTTCTGGTACGATCGACTCATCAGAGTCGGTTTGTTAAGAGAGGAAAATTTCTTCCTTCTGTTGTAACTTATGCAACAATCAAACCATTATTGATAATATTTATTATCAATATTCTATTTATTCTGTAAATCTGTATCAAATAATAAGAGAATTATTAAAAAAAGGTTAAATAATGTTGAAACTAAAATGTTTACAAGTGTAATTAGAATAAGTAATAGGTTTGTTTATTAGTAAAAATGTACATTTAGGAAAAGATCAAAGCAATAATTGCCACGGACTCGATGAGAATATTATAAGAGAAATTGTATTCAATTAAGTATACTCGAAGTTTCAAGTTTATGTCCCCCTCGAGGTTCAAAGCAGACCAAGTCACGACCTGGAACAGGATGTCCGTGGAGTTACGGTTGACAGGTCAGGGTATAGAGAAAAGGAACAGCCCTCGGTTATTTTATTCGCCGACCACGACCTTTCTCATGTATTACGACGCTTTGCAAATGTTTCATAGCGTATAAACCTAAAATACTTCCTGAAGTAGGAAATTATGGTTTGAAAGTTGTACGATTTTTATTTATTTTATGTACTGCAGGAATTTAAAATGAAGCTTTTATTTTGAATCGAACAAGGATGATTGAATGTGTATTTCTTCTTTATTTCATATATAATTTCGAGATGTGTAATAAAAAGCACTATTATAATTTATATATAATTTAATTTTTAGAAATATTTAAATAAACCATAATTGCCACCTTTTAATATTGGATACCTTACCGAGTATTAAAATTATGTTCTCAAACGAAAGTCTTTGATTAGACTGTTCAATTCTAACACGTGCATCTCCGTTCATATTTTTTATTTTTAACATGAACATGTAATTAAGAAATACCTATTCTAATTAGCAATTAAACTTTAATCAAATCAACCTCCGCTCCTTTTAAAGAATTATGAAGTTGCTAGCGAACTCTTTATTGTACAAAATGTTAAATGCCCCATAAATCTAGACTTTAAGGCCGTGACAAATGAAAGTGACATTCTATACCTATAATCGTTAGCCTGGAATGAATATTGTTAATTTCAAAAGGGAGAACCGACACGAGCTAAATACCGGGTGAGGCATCTAAAACAGATCACCTGAATAACTCGATTGTTATTAGTGACAGAAAAAAATGGGTCAGACTCAACTTAGTTGGTTTTGAGAGTGGTATAATTTGACAACCCTGTTTTTTAAATTAAAATGGTACACTTTTTTGTATTCTATCTAATAGAGAGCTCCAAGACGCGTATAGTAACCTACGACTCAAATTCACTGAAGATCATTGAAAACCAACTGCGATGGAAAATATTCTATTTGGGAACTAATCGAACACCGGTGATCTTTTTACTTAATGATACAGTGCTAATCCAAATACTCAAAACGATGATTTTGAGTATCGATGCATGCTGCACAGCCTTAAAACCAAGCAAATTTCTTCTGATCCATTTTTTTCTATCACCAATAACAATCGAGTTATTTAAGTGTTTTGTTTTAAATGTCTCACCCTCTATTTAGGAAAGTCCGTTGCGAGTCTAATTTATCTTGCAACAATGTACACCACGTGGCAATTTAAAAGCAACTGACTTGCGTATATAATTCAATTATTCACTCAAACCCTCGTAAAGTTTTGCAGTATTGCAAGATTTATAGATAAATTAAAGGGTAAAATAAAGGAGCCAGTTTCTTGTTACTTCCCAAATTGCGTTGGCATAGGAAACGTTCCTCCTTAGGGTAAAATGGTCCAAGATTCCCTCTCTCGTCTCTCAGGTCGTTTCTTCTTGGGGAACCACGTGACAAAACAAGAGCCACGACGTTCATTAATTTACTGTCAGAAGATTACCTTGAATAAACTGATAAAACTTTCTAAGGGAGCTGACACACTTCCCTTAATGACGCTTAAGTTCAGCAATTTGCACTTTTTTTGTCTCCGTCATTCGATATCTCATAAAAACAAAGCATTCAGAATTACGACTTTCGTGAATCGAAACTGTTCACAACTTCGTCCACGTATTTTTTCACTGTTATAATTAATTAAATAGACGAAATAAAATGATGAAACATCTATTCGAAACCTCTGACAATCGATACAGCGAGGTAATAACAATACAATTTACACTGTATTATTATTAATATTCAGATAAGAAACGAAACAGTTTATCTCTTATTTTATGATTTCTCAATGGCTGTCTTTTAATGGTACGTAAAATTCGCTCGAATGAAACATTAAATCCTAGAAAGACTAATATTGATAAATATTGAAAATATGTTACTTCTTTTATTTAGAAAATTTCCAAAAAATGATTTACTGTTGCTTATGTCATCAAGATTGGTACTTAAGAAAAGCAAAAAAAGACAACCCTGTATATATGTACTTTTTTATTCATATTATTCTATTTCTGACATAAGAAACTACCAATTCCCTTAAAACACTTGTTCTTATAGGATGACTAATTTAGATGGACTCCTCTCTCCTAACCCTAGGACTTCTAGGGGAGGAGTTTTTTGAACCTACAAGTCCAAAAATGTTAAATAGAAACTATTTCTTTCGTATGAAAGATTCTTAAAAAATTATTTATCGTTATATACATTTTTAACTTCGATATTCTAAAATCATTGTCGATACATGTGAAGAAAACATACGAAATTTGTTAAAGAAATATGGGTTTGATGAAATACTCTCCTTCGGTATGATGGCTCAAGTATCAAAAGTTCTAGGGCTACTCTTTCAACTAATGACTCCTCATCTTTCTAAAATAATTCTACCATTACATGTAGTTTCCATTTTAATAATTTCTCGATTTATAAACGAAATCGATCCACTTAAAAATAACGTGTCTTTATAAATAGAATTCACATTTGCTATTTCTTAACCCTAACCTTATATTAATTTTATATTCTTTTAATATAAAATATTAATTATTGACCAATTTAACCCTTAATTTATAAAATCTATTGCTTAATCACCAACAACATGTATCTATAACAACTGTAAAACAATTATCATCATTAGGCATTGAAATAAATCTGGAATCCACGTTTCGTTACACAGATATCCACGAGTAGCTCAGTAAATATAGCATCGAACAGATCGTTCGAATTATTACAAGCCATTGTTACAGCCACTGGTACCAGGATTCACGGAGTGGTAGAAAAAGACTCTCATAAAGTACCTACGCGACACGGTTGAGAGAGAAAAAAAAAAACGATAAAGTGTGTCTGTACGATCGACAAACCGTAGCCATTTACCATTGGGCGCGAAGAATACAGCAATTTCTCCGCGTTCCGCATTCGGCTAACCGGTGATCGAAAACGAACAACATCTCCTCGAGGGCGGGTTTCAATCCTTTGAGGTCTTTTGATTCCTATCTCGTAGCTGTGCCGCTTTTCCACTATATTCTACGCCGCCTCGCGAGGAAGGACGACAAGGGCAATGGCCTGGAATAAAACCAGGACAATCGGGAAAGAATGAAGGAGGGATGTAGCGAGAGAAAAAGAGAACACGTGATGGCGTGGCGGTGAAAAGCGGACGAAGAAGAAGGCGTGGGGGAGGGGGAGGGAGGAGGGAGGGTTGTCAGGAGAGAAAGACTGGAGTGAGGGTGGTTCACCCGAGTGGGAGTGAGGAAGGATTTCGTCGGGCTCTCGACAAGTTTTCTGCAATCGGTTCGTTTGATGCGGATTTGCCATCCGCCTCCACCCACCTGCGACCAAATCGAAGGCCCTCGCGAACTTGTGATACTTCACCGTAACGCAGACGAGAAAAGGACAGAGAGGAAGCGGAAGAACAAAGGAGGTAGGGTAGAAGAAGGAAGAAAGAAGAAGAGGAGCGAAGAGGAGAAACAAATGGGAAGAGTAACAGCGGTGTGGCCTAGACGAAAGCTAGAGGTAGAGAAAGGAAGACGAAGAAAGAAGGATGAAAACGACTCCTCTTCATCTTAAGTCGCGATACTGCGAGACGAAGGATACCGTGTGGAAAGTTGGAGCAACTCGAATGTTTACCGCGAATTGTTTTAAATCGAGCTCCTCCTGTTTGTTAACTTTATGAGAAATTACTTTTGGAATTACGTAAAGAAAGGCTAATTAAAAACTAGGAACTACTGCCAACTGTATTTGTTGCTTGTCGTTGCTTCGGCTCTTGGGCCCGATTATCGATTCCTGGCTCGGCTCGGCCGGGCCACTGAGGAATTCGAGTTCTCCGTAGTATAAATTCAATGATAAGGCGAGCGGTGGATGAGATAGGAACAGTAAATCGGCATGTAATTAATTTTCTGTATTTCTTTGTTGTATTTTCCCTCTTTTCTTCGATCCGTTGTAAACTCGAATTTATTCTAGGTTATGTAGTGAGAAACAAACTGAATCCTATTTCACGTGTTTTTCTGTATTTTCAAATTTAACCTAGCAGGACCCACGTGAAATTAGAATGCTTATGACATAATATCTAGTTACCACGAAATATAAGAATCTGTGTGTTTTATGACTTTATTACAATTGAAACAGTACAGATCTAAGTAAATTTTAATATAATTCTGTATTATAAAACAAAATTTATTAATAAAATTGACTGATAATTTAACATACTAAGATTAAACGCAATTACATGCTAAACAAAAGAATAACACAATAGTGTAAAACTTGTCAGTGAAATTGAACCACTGAACATATTTTCTTTTTTTTTTAACATCGCATCTACTACGAGGTCGCTAGCGACGACGATGGGTCCAGTATATTTTATTTTACTGCCAAAACGTTGAAAAAACCAAAAACAGCTCTAAATTTTATTATAATATTAAAGAAATTATTTTAATTTTTTGACAATAATAAAGAAATATTTGACACAGAAGCAAATCTCAAGAAAACTATTGAACTTATCCGAAGAACAAATCTCTATTATGAAATATATAATAACCATCAACTCTGGACGCTAATAATTAAGATGTTGATATGGCCTTCAACTATAATAAACAAATGTATTAGCCTCTTATTTTGAATTTGATGAAATCAAATTTTCAACAAAATTCTTTGTTGAATTTAATGAAAATATCTATCTATTTTCTTCACGCTTCTAGAACATCGGTTGGGTTTAGGCTTTTATTACTGCTATGTGTCTTACTGTCAGAGATTAAAGAAGCTTAATGTTGAAAAGATGATTGGAATTATAAATGAAATTGTAGTTTAGGTACCAAAAATGTATTGCCTAGCTAAATGTAACATTTAAGTACACTGATTTCAAGAACTAATTTGCACATCTGACACAACGAACAATAATTATTCATTGTAATGCAAGTTACGATAAAAAAAAAAAACATAATGGACTGTGCGAACCGCTCACGAGTTTGTCGTCAATGAACGGGCATTTTCTATTTTCGGGAGTAAACGAAAGAACAGTCGAATGGGCACGGTATTCTATTTTGCCCTTTGCCGTATGAACAGTTTCGTGGTTTCGTCGTAGACGTTGTCGCAAATATTTACTCGCTTTGAAGACGAAAGACACGGGAAACTCTTGAACGATCGGAAGATAGTTGGCGTGCATGTGCGATGAGCGGAAAAGAGGAAAGAGGTCGGAGTTACTTCGTCAGAATACCAAATACCTATTTCGATTCGTCTGACCACCCTCGAATCAGACCGCGACTCGCAAAGGACTTTTGAAACTCCCCCAAAAGCGACCCTTCTCCTCCTTGTCTTAAGCTTTGCAAGCTCTTTCCGATTTTTTCTTCCTTGCCCTCCACGATCGTGTGCAGTCGACCGTTTTTTAAACGACAAACAACAGATACGTTCTTTTTATTAACCGTTGTACACCGTACGAATTTTCATTACACTTGTAACGTTCGAATCAACTATAACCCGAAAGTAAAATTACATAAAGTATATGCATTAATTTAATATTTTATATTAATAATGAGAAAATGTGCATTAAAATTATGTACTTTTATTGCAAATATTAACACAGTGTTCTTTACAGACATAGCACGTCACGTTGCTTTTCTGTTGAGCGCGAAATAGCATGAAAGACAGCAAGATCGCTTAACGAAACTTACTGTTTTCTACTTATATTATTCGTGGTTGATGGTACATTTTCTTCTGGTACTACATTTACTATTTAATTTTAAAATTAATTTCTGGATAATATTGAATAATACTAGTTGTATTAAACTGTGGCCTAATTCTTTCAGAAATAACAATCATTTATACCTTTCCCTTTTTGCTTATTCAAATTGGGATTAGTACCATTCCATATAATAAATGCATGTAGGGCAGAAGTATCGTGCACGTGATAAAATAGTGTTATCCAGAAGTACTAGCAAAATCGAACAGCAGCTAAAACGTGACTGAAAGATAGCCTCCCTTTGTGTACACGCAGTGTTTATTTTACGAAAACCGCATGACTTTTCCATACTAAATGGACAATTGGAAAATATAGCTTCCTTAACATTATTGAGGATGGCACGAAATTTTTTAGCAAGGTACGTGAATTTTGCTCGAATTAAAATTGACAGGAATGGTACCAGTGTAACGCAAAAACACGATTAAATAAAATTTTTACTAAAGCAATACATTTTTCGAGTATTTTTTAGTAAAAGTCAATAAAATTTCAATTAACCCATTCGCGACTGCAATGCCAATCGTTAATATTGCTCTGCTGAACAATATGTGTATATATTTGTTGATCCATTTCGTGGCCCATTTCCAATGTTAGACATTTTCGATAGTTTCGTGGAAGTCGAATGTATCCGATGCTAGGCGCGGAATTATTAAATAGGATCATGGATTAAAGGAACGCTCACATTTACGAGCAACGCGAATGAATAATTTCTTATTACTATGCTAGGTGATTCGCGATGTTATCTGTGCGATTTTCATGGAAAGCTTAAGAATACAAGCTGGTAAATTGTTTTATAAGAAGTATACTCGGTGCAGAAAGTGATGTCTTATGCAGGAAAGGCCATTATTCTTCAGGCAAAGATGTTATTCGAGATTTTAACCTCTTTGTTTTATGGAACGCTAGATAGAGACTATATTTTTTTATCTCTTAAGGAAACAGCTGCTTTTAAGACGAATCCAGGCGATATGTTACATGCCTATAAATGTGGTAATTTCGGAAAGGCGTATTATGTTTCAGTGTTCCGTCACGATAGATGTTCGTGATTTTATCCCTAACTTGTCTAACGTAATTAATTTTATACTCATAGTTATCCATTGCTTGCAAAAGGATTTTACACTGAGCGTATATTTTTCTCTTTTCTCTACTTTTTTTTCCCTCTGTAACAGTGAAATGTGTCAAACACATTTTCATGAATTTAGCGCAACAAAGACAACGAGGAAATATTCGCATAAACGTCCGTTCTGTTTAACTTTGTTCCGGAGTTACAAGTGTTTTTAATGTTTCAATAATTCTCGTTTCAAACTGAAATAGCGTAACTACTTTCGCCCCCTTTCTCCCGCGAAGATAAGTGATAAATATGCGCATCGTAAAAATGTCTATCGAAAACAGGGTCAGGCAGAATAATCATTTGTACAAACTTTTGCTTTCTCATCATTTTTGTACACTCAGTTCACCTCTGTGCGAAGTAAATACATTTTACAGATCGCCTCTGTGCACTTGCGATCTTAATTTTCTTTGCAGGAACAGTCACGTTACACGCTCTCTTTAAAAGTGATTTCATGAGACAAAAAGACACCGGGTTTTGCATTGAAAAAAAACCTATCGCATCATGTGCCGAAAATTTTAACTTTCTATAACGCCATGTGACTTAAAAGTTGTACTATATTTTACACATCTCGTTTAATTTGTTTATTGTTATAATATTGAAACGTTGTACTATTACATTATTATCAGTAGATTTCTTTGTATCGATGATTAATTCTTGCTCTTTAACATTTACACAAGTAATTCTTCTTCTCGTAAGCACTTTTAGAGGGTTATAGAGGGTTAATTAACTAATGTTGTAAATTCCTATGGGATTCGTAACCATACAATTTCGTACAACAATTTTTAAGGATGCGAATGTACACAGATTTCTCTTACAAGAAGAAAGTGATTTAATCATGATCTGAAGCTATCTATAATGTATGCCACAAACACAACTACTGCAATTTTATTTGCACTTTCCCTTCGAAATTATTTTTCACATATTTATATAAATTGAACATTCTTAATGATTTCTTTTATACCTCTCTTCTTCAACATTTACGAGATATACTGAATTTAACGCTAGAAATAGTAGTCGTTTCACTTAACCCTCTCACTATAAATGTCGTATACATATATACTTTCTGTAAAAATGGTCATTCATCTACGAAAAGCGTACACATGTACCCATTCAATACATATAATTTATTAATTTATTTTTTCATTTCTCTTAAGAAATTCAAGAAATACCAGAAATACCAAACACCCTAGACATTTAACTATCTTGGAACAATTGATTTTCAATTATGAGTCTTTTCATTTTTATATCAATTTCGAATAATATTTCTTTCGATCAGAATATAGAGAGTACTTTTCATCTGAAGCATATCACAGCGAAAGTGTTAAAATTCTCATTTACCTAACTTAATCTATCACAATAGTGTCTAAACAAAACCAAACATCACGTAACTCAGCAGCTGAATTAATCTTAGCTTTGAATAATAACTTTTTCATCTAGTACACAACGAGCATTTTTCGTTTAAAGAATACTGTAGCGGAAGTGTTAAAAACCTAACTTACTTAACCTAACCAACTCAAATTATGTTTAAACGAAATCAAGCATCATGTAACTTAGCAGCTAAATTAATCTGCTGGAACGTGATCAACGAATTCCCAGCAGAGAGGAGTAGTAAAATAAAGAAGCAAGCTAAACTAAACTGTAGACACTAAGTTGACTAATCCAGAACTTCTTGACAAGCAGTTCTAAATCTACTAGGGTACGGATCGACCAACGATAAACTTCACTTGGTTATGTCGTGATCGAAGGTGGTTGTAGAATGGCTTACTCTCATCGTCGAGCTTACTTGTACACGCGGGTATGCGGATCGGTAGTTAGCGTGGCTTATTCTAAAGGTGGCCGAGGGTGGATGAGGATGCGTCTTGCGTGAGTTAGGGTTGACCGAACTGAATAATGCATCAGGCTGTCTCTGACCTGTTCCCCGTATTCTCACTACCTACGCACGTATGAACTCCTGTGCCTGCACACACGTGCACGTTCATCGTACCACGTGTGCATTCTTGCCTCTGTTTGCTCGGCAATTTCGTATACACGCTCGTTCCGGCCTTCTCCCCCTCTCTCTTTTCTCTTTTTCTTTCTCTTTCTCTTCTACATCCTGTGTTCCAGCTTCGTACTGCGGAACAGGCTGTACTATATTTTACGACTTCGTTAAGTCGATGAAAAACGTCGATGGTTTTCTCTCTTCACTTTCGATTTGTTGTACATATTTGTTGACGAGGAGAATATGTTTGATCCGTGTAATTTCGAATTTTTTTTGTATTTTGTGTTTTAGTTGAATTTGATAGAATTGTGTAGCGTTGATTGTGTAATTGCTAAGTTAGGAAGTATAATTTCAGATTTAAGATTTAATTAAAATTTATATGGTTTAATTCTTGACCCCTCAACGACGGAGACTGAGTCGTAATTTCCTTCCATGCGCACAGGGAATTATATTTTAATATCCGTGCTATATTTACTTCTGTTTATAAATGTGAACATTTAATACACCGTACACGACATAGTAAAAGTATTCTATTTGATTTTATTTTTTTACTAACTGTGTTGAAATATCAATTAAATTATTTCTTACTGAAACATACAAAAACAGACTTAAAAAGATAATAATTCATTCATATGACATAGTTGAAAACAATTATTTATGTCTAAACCAACATCACATTCTCTGTAATGATATACTAACGCCTTCTTTTCGTATTAGATGTTTATTTAACATTAATTTGAAAAAAATGATAAAGAAAGTGAGTATAGATATGTAAGGAAATGACAGGATGTTGTATATATGACGCATGGAGATTGTTCATGGTTTAAGAATGAATCGTACATAATCTAATAAAGAAGAATCTTGTTTATATTACAAAAAATTTGAATTTTATTTTTGACTTCATTTAGAATAAAATTTTAACAAGTTTTTTTTTTATAGGGAATAATGACTTGCATCGATTAATAAAATAGAGTGGATCTTAACATGTCCCCTACGTTTCCACGGACGCAAAAACTACTGATATCAAATTATATCCCTCCCTGAAACAATTTAACTTTTGTTCGAAACATTTTCCGGTATTATGAATAGTTTCGGAGATATTCGCTGAGACTGATTTAAATACGACACCCGGTATATAAGAGCGTAAGTATTTAGTTAACTATTTTCTGCACTTAGTATATTATTCACACTGCACTTTTGTGCATTTCAAGTAAATACTCAATCTTTAACATTAATGTTAGCAATTAGTCGTATCATCTGGAGAATAGGAATCAAATCAAGCATATTATCCATATTTAATAATGATATAGTATCTTATATAGTATATTAACATACATACATACATACATACATATATATATATATATATATATATATATATATATATATATATATATATATATATAGAGAGAGAGAGAGAATATATATAGAGAAGATCCACAAGGATCTTCACCAGTGAAATTTACTCTCTCAGTGTAACCATCGTCCAAGTCCGTGATAATGACATTTTACTTATGGCATTCTATTTGACCATCATATATGTAGATATTCTTATCTCGTAAAAAATTTCTGAGTTTTTATTTACTATTTCAAAATCTAATTTTATACTTGAAATACATATTTAATTCTTTCGTAAAAGTCTGAAACATTCAGAAAACAAGAAAAAAATTCGAAGCGATTATCAGCGTCTACGTCGTTGGAAATTAGCCTAAACAAGTTTAGAACAAAGTGACAAACTCACTCTTTACAAAATCTAAATTATGAAAATTCTCATTAATGAATAACGAATAGTCTCTGCAAGTAATTAGACCAGTTAAATGCTGCTCTGACCGAATACATTTAGATGTTACGGTGTAATCTATAAAACCTTCTAAATAGTAACATATTGACGTCTTCTGGAATCGTACAGATTTAGTTTTAATGTACTTATTTTGGAGAACTGTGTTTTCCACATAAAGAATAACAATGACCTTGAAAAAAAACAAGAAAAAATAACTTGACAACAAAATTCTTTTTCCAAATTATTTATCGTTTCAAATCATCAATATTTTGTCACAAATATTTTCTATATTATAAAAGAAAAAGGAAATACAGTGACGAGCAAAAGTGTAAACACAGTCCACTAGTTTTGTATAAAAGGCGATAATACGGCTAATTTTTTAATTTATCGGTATGGTTTAGGTAATAATAATTACAAGGTGAATCTAATTAACAAAACGTAACAGTTTATTTTCATTAATATTAATGATATATGGAATATTTTACAAAAATAGGAATTTGGAATAATGTTTACAGTTTTGCACGTTTCGTCAAAAGCGGATTGAATAGCAAATGTTTCGAAGTTATCATGGAAACTGTCAACAAAAACTGATAGTTGACGATCGCAGTCAACCATACAACGGTCTTGCTTATAGTTTATCTCCAGTTTGCTAACTTTTTAACACGTTTAATCCGTAATGAAGCCACTTACAGAAGATAAAAAGAATAATATCATTTCATTATGTGATAAAGGTTTATCATTGCGGCAAATTGCAGAGAAGTGTGGTGTCAGTCATACAATAGTTGCAGGAATAAAAAAGACCTATAGTAGTGCATCGATTTGTTCAAGAAACGGTAGACCACGACTTATTTCAGATAGAGCGGCACGTGAAATTGCACATCGTATTCGGTTTGAAAGTCACAAAACACCAAAAACCGCCGCTCAAGAAGTTGGAGTAAGTGCTAGTGAATGGACCATTCGTCGCTCTTTAAAGAAAATTGGTTTAAAAGCGAAAGAAAAGAAACGCAAACCAGCTCTTTCAGACAAAAATATTAAATTACGAAAAAAATTTGTTAAGTACAAAGAATGGACGACAGAAGATTGGAAAAGAGTTATATGGTCTGACGAAACAAAAATTAACAGATTCGAATCCGACGGAAGATCCTGGTACTGGACTTCGTCCGAAAATATTGACCAAACAAATGGTATAAAACAAACTATGAAGTTCGGGGGTGGTTCAATTATGTGTTGGGGTTGCTTTACTCACAAGGGTGTTGGTCCCTTATGTCGAATCGAAGGTATCATGTGCAAAGAGCATTATTTAAACATTTTACAAAATAATTTACCTTCTGTTGTTAATTCTGTTGGATTTGATGAACGCGAAGTAGTATTTCAACAAGACGGGGACCCTAAGCATACTGCAAAAGTAGTAAGAACCTGGTTACAAAATCAGAAGTTTTCTGTAATGAAATGACCGGCACAAAGTCCGGATATGAATCCGATCGAGAATTTGTGGTCCATTGTGAAAAGAAGGCTGGCAAAGTATGATAATCCACCTTCAGGGGTTCATGAGCTATGGAACCGAAAATAACAGGAATGGTATAATATCGAACCAGAAATTATTAAAAATTTAATAGATAGTATGCCACGTAGATTCGAAGCAATACGAAAAAATAAAGGAAAATGGACAAAATATTAATTTTCAAACCTTAGTTCGACGAGCATAATTAAAGTGCAAAACTGTAAACATTGTTCCAAGTTCCTATTCTTCTAAAATATTCCATATATAGTTAATATTAATGAAAATAAACTGCTACGTTTTATTAATCAGATTTACCTTGTAATTATTATTACCTAACCCATACCGAAAAATTGGAAAATTAGCCGTAATATCGCCCTTAGCAGCGGTTGCTAGCTGTCTGCCATCAGCCGATGCACAACGTAACCATAAGCTAACGATTTACCTTTATCGAACTCAGAATACTACATTATAGCATCTCTTTGGATTTGTCTTAGTACCAGCTGTTACTTTCTGATCAAAAAAATATAGCATTCTATCTAAGAAAATTAGATTGACCTTCAGATTTCCTCTACTACTCCACCCACAAGAAAATAATTATTACTACATGATGTAGCCCGTCCTACCAAACAATTTTTGTACGAACACATTTTTAATAACTACAACTCCTTCCGAGATATCCTGCTTTACTCACTTAACCGGGACACCCTGTATGTATATTATATGATTAATAAAAAGACGGTAGAAATTGTTAAGAAGTAATGGTAACAATTTCTACAATTTTGCTTCTGAAATTCAAAATCCGTCAAATTGACAAGTCCTGTAAATCTAATGTTAACCATTTTTAACTTGAAATGCGTCCCTAGCGCAGTAATAGAAAACACGAGATATCACGTGGTCCGTTCGTAACGTGTTAAAATACATAAGAAATTGAGAAAAAAAATCGGAAATGCTTTTACAAATAACTGAAAAAATTATTTAAAAAAATAACAGTGTTGTCAAAATAAAAGACACTTACTCTGTATATACATATGAGCATCTGTAGTATCAACAAACTTCAGTCCTAAGATCCTTTAGCCTTTACTCACCTGAAACAGAAATGAGGAAAACATACTTAACTTGGTGCATGAGGTAATAGCAAGACGGTTCGCGAGCCGATAATTAAACCTACGGAAACAGCTGTCTATTAATTGAGTTTGATCGAAGCTGTAGATTCTTCTTCAGTTTTCTCTTAATTAAATGTGCCAAGGAGTTTTGGCTTTTAGCCCGGCAGACGTAACAGAATCTCTGACTGGAAACCAAGGATATTTTGCTTTTAATTAAACGCGAAGGAAAAGATATTCATTCTGGCGAAGAAAAAAAACAAAGGAAAGAAGAAGAAAAATAGGGGCGGGGAGGAGAGTGGAAAGTTTATATTTCTACTAGTACATTCGGAACTGTAGTTCAGTGATTCCTTTGTCTAGATTCTAGATATTCTCATTTCTTATTCCTACAGGTTTCATCTGGATTATGGATTACGTACGTAGACGTCAAGCACTCTCATTTTCGTTCTCTTCGTCAGTTCAAACTTGTCGCACAGTTATGAAGCATCGTCTGAAGGGCAATTTTGTCGCTAGGACGGCTATATCTTTGCACCCACTCCCCATCGTAGCCTTTTACACTTTTTCTTCTTCTCCAAGTGGAGAGAAGAACATATGGACAGAAAAACATATAGACAATATCTCAGATTGGTCGCAGAACGTTCATTCGTCTTGAGACGTTTATGTAGGCTTGAATATTTGAGATGTGACGATAGCAGTGATTATAGGAATAGATCTCTTTGTTCATGAAGAAGAACTACATTTAATAAAATTAGCAGAATACGAAGTATAATGTAAATCGAAGCTCATACTATCAATGATATCAATGATAGGATTGTAATTTATAGGGTTATCTGATTCACATACCTACATATTTCTTTTTAATAAAATATAAACTGTTTGAAAGTTTTTGAAGTTGCTTGTTTTTTATTGAAAGTATGATCCATTACAAATATAAGTTCATTATTGATAACCGTTGTATATGGATGACCATCTATTAATAAATACTTTATTTCCTATAGAAAGTATTTATAAATACACTTGGGTCCCTTTTTATACGGTTTCATAGTTATACGAACCAGCCCCTCTCACTGCAAATATAATATGAGAATGTCTTCATCTTTGCAATAAATTGGAAAATCATTTTCTTGTTAATGACACAAATTCTAAACGAGCCTTCAAATTTCAGGCGAGTTGAAGAATTATACGTTTAAATACCACGAATTATTATTAAAAAATTAGTAAAGTCATCATCGCGAGTTTCTGTTACTAATTACATTGTTAAAAAAGAAAGTGGCAATACAGAACTAGAATGAGGTGAATTGTAATTTTGTTTGTGAAAAGTCATTTCTTTTACCGTGCAGATCTAATGCGGAGACCATCCTTTCTAGTGATGAAAGTAACTTGGCATCAGTTCGCAAATGGTGTCAAACATTGTCAGATAGCAACAATAATTCTGTTGAAAATATGTAAAAAGAATTATTACTTTTTGATGAAATCAAATTAATAAAGTTTAAAAATAAATTTATTCTAAGTAACATATCAATTTTTTCAGATTTTCGAAGGAATTTGTTAGGTATTCTTATTTTCTTGAATTTCTATAAAATTTTTTATACGATTTTGGGGCCATTTTAATTCATTGCTTTGGTTTTATACGATTTTAGAAAATTATGAAACGCATGCCTAATTTTTCAACGTAAGTTAAGTCTCTTTTGAGTGACTTTTTTTTATATACGGTATTCTGTGGAACGTATCTACCGCATCAAAAGCCACTCGGCTGTACACATTAAATTTAGATAGTAAGAATTATTATTTCGTTTATATAATGTATTTGAAAAAAAAATTCATTTATATTGAAGGAATATTATGCTGGTAAAACGCACGCAGGTACGTAACTGTATAACTTAGTAAAGAGGGAAGTGGTTAAGAGGTATAATATTTAATAATAAACTTCGAAATTTCACTTCTTCATTGTCATATAAAAAAATTATTCCACGTTTGACAAACTTCATTTTAAATAAACACGTTATCTTCATTTCTTTTTCTTCCTTAATATCAAACGTCATTTCATTAATTTTTGAGCGCTTCGCCTGCGTCGGATTTTACCGTTCCGCCAGCAGAAGTTCTCCCAACGTTCAATTAGTTAAAATGTATTTCCGAGTGTTCCGTAATTCGACGATTCCACAGAATACGCGATATTGCCTTAACTACTCTCGTTACTTTGCACTTGCGACTCTCGCTGGAAACACGTCCAGTCGAGATTAGAGGAACTGCGGTTCAATTACTATGAGCAAGAGCTTATCTTCGCTGGAGAGTTTGTCTCTTGCAGGCGGCTTAAGGGAAGCTTGACAAGCAACTCCTATCGGCATTGTATCTAGCTGTGTAGTGGTCCTTATTTCAGAATTCCCGTCAACTTTTCTCAACCTCCACGGCACACTTCTCTCGTTCACGATCCTTTTCCAGCGAATCTTAAATCAATTATGTACTTTTCCCTCGATTTGCTGTTGGATTGGAAATTTAAAATGTGTTTAGAGGATCAGGAGAGAGGAATCGCGAGACTGAGTGGAAATTCAGTTATTACGATTGGTTCATCTGATTTCTTTTCATTCAAACACGATTTCTGCTTAAGCAGATGGCCCAAATTAAAAGGAAGATTCAGTTAGTGAATTTTTCAGGATGCAAATATGTTACTATGAAAATATTAAATTTATTAAATCATTCATTAAAATATTTTAGTTCTTGTCTTGACGATTTTAGGTGAAATTTAATTCTTACTCCGTACACATATTTTCAGCAGTTCTAAACTGTAAGTATGTAAATCCATCAATAGGTAAAAAAATCTTTAAAAAATATGAAAAGAATTGATACAACTTCTTTAAAATATATTACATAAAATTTCACTACCTAAGAGCTTACTTTTAAAAGAAGCAACGAAAGTCCGTTACTTATTATTTTTCGTAAAGTTAATACCTTTGAAACTAGCTCATACAAAATTGACCTATGTTTATGGAGTAAGCGTTAACATATTTTAATATTTAAGAATTCTTTACTCGTGAATACTTCTGTTGAAATAATCAGAATCACATTTGTTGCATCCCGTGCAGCACACAATTAGTAATAAGAATTTCACAGAAATTATAAGTCCCGCTTACAATCTATCGCTGTTTTATATAATTACCTCCATCCCACTAAGAAACGTTTACTTCACTTCGTAATTTTAAAATAATAACCTAAATTCGACTTCCAACTAACTCTCGACTCACTTAATCTAACCAGGTTTTTATGTACATGACTACATCATAATTAACACTTATACAGACGTCGCTGCGTCTTTTTAGACCCAGTAATCAAGTTTTTTTATTCACCCTTTTTCCCTATTTTCTAGAATATCAAGGTTTCTGGTATTTCTTATGCATTTTATAACTAATTATACTTTGTTGGTATTTTTAAAACAGGGGTTCTAAGTTAGTACCGTGTAGAGATGACTTGGCTAGGCACCCTTAGACTGAACAGCATAGGGGTAAGGTGAGTAGTTTGTTCGCCCCACTTAATTCACATTAGAAAACTTTACTCTTAAGTTCTTAGCAGTCACACTACATAGTAGTAAGATCTTTATATCTGTAAGAAATAGACAAACTCGAATTTTCAGATTGCTCTTATTTTGTTAAATATATTGTTACTGCTTTTTTACGATTATAGTAATTAATACTTATAGTGGAAGTAATTTAGCTTTAAATATGGGAAATATAGGTTTTTGTATATTTAGAATACAGTGAAAAGAAGAGCAGCACCTCCGAGGATGCGTAGGAATTATGAAAAGAAGATGAATTTTTATGTTCTATTAATAGTTAATATTACCTCGTCGTGATCTCTGATCACGGAAACTTCATTCATTGGAAACCGAGACTCAAGCTATTAGAAAATTAAACTTTCATAGAATAACATAGATTTTAGTAAAGAAGTGCATATTATTATGCTGGTCCTTCGAATAAATCACAGCTGGAATTTATACATCACGTGCAAATTCTTACAAGTCTGAATGACGACAGCCGATCACAAACCCTAGAAAACTGTTTCAAAACAAAATTAATTCAAGATTACGAACGTACATGCATCATAAAAAATGAATTAATACAAATTATCCAGTAATAATAACAAAACGAAAAAAAGAGAACTTGCATAACGAGAAGTAACACCTCGAGAAAACTTCAAAACGTTTATCTTAAACATCCCTGCTATGCGTTCACGGTGTTCTCGATCGAAAGAAAATGGGGAGCTGAATAATAACAAATCAAGGAGGGTGGCGACGAAGTATTTACGTCCCGATGACCGATTCATCGTTAGCTCATCCATTATGCAGATTCGCAGATCGGGGGATGGCGAAACTGCGTCAACCAAATGAATTTCACCGAGTGTAAAATAATCGCGGCAAGTTGGGCTGCGGCGTACAATGGATCACAAGCTTGTATAAAGCTACTTTCTAGCCACGAATGGATACATCCGTCGATCTCTGCTTTCCTCAAGGGAGAGAAGAAGGAAAGAGAAAAGCGGTCCTCTTGGAGAGTTTGCTGCCACGAAGATCCTGTTATTAATAGTCGTAAGCAGCGATAATTGCCATGGGGTATCTCGTTTATGTTATACGAGGTTACGCAATGCCCGTACCCCGTAGACTATGTTCCACGTTAATTATCGGTAACGATCGTAATTTCTCACTGAAAACGCAGAACGAACCCTCTTGCCGGTCGTTCCCGCGTGTCGTTTTACTCGGTTTACTCCGATTTCTCGGAGAACTCTGAACGACGTAATATACTCTTCCTTCGTCATCCTCCTCGCTGCTTTCTCTTTCCATTTTTTTCATCTTCCCTCGCTGCTGTCAATTTGACAATATCAACTTTCGTAAAGGAAACATATTTCCCTATTTACGATCGTTAACGTGGTTTTATTATCGGATAAGGATGGATAAAGGAATCGAGAGAAAAAAGAATTCTCCAAATGTGAATCTTGGTGAACGTACGCATGTAAGAACGAATATACTAAACATCGATTTTAGTAATGAAGTCGTATACAATTGTACGGTTATTACGTACAACGTTGTGTGAAATGTATGAAGATCCATTTTACGACCACTGAGGTCATTAATTAGCCTTTTACGATTGTGTGTTCTGTGTATAATAATTAAGAGATGGCAGATGGCTCTGGTGAACTGTGCATTAACAACTGTACTCTTGAGTGCTTATGGTTAGATGTAACAATGATAAATGAAATCTATGTTTTACGTAAAAAGTGATAAATATATTTTCACCCCCGACGATAAGTGTTTCTGAATATCTGAAAACTGAGCGTTGTACCAAACTATTCTATGGTACACCAGATCATTCCACTGGTATCAAACATTTCGGGAAACGGTTTCGCAAAATTCTCTATAAAATCGTCGCGTGACAAGTGTGACGAATTATATTTTTTAAACAAACGTTCCACCCTTTCGAGTTTCATTGTTACTCGTCCCTGATGCGAAACGCCACTTTTTTTTTTCCTTGCCATTATGCGAATGCTACGTAGGAATGTACACGCACGCACACACACGCGCGCGCGCGCGCGCACACACACATATATAAGCACACACATGTGTAAAGGCGATGTGTTTCGAGCGGATATATGAATCGTCCGTACTTTGCTTCGTACCCCGCTTCAACCCTCATGCATGTGTACATAAACTCCGCGCGGCTCGGGCTCAGCCGTGTATATTTTAGCGTCTGTGAATAATCAGCAATCAGCAGTAGCTGCGGCAATGGCGGCGGTAACAAATTGCACGTGTACACACACAAACTAGGCATGCAAATTCGAGAAGCGAGTCTCGACTTTGCCCGAATCCCAGCCTACGAGGATGTCCCTTTCGGGCTAACGAGTCATGAAACCGCTGCAGAGAATCGACGTATTGCTCTTCAGGGACGTAGAGAAATTCAGGGATGAATAAGCCTACTATCCCTCCCACACACCCTTTTGCTAAAGATCCTTGAATTTTCGTTATTTTGTATCTGACGTAGCAGCAAATTTTTGGACATATCTCTTCTTTTTTTCTCTCCCTTTTATCGTACAAGTCAAATTAAGATTTCAGTAAGAGAGAAATGATATGTCTGAGGTGAACTAGAGGAAATTTGAATCATCTTCAGATTGGAATATTTGTTGATTGAATGATCGTATACAGCTATGGGTAAAAGTTTCTGAACAGCGGAATTATCAAAAAGATTACCGACAGCGTTTTCCGTGTTTAATTGAATTTTACATATTTCTTTTAGAGTTATGAAGGAAAGAGTAATTACGTACAACAGAGAATTTAATGATCTGCAAGAATATATACTTTGTACATATGAATATGTACATATTTACGTCTGAATCGAGAAGACGTAGTGAGTTTAGCCAAAATCAATTTATTCGTCTTGTTCACTCGTTCTTTTCATTCTTTTTGGCTTGATTCCCTTAACTTACATTTTTCATTATTACTCTACCTGTATATTTACTGTTTTCTATCTATTTAATTCATCCTATTACACTATTTTCTATGTTCTACTGCTTTTTCTTCCTCAACTATCTGAGCCGGACTATTATGCTCTCAGTATATCCTTTGTTCTTACTCCTCAAACTATCTCTTTGCAATCCTTTATTAAGTACTATTGTACTATATGTGTGTAGCTTGAATTTTAAAAAATTTTAAAAACAAGAAAAAGTATGTTGGAGAAATCGAATGTTCTTCATTGTTGTAAATTTCAAGTAAATTAATTATGCATCTACATTTATATGGTTTCCAGTTACAGGAGGCATACCTACAGTCAAAGTCTGCACGGAAACTTGTAGGACACCCTGTATAGGAATAAGGGATTGACTTCACTCTGTGAAGGAAGTTTAGTTTGAGTAAAGTTACTTCGAAGTGTACGAATTTCGCGAATAATTATTCTCCAAACATTTGAATTACACAGGGTAATAGTTATATTTACTAGAATTTAATGCTACTGAAAATAATTATTTCTGTTCTTTGAATACAGTTGCAGTAATTACAAGGAAAGTAAATACTTCGATGAAACTTTAAATTTGAATGAATTGATATTTTAAAATGATTAGTTTGAATACCTAGCAATTCGATCTCTTTTTTCATAATTTGTCTTATATGAGCACTACGTTAAAGAATATTTTTAGTTACCTAATGAAAGTTTTGTTTCTGCCGACTGTTGTAGTCCATCGGTGACCCACGTAGCACGGGAAGTGTTAACTAAGAAAAAATAAATAAATGCTCTTTATTTCTCAATATGTTTGATCTTGTGTCGAGATAACTACCCAAAAAAAAATTATGAGATCTTAACTGAGAATTTCTTTGTCAATAATTGTGTAGTCCTCATTTAATACTTAGAAAAGACAATTTATTCAAATTCCTAGAAAATATTTTAAATATCTTCAACAGGAAACTAGGTCCAATCATATCAAAAATCATTTAAGGATTAATACTTTAAAAGCTGACTACTTATCGCTAAACGTTGAAACTATACTTCAATAAGCTCTATTTTAAAAATAACGAATGCAAAGAAAGACCACTGTAAATCTCGAAAGAAACGATTCTTTATTATAAATTAAGTTTTAGTTTAACTGTCATATTGTACTATTCATGTTTTCCTTCACTTACGCGAGTTTGAGTTACGAGCGGTATTATTAGCATTCAGTTATTCGATAGAAAATATGTCTATCCTCTTGAACAATTTTTCACATTGTTAATTTACACATTTTCTCATTGTTTAATTATTAACATAACGAATGCTGACACACTTATTAATCATAGATCTGAATTTTCTCTCACTTCTATTCGTTTCGCATGATTTGTTACTCAGTTACGAAGAAAAGGTTATTTTTTCTTTGTCAATGTTAGCTAATTCTTCCATTTTTCCTGAGTGAAATTAGAATGACGTGCATATCAGAAATTGGTCAATTACTAACTCCGTTGTTGTTGCGTCGTGGACTTGAACAAGCAATGTGCTCAACGGTCTTGGCGCAGTGTGCAATGCTGGATCGATGTTTGATGAAGATTGATCTGTTCACGTTTGCGATAGTTTTAAATATATTTACAAGTGGTCGAGTTATACACAGTATACGTCTAGTGTGTGGTTCTGAAACTCATAGTGTGTATGTTCCAGTGTATATCTTTTTGTGTATGTATGGTGTAGCTATATATATTCGTACCTGTTTGATATTTTTTCTCCGCGGTATGAATACATGCTTTTATGCAAAAAAGTGTAGTTTGTGTATTATGATTTTGATGAATAGTTAGAAAAGAACCCCTTGGTCGCTTCTACAGGCCGCTCACTCTGGAATTTCCTTGTTGATACGGTGGTGTTTATGTTCTGGTGGCAGAAAAGTCAGGCCCAACGAATAAACTGTTTTAATCGGACTCAATGCTGTGTACATGTGCCTGACTTTATGGTAAGTTCATTGTTTTTGAGTAAACGGGCATTAGAAAGGCACATGGAACGCAGAAACACAAAGTCTCTGCGATCGTAAAACCTTTCTGAGGCTAAATGTGATCTGACAAAAAGAATGTCTCTAACAAAACATCTTAAAAATAAAGATTCTCAAAAATAACAGAGATGATCGTCTGTATAATAATGTCAAATCCTAACAATTCGGTTTGCATCTATCATTAAAATTAATGATATATGAAATACAGAAGGGTTTCCAATTTAGAATCTTCGTTTATTTAATATGCGATTTGGTTGTCAATAGTCTTTTCCGATACTGAGGGCAAAACTTGTAGCTGTGCTACGTGAAACATTTACTCTAGCTTCTGATGACTTTTACTACTTCACTATATCGTGCCTCGGACTGTACCTAAGATTGCTTTGGCGAGTAACAATCACGATCGAGTGTCCAACACTTCAAAATGGAACATATAACGTGCAACATGCAACGGTCCGTCTGAGATTCACCGAGATCGTTTCTTATTTGGCCGTGGGTTTACCATGGGCCAGCTACATTTTTAACAGGCTCGTACTCTCGCATCAAGCCACAAATATAATTGGTGATCCTATCGTAGATGTCTCGTATATGAATCGTGGGCTTTGAATGAAATGCGTTCCTCCAGCTTGAGGAATACAGCTTTGGATCTGTTCACATCGTAGGCGTTGATCGGCCCTTTGCGTTAATCTGATTTCGAGAGTCGTAGACTAAGATGAAGCGCTGTGTATACATATGCATATATACTACTTAATTGTGTTCTTGGTGTTTATGCCTGTTCGTAGATAAAACCATTCGATACTACTTGTAAGTCTCGTTTATGTTCGATGATCAACGGGAGAAAAATAAACGTGGAACTCGCACGTGAAACTTTCAACGATGTTTCAGGAGTATTTCGTGAAAGCACGTGGGTTTTATTGTAACGTTTACGGTTAGAACATCTCCCTTTCTTGTGTGCCTCTAACTGAATCGTCAGATGGTAATCTACAGGGGATTACTCGAACTTCGAGGACGTATATTTGATCGTACTTGGAGGACTGTTATCTATGCAACGAGATCTGAGTGATCAGATAGCCAAAGTTATCGTCGTAAGAGCTATTGCCCGACGATTGTTTCACAGCATAGTCTGAATAGTTTTCTTGGAACGCTGGTAATTTCTGTCGGGTATAGTTCGGTTAGCCGCTATCTGCGAGCGCCACATTTTTCAAAGCAGTTTTATGGAGTTATAGGAAGTTAAGAACTGAATTCCAGTTGCAACAGAGAATTGTTGGTACACGTGCAAGTGTAACGGAAAAGGATTATGTCTTCTGATCGAAGGAACGGTACTACTTTCGCATTATTTCATCGAATGTTTTTGTCACAGCGAGATTTAGAATGATAAAGGATAATTTTTTGAAGCAAGTAGAATAATCAGAGAAAGTACGGGAAAGTAGGATCATTTCGAATCTGAAATAGGTTATCCATATTTGCAAAGTGATTTATATTATTTAGTGCTAGTAGAAATGGGAGAAAGTAAGTAAATAGAATCCTGTTAGATAGCATCAAATCTTTTTCTAAGCACAGAATTATATTTAACCCTTTGCGTTCCACTGACGCCGCTATAAAAGGATTCATAATATGAACCATAAGATCATTAAACTTTTATTTATATTGAAATAAAGCAAATTAAAGAAATAAATTTACGAATGCGTAATTTTTTCTCTTCAAAACGAAGCTTCTGATGTTCCAAAGTTTAATTCCTAAAGTGTATCGGAGTAAATCGATCATATAAGAAAATGCTTGGAGCATAAAGGATCGAAGATTTCGAACAGCTTTTTTACAAATTTAAAATTAGTTTCACAAGGATTAATAATATTTGAGTGTATTTTAGTAGATTTCAGTACTAAATAGAGTTACTCAGATTCACCTAAGATTGTGAAAACAATTATAGGAATTTATCATACATTTAGAAAAATTATTCGAATTTTATGGCTTCAGTGGGTCACAGAAGTATTCGCACCCACTTCAAAATAAAATAAGTTTTTACTTCAGGGGGTATGAATACTTCTTTAACTCACTGTAGTAGAAAATTGTGTATTTATTTGTATCAAGAACCATAGAAATTATAGATAGACAAATATGTGAGAGTATTTGAATTATTGCAATCCTACAGATATCTAACAAATTCATCGAACTTTTACTCGATAGTTTACTTAGAAAGTAATAAATAATAATAAAAATAATTTCACGTAATCACTTCGTTTATCCCACCACAAAATGTCTGCCTGCAATTTTGGCAAGTGACAAAGTCACGAGATCGGTTCGAACTGTACTCAAAGGTGATTTCGATTCGCGGAAATCTCATTCTCAAAGTGGTACAAGAGACAACTTAGTTCCCGGCCCCCTGAATTTTGTGCCAAGTCCATCGTTCCACGATTATCTACGTTGGAGAAAGGTTATTTCGGTTAATTCGAAGATGAAGTCTGACTTTCCCCTTTCTTCCGTTCGTCTTCGAACCACCATAGAAAGGTTGCAAAGTCTGAGGTGGTTGTACCGTGTTATTTCGCAGGTTCGAGAGAGTCTGCTTTCCTCTTCCGTTTTCTCCCTCTTTGTCGCCCTCTTGCTCGCACTTGCCGTGCTGTAGGTGCAGCTGTAGATGTTCTCAGGACGCGGAAGACGCGGAAGAGGAGCGACATGAGGGGACAACGAAATTGAAATGGCGAAAGCGGATCACAGAATAGGTTGGCTTAACAGGGGTGGTGCTGAAGCAGGTCGCCAGACGAGGGGGCTAATCCGTACAGCTACATCACTGTGCAACGGATCGTGTACAAGCGCCTCCTGCAGTTCAAAATTAATTTTAAATTTTAACATCTACCGCCTACTGATCAATATTGACCGCAAAAACATTCTATCGTGGCAAAATATTGGTGGCTATGATTCAACTTGAGTAACGGGTGTACGTTGGAATTAACTGTAGAAAAAATAAATGTTGTATCAGTACAAAAGCTATTTTTGGTCTTTCATTTTTTCTATGTTACAATTTTTTATTCATTTCATTTCATCCAATCGTATCATTTCATTAGAAGATTTGGGCTATTTAGACGAGAAGACAATTTTGGGATGCATACATTTTTGAATATATGAGTATCTGTATATTTTTATTTCTTTATTGAACTTTTCATCAAATCGATTACTAGTTTGTTATATTAGTTTGTTAAATACGTCACTATTATTAGTTTGCAGGTAGGAGATTGTATTATCTCAAACACAATAACGACACTTAAATGACAATAATAATGGCACTAATATCTCTGTTGCGTCCTCCTAGCGTAACGAGACCTAGAGTTGGCGGATTACAGTTAAAAAACAGAAAACCTTTGCTAGCCACATTTGACCACTAGACCGACGTGTTGCATGCATAGTAATAGCCATGAACTCCCCTCTAAGTAACCTATGCCCGCGGTTGCAAAAGCTTTTACAACTTCAAATTGTTTAAAGCACCATCACCATAGCCAACAACAATTCCCTTCCCCGTTAGTCAATCACTTCCAACCATGTAAGCAATAGACAAATCAGTTACGCAATAGATAAACCCCATCACATACCATATCTACCAATCACAATATAAACTATTTCATAAAAGAGCGAGCACAATCAAATATAAACAGTATCAAATAATCACACGAAGAACACAAGTAAGGTATCCACAGAGCACAACAGAGATTACGAAAGGTAAAATTACTAAAAATGTACTCACATCACAAAGAGTGCAAGATTTAGTACAACACGCCACAATACATACTGCCTCGTACCGAAACATTTCTTTCAATTTCTTTCTAAAGTGTTTCTTTCTACTCTTAGAAAGCCCATAACCAAACAACCAACTAGATATTGTTCTTTTGTGCGGGATTAATTATTCTTTTTAATTTGATTACGCGAATTAGTCTACCCCGCCCATGCGATGAGTATGCGGTCAGTGCCAACGATACAAGCTTAGGTTGTAAATGTTGGCTTCGACAGGGTCGCACCGCGAGAATTTTATGTTCTCTGTGACCTGTTACGGAGACAAAGAGTATTTGTAGATGTAAGTGGATTAAGGATATCAGTGATTGAATGTGTTTGTTGAATGTTACAGAATATAATGAAGTATCGGGTGGAATTCGGTGTTCGCACCTCGCATAAGGACGGATACTCCGGAGTCTTGAATAAGTTGTTCTTTTTTACGAAGGGATTTCTAGACTAGTTCCAACTGGCTCCCTTACAAGTTTCCAAGACGTGAAAAATTCGGGGAGAAAGTTGGTTTACCTAATTGGTGGAGATTTGAGCCAATGAAACAATTAGTATTTTGGCACCAACCTATTCCGTGCGCCTTTAGCACGGTCCGTGCGGACTAGGAGGTACGTATGGAGGTGGTAACAGAGTGTCTTCAAGTGTTTGGCACGTCATGGAATTTCCACCAGGCTTAGACCACGGGGCATGACCTGTGGTTGTCCAGGCCCGGTTTCGAGGCCCTTTGGAAATTCATGTTTATGACACATTCAGATTATAGAAAAAAATGAGGAAATGTACAATTTAGAAGCTTAAAGATAAAGTGATTCTCAAAAATAGCCGTACTAGCTTGCATGTCATAAACGTACTAGCAATATGCGTGCCGAATATTGTCCTTGTGCAAATTGTCAGCCATCTTCAGAACCGGTGATAGAAATGATTCTATTTTTATTGAGAAGGAGGGCTGCTTCTACGAGCCCGTTGCGGAACTGATACAATTTTACAATCCTTTGTACCAATTCCCTAATTACTAAACTAGCTTTTCCTTTTTCTTACAGGCAATCTCCTTTTCTGTCACGTTTTTTCAAAAATTAAACACGTAATCCTTCCAATACCCCTTTCACCCTCTCTCCATCTGTTTTAGAAACATTCTACAATACCTGAATTTTTACACTTTCCTACTCCTTCAGCCTCTCAAAATTAATACCGCCGTCAACATCTCAAGTCCTTGTCCTCTTCAAATTTTCTAGCCAGTCTTGTTCCGAACGCCGACAAATAGACAACCAAGCTTTGAAACAGATCGATCATTGTACGATAAACCAAGTCAGCATCTGTTAACGAAGTCGTTCACAAACATTTAACAAGGACAGTCTTTTCTAAATCTTCCGACGACCGTCCGAGACAGTCTACCTCAATAGTATCTAAAGTCCACAGACTTCAACATATTCATACATTCGAAATCTTAGTCTAACGTTCAGGACAACATTTAACTATTCCCTTCCTTCTCATTTAAAGCAATTACCTAAGATTATATTATAAAGGTGATAGTGATAGACGCGAATTCGAAACGAAAAAGCGCATGAGCTACAGCAGATGCAACCCAATCAAATCCGCCTTCCTTTGCTTAGTCAACTTCTTATACATAGATGCATGGTACACTCCATTACAGAAGCGCTGCTGTTTTTTATAATATAATTGCCTTGTTTCTATCAGTAGGTGCTCATGACAAACGGAAAAAGGAGCAAAACGGTACCTGGTGTACCAGGCATTAGCACGTAAATAAGTATGCAACGAAAGGCAAAAATGGCGGGGAGAGGGAGTGAAGGTAAAGAGCCGAAGGAATTTTTACCGCAAGCTTTTCCCTTTACCTTATACGAACCCCTCCTATTTCTTCCTCGTTCTCTCTCCACACGAGGCAGACGACTCTGCTCGTTACATATTTTTCCATTGAACAAGTTCCACGAAGTTCGTCGATGATTTGAAGGAACAAGCGGCTGCAGAAGCGACGTGAACGAAATAGGCGAAGAAAAGAGCGGAAGAAAGGATTGAAGGGAGGAGAATAGTATCACGGTAGGGGAAAAAGGGAGAAGGCGAGAGAAACAGAAAGCGCTAGATTGCTCGAACAGTTTTAAAGCGTGGAGTGTAGCAAGGGGGGTGGCTGAGAAGCGACGTCGCTGTTCGAAGAGGACGAAAACCGGAAAAAACCACCTGACGTTGAGAAAGACGGGATTCCTCGCGAAGCTTTCTTCTTCGTCATATTTTCTACTTTATTTTTTTCCCGTCATTCGTCTCTAACCCTTCTTTTCTCTCTGACTCCCTGCTTGCCTCACATATGTGCACATAGATTAATATAGACAGATATATGAGAGTAGTAGGCAGAGGAGTAGTAGAGAGGAGAAGGGTAGAGGAGAGAAACTTTCGGGTTCCAGTATCAAGGCAGCCTCTCTATAAGCAAGTGCAGCGTGCCAGCCAGCGAGTCAGGCAGAGTCGGTGCAACGACTACATCGTATTTATTTCAGCTCCTAATGAGTTTGCAGGGCGCTTCGCGTACGCACACCTAAATGCTTTTGCGCCAAGATGAAAACGCGCGCATTTATGGCAGACTGACTGGTTGGCTGGTTCGCCCGCAGTTACCAAGGGATGGGAAACGGTCTAAAGCTATCGCTACGCGGAAGGAATCGGTGCATACGTTGCCTTTTCGGCGTTTTCTACGTTGAAGTTTCTCTTTTCCATGCTCTGGTCCAAGTACCGTCTACACTTCGAGTTAAGGGGGTTGGCGGCCCGACCAGACATTTCACCCTCGTTTCCACCCGCCACTTTCTCTCTCCTAACCTCCCTTCCTTCTCTCTCTTTCTCTCTCTCTCTCTGTTCCCCCCTCTTTTTCTTTCTCCCACGTGCTACTTCTTGTTCTGCTTCTGGTACGTTTCTCTATCTCTGTCTGTTTCACTGAGAGAAAACCGTCTACATCCATTTCTTTTCCCACCGCTTCTCGTGTCTCCCTCAGATTTTTCTGTTCCTTCTTTTTGCAGTGCTTTAAACACAGGAAGAAACGAGGCTGTTAAAATGTTCCGCTATGCACAATTTATTATAGGCTGCGAATGGTAAGCGCGCCGGCTCTCGTTTCAAAGTCAAGGGAAAAAAGGAACGCGGCTTAATATTTTCTGTGCTGGAGAACCGCGAAATGCGGCTGCCAGCGTCTTCCAAGAAAAGGACCCTTTTTCTCCTTCTATTTTCCTACGCCTTTCCGTTTCAACCCGGCTTTCTTTCTCTCTTTATACCTTTTGCCCATTTTCTTTCCTCCTCATCGTTTTTTTTCTTTTCTTTTTTCTTTTTTTTTTCTTTTTTGCTCCTTTTCCTTTTCACGCTCGCCCCGCATCGAGGACAGGGGTAAACTAAATTACGAAGCTGCGATGAAATATTTTTCCTTTCCCCGTCCGCGTCTGTGCCAGCCCCGTCCAAAGGAAATCGAAAGGCAACGATAACGTCCTTTATCCTTAAATATGTATGAGAATCATTTCTGCTCGTCGCTGTTTCGTCTCGATTAACGAGAACTATTAATGTTCCGTATTTAAGACCGTGAAAATTTCCCTTGCCTCGGGCCTTTCGACGTTTTATTCTTACTTCATTGGATCCGAGAATATTCAATGATATATCGATGGCTGTTAATTAATATTTGTTAAATACTAATAATATAAAAACGAATTGATGCCAAGTGTATTATATAGAAATGTTACTTTTAGCTTATTTATCTATGTTTGTTCGATGTTAAATTGTCATTAAGGTTGACAAGAAATTGTTATGATTTTAAAATACAAGAGCCTCCCATATCCGAATACTCGTTATACGAATGTTCTATTATCCGAACAGGGTGTTTCTTAGCAGCAGATGCTTTCTTCAGTTGCAAATATGTGGTACACGTAAAATGTATACCTTCCTTTTTACTATCAAACGTATTTTGATCAGAATAATGCTAGTATGAAACTAACAGCGGTGCATTTGAAAAAAGATTCGAATGGTTTGAGAGATAGAAAGGATGTACGTAAGTAGGTAATTTTATGGAGTTGCTTATATTGACAAATTTATGTACTTTGGTCGCAAAAAAGATATGGGATATCTATTTGTTACAATCAGTTATTATATAGGTATGTTACTCATAAATTATATCAATATATTACGTATCTATTATTATTTATTATTATCAATTACTATTACCAATTAATATTAATATTATTAAAAGATATCATAATAGTGTATAAATATTTTTGTTACTCTTGTTTATTACTTATTAATTCATTTCTAAAATTTTTCAATTATTAATTTTTAGTAATTAAGAAATAATTAAGAAACTTTCAATTTTCTTTTTCTTTATTTTAGTAAATGAAGTTTAACAGCAGAAGAGTAAGTGTTCTGTTAACTGAAAATTTCGTTATCCGAACATTTTTGCTGAGAGTTAGTTTAGTAATACATGTAATTGAACTAAATATTTAAGTATTTTTAAATGCAATTTAGGTTGACTTGAAACATTTGATATTACTGTTATTCAAATTAATCTCAACAGTAATTATTTATCGCATTGGTAATTTCGTTTCAACTTGTGATGTATTTCTGTCCTATTAAAAGTGAATATTACAATTTTGGAAATATGTAATACATACTAACATATACAGAGTTTTCTATATACTTTGATCAGATAATAACGTTCTTGATAAAAGTGCTCTAACAATATGTACTTTACGCAACGCGTGCATCAACACAGCGTCTCACTGGAACATGTTGATCGACTTCGAGGGTCCGAAGGTCCTGTTTACGTTTAATCAGCTTACGATTAAACCTCTTTAAGGATTTAAGCCTGGCTTTCATAGCGTAGAATTATCACGCAAGGTCAACTACTTGCTCGCTCATAGTAATCACACCAAAGGGGTAGTTTTCGTAAACCGTGCCCCTAAAGCTAGCTTCGTAGATTCACCGCCAACGTCATTCATGAGAACGTTCGCGTACAACAATCATTCAAGAACAATGGTCCTTGACTTGCATTTATCCCTTAAGGGAATATAGCTTTTCGACAAAATGTAAAATTATGCTCATACTAGATAGTCTAAGTAAATCTAAATTCAGGAATAATTCAATTTCTCATATAATTTACATTAAAACGATGCGAAATTATTTTCGAAAAATAGTTAATAATTTATAAGAATATTTTTAATACAGATTAACATAAAGATTGAAATATTCTAATATAAAGGACACGTGCATTCATTTAAATCGTCCAACATTTTCTCCATGAAATATAAATGCTAAAGAAAGATGCTTTTCAGCTTGCAATATCTTACTACAAGAGAATAACGATCTCGGATATATTCATGAAGTTTTAGCAATAACTACAAATGCTTAAAATTATAATCAAAAAATAGTTCAACATTTAAAAGAAAATCTCTAATACGAATGAATATAAAAATTTAAATACTTCAAAATAAAGGAACATGCACTTGTTTAGGTTATCAATACTCTTCTCTATGAACTTGTAAATGTTGAAAGAATTTTAATGTCAGTTTTTAGCTAGCAATATTTTACCAAAAGAATAACGATGTCAGAAATACTGGTTATAACTTAGCAAGAATCACAAATGCTTCTGAAATTTAGAAATATTAATTGATGATAATGGCAAATTGGTAAAGGGTTTTATTGCAACAGAATTACCGCTGAGGGAAGGTTTATCATCATTATTACACAATGCGCCTCTGTTATGTCCCTTATGTCGTTATAAACATTAAAAACGTATAAGTATACATTTCATCGTTATCTCGGTACGCTTTTATAGGTTTATATTTTCAAGCTTTATATCCGTATAAAATGAAAACTGGGATCATTTATTTCGTTCGTGTTTCGTGATCCAATATTAAATAAAGCATGGGATAGTTACCTTCCTTACTTTTGATTTTCAACTGACCGTTATAAGATTTTGTTGATTATTATTATTTCTGATTATAATTTAACAAACTTCTGCTTCGTAAAAAATTCATAAGCAAAGAATCGCTTTAAAACTAGAACTGATCAACAAGCTTCCTGAAAGTGATACTCGAAAAGATGAAAGGATCGTGAAAAAAAATTATGTATACAGGTATATTTGAAAAAGTAGAAATCGTGTGAAGTCACGTAAAATTGCATAATACTGTATGAGTATTTCTAAATGGTTTTCTTTGCCAACATAATTTTGTATCCACTATCCAGGCCAGTACAATACGAGACTGGTTAAAATAAAATGCAGATAGAAAGTACGTTCTATTCGATATAGAATTTTAAACATACGTAAAATTTATAGAAGAGTAATACACTAAATTGTTCTGAATTAGAAAAGTTTCATAAATGGAACGAAAACACTTCCTCTTCTTCAACTTTCATTCAGAAAAATCCTACTACTAGGTGTACAAATTAAATTCGGTGCGTATTTCCAAAAAGGCTTAACAACTTAATAACGGCTATATTTTTTCAGAAAGGGAATTAGTCAGTTAGTAGAGAAATGAAATAATGCCACCCAAAATAAGAGAGATCACTTTGAACATTAAAATTTTGTAGATAAACATTGAAATTCGTAAATAAAGAGGTATCGAATTAATTAGTATATCTAATAGTTCAAACTAACAAGAAACACATCATCCACGAGGTACTCGAATGCTGCGAGACTAAAACTCACTATCCACCAAGCCACAATTTTCAATCTCCAAACCTGTAATTCAATCTTTAAATCAAACCTATCAAAAATTTAAGTAAGCAGAAAACACATAGCCCGTAGATTCTAATTTCAAACCATCGTATTTCATTCCGACAAAAATCCATTTCGTATACTAGAACAATATATTCACAGGCAGCGATAACAAGAGGCAATTCGACAGAGTCGGGCGACTGGAAAAATGTCGTAGATGCCCAGGGTACCATCCTCGTCGTTCTTCTCGCGGGCCTATCAAACCGTGAAATTCTGGCAAACGGCGACGATGCCTCGGAAAGTCAGTTTGCCGAAATCCGGTATCAAACGAATAAGACATCCAACGGCGTTTGCACACGGACTAGGAGGAATCTGTCTGTTCGGTCTCTTCGTCATCGTGTTTACTCTCAGGCGTTCGTTATCGCTCGTTAATTGAGCCCTTGACGCCAGCTAGCATTCACACGGGGGGTACAGAGTGAAGCCGTGGCGAGCACGCAAATACCCCTGCGCACGTACACTTACCGAGCCGTGATTTCTCCTCCTCTTCTCCCTCCCACCCCTCTCTCTCTTTCTTTCTCTCACACACATTCTTTCTCCCTCTCCCCCCTTTCATACTCTGTCTCTCACTCACTCTCACAACCCTAACACTCTCTTTCTCTCACTGTGTTTCACCTGCCTCTCCTCCTGCTCCTTTTCGCTTTCTCCTACGTCTGTCGATTCCACGTCCCTCCAGCAACGTTCACTGCCAATGCCAATGGGAGAGCGACAGTAGCGAAAGCGTTGCAGTCACCATGCTGCTCATTTACTTTGCCTCCTCGCTTCGTGGATTCGGATTTAATTACAGGATTCATGGCGCGACGTGGCGCAGCGCGAGAAAGCGCGACACCCGCCAACAGGGACCATTGCAGGTAATAGTTAGCAACGCCTGCGCGGAACGTTGAAATTTATTTTATTCACCGGATCGCGTTCTCGCCGAAATCAACCAGGTGAACCAAGCGCGCACCATCAAAGGGATGCTCGCTTATTGTCGATGTTAATTAGACTGGGTAATTTTCGGGGCACCGACCCGTTGTTAGGTGTCTGCGCAGAAGGTTTCGACATATAGGATCCTACTGTGATTATAATAGGTATCTATGCGAAGATTTTAGAGATAAGAAATACTGTGACTTTGAGAAATTATTTTAAATTGTAACAGTTAACACCTAACCAACCAAATAGGGAGATTTCCCCGCTTTCAAATAACCAATTGGAGATCTCTCCCCGTTTTTGAAAGAACTCGCTGCATGAAGGATTTAAAAAAAAATATATATAAACTTGTACGAGAGTTTAACGGATAGCGGAAGAAAACATCCTCACTGGAAATATAGAGGGACTCTTTGAGTCTTTCAAGCGATGAAGATTACTACTTCGCGTCGTTTGTAAAAAATACGCGGTTGGCCAAGTGTTAAGATAGAGAAAATTAGAACTTTTTGTTAATTATTTTGTTGTGATCAATCTATTTGTTTAAGATGATACTTTGGTATGATCTGCCTTATGTGTAGGATATAGAAATAATAATCTGTAATCTTCATAGTTCTAGGGGATGAAGTTACATTTTTTAATTGGTGGACGTTTGTAAAAAATCTTGTCGTAAAATTGTTCATAATATTAAAGATTAATGTAAAATTTCTATTTATATCAACGTATTACGTTTGACAAAAAGTGAAGAAGCTTGAAAGGAGGTAAACGTTGATAAACTTTTGCAACAATTCGATTGTGTAGAGTTATAAGAATTTTTAGAAAACATTTTCTTTCTCCTTTTCAAAATTTACTCACACCTCTCTCTTTGACAAAAATACTCTATCATTATAGTGTTACACATCGAATATCATACAACTTTGAATTTTTAACATTTGTTCCATATTGTGTATACTTTGGCAAATATTCTTGATAATATGAGAACTTTGAATATCTCTAAGGAGGTGTTTTCATCCTCAGGACACTTTCATTATCGAAATAAAAAATTATTCCCTTGTTAGCGCCATTTGAAGTGAATTTCTGCAAAATTTCAAATTCTTTCTAATTTTCCAGATTACCGAACTCTCCTTGTTACCCATAGTTCTTTCACTCTTATAAAATATGATTTAGTATCTTATACTTACACAATCTTAATGCATTATTTTCATTGAATGTACATAAATACATTAGAAATTATGGAAATATCAAGCACGATAATACACGCTTCAACATGATAAAACAACACCGCGAAACATCGTAAAGTAGAATCGTAAATTGACTTTTCGCTGCTCGATGTAGCGGTCGATATTGGTTTATAGCGATAAAGACTCCAAATAGGGGGTGGAAACGCGAAAGAAAGATAGGAATAAACGACACGATAACTTCCTCGCGTATATTCGCCATGGTATATACCCGAGTACATTTCGACGTCCTGACCCAAAGTTCAGCGACGAGAGTTAACGGGCTCTTCGAGGAGCCATTCCGATGATTGATCGTTTCTACAGGGATAGAAACTCGGTTCCGTTTGCACAAAGGACTCGATATGACGAATAATATTCGAGTGCTTCTGCGAGGCAACTACCGATCATCTCATCACGACGCGATTCCTAATGCGTTATTAGATAAAATCATAGATCATGCAAATAAATGTTTTAATATTCCAAGAAATAATGTTCCAAGAAAAAAAAAAAAATATATATATATATATATATATATATATATATATATATATATATTATATTTTTCGAAAGTTTAAGGTTGGACTTCATTTTTTATAATTAAAATTGCTGAAAATGAGCGAAAAACATTGCACGCCTTATTGATTCTTTGTTTCTCGTATTTCTGAGGTGTATAACACATAAGGTAATTTTGTTTCAGTTATTATTTATTACTCCTAGATATTAAAATTAATAATAAAGTGTTAGGAGTTTGTAAAACTTCTAGTTATAGGAATATATTATAGGTCCTAAGATTAATAGTAAAGTATCAGGAGTTTGCAAAAGTTACCGTTATTTTTTTAACCAAATTCATTCATTTGATATGCAGAATTGTTACAATCCTTTTTATTCGAATTATTTTTCCTCACTTCTGCAACATTCTCTCATGCTACAAATATGAATTATCAATACGGTCGTCTTAAAAAACTGTTGATTCGGAAAACAAACGGAACTTGGTTTAAAAGTTAGCTGCAGAAACTTGTGAAAAATGACCAACAGGAAACAGTTGCTAAAAAAATATATGAAATTCTGAATTGTAGAAAGATAAGTATTTGCATCTATTTCATCTAATGAAAATTTTACTTCAGATTCTTATCATTAATAAAATAATCTATTCAAACTAAATATTTTTCACGAAATAGATTGGATTGAAATCACATGTCGTACTCATAGTCAGAAAAATAAAAGTAATTAAAGGCATTTGTGACAGTACACATAAACACAGTCAATCATGTAGCATTTATCAAACAATCACAGAAATATTTTTTCATTCTTACTAAATCTATTCTAATCAAAGTTTCTTCAGGAAACACACAATATGCTGAAGCAGACAGCATTTAAATCACACATTGCAATTGTAGTCAGAAGAACCTAGTAATTAAAAGCAATCGTAAGAGCACAAAGAAACACAATCAGTCACATAGCATCTACCAAACAATCATACAAATATTTCTCTTTCTGTTGCCTTTCTGGCTTTCGAAAATTTCCCTCCCTATCTGCAAAATATTCTTTCCGCTTTCGTTTCCCATGTCAGCAATCCATGCGTGTCTATGGACAGGATAGAGGGAAAAGGTGACTGCGTTCGGCGGATAGGTGAGTACAGCTTTCGTATCAGAAAGCGATGATGCAGTCACGATGCACGGTGAAAAATGACGGGTTTGAAGGAAGTCACCGGAATGAAATGCGTGGATTGGTTTAGCCCCGAGCGGCTGCCACGGAACTGGCATAGACAGCGACATGATGGATTACCAGGCAGCAACGCTTCACCACCTCTTTCCCATCTTCCGTTTCCCTTTGATGTGCACCACTCTGATTCGGTTCTGTTCCTCCTTTTTCTTGCATAAATACGATACTATCCCTTCGCAAAATTTACGCGCCATGCGCAATTTCTCGTTGCGTGCTAGTGTAATTTGCGACCGAGTGACAGCTGCCGGTTCTTTTAAATCATGGAAGGCGTAAAAGATTTTTCGTATGTTCATATATGTACATGATATGAAGGATAATGACAGATAATTGCCAATTACGGACCATACTGTCGATGTGAAATTTTCGCAGCTGTGTACAAGTCGTAAGAAAATCAAAAATTATAATCATACAGCTGTCGTTAGATGAGGAACATACTATATTGGGTAAAGTGTCTGTTAATTTTAGAAATTGAAGAAGAAAGTTTGTGTTCGTGTGATGGTATGCTCTTGGTATAAATATCAGTCTGAAGAAATTTCGAAATTCGATTATTTAAAGTTTTCAAATATCTTGAGAATTATAATTTAGAAATTAAGCTGAATTCGAGGATGTTTGGAATTAAATCTTATACTAAATATCTAAGTTTTTATTCCATACTTTGGAGTTAGATAGTTTTATACATTAGTAACATTGCTGTTATTTTCAGCAATAGGAGGAAATTGTTCCTGCAAATGTTGTGTAATATTACGAGATAAGTCGCAATAAAGTTAGATAAAGATCCTTTGTCGAATGAGGTGTAGAGACTTTTAAAGAAAGCTTCTTTTCACCTACATTAACATAATAGCATTTCTTATAAACAGTTTAACAAACTGCAAATGAAATAGTTACTAACTGTAACGATTTAATTATCCTCTCAGTTTAAACATTACATATCCGTGCACATATAATCAAACAAATACTTTCGAAAAGTATTTATTCAGCAGTTAAAAAGTTCTTCTTTCAGAATAAAGATACGATCTTCTATTTTCAAATGGACAGATAGAAGAGGAGAATAAAATTTTCCACGATATTTGCATTCGAAAGGATATAAGACAAACAAATTTCACAATAAATTTCACACCTGTACGGAACGTAAATGCAAATGAGATTCCCAGGTCTAATTACGCGAGTAATTAACGATTTCCGTCAAACAACGAGGTCTGCGGCTCAGAGAACAATGGTTTCACCAATCAACTGTCTGACAGAAAGCGGACTCCGAAAGGGTGCGTTTCTACACTGCTACATCTCTATGCAATGTTACACACTCTATAGGTGTTTGCGTTTGTCGAGAACAGTGCGAGGAAACTGACGTTCGATAGCGCGTTTCGATATCCATTGTCTGTCAGACAGAGTGGAATGAAATTAAGGACAAAAAGGTTTAATTTTACACATTGTTTTAGTGGAACTAATGAGAAACCATCAAGTGACGAGGTGAATTAAAAGTACACAGAAACTTCTGTACATGTATAAACTACATCATCTTCGATAACTCTCTCTTTTATTTTTTATTTTAAGCTTTGTTTAAAAGCTCTACGCTCTTAACTTTGATTTGTTTCCAAGTTGATTTATCTGATGATACTTTTTGCAACATTTCGGGATTTACAACTTTTTACGAAGATTGTACAGTTGTTCGAGATATGTAGGTCGCCCCATTTATTTCTCGATAAATTTCGTTGCCTGCTTCAGTAATATAAATTAGAAAAATATGTTTGCTTTTGGTTATTGCAGATAACAGAAAAATAGTAGTTTATATTTGTACTTGGATACAGTACGTGGAATAAAAATATAATTAAATATAATGTAATTCATTAGCATTAGGGTACTCATTGTATGTTCCGCAAATCTAAACAACGATTAAAAAGTTATCGAAATCTCAAAAAAATTAAGTTTGAAATTTAGTAATGTAATGAGTAGATATGTTTTTAGTGATATATGATAGTAACTTTGCTAAATATATGTAATTTAAATCATATAATAGTTTCAATAAGAATATAAAGAGTGTCACAATATTTACAAATGGTAGAATAAAATTGATTACACTAAAATCCGTGTATAGGGTGTATTGCAAAAATGGAAATCTAAATTTGGTAAAATATTAATCGAAGCTGTCTAAGACAACTTATCGAGTATAGTAAAACCTCTAGTATTTATAGTAAAAGTTTTACTATCCGAACGTTCTACTATTCAAACGTTCAATTATTCAAACAGTATGATCTCCTAAATTTTCTTCAGAAATTTCTTTCTTATTTTGGAAAAGAAAATGAAGATGTCATAAAATTACGTAAACAATTGAATTGGAAAGATTGTAACTGTATAGTGGAAACTGCATGAATGCTGTCAAGAATGCAATAAGGATATAATACAATGACCTTAATCCAACCAAAACACTGTAAGCTTAATTGTCAAAGATGTTATTTGCAATATTTTAAGTTCTCATTGTGAAGAAGAAGAAGAGGACTGCAATGAAAGTAATGCTAAAGACTTGAAGAAGAAAGTGATGAGAAACGCAGAGTTTCTGCGATCATAAAACCTTTTTGGGTCTAGTCGCAATCTTACAAAAGATCTCAAAAATAGACTCTCAAAAATAGCATAAGCAGTTGATCATAACATAAAGTCGAATGCTAATGATACGGCTTGCGTCGCAACATGTTAACCTTGCTTTATAACATAAATAATTAGCAAGTGTTTTATGAATCTATTTTTAATTGAAGTGTACAAAGTGACCGAAAACTTATGGACGGGAGTGTACATATCTGGATACACAGGATGACTAAGACGGGCGCAATGCCGTAAACCGCTTTACTACCAGCTGTTTTACCCCGTCACGCGTGCTTCTAAATTCGATAACTAAAATTCCTCGGTCTTTCTTTCAAGCAATCCTCCTCTCCGAAACATTACGTGTACACCGTAAACGTGTTCGTGCGTGAGTGAATCGATCACAGACAGAGGAAATAGCTGCCCCTTCTGTTTAATATCGTACCAGAGCAATTCACGGGGTTACGGTCGTAAATTCGAAAACTCTACTTACAGATGCTCATTTTGACGTGCTCGACTAAACGTGACGTCGCGTCGCGCCATTTTCTCCCTTCTTCAGACGCAACGAAATTCACGTCCCACGAAATATGGAGTGGTCCTCCTCTTCTCGACCCTTCTAGTTCGCTAAGAAATTCAGGGATTCGTCAGAATTCTGTGCTTATTCTCTTTCTCGCTCTTTCTCTCAATCAACCGTTCCTCCTTATAAAATCTGACATTCGCCTTTTCATTGCCGACAGACCTCACTTCACGAACCAAGTCAGTTTTTTTATCGTTCTTCCATTAAAACAGTTTTCTACGTTCGTGTTCATGTTCTCTCGACGTGGATGTATTAAACAACGTCTCGTCAAAGGGTTCAAAGAGCACGAGAAAGCTGATCTCTTCTCGTGAAATTGATCGTTGTGATCTGTTTCGTTTGTACTCTTCATTCATGAACATTTGTGGACGACGAGTTGCGAAGAGTACATTTAAACATTCGGGACACTCCTGTGCTTGAATCGTCGTAACAGTACCGTGTTTAACTTGCTGGCAGACAGCAACGTTAAACATGAATCATAACTGTTTGGAGCAGTTGTATTCAATGCGTATATGCGTGTTTATATGTGAATGTATACAAATTTAAAATTAAATATTTTATTTTTTCAACGAAGTAGGTATTAAGTTATATTAATTTAAGTAAGGTATTCATTGTTTGAATTGAGATGTTCTTAAATATTATACTACTATAATTAGAACCTAATGCTATTCAACAGAGATAAAAAATGAATGAAAAGAAGCAAAAGACTGTGGCAGAAGTCGATCCATGAGCAATTATCTGTTTTATTTTCTCTCTCACAAATTTTTTCATTGATGCAGTTTTATTTCCTATTCTCAATAAGTCACAATATATTTTAATTGTTTCTAATCGTTAGTTAATCATTGAATAAAATGTTTAAGAATTTTTTATGAATAATTTTGAATCGAATTTGAAAGATTTTAATTTGATTAGACTGTTAAGGGAAGAGGCTCGTGTATACCACTGTTGATCCTAGTTTGTTAACGAAAATCTCGCGTATCCGTACCCTGTCATCAGTTCGTTAGGTGCTCGCGGAATTCGACCGCTATCACCAGTCCCGTGAGGTCGCTCGGGTTTGGTCCTTGTGCGAAAGTGCGCAATTTTTTTAATCCCCGGTAGACGTGGACATAGATAGGAAGGCTCGGACAGGCCAACGTATGGTTAACGAAAGTAGGCGAAGCAGATGGACTATTCGGAGTATGGTTAACGCTGCGTGCCACCGGATATGAAGGCGTTTGGTATAAGACAGGAAGGTCGGACAAATTAACGTATGGTTATCAAAGGTAGCCGAAGGAGGTGGACTATTCGGGAATGGTTGACACCGCGTAATACCGGAGGATGTGTCGGATATAAGATAGGAAAGCTCGGACAGACCAACGTATGGTTAACGAAGGTAGCTGAAGGAGATGGACCACTCAGCGTATGGTTAACGCCGCGTGCCACCGGATATGGAGGTATTTGGAATTCGCGAGTCGTAATTGTCGATATACCTCGAGCGGTAAAGATATATCTATTGTGGATTTAGCTAGTATATTACTTTACTATTCAGGATGGTTTAAATTGAATATAAACCTGAGTATGACTCTATAGTACTATATTCTATTATAATTACAAGTTATGATTTGATATGCAAGTGACTTGAATGTTGCTACAATGAAGTTTAGTTACAATATTAATAGTTAGTCGATTCTTGACTCAGCAAAAATCTTGTTTCTCGACTTTACGCGGTGAGAGCACAGAGGACTCGTAGACAGTGTTATCGGATTGATACTTACGAAATATGTACGAGATGTTATAATGCTCGAAGGGGACTGGAACCCGATCTTGTTTGTGTCAATACTCTGATGGACAGAATAACGTCCTGTTCAGAAGCTGAATTCGAGACTGCCCCCGAGTATCAAAAATCATACCCCTTTATACACTGAGAAACTACGGTTTTTGGTGGTAGGGAATGCTAGATTTTTGTGGGAGCGGAAGTCGCTCGCTTACCTGTTCCTTGGTAACTATTCGGGGGTGCGCGCTAGACTAATCACTAGGTGTCGTACGTTTCGGGTAGGACGCGTACGTAACAAGACGATCTTGAATCTAGCTTAGACATTCAAATTTATTTGATGGTTTTGTATTTAATTGGGATGTTCAAATTTGATTGGGCTACTTTGATTTTAATTTAAAGATTTAAATTTACCTTGATTACTTTGAATTTTATTTTAAGATTCAAATTTGATTAGATTACTTCAACTTTAGTTTAAAAATTCAAGTTTCTCTGGATTACCTCCAATTTTCTTTAATGATTCAAATTTGGTAGGATCATTTCGACTTTAATTTAAAGATTTGAACGTAACCGAATAATTTTGAGTTGAATTTAAATATTGAAATTCAATTGAATAAATTTAAATACAGTTATATATAGAATACAGTATGTGACAATAATAAAATATAGTATACAGGGTCCCGCCAAATTGCTCATCTGAAATATAAATCTCACTCGAAAGAACGTCTCATTTAAAGAACACGAACTCTTAAAAAAGACTTCAAATAGAAATTCGATGCTCTGATTAACTAACCATTAGAACCAAATACTCACTTTAAATCATTTTCGAATAACTGTCCAATAAACAGTGGAACAAGAATCTAATAAACCGAATATACAAATTAATAATAATTCATTCTCAATTCAAGATTCGTCATGTTATTAGACACACCCCTTATCAATATACGAATAACGAAGCAGCATATGCAGCACGAAATTTCAATATAGATTTTTTTGCTGGTTATTCATCTTGGTAATATTGAATGTGACTTCACAACCGTGGCGTATTACCCTTTGAGGATTTTCGCAGTAAATGCCAGAGAAACGAAAGTTTCGTTTGCTGACCGTTCGTATCGTCCTCGTTTACGGTTAGATGAGAGCCCACGTATCCACGTTGACATTTACTTTTGCATTGGTGCCGCTTCCGATCGTTTTGATCGCTCATCCTCAAAAATAGTCGCCTGCCGCGCTGCTGACGGTGGCTATTTCAATCGGTCGTCTCTGACCATAACCTTGCTCCTTTGGAAGATCACTTTGACGTTATCCTGCTCGAGCGAGCCGAGGTTATCTCGTGAAAAGCGACTTTGAAGGCTCGCGTGTAAATAGGCGCTTGGAATAAATGATGACGGCGAGGAGAGAGAAGGATGAGGAAGGGGGTCCTCTCTCTAGGTCCTGGGATGGAGGTTGCGTTTTGAGGATATCGCCGCTTTGCCTTTTGTGCACAGAATACGGGAAGGGAGGAGGAGGTGCACTTTAAGCGGATTCGCCTTGTACCTGGCGTCCGAAGGAGAAAAACCGTCGCTTATCTACGACTTTCCAATATGCTAACGAAAAACTTGATCCTGCGAGGCGGAAAACTGTTTCCGGAGAGTCCTGTGGTGCCTTTAGGAGCTTCCAGACAAAAATGTTGATACATAATGTCGGTTTGAAAGGTTTGTGAGATCAGAATCGCGAACAGGTGCAAATAAAATATATTTAATGGAACAAAAAAAGGAAAAGAATACAATAAACTATAAAACTGCACGTAAACTACACTAAATAAGCTACACATTCTCGACGGTTCTACACTATTCCACGCTGTTCCCTGCTAGACTGTCCTCGTCTCCCGAAATCACACACACCTCAACTTAACTCATACACATCTAAATCTAATTCACACATATACCTACATCTAGCGGCTCGCTGATAGCCTCCGAAAAACAATACAGTGGTTTCCCGGACTACCGTCGTTTACAGCCCGGGAAAACAACACGGCCACGCGGGCCTCCGCTGCTCGCTCGCCGAGCATCCACATCTCAAGCGACTCGACCACACGCACGCACACATCCACACCCATGTCTCAACACAACATTATAATATACATTCATTCTTTCACACTCCTACAATAATTTTTTCGAATTTTTGAAGCAAGGATTTTATCAATGAAGAGGATAGTTCTTTACTATCTGTTTAAACTGTTGAATGACCGAAGATCTGATGGACGAAACCCAAAGCCGGGTCATAAATGATTCATCGTTAGAACTCTTTCTACATACATATATCAGAGAATCAATTTTTCTTCGTTTAGATTTTTATCTAAATGAACTTTTCTAAAGTACACCTCTTCTTATCAGTTTTTTTCTGATAAATATTAAAGATAGTATGCAAAATGTTCTGTGCGTCTATTCACATGCGAGCAATTACACGAAATTTTCTTGTCTTTAATTGTGTGAAAAAGAAGGTTAAAGAGAATATCGAGAGTGAATAAGAGAACTCAAACAAGAGAACGTTCGATTCTCTGTTTATGGAGATGCTTATATGTATACAAATAATATTCCACGAATGTTCTATACGCGCAAATAAGAGGGTAAATTAAGATGAATTGGATCAAAACACGATTAAATAACATTTTGATCGAAGTGTAGGTTCTCTCAAAACTTTTAGTAAAAGTCAATAAGTTTGAAGTAAATAGAAATTTCAAAAAGTGTTGAATTTCCATTCCGGGTTAACACTTTATTTACCATTCGTGGTAGAACATACTGTGTCCTTGTAATTCAGGCGTTAAAACATCGTTAGTATCGGCTCGATTTTGGGTACCGTATGGTAAAAAAAAAAAAAAAAAATGAAGAAAAGTAAATAGCAAATGAATCGTTAACGCGATCGATAATCACTAACAACAAAAAGCTGATTAATAAGCTCTCGATTGTTAAAAGTTGGAAGCAAATTCGATTAATAGGCTTCCAGTAGATAAAGTGTTAACGTGACCTGAACTTTTACGTTGATTCCAAATATTTTCTTACAAAAATTTTAGTTTATTTTTCAGAAATTTTTGGGATATCCGATTCGGGCCAATTGAATATTTTTCACATTTTAATTTTTTGTTTACAGAAAGAAGATTTTTAAGCTTGTGTTTTTATTATTATTAGTGAACAAACCGAATGAGTGTCAGGCTCGGGAATTATAATAAAAAAATTAGCTTTTTAATGTCTAACTATTATTTTTTTACCGATATGCCTTGGTCGATACTATGGGTCATATTTGATCCAGGTTTGACGCGTGATTTTGGGAGCGTGAGATGAAGAAATGATACAAACTTAATGATTATGTTATGAGAATTTTCAATTTCTCACTTGATGTGATAGATGTAGTCCATTTATCCGGTGTATTTGAAAATCTGTTATTGCCTCGGTCTCAAATATACCGAAAGATCTAAATTCTACTTTACTCTGTCGTGAGTTCAATGATTAGAAATCCATTTTGTCTATTTTTCTCGGATCACTTCCGAAAGTTTGAAATCAATCAACGTTCCAAAGAAGGTTCTAAGTTTTTCGATACAGAAGCTGAGAAATTTAAACTAGCAGTAAAACAATAGACCGTAATTAAACGTCGTAGAAGGCATCGAGTAACGGGCATTTCACTGAAATAAGAAAGAAAAATCAACGGCTGGGGTAAATTTCCTGTGTGCCTGACTCCGAGGAACTGTCGTTCGGATTCCGCCAATTACTAATTGACAAGTTTGCTTCTCGTCATTAAAGAGAAGAAAGCACAGGTAGATACGAAAGTTTCGCATCGAGCCGCAATTACGATTGATAAGTTGCCAAACAATTTTCCACCCCTGTTTCTACCCGCATCCTTTTCTATCTTTTCGCTTCGCGTAGGCAACGACCTCACACTCCTCCTGTTGCAGCCTCCAGGCAACTTTTCCCGTTACTCTTCGAAACGTTCAGAAAGTTGGCCCGACATCCGACCACCAGGAAACGTCTAGGATTTTCTTAAAAAATTTTTTAAAGGACTCTTGTAATGTTTACGCCGTAGTCGCACGAGAGATTGTGCAATATGATCTGTCTAGAACCTTGATCGATAGATAGGATAACTATTGCAACTAGAATATCATAATACGTGCATGTTGATTCTTTTTTTTTCGCTTCAACGAGGTACTAGGTTAAAGGTGTAAGGTTATTACTGGTTTGCTACATTTGTTGCAGAGGAATGTTTCACTATTCCATTTCATCTTCTAGCTATAGAAAGTAGATTATCACATATACACCAGGTTTATAAGTTCCAATTGGTTTTCAAAAGTGCTCAACTACTTTCAGATTTTTGGGAAAGTTAGAAAAATGTAAATTGGAAAATCACTGTATTTAGTGGAAAGGGATGTAACCGAAAGCCAGAATCTTATGGTTAGAGTATTGGATGACTACGCGTTTAGTAATTATTGAACTTTTAACCATTGTGAGTCATAATGTTTTCGAGGTTGTCTTAACCTTTGATTAGAAAGGACTTCGTCATCACAAACTTAGTGTAACCCTAAAACCTAGAAAATGCAATTCTTGCATAAGCAATCATAGACCGAATATGTACCGAAAGTCTCATCCTAAAGTAAGACGATCATGTGTCTTCCGTAGAACTGAACAAGATTAAGATGTGGCAACATGGAACCAGAAAACAGATAATTGGAGGAACAAGAAGAAAGATTGTCTAAGATATGCGATAGATACAATGACTCCCAGTAATACGAACACCGTTCAAAATAGCATAAATGTTTAAAAATTGGATTAAACGAAGTGAGTTCTCGTGAGAAATTATAATTAGTTTACTAAATGAAATGTGAAAAAAGTTTTGAAAATATTATGCTTGTTCGAAATTAGGAAGAAAATAATAAATAAATTCCACGACATTTGGCCTACAAGTGCGATAAATCTGAAGATTCTAACGTCTTTCAGTGCTCCTCATTTGTACACACTATCAAGTAAATTAATTCTTCTAACTTCCTAAAAGAACTCATGTCGTTTGATCCAATTTAAAAAAAGTTATTCTATTCTAAATAGTGTCCAAATATTAGTAAAAGTGACGTACACTAAGAGTGTATAGACTTCTCGTACGTATTAATATACGCCAGTTAATAATCAATAATACGTAACAGTCACTATTCCCAACACAACTATAAAATAAAATTCATAACCTAATTAATTCACCAATACTAAACGCTTCTGATATTTTTCATTTTCATAAAATGTAAACACTTACGTATCAACTATCACCTCAATCTTCCTCGTACCCTTTCAAAATCATTTTCTACCAGTCTCAGATCCGCATATCCGCCTCGTGGCGGCGGCTAAAGCAATTTTAACTCGTGGAATTCGGTCGAATTCGGCGCAAATTATCTTCACTTGAGGCGCTCGATGAACCGCAAAGTGCTACGGATGCACAACTTTCGAAAGTGAAGTTTCGCGAATTTCTCCGTGCCATTGGCGTAGCCTCTCGTAACGGTTAGAAAACGAAGTGCAACGAACGAGAGCCAGGAGGGTGGAAATGACGGAAGAAGGAGGGGATGTTGCGAAATGGAAGGGGTTGGAAAGGGATGGCGAGGACGACGAAGGAGGGCCAGGCGAAAACGTTCGTGTGCCGAGTTTCCGGAGCAATACATCAGTGCAGATAAGTAGTCTCGTACGCACACAGACCAGAGCCAGATAGGAATAGGCAAGCACAAGATAACGCAAAGCACATAAACTCTCGTATAGTTGTAGCGTAAACGCAGTTGCGAACCGCGTGCACGGATATAATGACGCTGACGCAAGTTTTCACTGTGTTATAGGGGAAACCCCTGGCAGAAGTTCCTCGGGGGTACATACGCGCGTTGCTATTTACCGTCGATTCGTGTTAATGGTGCTGCACCTTTTGCTAAATTGTTTCTATATGAAACTTGCCTTTATTACTTAATCGTGATCTTAACACATTCGAGACCGGTAACGTAGTTCTATGTCATTTTAGATTTTTAATAAGAATGCCAGCCAACGTCATTTCGAAATCTATAGCTGAGTATTGACAACATAGTTCTACTTTTATATTCTACTACTTTTCTACTCTTTCTACTTTTATTTTTTCATGCTTCTATCAAATATTATAATTTTATTTTTATGTCTCAATTTTATCTCATACTTTTATTAAATATTATCCTTTATCATATATTATACTATTATAATATTTTTTGTTATCAAATACCATACTAAAGAATATTATTAATAAATATATTTCATTCCTAAACTTGTTAAATTGTGTTATTCCTTAATTTTGTAATATATTCATATATTTCAAACCATTATTATATGCTACGCAAAATTATTGTGTGAAATAAATCTGTAAGAATATTATAGTAAATTCATCAGATTTATTCCTAAAAAATGTGTTTAATTAATTTAAGCAGCTCTATCACTTTTAATATTGTCAGCAGTGTTTCGTCAATTCTTTCACCATGCGTCTGTAATATTTAATGTTTCTCAAATTTTAAATAATAGGCGATCATAAAAATCATATGGAGAAGCAATGTTTTTTTATATTTAGGTACCAGACCCCTACGGTATTCACCTATAGACTTTTGAAAATTATAAGCGGCGTTCAGCTAAGCCTCTCAACCGAAAATCACTGGTTGCGAGTGTGTTAATTAATACGAAGGTGTATTTTGTCTTGAATGTTTGGTTGAATGTCTCCCGAATGACAATTTAGTGTATTTTACAGGGTATTTTAATTCAATTGTTGATCTTCTTCAGTTGTGATGGAGGTATAGATACGTTTACTGAATTTTCATTAATTTAACCTGTAGATATTAACTTCAAGAACTTAATAACAGATATGTAGTCTCAGAGAACTTTCCAATTCGAACGAGCAGGAAAATTTTAAAATTAATAAATTCTTCGTTGTTTATTTATCCCTCCCATGAAAAGGTAGAAAAGCCGAAGGCTCAAGAAGATTTATGCAAATGATTTATATAGTGAGTTGTATTTTCAAAGCAGTCTGTGAAACACATGGCTGTGATTATGAGTTAAAATGTTTATTATTGCAGGATTATTATATTGGACAATTATATTTTCATGGACAATTAAACATTTATTATATACGTAAGAGATTAATTTATTTATTAGGTGTAGAAATTAATACTTTCCGCTTGGAGTCACACAATCAGTACAGCCATTCAAATCGAAATATCCGTGGATGATATTCGTAAGCTGCCAGAAAAATGGCTAAAAGTCATCAATGATAATGGAAATTATTTCGATGATCGATCTGTTTTCACTCGTTTGAAATAAAACTTCGATGAAAATTTGAAAAAATTAATTTTTATACCTAATATACTGAAACTTATTCAGTAGAAGGGTTCTATTTTTTGGAATTTTGCACAGTTAAGAAATTAAATATATAGAGGAAGATTGATCGGTACATTAGTTCACGAAAGTTCTGACTAATTATACTATTAAATTACTGTTTTTGTTCTGTTGAATACCTCGAGAATGATAGCTTAATTTATTCCACAGGGAATTTTAATTTAACTGTTAATCGTTTAGTTGTGACAGAGGTACAGATACTCTTGTTAAATTTGATATAATACATTTATTATTGAAAGAATATTATGCTGGATGAATTATGAATTATTTCATAGTCATATTAATTTGAAAAGGAAGAATTATATTCAAACATACTTTCGTATATAATATTTTAAATTATTAGCATTTATAAAATCTACATCAATGAATGTTATTATCTATAAGTATGCAATGACAGGATTTTAAAATAATACAAAATTATTTATTATCAGATATATTTATATTATATTTGAGTAATGAACGCAGATAATTTATCACTTTACTGTTTATTAAAATAGATTTCTATGGATACTCTTAAGCATATCATGTGCAAATAAGTTTTCCAGTTCGCAGAACAGATAATTGACTATAAGGATCAGGTGAAGTTGTCACGCAAATGTAGAATCATCGACTTGATGATACCTCGAATAATCTTTGGATACTCTTTTCTGCTTCGTTACTGACAGAAGGAAATTTGGCCGTTCAGTGCATGCTATTGACACAACTGTCAATAAATATCGATACAGCTGACAAGCGTAATATGTACTGGAAAAAGATCGTAATATGCTGTGGTACTCATATAGATACGAAGGTTATCGTACCCCGAAGGAAATACGTGCATAGGTATTTGCCTTCTCAAGCGGATTCAAAAGCAAACTAACAGAATTTGGTCTATTCATTGGATTGCCTTCTAATGTGTTTCAAAATTTTTCATTGTATTTTAATCAATGTACTTATACCTTACAAACATTTACATGTTTGCATAAGTTTATCTAAAAACAGTGTTTTCAATGGTATAAGAGAAATATCATACAAAACGCTCGAATCCTTTTATAAAATATATCAAACACTTATCAACTACGTATTACATACAAATCCATTCTAACTCTAAATTCTTATAGGAGCTTGAATTTCCTATCTTTCTTATTAATACTTTCTTTTTCTTACCAAATTGCTTCACCAATAAAAATTATTCTCACAATATTATTAGAGAATGTATTGTATTACAAAGTTCATATGTAGATTAACTTTGTTCTTTTGAATAAAATTATGTATTTCTTAATACATCAATCGATGCAGCCCGAATTCTCTCTAAAAAAGTGTTAACCTATTTATATTGAAAAGTTAATAGTTTAAGAAATAATTCATTTTGAATAATTCTGAAACACTATTACTCTCTTACTAAGATGATGACTGAACAGGCTTTCTTAGAAACACCTTTTCTAACATGGGTGTTCTAAACCGTATTGATCATATGCACATCAAAGATTCCTATTTATTTGTGCAGCTGGTAGTTGCAATAACATTGACGAATTTCCTCGATGCATCATAAAACATAGGAGTACCATTCATCTCACGAGAAAATATACAAATGTTACGATACGTCTTGATGATTCTCAAGCAACAAGTAGTACGTTCATATGTCAGATTCTTAGAAGATAGAGCTTCTGAGAACGATATTGGAAAGAATCCATATATGGACGCGCGAGTACAGGTGCTCCACATGTATAATCGACTCGTTAAAGCACAGCTACAATTACGGTTTCAAGGCTGTTCTCAGACGAGTTACAGATTTATTTAGAGATTTCACGAGCAGCTGTATCGAAACACAGCGGCAGCTGATACCGAACGATCGAGATGCACTCAATGCCTACGGCGGCGAGTTTCTATCGACATGGCATCTGAACGAATACGGTTCGTCCTTGTACCAGTGAATTCTTTGTGAAACGAAACACTTGCCTCGATAAAGTTGCGTTCCCACAGCTACAAAAGAACAACTGGCATGCAGCAACGAGAAAAGGGAAGCTGTTAGCAAGTATTCCTGCAGTATAAGCGTTCGCGTAGGTGCGCTATGACAATGATGGAAAAGAATTCAGGAAATGTAGGTACCTGTACCGTTGTTCGGTACTTGAGACAGGTATTGTTCGCGGGTTATTTTGCCAGCGAGTGGATTTAATACTTAGACACTGAAATGTCGTGAATTTATTTAGTTATAATATTTTTAGAATGTATGTAGTACAAAATATTTTTTTACACTCGGAATAGAAGTTTTTTAGTATCATAAGCGTCACAAGTCGATTTTATTCCATTTTTTCCAAGGTTAGTTAAAAGAATCTGACGGGAAATTAAGGTTTATGATATTTTCCGATTTTGATTTATTATAAATGTTTGAAAAAATATATAACAATTTTGTTTTTTCAATGTGAATTCACTACACAAAAAAGTGGCAAATTTGAGTAATATTCGAAAAATGGATAAAAGAAATAGTAAGAATGGAAATATAGACAAAAAGGTGTTGGTGTATACTATAGTATATATTCTTTAATAAAGCTGTGAGAATAATTTCTATTAGTGAAGAAATTTGATGAAAAAAAAAATCTATTTTTTTTAAATGTGACGTGAGAAATGGTTTAATGAAAATTATATATGATGGAGTCGAAAAGATATTCATTAATTTTTTATTGGCAATTGTCCAAACATGGGGATTGAAAATGATCAGATAATAACTAAATAAAATACAATTATTGCATAAATTGGCCGAATTTGGATTGGGAAATATTTTACGTGAATTCACTGAAGATTGTTAACTAACATTTTTATGATCTAAGTAAATTTGAAGGATCAATAAACATAAATAAAAAATCAAATTTCAGGTGTCTTAATAATTTATAAAAAAGAAAGATTGGATGTTCCAATTTTGCCGATAAAGGTAATTACGTTCCTTGATCTTAACTGATCTGCCTCGTAATTGCAGGATTTTCTAGTAAGAGAGATCGGAGCAAATTGATGTAGTGAAATCAACTTGCACACAAAATTCAAAAATTCAAATAATTCAACAATCATTTATTATTTATCAAATTTATCCGTAACAATGTATTTTATAAACAAATGATCCTTTTCTAAATGGTCTTTGACCACTGAAACATTCGATTTTCTTGAATTTTGTATACAAACTGAATGCACTGTATCAAGTTGCCACAGTCTCTCCTATATACAATGACAGTCACCCAAAAACGTAAGAATTTTTAGATTTATTACAGTTGTAACTCAAAAGTCGTGAAAAATTTTGATTTTCATAATTTTCACTATTTTTAATCATTTATGGTCCATACCAATGTTAACTGACTTCGACGAAATCCTCAGCATGTGTATAATTTACGTAAATCTACAAAACATATTTTAAACATTTTTATTACTAGCTGAGATAAAAAAAAGTTGCAAAAACCGCGTTTTGTTCATTTCTTCGCGATTTCAACCACTTGCAACGTTTTCAAAATTTTTTCTACACATCATCTAGTAAACTAATCCCTCTAACTGTTTGAGAAAGGAAAGCTCAAGTCGTTTAGTTTAATTTTAAGAAAAGTTATTCTGTTTTAAATGGGATACGAATACCTCTATGTCCCACTATATACCCATTACATACGACGTCATATTCACACAGAGTACAAAACTTTCCCATTAAACGGAGCCAATACTGTCTAGACGGCACTGTCAAAGAGTCACTGATACGGACTAAAAGATCGTAACCCATTCAGTAACGAACGAAGGGAGGATTTCTAATAGCGGATAATTGTGTCTAGGGCAGGAAGAAATACGCGTATTTCGCTTTAATGTCCATCAAGTCAAGGTGCTGACTTGGCGTTCTGTCGACGTTCTCGCGGGGTCAGACGCTTCAACGAGCTGTCAAGTGCACACGTTATTCTACGAGGCTATCTCACGTTTAGGTTAACGATTCGAACTTAAGTCGCACGCGGGGCTGACGTCGCAATCTGACTTTCGGAGAATTTGTCCGAGAGTTATTAGGTTTTACGCGATCCATTTTGTCGCTAGACGGCGGCCTGTATCGCGTACCGATTTCTCTTACGATTTTTCAACGTTGAAACACGTCGTCTGACGAGAGAATGAAATTCTCACGGCGAAATCATTTCGTAGATATTATTCATTTCATATTATTCATCTGTACGCATACATTACGTGCTTCATATTGTAACTATAAATTTAACTAACGATAGATTGTCGTGAAATAACAAATTATTTATCGATCAGTATGTTATGTTTTAACCCTTTCATCCCTGTTAGGACATACGTGTTCCGTTGAATTTTTATGATCCTGTGTGCAATAATACTTGGTATATATGTTCGTTATCTTATACTTTCTTAATTCATCTGACTACACAGGGTATCCCACTAACTCTGTTATAAAGCAATATTTCTGTTATTTCTTATTCTACGGGGAAATGTCACAGGGATAAATTATTGAGCAATTACTACAATAAATTTTCTTTCGAAATTTTCTCTGTTGTAGTTATTTCACTATTCGGAAATGATGATATTGTAGTATCATGTCATAATAATAAAAATATGTAGTTACACACAAAAAAGCATGGATGACCTTGAAATCTTGAAGAAAATGACCCTGATGAAAAAATGTTTCCCACTATAATATGTGTCTCCCCGAACTTAATGATTTTTCCTTTTGATATTTCCGCGTATCATGAAATATGACGGAGATATCGCCTTGTAACAGAGTTAGTGGAACACTTTACATATCTACTACTTTTAATTGGAAATCATGAGAATAAGCAACGTGGAAACATGCTGGATAATTTTTATTTGAATAGGGTATGTGGCTACAGAGACACAATAATGAAAATCTTGAGTTCTTTGCGCATAATTGAACAATTCTCTAAAACCTTTATCATTGCCTTTAAATTTACAGTGTAATATAAATATTTTAAATTATTATATTTTTATTCATTGTATTGTGTATAATTTTACCAAGGCGTTTTACTGGACACGTCTGTTTCATTTCTTGAAATTGATATACAACTTTTAAATTTGATCTGTATCGATTCGTAGCACAGTACAATCAATTTCTGCAAGAAAATATAATTAAATCTAACTAGAAAACAGTTTGGTCGAAAAGGTTAAGAAATGTTTCTTAAAAAAAAAAGTTTTGTGAAGGTTTCTTCGTTAGTGATAGTTAATAATACGGAACATGGAAACTAAATTCATCGTATCTATTTAAGAGTAATATGAAGTAAACATTTCCTGAAATGAAATATGAGAATAAAATACATATTCATAATTGAAATGAATCATGCGGTGGAAAATGGAAGTTTTACCAGAACACTTGATAATGCATTTAAAAGATTGCAGGAAGTTTCATTATGTCCGTATTATATTCGCAGTAAAGTGAATCTGCATATCCCTTTTCAGTGTCGTTCAAAGTTTACGATATCTTATGACAGAAATAATGCAACAATTCCACCTTTCACGATTTTTCTTGCAATCTAGAATAGCACATATAATTTACAATAAAGAAAGAAATGTTTTTTATCTTCGTTTAGAAGATTGTATCAGGTTACATGATTTAAAAAGATCTACTTATGAGACACGTTTCTCTTTTTGCAATATTTGGTACTTTTTTTAAAACAACTGCTCAACTTTTTCCTTCAAAATTTGGTACATATATTTGTTCATATTTTTGTAGTATTTACAAATTTTTGTAGAGGGAAATAATTAAAATTCGTAACAGTATAGGTGTTTGAATGTATTTGCTAAAGAAAGAAAAATCTTTCCACGTAAAATAAAAAAAGCTACAATGTTTCTTATTTAGAATGCGTTTGGCTCTAGCTGTTAGCAGAATGAAGGAAAAAAGTTAATATAAAAAATCGCACCATATCGAAGTTTGATTATCAATTTTTACTTGTTTTTCGTACACTTAGCAAACTAAAGAAATAAAAACAAAAAAGAAAATTCTGAATTGATTCTGGTACAAGCTACAATGACGCATGTAACTGAAGATGTACACAAAATATGAAACAAATCGATCAAGCAGGTCTTAAGATATTATTAAAGCGACATATTATTGAAACCACGATATCGAGAGAAATGCGTTAAAAGTTTTTCATGCTGTTCCAACAATAAGTATTATACTTAAAGTTAATCTATGAGCCTAGAACTAATTGTAATACTAAATGTAATTTTTAAGATTTATTTTATTAATACAAAAATTGCTGAAAATTCTGGCCACCGTACTACACATACGACTGTGCTCTTCGAATTATATTTTCATGCATATACTCGAAGAAAATTCAAAGTCGATTTTCTCGACAAAAAGATTTTCAAATGAAAAAAATGTGTTCTATACTTTCGACTTATTTTCTCATGTAGAATGAGAAAATACTAACCCCCTCTACAGTTGTACCATCAATACTGAGGCACCCTCTATTTATAAAGCTACCTGCTCAACAGTTGCAATCAGTTAACGTCGCATAAATAAATTCACGTGATAAATGTCGAATAAGAAATAAGTGTCTCGCAAAAAATCTTTGAAGCAATTCTATCGCAATATCATAAAATCGGACGTTTTAACAAATAAACCGGGACACACGGTTGGCTGAGTGTGGAACGTGTGTAGCATTCCCGGTGCAATTTCTGGCACGTTTATTACGTCTTAAGCGGAAATGCAGCAGCGGCAAATGGAATTTTCGTGGCCCCGTTAAATACTGTACACGCCAACCTGTCATGCATTTCAGCTGGTAGACACTGATTCAAGACTGGTCATTTGGTAATCCAGCCTTGTTATACGAGCGTTCACGTTCGTAAAACCACGAGGTAGAGGGAACCGCATCAGGGATTACGTGACATCTTACGTTGCCCTGGAAGTAAGTACGCGTATGTACACATAGCCAATGGTGTACATTATTGAATGCCTTCTAGAAATGTACAACACTGGTATTACTTAATGTCGTTCAAAAGTCATTCATGGCCAATTGATCGTTTCGAATACACAGTACCGTTTATAATTATTCGAACTATGATGCTCCGTTTCACGTCAATTTCTCGAAACTGAGGGCAAGTATTGAGGTAACACTGAAATCGAAGCAATTAAAGAACAAAAGATCGACGTTGCGTGGAAAACGAAACTTTATTAAAACTAACGAAAACTAAAGGAATGTGGAACCGAAGGAACGAATGACAATTCAGGAGATGAACCAAAGATGGAAAAATAGGGCTATTTAAGGGTTTGAGGAAAATGAACTTTGGCTTATGATTGTGTAACAAAGTTGAAAGGAGAATTGGAAGGTGAAGTATCAACTGTGAGTAATGGTAAAAATTGGTGACTAGTTGTAGATACAGATAAGACCAAGGCTAAGAAAGGAAATATTTGAGGGCATAATAGAACGATACATATTTTATATTCTATTCATATTTTTAAGCGCAGAAAGTGCTTGCTCTACTACCTTTTTGCACAGCTGATTTTTCTTTTGAACAGTGCATAATACCTTTATTACAATTGTACCTTCTTTAAATCTTTAGTATTGGATTATCATTCCATGTTATACTTATAACTATCCTTGTGTCAGTATTACATTGGGAATTTCCCGTCATTTAATATCCTATAACTAAAATTTTCTTACTGTTATTGCCCTGTTTTATCACTTTCTACTAATACCAGAGTAAAACACATTGAATTTTATGATCGCACTCTGTACGAATACGAGGACACGTTGTTTACTGTTACAGTCATCTTTCGTATACTATAACAAAAAGCCTAAACTATAAGATGCTGAAAACTGCAGAACTATCAATAGAGACGCGTCCAGCATTGTGTACTTTCCGTTGTGAAGGGTATTCTGTTGGTATTGTAGGGATAGGGTTTTATTTATCTGTTAAGATAGTTATCCCACGTGTTGTTGGTGTAGGTAATTTTATTTGACATAGAATAACTCGCTGATTAAATTTAGTTTTCGCTGACTTTCTCGCTATGTTTCTCGCTGTGTTCACTGACTCTTTACTTCGCTCTATTTCTCGCTGTGTTCTTCACTCTCTATATCTCACTGTATTCCTTACTCTCTATATCTCACTGTGTATCGCACTGTCTTTCGCATCTTTTATATACTAATCCTAACACATATCGGTTTGCACATCAATTCTTGCGGTTATCGCACTTTATATTCTTTCTCTTTCTCACACTCGTCTTTCGCGGTAGCTCACCTATTACCTGTGTTTTTCGGATTTATTTACACCCAGGTCGCTGACATCGGTGAGCGACCTACGTATGTATGTATCGGATCAGCTGGTTGAAACAAGCGCGTTTTTGTCTGAACCCAACCGTCAGGCTTTTGTCAACGGTTCCGTCTCCCAAAGTATTACAGCCAATAGATTTTAAATATCATAAAATATAGTTTGGAATATAGTAAAAAGAAAGGAAGTTACTGGAAATTTGCAGAACCATAAAAGATTTGGATGAAGATACACAAGACAGCAGGAGGACCTGTTCATCCGTGTTAAAATTAAGAGAAATAGAAGGCTTGTATACCGGAAACCACTAGAAACGTTTATAAAATTAGTTAGAATATTTCAAACGGTAATTAAGGCAAAACGTGAGCACATTGATAAACGTCATTTGAACAAAAATTAACAAACAGTTTGTAAAATATTAGACACTGTACGTTAGCATGGATTATAAAAACACTAAAGGAATCTGATTTAATAAATACTTTATTTATCGGTTTGAACATCCCACTTTTCCAAGCTGTAAAGGCATTCAAATATTTAGGAGTGGTTGCGTATGTACTTAATCTGATATCTTGAACTGAATAAATTATTTAATAAACGGACGAGGAATGATGATGTACGAGCCACGTTCAGGGTTGGCGTAAAAGCCACGAAAAAGCCGTGGTATTTGGTGACATTTATCGTTATCCCTTTACGAGAAGTTATCACGGGAGGCGTAACGATATATATCGACTTTTAATGCGGTATCAAAGAAATTTACGGGTCGCATTCGTCAAACGAAATACGACGCGTTGCTCGCAGGAGATTAGATCGCACCCACCCGCTACCAATAATCGGATTACGAGTGAAAAAGTTTCGTGTTTCGAAATGGACGAAGGTGGTGGTCCTCTCATTAGCTCAGAACGACGTCGGATTCTTCGTTCTATTCGCGATATAGTGTTTCCAGAATAAACAGATGTAGGGTAATCTCTTTCTAAAGCCTGGAGTTAGATGCACTTCTTTCATTTATTTCTTCTTTTCTCTACTTCTATTCCTTTTTTTTCCCTCTATCATACATATTACACAACGAAGAGTGCACGGTACATGGTTCATGAAACCATTTTAGATATTTCAAGCAAGAAATTCATTCTACACTGAATTCGGTTGAATAATAACCTTATAAACATTCAATATAATAATCAACAGAATTTTCATCACTGTTGATCCATTTTTTTTGTTTTTGTTTTTTCTTTCATTCTTCTTTATTGATATTTGCCTTAGTTGAATCTTAGATTTTACTTGTTTGATCTTGCCCTTTGTACTTCTATTTTTTACTGATTGCAATCCAGTTCTTTCTTTTGTATTCTTCTGTAGTGCCTTCTCTTCTCTTTCTTGTTTTATTTCATTCAATAATTTTCTTTTGATTGTATTTTCTGGACCATGCAATATTCTTCTTGAGATTTGTACGTATTGAAGCAATAGAAATAAGTATAATTTATTGTGAATTTATAAGGTTATTTTTATAGACAAGAGTAATGTTAATAGCAGTTGAAAGAAAGCTGACAATAATCCAGATGCGCCTGTCCCGAAATGATTTTCTGACAGCATTTTTGCATATAAATACTAAAATAAATGAATAAGTAAGTTATACCTTTAAGGTATATTCAATTCAGAAGACATAATTCTGGTTGAATTTGTGTCTAAAGGAAAAACAATGAATACTTTTGCTTATTACTAAATGTTGAAACGTCTATGAACAGTCATAAAGACACAAATGATCCGAAAAACTTACAAGGAAAATTCAGCAATCCAAAAATGCAAAAAGATTTGAAACTTTGCAGAAATGTAACTCAACTGATATTAATAATTAAACCATTTTTTTTCGGCAATCTGATAACCGAAAATAACACGTAATAGTATCAGACATTCTTTTCAATAAAGATACAATATTGTCGAAGAATATATAATGTAAAGCATTTAAATCTAAGTGATGGTTATTTTAAAGTTAAGGATAAGAATTACTGGTACAAATTAAAATATTTAAACAAAGCTTAATGTGCAAAGTTTCATTGAATATTTCGAGAAAAATTGGAAATATGATAAAATGTAAATGAGCATTTTGAAATCAAATAACATCAACGAGGTTTATGACTTATTTATGCTTAACTGTAGGTTTAATCTGCATAGAAGTTCGCCCAGTTAATGCCTCTTTGTTACCTAGACTGCTTGAATGTAACTATTCGCGACATGTATAACTGGTAATCATGCTACATTTCGTTTCAAGTGCGGTTTGTGTAAACGGACAATTCTAAATTAAACATGGATTATGTAGATTATAGTAAATGGAATTGTTAGTTTAGCTATTTTAAGTAATTTTACCTATTGAAGTTTACAAATAATAATTAAGACTGAAATTATATATATATATATATATATATATATATATATATATATATATATATATATATATATATATATATATATATATATATATATATATGATATTCGAAGATGCAGAAAAACATATTACAAATTGTTCTTAATATACTACTTAAATATTTTTTATTCTTTATAAACTTCGTGAAATATTAATCTTTCGTTTAGATTCAATTAGTGTAATTTTTTTTTTAATAGTTAATATATTTGTATCTTCCTTTTATCCAGTAGTTTGTTATTCCTCCAATAATTGTTTAAAATCCCATTTAATTCTATGAAATATCTATTTAAATCTTTCCTACCATTTCTTGTTGTAAATGAAAATATTAGTTAATATTGCGCCGTACAATTTAAATTAACTGACTTAAATGTAAAATTACACGAAAAAGTATTAATAGTGAAACATTTAACTATAGATTCTGAATATCATAAATGTAATGAAATCTTGCTTTAAAGGAATATGTTTTAAAGCTTCAAACACGATCAAACGCGCACAATAAAATTTATACTTCGCCTTTATTCGCTTCTTCGTCATAACCAATTACTTAGCCATCAAAGGAAACATCGTTCCTTGATTTAACGTCGTCGAAAAGAAAGAAGAGAAAGAGAACAGGGAAAAAACACGAGTCTAGCGAGTGATAAACGCGAGCAAGTTGGAAAGCGTGTCGTGACGCGAGGTGTTAAAGTCTGGAGAGCGCGGGTGGCGGTGGGCGAAATCAAACGCTGCTTCGAATATCGTTTACACGCGCTGATATAAAACGTTAAACGAGGCAAGCACGAGCGAGCTGAAGCGAGTCGCTAGTATTATACCTAACCTGTGCCACAACTCGGCTTTCTTTTTTTTTTCACTTCCTTTTTCTCCACTCCTTTCTAACTCCTTCTTGGCGCTTGCACTTTCCTTTTTTCACGTCTTGCCAGCATCTCTCTCGCAACGCGTTGGATGTTTTCGACGTCCTTTTTGTCTCGTGCACACTCGTCAGTCTCGTTTACGATCACTTAAGTGGAGCGACCATGAAAATTAATCGTTCAGGTTAATGAAGTCTTCAAGCGACCGTCTGCTCAAGCGTAGGTAAAAATGTTTCTTGCGTGCTAAGACCGCTTGCGACCACCGACCTCTCGATAACGAAATGCGAAACGACTCGCTGCACTTCTGTATCACCCATTATAATAATTGAAATTAGTCACGATATTCTACTGACTTTTCGCAGTTTGTCTCTTCCAGTTTGTAGCCTGTGATTAACAACAATTTGTGGTTTTGTGTATCTTTAGGTGGTTGTACATTTCAGTTTCTAAGTAATATTAGGAGACTTATTGTGCGCGAAACAAACCTAAACATATCTAAACGAAATTATTAAGGTCTTGTGGGAAATACTTCAAAATTCAATTTGAAGTCTCGTAGTACGAGTGCTTAATATATATCCTTTTAAGGTGTTCTGAAAATAAGGTCCTAATAGTTTGTTATTGATTGTGCTACATCCAAATATTATCTTGAAATTTAATTGAAAAATCAGTTTTTTTTACTAGGCCGTAAGACTTGCCTCAGTAACTGTTTTCATATAAAATATAAAAAAAGTTGTAGCTATCAATTTAATATACACGTGGTAGCTTTATTACTCCAACAACTATTACAGATTATCGTATTGTGTATCAAACATAATGAAACTTTGTTCTCCCCTATTATTTCTCACAAATCTACCAGTTCCACTAAAAATTAGTAAGGTATGCATATACATGTATGTGTATATACATACACACACATATATGTATATTATATTATATTATATTATATTATGCTATATTTGACAGTATATTTTTATTAATGTGCGATACTGACTTTGGCGACAAAGTGTAATTTAAATTAATTTCTGGAATTAGTAAGGTGAGCACTTTGTATACTTTTGCTGATATATGATATTAACTTTACTGAAGAGATATAATTTAAATCATATAACACTTTCTGTACGAACATAGTAAGTGTCTTAATACTTACGAATAGGAGTGTAAGTAAGGTTGCAACGAGGTTGGATAAAGTTTGATCTAGTTTACTACTTTATAAATAGCAATAAGATTAGGAAATATTTTATATTAATTCATTAAAGATTATTACTGGAAATATGTACGAATGTAAAGAATAAATGAGCCACTTTTAAGTTCATGTAGAACGAAATAGGTGAATTTAAAAAATGAATGGACGATTTACATGCGTATGAGCGATAAGAGATCTAAATTTCAGATGCCGCAGTAATTTATACGAAAGAAAAATTGTAACGTCCAATTTTTTCGATAAAGATAATTACGTTCTCTTAATTGCAAGATTCTGCAGCATGTATAGATATCATTATTCAAATGAAGTATTCATCTGATATATGACTCATTCTTGTAAATCGTAGAGTACTTGAATTTGTGAACCAATATTCTGCAAACAATTCCCATCTACAATCAGAACGTCATCATAACACACTCTGTTATTACCCCTAGCATTTCATCCATTCAATAACCAAACAAAAACCTTCGTAAAATCAGTCATAATACGCTCGTAATGCGGCACCTTGGTCGTAGATCCACTTGCGATCAAACAACCCCGACAGTATATTCCGCCGACGCTCGTTTCACCGTCGCGTCGTTAAAGAAAAATCAAAACTCGAGCTTCAAAACGTCCAAAGGATATTTTACATCCTTCGTTCAGCTATTTCAATAAATTAAAATAATTCTGAAATTTTCAACCTTAGCAGAACTGCAATAAAATTCCACGCGGAACACTTTCGTCCTTGTTCATCCACGTACTCCGCTTGCCAAACTCGGAACTTTATGAGCGTTATAAAAAAATGATTTCGATTCGCCTATAGGCAGCCGATAAATTCCCTCTCAGTTGATCTCAGCCAGAGTAGAGCCTCCATCGTGGAAAATTGCCTCCACCAAGTCTCAAACTTGTTTCCTCTCATCATTCAATATTTTCACCTTCGGCCAGAGATTGGTAAGAGGGTGGCTGGCTTCTTCGAGGCTGCTTACCGAGTGTTTGCCTTAATCGAATAGTTAAAATGATTCAGTCTGTGACCTGTGTTGCGACTCCTGAAGACTCCTGGCGTTGTGGACTGATGGTTTCACCCCCTTGAAGGAAGGGGGAAGAAATTGCGAAGAGGGTCGGAGTGATGGGCTGGCCTGCACCAGGTGTTGCGACAGTTACTTTTAAAGGGGTTACTTCCCGAGGTTACTGCCGCGAACTATACCCTTCGTGTACGCGCACTTCGCCACCCTCGCAACTTCCTCGGAAATTATTATACGATGCAGTTTTGCGAGCATCCCATTTTCTGCTCAACGTTTTCTTAATAGCACAACGAAACGCGCCGCGCTGCCCTCCACAAAAATATAGGAACGAGAGCTGTGTATCGACGATAGGGTTGAGGAGAACTGTAAGACGGCTTTTAAGGTTTCGAGATAAAAGAGAAGTGCACGAGGTCTTGTAATACTCGGTTTAAAACACCGTGAATCTGGTCCTTCCTTCTGAAGTGTTAGGCTTGGCGTGGAGGAGTATAAAATACTCCTTTGCCGACTTGTGTAAAAAGTTATTTCTTCGATACGAAAATTTGGTGCTTTTGTATTGGAGAGGTTGCGTGGTTTATTTGGGATTATATTTCTGAAACTTTTGTTTTATAGGTATATGCAGTGTTTAACCATTCATTTCATTCGACATAATGGAGGTAAATTATAAAGGATAATTTATTGTAAAATGAATTGATATATCGAATGTATTAACGCATAGAAATATTCGTTAATAATAGTAATAAAATATTATGGGACTTCTAATTAAAAACATTCTTGTTCTCTAAATTAGTCAGAAACAGCTAGAAGCCGAAGTTCGGGGATATTGATTTCAAAAACAAGGCGTGAAAGCTGATTTTGATTAAATTCCATGCTAAAAAGCCAATATTTTGAATGGTTTCGACAGCACGGTATTAAAATTTTATTAAACTCCACGTTCCAGGTTGAGGAAAAAAGAAAGTTGCACGTTCGTTTAAAATACATCGTAAACAGTATTTTTTAATGTAAATTTAGTTCTCCTGTTACTGAACACCAATTACAACGTTTATTTTCTTTCTCAAGCGATGTAACATCGATTTTCAAAAGAATGCAAATAAATGAAACTATTATTAATTATCTGTATTATAATGTTTCTAAAATATTACTGGAAAAACAGAAATACTGAGTTCATTAATTTTTATAAATATCATTTGTACAATCAAGTTAAACATGAGCAAACTTAGAACATTTTATCAGCATTTTAGAATCGACGGAAATGCAATCTCTTAAATATCTCAACATAAGAACAACCGAATCATTTCAATTAAAAATTTATATAACATCTATTTTAAGTACGAAACATTTTTACAATGAATTTACCTCTATATAAATTCATGAAAACATGTGCAGACATAGTAAATTTTATCAGTTCTTACAAATCGATAAAAAAACGAATTCTTAAATATTTCAACATAAGAACAATTGAAACATTTCATAATAATTCCTAAAAATGTCCATTTTAAAGAATAAGGAACATTTTTTCAATGAATTTATTTATATACAAATTCATAGAGATGTGTACAAACTTAGTAGATTTTATTAATATTTTTGAATCAACTGAAATGCTTAAATTAATACCTCGATGAAAGGATAAAATGAACTTACATCATTTCTAGAATAAATATTCATTACTTCAAATCCAGCCAGATAATCGAAAGGCACAAGAATATTTCGTCCTACTAAATCTAACGGCACAGTCTTTCCGATGCTCGGAACAAGAGGCTAGGAGAATGCTAGAAGGAACACATGCACTATGCACGTAAGATGTTTCTCTTTAGACAACCCTATAGCCATGTCTCTTCCCTCCAATTTCCGCGGAGTCCGGGGATAAAAAAAAGAAAAGGGAGAAAGGCAGAGATAAGGGGTAGGGGTGTGCTATTCACCACGGCTACTCTGAAAAATTTAGTTCCGCGTAACGAGTGTAAGCTGAGTAGATGAGGTCATACCTGGCAGTTTTTTCGCTCGCGACAAGAAAGTACATACTATCGTCTGCCCGTTCTGTGAGATTGTCTGTTCACCTTCACGCTTTGAGTTCACGGTCGTCGATATTAATTCTCAGCGGGTTCAAGGAACGAATATAAAGGAATTTCTTTCTTTTTTTTTTTTTTTAAATAAAATAATCCGTTTATGAAATTAACGACGTGACAAATGATCTTTTTAAAGTGACAGCCTTGTTTAACAGGTAAATATGAGAAATTAGCTGCGAAAGTAATTAGAATATCATGTCGAAAAATTGTATGTTACTTAACGTGAAGTAATTTTGCTTTGATTCGGCTTGATTCTTGGAAAACAGCCGGTGGTTTTCATCTAACTGGCGTTCATTAAATATGAAATAACAGGAATGCTTGACCTACCAACGGGATTGTTAAAGCGTAGCCTTCAGCGCTTATTTAAGCCATTATTCATAAATAGTCTTTATACCAGCATTTAGATTGTTTCTATTTTAACAAAGTCCTTCATTAATATTCAACAATTTTTCTTAATCTTGTTAGTATTTTATACTACTTCTCTGATAAATTGTTATATTACCAATTTAACTTTTAACCCCAGAACCATGATTACACTTCAACGTTGCGTGTTCGTGAAATTGTATTGAAAAGTTACTTTAAACAGCAATTTATAAATTCATAGATTTGAAAAATTTGACTTATTGTTAGTTAAATTTCAAATCATAACTCAATAATATTATAGTTTACAAAAAATTGATGTGCATAGTAAATGGTAATCCAAATGCGACGCCTAAATGTTAGCACTGTATAATATTAATACTTCATGTCTTTTCAAATGACATAAGCACTTTTGTTTTAGGAAAAGGTAGCACAAGTTACTGTATATGCTGAGTGATACCAATTAATGTTGAGTGACTTTTTATAGTCAGAATTGAATCATTGATATGCCTGATGTCTATTTCCAGCAAGATGGTGGTACGTATCACACAACATCAGAAAACATTCAGCTTTGCGGTCGAAATTTCGTTAACGTATAATTTCACGAAACGTAGATTTCAATTGGCCTTCAATATCATATGATTTGACATCGTTAGATTTTTTCTAGCGGTTTTTGTAAAGTTAAGTATATACTAACAAGCTAGAAACAAGAACAACATTCGAGTTATAATTGGTAAAATAACTCCAGCAATATGTGGAAGTGTCATCGAAAACTTCCATAATAGAATTGGTGTCTACAGACGCAGTCGTGGTGCACATTTGAATGATATTCTGTTCCAGGTACTTTTAATTGTAATGTATCACACTTTCAATGAAAAGAAAAAGCAACTTGAAAAAATTCCAAATAATTTGTGTTTTATTAAAAAGAAACACGTAGGTGTGTAAATTAGATGATTCTATATTACACACGAAATATTTATTTAAGCACTTCGGAAGCTAATTACTCTTTTTAGAGATGAGATGTCGCACATAGCAAGAGATAAAGTAGCGTGACATTCTGACATCAGTGTGTATTGGTATCCGCATGTGGTAGACCGCAGCGAGTTGAACTTCTTGCGTATAGTGTATCGGGTGCAACCTTGTCGGCAAGGTAGCTTGATCCTTCAGTGGGGAACTACACTGAAAAGCGAGAAAGGCACTTTGAGGTGCGTCTTCGAAGGAAGTCAAGCGTACCGAAATGACGTCTTTCTGACGTTAAAATTCCAAGATGCCATCGAGTATGGTTCCCCTTCACTTCTCAATTCTTATGCTCTTTATAGCACCTACTTCAATATTTTCTCGCTTGTTCCCCTTCAAAAATAAAATAATATCTTTCAGTAACGATAGTTTATTTTTTTTAATTTTTATAAATAAGTATTACTAGATAGAATAAAAGACAATAGTAGAAATATTGTGAAAATTCTCTAAAGAATAATATGAAGATATTTCAGATGTTTCTCTACTGTAATAATCGAAAAAATTGACTTATTTTACACTCATTTTTTAGAGTTTAGCGTCTTAAAATTATAAATTCGAAGTACTACAGATGAAATCTTAAAATTCTGCTGATCAGCTATTTTAAGGTAAAACTATCCCGACCAGCCGGGTATTTTCTCCTAATAGAATGTAAAGTAGAAATTTTTCAATGAATTGTAACACACTTTATTTATATATCACATGTTACTATGAAACTTATCGTATATATTTAACAATTTTCGCGGGTATGGTGTACTATACAACAAGTTTTGCGAACATATTGATTTTTGCTTCATTTTCCTTTTGAACGGCGTACTAGTCTACCTGAAATCTACCTGAAGATAAATCACAAAGCTTTTTTAAGATAGCCTTTTTAAAATCTTAGCTTAAATTAAAATTACACGATTGAATACGATTTAGAACTTTCTTTAAAAACCTAAAAATCTACATTGCCTTCAGAATTGAATTTAAACTGCATGAACTAATGCAAGTGCAAGAAGCAATTAATTTCTGACTGATCACCAAAGTGTTAAAATTAGCAAAGATATAAGACAGCGAAGCAACGTACAGGTAAAACTTGAAGCGTTTGAAACTTTAATCGCTTTTTTATCAAAGCAACGTTATTCAAATTGGTTGCTATAATATTTCAAAAATGGACTGACCTGACTTGAAATTTGGCAAAAATGTTCAGTAGATATTTTAGGATTTCTTCGGTATATGCCAAATTTGAATTTTGCCATTTAAAATACCAACATGCTTTATGCAAAAAATGAAACACTTCCTTTACAAAGCCAACAATTTTTATTTTTTAATATTTTTCAATTACCCTACTTCAGCCTGCATTCACATTCGTTAAGATTAAAATCTCTTTGGTTTTGTTAATTTTGGACCACTGCAACGACTGATTTTATAACAATTGTGAACCAGACATTTTTTTTAGACCCTTGAACAGAATTACTGTTACTCTTAAATAAATAAATATTTCAATGTGAAAAAATAGTTAATATTCACAAAATGTACCATAACAAACTTATAATGTTCCCGATTAATCGATCACATATATTTCTTTTAAAAAATTCCGAAATATCATTTTATATTTTAGCAGTCACAGTAGGAAGAGTATCAGATAAAAAGTAAAGTTAAAAAACTCTGCACGTGAAAATTTTAAATTATCATGTTATTTCTCGTACACGTTACATCTATAAATTCAGGTAACGAGTAGAAAATTGATAAACCAGTCATGGGTGAAAAGAACTTATTGTTAGTACATTCTCGTTGAACAGCTTACTCGCTGACTGATAGACGAACGCATGAATCTCACCACAGGAAGCCTTTAAATTACCTATTCTACTAATTATTAATACATAGTACTACCTCTCATTTCAAATGAACGCGGGTTATCAATATACAGAATCTTTAACGTCGAATGTTTTTGGATGTTCTAGTATAAAGATTGCGTTTCGTGATCAATTTTAAGCCTAATATCATTTACAAAATATGGACACAATTGTAACAGTAATAAGGAGAGAGAAATTTGGTCGTGGTCTAAAATGAATATTTGAACAAGTACATTGTTTAGGTATTGATAATAATTAAAATTGAGTAAGTTCTATTTAAATAAGTTTATGATAAGAATTTTGAGAAAATTTGTCATGAGATTCAAATGTCTCAATTTAAATTAGACACGGAGATAAAATTACTGCTTGAAATTATAACTTCAATAGTGTAATAATATCGAAGAAAAATTGACGTGAGATTCAAATTTTTCAATGTAGATTAGATTAAGAGATAACACAATTGCTGATTAAAATTTTGTTTTCATCAATATCGAGATTTTTAAAAATATTTTCATACATTTCAAAAATGAATCACGTCCAAATTAGAGGTACAGCTACGTAATACTATTATCCACGAAAGAAATTTCGTACGTTTCGATAATCTTCTTCAAGATTCGATAAAATGATCTTCAATTAAGCGAGCTTACAGGAACATACCGAGGCGATTTAGCCCGACATTCCGCCTCTTGCCAGTCGTTGGTACATCCAAAGAGTCGAACAAACTTTCTTCGTATCCCTTCACGGTAGGCTGGCCACAAGAACGAAACTGATTGGTCGTTAATCCTCCAGCTTTTCCCCAGGATTCACGTCCCCTCCCTCGCTTCGAGGATAAATTCGTCAGTAATTGAGTATAAATCATCGAGCTTTGCCTTTCATGATGCTCTTCCATTCGTTGCATCATTAAGAGACATTATATTCAGTATGTAAAATGGCGAGCAAAACCAGAGGAATTTGTCTAATTTAGATGAATATATCTGCTTCTGTTGCCATAGTGAATCGTAACTTAGACGTTTGATATTTATATGATTTTTCTCGTTTCTTATCTCTCTTATGACATAGATACCTTTTATGTTTCAGAAATGACAATTATTGTTGCGTGGTTAAATTTTCATGTACGCATAGTGACTCTTATTATATTCATTTCTTAGTCGCAAGTCTCAAACGCAATTTTCTTATTCTTGATTTTCGTCTTATATCAATTTCCAGAATCATACTTTAAATTTTCTAACAGTTGCCAAGTATTCTGTGTAAGATGAATCAATTAATTTTAGTGCTTTGAATGACTTATTTGGCACTAGATGATGTCTTTGGTAATTTAGAAGGAATAAAATAAATAAAAGTCTCATAATTATAATATGATACAGTTTCTTTTTTATTAATCTACATTTCTTTCTTCTTTTTTTAAACAAAACAGAAAATACGGTATTGATAATGAAAGATAGAATGAGTCTCATTCAAATAATTTTCGTACCTCGGGATATTTCTGCAAATATTAATTCATACAAAACTATATATCATGATAGGATTAAAAAGTCGTTTTTGTGCAAGAATAGAAGTTCCTTAAAAGAAAGAGAGCTATCTGAAAATATTAGTTATATACTTTTTATTCTTCGTGAATGTTATTTCAATTCAAATTAGTCTCAGTATCAAATCCTTCCTTGTTTCCAAATGTGTTAAAACAAGGAAAAAAAGGCAAATAATTTTTGGCAAATAACGATTAATCCTCTCCACTCGCATCTTTCTTTACGTTTTGTTTTTCTTTTTTCCTTTCGGAAAAGCCTTTTTGTCCAACGACTAATGGATCTCCATTCTTGAAACTTTTTTCGGCTTCGCTTTTGCCTCGTCAGCTGAAGAATGGGAAAATAAAAACAGCAGCCTCACAGGATCTGGAAAAGTGTCGATTATTTGGCCGTCGATTAATGGGAATGTCGGTTACCCGAAGACGCGTTATCCGAAAGAGCAATTATGGCAGAGAGAAACCGATTAAATATATCACATCTAAAAAACAAAGAAACATCGCTCAAAATTATTTATACCTAAAATACACGGACATAAACGCTGATATTTCAGTAATCATAATTTATTGGAGTTTATTAGAGAACGAAATGTTAAAGATCTCATTAAAAAGACTAAGAAATTATTGGAAATTCTTTAAACTTCCATCAGAAGACCTGAATTACGTATCATTAAAATCATTCTTAGAGAATAGGATTATTACTGAAAAGATTTTACGATTTCAATTTATTGTTCAACCCACTAAAAATGCCAAAATATCTATAATTAACCTTACAAGATGAGCTGAAAGAAGTTAGTTTCAAAAAACGGAAACATCATCGAAAATATTTTACAAACTTAATTTATCACTTTATCTACTATCATACACGTTTAATCTCAGATAACAAACATTTTCATAGGAAAGAAAAAAACTTCAGAATCTCAGTTTATTATACATATACTCCTCTCAAAAACGATGTCTATATTAAAAAAAAAAAAAGAAAAGAAAAGAAAGACATCATCCGTCACTTCAAAATCCCCTATCATCCTAGTTTATCGGTCGATTACATAGGATCAACCTCAAAGAATAAATCTCCGCGATAACTTTCTCCAGTGGACACAGACAACATCTTAAACAAAAAAAAAAGGAAGATACTTCAAAATCTCAGTTTATAGCTCGATCCAGAATCCAAAGATAAAATCGTATAACCACGGATCACATGAAAGCATTAGGTATCATCTCATTCAGGGATTTAAAGTTTCTCGTTCCATCGTGTAAAAATTTCTGAAGCCAGGTGCAGTTCTCGTATGTAAATTATCTTCGCCCCGAGGCGCGTGTCCAGTCTGGTCCCTTCTCCCTTTTCTTGTTGCACCGTTCAACTTATCGCTCGTATTAACGCTGACTACAACGTAAAGAAGAGGAGCGCGGAGGTAGGGTCGCAACCTTCGGCTATTAAACCCGAAACACATATCTTCAGCTTTCGTAACAGCCCCCATGGGACGATGCGAACGCTTGTTTCTAGGTTTGTTGTCATTCTTGTTTCACGTAGAGCCCATAGGGCGCTCAACGGGAGGTCTTAGAGGCCACACATGCTCAAAGGTTCCGATTCTGGGCCCTAGCCACCGTCTACAGCGACCCTCTCTTGCTGTTCGACAAGTATTTACCTGATGTACTCCATTGAGCCGCCTTCTTTTTTGTACGACCCTAAGCTATTTCATTGGTGGCTTTTAATCTTGATTGATCGAATGGAATCATGGATGTTTAGGCGGAGATCATTAAATATTAGATTTTATCGGACTGGTATCGAACACGGTGCGTGGTTTGAAGGTCAATGAACTGTGAATCTGGCATTATGATTTGATTTACTTCACTGATGTATGTTTCTCTATCGTTTTTATTTTATTTTTATTTTTTATGGTGATCGTGAGTATTTAGATATTTGACGAAAGTTGATTTGAGATTGGTTAGGAAGTTTGTATCAATGATTAAGTGTGCTTAAGTATAATTAAGAAAGAGAATTAAGAAAGAAAAACATGTAGGGAAGATTTTTGTTCGTTATAATTTTTCTAATCATAGATTTGATTGGACGAAAGTTTAGTATCATATTTTATAGAAAAGAAAGGAAGTGACGTAGTTATAAATATCCGAAATGTGATTCAAAAACACTTTTTCCTTCAATCAGATAGAAACTTAATTACAAGTTCTTCTCTCAGAAGTAAATTAAACTTAAAACTTACCGTTTTAAAAAAGGGATTAATTCTCAATCATTCCTATAGATTTCCAAATCTATACAAACCTCCGCAAAACTTACATCAAATTAAAATAAAAAGAAAAATCTAGTTAGCTTGTTCTTTAATCAAATGTATTCCTTATCGAGCGATTAAATCTAAACCCTCTCAAACATCAAAATCGTCCTCCATCAAAAATCCAATCTCCTATCATCTGATGAAACTCCCTTCAAATCACCAATTGGAATCGAGACACCGAACAGCATAATAAACACGATAAAACTCGGTAACAGGGTCAGACATAACGACCAGCAATCCACGCCAACTCGTACCATTATTTTTGTCCGTTGAAATCACCTCGGAGGCTATCCTGGCCGGGTTTTATAAAACGGCCTCCACCCATCTCGCCCCCTCTATACATACATGTGATATATCTATCGGTCAGACACTGGCATTGTTGAAAACGACAGGACATGACGTAGTTGCTTGAGCCGGTCGAGCGGTGGTTTTTCGCGACGCGACGCACGCCAATCAAGATCGCCGAATTTCACGTTCCACGGTAATTACGAGATGGCCGGATGCTGGACCGTTTCTCTTCTCTCGCTCTCTATTCTCTCTCACTCTTCTCTCTCACTTGCTCTCTCTCACTCACTCTCTTCTCACCCTCTCTTACTCACTCACTCAGTCACTCATAATTCTCCCTTCTTTCTCACATTCTCTCTCTCTCACTGTCTCCTTACCCTCTATCTCCTTCTCTCTCTTCTCTCTCTCTCTGTCTGTCTCTCTCTCCCCCTTTTCCATTCTCTCTCAGACCCTTACTCATTCTCTCCTCACCATCTCTATCCTCCCTGTCTCTTATTCACTCACTCTCTCTTCCCTTTCCCATTCACACTCTCTCACTGTCTCCTCACCCCCTCACTCCCTTTTTTCTTCTGTGTCTCTCACTCGCTCTCGCTCTTCCTCTCTTTCTCACACACACGTTCACTCACTCTCTCTTCACCCTTCTCCCCGCATCGTGCACGTTCCCCTTTCTCATTCAACTCGCTGGCTCGCGCGCGCTGCTCCTGACACAATTCGTTCGTTAACCGCGTGAAATAATAATTATTATCCTCGCTGGTAGCCCTGGGCGATCGTACGGGCCATTCAGCCGTTGGTGGAGGGATGTAGTAGCGCTGTGCCGAATGATATTTTATGCAGTGGAACAATCCCTCTGAAAATTGATAAATCGCTCGTTTCTCATTTGTCGCGGCCGGCCGGACCCGATCGCCGAACGAGCGTCGATGGAACGAGTCGTCAGGGTAGCCATTGATCGAGGTACGCGTCAAAATAAATCGGAAACTAATGAGTCGCGTGGACCCGTGGACCCGTGCACCTCGCGATAATCATAATTCCGCGTTATTACGTTTCTCTCTCTCTCTCTCTGATCGGTCTGTGCACCTCATTCGAGTGAAATAGTTGGACATTGGTGTACCGAGATTATCGGTGAAAGTATTCGAATGATATTTGAAGAGTTTGTATATGTAGAAAGATGTAACGAGTTTGATATAATAGTTCGAGGAAGAATTGATAACTTTATTTTGGATATTGTGATAATTAACGCCTCGTTAACTTCCAACTCGTTTCATGTTTACTCAGCTTTTCCGGTATCGTTCGTCACCATTTCGTTTTTAATTTTTCATTTCCTTCCTGTCTTTATATAGTTTATTTATACCATTCTTTTTGATATTGTTCTTTCAAATAAAGAGTAAGGAAGATTAAAGAGTGTAATGTAAACATCTACTTACAGTTTCCTATTTTAACGTGAAAAATAGAAATTAATAATTTTTCAATTATTATGTGATAATAGTACATAATAGTTTTTATTCAAGTTAGATTAGGTTTAATAAAGAAACCTTCATTTTTAATTTTCCATCGTATCTAATTTAGGAAGTTCGTTTAAATTATTGAAGACATGTAAACGAATAAATTTTTATTTAATTGTATTCAATTATCTTAAATGGGTTGTCAATTGTTTGCAGATGAGAAATGTAGAATTATTTGTAAGAAACTTGCTGGATGGAGTAATGGAATGTCGATGCAGTCTATTAATATATTTTATATCTCCGAGTGAATATAGGAATTAGTTTACGTCAAATAGGATTGAACGAAACAGTGGAATGAATAATGACTAAGATGAGAGTCGTTTGTACATTATTGTGCAGTAATTAATTCATCCATTACTTAACCAATTAGTTTACGGTCACAAATTATTTTGATATCCACGTGGCTATATCCAATTTTGATGAAAATGGTTGTAATAATAATACTTGCTCAAACAGTATTGACCGATTATTTCGGTACCATGTGTAACTAATCATTTTACAATGGAACTTATTATTCAAAAGGAATCATGAATGTGTAATTGTAGTCTTGAAATTATGTTATAATGCTTTGAAACTATTGTTCCAAATATGACCATTCAGAGATATAAAATAATAAAGAGATATATAATATAGAGTTGTGGGCGTATCTTAGTCTTTTAATTACTTTGTGGTTAGAAAACGATGATATTTACTTTTTTTACATAATACAATAAGAAAGTAGAATTAGAAAGAAATAACTACTTTGCCTTTATACACCATCTTAATAGAACTCATCTAATTAAGGATATTGAGAAACATAAAAAAAAAAGTTAGTGACGTAGCAATTTATTGATCTGTTTTATTTACAAAGAATTTATTTGAGGTTTTATTTAAAAAGAAAGAAAACAGAAACTCAATCGTTCAATCGTTCAATTTCAATCGTTGAAATAAATTACACTACTGTTGCTGATCTGTCACATATTTTGTGGCTTTCTGAATGTCTCTATTAATTATATGATAAATCCAATCGGATAGAATTAATTATATGTCTAATACAAATGCAAAAATTTAATTGTTTCGCTTTAACACTAGATTTACGAAACCCCTCAATTTGTTGGATTTGGGATATCATGAGTAAAATTACAGAAGCTATTGTTATCATTTTTTTCATTAATGAAATAATCGACAATATATTCAAATTTATAAGTTAATGGTATGTAATTAAGTTGTATCTAAATTGAATAAATCGATTTTTTGAAGCAAAATTCAGAGTTTCGTTCACTTGTCGATTTAACAGGTATATCAAGAAAAGTCCGTAAACTTATTAGTATTAAACACTTCGCTCCACCCAAGTAATATTCTACTCAGTGAGAATAATTGAAGAAAATAATACCAGACCACCATAAAATAACATGCTACTACATTCTTCATCATGACAAATACACCAAAACTCTCATACACAATGATAGAAGCATTTATAAATTACTCCACGCAGCAACTACAACAGTCTCGGCAAATCTTTACCGAAGTAGTTGCTTCTAGTTAAGTTTATGAAGTCTTTCTAGAGGAAAGAGTTAGTCTCGATGGTTTTCGCCAGCGATTTATCATTAGCAGACTGGAGAAAAAAATCTTTTGTACGGAAGAGTTTATCCGATCATTTAATCTGCAGTGGATGCGCATTTGTAACAGTTATAAGGTCGTCGACTTGGGTATCTGTTCTTTGAGATGCCAAATCCTATTCGATCGCACATCTAACGATAATTCTATCCCTGGCAAAAGACGCATAAACACGTCCTTCATCCGTGCATTTCATCGATGGCGGTACGATCGCGGCACTCGTAATTTCGTTCCGGAATTTCATCGACGTCGATTAACCAGCACATGCCTGGGGCAGGGTGAACCCGCAACCGAAACTTCAGCAATTTATTTAGCAGTTAGCGGTACACTGACTGGTATTCTAAACGATGGATTGGCTTTCGTTTTGAAGCTTTGTTAAATCTATCATAGTCAATGGTTTTCTTTTTTTTCTGTACTTGTAATGTTAAGTCCATTTCTTGGTTATTTTTATGCAGGTTAAGGGAATCCAGTTGTTTAGAGTGTTCTCTAATTGTAGAGATAGACATAAGCAAACAGAAAGTTTGCTTATCGTTTTAGCTGGGAGAACAGTTTTTTTTTTTGTTCTCTAGAGTGGTGATTAATCAATTCTTTCCCAATATTCCCTATACAGAATATTTTAGAAATTATTTTTCTTGCCCACTAAATTTCTTTACCAACAAAAATTATATTCTCATAACTTTGTTAAAGAATATATTGTATTATATATCAATATTTTTTTCGTTATATAGGACACACTACAGCAAGAAAATGAAGAGTTCACAGAGTTCCGGCATATCGGTTCGAAAGCCCCGAATACGATTCTCGCTCGATACTTCAAATTTTTCGACGGCTTCTACAGTTATATTTCCATTCTTACTATTTATTTTATCATTTCCTGAATGCTGCTAAAATCTGTTATTTTTCGTGTAGTGAATTTCATTAAAAGAAACAAACTGAAGAGTGTTTCACGAAATTGTATAATTTTTATAATTACACAATTCTCATATATTTGTAAATTTAAGATGAATTAAAGCCAATGAGTATCATAGTACTTATTTTCTAGTAGGATTGCTTTATCGTTAAAAATTTTAGGTACATAAAGTGTTAAGATAAGTGTAAAGAATGTTTGGCCAAGACTTAGAAGGTTTAAACACTTCGCCTTCAGGAGCTGCACTAGTTGATTCAATTTTTTGAGTATGAATTTAATAATAGTCTAATGGAATTTTGATACCTATAATGATAGAATTAATTAGTAAGTAAGTAATAATAGAAATAAACCTACAATGATAGATTTTTGAAATATATTTGAGTAATTGTGTTGTTGCATCTTAGTTATGTACTATTTCATAAAAAACTTTCCTTCCTTTTGAATATTTACCGAATTGAATTAGATTTATATTTAAATTTCAGTAAATATACTTTTAGCTTACTTGTTTATTAAGAACAATTGAATTGTCTATCTATGAAATGTAATTCTGGTAAGCTGCGTTAAATTGTTTGAATTACTACTTGTATTACTCAATTTTGATATACAAATTATATTTGTCTGTTTAAACGAATAAAGAATAAAACTTTTTATTTCGTGTATGGTAAAATGTTCCGTTTTTCGATTCGTTTCTAAAAAAAATTGGTTACACAGCGCTCCAATCAAAATGAAAGTACATGCCCAGAAGGATTTCCACTGAAAAAGACCAAAATTCAAAAAATAAAAGTGGAAAACACTATAGCAGCCGAGTGGATCTCTGTATTTTGAAAGACATCTCGGCATACTTTTTTGGTGTACGTAGCCAGATATGAAATCGCGTTATTTACAGATAAATTATCAAGGAAATGCTCTCTGGGACGAATGCGAATTCTCAATTCAGTAGAATACACAATTTTTCTCTTTATATGTTGCATTGCATTCAAAATTACAGCCAAAAATATATCATATATCTTTCTATATATAATTTACTGATCTTTTAAATGTATAAATTTTTAAATATTGATTTCTTTTAGAAACGATGAATTCTATTTTGACAAAGATACCAGGAAAACGACTTTTTATTGTTTTTATTGAAATATTTTTTCATTAATTAGAACAGTTCTCGAATTTTAACATTCATTCATATTAAAATATTAATCCCTCGAATTTAATAATTAACTGTTACTATTACAAGAGAAATTCGAACTCTAAGATGCACCCATATTGCACATACAATATTTTAGTACTTTGTTAAAGAGGAAGATAGATAAAGTTGAATTACAATTATTCAAGAATCTTTTCACTAATTCTCTTATTTACTCGTAACATTCAACATGTTGATAATAATTATTATATTATTATAGATAGTAATGTCCACCGCCATGATTGAAAACCATTCTTTTCAATTTACCTCATACATTATCCAACACACAGAAACTCACGATCGTTTTAACCCTCCACAGCCCGGTGTGACTTCAAAGTCACATACCAATATATCAATATCTTATTGATTTATTTATTTTTTATCGCAAAATGATGTATACATCTTGCTATACATATAATGTCATCTTGGTAACCAATAACATTCTTGGCAGCTGTTATCAACTTTAACTTGAGATATCAAAGTAAATGCCGTTGCAAGTTGTTTGAAAATAGAGGCTATAGGAACCATCCTGTACAGTTGTTATTATTTCTTCCTGTATCTATTCTTTATGTGCTTGATAAATAAGAAAAAATCTACATAATAGATCTTAGTTTATATATCAATAATCTGTTATTTATTTGCATTTTAGTAATCATTTTGTCACATCACAATCATTTTCTTCACACGATATAATGAAAAATGTACGAGAAGATGAAATAGCACTTTGACTAACCATCTTTTCGGACAAGAATGGACTGCTGCAAAAAGCCGGGGTGCAAAGTGATTCCTAAAATAAAATGTTTAAAATGCACACAAGTGCAAACGTTGTACGCTGTTCTAACTCTAAAGTTATAAAACATATTCGTTAGAATAAAAACCGTTGACACTGCTGAATTCATTATTGATTTGTATTTTGAGGTTGATATTTGTTGGTATCAATTTTTTATGGCCACGAAAAAAATTCAGGTTACATATTAACCAAAACAAAGATCAAAAAGGAAATAAATTTCACGATTATATCATTCTTTCAACCTTCTCTATCTTAAAGGAATGTTTTCTAAGGGAACAGCGGAAGTCTCGATCGCTTCAAACAGCATCTACAACGTTTCTCCCCCCTGTCGCAGTTCTTTTCGATGTTCCAAACACCGATGCTTCGCCGTGGTATTTCGCCAATAAAGAAGGAGCCTGATAGGATTCGTGGCATTCGCTCGTTCTGCAATTTGTTACGTTCAAGGATCGCCGTTGCGTTTTCCACGGTTCGTTTGACCGGTTCACAACAGGCGATGACCATACGCTGCCACTGAGGCGCATTATACGCAGAGTTGAATCGCCTGTAAGGAGGAGCTTGCCAATCCTCTTCCAACAGCTCGATGTATGCGAATATATACGTAAGCGGATACAGCCGTACCGATGGATAAAGATCTTTTCAGCAGCGACGACGCCCGTGTTTTTTGGCAGCCGTCCCAACGTGTTCCTGGTCTAGACGTCTACGGCTTTCGAGCCGCGTCCTGCATTTTTGATCGATTCAATTAATTCCTCGAGGGCTAGGTGGGGCTTGTGATTCGAGTCGATATGGCATTTCGATTCGTATTTCAGGAGATATTGTAATATATTTACACGAGATTTCACCGATCGATTTTTCAGATTTTATTGTATACCGTAGACATTAATCCGTTCCAAGAATTTTGTAATTCTCATTTACGTTGGTTTGTGAAGATGTCTCAAGACTTTGGCTGTTGTGTAATTAAAAATTCGAACTTGATTGGAATTCGTATTTTCACACTTCTTTCGTAGTATGGTATAACAGTGTTTGTCTTGTGTTTCTTGTTTATGTTGTCTCTTTATTGTGACGGCCGATAAATAAGACGGTATTTCGGAATTTTTTTAAAGAAATCTACAAGATCAATTAATCTGAAATGTTGTGGATTTGTAGAAGTATATATCTTAAATATTTAGAATTTTTCATGGTAAAATGTTAATTTATTTAAGAGTGATAGCGATTTTATCGAAACACCTAAAATAATTTCATGTTCATGGTTGTCATAAAATTAGTCGTTGTAGTGATTTGAAATTTAAGAATAAAACCAGAGAATTTAATATTCATGAGTGTGACTAAAGCCCGCACTACGTCAGTTAAAAAATATTAAGAAACAAAAAAATGACCGCGCCTTAATCCAATTCCGAAGGATTCACAACGGGAGAGGGTCCTCGCACCCACACTGTTTGCTCATTTATAAAAAAAAAATTGTTTTTTGAAAAATGTTTTATAATATTTGATCATGCGATACTCTATGAATAATGTAGCATATTTTTTGCATTGTATGTATATGTATATTTGTAAAAAAGAATAATATTGTAAGATAGAGTGTATACCAACATGAAGCTAATATGAACTTGATCTTTTTTGTGATTCGTCTGATGTTAAACATAAATGGTAGACTAAAATTTTTCTGAATGCTTTCTACATACGTGATTCTTACATGCATAGCAGCTTTGCTTAGGTTTCGATAAGTTATAATATTTTATTCCTTTGTTTTTTGCCTCCTACATACATCGATAGCACCTTCCTCTTTTGATTGGTTCTATATCTTTTGTTGTTTTTATTCTGAGTTTCTTTCTAGTTAAAGCTTCTAAAGCACGTACAATGTTTGTAATCCTATGATGTTCAAACTTCTGTTTTCTACTTGATTTTTAATTAATTCATTACTTAATTTCTGTAGAAAAATTCTTCTTCTGTTCATTTGAAAATAAACTCTTAGAATCAATTTTCACTTCCGACTGCCATGTTCGTATGCTTGGCAGTTACTGAGAATGCTGCATCGTTCTTTCCCAATTAGTTCTGTGGTTTGATTCTTAGTTTTGCGATTATTTGTTATTCTACGAAGTATCGCGACGCGTAGTCTATTTTCTTCTTATGTACTGTACTTTTTTACACATAGCAACGAGAACTTTTGAACACTGAACTTAAATGTGCACACAACAATAAATAATTTTTTGAGAATTTTTTACAGGGCAATAGTTCTAATTTAAGGTTTTCCAACTTGTGGGACCGAGGAACCTCCCGGGAATGTTACGGTTAAAGGAAAGAAAAAACTTTTTACATAAAGGAATGACGGTACAGACTAGTACAGACATAAATGACACAGCTATTGAACATTTCTGCCAAGTTTCAAGTAAATCGATTAATCCATTTTTGAAATATCATGGCAACCAATTTGAAAAACATTACTTTGAGAAAAACAGGATTAAAGCTCCAAACGCTCTGCTATTCAGCTACGTGCTATTTCACTACCACGCGTATATCTTACCTAATTTTAAAAGCTCATTTATAACACTTAAAGATTTCGAGATGTTGAACTGCAAGAAAATGCAAAAAGAAGTACGATTTTTCGCGACTGTCACCAAAGACTGAAACCATTTAATGACGCATAAAGTACCGCAAAAGAATCGAGCGCTTCTAACTATGCAACTAGACAATAAAACGGTGCGTGTGAAACCAGCGTAATTTCTCAAAGCAAGAAACTCACGTAGATCGATTTACACGCAAATTTCCATACTCCGTAGCCGTGGGAGCATACGTTCGATATGTAGTCGTCCGTTAGACTTAGCTAGAGCGGTTACGAGCTACCCATCATCATTTGACCACGACCACCTAATAACACAGCATTGTTGCGCGCGAGATAGCCAGGAAATTGGCGGTTTCCAAGTCTGAAAAGCCCCTTACAATTATTATTGGATCGTCGATGACTGGACGATGGGCACACGGCACCGTTTCCATTTTCCAGCTGCTTTCTCACCCTGCTTCAACGCTTAAACACCGGCTCTGTCACTTGTTTCGTTGTTTAATGTGCACCACGCGCTGCCTTGTCACCACTGTGACGATAGGAAACGTGATTGCACGTGTGCATACGCATACAGGAAAAGTGGCACGCGCCCGAAGGGTGTCGTTTAACGACCACTGTCACCACCAGCTCTGCCTGTGTAATGATCCTTGGGTGAATTGGCCAACCAGGTCTCTGGTACCTTTGCTTCTGCACGCGTTTCTACTACACATGAAGACTCTCTCTCCCCATTTGTGACACTCCTATTGCAGTGGTTTTCGGAAAGGAACAGCAGGACGTCTCATTTACTACGATGACTGGAAGGCTAACAGTACAAAAGGACCAATTCTCGTTATTCCTGATAATATGACATTTTTACAAATTAAGGTAAACGTTCTCATTAGCGATCAGTTTTTTTATTTCACCTTTTATTGGAAATTATAAATGAAGCAGCATAATGGTCTGAACACTAAAACATTCAAGTTAAAGTATTTTATTCGATATATCGTGAATTATTTCATTATTAAAGTATTTATTAATAAACATCAATAAGTGTAATTAATGTATAGGTGTAACATTATACATTAACATAAGAGTAGGCATTCATTAAGTTGCTAGGATAATATTTGAATCTTTTTTAGATATTTAAACTGTCGTAATATAATCAAATTATCTATCTATATGTTAAGAACGGAAAAGAGTATATTTTACTATTGTTGAAGTCACAATACCATCCAAACCATAAAATATTTAATTTATTCATCTGTTCGCAATAATTTGTTCACCTGCTGTATATTTTAATAAGGTAGGTTATGAAATACATATATCTGATGTTATCAATATCATGACAAAAGTGTATGAATACGTATGATAGTTTGCTCAAATTATCGAAAAAAGTGCAATTAATAATAAAATAGAAAGAAACATGTTTTTATTTCTATAATTGAAAAAAATTGTGACCGAATGTAGGTATGTCGAAGATAAGTCTGCGCTAGAAAGTGGACATTTTGCAAAGTATTAATAAAAGTATTTAACTTTTCTTTTTATTACGTTGAAGGAAATAAATTAATAATAAACAAAGCTAATTAGTGTTTATTGTGAAGTTATTGAAACTTCTTGATGGTAATAGGAAATATAAGATGGGCAGTAAAAAGCACAAGTCAATAAAGGAAACTTCTATTGAATATGACTTTCACTAATAATTTTCTTGTGAACGTTCACATTACACTTGAAAATTTATTTATGTAGAAAATTAGAAGTATCAAATTGATGAGTGAACAAAAACACGAATTCTTCCTTAAAATATCGATTTATTTAATTTAGAAATAACTTGATTATATTTTTATTAATTTCATTAATAAAAGTCAGCAAGTTTGCTGGGAAATGATAACAATAATTTCTGCAATTTCACTCGTGAAATCCCAAATCTGTCAAATTGGCGGTAAATCTAGTGTTAATTGCGTTATGCAGAGTTCTATTGTATTAATAATCAATACTATGAAACAATTTTTCAGTGAAAACTTTTCCTGCTTTTACTATTTAGTTTCAAACACAAACCTTATTGAAAATGCATCAACAGACATTTCACCACCTCAGAATCGACCCAACATCGAACTCCGTTCACATTTTCTCCGCCTAATTACACGTTGCATATTAACTTGCCTCATGACTTTTCAATGGCAATATTTAATACCAGTAGAAACTTATCTCTCGAATAATTACATTACACATATTTTCTATTTAAATATTCTCAAACTTACAAATGTAAATCACAAATTAGAGTTCAAATTAAAGTTTATTACAAACAGAACTGCTAGTGTTTATTACAAACACTACTGTCACATCGCAACAATAAACTACACCACGAGTATGATTCATAATTATAAGGTAAAGTGCTAAACACACACGATATAATAATTCATCAAACAAATCTTGCTACTAACATTATCATCGTGATACGAGAACAGTGTGTGTGTGTGTGTGTGTGTGTTTGATGGTGTGGAAAAGGGCGAATAGCTTGAAGAGTCGAATTAAATCTGCTACTTTCACGTGCAACATAATGTTATTAATCTTGGGCATCGCCAGACTGAAAAGCGGACGTGCGTTAATGAGCCGGGATTTCAGCCTTTCGAAATGCACCGGCTGATCTGACACGCGATATTATCCGCGCTCCCCCTTTTGCACGGTTTAAATAGCGGTGCCCAGCTGAGTCACGGTCAAAGTCAGATATGCGCATGATAGCCAAAGGGGGAGAAAAACACAAGCGACGACGGAGGCATCCGGTTCCGGCGTTGTCAGCGGGGGTGGTCTCACGCGCTCGATCTCTCGCGACGAGAGGAAAAGTCTTCGTTAATTAACCCTACGTTTGCATCTCGTGCATGTGCCGGGACAAGTGTGATGCAGGCATTGATCGATGTAACTACGAATGACAACGTCCTTTTCTTCTCCGGAGCTTACCCTGGGAAACTATATTATCATCCGCGAAAGATTCATTAGACCCAGCGTACAATCACGCGTCGCTATTTTTCTTCTCCCGTCTCGGTTTAAGGTTTTGTTCATTACGGTTGGTATAGCTCTTGGCGTGCGAGAGCTGATGGTTAGAGAGGATTTTCATGAAGTATATTTCGTAAAAAGATTTATATTGTTGTCTGCATGATAAATTGCATTTAATAAAAATTCTCTGTTCTGGATGGTTACATGGAATCCTGTGCAGGGACTATTTTTTAAAATAGATTATGTTATTGTGTAAACTTTTGGCATATGTATCACTGTAAATTACACTTCAAGATTAACACAATAAAATGTATATTGAATTATTTAATACAATTAATTATTAACACGTTAAGTGTCATTGATGCTAGACTTTCCGTTTAGACGACGTCGGTTCTCGAAAAATTAATAGCTTTAAATTTAGAAAATAATTCCTTATCATTCATTAGTGGGTTTCATTAAAACAGTTTGAACAAAGATACGGCCTTCCTTTGCAGGCGTTATAAAGTTATCACTTCCTCCGTTAAATGTATTATAACACTCGTTGTAAAATTTTCGAAGCTGAACCGTTGAACCAAGAGTTGAAAGAAATAGGCGTGGCACTTAACATGTTCATAATTAATTGTATTAAATAATTCAACGTATATTTTATTATGTTCATCTTGAAGTGTAATTTACAGTGATTGCATATTTGTCACAATGCATAATATTTTGACATTAATATTTAACTTATTTTTAAGCAATCAGCTTAATGTTGGAATTGTATAATAATTTAAATCTTAATTAACATAAGTATTATATAGGATAACACGAAAATAGGTGGTCATATTTTGGTACTGTATTCTACTGTTCTTCAAGATGCAAAAATGTCATATCACTGCTTGAAATTTATAATGGCATAATTAAAAAGTTAATTTTATAGGAAAGCAATTTAATATGTGCATCTCACTAATAGTTCATTACTGATTATTATACTGCGATGTTTTATGCAAATGCATACTTTTGTAGGAAATAAGCTACATTATGAAAGTTAGCAAGAAGTTTGTTTTGAATTTAGAGAATTTTAAAAATATAACCTTTATTTTATATATATTTTTCATATGTTTATAGGAGCACATTATTTGCATGAATGTATAAATTTTGTATAAGTGCATATTTGACTGATAATCGAATTAGTGTTATGGTTTGTGTACCATAACATACATTACATACATTATATGTGTACATACATATAATGAGAGGAAAGGCAAAAACTATTGTATGATATATAAATATATAGACGAAGTCACACTTGATACTTTTTTTCTTTCCTCATTTAAAATTTCACAGTCTTCACAAATACGCAGATTTTTAAAAATATAAATTTTGGTAATAAATCTATTCCCAATTTTTAACAAAATATGCGTACAGGTGCTTTAATAAAAAATTACTTTATTTTTTCATCATATACTTCCCCAATACTCACCTATATTTTATGTATTTTTGTTTTATTTATATATAATAAATTTTATTTGTATTACATATAATACACAAAACGTAGGTGAGTATTTGGGAAGTATATGATGAAAAAATAAAGTAATTTATATATAAATAAAACAAAAACAAGCAAGATATGTGATAGTGAATAAATATTTATGAGCTTGACTTATTTTACAATGTTATTCGAACGAGAGAATTTCTGCAATAATAAGACGAAAGTAGTTCCCTATGAATGATGCCATAGTGCTAACGATTTATTGGTTCAAGAGTGTGTCTACAGTGGCTGTTAAAAGTAAAACGTATTTTATGATCGTTTTAGAGGTACGCGAAGACAAAAATTCAATTTTACGAGAAAACTATTGATCCTAAAGAATGACTCGTAAGAACTTCTTACGTGTTTTATTGCCCGCGTAAAATACAGAGTCATTTTGAAATTCAAACAGTTTGCACCCTGGTTTTATGAACATTCTTATTGAACACCTTTCTAATATTAAATCGGGCGAAGCAAAACATTTTTATATACAGTTCTTTTTCGAAAGTTATTTTAGATATTTTTACAATTAACATTCAATAATTCCAATTTTCATACCTGTGAAAAATAGAAAGTTTTATTACAAAAATAAATTAATTGCATTCAATTAAAATTATAGTTAAAATAGTTAGATATTAGTTAAATTAGTGTTAAAAATGTTAAATATTCCTTTATTTATTTCAATTACGATCGACATTTTCATTGTGCTTGAACAAAATCATCAAAGCTACCATTAATCAGTAATATCTAACGAAATAATTACTCTCTGCTATCAGCAATCACTATTGGTTTCGTTCGAAGGAACAGAAAACCGGTCGATCTTCGGTTTGACACAGTTTAGCAAGCGCTCGCAAAGAAAAACAATTTTTTGGGATAACGATCTTCATGTATTGCTCGAATTTTTATGTATTTCTTGCTGAGAGTAATTGTTTTTTTTTTTTACAAACAGTTGTGTAAAGTTAAATTTTCTGTTTTCATTAGTCAAAGACATGTCATGAAACGAAAAGCTTCCTAAGGGTCATTTCGACATCGGATTCTAATGATGTAAAGAACCGAATGATCAGACCTGGCGGAAATTCTAGACAGCTACCAAACTCTCGGTACATCGCGCATTTGACCTAACACATCGTCCCATATTTCCAGAAAAAAGAGCACTAAGGGTGCACTGGGCAATATCTGTTAGACGTGCCGATTGGTAATTAGAATTTTCATTGCAAACAATCAACATGTCATTCTCTTTAGCAGCGATCAGGCAGATCGCTAAAGAGGACAATCGTCAGTTATTTGATAGACGCAAATGCAAACAATTGCTTCTAAGCCATCGACGAAGAAGTCAAATGTGACAATCTACTGAGACGATCTTAATATCGAAGCAATCGTTGGAGTGTACCCATTCCTGACTTCTAACGTGCCATTTTGTTCTTATATCATCGATCGTTCGGGACAATATAAGGCATCTACCTCCAGTTTTCCTCATCGTCGCGTATTTTGAGATAAATTGTAGGTTTTTGTCGAGTCTAATGTACGGGTATTCGATGGTAGAACATTTGTCCACCGTATTCTACCATTCGATCGAAACAGTTACCCAAGATTAAATTGATGGATAACAATGTATCGCGCGAGTTCGTCAACTGGAGCTACGCAGCCGTACGATCCCATACGAACCCATCCACTAATTTAACCAAAAATGATTACACAGTTTTAATTTATATTAATATTTTAATTATATTAATGAAATTATTTAATATTTTCAGAATTAATAAAAATTTATATTAATATTATTACAACAACAAATTATTTAAAATCTAATTACGTTATAATCTTTTCATAAGGTTAACAAATTCGTCGAAAAACTATTCGATCGATCAACAAGTTGAAAAGGAAGACTTTCATTACGTCCGTAACAATTTAGGAGAAAGTGTACGAGGTGATAGTTGTTCTAACTATAACTACGGGAACGCGTAAGAAAGAAGCAGCCTTTACGATCCCGTAACTCAATTATAACCTACTCGGTAAACTTCTGTTTCTACTTAGTCATCAGTAGTGGAGTTTAAGTAGCGTTTTATTGACTCGATGTTGTTGGCTTGTAAACATTTATTCCCATTTTACAGCTTTTGCTATGTGAGTTATAGCCTGTGTTAAGTGAGGGTAAATAGTGTTTTAGAATCCAGGCTTTTCAACTTTATTTAACGTGTTCTCAAAATGATAGAGTAAACATCGGATACACGTAGAAATTGTACTCTTTAACGAAAGCATACCGTTTTCTTTCGGACAAGTACCATGTGTTACAGCGAAATAGTTATGAAAGTAAAGTAAGCATAATGGGTTTGTTTCATTATTGAAACATGGACTTGAATCGAAACATCGACTGTTTGTTAATTTTTTATAAAAAGAACAAATTCATACGAAAGGAACAAATTATTCAATCCCTTTTAAAAAGCAATTGTTTGATTATTTTTTTGAATTCATATTTGGGAAATTTTTCCGACTTTATTTTCAAAGAGATAAATCTTCGATAGTGAACGTTATATTTACGAAATTTGTCAAAATTTTAGGAAAAATTTCAATATTTCTCATAATTTGCATACTTTGAAGATATCGCAAAAATGGTACGTTACTTAATATTCCGAACCATGTTACATGGAACAAACGGAAACTTGCAGAGGCTTATCAGGGCATGAACAACGATTATTAATTTCACAAATAAAGAACAAAATTGTTACTTCGCATGTCAAACATTCCGCATATTTCCGTACGAAACTCCGACAATTAAAGTTAAGTGTTCTCGACAGCGCAATAGAACCAATAAATCATCGATCGTAGTGTATATATTATAAAAATAAAGAGAAAAGATAGAAGAAGAAAAAACGCCGCCGTATCTATTCGTTTTCTTTGGAGACAATTTGGTTGCGACATCGAAATGCGAAGCTTCGTTTCAATCGAGTGTCTTAGAATGACGCAAACGAAGATCCATCCGGCTTGACTTAACGAGGATTCATTTATTTCGACCTCGGCTAGAGACTCGGTTCCCGTAGCTGTATTTATTCTGGGGAATTACGACGAATGCCATTACCTGGAAGCTCTTGCATTTAATCGTGGGACGAGTATGGTAATACGCTTTCCTTATTTATATACCGAAAAATCGGTCTCCGCGCTGTTCTAAATTCACCCGTTGCCTCCCCCCTTCCCCCTCTCTCTATAATGGTCAAGGTGAAAAATTCCATCTGTACGCAGGACGATTCATCATCCTCGTTTCTTTAAATCATCGTCGATTTGTCACGTAGCTCCTTTTAATCGTGGAACACTCCAGAGATTTATTACTAAATTCTTACGACAGTTGGATTAATTTAAACAGACGTTCCAATGTTATATTTACCATCGCAACAATTAATTTGCTTTGCTATTTGGTATGGTAGTCGTATATAAGCTGAGCGATGATGAACGATATAGCTGAGGATTAAGTAGAGAAAATCAAGTCGGAGAATTCAGAGTACAATCAGAGATTGTACAAATTCTGTTAATGCATATGTTGGAAACCACCGATGCGCATACACACTTCCTACGATTTGTAAATGGAAAGCGATTTTTTGGCTTTAAATTTATTGCATCCCTTGGTGAACTGAGCACTTCAAGCAACTGAAAAGTTAATCTAGTACCAACGTGTAATACGCACTCACACTCAGGATTAGCATTTTATTTTCACATATCTTTCAATAGTAACTTTACAGTCAAATTTATATTAAACACTAATATTCACCGTTTTATCAACTAGGATACAGATTTCCTCTGTTACTATAATATTAATAACAAACAACCTATAAAGGAGTACGCGCTGTTTCTTTACAAACATACAAATTCCTACAGAATGGTAAAACACTAACGTGTTTCTACCAGAAGGCTTATTGGTTTATGAGATGTTCATGTTCAAGTCTACGCGATGTGATACTTAACTCACGAATTACACGAACTGCGCCTTGTGACAACTTAATGGCTCGAGTACTGTTTTTCAAGTTCTGAGATGAGTTTACTTAGTTGTTAGTTGGTGTTACATTTTCTTACACAATTTACAGAATTGTTTGATGTGTGAGAGTGATGTATGGTGTTCGTAAGACACTTCCGCGATTTCTCTTGTGACGACTACTTTTTGTGAAGATTTGATGAATCTTTGTATCAAATTCTGCTCTCGCTCGATATGTTCGCTGTTTTATCAATTCGGTGTGTGTTATGATTACACATTAGGTTAGGATAGATTAGATTTTCGGAGGTTAGGTTAAGTAGAGGAGGTGATGGAACTCTTTTCTGATTGAGTTTCCAATATGTGTGAGGATGTTTATTTAGTGGTGTGATAGTGCAGAAATTGTTGTTAAAATTTGTTATGTTACGGTTTTATCGTATGTGATGTCTGGGTATGAGGGTTTCTGAATTTTTAGCGATTATTTTTATGATTGAATGGTTCGACTTGTCGGTGCAACCGAATAATGGACCCCAGGCACAACTATTGTTGAGGAACGTTGATTCAAAGAAATTTTTATCATTGTCAATCATTTGAGTCAGAACATTTTTTATTGTTAGCAAAAGGACTTTGCTATTCCTGATCAGGTGAATAGCTAGAGTATACTTCTATTCACTCTACAGTAATTTACGCATCGTGAAACCCTTAACTTGGGCGCAAATGAAGTTCTAACATTGGGCCTACTCCTTCCGAGGATTTGCACCTTCATTTTACTAACTCCTCAGCCACGAAAGTGGACGGTATGCTAAGGAAGCAGGAAAGAAAACTTAAGCGACGAACGAATGCGATTGATACCTATTGGAACGATTTCGAACGAAACCAAGACAACTTAGATTTCAATAGTTGATTTGGCTATTCAACCAGCATAGTCTAAATACGCTATCTGCTTATTTCTGCAGAATTTTCAGAAGTTTTCCTTGATGTGTGGAAAACCTCCATAATTACATCGTCCTAGTGATAATTTGATACCAATTAAGAATTTTCTGCTCCCTTTAATATCCAACTACGTCATTGAAACTAGCAAGTACTCATTTTAAGATTCGAAACCAACTTGTATAAATGATTACATTGCAAGTATACTGATTGAAACTTTATTCTATACGAGTAGTAATCGAAACCCATAAAATGAAACTCTGTTATTGAAATTGAGTTCGTAAGTACAAATTGAACTTGATCCCATACCTACTTTTTACATTTTGCAGACTCCTTTTTGTTTCTGCATTTTATTTTCTCAATAAATAGTAAAAACTCAGGTAACATCGTCCCAGACTTAAATATTTTGATTTCCCCCATGAGTAGAATACTATACAATTGAAGTACAATTTGACCTTCAATTTCTAGGTCAAGGTCAATTTTGCGGAAAGCTTGTTTGACATATCTGTGAAATTACATGTGGAAGCTAAGGCACAATGTTCTTTTTATACCCTGTATATGTTGAAATTAGGGGTTGAAAATCTGTCAACATAACGGATCTCGCTACAAGTTATGATTTTTGTTTGTGCCTGTATGTTTACCAACGTCACTTATCTTAGAATTTTGATTTCTGTCATTGATTTCATTTTATTCATGACCAATTTATTCTGTCAGTATCATATATATAAACAATATGATTTACGTGCGCTACAACGTAAATTTTTAAAAAGTACTTTCCATTCATGCTTGCTAGTTGTACAATAGTTGGTGTGAGTTTTCATACAGCAACGATGAAAAGCGAGAGAACTTCTATTGACACTAATGTAACGTAAAATGTTATGGTTGCGCTGTGCTGTTTTAAATTAAGCCAACAATATTGTGGTAAGAAGTTTATGAAGCACAGGGACAAAGGAAGTTTAGCTATTAACTTCAGTAATTCCAGTTTAAAACTTCGAGATCCATTTACGAGTTAGTATCGAAAAGTAATAGCTGTCGACCGAGAATTGTCCACGACGTAGACAACTGGTAACGTATTTAATTTATACGTGCATCGTTACTCTCTATACTCTTGTACGTTTGTCTCGTGGTTATCGTGGATTGGATCGTGGGAGCGGAAGATTTAATGTAAGTAGTTATTAAGAATTCAACGGATAAAAGAATGTGAACTTCTACATAAAATATTTCGCACTTATAATATATATTTTCTTTATCGAAGTATGGAATTCAGGAAGTATCTTAAAATTAATTATAACTTTTATGATTTATGTTATAAGCTAAAATTCTTTATATTATAATTTTGTTATACTTTTTTAGATAATGTGCTTATATAAACATTTAAAAAAGTAACTGTTTAATTTCAAGTAAATATTTAAATGCGTGTTATGCATCACATAAATAAGTTTGTATATAAAACAGTAAAAAAAAAAAAAAGAAATAAATCTTTCCACTCCATAAACCTTTGTATTTAATATTTAACGTGCAGTATTAAATTAATTATAAACATCAAGTAAATGGATTTTTTACCTTTTTCTAAATATTGACTAACGATAAATTCAGCGAACATTTCCCATCACATTTTCCTGGTGCACAGGAAAAATATCTATTTTAAAAAAATACAAATAACGGTTACCCGAAACAGCAGGTGATAAATTTTATAGATCGATCGACATTGTCGCGAGCTTGTTCATCAAGAGTAGAAATTTAATGACGATGTATATAGTACAATGTATACGCGGCACACATGCGGCTCTAAATACCTGAATTTTTTAAACGTTATTTTCATGATTAAAAACAAATTTATGGAATGATAATCATTTCATGTTATGTTTTTCAAAATAAACAAGAAATGATAATGAAACTGCAATTAATTTTTAACACTGCAGTATATCTTGTAAATTGTTTAAACAAAGTTATATTAATAGCTTTAAATATTCATTATCGTCTTCTAATAATAATTTATTACACGGTCGACGCAGTAAAAAAGATATTATGCATAACACTGGCAATGGTTGTCAACCTTTAGAAATATCGTGATAACGCTGACACGATTGTACTGCTGGTATCGTTAAATGATTGGCGTATCAACCTACAGCTCAATGATACTCCCGGCCAATTTAATTAAATCCTGGCGATTCATGCGGGAACGACGATAATAAAGCGGCTCGAAAATCTGCACGTTTCAGCAGCGGAAAGTTATAATCCTTTTTTAAGTGTAAATCAAAGTGAAAGCTGTTGAAGAACGCATGAAGAACAAAATAATTGAAGAAAATGAAAAACCCATATACGTGAACAATAAGCATACAATTAATTTTGTTACGTTACAAAAAAAAAATGTAAACGTTCCAAGGAATTCATATAAATAATAGAATAAAAGAATTAATTCGAAGGATTTTATAAATTTGGCGGTGTAATGAAGAAATGAGTTAAAAAAGGAACTGAAAAATTAATAAACAAGCAAAAATATTGTCGTAAAAAATGAAATAAAGTATATTGATAACTAATGATTGTGTCATTGCCATATTTCAATTTTTCTTTAAAAGGATAAGAAATATTCACATTATTTATTGAGTGGTTACGGATTGTAAGAGGGTAAAACCTTTCAAACTTCGCACTACTGAAGCACGGAGTCCGGTGTCGGAGTCACTTTTGACTCAAGTTTAAGCTTCTCATCGATATTGTACTAACGCAATGACAGTCGCTCGATCTTAGGCTCGCGCTTCTACTACTTTGTAGTTGGGATTACATTTAACCGTTTGAATGCCACGGAGCTTTGCAAAAATTCGGCCGAAGAATGCCAAGCAGTGCGATCGCGCTTCTTTCGTTTTTCCTTTCTTTTCTCGTTTTTGTCACACCTGCAGGTTGATAAATAAAAAAATGTCCCTCAACAACAGCTCTGAAGCTTGTAAAAGCAAGGATTACAATTTAGTGGGATCTCGATAAACGGTAACAATAAAGACATGCATTGAAAAACTCTGAACGTGCAATTAGTTCGACTATAGCTGACATTTTTAGGCACTGAACAGGAGAAGCGCCATCGCGCCGCTTGGCACTCAAACGATTAAGAAAGAATCATAAATTATAAAAAGATATTATTTTCTCTAATAATTGATGTTACTAGTACAAGCATAACATATCATTGTCTTGTTTTGTGTTAAATGCATGTTATTTCTTCTACAATAACCACATATTCACGAATGTCTGTCATTGCTACCTATGCAGAAACAGCATCTGCCACGCTTTTATGCTTCCAATGTTTGTATTTTTACAAGTTTCAGTAATAGCTTGTTGGTACTTGATACTACCGATATGGTGAAACAGATAACAAACAACAAAGCAACGAAGACAACAAAGGAAACAAAGATAACGAAAACTATAAAAGTAGCAAAAGCAATAAAAAAATAGATTTTGCACAGAATAAATTTTTGGATTCGTTAGATGTGTCTTTCGCCTTCAAAACTTTATAAGAAATTAAAAAAGGATTTATATGTTTGCGTACTGAAGAAAACCCGAGCACGAGCGTTTCATTTTCATTGGTTCATTTGCCGCTATGTTAAATGAGATTTAAAGAAACTAAACATCTCGTGCTCGGTTACATTTCTCGTTGTGGATTTGTAGTGGTAATGCTAAGGCGATTGTCATTTTACAACTAACACGAACATTTTCGTCACTGTGTGCGTGATTGCTCTCAAGCCGGCAGATCACCAGTGACTCCACCACAATATACAGAAGGTTAATACATTAAACTCGACAGATTGTTCTAATCATGTTGTCAACTATATTCACAGTTCTTCTACGATCGTAAAAAATGCAAACATGATCATTGCACTCATCGTTAAATCGTGATTTCCGTTGATTCATATTTGAAATTTTTGGAAACAAAATTCTCAAAGATATTAATTTTCAAATTCATGTTGCATTAAAAAAAGAGAATATCAAATTTCTCGACCGAAGATGAGAACCGGTGGAAAAATATTCGAAATGGACAAACGAACATATTATCAGTATCGCCAGCTTTCTCCCTCAAAAATCGAAGAAGTGAAACCTCTGCGACTTCAGCTGCAAGGGCGGCGGAAAATCGGTAATCTGCTCGCCTTTAATTAATGCTAACCATTTTAATATCCTGGGTATGTGACAGCGATCACGTAATTATCGCTGTGATCCCTGATGCGGAGCGTGCAAATTAAAGCGTGTCGGCGGCAGCTAGGCGCAGTTTAACGGAGTTGCACCCTTTCCCTACCGCGTATCGTGCAACGTTAGTCAGCTTGTAATCTCACTTATCATGTGTTATTACGCTCGCTAAACCGACGTTGCTCGATACGCATCACAGTAGTATGCATCTTAAAAAAAAAAAAAAACAAAAGAAGAAAAAGAAAAAAAGGTACAAGGGGGTTGCAAAAGAGAAATTGCTTTCTTTTCATTTGAAATTACAGTCTAGACTTGTGGACAAATGAAATGTCGCGACAAATATGGCATTTAACGAGAACCGTAAGAGTTGAAATAAGTGAAAGAGAGTTCTGTGGATTTTAACGTTATCATTTTCAATAATAGGAATCCTTGTTTCTTCATAATTGGAAGGTGATTATTAAACTACGAATTTTTACGAAAATTCATATCTTTGAGAATATAATAAAGTGTTGAATGATGTGTGATTTGGCTGTTGATTTTTTTGCCTTCTAATGGGTTGGGTTGTCGAATTGACCAACCAGTTTCTGTTCTTTTTTGTATGAGTAAACATATAACCCAATCTTTCTATGTTCGTGAAAAGAAACATTACACTTGATTACAATTTTACATCTTAACAAATATTGAAAAGCAAGAATTAATAATTAATATGAAGAAATTGCCTGGTAATAATGTAATAATAGAACGATACAATAGTATAGCAATAAACAAATAAAATGAGACATATAAAATATAGATAAATGAACATGTAACTTTTAAAACACAGCGTGCTATAGAAAGGTTAAAAGTAAAGTTTATACTTCATCACTTCGTATACGAAAAATAATCTATATTGATCATTTTAGTATTGATTGTATTGTATATTCGGTCTTAGATGAGTTATTTCAATCATGAACAATAATTGCCACAAACAAACAGTTTCCATTTTGTTCAGCTTTGCAAAAATATAAATGACTAAATAAAACCCTCATATAAACAAAGTAGAACTTCGATAGAAAGTGACTTTGCTTAGCATGTACATATTATAAAAAGCATTGTAATTTGGATATTTTTCTCTCCTTAATATTACGTGCATTCTGTGCCATTTTCTACAAATGAGCAAAAATACGAATCATCATTGTTTACAAAATTATTAAATTTTCATTCTAACACAGATTGAATATTGTAAAAGTGTGGATTTTCATTCTGTGTGAATTTTAATAATTCTTCTAAATTAATGATACTTTTTAAGTAACAATTTTCCAAAGTGACTGTGTGAAGAGTCAAAAGAAGAAAAATGTCCAATGTCTTTTATTTGAAACACTCAAGTACAGCTGTAGAAGGTTGATTGCACTTTGGTATCGTATCATGCTGAAGTCTTCTTTGACTGTCTATTTAGCCAATAATCAGCTACCGGAAGGGTGAACTATCAGTAAACTATTCTCGTTACAGGTAATAATCCGTTTCTAAAGGCACAGGCATCCTGCGATTAATACAGAACCTGGGGTAATGGTAGATAGAAAGGGATTAGGGAGTTCGGAAAGATCAGAGATCTGGTTACAGCTTCGAGATACATATTCGAGGACGCATTTACATAATTCCATTATTTATTTAATTATCATGACTCTTGAAGAGGATATTCAAAATATACGAAAATGTGACAGTAATTATGAGCGTCACATTTCAGAACTTGCACGCAAATTAAGTAAATAAATTGTCCATTTACTAAATAAACATTCTTAAACAGTTAAACATTTATTCGTCAAATGTAAATACTGAAAGATATCCCCACTAATCGTTCCAAGACAACAATTCACAATCGCCTGCACTCTAGAAACCCACTAACTCTTAAATTACAGCACGCGCGTTTCTGCAACGCTGTGATCTTGAGGTTAGGAGAATAATGTAATAGACAGCAATGAACCAAGCCATAACGGCTCCCCGCAGGGTTTCCTTACTTCAGGAAGGTGCGTATCAATCGCGTCGTTTACGTGCGTCCGCATTTTGCTCGCGTGTTACTCCCTGAGGAAAGCGATACTCGCTGGTGTAACGCAATATCTCGCGGAATTGACATGGTAATATTTCCGCGAGAAGCGTTAACGACGCTACTGAGATTCCGCCCGCCTCCCGGCGCGGTTATAAATACGTTTCTTTTGTTCGGGAACGACGTCTTCATGTCCCCGAGGAAATCGACACCGAACTCTCTTTCTCCCCCCCCCCCCCCTCCCCCTTGGGCCCCTGTGTCTTGAGTTTTCCAACTTTCCGACCTAAGGACTTTGGGAAACGAGGGATGGAAACGTTTCTCGCTCTCAACGCCACACTTCCATTTTCGAAGATGAATATGTTTAATATACATGCGATAACATCATGACGGAGTGATTTTTGTAGCCTGAAGAAATTGTAGTACAAGTCTCGAGTACGTGGTAATGTGAAATGGAATTTATGAAATGTAAAGGATTATCGATGGTTTCCTCGAGGTCATCAACAATTTGAAGAATTATTTACGATTCTAAAGATTTATTTATTAAATACTATTTACTCGTTGAAATTATAAGTTTAATATTTAGAAAATGTTGGAGCAAGTAGAAAAATAGAATATTATGCTCTTTTTTGGAACAATAATCTCTTAGTTGATGTACTAATGCAAATTCAATCGTTCTTAAAGTATTTATACTGTATATTTTTAATTGTTTGCATAGATTACATGGAGTAATATGGCATACGAGTATTCTAGTGGATATTCATCACTAGTTTCACATTTGGACAATTTTTAGAAACATTCTACATTGTCGCTCATAAGTATATATGAGGACATCCATTATTTCATAGAAACTATTGTATGACTTAATTTTTAGCTACAGGTATCTGTCTTTCAGACTTTGCAACAGACGTGTAGACAGCTTCTCAGACTACTTTGGCAATTTTGCTCATTATATTACTGTATTGTAAAAATAAACTTAATGTCATAATTCTATTTGAACATACTGTTTATTTAATATGCCATTCATTTAAGAAAAGTGAAGAGACATCTTTAATCTGCTAGTAATTATCCTAAAACTGTTTGTTGCATCTTGAATGGTTAGCCATGTGCTTTGTTTAATTAATGAGAAAAGTTGAATAGGTATTTACTGTGAGAAAACAGCTTGTAACAATTTATGTGGTTTATCCTGTATATATGTTATTTATTAAGGTTTCTTACAATATTTTATAAACATGGTATATTTATAATGTTATTTATATTAAAAATTAGAATTTTTTGAGCTATTCAAAACCTAGAATTTTGTAGATACAGTCATAATGGTGAAATGAAAATTCAGACTTGTTTCTGAGACGTTAAAGTTCTGTAATTAGAGTTAAATTATATATTTTCACCAGATTTAGTATCACGAATCAATAAAATTGTGTGTACTTGTTATACTACGAGATTTCAGGCTGAATGATTTTCTAATAACTGTTTAGATTCGCTTTACATTCAATAAGTACACAATAGTACTTCGCAAAACGTTTTGAGAAATCAACAAAAAATTTTACTTTCAATATCGAAAAGGTTCAATGTACATTACTGCCATACTTGTAACGACAACGATTCGAAGTTGCATGGAGATTGCACATAAATAAATGTTATAAAATAAAAAGATTATCATCGCAGGCAAATCTTCCATTTTTATACTTTTTTATATTTGCAATGTCCCTTTCATTCCACCTCTTTCTGCTCTATATGTTAAGGATTCATTAATTTCTTATTAACCTAATACTTCGTTCTTTTCTACATTCTGCGCAAATCGACAATCTTCAGCAACAAGTGTACCATCTACTACCTTATTCGTATGTATTCAGAGCAAATACAAAAGCAGAATATGAGGTGTATCGTGTGAAATTACAGATAGTAACGTAGTAACTGGTTGATAGTTCTATGTTCTATCTACGTGTTCACGATTTCAAATTCTTTATTTGACGCAATTACCTTTTTACGCGTGAATATCCGATATTCAGCATCCACTTTGCATTGAAATCTACGTAGTATGTACCATATATTGACGGCATTCACGTGCAAAGAAACCGCTTATTCCTTATTCCATGGGTGAATATAAACTATTCTAGAACAGGCAGCGACTAGGTTATATAGAAAGTACTTATTCGATATGCGCGACTTTACGAAGTTTCTTGTGCCCGACGACTTATCCTCGTCGACGCATTTCGTTGAAAAGTGTGTTTTTCTAACTGAGTGACTCAATTAATTTCACTGTGCGTAATCTTGTCTAATCTGCGTCTAGAAATACGGTTTAAATATGAACCGCAATTCCATAGCTCCTGTACGAAGTGCTCCTAATTGACTTCGTTATTTAAAATGCTTCTTTTACCGTATGAATCGTGAAAAATATTTCGTGAAAAGAAACCAGCGAGTTTGTGCTTTATTTTTCAAGCTTTAATGTTTCACTTCAGAGCAGAAAAGTTTGATTTCTCTGAATTACTGATTATCCACAATACAATCTGTTGATTCATTGACTACACGTTCTTTTTCTTCTTTTTTCGTCTTTTTTTTTATTGAATTTCAATTTCCCCTTTTTCGAGTATTCTGAAATAGTTTTAATTATTTCTTGTATTTAGTAATTATGTAATGCATTAATAAATATAAATTACATACTGTCACTTTCTTAAGTATTAGGGTATTTTATTAAAATTTTACTGGAATTTATCGAACTCTGCTGAGATCTAGAAACATTGTGGAAAATTTGCTGAAATATGTTATTAAAATCTACTTGCTGAATGTGAATCAAGCCTTTCTGATGTTACAATATTTAATATATAAAAGTCATTACAAAATTATTGAGATAAAAAAATAAAATTTCGTAGTACAATAGGTATAGATATGGATATTTTTATTAATATATAACACTAACTTTGGCGTAAGAATGTAATACTTATAATCATGTAACACTTTCTGTATGAACAAAATGGGTGCTCTAATAGTTATGAATGGCAGTATATGTATGTACATAAACAAAGCGCCATTGTTAAAGACATATTGAGTCAGTTTTATTTCGTTATTAATATTTATCCTGGAGTTTCAACATCATACAAATTTTCTTCATTAAGTGCATTTCACTTAAACTACACATTTTCCATATTATAATTTTTATTATAATTTTGTTTTCATCCCTTATTACATAGTATTCAAGAGATTTTTAATTCATTCCCTTTTTATTTAACACTAGGTTTACAGGACATGTCAATTTGACGTATTTCAAATTTCACGAGCGACATTACAGAAATAATTGCTATTATTTCCCAACAAAGTTTTCTCACTTTTATTAACGAAGTGATATCAAAATATATCCGAATTTGTAAGTAAGCTAACAATATACAATTAAGTTGTCTTTAATAAATCGATTCCTTGAAGGAAAAATTCGGTTTCTCGTTCACTCAAAAAAGCCCGTAAACTTAGTGTTAATATTTAAATTATTTACTCACAACTACAGCAGACAGACTCTTAATAAAAATATGAGACGTGTAAGGGAGACCCTCTGTAGTTTACCTTCTTCACAATATGCTTTTACACTTTATATTTTTAATTAACGAAGATCAGAAAGACAATGAACAAGCATTTCGATTCCAAGAGAAAGGATTTCGAAACCAAGCAAAGTGTCAGGTATTTTCCTTTCTCTCATTTATCACTACAATATTGTCCTGCCACATTTATTTTCTCTTTTTATAACAATAAACTTTGCATTATCTAAAAAATTCCTCTTACACTCACAATTCTTGAAACGAATGAATTTTCATATGTATCTGAAACTTAACGTTCTCATATAGCATATTCACGTATATATATATAGACCCTATATCCACGATATTTCGTGATCTCCAGATCGATTCCATTATCTTGTTCATTCCATTTAAGCCGGGTACAATTAAAAGTCGTCTTTCGCAGCGGTAAAGGGAAGAACACGGGGGTTCGTTTTTGAGGACACGCCGGTTTAAATGCGCACCGAGGGAGAATGGCGGCGTCTATCAAGTTACGACGATAAAACGGGGGAAAACACCTGTAACAGGGGTTCCAAGACGGAGAAAGAAAATGCAAAGGTAAAGGCGAGAGAGAGGATGGATAGGGTAGAACGCGACAGGGCTCCTGGGTAATTGTCACTGTTGCTCCGCCATTTTCATCAGAAGACGAAAGCAAAGCTCCCTGAAAGCTCTACAAATTGCGTACCCCTTGCGTTCTATTCTACGTGATGGGGTGGACTATAAATTTCCATTATTTTATAGTCAACGCCTCGTTTACATCCACAACAAGCTAGAACGAGATGTTGCCAGCCCGAAGAGGAAAGAAAGAAAGAGGATTCAGCCGGTTGAAACCGAGAGAACAGAAGCAAGATGTAGACGAAGATGTAGAGAAGACAAGTAAAAGAACGGTGAAGGGAAGAGGAGGAGAAGGAAGGGGTGAAATGTACGACGAAAAGAAAGATGATAGCCAGAGAATGAAGAAGACACGGAGGGTAGTGAGATGTGGAAAGGGAGAGGGGAATGGAAAAGCCTCAAAGAGAGTCACGGAGCCTCCAGTTTCTATCTCCTTTCATCTTTGTCACTTTCACTCGTTCGATCAGCATCTTTCCACCACTACCCCTGCCGCTCCTTACTTCTTGACTCTCTATGCTCACCTTAAAGGATGCCTTTTAAATCGCCATTGTTCCCTGTCGCTCTTAATTTTCCCTGAAAAACAGCATCTGCAGCTCTCTTTCTGTCTCTCTCTCTCTCTCTTCCTGTAGAAGAAACTATTTTGAAAGGGTTTATCCGCAAGTTACTCTACTTGGCAATTGAAGATAAGCTTTTAGTTTGAACAGAGGTAGTTATGTAGAACGGTTGGAATTCTGACGAGCGAAATGTGGAAGGCTGCGATCATTACAAAAAAATGACAAAGGGACCTGAATCCGATTAGAACCGACGTCGCTAGTTTCATGTCCCTTGCGTTTGTATCTGCTGGTCAATAGGAGTGTCTTCGGGAGGGTTCGATACCAGTTGGCAAAATAATCCTTCAGAATATACTGTGCTTTCAATTTTTTTTTTTTTAGTGGTTTATATGAGAATCAGATACTCTGGAATTTATATGCTAATAGCACCTAATTATAATTGACCTACTTAGAAGCCAAAGCGACCAAATTTACTAAATTTACTTCATTTATAAACAGTTAAGCAAGAATAATGCGATTTGATACTAAACTTCGAAAACATTGCAAAAGTGAAAGAGAAGTGGCTTCTGAGCGGTCCAATTCTTTCGCCATTTTGTCGCTCTCTGCTTTCTTGTTGTGTTTCCACTTCACTTGAAAAGAGAAGAAAGAAATATTCTGATGAAACGTGTTGCGAATAAGAAGCGAGAAATTAAACACACAGCTGAAACTCCTTCGTTCATTTTAATAACGCAATAAACATTGTTTTATATTATATATCGACAAATATTCTTTCGTATTATTTGTGAAATGGTAAATATAGTGGCGAAGGAGATTTTTTTAGAGGACCACATTTTTGTTGGTTGATAAATTTTTGTTACCGTAATATTGTGGCCAGTAAAAAGATAATACATTATATCGTCTATGTCACATAATTATTCACCTTAAAACGAACAAAGAAACGTTTTATTTCATTTGTACATTAACCTAAATTGCTCACACCTGGTCGATATATTCTTTAATCATTCTTTAATTTTAGAACGAATAATTAATACAACATAATTTAAACCTCCTTCCCTTTGTTCGAAAATGTTCAAATATTTCTACAGGAAAGCTTTAATTCGCAATATTGCCAAGCAATTCGTGTACATTTCCACGAATATTTCTTCCTCCCCTAGAACAAGCGGGACATGCGAACGATAATAAATAATTCATTATTAGCCAAAATCTTCAGCTGAAGAGAACATCTGGAAATACAATTTCCCGAACTCTTCGAATAATTTACATCAACACCCTGGTTACCGTAGTCGAAATTGCTACCAGGACGTCGCAATATGCTGGCTGGAGTTAAGATTATTAATTGACGACTTATAATTGCCGGCAGCCATGCTCGAACTCTTCGTATGGGTGCAAGAGCTAAGTTGCGTGTACCCCCTCAAGGTGCTACTGCTAATGGGGTGGTACACCGACGTTTGATTAGTCCACCACGAGATCTATGGATTTCCCTACCTACCTTTCTTCCCTTTCGCTTGGCACTTTGCACTGGTGCTGTCTCTCATTAACGCAATCACCTGAATTGCCGTTCACCGTGCACAATGCAGCATGGTAAACCCAGAGTGTTCAGTTGATTAGTGTGTGGAGTGTATTCTACGAACGATTCATGAAAGAAAATTTGCGAAGGAAAAGATTTTGCAACATTCGTTACAATAAGTGTAACTATACGTGAATAAACTACCGAAAGTAGCGGTAAATTTTAAATTACCAGGTTGATGATGATTATAAAGAACATAAGAAAGAATAAAAGCAATGTTATGATGTACAGTACGATACAAATTACGATACAAAGTTTTTGCAATGAGTACCGAATACGCTTCTGATAAATTAATATTAAAGGGACGACGTTCTAGTAATAGGTGTGAAGGTATAAAGAGAGTTGTATTCCTTAATGCAATTTTGTATGTTTTCTATACTGGAGTTTTTTCATGAGTAGCATGTGTAGTTGGTGACTTTCCATTATCTAAACTTATTAGGAAGATGGATCATTGTTTTCAAGCAAAAGTTTGTTTAGTGATGAACTTCGTTTTATAATGAATGGATTTATTAATAAGCAAAACTGTTGTAATTGGGGTAATGAAAATCTTCGTATCATTCGTGAAAAATTTTTGCACACACAAAAAGTTACTGTTTAGTGTACATTTCGGGCAATAGAAACTATTGGACCATTTTTCTTTGAAGATGACGTTGGAAATGCGGTGACTCTGAATGCTGAGCGGTACCATCAATGTTGAGTGACTTTTTATGGTCAGAATTGAATCATATTCATATGTCTGATGTATATATCCAGCAAAATAGTGCTACGTGTCACATAACTCGAAAAACCATTTAGCTTTTGCGATTAAAATTTCGTTAACATGTAATTTCATGAAATGCAGATTTCAATTAGCTTCTAAGATCGTGCAATTTAATAATATTAGATTTTTTTTGTGGAGGTTTTTGAAGAATTAAATTTATGCTAACAAGCCAAAAACAATAAATGACCTAAGGAACAACATTTGAGATACAATTCATGAAATAACTCCAGTTACATAGTGGAAAAATCATTCAAAATTTCTACGATCGAAATTATGTCTGCAAACGCAGTTGTAGTGCTCATTTGTTGCATATATAATTGTGATTGATCGTACTTTCAATAAAAAAAGGGCAACTTGAAATAATTTTAAATAGTTTATGTTTTATTAAAAAGGAACATGTAGGCTTATAGACTGGATGATCCTATATGCAATATCTTAACTTCTTTTTATTTAATGCTATATTGAAACAATGCACCTTATTCGAGACTGGCATACATATGCAGCGACTAAAAATTCATACAGCAACTGCTTTAATAATAAAACGTTGATATATGTGTTCTCAGAGATCAGCGATCAACGATGAAGATAGATTGAACAAGAACCAATTTACCAATCTCACGTTAAATAAATCAGATTAATTAAATTGATCCACTTCGAAATTAGTAGTACACGGATTTATCGCTTCGATCGCTGCATTTTCAATTAATGCAGCAAGTTCATCTGCATGTGGAAGTATATCTCCGTTTTATGTTCGTTCCACGGTGCTATTCTCGTCCGATATAAATACAAAATCATAAAATACAAAATCGAAGATTCGTAAAAGTGTTGCTGAGAGTCTTGACTGTGCCATGATAGTGTGCGATTTCCATTGTTGGTACCCGGAGCTCCTCTATTTATTAATTCTTGAACGTAACCGAATAAGTTGATCGTGGGTGAGTCTTGACATCTCGGACGTCCCACGAAACAGAACTCTTCTTGCTTGCAATAAAATTGTTTTCGTATCGGTCAGCTTCTAGCATCGTGAATAGAGTGTAAAGGTCGGGAGAACAAGAAATTGTACGCGAGCGTGGAGCAGTGGAACCGATGCTCTCTACAGCGCGACCACCCATGCACTCTAATTTATTATAGTTACTTAGTTAGGCGAAAAATCGGATCGGGTACTCTGAGAACGACTAGTTTTGTACGAAACCAAGTACATATTACATGTTTTTACGTTTTATAGCGAGAAAATGCCTTTAGGAAATTCATTTTAAAGTCTGAAAAAATGGGATACTAATCCTGTCGATTGATACTTAATTCTTCACTTTACGCAAATTAAAATCTGACGTTTTTTGCAGTATGATATGAATTTATGTATATAAATCTAATTTAATTTTTTCAGTGATAAGTAATAAGATCATTTTATAAATATATCATAATTAGATTTTATAGTTTATAAGGTTTGAGCATATCACAAATCAGCTATTTGAGAAATAATATATCATTAAGATAATATATTATTTTATCTGACTACTTGATTATCACCATAACTATCTGAAATAAATATGTATTAGTTTATTTGACCAGACAAGTGCTTTTTATCTAGATTCTTTCGTTATTTGATATTTAAATGGAATAACGTTTTATTCCATCTTTTATTTGAACAAATATTTAATTAAACAATTTATTTCTTTAAAACGAGAGTAATTCTGAGGGCAAATACGGTCATCTTGTAAACACTCCCGTATTCTAAGTTTAATAGTTCGTTTAGTTCAATAAGCTTTTATGTAATACTATTAATTACTTAATTCGAGTGAGCTAATTGAAATAAAAAATATTTAAGAATAATTTATTTCTAAATTGAACATGAAATAAAATTAACTTTCTTATGTCATTTATAAAATAAAAATGATAAAGTATTAAAATTAATTTATTATTTATCCAATCATAGTTTATAACAATTTCTTTTTTCTTTTTCTTTCTTATTTGGTTGTTGAATGTCTCATCAACCTTTTGTCTGAATTATTAGCGACATCAAGGAGGAAGGGGATCACTGTATACTTCCATTTTTTAATTTTTTTTTACCTTTTCCTTTAACTGGGAATATTTTATATTTTCGCTTCTTTCCTGAAATTTACGAGGAGAATCTTCCAAGCGTAAAAATATCACTTACAAAATACAAATTTTAACACTTGTTTAAGTAATTGTAAGAGTATTATAAATAAAAAAGAAGAACAAGAAAAGAAAGAGTAACTTTATACCTTTAACTTTTCGTTTCTTTCTATTAAACCTGTTTATGATTCTAAATATGTTTTTAAGATCCTTTGAATGTACGATTATTGCTAAGAAGCACGTTTATTCATTCTTCTCTTTCTGTTTCGAAAACTATCAAATCGCGATCAATATTGATCTTCCAGGGTGGCAGTAAGATGCGCGTGGGCGTTGAACACCAATGAAACCAAGAGGAAATCGTTGTGTAGGGGTTGTACACGAAGACGGAGCCGCGTTCGTCTGTTACTAATAACCTAAGGCCGAAATCGTTGTTCCTACGCCCACAATGAAATATCGCTATCGAAGGTCCCAAATTAAAGTAACCAAATGGGACACCCCAGGGCGCCTGCAAGGTAGAATATATGGATCGGAATACTCCGTTCCCCGAATTGCTTTATTCTACCTGTAAACGTATAATTTTGTTCGACATCTAACAACGGTGGTAAAAATGTACTTTGGGAAGAGACAATTGTATCTTCCATGTCATTTGCGTGTTTGTTTATTTTATCGCTACAATACTGTAAATTGTGAATATATGTATAATATTTTTATAATAGAAAGTCTATAAATATTTTCAATTGATAAATATCGTTTTATTCTTTGTCAGATACCAATTTTACGTTAGATATTATAAATATCGAATATTCAAGTGTTAAACGTTGTTATTACACAGCAAATTTTTATGCATTTATCGGAAATTTAAATATACTTCTATAATATCTCGTACATGAAATAACTTTTTACCGAATTTATTCAAAAATCCACAGTTTAATTATTGCAGTCCTTTCATTTCACGAACTACCTCGAAATGTTACCCCTCTTTTTTTTTAGGACGGTGACAGATTTTTAATTTTTACACAAATAAAGACAAATTTTTGTAACGTTTAATGCATCCTTCTGTAGGATATAGTAAACAAATTAAAAATATGCTTCCTTTATTCTACATATCCTATTAATCTGACGTCTTTGACATAATAACGTCTTTCTTTTTAAAAAGTCAGTATTTGAAACGTTTGTAGCTAACGAATGTAAACTTATTCATCAGTACACTTAACGATACATAACCTTGTATATTGTAGATATCTTCTTAAATATTTTTCTATTATTCATTTTGCTCGATTACCCTTGTTTCTCAGACAGAGTATTACTAATTTGTTATAGCGATATAAATTGATATTCATTTTTCAAATCCTTTCCTTTGTTGAAAATGTACTTTCTTACGCGTTGGATAGAAAGAAATTATTTTTCTTCTATGTATCTGTTTCTACTTGAGACAATAGCAGATCGTGTTAGAATAATAATCGTCGTGTTTAATCTAACAACGACCCTGAGTCTGCCGGAGTTTATGGCGATGGCCCGTCCAAAAGAAGAAATCGACGGAACCTCGGTTTAATTTCACAGGAATCGCATCAACGAAGTAGTGTCACATACATCGTCGTATCATATGCACCTATTACAGGAAAACATTTTGTTTTGATAACAAAAAAAGTTTCTAAGGAAAGTTTTCAGATTTAAATAAATTAAATTTAAGAATATAAGAACGAAAAGTACTTTTATACTTTTTATTACGTAACGAGAATATACATTTTTTCCATTTGGAATTGCGAAGAAACTTTTCCATTCATAAGAATCCGATCTCCAATATTCTTGCTAGAAATTTCAATTTATTATTTGATTTACGCGACACGATCGAAAATATTAGTTCGAAAATTAATATCTGCGCTCAAAAATCATATAAGAATTGGCCTCGATTTGAGCTGTTGCACCACCAACTCATATCTCTTCATTTTCCCTTATTCTCTTTCAACTTCCGACTCATCATATCCCGCGGCCATCGAAGGTAATAACGAAATTTGTTTTCCTACCTTCCTCACTCTTCTTCCCGCTCCTCGACGGTTTTCTTCCCCCATTACTATCGGTCTTACCCTCTGGCCAACATCTTAAAAATCATATCTATAATGCTCTTTTTCATTCTTACACCTCCAGTCGTGCCGTATTTTCGGATGATGTGTAAATTGAGAAGTTTGACAAAAGCTCTTGGTATAAAAGGAAGAAAGAGGGAAAAAGGGTGTTGACTTCATACTGTTAACTGAAACCTGATTATTTACTGTGACTCTTGTTAATACTCGGACATCATTAAAAGAAAATAACTTTGTACAAATTTTATCAAACGAATTGAGTTCTCGTGAGTTAGAAAGGTTAGTTTATTAGATGATGTGCAAAAAAAGTTTTGAAAAAATGCAACTACTTGAAATTCTAAAGAAAATAGTAGAGTTCGTTTCTAACAACTTTTTTTTATCTAAGTCTGTAATAAAAATTTAGAAATACGTGTTGTAGATTTATGTTAGTGATATACCTACATGCTGAAAATTTCATTAACATCGGTTGATAGAGAAACAAGTGACAGGCGTTAAGTGAGGAAAAAATCTTTTTAATCGTTCGTAGCTCATAGTAACTAAAAATTTATACAGACACTTAAATACATTAAGAATTTACGCGGACTAAACAATACAAGTTGGACATTATTACTATTATCATATAAACTGTGGACATTGTTATTGTTTTAATATAAAACTGCGTTTGTGAATAGGAACATTTTATTCATTCTGTAATCGACTTCACGAATCGCGTGGGACTTACTACCAACTAATTGAAATTTTCTCAAAAATTTTCTTACACCTCATCTAGTAAACTAATCCTTTTAATTTCTCAAAAAGTTCTTGTATACCTATTTCTGCAAATACCCGTCAAATCGGTGAATAAAGGAAAATACGGATTTTCTTTAAAAAATTCTTTTATTTAATTTATAAACAATTTATTTATACCATATTAACAGACATTACATTTATTTATCATATTTTTTGTAAACACATTAAGTTTTGTGTACACATTTTCCACGAATACTTTTTCTACACTTAATACAAATATCCATCGAAAATCCGTTTCATTACACTGCTTCAGCATGTTTGAGATATTGTGTGTTCGAATATTAACGAGAATCAGTCAGGAGTTACTTCTTTACCCATAATTACCGAAATTCCATTTCTATTTACCAGATTTCAGAGAACAAAACTAAAAACAAACAACGAATAATTTCCCTCAATACTTATTCACGTTGATCGACCACACCTTTTTCGGGTGAACGTTGCAACATGCCAGTCTACGATATCTGACACAAGTATCCGTGGTGGATCTTCGCTCAGAGGTAAGCACTGGCTTCCCGACGACTTTCGGTTCCGTGCTCTCACCTAGCTATTCTTTTGTTATTTCCCCGTATTCGCGGCTTCTTACAGCTTTACGAGAGCAACGGTTTTCCGATTGGTGCACCGGGATCATGGACGTGCAACGAATACCGCCGATAATGCTATTGCATTTTGAATTTAGTGCTTACCACCCCCCTCTCCCCTCCCTCCACCCTCGACCTATGCTATCCATTCGGCTTTTACGCGCTTTGCATGAACGTTTAAGAACTTTGCAGACGCATAAAGAGCATCGTTGAAGTATTGAAACGCTCACGACGTTATTATCCTCGCCGTTCCGGCCACGTGAATCTTGGCATCGATTGCTATTTTCCTTTTCACCTCGATAAAGTGTAACGACGTTTGCCGAATTGACATCAGGACCGAATGACGCTTAAACATGGAATCGTAGAAAAGTGTAGGGGACAACGGATAACTCGTGTTAAAAGCATCTTTTTCGAATTATATTTTCCAAATGGAATACTACCTACGGATTCCTGGAAGATTGAAATCTTTATGGTAGGTTTAAGAGCAATGAAATGTGAACGAATAAAAAGGTGTCTTGCGTAAAAAGAAGAGTAATATCGACGTGTATCTCAAGTAAAATGGAGAACGTTTTATATAGGATTATCCAACCTATGCGTCTATATGTTTATTTTTAATAAAGCACAAACTATTTGGAACAATTTCAAATTTTTCTTTGTTTAAAGTATGATCCATTACAATAATACGTGGAATAGAATATTACTCAAATGTACACTACAACTGTGCAAACATCAATTCGATTACTGAAATTTTCAACGACTTTTCGACATGTTGCTGAAGTTATTTCACGAATTGTAACTTGAACGTTGTTCATTAGGTCATTACTTGTTTCTGAGTTGTTACTATAGATTCGACTGTTCAAAACACTCTACAAAAGAATCTAATGCTGTTAAATTTCACGATCTTAGAGGTCAATTGAAATCTACACGTTGACGAAATTTCGATCGCACAAACTGAGTGTTTCCTGGAATTGTGTGACACATAGCATCGTCTTGCTGGAAATAAACATCAATATAATTCGATTCGAATAATAAAAAGTCGCTCAACATTGATTGGTATCGCTCAGCATTTATAGTAAGAGCATTTTCAGCATCATCTTCAAAGAAAAATGGTCCTATGATCCCATTTGCTCAAAAGACAGATCAAACAGTAATTTTTTATGGATATAGAAATGTTTCGTAAATAACACGAGGATTTTCATCACTCCAGGTACGACAATTTTGCTTATAAATGAATCTATCCGTTGTGAAATTACTTTCATCACTAAACAAAATTTTGCTTGAAAACAATGAAACAAAGAACTGTCATATTCATAACAAGTTTGAATTATGTAAATATACCTGCCCATGCTTATAATTGTACTACTTTCTACTAAAAGAAAACGGCTTACGTCATTTGGAAAGACATGTGTAAACACTATGCAATGTTGACACCTAGGTGTCGCATTGAGATGACCCTATATATCTAATCTTTTTGCGAAATATTTTACAATTGTAAGTTTGGATTTTTATTTTCGACTTGTTTATTCAGCAACTTTATTGTATTTGTTTCATTTTATTATATTTCGTGAATGCAGTCTCTGACATGTTAAATGTGATTGAGGTGTTCAGAAAATAAGGTCACTGTTTTAAAGTGGTCACTGTAGGTACTTGTGTGAATACGACGTTCAATGTGTGTTCTTATACCGGTGGCCAGTGTGTTGTGGAAACAGAGTGAGAATAGAGAGCTGAGAGAACATCGAGGGAGTTTTTAGGGCGTACATTTGAAAAGAAAAGGCAACCCCAGAGTATGCCGAAGAATGCTCTAATTGTAAGGAAAGCAATTATTCTATTTACAATTACTTTGCTGTCGCTATGTTATAACTTGTAGTGCAATTTTTCAAGTGTCCAAAGGTTCTTGAAAAAAATGAAAAAAAGAAAATAAAAATCTCACTTGCAGAAATTTCTGTAGAATACCTTGATATTAAAATGACTTTTCTTGTTAAAAACAATGTAGTGTCATTATTTCCATAATGAATTGTAAGTCGTAATAACAAATTTCAAAAGTTATAATAATAAATGCATGATACGTTATTCTGCAAACGTTTGAATCTCTCAATGTAATATTAAATTTAACACGAATCAAACGCTTTCCATGACTTTCTTCATTAGGGTAAATGCAATATCAAATCGGTAAATATAGTTTACAGCAATGTAAAATGGAAATATTCTTTATCTATTCCTGTCCCAAGAAAATCATTCTAAAGATCATTACTATGTTATTCCAATAAATAAATAATTTATAATAGCGAATAAAAAATAAATGATAAAACAGCTACTGTCTAATTCACATTTCACACACTTTTTATTTAACATTTCAACAATTACTTTGGTATAAAATTGTCGTTTTAAAATTCTTACAGAAACTCGTGAAACTTTGAGACTCTTTTTCTATTACTATAAAAATCATTTAAATATATTTCCAACAAATATAAATAATTCTTTACTGCGTTTGAAAATAAGTAATTGGACATTGTACCATTTCTATGTTCGAAGTGAGTAAACATTTCACGAAACACCTTTAGCACATAATATCGTTCAATATTAAAGCGTCATTGGGGTCCACGTGTCGTGATCACGTACTCGAATGGCCATTATTTTCATTTCTTAATTGTACCCCGTCGATTCGCTAAATAAACGACACTCGGAAGTTCGTTTCTTGCCCAGCGGAAGTTTCCCGCTCAAGTTCGATCCACTTGCAAAGTAAATTACCAAGTGGTCCCTGGTCCCAAAAGATTCACTCGAGCAATCTATTTCAGCTAGTTCTCGATAACTATGAATCTTGTAAAAACTTTTGTAACCAATCCTTTCTGTCTGGTTACACCACGTGTTCTATCGATCGGAAATTACAGCAAAAGGAAATTTCATTGTAGAGTAAGGTTAACCTCAAGACTCTTGAGCCTTGATCCATCACCAGAAAAAGCAGTGGTTCCTTGAACCTATGATTTTTTCATATACATATCTTGTAATATCTTTCACATATACCCACGTCCATTCGAACATTTTCGTATTTGCGAGTTTACTTTTTTCCATAGATTCATTATGTTTTTCTACACACTTAATGTTATTCTTGGACAACGTAAATAATAAGTATTGTATATTACATTTTTAAATTATTAAAAACATACGTATAGTCTATCACAGAACTATTCAGCCACATTTTAAAGCAAAATAACTTCTTTAAAATTGAATCAAACAACTTAAGTGTTTCTTTGAGAAGTTAGAAAGATTAGTTTATTAGATGATGTGTAAAAATCATGTTGAAAACATTGCAATTAATCGGATTCATAAAGAAAATTAGGTTAGATAGGTTAGATTTTTTTTACTTTTTTATCTGAGCTTGTAACAAAAATTTAAAACAATACGTTTTATGTATTTGTGCGAGTTATATACATGCTAAAAATTTCATTGAAATCGATTAACATTGTTACGATCTACAAACGGTTAAAGATGGTCAAAGTCGCAGTTTCTCACGACTTTTGGCTTACAATTGTAATAAATCTAGCGATCTTTTCATATTTCGGTCTGTTCTCTTTTTTTGCACCAACCGATTTCGACAAAATTTTCCGCATGTATGTAACTGGTATAAATCTATAAAACAGTGCATTTAGAATTTTTATTACGGGCTGAGATAAAAATATTAAAAAAGTGACCTTTGCTGTTTTTTTCTTTATTCTTTTATTCCGACCAATTTTTGTACACGCCATCTAGCAAACAAATCTTTCTAACTTCTCAAAAGAACTCAAGTCATTTGATCCAATTTTAAAAAAGTTATTCTATTTGAAATCATGGTAAATACTTTTGTGACAGATTTTATAGAAGTGATACGAGGGTATCAAGCTTTACACGATTTTGTCACCTATCTATTCCTTTTTCACGGAACCTGACTTTCGTTTACGTTCCCACTTCTGCACAACAGTGTTGCTGCTTTATGAAAGTAAGTCTTTAAAATTATACATCTTATTTTTATTTATAAATTTATTCTAAGCAGACAGAAATAAGTAACAGTTATATTAAGATTCATTCAAACACATCGTAGCAAAGTGTACGTGTACTTTGAGAACATTTAAAGCCAATTTTTTTCGGAAACAAAGCTCCAAATAAAAAAATTGTATGGTTTATTTTCTATTTATTTTTCCATGTTTTCCGGAGAAAACAATTTGAATATTTCTATATAATTTCGTTGTAAGCATTTTATACGTATATACATATAATAGTATGTCAACAGCGATTTTAGAAAATCGAACTTACGGATGTATACGACAATAAATAATATTTGGAGAATTTTTTGAACAACGAAAATAATACTAATTTAATATTTTTCGAGTTGTAGGTTTCAAGGAATTCTCTCTGTTAGAAGTCTTAGGGTTAATTTTCGTGATTATCGAGTAGAGCACCGCTCAAATGTTCATCCAGACTTCCAACGATGATATTATTCCGCAACTCGTACGAAAAGAGCATTTTTAATCGGGTCCTATGCAAAATGCAAACTGCAGCTTTTAACTTTTCGCTACTTAACGCAGGAACGAGTCGTCGTCACTGAAAATCCTGGCCAAGACCTTCTAACGAAGCGCTCGTTGTTCCTCGCTTGTAGCCTTCATTTTTTATTATCCCGTTTCTTTCAGGAAAACCTAATAATCTAGAGATACTGCAAAAGCGACGTACGGTTTTATACGAGGTATAAATTATGGAGTTTGTCGAAGCTCCTTTAAAATATTTTCGAATTATCCTCAATTTCCAAATTATCGACAAAATATATTCAATGTGAAGAACATGCTTTTTAAGGTAAAAGATTTTTTGTTTAAATATACTACCTTCTTTTGTATAATAAATGACTACTACATTTGTGTCAGTGTACATGAAAGTGGTCTACGTCAGAATTTTAGAAAAAATGAATTTTTCAATTACTTTATGTTATATCGGTTGATTTTACTATATTATGGAAGAATTTTGGTGAAACAGTCCTATATTGAATTGACAGTAAAGTCGATCATTGTGTAGTGGAACGAAATTCAGATCACGTTTACTTTGATAATGGTACAAATTATTCATTTTCTCATAAATGTATTATTTGCAAAGAGGTGCGTTATTATTTTTCTATTGTATCATCAGATCGCAATTCCGGTTAGCAAATCAGATGTAATAATTTAATAACTTATATTAATTTAATTTTGTGTTTATGTTTATATTAATTACATTTTATATCCATATTTATATTAATTTATTGGTTGAAGCAGTCTACGGGCATAATTAATAAGAAGAAACAAGTTGAAATGACGTCATAGAAATCACCTCACAATTAACCAGAACGAGATTCAGTAGCTCTCGGAGGTCTCCTCGGAACGAGAACGCTTATTTCTCGATAAAACACTCTCCTTTTGTTTTCTCTACTCTAGACGCTCGAAGAAATCGCCTGGACGACTGTGTTTGCCGGGCGAGAAAAAGGAAATAAATATTTGCATGGTCACCAAAGACGAGCGACATAAGAAGGCTAGGGTTAGTAACGGTGAGAGAGTGAGTAGGTTCGCCGCTCTCCTCTGATTCTTCTCCTAAGATACAAGAGGATTCCGTTATTTGTTCCAACTTTGACACAATAAAATTAAAGTTTGTGTCTCGCTGCTTTCCGCTCATAGAAGCCCAGGGATTCCGTGATTTTAAGAGGCAAACAAAGGGGCAAAGAAATTCGAAGGTAATACCAGCTACGTGTGTCCTTAACCGGAAAGAAGAGAGAGTGAAAGAATGAGAGAGAGAGAGAGAGAGAGAGAAACGAGATAGACGTTGGAGTTAGAAGAGATAGACGTCGGTTTTTGGGTAGCAGAGGGCAGTTCCGCTCTTTCTCGAACGAATTGCGAGTCCCACGAACCAGAGGAATGCATAGGTATCCTTGGAAAACATCAAAGCTACATTTGGAACGATTGAAATTGTTTCCCCGACTATGCCCGGAAAAAGATCCTTCGTGATCGTGGCTGACTGGATCCATGAGTACCTGGCTAGATCCCGCTTGAACCGATGTCCTTCCGTCAAGACCAATTCTTCGATTGTCTTTTGCAGACAACAAATTACATTCCGACACGTGTGTATCCTTTCCCGTTGATTTTCTCTTCGTATCCTCTGGTTCGATTCTTCTGGACTCTCTCTAGTCTGCTGCTTCCTCTCTCCGCTTTAAGCATCCGTCCGACGACCAAGATTGTCTATTTTATTCGAAACTTTTTGTTTATCGATATTATATATTTTGCACGGGATACTTTGATGTTCATCTCCTAATCCATTGTTTTTATCAGAAGTTCAACGAAAGCATGTAATTTGGTGACTGTTCAACTGACTGATTAAAATCGCCCGATTGGAAGACAATAATCCATGACATGAGCATGGTACAGTTAAATCTGACATAAATCCAAATCCAAATAGACACGCGATATAATCAATGTGTCTTGATACTCTGATTAAGCTAACTGCAATGGTGGTGAAGTATTAAAATTTAAAGAGTCTCCGCACTGTTACGATAAAAATAAATCGAGTTTCTTTTACATTTTTTTTTTTTGCATTTTAACGTTTTAAGAGTATAATTTTAAAATATTATTGATAGATCCTTACAATTGGTAAATATATATGCCTGTTAATGGCAGTAACTTTCAGATGAATAATAAAATATTTATTTTACATTTTGTATAATAAACCCTGTTGCGTCATGGACTTGAACAAACAATATGCTCAAAGGTCTCGCTACAATGTGTGATATTGGATTAATGTTTGATAGAAACTGATGTGTTCACGTTTGTAATAGTTTTATATATATTTACAATTGGTCGAGATTGATTGAGAAACTTTTGGTGTGTATATTCTGGTATATACCTTTTTGTGTATATATGATGTATTTATGTATGTTCGTGTCTGTTTGGTAAGATCGTTTCGCGGCGCGAATTGCCACTTTTGTGAAAAAAAAAGTAGTTTGGCTTCTGAATAGTTAAGCAACAGTTAAAAAAGCAGAGTCTCTGCGATCATAAAACCTATCTGCATTTAGACGTGGTCTTACAAAAGATATGATTTTAACAAAAGATCTTAAAAATAAAGACTCTCAAAATGCACACTGGTGTTCGTCCATATCATAAAGTTGAATCCTAACGATCTGACTTCGTCAAAATAAACCTTCACATATTTTATAAATATGTATTTCCACATGCATACGTGATCCATCTTTGTATTGTTAGATGTTTCCTGTAGTTGGATTCATGGCATCGTAGCAAGTGGTCATTCGTTTGCAGGCAGTTACGTTTCCATTGTTTTTAGACAATAGATATCACAAACGCTGCCTGTAAACTTAATCACTAGAACCAGACATGCTATAAATCCTGGAATCACCAAAGAGGCAAATTACAAGTGGCTCCGAACATTGGCGTACTCTAGGGTAACAGAAAATTTGTATAATCGAATTGATGACTGCGCAGTCATGGTGTATATTTGAATGCTATCCTGTTCTACGTATAATTGTAATAAATATGCTTTCAATAAAAGAAAAGAACTTCAAAAACTTCAGAACGGTTTGCATTTTGTTAAAAAGAAATATGTAGGTATGTAGGTACATAGTATGACCTTATATAACTTATATGTTCCGTATAACACGGAACGTATCTCTCATGTTGAGATATATATTTAGTTTTATCAAAATGTATAGCATTTCTTTTTTAATTCCCTTTCCTAATCGCTTTCTTTATAAATATGCCACCGAAGTACAGGACATTCTGAAAACGATAAATGTATTTCGGTTTGGAAAGCAAGGAAAGCAAATGTATCTTCTTTAAAATGCATAGAATACGTTCGATGCTCATTCCCTCAGATATCTTTCAAAGTGTGATTAGACGGAGGGTTTTTCTGCTTCATCGAGTTTCCCACAATACGACAGGAAAGCGGCCAGTCAACGATTAAATTTCTCGAACTCGTGACTCCGATTGTACATTCAAGTATCATCGCATTGGCGAAACCGGGTATCGAAGTATTGCGAAACAGACCCCAACAAGCCACTGGGTGTACCGGTCTGTTTGCTTTATTTCAACGGTCGAGGGAACGGGAAGAAACACCTGACCATGCATTCAAGCAACAGCGATTGTCTCCTACAGCAAGATCCTATTTTTATTTTTCTTTGTCGATACCAAACCAGATATCTAGGTCAATTCTCTGTCGAAGGAGCCACGAAAAGAGCCACTGGCTCGCGAATACTATGTGGCCGTCCCGGTGACAGCAGAAGCCTGAAAAAGCTTTCCAACATCTACGTTGGCAAATACTACGAATGACGTTATCGCGAAAAAGTAATTTGGTTCCATGCTAATAAGCTCCCTCTTACCTCGTATCCTCTTTTCTTTCCACACCCGCCGGACCGTCATCGGGCCACCCACTCTTTCTCTGAATAATGCATAGGTTGAACTTGAGTGTGATAACGTAGCGAAAGCCTCAGAATAGAGCGACCCTCGATTATTGACGAAGAAAGGAAGAACATTATTTCCCACTCACAATCAGTACGATATTAAAAGGGATTCGGGTCGTTCTATTTTCTGTTCGGAACGGAGCGAATACGCGATGGAGGACAAGCAAATCGCTGGTTAAAATTGGGTAATTACTCGTGATGTTGATTCCGAGGCATTTCTCACCGATTTCTAAGTGACACGTATACTGAATGGTCTTGTTGTTTGCCTGTCGTTTCAATCAATACACGCCAATTATCTCGGGAATGTAGATAGAGCTATAGAGTAAGATTGAGCTAAACTTTGATTGATATAAAGCATTCATGATATCACTGTTTAGATAAGCAAATTTATTTCATTTATAATTATATCTAGCAGTAAGCGCTAGAATTTTTTTAAGTTACAAATTTGAATTTTTTTTATTCAGATCAACTGTTTTTCAAAAGTTGCTCAGATCCCTGAAATATGCTTTCTCTACGTATGAATTGAATATCGAAACATATTTTTTTCCCTTTAAAACTCCCACATCTGCCATAATGCAATATCAATTCCAGTATAAATGCATGCATAGTCAATCAGCAGAATGTAAATCTGACACTTAACTTAGTCATTCCACATACGTATTTTCCTAAATTATCAAGATCTCATTTTCAAAGCACAAAGTGCATCAAAGATAGTGACCCGAGACCACTCAGGCTGCATCATCACAGCCTCTACCTTCATACGGATATACATGGTAAAAGTTTCGATCCTTCAGCGACGAAATGAAGTTTCGAGAAAAGCAAGAAGAGGACACTCGGATGGAAATGAGGCTGGTAATTCGTAAACAAGCAAAGAAGGTCCGCCGGTGACCGAGCGAGGGTGGGCAATCGCGTACGAAACAGAAAAGGGCGAATGGGACGTGGGGGTGAACGGTGAAGTTTCATTGAAAATCGAAATCAGCCGTGAGGAAACTCCCTTGGGTATAGAAGTTGCTCGTGACACTGGCAGCTGAGCGTGTCGCAGCCGATAGGAAGAAAAGAGGGAAGAACGAAAGAATGTTACGAAGATGTTGCTTACTCGACCATGACTTCTGGCCCCTCGATACTTTATCAATGATCTACGTCAAAAAGGGAACCGACATGTCTGTTTACGTTTGATAATGTTTACCGCAGTTCAAGGTGTCTAATAATAGAAAGCATCAAATGCGTTCGTTCAAAAATTTAAACGGCATTGGATTTAGAGTGTTTTATATGTATTTGGTATCTAAAATATGTCTTTGCCACTTTTCAGAAGTTATTTAGTTCAAATAGTTGTATATTATGAATGGTTTTTTAGATATTGGAATCTTCGATTAATCTTTAGATGCTTGTGTCTATTTGGGTCTCACAAATAGTCGCGTCGTGTACTGATTTACACATGTTTACATTGGGGCAATAATACTTAAATAATCAATAATTTAAATAATAAATATTTAACGAAATAATCATGAAAAAAGTAAATACAATTTTAAGGAACATTTCTTTCGTATCATTCATTCTGGTTGTAGCAAAAAAATCGTATTCAGTTTTTACATTTTGGAGTTGTATTACTATGTTTGCATAATCTACATGACATCAGTTTGGTATCAGTTTATGATGCCAAATATCATTTTCATTTTCTTATGATGGATGGCAGTTTAGATAAGCGAATAAATCCGCAAGTAACATAGAAATAATTAAACGCAATATTGCATATTCTTTCGTTAGACCCGTAGACAAATTTTTTAAATATACTTCTTCAAGACTAATTGTTTATTGAAGGGAGGTCTTACAAAAGGTATCTTTGTATACAGAGAGGTTTTATGTCAGTCCTTTTTGAGTGAAATGACTGTTTTCACCAAGAAACGGCAGTGATGGATAATAAAACTCTTATTTACTAAGTATACTAACAAAATATTAATACTGAAGTATGCTAACTAGTAAACTATAATAATTAAGAGATTCTACGAAGGAATATTTAATAATTTCATGTAACTTTGAAAACAGATTTGAAAGGCCACTAGTTGATATTCTTTACAAATAATACATTTTCGAAAATATGAGAATCCCTAGGAAAGTCTAACGAAATTTTTTACTCCCATTGTGTGTATACTGTCATATTAGAAACAACACGTAAAAACAATAGTATACATTAAATTTCACTTATATTCCTTAAGAACGTTCGATTCCAATCCACAGGAAATTCCAGCATAATTTAGTATTCCATAATTCTTTGAAGTTTATTATCAGTACAACCTACACCACTCCACGCGTACATAAACTCACACTAACCGGCAAAGCAAGTCACCGCAGAACATCGCTCCCTGGCGTATACATATATGTATATGCACACGTATAAGTAAATCGCGAAGGGGTGAATAAAAAGGAAGTCAGGTATTCGCGTGGTTGCTTTTATTGCGAGGCTGACCCCATAATAAAAGTCGACGCAGTCAACCTTTGTCTGGCATTACAAACTCTGCTCGATTATTTCACGCTAGACCCTCGTTGACATCCAGCCAGCGTCGAACGATTCTCACTTGGTACGCTGTCTTAAGCCTTAAATACGCGTACATTAATAACGAGACGGCTACGTAAAAATCGAGCCGCAGAAAGCGCTCGTGAGTATAGAAGCTCACTACTTAAATGGACGGCCGTGTAAAGGCCGTTGTTAATGCTAGACTGGCGGTGATCGTAAAAGGAAGATCTGGGATCGTTATCGGCATGCTGCCCTAGAATTTTTACGCCACTTCCTTATGCTTGCAAAAGCTACGCTGCACGATAGTTATCAAAGCAAGCAGAATAGGCAAGTGAGAGAGTGAGAGAGAGGGGGCAGAGAGGAGGGGAAGGGGGATCATTTTGTTGTACGCGTTTCCATAAACTCCGGTACTCTTACGATCGCTGGGTTAATGCTTGATTATACAGGGGTTACGCGAGTTTCACCGTGCTTCACATCGCCCTTTCATTTCCCTTCCGAACAATCAAACTACCTTGCGCCAAGATACTCAAGCTAGACTCGAAAAGCGCGCCCTCTCGCTATAGTGTTATGCGTCCACAGTACGTCTACATACTTCTTTGGCCGCACGATAAGCAATAATCAGCTATCAGGTGGCCAAACTAGCGGCCAACTATTCTCGTTACACATGATAATCCGTTTTCAAAGGTTCGAGCATACTATGGTTACCTATATACCGCGCAACGAAGGCTAGCGACCACTATGAGGTTGCGGGTTGAGGAAGTTCTTGGGAGTTTGAAGATGTTTGATCACATTTTTTTCTGTTTCCTGATTGAATTGTTAAGTGACGGTGATTGTAGAATGACATGGTTTATTAAAACAAGAGAAATATATAATAGTATAAGTAAAGTTGAAGTAACGAAGATGATTAAATAAGCTTAATGTTCTGAAGGATTAATTGTAAATTCGAATTAGGTCAACGGACAATTTTGACAAAATGCAGAGCTTCGTTCTTTTCGGCATCTATTCTTCAGCGAGAATTTATCTTCGCTGTTTTTTTCTTATAAAATATTGAGATAGTTATACAGAGAACAAATACATCTCATCGATTTAAATGATATACAAATATGTTGTAGAGGACATTTAGAGTAATTTTTCCTTATACATGCTATCATTGCTCAGCTTTAGTTATCGAGATATTCATAAAAATAGTAATAAAATTTCTAAATTTGGTTCTAAGTTTACGTTAGGTTCACTTATATGAAGTTTTATAGTACACTTATTTAAGAATACTTCGGTCACATAATATCAAGAAACGCAATTATGCTGCTATCGCATTTTAAATGTCGTCGAAATAAATATTCAGCAATATATCTTTTACTGAAATAGCTAAAATAATATAAAAAATAGCTAAAATAATTGTAAGTTGTGCTTCATACTTACGTCTCTGTGTCCACAAATTGAAACGTGAGATTATGAGAAGATAAGAATAACCACAAAGATAACACAAATATACCTCAAATCAAACGAAAAAGTACGAAAACTATTTTGACGAATTTCTCGAAAACTAAAGCTAAACGATAGTAACATGCACAAAGAAAAGTTACTAGGAATGCTGCTTTCTACGATGTATTTGAAAAGCTTTGATATCGTGGAACTATGTTCTTTTCTCTATAATTACCAATATTAAACATCTCTTCAATTAGTAACATTATTTACTTACAATGCGAAAAATTTTCTAATCTCCACAAATAAATACCATTAATAAAAAACACAGGGGTTAAAGAACCACTCAGCAACAAATACCAAGTATTTCACGAGTGTAGTCCAATGTATACAACGCTCTAGTAACTATCTACAAGTAGAACTATTTGAACTTCTTGAATTCTATCAAACACCATACAGAGACTCGTGTGTTCCGTAAACTGACGACGATGAACTAAAAAAGGGGCTGATGGATTCTCTGGAAGTGGGTGGAGAAGAGGCGGGAGGGGGGGATAGGTGAACAGAGGGAAGACAGATTTGCGAGTCTATCGAAAATTCTCGTTTGGCGAATCTGGCTGTGGAGCCCTTGAGACGACGCGGCCAAGATTACTCTGTCTTCGAGTAAGCGCGGAATCGACGAAGGGTTACCCGTATTTAATTAAACTGTTACTTCGCATTGATTGCCAAACTTGGGGCCCGAGGCCGCTGCAGAGAAGATTATCGAAGTTCTGCGCGCTCCCACTTCGGCCATATTGAGAAGCTGCTAAGCAATCTTGCGAACTTCCAGCCGTGTGATAGCGGCGCCAGGCTTCTTTGGCAGCCCCGTTTTATTACCAGGAACTAATATATCCATTCATATCGTCGCCATGGAGAAAAAGAAAGAAGGAAAGGAAGAAAAAAAAAATAGCTAGAAAAGAAGGAGATTGGAACGAACAGAATAACACCGGGGGGCTCGAGAAGCACGCGTATGCTTCCTTCTACTACGTGAAACGTTTCTCCTATTGAGGAAAACACCGCTCGTTCTTTCTCTTGAGGGCTTGTCGATAACGTTCATCGATTTGTTTTGGATGAAGAAAAACGCTGTACGAGAATCGGCTAAGATTGCATTATAGTATTGTTGGATATTTCTTTAGAGCTGTATAGATGGGAACTCAGATATAAAATTGCGATGGTTGATGGTGTGAGAAATACAATTCCTGGTTGAACTGTCTTAAGAAGTACAGTAAGGCTTGAGTGCTGTAGTTGTTGAATATTTGTGTAAGTTGTGTTACAATTAATGTAAATAGAGGAATGTGATGAGTTTTGATATGAATTACAAGGATCATTTGACAAGTTCACGGCGTAAAAATGGAAAGGTGCTATTTTAAGCCTTAAATTGCTTTTATTTTCAACATTATCTCCCTCAAGTTTGGCACACTCCTAGCACTTTTATGTCAATTTTATAGAATCCATTTCTCAAAAGTCCTCAAAATAGCTGTTTGCTGCAGCTATCATGCAGCTAGTTCATTGTCCGATGAAAATCATCAACCATCGAGAAACTCTTTTCAATTCTGAGAATAGATGGAAGTCTAAGATAGCTAACTCTGGAAAATAGACAAGGTGAAGAAACAAGTCGAACTTGAAATCAACGATACTTCAAAACGATTCATTTAACGGCAAGCAGCGAGAGAGATTTCTTTAAATTAATTTTCCCAATAAACTGTACGACAGGTCAATGCTAACCTTAAAAATTATAATAAATAAAATTCGAATATTATGACTATCTGATGAATTAAGTCACGAACTTTCCAAATAGCCCTCATATAAGAAAAAGTAGCTGCAAAGAGGTAAGTGTATTTAGTAGTTCAAGCAAAATGTTATGTCCGTGTTTATAAGGAATTTTTTAGCTACATACATTGCTCATTAATATTTACTTTTTATCATTTAATTCGAAAATTATGAAGCAAGGATAATTGAGCTATTCAGAAACCAAAGCGAGTAATACCACTTTGCAGTGTTTCTGGATTTTTAATGTCAAGGCGTATGAATAAAATGAATTTAATAAATTTCTTTCCACAGAGCTGGTCACTTTGTCTGTGAATTGTACTCAATTGTAATTACACGAAGTCTGCATAATTGTTAATCAAATACCTTTTACACAAATCCTTTGTATTAAACAATATATTCCGTTGTATTTCAAGAGCAGCGCCTATTTGTTTAGTAATACTTAATATAAACATATGAAACACATAAATTTTATTTGAGAAAGAATTTATTACAGCACTGTTTCAATGGAAATTTAAAAATAAAATATAAAATACATGAAATCAATGTATTAATAATATTTCTGTTCACAATTCTCATAATATAGTGAGTCTCACAAATCTCAGAAAGAATTCTCATGAAAAATTTGGAAATTCTTTACATGAAACGCTTATGAATAATGAAAAATCTATAACTGACTCATGAACATGATCAAAACTGCATAAAATGTATTACAAATACTTCTGTTTACAATTTTCATGGCATAGTGGTTGCTATAAATCTCAGGAAGAATTTTCATGAAAAATTTGAAAATCCTTTACGTGAAATTCCATCGTGATACTTATAGATAGATACAAAATCTATAAGTGACTGATGAAGATGATCGAAAATGCGGGAATATATTCGTAGAGGAACATAGAATGCAGTGATAGTGTCACCGAAAGCGTAACGAGTTACGTGTAGTTTCAGGATAATCTAAGTTTGTGTCATGATCTTGACAGGAATATAACAAGTAGTTTGTAAGCAGTTTGAAGGTACTCTTAGGTTATATGTCTAAGAGAAAGTGGGCTAATCCGTATATCGTGTTAATCCTATTACCCTGATACGATTTGGTTTATTGAATGTGGAACGTGGACAATTTACTGAACGGATGTCAAACGAAACATAAGGGAAACTTATCTAAAATGGTTAGATTTATACAATCTTTATCACACGATACATTCGACGTTAAATTTACCGTAAATTTGTTTGACGGCTCAGTCAACATGACGTTTATGTAAAAACACGGTTCTCTAAGCCTACGAAACGTGCGTTTTATCTTTTAATCTCTGGAGGTGGATGTCTTTTTTTAAAATGAACACGAGTGAATGACCGAGAAGTGTATTAAACGTGGAGGAATAATTTTCAAAGATTTGTACCATTACTTAAATTTATTAACATTTTTGAGACATCTATTTATGTCAATTTGTAATAACATTGACAAAAGTTTAAATCGTGGAAGCGTCGGAAATTTGTACACAAATTTTTTCTCAAATTCTTTCAAATTACTCAGAATTTTACTGTATCAACAATATATTTTATTACTACACAATGTAAGTCCAAGTATTTAGATAACCTTTCAACATCAAAAAAAGTAATTAACAATGAAGGGACAATTAAAAACACATTTGACGAATTTATTTTCAATATTCAGATTTCTATAACAACAGACTAAATTTATTTACAATTCATTGACGAAAGTGTATTAAATATGCTACAGCTTATCTCAATTAAACAAATTAAACGAATTCAATTAACTACGGCTTAAAATTTCATTTATTTGGTTATTCATTCCGTGTGGATCGATTTAATACCTATCCTCCTTGCTTAAACAGTTCATACCTTATACAGAAAACGTATCACAGTAACAACAGGAAGCCAAAAATCTAAGCTACGTACTTATTTCATCCATATAACTCGAGTGGAAATTGTAAAACCTAGCGGTGCAATAAAAATGTCTCCGATACAAAAGGAGCACGATTCAAAGAGGAAGAGTATACAGGTCTCTTAGAGGCTGAACCGGTAGCTAAGGATTAAGTTGCGTGCGGCTGAAGTTTCGGCTTGCCGTGGAATTTTGACAAGAAGGTGGTGAATTGCGTGTAGGCCCTGTGTAGCACGATCGTCTCGAGAGAACTTCCGTGCCGTCCTTCGACGAAACTTGAAGACGGACGGCGTGGTGTATCCCGTCGATCGTGGGGCGGCTCAAGCGTGCGAGAGGGAGTTTCATTTAAGTTAGAAATTGCTTCTTCCGCAGCGATGATGGGTCGCAAATTGGGCGCGAAACAGAACGTGAGATGAGAAGAACGCGTAAGGGTGTGAGGAAGAGAAAACGTTAAACATCTTCTGTGTAGAAAGGAGACGTCAAATAATATATTGATTCTTGTACAACGGCAAAAGTCGAAGATTGGTCGCGAAAGGTCGAAGAGATGTTATTTCGAGGAGGACAGATTGAAGCAGACCAAAAATTCAGAGAAAGTATTTGTTGGAGTAATGTTGCGTGAATTGGTTCCATTAACTGGATTTGATTATTGAATTGTTTCAAAATGTTGTGCACTATTTGAATTGTATCGGTGTCTTAAAGAATAGTACATGTCTGAAAATTATATTTGAAAATATTTGAACCGATAGTTTTAGTTTTTGTTGATCACTAACGCCATTGATTTTATAGCGCTGTTTCAATTCTGTTGAGTGTAAGAGAGAGACAGCAATGTATACCTTTGTATGTGTAAAAGTCGTTGGTGATGGTCGCCTTCATGTGTTTCTTGAACGGTATAATAATCGTTACTGTAACAGCGCGGATGTACAGTTTTCAGTCGAAATCGAGCTACTGCGTGAACGACATCGATGTATCATTACTTTACCTTTTCTTTTTTTATATTAAATATATCACGACAACCTACCTCAAAACACAATAAATTGAAACACAGTCATGCTAATCCAAATGAGCGTTTAGATCGGTTTACCTCTGATTAAACCTTATTCGTAAATCTTTTAATAATTAAAATAGAACAATTGGACTTGCATTGTTCTTAAATTCAAATCACTTTTTAATTAGGAAATTAAAAACAACAGTACAATAGTAACAAATATTATTTATCAACGTGCTTAAAACTTGATTAAACGAAAAATTATTCAGTTTTCCATGACCAAATTTCTTTATAAAATGTTAATACTCCATTTTCTCGTTTATTACTAAATTCTTAACAAATGTTATTTTCTCACTTCTAAAACTTCATTTGCACTGTTTGTGGTTCCAACGTATAGCCTTACACATTTAGTATCCAAATTTGAGATTGTTTGAAAAAGGTCAATTTTGGACTTGTACTATTTGTTAACTCACCGATATAATTATTTCTTTGATTTTGTTAATATGTAGTTAGTAGAGACAAGAAATGTTGCTTAAAGCAGGGATTGAATACCAATATATTTTGAAGTTTTGATATTATACTGATTATTTCCTTTGATACATGCTTATACCAGTATAAACATCGTCAAACTCGTTTTTCCTTTTTTCAAAAGAAGTAACAATATAAATATATAAGAATTCCAGTATTTTAAGGATATTTATAATACTGATTCGATTACTGGTTCAAAGTTGAATAATTTTTATGTCACTTTTTTCGGTATCTAAGTGAAGTAATATCGTAAATAGAAAAAGCATTTATACATTGTAAAAAAAGTCGATCATTTTTGGCATGTAGTAAAGAAAGATTGAGTAACAAAGTTATTGTAGAAAGTATCGAATAGTAAAATGAAGATATAAAACGAAATTTACATTGAAATTAGAAAGAAACGTGTATGGAAATTTAATTTAATTCACGGAGATTTATTTTAAACGAGCTTAAAAAAATGAACATCGAAGGAACAAAATAATTCAGCAAACACTTATAAAGTAATTTATAAAATAATTATTAGTAATAAAAATTTCACACGGAAACATACCATAAAATCTAAACGATAATGCTGCTCGTACTTTCTCGCAGCTTCCCTTAATAGAGTCAGCAATGGAAATGACCTGATTTTATCTGGAGCGTGGAAAAAGCGAAACGTGATAATTATGCAGCATCTTAAATGTCAGGATCTTAAGAACAACGAGTTTAAATGAAATTAATCGAATCGGATTCCATCGTCCCTTAACATTTGTTCTTCCATTTCTATTACACAACTTTTTATGTCCTTTCTAGCCTTTTACGTAAACGACCTCAATCTTATTCCACTTTATTTGCAGTTCTACGTTTAAATTGCCTCCGCCTGTTGTGACATGCTTTCATATTACAATTTCAGTCCATTGCTGGACCATTTCGAATGAATTTTGTTTAATAATTTTCATCTATTTATTTTTGAAATAAATTCTCACCATCGAATAATCAAAATTTAACATTCTTAACCTCTTTTGCAATCTAATGTAACTATATAACCTAACTTTCCATTGCATTCATAGAAATTAGAGTAATAACATTTCGTTAGAAAATTATACTTTAATAAAAGATTTTTTTTTTAAGAAATCATTTTTTCGAGACGAAAAAATTGCTCGAGACAATGTTGAAGGTGTCTGTAACAGGATCAAACGGATTGTTAACAAGGGCCTCGACAGTGTAACTCGTTGAAGCAGCGCCGATTGTTACAAAGATTCCCAAAGGGTAGATGCTCGTTAATTTTGAGTGCCGAAGACGAAATTCGATAGCCCTGGTCCGCCCTTTTAACGCCACGGACAACAAAGGTTTTTTACCTTCTGAAACATAAATCACGGACTCCTTAGATGTAAAGAACTGTACTTACACTGCCACCGACAAAGGATCTTCGGATATCGTTAACAACCGGTATCGAATGTGTACGAGTACACAAGGGATATTATGGGACGGAATATCCTTATGCTTATGCTTTAATATTGTCTGGCTATCATGCTAAGAATATTTCACATAGTTTTATGTAGTAGCAAATGTTAATTATATTTAACTTCGATAGTTATTGTTTAAGTTACCATTTTTATCACTAAATGATAAAAATCGCATATTTTAACATTTCTTTCTCAGTCAAACGTGAAATAAATCCAGATTTATACGTTGAGTATTAATTATAAATGTGTATTGATTTGTATCAGATATACATAGATATATTTTTTTAAATATTATACGTATTGGTTTAAGTTTTGCGCATAATTAGTGTACGCTTTATGTGATATCGAGTTTCCAATAAATTTGATATGTAATTAACAATGCTCAATTATAATAGGAATAACTGATATCAGTTACTTGATTAAAAATAATTGGTACTTTTGTGTTACGTATACGAAAATATCGCATATATGTATAGAAAATACAAAATATTACATAGATGGTGTATCATTTTCTCATTATGTTTCAAGTTCATACGTTTTCAATATATTTCGTGTATTATTATACATGATATCCGTCACTCGTGCGTAAAATTTAAGCTACATTGGTAACCTGAATATCCTGTGTTTCCTTTCTGAAGTTAATTTCCGTTTGAAACCCTTCATTATCAAATGATATTTTCTATCGACGAAGAAAACGATCCTTCTACCTATATAAAATTTGATAACTATATCCATCGTCATTATACTTGGTCCTAAAATTATTACTTTGACTTTTCTTCCACGGAAGATCAAAAATCGAATATGTTTCAAATAAACGATGGTAATTCGTCAGTTTGAGAAAATCTTAAAGGTGCTATCGCCTGCTTCGGAATTCAGTCTGTTTATTTTTCCCTTACTTTCAATTGGACGTTTCCAATTTAAGAGAAACCTTTCGATCGGAGACTGTGTGACTTTTTGATTTACCGGAGGCTGACGAAGTGTACGCTTTCAGAAATCGTGAAACGAATTACGTGTACAACTTTGATAGTGCTCGTGATTCATGACGGTCAACCCCGACGGAAGGGGATTTTACGAGTATCGCTTTTCACGCAGTTTGAAGTAAGTGATAAGAAAAGTAAAGCTTGGAACGGCACGATATACAGGTATCACGAGGAATCTATAACTTCCTGCAAATTCCCTGGGAATTCCACTATTTTCCAATTAATCACGAACGTGACAACTTAAGTGGCATAGATATTTTTGTTTTAATAGATATATTCTAATTTCAATATCAAGTGATACTTCTAATTTTCGTTGGAATTTTATTAGTAATTACACTATTATATTTATACGAATAAATTAACTTCAAAGTCAAAAATATTATTTTATTTGAACATATATAATGTGCACTGTAAAAAAGTACTTTTAAAAAAATTAAACCTAACCTAATCTAATAAGTGTGTATTCTGGTTTTCGAAATATAAAAGATCGATGTTCCTATTTTCTTTTTATGTTTTGCTATTACTTATAATACAAAAAGCATGCCCGGAGAATATGTTTGTCAAACGATTCTTCGAAATTGGACAAATTGTCAGAGTTATGAAAGTTTGAACGATTGAAAACCAAAATCTGTAAACAGGGTTTCCTAGAATCCAAATTTCCCAGTACTACTCTTTCAGGATTTTCACGGAATTTATTAGACCGACTGCTTTCCCCTTTATACTGGATACTTAAAACATATGTTGCTATGGTTCCTACTAAAATTAGGTTAACATCTTTAAAATTTCGATGTCTTTGGCATTTTAAAGTTAAGAAACTTGTTGGAAAAAATGTATTTCTGAATGTGAGGAACAGCCACTTTACAGAAAAGTTTTTTAAATTTATTATCATGGTAAGTGCCATAGTCAGGGATGGGATAAAGTACTTCGCAAGTAAATTCAAACTTCGACTGATTTGATTCGAACCCTCTATAATATATCGGAAAATAAAAACTACTTCCAAGTATACTCGAACCTAAACCAAATAGATTCAAATATTTTTTGAGTACCTTACAAAAAATTTTCATTCAATTCTTTCTAACATTGAACTACTCATACGTACGTTTTCGAAACTTGCAAGTATTCATTTTAGGATTCGAAACCAATTTGTATAAAATGGTTAAATTGCATAATACTCATCGAAACCATATTCCTTATGAGCAGTAATCGAAATCCACGAAATGAAACATTATTGAATCACAATGCAAGCGTGACGAACCTTTGATCTGGCGAATTATCGTTGTAAAATTATTTAATCACATTTGACAGGTACCGTACCTGTACCCCCTATAGAAAGACGGCTGAAAGTGAAATATTAGGTTATTACTAGGCAAGCCTGAGGATCTTCCGAATTCCAAAAATTTAATTTGTAATTTCAACAACAACCACTTCCCTTGGAAGGACCGATTCACCAGTTTCAAAAGCAGGCAAATTAGAGAATGTATATTCACTCTCTACACGGCAAATTAACCAATAGCAAAATAACCTAGCTTATAAAAGCTAAAACACCGAGCGAGAGTGAGGATTTTATAATACTAAGATTTTACAAAGAGGCGTTCATTAGAGTCATATACAATACTTTATTTAAGTGCCTTAGTTTAGTCATTCTTCGTTAGCAAATAAATTATTCTTATATTACTTTTAACAAAGTTTCGATTGTTTTCATTAAGTTTCGCACCAAGTGTACCGCGAAATGTGAAATATATCGCGTAACGGTTCGGCAATTAAGTACGAGTATTACGCGACGCGAACAAACTTGATTATTAAAATTATCTCGGAATCGTAAGTATAAATTGAACTTGTTCTCATCCCTAGTGATAGTGATGCCGATAAGGATAAACAAGAGGTTTGATTCCATTTTTTCTGGCCAATAGTTAAACTACAAGCTATGAAACAAGTCAGTCAGGATGTTTGCACGCCACAGTCTATAACTCTAAATTTTGCAAATACTTCAAGTCTTTATTAATAATTTTAGATAGCGAAAAGCAAGCCAAAGGTAAGTACAAAACAGCAATACTGTAACTTGTTTCGTTGCGTAGAAAAGAGATCATGAGATTGGCTATCTCGACTGGAATACCCACTTAAGGATTGTTTTCACTATGAAGAATCAAATAGCAAAAAAAGAAATCACCTAGTGCTTATCAAAGTACCCTACAAACACGCAAAGTTTAAAAAAAATTAGGATTGTTAAGTTATCAGAGTTTCCCGTGTCAGCGGCATTTGGTAAAGATTATAAAATATTTTTAATGTATGTACCTTCGACCCCGTTTTCACGCGCACCAATGGGATCGTTTTCTCTTTGAATTACACCCAAGTTTTGACACAAACTATTCACTAATAGTCTGCGATATGTGAACGACTGGTATGTAACGTATAATGGCGGCAGAGAAAAGAGAAGTTCACGGTGCAGTGTACCCGTGGAATTCAAGGCAGCCGAACGGGATGGTGGTGGCTTGAAATGTGGAATGTGTAGATGGGGGTTAGAACGGTACCAGTTTGTCCGTTCTTCTCCCAGACAAAGAAAAAGCCGAGAAAATGAATGGTAGGTGTCTGCTGTCACTGGTCATATACAAATTTTTCCCCAGAAAATTCGAATATAAATTTCTACACTCCTCGTATCTAGATATTCATTTTCTAGCCTATGTATTCTTGACCTTGTGCAGCCTTGAACCGCATAAAATCAATCGGGAAAATTATATTTTCAACCTTTTACGAAAGATCTCTGCCCATCTTTTCTCTCCTCTTCTTCTTCTCTCATTCTCCCTCTCTCCTTGGCCCACTTTTCTCAGGAGACAAGATAATCGTTTACTCGAACACGAGAACGCGACGAGGGGTCATAGATCAGAAGAAGCTTCCGGAATTAATGTTCAAAGAGGAGAAGGAAGCTATATAGCAGAGAGGGGGAGATTAATTATCTATGAAACGATAATTCGTAAAGAGGAACGCGGCAAGGTGTGCGCGTTCGTGATAAAGCGCGGTTTTCCTTCGTGTTGGAGCGAGTCGAATGTCGGAAACGACGTGGATTAGAGCGCGCGACCGGAGTTTCGCGGGGAAATCCATTCCTGCGCCGGAACCATGACCGACCCCTAGAGAGCTTTCAACCAGGACGAATGAATATCCGAAGAACGAAATGGAAGGGGGATTACTTCCGTCTCATTAGCGTGGGCCACAGTTCCACGGTGCGAGATCGAGGAATTCGTCATGCCTGCCCCGGCCATATACACCCACGAAAATCCTAATTCATTCCACGTTCCCACCAATGAAAACGTCCTGCTTGTCGATGATTAACCCCTGATGATTTGCCGGTGCAAATTATGTAGGCTGACTCACTTGGATCTCTGGTTCGTTAGCACCGGTATGGTTGTATAATTTATAGCTTAGCAAGTCAGAGTGTAGCGATATTTATGAATAATGTAGGAAATAAGGGAAAGATTGCTTGTTTTGTGGTTCGAGAATATTAGGAGTGTCTGAGAGGACTGAATCTATATGATTGTAATGGAAATGCTGAGGGTTGTGATATAGTAACTGCTAGATAGGTGTTTTTAGAGGATAATAAAATGTCCGAAAGGTAATTAATTTCGTTTTGTATTGCAACGATACAAACCTGTTATTTATAAAAGGAGGTACTATTTGTTTATATTAACAATTCTATCAGAATAAATTAGATTTCTGCACCTAGATTGACACCTATTTTATATGAATATTCAAGTTTAAATTCAATTTTTTCCAAATAAGGTTAGCCCTTGACTGTTCGTTTTGTATGAGCTACAGTATTTCCCAAAAGGAATCAACAAATTGTCTTTAAAAGATTCAAAATATTTTTCATTCCTTTTAGGAACGAAAAAATGGTAAGCAACGCATTTGAACAATTTAACACGCCTTAATGAAGGAAGGCAAGCATTAAGAAAGTTGTTCAAGACTGCAATTATCATAATTAAGTTTTGCAATAAAATTAATCTTCATACAATTATGGCATTTTTGTAGAAAAAATGTTCATGAAATTTTAAGTACAACAGAAACATTTCAGGTGATAAATTTAGATGGTATACTCTATATATTTCTGAACTATCGGAAGGAAATATCATTTACATATTATATTAAGATTTCACGACACTGAAGCGTTGAGTAAATATTCTACGACCACACGTTCATTCATCAGAATTTACTCAATCGTTTGAACATCAAAAGATACGCAATGGAGCGTAGACTATAACTTTACCAAGTGTATTTAGTAATTGCATAAACCGCGGTGCAAGTATTAGTTGAACAGTCTTGCTAGGGTCGTACATCTAGTAATTTCACACCCATTGGCAAGGGTACGTGTAGAAATTAGATAGCCATTGATGATAGTGCATGTAGTAATTATACATACGCCGATGATAGTGGGTGTAGTAATTACATACCTTACAATAACGGGACAAGCAGTAATCTACGCGGTCCTCCCTGGCAGCAATACTTGCCACGGATAACACTGCTACTGGTAGTCTATATTAACATTGGTAAGTAAACTTGTCATAGATGCTCCGGGCTTGTGGATTTACGGGAATATGAGAAACAGACAGGCAACAAGGAATCAAGATCTTGAGAGTTGACGTATTACAACAATATCTTACTTTCCATTATCGTAATTTACAATCTCAAACATTTTCTTACTATTACTTTTTACATATTTCGTGCTTCAGATGTAATATTTGGTAAAATGGTGTAAAATTTCGACCACTAATTGTTAAATATTATCAAACTTACAGAAGTTTTTTAATTTTTCAATGCGTTGATCACCACATCACCCAAATCTGTGTGACAGATATATTTCCGCAGAGGCCCTGTCATTTATAAGTAGATGACACTTTCCTTCATTCAATTAGAGAGCATTTTACAAGAAATTTGCAACAAGTCAAAAAAAAAAAGATGAGGTTATCTGGTGTGAAAATTTTGTCGAAAAATGCAAAAAGAGTAACTACATACTCAAAGATAGCGATGGTCAGCCCTACTTTTGCTTGAATTGTTTTAATATATTGCATCCTAGTATATAATTTTTCTAAAATATCTTCTAATAAAAATGTTCAATGTTTAAATAATACATTTTTCATTTAAAGATACCATGTAATTACTTACGTAGCTCAACATTTTTAGTCGACGATATTTATACTACTTCAATCATTCTAAGCAATTAAAAACTGCCACTCACGAGTGACCGCGAGGGCTCCACTGGGAAAGTAAGTGTCAGTCACGGATGACCATCGTAGTATTCAACGTGTTAAAGATACCTTCACTTAATAAATTAATTAAACGGAAGAGAGTTTAACCGAATAGTTAAGGAAGAATATCTCGAAACATGCACTAGTGCATTCTCTCTTTACCTACTCATATATTGAACACCTGACTACCCACAAATTCACCAACTCTATATATGTAACTAATACTTGTACAAGATACAACTATGTATAAAGGTATAAATAAATCGCATATAGATCGGAGCTTCCTCGATACCATTTCCGAACCGGACACTATCCTGGACACTCTAGACGCTGGATCCTAAGCGGACAAGAAACCGCAAGAAACAGATCGGCATCGCCCTACTCGTACATCTACGTTACCATCAATCATGACAAGAAGTCACTCCTACAATTTCTCTACTAAAACGGTACACGAATGATCGAAGACGTTAACGTTAATTCACGGCAGTTCGATGCACATGGTGCTACGTTCGATGCAATCGTGTAACGCGCCCTCTTATTCCGCGAATGACGCGATGCTTCCCACTGTCATGCTAATCCCTAGCAGGACGTAATTGCAGATTTATGCGCGGCAACACAGGCCCGGCAGCATATAATGCGTGCACAATGTGTCCTAGGGGCTGGGATTACTTATCCCACGAAGAACGAAGTGCGTTACTTTGATGGATGATTCCAGATCACGATCCTTAGAGAATGTTCTAGACCCTTCCGTCACTATTCCTGTGGAACAGGCGTGCACGCTCGTCACGCCAGTGGAACGAAATTCGCGAGAATTTCTCTTTATTTTCCTCGTGGTGTAGCACGAGGCTAGTGAAAGAGTCATTGTGATTCAGCTGAAATCTTAATGGAGTATCGAGAACCGAGGCTGGAACGTCTATTATGAACTCGCCTGTTTCCCATTACGGTCAATAAAAGGGGGAGAGATTCAAACTACATTCTCTTTTTTTCTCTTTTTTCTGTATACGTGTATATGTACATCACGGTGGGTGGTAGAGAAAGACGAGAGAAGAACGGAGGTGGGGTAGATACCTCACTAGGTACGCTGACGTCATTTTTGTCCGTGATCCATTCTCCGCGACGCGGGGAACATTTCCATTTAGATGCTCATCTCGCGGAAAAGATTCCACGAGGATATATTACCGTAACGTTATGTCTCTCCTTTCGTTCGAAGAAAGCGGAACAAGATGGTATCTTTGAAATAAACGATCGCAGTTAAACGCTTTGCTTGCAATACGAACCCATTAACGTGCATCCGCGCTAATATCCTGCTTCTGATACCGCTCACGAGCAATAGACATAAACAGGAACAAGATGTCTTGGTTTAATAGATTTCAGTCTGGTCTTGGATTCCACAATACTTGGGGCGTCGGTAATTCGGTCTCGATTCGCATGATTTCATAAAACACGGTGACCGTAAGTGGGTGTCTGCGCGTTGGGACTTAATGTGCTGAAACCAGGGTGCTCTTGCTGCAGGGAAGCGTGCGCTCGTTGCGTTTAACGACTAGAATTCACGTCCGTTGATGAAAAAGAGGTAGTGTTTAAGTTTTAGATGTTAATAATTCTCTCATGTAATTTAATGACGTGTTATGTGGATTGCAGCCGAGTGGAAAGAGATCTTTTGTGTTCCTATGATTTATGATGCTGAAGCGAGTGAGAGTAAGAAATATGTTGGCTACTCATGAAGATAAAGCAGCAGAAATTAAATATAAAATATAATTTATACCGCTCGTGATTTATCTTTGATGTAATGGAACATGTCTATTTCACATTTTTCGAACTTGTATTGCCCTGATACTACAAATATCGTGTGGAACACTTCAGGAAATATTTGAACAAGTTTAATTTTTCTTACATTTTAGTATAATATTGCTAACAGTTTTCCATCATTAACTGAAAATAAAAAATCTTTCTCTTCTTTCTTTGCCACATTTCAAACACCACTTATCTATCACAGAAAAATCTTTTTCCATTAACAATGTCTACCCAGTGCTTCATCTAATCATCATCACTTTTCCGGTCTCCTTCTCATCAATTCTTTATATTTCCTACCGTTTCACCGAATTCTAGCGAATCACGAACTAATCATCTTCACTTCATCCTCATTACTCTTGAACGATTCTATCACCATCCTCCACGAAAATCTCGCATGCTTTCGTTACAAAAGCACGTGCGTGAATCTCATACAAAAAGAAACAAGAGAAGAAAAAAAATTTTTTCCAAGTGCAGTGTTTTCTTCCGGACGTGATCAATCTTCATTAAAATAACTCTATTTCCTCATAGGTGAACAGTACACAGTGTTATTTGCTCGCTCGCGTCACCTACCACGTAACCATGTCATTCAATAGCAAGTTGTCGCGTAAGTTTCAGGCTAAATGGTTCAATTGACTCGTGTCACGTCACCCACCCGTGATAAATACCTTTCACGTGCAACTGTCCGGCCAAGATTTGCCCGAGATCACGGTGGTTTTCAGGTGTTATGGCTAGACGAACCTGGCGCAGGTTGCCGGAGACGGGTCTGAACTATTATGTGTACACCTTTGGAGCGATACGTCATCCTTGACAAGCCAGTGTGCCGATAACCTCCGTCTCCGGCAAACCCCCGTGTGTGGCCTCACACCTCATCGCAGCAATGGCCATCCATCATGTTTGAGTAATGTAGGGACACGATTTCATGTTATTGCGAATGACCGACTCCAAGCTACTACGTGGCGACGTTTCTACGCCATGACCTGGTTATCATTGAAGAAGCTGCCCCCTCCGTCCCCTTTTATTAGCCGAGACTATTAGCGATTGTATAGGAATAATAGGATTTTCGTGAGTATGTTTAGGCTCGAGTAGTAGGTGCAGTAAACGGAGAGTGCTTTAAACTAGAGCGATAGAGATGTGAGAGGAAAGTATTTGGATCGAGTGCGTCAGATTATCGTGTGAATGAAGGGTACGTGGCCAACCAAGGTTATTCGGATAGTGGATTATCCTAAGTTTACGATATGAATAACGTATTTGCTATTTTTGAAGATTTAGATATTTTATTTTGTAACATATTATTAATTTTACAATCAGAATGCCAAATGCTTGATTAATTTTTAAGTGTTTAGCCTTTTCTATTCAATAGCAATTGACGCGTGATGATCTTATTCTTCGGACTAAGGAATAATGACAATAGGATAACCGGGACGTACCGACGACACGTCAGGACGTGAACATTAGGACCACGACGTTCTCGAACTCCTTAGTTTTCACTGGACTAAACAGTTTCCCTACATTTTCAATATTTTATTTAAGACACACTCTTGGATAGATGGACACGTATAGAAGGAGATATATCAACATATTCGAATGTTATTACTGGTTTTTTTATTGTTATTGTATTTCTTGTGTAGGCAAATAATCAAAGATTTACTTTCATAAATAACGCGGTTTTTCAAATTGTGTGGGAACCAACACAAGAATTTGGATGAACGTGACTGAATGTATCTTTCAAGAATATCTGCATCAGGTGAAAGGAGTAGAGATATTAGAGACAGATTTAATTGTTCTGCGTTTCATGTGTTTAAACGCTGCCTACTAGAAAGCGCTATGAACTTTTCTTTCATATCAGTAGTGAGCTGATATGAACTACAGTCTGCCCGATAATAACGTATTCAACTTGACACTCACTTAGTCAATGGTTATACTCCTAATTCTTGTGCCATCTGGTAGAGGACAGCTTTCCTCTAAATGCTTTAGCGAAAAACATTCAGTTTTCCCCCAGTTTCCGACTGTGAACGACATCGTCTGCAAACGTTACTTTGAAAGGCATCATGAGTGCTGCGTATGCATCGCGCTTTGAAGCAGTATTCTTGTGTAAGCACCCAAAAGGCCCGAAAATGTCACATGCTGCCACTGCTAAATATATGGGCAAATCAAAAACATTTATTAGAAAGTGGGTGGTGTGGTATGAAAGTACAAAAACTGTTGATGATTTACCGGATCGTGGCGTAATGCGAAAGTTTTCAGAAAAGGACGATAAGTGGATATTGACTCTATTTTCAAAGAATCCTGGACTATCACTGCATCAGGGACAGATGAAACTGGAAGAGAAAGGGTTAAACATTTCTCTAGACCCTATCCAACGTCACCTTCAAGCTCATGACGTAAAATGGCGGAGCACAATCAAGAAACCTCTGCTGACCGAAAAAACACGCGAAGGCACGACTCGAGTGGGCGAAGGAAAATATTAATCGAGATTGGAGTAAGGTTGTATTTTCTAATGAAGCATTTTCTGATGACTTCGTGGAAGACAAGTGACCACAGCGAAGCTGTTGATACGACAAATTCGCCACATTTTGAGGTCCTTACCTCAAAAATATACCATCAACTTGGTGGAAAGTATACCTCAGAGATGTAAATCTATTATCGATGCTGCTGGCGATTGGATACGTTACTAATATAATTGTATCTCAGTTCTAAGTCTGCAAAATATACGTACGTATTTTAAAACTTGAATAAACCAATTTTTCAATTAACTGTGCCGAACACGATTTAATCGGAGAGACTGCAGATTGCATTAATCGAAAACAGAACCTTATCAAACAGATGTCGTGACTTATTGTCAGGTAAGAACATGATGTTAAACGATGTGGAAGCATTCGAAAAAAATATCAAGGTACCATGACAATAAAACCGATTAAACTGTCACGTAATAACTTATCTTCAGTAATATCTTAGTAAAGTGAGGCTTTAGAATTGAGAATTCAGAGTGTTGAGTATTAGAGTCATGCGAAAGGGAGTTAAAATATTTAGGACTTATTATATCAATTTTCTGAGTAAAACCTATTTACAATGGAATATTTCTATAAATTTACTTAGTTGCTCTGATTGCAGAACAGTTGCCTGTTCAAAATAGATCGTATAGAAATCTTTGGAGACTTCGGTGAAATTAGGTCGAGGATGATTGTTTCTTGTGATTTGCAAATGTTATGAATCGCATTCAATATGATACTTGTGATAAGGGAAAAGATGATTCGGAATTTGATGTAGATGTCAGTGTTAGTTCATTTTTGTTACATCGCAATAGATACGAGCATTTCGATTGATTATATTACCTCATCCAAAATTTGGAGCAAATCGGGTATTTTCCACTTTTCCCTTTTTTATGTTTACAGAAGAAAAGTTTTTAAGTTCGTTTTTACTTTTTATTATTAATTTTCAAGTCAAACGGCTACTGAATACGAATTTATAATAAAAAGCTTGTGAGTAGTATTTTTTATTGTCAAACAGAAAGTGGCCTAATTCACCCCGGTCGTCCTTAACTTTTATTTTAAACTTAGTGTTGATTTCAGTTTTTTTACTCAATTCAAATATATTCTTCTGCAAAGTGTTACATTAGTTAATTCGTTAATAAGCTCTCTGTTCATGTGTTATTATAGCTTGTACACTTACACAACGATCGTCAGAAATTCTATTAATTTAATCTACAGGCTATTGATTTTACGGAACCATTAAAAAAAAAAAAATCCACTGTATCATTTATAGAAATCGGATTTGTTTTTGTATTTTCGTTATGTATTTTCCATTATTCATATTCATTTTATATTTACCATGAGTTCGGGAAAAATATATTGAAAGCGACAAACATTACAACGCGCTGTACACATTAATGAAGTATTATTAAAAATATTAAAAAAGAATCATATCGATCAATTACTCTACCTTTATTCAAAAATAGAATCGAACTACAAAATATACATGGTATTTCCGGTTGAAAAGCTGAACAATCTTAAAGATGTAATTTCAGAATAAATTATGCGAACAAGAGTAATACGTTATGAAAATAATAAGGCAATCAGAGAGACGATCATCGGTTTCAAGAAATTTATTATAACAGTGTATTAGTCAATCCTTTCCAACAATAGAACTTCGATAGAAAATTATTTGACCTAGCAGATATTATAAAAAGCACTACAATTTTGATATTTTGTATATCTTTGTTATACGCTTTCTGTGCAATTTTTCACCCTTAAATTTCCCACAAATGCATAAAAATCTGCATTCCAGTGATTAATATAATGACGTTACAAAAATTACTTTAAACGATTCCCAAAATAACACAACTAACTTGAACAGTAATAAGGAAGAAGTAATAGCTAAAACTCAATTAACCCTTTGTCTTATAACAAATCACAATCATAACACACATTGCAGTCAAGATCTGACAAAGAAGAATTTTATTTGTTATCAGTTAATATTTTAACTGTAACTTTATATTCAATTTCAATCTAAAGTTTATCAAATACAAATTCTATATAATATTGGGTTGGTCAAAAAGTAATCTCGGAATTTTCGGTAAGAAACATTGATAATTTTTTGTAATATAGAAAGCTTTATTAAATGATGTATCGACCATCTTGATCTCTGACATGTTGTTACCTTGTAAGCAGCTTCATAATACCATTCTCCCAGAATTTGTCATATTTTTCAGCAAAAAATCTTGAAACATACATTTGGCAAACCTCTAGAGAATCAAAAGCTTATTCATTAAGCGAATTTTGCAAAAACCGAATGAGTGGAAATATGATGGTGCTAAGTCAAGTGAATATGGTGGATAAACAAGAACATTCAAATTCAGATGTCTCAATTTTTGTCGAGTTTACATTTTGTTGTACAGATACTCCTTTCCTATTGGTAAGTTCTGGTTGCTTTTTCTATAGGTTTTTCAGAACGTTTATCATTGATAATACTAAAATTTTTATCACGAAACCCTTTGAACCATCTTTGTATCATTCTTTCATTCACAACACCATTACTGTGCACATCAGAAATCTTTTCTGCTGCTTGTATCGCATTTTTATCTTCGCGAAGATAAAAAAAGAACAATTGCACAAAAATATATCTTCTCCTTGTCCATATTCAAATCAAAATAAGCACTAAAAAATTTAACCAAATATAATGAACTTTTTTTTTTTATTACTGATGTTGAAATCTCAGCTGTTAGATTATTATATGCGTTTTATAGATTACGACTAGTCTACTGTTTTTAAAACAGCAAAGGTCTCTCACAGAAAAATTTGAAATTACTTACATTGGCCAATCCAATACTTCGACTTATTTTTATTTATCACTATATAAAAAAAAAAAGAAAGAGCAAAGAGTTAAACAGAATTTTCACCAGATGTTTAGTATTCTTACTCACCGTTATGAACAAGCAGAGCAGAATCACGGGCAACAGTGATCAGATCACTGTCGGTGAGTGTTTCGTCGGACGCGTTACCAGAGGTCGGTGTGTCACTGAGGCCAGCACCAGAGCTGGGTATATGATACAAGGGATGCTGCTGTTGCTGTTGATAGGCACGTTGTTTATGCTGACTGGCGTTGTAGTGATTCAGGTGTGATTGCGTGGTCTGGTGATTATTTTGAGGGTAGGCGGGAGCGCGAGCTCGTAGGCTTGGCGAATTTTCCTCACCCTCGCTGCCGCTCAAACTGTAGGCTGGGTAGAGCCGTCCCTTCCCTGGAACAATCGTTAAAAATGTTTCCGTAAACACCGTGTGCTCGTCGACAACGTGCGTGCATTAACGTTGACATCGTTATCCATGGGGTAAAAAGGGCAAGTCGTTGACCATCGTTGTCAGAATCTGGGTTTGTCGTTTGTTCAGCGATTAAGTTAATCAAGGTAGTAATGAATTTCCGCCTTTCATATTGAACGTTTCAAATAACAATTTCCTATGCATACTTTGAAATAATTATTTGAAATTATTCTCTAGATTCACTGTTGTTCACAAACATGGTTATTTTCTTTTTAATTTCTTGAAGATGCACAACATGAAAATGTTTCGAATATATGAAAATTGAAAATATTAGCTTTTTACGTAACCTTAACACGTGACGAAATATCTTACATTTGCTATGTATGAATTTTTCGACGATATACCAAGCGATGATTTAAAAAAAAAAGAAAAAAGAAAAATGGAAATTTGCGAGGATGATCACAGGACTTTTAAATTTCACCAGGTAAAAAGAAGCTAACAGGATGTTATCTGTAAAGAAAAACAAAAAAGTATTCCAAATAAAGCATTTTTTAAATGACACTGATGGTAATATAAGATCAGACAGTGAACATTTTATACGAGCGAAAAGAAGGAAAGTAAATAATATATAGATTTAAGATATAAAAAATGTAAATCATGTAATTTTATAATTTTTGTTGAAAATAAATATTTAACATGGCAACGACTTTTGATTATTAATAAGCTATAAGCAATATAAAATATAATACGGTTAGCAATAAAATGTCTGAACAGCATTAAGCCTCAATGACACTATGTGACTTAAAAGTTACCGATTAGACGCCGAAATTATGTTGGTATATTTCTTCACAAATTTCAATGTTTATATATAACATATCGAGCACAATTTTAATATTCAGAATAATTTCCATTATTGTTTATCACATTTTTTCCATGTATCAAATAACTGAAGAATTACTTTTCTGAAAAGATGTGGCGGTTTTTAGTCCAGATTTTATGAGAAGAGGCTACAAATTAATTTATATGTGGATATCCAATGCATTATATGACTCTAAGTTTATTTGTTTACTGTATTACATTAATTGTAATTAATTTTCTTATAGTAATTATTAACTCTTTTTCTCTTATTAAAATGTAAAATTGTAAACAATTGTAATTTTTCTTTTCGTGTACAAAGTAAACTCGGGTTATAGAAGGTTAAAATGATATTTTGAAGTAGCAGTTCTTCGAATACATTTTAGGTTCTACGCAAAATTTATGATTCGTTTCTTAATTCATTGTTTTTGTAAAAAATGATTGTATAAACAGAAGATGCGAATTGTGTTACTGTTTCGGTGATATATTGCTCTCCCTCGTTGGAATTTTATAGAGAATGTTCGAAATAGACTTTAATTGACCCTCATTGGTGTCTAATTTTATATCCTCCATATGGTCTTGCAAGTTCTGAAATGTTCGAACTGGAAGTGAATCACACTATGAATAATAATGTACTGATATATTTGCTGATAGAATTCTAAGTTTACTCCATTCCACGGACTTGATTAAAACCTGTTCCGTATGACACGTTCTATAAACTAAAGTGGGTGATAATTCTCCCAGAAATCGTTGAGTGTATGTAGTATACAAAATTCTTTTTTAATTATATCATATCACTGTACATTCATTTACTTTGACAGAATATTCTTTCTATTAGGTAATTAATATGTTGTTATGTGTACGAGTCTCGCAACAAAAATGGAACGATCAAAGTGCTCTCTACTGAAGGTTATTGAATTCTTGCCTGGAATTTTATTACATTATTTTGGTATTCGACGAATACGCGGTATCTGCGATATTTACAGCATAATTTCGTGAATGAAAGAAAACATGGGAGTATGGATTAAGACAATATTCTATCCATAGTATGGGCATAGAGCATACAGATTTCCAGTATTATGAATAAATACGATGCTCTTTCATTATCAGTTTAATTGATTAACGAATACAATTATTTATACAATTATTCACATTTGTATAATCATTCGTTTGGCTTTTATTCCTCTGCGTCATGTTGCTAAACTGTGTACATGAATTTATAAAATATGAGTTTATACGCAATACTGAAATTTTATATATCAGTAGTAATATTTCGTAAACATCTTAAAAATATTTTCAGACCAATTAATTTTTTCAAATATGTCACTCGTTTGGAGCATAATTATAGATATGTACACTGCAAATATGAAGTAATTAATTCATGTACTATTAAATATTATTTCCTGAATATAGTAGTATTCGTTGCTCTAAATTCTGACATACTAGTTCCTATAAATACATGAATCTATAAAATAACAGCACATTTCCACAGATGTATATACAGTGGGTGATTAAATTATTATGATCACTTCGAAATTATGTATCACTTAAAATTTGAACAAGACTAGAATTGAAAATACACTTAAAGAGAAACCTTCTTTTATTATGAAATGTATTATGTTTTTAACGAAATATAGCAACGATTTCAAAACTTTGGCAAATTATTCAAAAATGTTTAAACTATGTATATTAATATATTACCATTCCACGTTTTGCATTTGTAATTCCTTGAACAAGCCTCTATTTCTTCAATAATGTATTATGTCAATATCTCAATCAATGGTTGATTAAATTGAACGCTTTAATAATTTCCATAGGTTTTCTATTAAATTTATATTCGGTAAGTTGTTAAGTTGAAACGTGAATTTTCATTAAATAGTTAAACTGTAAAATTATCTATTTGTACATTAACAATAAAAAGAGGGTATATTTTACTATTATTGAAGTCATAATAAAATCGAAAACAAAATATTTGGTTTATTCATCTACCATAAATCGCATTAATTTATTATATTCATAATCATTTGTAATATTATCCCTTTACAATCTACTGGATTTATAATGTGCATCAAAATTCCATTTAAGTTTTATTTGTATTCATATGAAACAAATTACCAGAAGATATAAAAGTATAGAAGATATTTACAATAATTTAGAAATTTCTCTTTATAAAACGATACTTTCAGTTTACAAATGTTTCTCTGTAAAAGCGTACTGTAATTGCTGTTCAATTGTGTCGAAAAGTGTTCCACGTGCAGAGGATTGTTAATATTCATAAGTATTTATAATTATTATAATAAATGATCATAATTGTTTTGTCACTCGTTATATTTGCATACATACAGTCTTGGTAAAAAGTATTAAGCATCCTATAAAATATGAATTATTTGAAAATACTTTTGTATTAGAAGGAAATGAGTCTATTAAAATGCGAGAAAAATAAATTTTTATTAATTTTATCAATATTTTGCTAAATTAACATTTGCTCCAATAACTGCAATCATAGCAATTTCTTTCTAACTTTGATTCTATTTTCTAAAAAAAAAAAAAAGAATAGAATTAACTTATGTTGATAGTCGCTCAATTCACTCTTTTTGCCTATATTTCAAGGAAAGCTTTCTAATTTTGTTTGAAAGTATTAACAACAATGCTAAAAGTAAACAGATACGTGTTAGCAGTGAATACCAATAGCAGATAGTGACATTTAAATCCTTTCTGTTCTAAATAAATGCCTTTTGGACTTCTAGATATAAAACTATACATCGCTCAGTCTTATGGCCCCCTATAAAACTTGCTAACTGTTTTAAAATTCCTTTAAACTGACCGACAAAACATGACGAACAATGAAACAGGTCAAAGAAACAATGAAGGTTCAAAGAAATAGATTTTTCAGCAAACTGTAAAGTTCGATGTAGATGAGCGGTACGAAGCCTTTAGGATTTCGCAACAGTAAAGCTGTGCAATTCGCTGGGATTATATTTCAATTTTAATTATATAATGCACACAAGCATGTGATTCTACTATAGGAAATATAAGCGTGCTGAATTTCACCGTGTCACTTATACGAAATCGCACCGCTTGTAACACCGGGCTTAGTAATAAATGTACCTAACACTTCTGACCAAAGTTGTACCTTCTTCAATTATAATCCAAACAATACATAACACATGAACCATCGACACAAATGTGACGGAAAATGTGATGAAATTTGCCTATGTATAGAGTAACTAGGACACGTTGTTTAATGAAGTAACTGGACCACTTTGGTGCAAGTAAGAAGAGATACAAGGATGAGTCAAAAAATTATCCACATTCTAGTTATAATAAAACTTCTGATGCCTATAAATTTCGTGGATTCTTAAAGGCCACTATTGGAACATTATCAAGGAAAAGGTTCAACAATTAACAATGCTCGTTAGAGTGAGATGCTCACTGAAAAGCCGCAGGCTACACTTTGGACAAAATGGAGAGGACTGCTATCTAAGGGCGTTACGTTGTTACATGAAAATGCACGTCCGCACACTGCTGCCTACACTGTCGACACTCTCCAACCACTTCGTTTTGAGGTGCTGGAGCATCCTCCTTATAGCCCTGATTTCATCTGTTTGGTCTTTTAGAAAAAACCCTACGAAGATGAAGATTCACGTCTGCTGAAAGGGTGAAAACGGCGGTGGATTCGTAGCTTACAGCTCAACTGAAAACATTTTTTAATGAGGGAATGTGAAAGCTTCTTAGCAGATGGACAAAGTGTATTGCCAAGTTGTGCGATTATGTTTAAAAATGATGTATTTGTCTTTTCTGAAAGTTGGTTAAAATAAATTCTACAGCGAGAGTGCGGATAATTTGTCATACATCAAATATGAAAGACGAAGGCTTCCATGGTATTAGAAGAGACCATGGAATCGGTGATATTCATTTTCCAAAAGACACAAGAACCTGTGTCTACATGAAAAGGGACTGTTTCACGAAAAGATAGCGAAACAATTCTAATGTAACGCATACTTGGACAAACACAGAAGAGAAATACGAGACTTCCGGTTTGTGGAAGCCAGCTGAAACCCAAGGGAAAGTGTCTGACCCAAAAAAATATTCTTTCTGGTGGTCCCATCACGTCATGGTATGATATCATCGTGCTTCTTTTGTCATGAGACCACAAAGCTACTGCTACACTCGTGGACGTACTCTACGACGAAATATTTCCCGCGCTTTTTCGTCGCGAAAACCAAGGGGCAATGTTCAAATCTCCACGAGAGAAGACTAATCGATCTCATGGGTGACCACGAGTTGTCATCATACGAAAGGATCGTATACCAAAGCGGTGCAGATGTTATTTGGTGACGAGCGAGCAGGAAACCCGGTTTTCAGCCACATATAAAGATCACAGTGGATATACTATAGTGAAAGAGAGAAAGAAGAAACGTGACATAGACGTTCTGGTACACACGCAAGCATTTGGGGTAAATCGCGCGAAAACTATGATCGATGCCTGCCGTCTTTGACCTTTGACTTTGCTCATGTTCCACGAGCCACTGCATCGACGGAGCATGTTATCGAGATATCGATAGCCCTGGCCACGGTTTTCTTTTAGCGCAACCTTATCTTTAGCTTCTCTCGATCGATCGAACCGCGTCGCCCGAAGGGGGATATGGCGCGTACGTACCGAGAGAAAAACGGACAGATTTATTACCGCTTAATCGTGGAACGACACCTTCTAACGTTTTGACGTTATTGAATCCTTTTTCTTTTCTTTTTCGCGTATGTGCGTGTTTTTTTTTTCTTTCTTTCTTTCTTTCCTATTTCTTCTTTCGGTAAGTTTTATGGACTCCGCCTGACTGGTTACATTATCGAACGATGCTGAAAAATCTTTTGAACTACAATTACCCGACGCATAGAAAGGATAGCGGAGCTTTGGTGAAAGGGACGTAAATTATTAATGAAGTTATGGCAGCGAATGAAATTAGGCGTGTCCATCACTGATGAGTTGCTCGACATTTAATTATGGTCTACGTGTAATGCATCGAGTTTGCGACTACCCCGACAGCGCCGCGCGCGGCGAGTTTTCAAATAATTTTTTCTTTTTTACTTTTCTTTCTTTCTCTTTTTTTTCTTTTTCTTTAGCCGACGTCGACCCTGTTCGTGAAAGGGACACACCGCGCGATGTGACTTTATTAAGAGGAGGAGCGATCATGAAATGGCATCGACGATCCTTCGTAACTAGATTTAGATGCGCATACCATTAATGGATGCAATCTATTGGTACCAAGTTAACTCGCTGCTAATCGAATTATCGGTTCATTGATGTATCTTACATCTTTTTTTGCTTCTTCCTCTTCTTCTTTTTTTCCACGATACACTCTTTTCGCGTCTTTTTTCTTTCTTATGATCGTCGAACGTTTTAGCATATTTGCGTTTTAATTTATTCGCAGCAATAGGTTTTACAAAATATTTTATCCTTATGAAAAATATTTTTCATAGTGTATTATAAATGAAAACAGAATGCTTTTACCGTGATTTTTTAAATTTAAAATTGTTTCTTCTTTTTTCTTCAATTGAATTTAATTTGACAAAGATGATTAGAATTCCTTTTGATTTTACACATTCGTTTAACTCTACACCAATTTCTATGCTAACATCCTTGTTAAAATAATTAATGCGGTTGAATGACGTTACGAATGTAAAAACGTCGTTAACATAAGGCTACACTGTCATAAACATGATAATACGTCTTTTACTTCGTAAAACTTAAAAGCTTCTTTATAACCCACCATCCTTGCGTATGCCAAAGTTGATGGTCGTCAAAATAATATTATCTTATTTGCGCACATTATGCTAAAAATTAAGTTTAAAACAAGCCGTGATGTGAATCGTAATTATAGCAATTATCTTGTAAAATTTCGTATATATACAAATTTCCCCGATGAATTAAAATATAACACTACTCTTAGCTACTTTTCTTTAACCCTCTATAGCACCATCTGATTTAACAGTTAAATATCTATTTTTCTGTATTTTATATATCATATTTTATTGGTTTGTTGCTATTGTATTATATCGTCATATTGCTATATTATTACCAGTCTATTTCTTTGTATTAATTATCAATTCTTGTTTTTCAACATTTGTCAACACGTGAAATTGTAAGAAATGTTTCAACTGTTCTCATGAGCACAGACAAAATTAGGTTACAGAAGGTTATTTCAGTAGCAACGGAAATATTTTACATATTTATTATAAGAGACACCCTGTATAAATAAACCAAATTAATACCAGTATAACTACGTAATACATGCGTCTAAAATATGAGTTAACCCTCGAATTACAAAGGAAGAAATTCTTCGAACCTTGAAACTGGAAAGTTTTAAATTAGGTCTATTTTCCTCACGCAAAAAAATTCCTAAAAACTTATTTATTATCGTGTGTACATTTAAGTTCAATATTCATTAATCTTCGTTAGCTGTATGAAAAACACAGTGAATAAGAAAAAAGAAACGGACTACGCGTTATGATACCTTTATGACGACGATCATGCGAAACGGACTTCTACATTTTTCTTATTTCAAAAGAATAACAAATAACCACAGAATTAATTAGGAAAGAACAGTGTAGCATTCTCAGTAGTGAAAGTTTTACCAATGAATCAGTGCTAACCAGTGTTTTATACATTTATAGTTATTGTAGCTATAAAATGCTTATTCGTTATTATATTGAATAACCCAACTTAAAATAATATAAAACATGAATAGAAAAAGAATTTTTCTGCTGGAACTAAGTGACAAATTAATTAAAAATCAAATTGAAAACAGAAGAAGTTTGAACATTACAGGATTAAAAAAAAAGCGGTGTATGTTTTGGAAGTTTTCACTGTAAAGAGATTTACACGTGAAACAGCGAAAGATACCGAGCCAACAAAAAAGAAAGATGTTATGAATATATGAAGGAGGGTAAAAAAGGAACAAACGAATAAAGTATAATAGTTAAAAACAGAGCTGCTATAAATGCAAGAATTACGTATATAGAATCACTTATTCTACCATAAATATCCAATATCAGAAGAATCAGAAGAATCAGAAGAATCATCCGTCCCACACTTTCACATCTTAATATGTTTCTCGGAGTCAATTGGACGCAATAGTATGTACAATGTCCATGAAATGGAAAGTTTGTAAATGGATAATTTTGTAAATTCTTTTATTGAATATAAGAAAATAAATATTAAGTTATGCACTATGCATATTTAAATTTTGTTTTTTTATCACACGTATGACGAGCTCGTTTTTTCGTTGGAGTTACATGTCTCAAATGACCACTAGAAGATGTCGCTTGAATCAATGTATCCTCTACATACATGTATATCCTTGCATAACTGACGAAAGATAAGGATCCCGAGGAGTATGCTTGCTTGATTCTATATATGGGTGCATAGAGAATATGGTTACGCATGTGTGTGTATACTTCATTGTAGAAAATATAAAAGTTAAAATGTTTCAGAAAATGTTTTCTGCAAATGGCCGTATAATACTAAGAATATAAGAATATAAGTATAAAAGTAAGTCAAATTGACATGAAGGGCAAATGCGAGTCAAGTACACGCTGATTGCGTATTAATACATACTCTATCTTATATCATTCTATTTACTAAGTATACATATAAAAGTTATGCTGTATTACTCGCCAAGTATAACGCACTCAGATATTACAAAACTTAAAAAAAAATTCTTTTAGGATAAATGCGTAAAAAGTAATGTGGGTTTGAGGAAACACTCTCTTTGAACTCATTGTCAGTGTGATGGCTCGAAGCTTAAGACCTCTAGGGTTAATGTACACATTACTAGCTGATACATAACACTAACATTTCCCTCTCTTAATCGCCACATACGAAAAAAATTTCATTTTGTTCCTTAAAACTAAGAACATTGACGGTGCAGCCAGTTTAACTAAGCAAATGAGTTTCGCGAATCGAATCGAACAACGACGATCAGAAATGTATTACCACGGCGCGGCATGGAACGGCGCGAAAGCGAATTCGTTTAATTTGAATCCAATAGAGAATCAAAGTGAACAAAGGGTTGGTAGAAGCAACGGAACAGCGTGGGAAGGTGAGCATAGACGAGGCGTGAAACGATCTCTTCCACGCGGATACTCGCCGGCCAAACACTTTGTATTTTCCGACGACGCGGCCAGCGAGATTCTCGTCGAATTTCACGTATCCATAATACATTATCGAGTTACCATGGGGGAATATTGTGGCCACCATAGGGACTCCTGCGATCATATATCCAACGTTTATGCGCGCACGTGCGTGAAGGCTTGTAAATTTCTTCCTAACCTCGAACGTGGATTGTGTTAACCCATATAATTCCATCATCGTTCCCATGATACCGCAACAACGTGCGCGTACGCGAGAATCTATAATTCCATTAACGCGCCACGGACAATAGTATTTCGTTAATATAAAACGGAATGATTGTTATCGAGATTGCATATAGAGACGGTCACGCCAAACAAGTCAATTCTGATCGCCAGACAGTTTCTGAAAATGATTATCGAATGATTCTCATTTTGTAAGATCGTTCAAGAGATTGCTGCATTTCGTTGTTTAACTGTTCTGTCAGAGAATTAAGATGAAGAAATTCCTATACGTGAATATGTTTAATCTTTATTAGGATAATGTAAAGAATACTGACATGAACAAGCAGAACTAATAATTAATGCAAACAATCTAGATCCCCGGTTTTTTTGTTAAAGAGCAGATAATGCAAGATAAAAAAATAGAAGTTGGATAGAAATGTGTCTTGTCACTAGGCGATTTTAAAAATATACTTTTTTGGTTTGCAGCAAGCATATATTTCATATAATGCATACATTTTGCATATTTCACACATATTGGTAATTAGACTATAATTTTTCTGTATCTGACTTCGTAAGAAATGTCGAATCAGATGTGAATAAACATTTAGAATTTGTGCCCGGTGTCTGTGGCGAAAACATCAAAATCAAATGTAAACATGTGCTACAAAAAATTTCGTAAAATTAACAATGCTTTAAAAGGTGGAGTTATTGGCGAGCCAGACAAAATGGAGTCACGATATTGGAAAAAAATACAGACATGCACCTATGTTGTTGAACGAATATTTTCGGCGCACAAATGAATTTTTTCAGATAAAAAGCAATAACTTACAGTTAAAAGCACGAACAAGATTATAATTATATAATTACGTATTGTAATACAAATTACAATAAAATAAGTCATATATATTACATATATTTCGTTTATATTTTGTATACGTTTCAAATATATTATTAAACATATTGCACATATATCTTGTACACGTTTTGCATATTTTGATATGTCAACTGTCTACTCATTATACTTATAACGTTGAAGTGATAGAATATAATATCACACAATGATAAAAAAGAGAAGAAAGTAAAAAAAATTAACTTCAATCTCATACATTTATTGTTATACATTAATTAAAACAATTCTACGTTTAAATAGTTATAAAATTATTATAGTTCTTGCAATACAGTGTAAAAAATATAATAAATTGTGATAGGTATGTTACTCAAGTTATTAGTAAAAAGAGGATAAATTCTTTTTTTGAAAAACTATAATATTAATTCTTTTAAGTTATTTGTTTTCTATATATCTATTATTACTTTCAGAATTTAGAACAATTTTTCATATTGACAGATTTATCTACAAAGAAGTAAAATTGCAGCAAATTGTAAATTACACTTGGTACGAAATTTGTTCGAATATTTTGCTTAATAGAAACCACTGCGAACACAACCATGCACAAATTAGAAATCAACCGTTTCATGAGTAAAAAAAAAAAAAAGAGAACGTTGTACATCAATAAATTGGTCCAAAAATTTCCCTATTTCTTTTCGTGTATTTTCGCATAGGATGCATTTGAGCGCATTAATAAAATATATCGATTATGGGCAGGTAAACCCATTGAAGGGCATTTGCCGGGGTATGACTCTTCCTCCGTTTGAAAATATTTCAATATATTCCAACGTATGCGCGACTTTTCAATGTTATGAAACTGCGACAGTTTCGGGCTGTAAAATAAATTACAGCCGATGGAAAAAAATTTTTCCTCCAATAACAGAAAACTTTCGCCGTTTCTCGTTGATATATGCGATCCAACCACGCTGTTTAAACTTGTATGCGTACATGTATTAATATCATTTATTCTTTCCTTTTCATCAATATATGTGCTTTTACCTTTTCTGTTTTGTTTTCTTTCATTTTTTTCTAAAAATTCCAGTTTACAAATTCTTCCGTCATAAACAATTTTTCTATTAGCTTTCTACCGTAGCAAAACGCTAACTAAGAGTATCTTCATGTTCGAAGTTAGATGAGATACGAGATTTTGGTGTACATTCCATATAAGCCGAGAAGTTCGCGTGTATTCGTAAAGTTCAAACATAAATGCTGTTCTAAGAATATCCTTAATGTGTGACTACGCGGCCTATAATACCTCGCCTTACACTTGTATGCGCGTTCATGTAGACAACGTTATTATGCAAGGTAATATCGTGACACAACGTTAGAACAATCCGACACGTGCAGATCAAATATTTAATCAAATATTTACCGATGACGAGCACGATGCTTTTTTGTTATCTGTAGCATTGAAACAGTGCCATCGATGTGCAGAAAAACTGTAAATGCTTAGAATGTGCTTCGTCCTAAATTTTTTGCGACATATTTGTTTGCACTTGAGGATTTCTAATATGCAAATTGTATTTTATTTTGCGTGTGTTACGAGTTACCTCTTGTTTCTGATAAGAGTGTGAATATATCTTCGGATTTTTTCCGTTCTTCCATTCTTTTACCTAAATTTCTCAAAATTGTAATAAGTAGAACTAAATTATTGTTCTATCTTGCCGTTTGGCTTCATTTTTACTGTATGTAATGTGTTTTTATATATATGCGAATTTTGTATAGAAATGAATAGTTAGGTCATATTGATTGCAATAATATTTCAATGTAGTAATTAATGATTAAATTATTAGTACCATAATTGTTTTTTTTTTCGCATATGGTTTAAATTCAAATTTTACATGAAACGTGTGATTCTTATTTCAACGGGGAAAAGGGAAGCCGATTTTTCGCTACTTGTTTCAAAATGCAAAATACTATAAACCATAGGTAACCGCATGCAAATTTCTTTCCTCGGGAATGAAATAACATTTTTACGGTGGAACGTTGACAACACAGCGCAGATGACGTTGATTCAACGACGAAATGCACATTTTACCAGAACATCAATTTTGTAAAAAAAAATTTTTGCAAAATTCTTCTAGCGTATACTAAGAATAAGCTCTTAATTCATGAATTTTATCTACTTTGAATCGTAAAGTGAGTTATTTAACCATACAAGATAAATCGTTTAATTGACCTACGAGGTGATCTTATTTATATTATTGATAAGAAGATTTCCGTGTAAATATTTCATTTATTTTAAATATAAATTTCTGTTTTCTGACAATATAATTATAATGTAATGATTAAAGGAAAATTAAAGAACTTATAATGTATAAAAACACAATATTTATTCATTTGTACCAAAATGTATGTACAAACTCTGTGTACTACAAACATGGTTCAAGCTTTTCTTATATTTTCGGCGATATTTTGTAATGTAAATTATGTAAACTGAATTGATGTTCGACTGTTTATACGAACAGGCCCGAGTGTACCTTGTATTCGTCAGTCGAAGATCAAAATTATATATATGAAGTAGTTTCTACAGCTCCCTTAAACGTTCTAAATAAGAATTATAATAATACATTTGACAGTTGACAGATAAAAATTCTGATTCTTCGAATTACCGAACTGTTTCGGTGCTTTAATTATTTAAAAGTTTGTACGACTCTTTAGTTTAGCCGGAAAAATAGACACTATTTCTGTTATGACTTATAACACTATCGTTGTGTATCAACATAAAGATACTCGTACAAGAGAAAACAATAGTTTCTAATCTTCAAATACAATTCCCTTGAAAAATAAGCTTTCGCGAACAAAGTTTATTTTTTATTTTCCATTTATTTTTTCATATAAAATAACTACCAGCCCTGTTGTACCACGCGTCGTGCAACACGTGAAATTTCGAACTAGCTCGAACGAAATTGACCCACGTCCACAGAGTGAAATAAATTTTTTCATTGAAACAGGAAAAAAGAAGCCTGTCTCACGTAACAAGTCATGAAGGCAGAAATGAAACAAGAATAAAGAGAAAAGAAAGCAAAAAGAAACATTCGATCCGTATATACATCAGCGCGAGACATTCTCGAGATTAATGAAAATCTGTTCCCACGTGCGAACGATCCTTTCAGCGACGTGCGACCAGCAACGTTGCTAGAGTGGCGTTCCACACTCCGCGTTACCATAAACTTCTCTAATTTCAACGTGTATTATTTGTACTGGAGATAGCGCGAGGATTATTACCGCCTCGACGGCCGGAACCACTTCGCGAAATGTGAATGGCCGTAGTCTGCTCTGTAGTCCCGTGAATGGTGCATCCACTGTACATACGCGCTTGCATGCCGTTTCTCATGACAGTATGAAATAATACTGCCCAGTCGATAACGATATTTCGGTATCATCTGATTATCTAATGGTGTATTTGCTTGCAGGGACAGACTGTGCAGACTCATGAAACAGACAGTCCAACATACAACGACACGACACGCCACGACATCGTCGACCGTTCAACGTTCCCTATCGATTTTCCACCTTGCTTCGTGTGAATAGCTGTGACTTGACGGGGTTACGAGGTAAACGAGTTCCGCTATGTCCATTCTGCACTACCACCGTAACCACCACCATCTTATCCCATGGTAGACGCGTTATCTGAGATTACATCACAAGTAAAAAGATTGGGTCGCGGATAGGACAATAGACATCTTCCCTTCATCGGGAAATTGGATGGAAAGCCTTTTAGAAACGTTCGAACATGACTCAGAAACATTGGAATTGTCTTTAGATTAATCGACTTAACCCCTTCTACCATGACCGATACCGTTCGTCGCAATGAAACAGTTTCACGTGCTTGGCAGTTTGATCACTGTGCGCATGGGAATTAATGAAATCTTTTCTTTGTTACCTGTGTTTGCTCGTAATTGCTTAAGTTCCGAAGGATATTGTCATAAGAGAAGTTTGTCTCGAAGAATTTATTTGTTCCAGCTATAGTATGAATTAATTAATATAATTTGAGGTGGAATTGTAACAACTCTCGACCAAAAAATTGGGATCACTCATAATTTTCAACATCTTTCGTATGTTTAGTAAAATTTTAAGACCTGAAAGAGATTTAATTATAGATTTTATTACTATAAGTAATTATAACTGTGTAAGTGTATAATGGTAACTATACAACTGAAAATTGATGTTTTTCCCTATTTTATTGTTAATTGCGTATTTCTCGTTAATTTGAGTAAATTATCACATGTACTCATATCTCTTTTACGAAACTGATGACTTCAGAAATATACATACATTTCATAACCTATCTTATTAAAATAGATCTACTTTTATATTAACGAGCAGTGTCACTTTTATATACAAATTGCACTTGTTAATGAATATTTTAACCCCTTGACTTATGATTTCTTTTGCTGACAATATATCTAATATAATAAATAACATTGTAATACCGTATTACCTATATAATCTTTGTCTTATAAATTAATATTATAAGTTGTCCTAATTTTGTAATCTAGGACTGTAAAGGTAATACTGAAATAAGGAGTAACTGAAAGTATGTGATCGAAAGACAAATCGATTTTCTGATTTTTACGTGTTCAACGAGATTGCATTTAAAGAATTTTAATTACAAGAGAGCTACAAGTTCAAGAATACTAATACATTCGTAAATGCCACCTTCAAAAACGTTTTTCTTAAAATTGAAGCTCTAAAGCATTAGTCATTATAATTTAGATATTAATTCACAAATATACTTTAAATTTGGGTAGAATATTCTCAAAGATATTATGCAATACTTATCTATTTTATTTTTCAAAAATATTATCCTATGTTTGTAAAATTGAACAAAAGATATAATCAAACTGAAAATCGTAAATTTTGTATTCAAAAGACCGTGATTATGTAACCAAATGCAAATTAAAAATTTGAAGGTGGTTATTTATTCTTGTACTCTATCTGTTTTTCAAATTTGTTCCATATATTTTTTTTTTGCAAACATACCGTTTAATCCAAAGAGGGCTGCAAACTTATGAAAAATAGCGACGAGAAGTGTAAGGTTTCGAGAAATGGAGGTGATCACCAAAGTGTCAAAAAATCCCTATATAAGGAAAAACACAACGGCGTCCTTGAAAATTTCAAGTTGAATGACCTTCAAACAAAAATATTCCTTGCAACAAATACGCTAATTAATATAATTCAAACTACACTTAAAATACTATTCTGTATCTCTAAATAATCTGCTTTAGTTGGGAGAGCTTATATATAATAGTAGAATGAAGTATCTTATATACCGTAGAACAGTACACGAAACAGTTGCAAGTCAAAAATAGGCAAGTCATAGTAGAATGTCGTTTAATGAAAATCACTCGAAGTGGTGGACTTCTCGTAACTTTGAAATTAGTAGCTTTAGAGGTTAGTTGAAAGAATGATTGTTTCAGTAGTTTAATAATAACCAAACATCGCTGTTCAGCATGCGTCCGATTAAAATTTCATCGCTGTACATACAGAATACGGATTTGCAGGAAAATTGAGGAAGATCGATGTTTCTACTTATTGGGAAACTGTGCTAATACACGTTGACCTATTACACGTTTACTTACGTCCCGCGTAAACCCTTCCTCTTCATGCCGTGGCTATAGTGAACAGTTTGCACAACTTTATGCATATTTACTCGGAGCTTTATTCAACTCGCTAAGTGGCGTTGACAAAAGTTGCTCGAAGAAAAAGTTGCACGAACTGTGTACGAGGTAGTTGAACAACAGGGTGATCGATCTTTCAGTGACTCGTTATCCAGGTACACTAATTAACCTGCATGCAAACATTTTGCGAATAACTCCGCCAAAGTCAAGAGCACCAGAGGATATTAACGCTATAAATATCATAAACAGTTGATACGCTTCTATCGACACGGAAAAATATTTTCTTATGGTACAAGAGGATCTTAACGAAAAAAAGGAAATTCCTATACATTTTCCATGAGTTCTTTCGTTGAAAAAAGTTCCTAAATATGAACTAATTTTGTTTTCTCAAAATTCAATACCTTTTTTGCAAATGAAAGTATGTGTTAAGGGGAAGTACTTTTTCACGGTATGAGATAATTTTCGTTAAAATTCTAAAATTTCCTTCTCGTTAGAAAGAAACATTCTTATAGATTTATCATGAATAAAACATTCCTAAAAGGGAACCAATTCTGTTCTCTTAAAATCAAAAATTTTTTTATAAATGAAAGTGTGATGGAAAAATTTTTTTTATGGTATGAGAGGATTTTAACCAGAAATAAAAATTCTTATAGATTTACCACGAATAAAAAATTCCTAATTCTGTTTCCTCAAAAGCCAATAATATTTTGTAAACAAAGTGTAGCCTCGCACCGATACAAAATCGCGTTGCCTCGATGCTTCTGGCTACGCTGCACGACAAATTAATGTTATGCAGCAGATTGTTGTTGTCAGTAGACACTAAGCTAAGATATTAGTGGTTGTCTCGATATCGTCGTTTGAAAACCTGATTGAAATGCGGTTTAAACTAGATGGAAACTTTCTCTTGCACGAAGAGCCACGTGTACTCTTACTTTGTTGTCTCACTAACTAAGGTAACACCCTGACGCTCACTGTCACTCTGTGTTACCTGAGTACCGATCACTGACTGTATGTGATGTACTCTTTAGATATATTCTAGTATATGTGCGATATACTGGCTTCTGGATACTCTTGTACGAAGAGATATCTTGAACTTTGTCGAAAGCTGAAGAGCTTGACTTGTTCTTTACTTTGCTTGTACTGAACTGACTTGTACTGACTGAATATTGTACTGACTCGATATTGTACTGATTATTGTACTGATCCTTTACTTTACTTGTACTGAACTGACTTGTACTGATTGAATATTGTACTGATTAACTCGCGAAGGGTTCCTGCCTATATTTATACTTCACAGAATGCCAAAGCAAAGCGGTGATAGGTGGATTTCTTTAGGTGGGAGACGAAACTCCAAAACGTTCTGATTGGTGCGGGTGCAGTAGGAACTTTTCCCAAATTTCACAGGAAAGGGAAAGCGCGGTGGTGCGCTAATGAGAGAAATAGCCAAAAAGGTTACGGGACATGATTCGAGGCAGGTAGGCTGCCTCGAGGGTTCGCGGTGTCCCGTAGCGAGGAAAATTAAAAAGTGAAATTACCAGTAAGCGCTAACGATCATAGAACGGGACTGCTCTAATCGAGTGTTTTTCCGTCTATTTCGTGAACAGCCTTTTGTGTCACTGAGCGTTAATCAACTCATTTGTGACAATGCTTTTGAATGTCTTGACCGTTACGCGGTCGAACAATGTTCTCATTAGGAGAAAAAGAAAACCTTGGCAATCTGAAGAAGCAGAGAAATATAATAGCATGTATATTCCGTTGGATGGACGGAACACAAAGATATGTGTCGAAAGAAAAATATGTTCTTATGATGCAAGAGGTTCTCAACCAGCAGAAAAAGTTCTGATAAACTTACCACGAATAAAAAGTTTTTGAAAATATCAAACATTTCCTTTCTTTTGTATAACAGTGTGTTAATAAACGAATAAAATGTTGTAAAATTATCTTTGATATTTTTTCCTAAAAAACATTGTTACCCTCCATTATATTATAATAAAATCAAACTAATTTTCTTAAACGAAGGTGAATGTTTTAGATGGAATATCTGGAGAATTTATCTGAAAAAGGTTCCTCTTAGTACGTGAAGATATTTTTCAGGGGTATTATGGGTAACAAGAAATCGTATACGCCTGTTCATCGGGAACAGTGGATTGTTATAAACGTACTTGCCTGACCGTTGACTCTAGATCGATATTCGAAGCACGCCTTACATAGCCGACACTCATCCAGGTGAATGCCATACGCTGGCAACGCAAGAAACCTATAATTTTCTCTAAACACCCGTCAGCGGAAGAACATCAAACGTTATTCCTTACATGGTCATCGGTCGAAGATACCGATGAAGTATGTTTTTCTCGAACCACGGTGAAATTCTTCTCCCAGTGACACCGTGTCACTTGAGACAATCTGAGAAATGTGAATACCGCGACATGATTCGATAAAGCATTTCATCCAGTGGCTCATAAAGAATATAAAACCAATTGTAATGAAAACACGAGTCAAAAGTGACGTAACTAAGATCCTAGAAGGATCGTATAAAAGGCTTTTGTGAAAAGGTTGTTCAAAATATTCTGTAAATGTCACCAAATGTATTCGATAAACGTGCGGACGAGAATTCGTGTAGTGTCGAAAAACGTGACTTCTCGTTTATCAGATTCGAGGTTTAGCATACTCTCACGTATTTATGAGGAGTTAAACGCTCCTTCGTGGAAGATTAGTCACTGGAATTAGTCATGTTTATGCAGTAACGTATTGAAACCGTAAATAGCTATAAATTGGCAGGCTAAGGTTCGATGACATTTCGAAAGAATTGTTCTTTACGTGAAATGAATGTAAATGATCTTTGGATTACAAGAAAATGTAATTCCCTAAATTTATGTAATAACATACAGGCACTTGTTACTTTAACCCTTTGCACTTGAAAGTTTATTTCCGCTATAGGGAAGTAGGAATTCGAAGCATTTGTGCTAAGATTAAATGTTTCAGTAACCTTTTTCCTTTTGATGTCTCTTTTCTAATAAATTTCTGTTTCATGTAGAGTTTCGTCGATTAACCCACTGATGAAAAATAATTTGAAATATTCAATGGTTCTATTACAATTTGCAGATACTTGTGAGCCTATAGTTTTTTCTTTTATTTTTTCTGACCTTTCTCCAGAATCTGCAGCACTTAACCGAACTCTCTCCCTTCTGTGTGCTATCAAAATCAGTTTCACTTTCATTCTCTGTTATCCTTATCTTACGTCTTCTTGAATCAATTACTTAATTCAAATCTCTCATTTAGGACATTATTGAATTGGTCTCCAAATAACCTAAAATCAAACTTACCTTCACTATTATTAATTTCATTTAACTGTATTTATAGGACTAATGTATAAAATAATAATTTTTATTAAACTTTATGAGGAGTGCATATACGGCAAACGTTTAAAATGTAAAGAGGAAGGATATATGTTAAGCCATCTATAATACCATGTGACTTGCAAGATACTCACGTATCATATATTTATTATATGTGCAAAATTAATTTGGTGCTGTTTTTCACAAACTTCAATGTTTATTAATAAAAAATCGAACACGATCTTTATGTACAAAATAATATTTCCATTACTATGGATCACCTTATGGATAATTGAGGAATTACATCTCTGAAAAAATATGACGGTTTTACAGTCAATAAGTTGGTCCGAACTATGAAAGAAGGTACCGAATTAATTTACACATCCAGCACATTTGTTAACTCTTATTTTATTTGTTTTCTATTACATTATTACGTCGTATTTTTCTATTATTATACTATTAATAATTTATTTTCTTGCAATGATTATTATCTTTTCCATCTCTTATTAAAATGTACAGATGCAATCAAGTGCAATATGTATTCTTATAATTATTGTCGCCTTCTATCTTTTAAGTCTCAACGTTGCACTAACACAGCATTTCACTTCCATTTTTTTTTTTGACAAATTTTTAATAACAATTTCTGTTTTTTCCAGTTGCAATTATAAATGAAAGTTTCAAAGAGTTACTTAATACTTTTTTGTTTGTCATTATTTCTTCTTCTATCTAGATCCTACAATGTTCCAAAGTTTGAAAAAATTGAAGCATTTATAACACTAAGCCAGCCTATTCTTTCAAAATCATACAAACATTCTTGTGCATCACTGTATGATTTTCTTGTGCATCACTTGTGTACTGGGCTTGTATGTAGTGTCTAGCATTATTATGCATTTTTTATATTTCTTGACAATTTAATGGTAATTATAAAGAACTAGCGATCCAAAGTATGTTCCTTTAGCAATAACATTTTCTTTTATACTCTTTGACAAGTAGTAAAAAATTGCTTTATTTCTCTACTTGGAACTTAATGAGTCAATTGTGGTTCAAATTGCTGTATCAAATCAAGTACCTATAGACTGAAAGTCATCTCTCGAGTGCAAAGAGTTAAAATAATCCTGATTCTCAATAAAATGTTAGAGAAAGAGCTTAATTTCGTTTCCTTTATAATACAAACAACAACTAACAATTATTTAATTTCATAATTACAATAAATTTGTCCGTACTTAGAAGAAGATACTCGCAGGTGTATAGGTACTTATGAACAGAAGCATAGATTTACCACGTAGAACTCCTTTAATGGCTCGGAACTACCCAAACTATGTGTAATCGCTAAAATTTCCCAATAATTTCAATTCTAGTAATTTAAACCACATTTCCATTCATATACCCGTACACCAGACACTCTGGCAAGGAGTTGGAAGTTCCACACCCGTAACACCACTCCACGAATATTCAGCGAAGACTATTTTACGAGCGAGTCTGGCATTCACCGCGGCGAGCAGCATAAAAATCACAGACTGCACATCTGCGCTGGGTATCTCGTTAATTCATATACCTCCCAGCTTTTTTTACGATTCAATTTTACAAGAGACGCGTTCGGAACATCTCATCTGGTGGTCGTTCCGCTTCTCCTCTTTGTGATTCACATGATCGCTTCGATCCAGCTTGTCTAGCTTGTTCATTGCCACGTTCTCAGGATGTCGTCAGTGGGCTATCATGCAAATTTCGGCGCCAAAGCGCGTTCTCCATTAAAGTCGAATGGCATAATTTCAAATTTTACGAGATTCCCGTCATTTTTCCACTGACAAGAATTCCAGTTTTACGCTTTCTCGCGACCACGAGTGGCCCCACCTCCATCTCTGTCACTTCTCTTCTCGGATTCTCTCTTTCAGCGAGTACGTTTATTGGCATAGCTTTCGAAGGAACTGGTTCCAGGAAGCCGTTGTACCTCGAGACACTGTATCGTCAGGAAGCGTTGCATGCATGCAGTCACTCGTTGCACGCGATGTCCTTCGAAGACACATAAGTCGCTGTGGATAATTGGCTGGTGGCCTGCAGCCAGAGTCATCGGTTTGTACCACCTGCTCTCCCGCATTGCCACGTCGAACGTTACGCCAGTATTTATTCTTGATCTCGTTAAATGGGTACCACCGGCAGGCAAGAAAGCGCGAGGCCGGTTTCATGAGAAAAATTGAAAATGGCGAGAGGATGAGGAGGATGTACGTCGAACCGGTTGAACCGAAAAGAAACGCCGACCACGTTATTTTCTTTCGATCCGTTGCTTTCTAAAGAGGATTGTTTGTTTAACATTTCTGCTACGTGTCAAGAATCGAGAGATATGGACATGCATGTAAAATGAATTGTGGTGCCCGTTTAAAAATTAGGGACGTTAAGAATGGTGTTAAAGATTAGAGAATGTACGATAATTTTGAGAAATGATGTGCTGAGTTAGGAAGCAAATTAGATGAACTAACATGCTTCCGGTAATTTGTTATACATTACTACTTACGGAAGTAAGGACACTTGAAAAATCAAAGAAAAAGTAAAAGAAAAGTAGAAGAAACGACACAGGAAATGCATAACACAAAATGATACTATTTCTGATCAACTTTTTATTATGTAAACATAAAATTAACGAATTACGCATGAATAATTAAATAATATTCAAACAGGAACAAATCAAGATCTTTTGAAGCTAAAATTTTTTCCGTCGAGAAGACAATGTTAAATAAATAAAGAAACAGCGACGAAAGAACGACCTCTAACTGATAACAAAGACCAATTATCTTTCGGTTTGATTCGAACGCAAGATAAGCAGGAAAAAACTTTTTTAGGAATAAATTTATGTAGTTCTTAAGAAAATAAAATATTAATGACTCATTATTTGGTAAATGGGTAAAAGGATGGCAATATAAGCATATTTTATATAAATCACCAATAATTATATATAAAAAAACCTTTTTAACGAAGTGTCCATACTTTCATGAGCGGCAGTGAGTGTCCCCAAATTTATGTAAAACGTGAAAGTTAAGTCACTAAACAATTATTTTTATATTTGTTAATAACGAAGATATTGAGGTGTATTTAATTAGACATTTAAATATACACGCGAATAGCATACGATAATTTTGAAGAATTGGTTTTAGTAACATTTTAATTAGATTAAAAAACAAAAATGACTATATTTCAATGCCTACTATTAAATACAAATTTAAATATACCTTTTCCTTTTACTTCACTTAAAAGAACATGTTGCAATTACTACGCAAGGCAGTTATCCTAACTTGGAAGTTGCAAGAAATTCGCGCCAAAAAAGTACTCAATTCCCTGTTTGCATTACACGATTAAACAAATGATTAGTTGCGCTGTCATTTTAATTGGCCCTTTAATTTCACGCTGGAAAGTTTATAACATGCTTTAGAAATTTTTTGACAATCCTATCCGTTTCACAAGTTAAATTGTTTACACAAGAGGTGTCATTTACACATTTTTCATGCTTGACCTCTTACCCGAGCTATTTGACTTTAAAGCATAGTCATCTAGCTAACCTGATCTAGCCTCTTTGAAGTAGCGCGCCATCAAGTATCCGTTTTATACGTTTTTTCATTAACGGCGATTACCGTGAAGACCGATTCATATGGTTGTCTGCAGCTTATCTTTGCAATCCTTTGTTTATCATTGATGCGCAAATAATTGGCTAATAGTTTGCATCAGCATGCAAGAAAATAACGTGGAGAGGAGAATTTGTGCTGGTATAGGCAAAATGTTGTGCCTCGCATATTTTCACTCCGTTAGTCTAACGAAACTGTATACATTCACCTTTTTAAATTTACGTTTAAACTCCTTTTGTTTTTACTCTTGTACGTGTTTAACGCGTTTTTTTCTCTTCCTTTCTTTCTTATTTCTTTTGTCGAATTGACATATTGAAATAAATTAGTCGAATTGTACCGCTGAACGTTGTTACGTTAAATCATAGGAATAATAACATCATATGAAATACAATGTGCGGAAAATAAATTGAAAAGGTGAACAATGGAATGCCAATATCACAGAAATATTCGTTATCACTTTCCACAAGGTATGTAGGACGCATATATAGCACAAATGTGATAGCCTCAAGGACACGTTGGACACGGGAATAAAATAAAATGACACATTCAAGCACAGAGATAATATCAGCGAAAATTGTAACACAACAAAGAGTGCATTTTGAGTATCAGAAGAATGAATTCCAATTATAAAAATCATTATTAACAGAGTGTAGAAAATGAAGATAAATCTGGAACGCTTCAAAATTACAGATACTTCTCAACATTCTAAAAATCAACCTTAAATTAAGAATAATCCCCATTTCATTGGGATATACTCGTTGAGGATATAGGTGTTTTTATTTGGAGCAGAGGATTCCAGAGGATTTTAAAACTAAATTTGGTCTACATTGAACCTTTATATGCTTATTATAGAAAACATTAAAAATCAAATTGCCAAAATCTTAAAATAGTTTGACTTGAATACTACTATCTTACAGTGAAACTTAGATCCTGCGAATTTGGAATGATTTAACTTCAACTTTATGATTTTACAAAATATGTGCATTGCTTCGTATGTTGTCGCCGAGTACTAAAGTGGGTTCAATTGTGTTAGATAGTATGGGCATTTAAATGACATTTAACTTCTGGAATTAAAGTAGTTTCAATAATCAAGAGGCATTTTTCATCAGTTGCGGGTAAATTAACTCAACCATCTTGCTTCTTGTGTAAGACGTTTGTATATTGTTGGAATTACCACAGAAGAAACAGGTGAAGTTCTGTTAAAGAATTTTTAATCATCATATTTTTTGAGATATTTAGATGAAATTTCTGGAGAAGTTAGAAATTTTCTATAACTCAAACAGCTATTTATAGCAGCCAATATTAACAAATTCTTGGTACATTAATCGAGAATCATGTCATAGAATTAAAAGAGTTGAAAAACGTGCATTCTATAGATCTATAGTAGTTTCCGGTACATTTTCTTCTCAGTAATCTGTAATAAATTCTTACTACAAGGATTATATTATAAAGTTAATATTTTTTATAGAGCAGTTATATACTATGTTCCACTGAATTATTAGTTTCAAAGTAGTGGTCTTTACTCCTATCTTTGTCTTGAGGAAAATTGTTCTGCTTCTTTAATCGCTATAATGGAGAATATGATTACTTCAGTGTGTTGCATGACTTGATGCTTAGCTATATAAAAATACAGAATGATTGTATAACAATAAGTTTTACATTGAGTAATTACGGATTATTCTTATAAACCATTATCTTGAAAGTATTAGTCTTAAGATTTATGTTGCTTTAATTCACGTTTTAATGACACGTTGAATAAAATTGTTAATAAAATATCGTGAGGACTGGTAGGTATCATTTTGCTACTTTGAGTTATTTAATCATGATTTTAAAATAGCGCGTTAAATTTGTACTTTTTTAGAAACAAAAATACAAATAAATTTTTCATTTAAGTGCCATTGCAGTGAGTCTTGAAAATGAAAAAAGATAACCACAGGGAACCAAACCAAGTAAATAAATGAATAAACAATCGTTGGTATTCAATTTTGGGGGAAAAGGTCACGTACGACCGAGGTGCAATGAGTAGATATACTATCATCATGCAAGGAACTGATTTTTTTTTTAAAGGAATAAGGGAGGACTGCTGGGTTCATTGGTTCGATCATGTATAATGTAGTATCTATACCAAAAGAGCATTATTTCAACAAAATGAACGATATTTGTACATATGATCAGTATTTGAATTATTATGTTGACAATCCTGTTGTTTTTCAGGCAGACTGCGTATATTCGTGCATCTATTTGCTCCGCGGCATGAATTCGTATTTAAAAAAAGAAAGAAAGGTAGTTTAGGTTTGTACATTTCGACAAATTGTTACACAGCTACCCTTTGGTCACTTATTCATGGGCCAGGAACCCGCCCACCCTGGTGTTTCTTTGGGTCAACAGGGTGGTGGTACGTACGTCATGGTGGCGAAAGAATTAGGTTCAACAGGTGAGCTATCCTAATGGGACTTGTACCTGTGTTCGACAATTGCTATTAAATGAAGGGGCACCATAAAGATACATGAAACGCAGAAATGCAGAGTTTCTACGATCATATGATCTTCCTTACTAAAGACTCTCACAAATAACAAACTAGAATGCTAACAATCCGACTTGCCTCGCAACAAATGTGTAAAACCTGACAACGATTATTCTCAGAATAAAATGAACTTTGGCTGCTTATAGAAAAACCAGAAATTAATGAAAAAATGGTTACGAATTCATTAATACACCTAATACAAAGCTGATAACAAAGCAAATCTATCATACTCTCTTCGTCGCGGTAAACTAAATGTGTTTATAATATTATCACTGGAAAAGGAGGAGCAAGTAAATCAGTAGGTACCGAGAGAGGCGTTGTTTTTCGCAGTAAGATTAGCTGAATTACTATCATTATCCTGGACTCTATCAACGTTATCAGTGAGCATCAGCCGGTCAACTTGAACGCTCATCCGCGCGATTACTGTTATTACTGTCACTTATAAATATACTTGTGGAAGCGTGAAAGCTTCGTTAACGTAACTTATTAACGCGACTTTAACGCGATAAGTGGAGAACTTATCGATCACATTACCTCGTACGTTCACGGGAATGGTTGGTAGGGCATGTAGCACCGAAAACGCCGTGAGCGATACTGCTCTCTCGTCTACGATGACTCTTTACATACGGCAGGTTCATATTTTATGCCGGCGGAGCACGTGAACCCATGAACTGCCGGAAGGCTCGGCCGGCTGACAAACTGCGAAACGATTTTCGCGTTACGTCGTAAATTTCTACTCGATCGCCGCGCGCCCCGTTTTCGTGCACGCGTGATCGATGGCCCATGGATATGTGCGCGAGAGAGTCGAACAATACCCCTCCCATTTACTTGTTTTAACCCGCCACCGGCTTTCATAAGCTCCTCCGCTCTGTGGTCGATTGCGAAACCTGGATTAAAAAACAAGCTCGCCCCTTCATATCCTCCCGTACCCTTGCCATCAAACTGTACGGATCTGTTTCCATTTCACGATACGAAGGTAAAGCTTTCGCGATCGATTGCCGGATTTTTAAGGCACACCGTCACTGTGACGAGAAATGAACGTCTGATAGATTCCGGCGGGAGTAATTGGTGTTTTAAAGGCGATGGAAGCGTTTTGAGATTCCGTAACGTTGTGTCACTTCGATGTATAATATATATATATATATATATATATATATATATATATATATATATATATATATATATATTATGTTATCGTGTTTGTAGAGGATGCATATATTGTGATATAATTGAAACGATTCGGAGGCTGGATGAATTTCTTTTCTTTTATTAGTGTTGTATAAATGACAGAATTGAAATTAACGTCTTATATAGTATTACATGTATAGTAACTGATCGAATTATTATGATCACTTGGAGATTATGTATCGTTCATTTGAAGTTTGAAGGAAAATAGAATTGAAAATACACTTAAAATGAAAGGTTTTTTTTTATTATGAAAGAGATTGTAATGTTTTTAATGAAATGTAACAAAGATTCTGAAATTATTAAATATTCTTAAAATTATGTATACTAATGTTTTCTCACTCCACACTTTGCATCTATAATTCCTTGAACATGTTTCTGTTTTCTCTACATCTTTTTTTTTTATTCTTACATCATCATGCTAAACTGATACAAATTTTTTAATCAGTTGCTGTTTATTAATTATCACTTCTAATTCAATGTATTTGAATTCATAATTCTCATTCGTATTCGATAACTTGCCAAAATAAAACTTGAAGTTTCTTTTATATAATTAAATTGTCTACAAAATAATTGTCAGTAAAATGAAAAAGTTGTCTATAAAATGAAAACATAATTTATTTAATTTATTCATTTGACAATAATAATTTAATCACTCGCAGAGTATCCAAATATCATTGTTTAAATTGAAGATTGAAGTTAGTTTTAAACGAGATTCTACCTTAATTAAAATTTTTAATCCTTGGCTATCAAACGTTACTGGTCGGCCGGACCATGGCTTATCGGAATGATCAAAAACTCTGTTTCCAAATTTGGAAAACCACTTTTGATACTTTCTTACATTTAAAATATATTCTTCATACACATCACAAATATTTTTAATGACATCTTTAATTGTGTTGTGTTTTTTACTGTATATGACATGCAATGCCGGAAATGAATTTCGTTGACTCTCATTCTTTGACATTTTTTTGAACAAAAAATATCGTTCTAAATGCTTGGACTATAGTTTCAAACTGTCAAGTGGATGTTTTTTGAAACTCACAAGGAGAAGCTTTCTTGAGCGTATCGCCTAAACAAAATACAGACGTTTATATAAAGTATGAGGTCAGTGCAAAAATTTATGCCCGATTTCGTATTAAAATACAAGAAAATTTGGCATGTAAAATTTGTTTATTATTTAATTATATGATCTCCATTTTTATATATAATTTTCTTCTGGTCGATCTGTCGACATTAAGTTTCTTCGCAACTTTTTCAGTTCAAATTTGGGGAATATTTTTCAATAAATTAAGGGCAACATCATTGCTTATCAAAGAAGCTTTTCCGGAGCGTGGTTCGTTGTTTAATTGAAAATTTTCACATTTAAATTTTGCAAACCAATGTTTCACTGTGTAAACGTTCTGAATGTTGTTTACAGTAGTTCCTATGGTTACATCTTTCCTGAATTCATGAATTATTACATGACGCGAATGAATCTGTTCAGAACCCTTTTTTATAACGTAAAAATTGTCGAAACCGAAAAGTCTGCTGATAAGATAATAGTTGAACATCGCTCTCTTTATCATCTATGAAATTTGCGGATGCAACAACAAATATCACTTGCAAATAAACAATTTAGTCTCTTTTATCGGAAATGGGCACAAACTTTTTCACTGATCCAATACGATAAGAAGTGACATGATTTATAGGATAACCTAATAATATCCAGTTGATCATAATGATTCGATCACCTATTGTACACAGCTAACCGGTTGTTCCTGTTAAAAACTTAATTATCTACTTGCAACACCGACTATTCCTACCGCAAATCCACGTAGCAATTCTTTTTCCTCCTGCCCAGGATGCTCGAAAATTCATTTATTAAGGGAAAAAGGTATACGCTGCGAGGGGTGTATTTGTACCGCGTGAAACAACCGCGAGGCAGATTAGTGTACGGTCCTTTGGTGAAATACGCGCGGAGTTTGAGCCCGTAGAAAGATCGCATGGAGCATAAAGTCGTACGTTATCGGTAACGCAATTTGTGGGACGCATAATGTTGCTTTTATGCGGTGGTTCGCAACACGGTGCGTGCGTACGCGCGTTATGCGGCGGCGGCGTGATAAAGGCGTCTGCGCAGATAGATAAACGTTTGTTCCATCCTCCGTTAATTACCCGCTACGTTATTTATCACATGCCCGCGTGTGCGTATGATGCACAAGGGTCGAAACGAATTTACGTGGCCCGGTTCGATTGTTCGCCACCGTTACTTTCGCGGCGTTCCTCATAATTGATGCAATCCATCGAGCCTCGATTCTCAATTAATATTAACGCGGCCACTGTGTACAGGCGTGTGCATCGATGCGCCCGTGTGAGCTCGCGATAATTGAGCGTGGACGACGACGTTCAATGATACAGTGTCGAGTAGAAATCGTTCATCTGTCGCCTATATCTATACCTATCACGACTTAACCCATTTGCATCATACGAAAAAAATGGAAAATATGCCCTTATCATCAAATTTTATTTTTATTAAATCTAAATGTACTGATATTTCAAGAAGTATTACAAACATAATACTTCAGTGATTTTTAAAGAATGAAAATGAAGAAGGCTGTCCAAGTGTACAACAGGTTCATACATATTTGACTTCTTGTTCGTTTACAGAATATAATCACCGTGTATGTACATCATGTGTCTATTACTTTATGATAAAGATCCAGTTCTTTGTAATAAAAAGGAAAAAGAACGGAATAATAATAATACATTTATGTCCTATTCACCTGTAGTATGGAAGCGCATACATACACTCTCGTTCATAAGTCACCGTACACTTAATACAATTAGGATTCGGAAAAAATGAAGATTTTTCATTTCTAAAAATGAAGAATATCGAATGATGTAGTATTTCAGCATCATGTTTGTCTCTGTTTAGTCAAAAACATTTCTTAAATTGTTTATGAACACTTAATGATACTACAGATATGTGTACTTCAGCTAATTTTAAACTGTCGAAGCAAACCAAATGTGTATACAGAATAATATCGTATAGAATTGGAGCTGTATGTTAGGGCTTCTTTGTAACGGTTTATGGCACGGTCGTACAGAAAGGCTGTTTTTGAGTTTAGGATTTCATTAATTTTTTGCATGCTTTAATACACGTCCTAGCGAAGGCCGACAGAATTGCTTTATTAGAGTTTTTAGCTATTCGTGCCTTTCGCGCTCAATAACCTAAGAATATGTCATAAACCTCGGGTTTCCAAAAGGTACATTTGTTTGTAACGGTCCGCTGACCGATGAGTCACCCGGAGGTTTCTCCCAAATTATTGTAATTGTTTCTTCACTCCTTGAAGTCATCTTCCACTCTTCCAGAGTAAAGCGCGCTAAGGGCGCACTGGAAGGAGTTGGCGAGAAAATTAGACACGCTGATTGGTGATGAATATTGCAAAACATTCACCAATCAACGTGAACCTCCCCCAATGCGTCTGAGGCGAGGATGAGCTGTTAGGATGAAAGGCAGAATAAATCGAACACTGGAATAGTACAGATAAGGAGTCAAATAGAACAGTTCATCAAGAACACATAGTAATAGAACAGTCTAGTAGTCAAGCGGTCAACAGACATTATAATAGTTTTCCCAATTTGTAAATTGGGTGGTCCTCCGTTATATTTTAAAGTCGGCACACCACATGCAAATACCACACAGTTCGAAGTTTTGTAAAACTACCGCGAGCATTAACACTGTATTTAATAAATACTTCTTTTTCCTAACATTTGTTCACGTTATACATGCATATCTTTAATATCGCATTCAGGTATAACTGTAAAATAAACAAATATAACAAAATATACACTAAACTCACAACAGAAAATTGTATTTACATTCTAATAATCATTTTGTTCAAAATGTGTATCCGGTGATTTATGGACGGAAGTCTACTCTGTGGTGATAATGATTAGCAAAATTGCGTGCATGTATAGACTAATGATGTAAATTGGTTAAAAGAGCTCTGAAGGACTACGCCATTTTGAAAACATTCGACATTGAAGCTACGCTTATAAATTTATTATTATGAAACCATTTATTTAATCGAAATGAAATTCTTTTTCATAAGTCAAGCGTATAAATCAACTTTAAACGTACCAGCGCTTTATGTATAGTGACTGTTATTAATATTCGGATACCATTTAAAACAGAATAACTTTTTTAAAACTAGATCAAACAACTTGAGCCTTTTCAACGTGTACAAAAAATTTTGAAAATATTGGGATTGTTTGAAATCGCGAAATAATTAGTGAAAGTTGTTAAAATCAAATTGGAGTAAACGACTTGAGTTTTTCCACTGTGTACGCACAATTTTGAATACAATTTGTTCAACAGTCACAAAAAACGTTTGTGACTGGAATCATACAGAGATTAATGAAAGTTATAGTTTGCAACCTTTTTATCTGAACCCCTAATAAAAATGTGAAAAATATGTTTTGTAGATTTATGCCAGTTATATGTATGCTAAAAATTTAATGGACGTCGGTTGACATTGCTAAGTTGTAAATGGTTAGAAATGGTAAAAATCGAAGTTTTTCGCGACTTTTGGTCCACAACTGTAATAAATCTGAAGATTCTTACATCTTTCGGATACGGGTGTTTCTGCATCGACTGATTTCGATGGGATTTTCAACATGTATATAACTGACATAAATATGCAAAACGTATTTCTAAAATTATCATTATATGTTTAGACAAAAGAGCTATAAAAAGTGACCTTTACTTTTGTCGGTGCAAATTCCGACCAATTGCAATTTTTTTAAAAAGCTTTTTATACATTATCTAGTAAATTAATGCTTCTAACTTTCCAAGAAAACTCAAGCCGTCGGTCTAATTTTAAAAAGGTTATTTTATTTTAAATATGGTATGAATATTTCTGTGACTCACTATGGGCACTTTTAAAAATGAACTATAATTTATATTCAGAATATTTTTGCAAATGAGTATTCAAGCACAATTTGCTTTCATTAAAAGAAGGTACAACAGGTTTTAAAATAAGGGTCATATTTTCCCGAATTTCCTGAAAGTAATTCTCAATTTAACCTGAGAAACAATATTCAAAACAACTTTTAGACAAATATCAAATATTTATTTATTGTCATTTTAATTTTTTAATTTTTCGAGATTCATCCGCCGGTATTAATGACGGTCTCGTTTCATCTTTTCTCAAATACGGAAATTCGTTTATAACGTGTTTACTATTTACATTCGATGTTAACCAGAACTTGATTCCAAATTTATCGAGTTTGTTTGACATGTACTGTGTAAATCTACACCTAACATTAGTGGGATATAACTGTTCATCAACAGCGCGGTTTATAGCTGGCTTGTAACTGTTTTGAATATTCTCAAAGAGTTCGTATCATAAATAAACAATTAGGGCAAATTTATCAGTTTGTAGGCATTGATTACGCTACTCCCCCCTTTTTTTTTATCAAACTGGATAAATTTCAAAATTTCTGGAAAGTAATTCCTGCACATCGTGTTTAAAAAAAAAAAACAGGTCTCCATTTCTTATTCCATAAATACGAAGTAGACAAAGTTTTTGCTTCATATGCGTGGCTTACATATAAAATAACAATAAATGCATGTAACTTTGATAGAATTAGAACTGAGATTCAAAAGAGATAGCTTTACGAAAGAACGTAAATTTGTCGACCAGTCAAATAACCGTTTGAGACTATGTAGTATGCTTCTCAGCAAAAAGCCAACCAAAAATTGAAAAATTGGTTCTGTTGCGAGATGCGCCCTTTTCCCAAATCGGCTGTCAGAGTAACACCAGTAACGCCGTGAAGGGTGGAGTTTCCTGACTCGTGCGACTTTTCAATAGTCTGCAAGGGAGACGTCCACTTCGCCGGGCAACTTAATCGGCCGGTGACTTAATCAGTTTCGCAAACCACGAGCTTCAGAAGGAAGCTGATCGAGTGTGTACGAGAACGATCGAGTTGTTCTTCTGTATCGAAGACGAGTTTCTTTTTTGTATTTTCGAAGGTGAGGTTTGTTTCGTTCTGATCTCACGGAGGACGATTCCTCCTAAGGGAAGTGCAATTTCCCTCTCTACGATCCGAAGCTCTGATGGACGTGAAACACAAATTTTGACCTAATTGGTCGACTTTATCTCCACCCCATCAGAGCTAAGAAAGAAGGAAGGGGCACGCATACCACCATGCACTTTTCGTGACTAACGCAAAAGTCCTCGGTTTTCTCGATACTTTAAGCCAAGTATGTTTCCTACCTTTTGTCATAAACACTTTGTTTGAGTCTTTCTATAGTTCAATATTAATTGTAGCTTTTATAAAGGTATATTAAAAGAAGAATTTACAATATGTTGATGTATCCCTTTTTTGTTTTTATTTATTTTGTGTTCTTACTTCTAACCTGCATATCTCAGAGGATAATATGCAACAGTTCCTAGACGCCTATTTTGTTTCTTAGTTTTTGTTAGTAAGTGTATAGGATTGGCACGTGTTTCTGTTCGCTATAATTCTTCTAAATTTTCAGCTCTATCGGAGCGTAATGGTGAAACTATTCGATGAAAGAGACGATAAATTTACAAACAGCAATTACAATTCGGTCGATTGGAAGTCGCTATTAGGAAACTTATTCCAGCGATAATGTACATAAATTCGATATTTCCGGTGGGTATCGATGCCGATTACAGCAGAATCCAATAATGAACCTTCGTTTTATCGAGAAACTACGTTTACCTTTCGTAACATTGCTGAAATATTCGTCTTGTTCCAACTGACTACCTAATACATATAGGATTAATCGTTTGGAATTATTATTTGCAGGGATACAAGTGAATTTCTTAATGGTGATATCGATGAGATTTATTAGTGATACCATTAACTCGATCGAGGATGTTAATGATATTGATTGAGCTGATAACGGTAATAATGTTAACAATATCGATGGTATTTACAATATTTGGCAGATGTTATGTATTAACAGTGTTTGTCATGCCAGTGGAGCTGATATCAATTTAATTTGAATTTGGAACATTTTGAAGTGATTATAATTTGCGGTCCTTCAACATTTTAAATCCACGTTAATTCAATAACGGAATAACTCATTTTATTTCAATAACAACTTCATTATGCATGATAGGTGCTTTGGAAGAATACACGCAGAAAATCTGTTTACCTAAGATCTAACAGTTGGCTTGTCCGGAAAATTTCATACTACCGAGAATTAATTTTTAAATTCTATAGGATATGAATCATTTAGTTCTACGATCTTTTATCGTCTTTCCAGCAATTTGAAAATTCCGCGTTGCCGAAAATTTTGTCCTCTCATTTTCTTCAAAATCGGAATTTTCATTTTTAAATTCAACAAACTAATTTTCGTGAAAGAAATATATTAAAGTTTCGAAGTGCAATGAGATGTCCTTAGATCTTCAAGATAGTATAAATCTAAGAAGAAATTAGCAATTGCAACTTATAGACTTTTAAAGGACACGTGAAAAATTGATCTTTAAATGTATATTTAACCAAAAACTATCTATTGTAAATTCACACGAATTTTGCCGATAATCTAATAACGCAATTATAACATTAAAGAAAACACAGTATGGTTTATAAGAATTCATTCACAAAGAAATTCTCCTCTAACAATCTTCGCAACCTTTGAACGCAGTAGTCAGAGCAAACCCCTAGTATTTTATCAATCACGAATTGGCAAACGGAAATGAAACAGCACGTGACTGTAAACTACCGTAAAAGTTTGTTAATATTTCAATTACACCGAAACAAATACGAGACCGTCCATAAATTATCGTAAACAAAACAACGTTTCATCCAAACTATACTTTCCCCTAAAACCAACAAACAAGAACTCCGAGCGACAATTTCCAACCGTCCTCACGGTCGTCGCTTTCTGTACATAACGGCGTGGCTCGCGGTAGATTTATGCGTCAATACTATATAATTTCCGCGTCCATATTTCAAACTGGGTTAATAATGTAGCCGAATTATCACTCACCGCTGTATAATCAATTACGCAGCGCCGGAGGGCAAAGCAGAATATCAGCTCTCTATTTTGAAATCGAAAGCACCAGATAAGAATATCCGTGACTGTGCTATGCAGCGGGCTAGTGATTTAATGATACCCAGGACCGACAAAGCGATCCGAATCTGCTTGAAGCCGCATAAATCACACTGTTGGAATTTTCAATTAGACCTTAGAAACCGATGTCTACTGATCGTTAAAAAATCAAGATAACTCGTAAGCCAAGCTTCGATAAGGTGGATTAGGGCTACTGAGAACCCTTGACATCTAGCCAGGTCAAGCCTCCGGCGTGTTTACGTGACTTATCTGTATCGCTGTTCGGACACGTGTGAACTATCGGCCAGATTATCCAGATTTATCGAACGTTCTGTTGACGTCCGAATTTACATAAATCTCGTTGCACTTAGCGTTAAGCGATAAGCAGCGAATCGGCCGGGATGTGTTACTATCGCTTCCGTTTTGTACCCTGTGATCATCGATTTCTTTCACGGATCAAATGGAAGAATGTTGTGGAAAAAAAAAAGAAATTCGATGACTCAGAGACAAAAGGATGATTCGACACGGCTGTACGCGTCTCGCATATTTTTCCTATTGTAAGAGTATTTATTAACATGTGTACGAAATGGAACTGGGACACGGTATGAATAATTCATTCTGTTATTCGATGCTCTCTGTTGGATTAATGGCGGCACTGACGTGGGTACGAGGTCCGAACGAAAAATTCAACTCGTATGTATTGTGACTCCGAATAATACGACGCGTGGAATTGGATTCACGCGTGAGCAAGTAAATTTTGTAGTCTTGTTATACTTAAACTTTAATATACGTCTACTTCTTAGTTTAGGTAACACATCTGATCATTGTAATTACGTACATAGTGAAATATGGTCTATAATGAAGTATAGAAATATAGTGCATCGAGTTATTGTTCGAATATTTTGAACGAAGCTTAAAATTCAGATTAATGAAAGTTAATATGAAATATAACTTGAAACTGAGTGCGCAACATTTTTTCGCTATTCAGCATTAACATTCGTGCAACCTCTAACCTGTTGCAACCTTCGCAACGTAAAAAAGGCTTAGGCCTGAATGATTATAACTATAAAATACAAAGTCTCCATTAGTCACATTTGGTCGCCAAATAGAGGTGATGTACATCTTACAACCACCATAAAGCTCCCCTGGAAGAAAGCCATGACCGCGACTGCTGAAGCCTTTATACCTATAAATTATTCAAATTACTACCACCACTGCTAGCAACAATTTCCTTCCAAATCTTCTGTCATTCTCATTACATAACACATCCACCAATCATAACACAGTATAGTTTATAAAAGAGCAAACACAGTCAAATACCGAGAAAAAACAGTAGGTAGTAGTAAGTTAAGAGTAAGAACACGAGTAACAGAGCAATATCACAAACCAGCATCAAAATAATATATTGAAGGCACACTCGATTAATACGCCAAGAAGCAAGTAAATCACGAAGAATACACACAAAACATGTAATATCACAACGAATTAGGTTAAAGGGTTTAATTATTCAATAACCAGTGTTTCCGAAACCGGCACAAACGAGTCAGCACAGGCCTTACAACTCCGTGATATTCCAAAAGGGAATAAAGGCATAGAGAGACACAACATAACCCTTTGCATTCGAGACCCTCAGTTAATTTGATACAATAATTCGAATGACAAATAAAAGGTGACGACAACTGTTCCGTTTTTTGCTCTTTTCTTTTAGCAGGTATCCTTCCTTCTTACATTTTAACGAGCTGGATCCCAATGTGTCTGTGTTTATGAGAAAAAAAATTATTTGTTGATTAGAATTTTTCGTCTTGAAAAATATTGAAAAACAAGAACTAATAATTAATATAGGGAAATTGACTCTATTATGTATTAAGCGTAGAAATACATTTTTCCGACTGAAGTCACATAATTAATACAGTTATTCATATTGAAATATTTGTTATGGGGTTCGTAAGTTGCCAGAAAAACAGCAGGTCACCAACAACAATGAAAAATATTTTGCTGATCAATTTGTTTCCAGTCTCATTGAATAAAACTTTGATTGTACTCAAAAGTCGGAAAGAATTTATTTCTACGCATAATAATAATGCAACAATGCAACAGTATAACTATAATCAAATAAAGTATGACGTATAAAAAAATAGATAAATGGATGTGTAACTTTCAAGTCACATAGCGCTGTAGAGGGTTAAATGTTTGACATATATACATTTCATAGTAGTTATGTTTAATTAAAATTACTATTTTATACATCAGTCAGTCTTCAATGCATATAAAAATCAAGCCAAATGATGAAATTAGTAGCAGTGACGATAAGTTTGATTTTAAATTTGAATTAAGTAATTAGTTTAAGAAGACGGAAGATTAGAATAATAGAAAATCAAACATGATTCTGATATCACACAAGAGGAAGAGAGTGCAGGTAGATGCTTGTTTCATCCGATACGGAACACCGTAATTAAAGATTCTCGAAGGTTAGTTTATGACATGGATGTGACAGACAGTTTATTTTCGTTAATAGTTTCAGAGTTTTATTTTTCTACAACCGGCAATTTTTACCTTCGCAATAGTAAAGGTATTTTAATCATTTCGAGTTTTTACACAATAGCTTTAGAATTTCGTTTCGTTCGTCTTAATAGCCGAGCAGGTCATAAACCCGAAATTTCCGAAAGGACGGCTAAAACATGTGTACAACGGTCCTTGTAGTCAAGAGTTGACCTGGAGGAATTTTCCGCGACCCGTCGAACCTTCGAGAACCCCCCCATACTTCGACATTGCCCTCAGCCCCGCTCGGAGAAGAACTGGCTAAAGGGCGTTAACTAGAATTTAAGAATTGGGAAAAATGCGCTGATTGGGAAACCAAAGGCTAATCAGCGTACTCGATCCGACTTCGAGGCGTCGCGATCGGAGACGAGAAGACACTTCGACACTTCGTATCTTTCCCTACAACAACCCGCTTCGGAACATACAATACAAGAGTCGACTTCGTATCATTCTATACAACTGTACACTTCGTAACATTCTATACAACAGTCGACTTCGCAACACACAGTACAACAGACAACTTTGTAATATTCAATATAACAGTAAACTTCTATACACAAAAAACTACAGTCCACTTATACATATTCGATAGGACTTCAACGATTGAAGTTCCTCCGCGTCGTTTAATCGTCTCTAAATAACTGTCGACGCTGCGACGCATATACAATGCTACAAATTCTGAGGAAAGGTCAGAAAGAGTGAAAAAACTACGTCATCGGAGGCATAGTTGAAACAAGTAATTATGCTAAAAACAAAACTAGCAAGCAAGTGGTTATTGAAAAATTCAAACTTAGCACAAAAGCTTCAGGTTCCTATTTCACTATAAGCGAAGATATATTCGAATGCAAAGGATTAATTTTAAGGTACATATTATTAAGATAAGAAGGGAATATTTGGAACAGCAAAAGTTAATTTAAAATCATAAAATTCCTTTATATATTGTTTTAAACTTGTAAGATGTTGATGTAATTACAATTTAAAATACTGTTGATGTAAATACAATTTGGAATTTCAAACTGATGTTTCAAATTTCATTTAGTTGTATACTACAGTTAAGATGTTAAAATTGATTTATTTTAATATAGCTCGTTAGAATTTAAAACCAATACTTCAAATTTCATTTAATTGTATGTTATAGCTACGATGTTAAAATTTATTTATTCTAACGTAGCTCTTTGGAATTTGATACCAATGTTTCAAATTCCATTTAGTTCCATACTACAGTCCACGAAAAACATCATCAGCTATAGTATATCACTATGTTATAAAAAACCGTCTAATAAAATTTAATTTTGTCATTATTGCATAATTTCAATTCTGAATCTCAACTCTTAAACATCATCGAGTGTTATCAACCTACAGTGACTCCCATGAATCAAACATCATTTAAAACAGAGTAACCTTTTTAAGAATTAAGTTCTTGTAAGAAGCTGGAAAGATTAGCTTACTAAACGATGTGTAAAAACATTTTTGAAAAAATTCCAATTGATTGTGTTTTCAAAAATTTCATAAAAATTCCAGATTAAATTTTCAGCCGGTATATAACAGATTATAAATTTAGAAAAAACTCTTAGATTTTCATTACACGCTCAAATAAAGAAATTGTAAAACGCGATCTTCACTATTTTCTTCACAATTTCGACTAATTATGCTTCTTTATCTAACTTCTACAACATAAAGCTCACGTTGTTTGCTCCAATTTTAAAACAGTTATTCGGTTTTAAATGATGTTCGAATATTAATGGGTGTCACTGTAGTTACTAAAATAGTAGATAACAACTACCATGCCCAACTTCTATAATTGCTTCACAGTCGTGATATACATCCAGCAATAAAAGAAACTGATTAAATTAATAAGCGAAATAGCGACGAAAAAGTGTAAAAAAAACTTTGAAATAAACAGAAGGATCGTGCACAATCGACATACTCTCCCTCTTTCTCTCGGCCGAAAAGCCGCGATGCGTTTGACGGTGGTACTCATTTGTCGCTACTCCCGACCATGCGTGTTTAAACTTCACCCTTTGAACTGTTCGCCTCCTCTCCGGGGTCTACGCTTTTTATTTACCCTGGCAATATCACAATACTAAGTGGCTGGCCTGGCACATGAGTAAATAAGGGACATCCCAGCCTCTTCGTTTCTATGCCCGCGTTTTAATGCACCTGCCGGCGATACTTGTTTAGACAACGTTACAACCACAAGCATAACAGTTTTTCCTCTTTGCCACGTATAAATGGAACGCATCTACGGTGTCCATTTGCTTTAGAAAAAATTACCGACCGCTTTTCCACGGGTTTCACGTGCAGCACTCCAAAGAGCTGTCCGTAACAATGTTTTTTCTTTCTTTATCGGTGGAGATTTCCTCGTTGATTGCTCAGAAGCCATCCTAACGGTCATCGTTGCGTTATCCTGGCTCTCTTCTTCTTCGTTCTCTTTTGCGGTAGCGTTTCGTATGAAATTTCGTGCGAACGACGCGCTTTGAAGTCAATTGTACAGTGACCACGGGAGAAGGAACGACGTGCCCCAGATTAAATTGTGGATGAGAAAAATCTAGGTCGCGCATCCAATTTGTGGTAGGTAGATATGAGATGAACGCAGCCACCAGAGAGAACGTTTATTGATAATGTAATTAGATTGTGTAATTAAAGTGTAAAATGTATAAAATTAAAAAGCAAACATGAATCAAGAAACTGTATCTACTTGTAGGAAGAATTTGCACATTATAGGTCAAAGTGTCTTTCAGTTTGAAAGTTGTAGAATCTATACGATAATGTTTAATTTATTATTTGATTTCATGTGTTTTCACAAAGAAATTTAATGTGAATAATCGCAAAAGTGTTAGGAATTTTAATAATCAGAATATGATAGTACAGTAGATTCCTTCGTCACAAGATTCATACAAGTTGTACAAATATATTAATGTATTTGGAAACATATATTTGCAAGAGGTGTAAAGTTAAATATGTAAGATTTAACAATAAAATATTAGCAAACAGATATTAACTCTTTTTAAAGCTGCGTGACCTGAAGGTTGTGTACTCATTTATCTACATTTTGTATGTTTTATTTTATTAATTTATTCCTACTCTAGAGCTAGATTGTTTTATTGTTCTATTATTACCAGAAAATTGTTTTATAATTATTAATTCTTTTCGCCTAAAAAGGTATGCAAAATTGTAATCTTAATTTTTCTTCTTATGAGCGAAGAAAAATTAGGATACTGTCAGTGAAAGTTAAGAATGTTCTGTCATTCCTAGATTGTGGATTTTTATGGATTTATAGGAAACTCGAAAGTATAAAAATGCACAAAATGCACATAATATGAAAAAATGTACAAAATATCTTTTTCCGTAAAATATTTATATCTATAATTTAAATTATAAGATATTGTAGTATTGCTTATATTAATTTCAAATTTTATGAATATAATAATAACATTGTAATATTAATACAGACGAAAAAATTGTTTACCGAAGTTCTATTTTCTTTTACTAGTTGTGATCCTAAAGCATATTGCAAATTTCAAAGAAGGTATTACTAAAAGAGCACTATAACCGGTAAACGTGGAAATAGAAGATTTCGTTAATTGCATTTTGGACAGAAACACTTCCAGGCATGCGTCCGACTTTAATTGTCATAGCCACACAAAGTTTAGAATATTTTACTCCTATTTCTGTCGCGAACTCAAAGTATATTGCACATTTTAATGGATCAAAATGTGACAAAATTAAGGTGCCAAAATTATGTTATAATCTATAATTGAACTCTTTCTCATTTATGGATTCATGAAAAAATTTCAATGGATTCCGCATGCGACATAGTTTCAACTAAAATCCACCCAGCCAACTGGAAAGCTAGCCGAATCCGCGTAAAAGTAATTCCGATCTTCAGCGTGGTTTATTTAATTAAAGAGAAGGCCGATCGTAATGAATTTCACATCCCGACGCGATCAAGGAATTTCTGGTCTCGTCGAGCAGCACTAGGGCGGAAATTGCGGCGCTTCTATCGTCAAATTTCTGAAGTCAAGGAAACTTCGTGCTCGCGTCTACCTGCACGAGCACGTTTATATGCGCGTATAACCGATATACGGGGAGTCGGTTTTACGTGTCTTGGCTGAACGTCGTATATACCAAGAAGGGATCGTTATCCTGCAAAAGCTGTGGAGACTTAGTGACGAATTAGCGTGTGTATCTACTGCTAAAACATCGTTCGCCGTACTACTTGCCTTTATCCCCGTTCTGTTAACTGCTTCAATGCTTTTCCTCGCAAATTTAGGGCTTCATAATTCTCCATTGAACGTCGAAGCTCGCGTGAATGCGTTTTTGTTTAAGATATGTACCGGTGAGAGTATCATTAAAGAGAATTCTACTGAAGAATAATGGCGATTGAAAAACAGAGGCTTTTGAAATATGTCAGAAAAGGGAGAAATATTTGTGCAGAGTGTGCTCTGGAGAGGTTAGTACAAACTAAACAATGTGAAAATGTTTCTGAATATGTTTCGATATGTTTAGAATTTGTTTAGAATGAAATTATTAAATTGAGGCAAAAGCTGGTTTATTTGATGTTAAAAAATATCTTTCTTTAGGATTTGTCATGTTGACACTTTATCAAGAACTCCAAATTTTAGGCAAGATTTATTTAGTTATAAGTAATCAAGAGAAAATGTAATACACTTCAAATTTAATATATGTTTCACTTTCAGTAATGAAAAGTATAAAAAGTATCTTTTTTATTTTATGATTTAATTGTGGAATAAAAATTATTGTAGTAATCGAGGAAAGATTTGAGCCCATAGCCTAAGTGTCCTCTTGTTCTCCTCGTTGGTATTGTTACTATTTGCTGGGTATAGAAGTCCCGATACTACATTATTATACTTTTCCATCCATCAAATATTACATCATTATTTACATCATTGTCATTGCATAAAACTATTAACTTATATATAATGCAATGGTTTGCTTTGTATTTGTCTTAACGGTATTCATAAATTTTTATAAAGACTTTATAAATTTTATTGGTCAATAAAAAATTAATTTCTTCCATTTCGTTGATGTTCCAATTTATCGTAATTTTTACTATATCATTAAATTTTAACTTACTATTATTTATAAATATATTATTATTTATTTTTACTATCTGTTTAACTTATTTTGTTTATTTTGTGTTTTGCCGCTGTTATTATTATTCCTCTAAACTGTAAACCATATTTTACGGAATTTGCGTATGTAGTTTTGAAAGAAAAAAAGTATTTCGAAAAGTTTTAATAATAACAACAGCCAGAAAACAAGGTTTCAGCTTGTTCAAGTCCATATACAACATATTACTCCGGAGACAATATAATTTCCGTATTTCCATAAAAAATACGTAAAAGAAATTATTCCAAAATCTCCATTTTAACGCTTGGACAGCAATCAGTTAAACTCTGTTCCAGTAAAACCTCCATCGAATTATTTTCGAAAACATTCCACGTTTATCGCGTATCAATCATCTTCTACAATCCTTGCTAAGCCAGTTCTCACGTAACCATTAAAACAAAACAACTTTCCATCGATATCCCTGGCTCGTATCACGGCACCGCAAAGTACCCCTTTAAACCTCGCCCGATCGATCACTTTCCAATAGAACTTTCCTCACAGATCCACGAAAATTCTCTCGCGCCAGCACAACCAATAGATCGTGAAGAACGAAGGAAAGTTGAGGAAGATCCGATGCGATCTCCGACACGAGGTCGTCGGTGAACGTTACAAAGTCTATCGATCTCTTTTCCTCTTTATTTACGCGGTTACTCTGCGGCTCTTTTACATACAACCAGATCCGTGCACAGGCTCCCGTCAAGTGTACGCGTGGGCCAGCCAACTCTTCTTCCTCTGACTCTTGCGGGTTCCGGATCACAAAGCACGTCCCTCCTATATCCTATCCGTCGCTTATCTGCACGGTCTAAGGCGCATGCTGTTGCGAGCCTCTTTGGATTTAGTGGATCTCTGTCGTAGCTGACCGTCCGTTAGTTACGTGGGCCTCTGCTATCCACACATAAATTTCTGTATCAGACAATGGGTAATTGTGCACGATCCACCCTCGACGCCACGTTTATGTGTGTACCATGGTTGAAACCTCTGGTGGGTGCGCAGGACCTACCTGCCGCTGTTCCCCTCAACGATGGACTATGAGTCCCTCTCTTGTATGGGGAAACGTTCGAGAGGAGCTGGAGCCGCAACAATCTCGCCGCAGACGCGCGCGCGCGTACACACCATCAGAGAAATGGAAGTGGGCGTTGCTCTTATTGTTAGATGCCAGATCTACCGTGTAGATAGTCCAAGTACAGTCTGAGTTACGTCCACCGCCTCCTACTCTTCCTCTTCCTCTTACCTTCTCACAATTCTCTTCCTCGCGTGCTTGCTCGCTGGCTTCCTAGCTCCATCGAACAAACCAACGTTCGCTTGTCTGCCAAAAGCTGCTTCGCCGGCTGAGAGCCGAATTGCTTTGACTGCCTCGTTCCGAATTCTACCTGTTCGAATAGAGTGTAGGGACTATGGAGAGTGTTTCAAGAACATAAGTGTAAACTATACGAGTTGCAGAGTTGGTTGAAACCGGTGAAAAGATATTAGTGAGTGTTATACAGAGTTTGTATGTAGATGACTGTATTCTTAACACATTACTTATCGACAACCAATTAATAGGATTTACACTGTCAGCATTAATCCATTTGCATCCGTAAGCGGAATAATCCGCAGATGATGATTGTCACATATCACCCAGCGCGTAATAATCTCTTTGTAAGGATTTTCACTTCTCGCCAAATTGAAAATAATAAAAAGGATTAAGTTTTCCATGTTTGTAAACAAAAGCTGGCGGAAGAAATTATTGTAAAATATTTAAAGAGCAAAAGAACTGGAGCGACATCATTTATCAATGATTCAATAACAAGATACGTTGGCCAACATTTTCTCACATGAATACTTACAACGGCAGCAAAGGGAACAAAAACATCTAACAATTAGGAAAGAATCTGTGTTTAAATATGATATTTGTGATGTACCGCTACGTATTGATCATTTTAAAAGCTATCATACTAATTAAATATTCTAATCAACTATTTTAAGTTTATTTACTGCACAAATGGATAGTATATTTTGTTTTGATTATTGTATGTAACTTTTGAACAATATCGAAAGTAAAAACAACTTATCGATACACAGTCCACATGTACGGACCAACTACTATTTGAACGTCCTTGATTTATGAAATTAGTAGCGTATTTAGAACTGTGATACAAATAATTTACTCGACTAGTAAACTATCAATCGGCGTTTTTCTTAAATCTTTAAAACGTCTGTTAGATGCGGTAATAAAAAAAATGGTTAACCAAAGCATACAAAATCATTTCGTTACTTTAGCTTGTCGCATACTGTTATTAACAATTCTTAAGAATTTACAAAAGAAGTGGTGTTTTAAGTTTTTATTTTATTTCACACATTTCTACGTTATAGTCAAAACTTCACTATTGCTGAAGAATTCAGACTTGAACTGACCGGTCTGTTGTATACATCCATTTAATTCACAGCCGGTAACTAATGTGTTAAAAGAGAAGAGATAAAATGAAGCAACAAGTGTCGTGTCCGGATGGTTAGTATTTTTTCTTGGGTAGAATTCGATTCGTCGTGAACCTTTAATGCTTTTACAACAATGTATTTACACTTATAATGGTTTCCTATGTGATTATTTCTTGCATTTTACTGTATCTGTGCAAATTATACTTTCGATGATTATTCATCGTCATTGTGCTTCTTGCACGTGACATGAACGATAACGTTTAGCGATAGGTGACACTTATGTATCTAAAAGAGAATTAAATTGACATATTAACCATTTGTATTCCGAGTGTTCTTTTATATTACCAATCGTAAACTGCAACTGAAAAGAGAAAATGATTCGTATGTATGAAATTATTTATTCTCATTTATATTGTTAATCTATTTTATTTCTGTATGAATAAAGGTTAAATAGATTTATCGGCCGTATTAATGAATATCTCTGTAGCAGCGCCAGTGGAATGCAAAGGGTTAATTTGTGTATTTAATAAAATTGAGCAACATGGACGTAAAATTGAGTAACGTGAAATAAAAGTATCAGTCATGTTACATCCCTAATAGAAAAGAGAATCACCTTAGGAAAAAACTTTATAAAAACAGAATTTCATAAAAAATTTTCCTTTTGCTTCCTACATCATCTAGACCAGGGATTAACCATTTGAGGTTCACGATATTTTCACAATTTTATTTATTTTTTCTATATAATCTTTTTTTATTGTATAATTATAATACAACAAAAAATATTCTTGGAATAACTAGCATCGTTTCCAAAGTGAGACGGCGCTTCATACTCGACATAGGACTACAAAGGGTTAAATTTAAATTAATATTACAAATGTCGTTAAGATACCTGTGATTTTGATTATTTATATTATTACACCCCCCCCCCCCCCCCCTAAAAATACTGAATACTTGAAAACTGTTGCACCATATGCAGTAGAAACTAATGATGGATGTTCTGATATAGACAGGAATACAACCATTACAAATCTCAACAGGAATAAAAAAATAATATTAGATAGACTTAGAATAGGCAATACAAAGCTTACATATTTTTATTTTTCCTCTGAAATCATCTTCTCAATTTCTAATGCATATAATTGCCAAATAACAGTTAATCACATTTCAAATTAAAACAATTTTGAATTAAAATTTCATCTTAACCTCTTGCGCTGGCAGTTAATTAAACGATATTCGTGACGAACCCGTTCAAAACATAGACAAGATCAACAACGTGTTATCAATTTTTATTGATAATTCTGTACCGTATGGTATATTTCAAAGCAGTGTGGATTGTGTAATACAAGACATTCTTTACACTCCCAAGTAGTTTCACTGTTTATTGAGTTTCACAACAAATTTTGTGCCTTCTTTGAGGTCTTGGTTTACCTTTCGTGAGTGGAACATTCCTGGAAATATGTCCCTATTATTTTGTTTGTAAATGTAGTGGCATATTATCTACAGATTCCCTACGACACGTTCTATACTCAAGAGTAATTATATTTTGCAAAATTTGTTCCGCAACATTCAGTTGAAATTCAACATACTTTGGTAAAACAAATGAAATTTTATAACAAAACAACGCAAACGTGCTTCTCCGTATCATCAGTTGATGTATGTACATGGTACGTTATTACAATCTTAGAGAAAATTAGCAATAATGCAAGAGGTTAAATCTCTTCCCGAGTGATTTAATACTTATTGTAAAATCTGATTTCTCATAACATATTAACTCTGAATGTTAAAACTCAATAATTCATCTCATTCAACTCAAATATTCAATCTTTCATCCATACTTTAACGAATCGTTTAAAATTCATTGTCTTCAAGTTTAGTCAACCTGTACAATTTGTGCTCATATTTCTAAAACACTTTGTACCGATAAAAAAGAGAAAAGAAGGGAAATCGTTTCAAGAGAATCGGTTTAAACGGCTCGTATTTTAGAAGTTGGTCACGCGGTGTATCGCGGTGTAGTCCACGTTCACCGATTACTCGATGATGTTCTGGAAAAAGGGATTGAAATTCGACCGCTAAACGATCGCGCATCGCGAGCGAACGAATGAAGTTATTCGCGGATAGTTGGATTTTTCTCGATACCATCGCGTCCGCTCGTGCGCGCGTCCCCTCGATTGGAAAGCGATACCAGCCGCCGGAACTGGAAAGAGATGAAAGCGTTTGTAACACGTTGAATCTTTGACAGGAATTTTAGGAATGTTTCAACGATGCATGACTCGATATTAACACGTTAACTGTTGTGTCGGATTCGGTATGTTGTATCATGCACGTCCTGTGCCACAAGTATTTAATCGCCACCCTATACACTAGTAAGAATTTATATTTTATGTTGTCGGAGTATCGTTAAAAAGCTTTCTTCTGTCTACTGTTGATTGGGCATACAGTTAGTTTCATGGAATGTTACAACTACAGTTACGATAAAAGTATTACTTTATTGAATATGTAGTATATTTCATTTATTCAACACTACGAAGAATTTCATTTCAAAGACAGTTAACATTAGGTGTGAAAGAAATATTATGTGTTTAGTTAACATAATGATATTTGGTATTCATTGTGTGGTTCAGATGGAACAATGAGATTTTTAAAGCAGTGATGTATTGAATCTTAATATCGTTTCTATCTGCCAATATTTTATTCAGTTCGTATAAGTGCAAAGTAAACATACCTTGAGCTAGGTAAGAGTTCTTTTGCATTCATTAATTATACTCTACGGAATAGTTGGTACACTTTCGAAATAAGTAAGTGTTTTAATGATGATAGACACATATTCTATTAAAATTTTATTTTTTCCTACTCGAAGTGTTATAGTTCGAAACCCTTTAAGCGTCTCGGTAAGTAAATGAAAGAAATATAACACTAGAACAATGTCGCCAAGCGGAATTGCTTCATACAGCTCGAAAGACGTATCTCAAGATTTCTAAAGTTGGAAAGCTAATATATTTTCATAGATTGTCGTTCGTTTGACGTTCAGAGAATTGTCTGTGTGGCAATATGATAGTTGCTAATGTAAAGTTTCCAGTCCTGATTTAGCTCTGTACAAAATACAATTTGTTCTGTTCGAAATCCGAATTAATGCTGTTTATAAAGAGAAATTTCCTCTTTTAAGATGGACAATTCTGCATCTTCAGAATGCAATAAAGACACTATACTTGTCAATCATGTGACTATTCTATAGTTGTTATCCCCATTGAATAAGAGGTTCTCCTCGGAATCAATCATGCAAGTGAAAAAGTTAACTCGGAAATTTCAGACTTCTTTGAAATAGATCCTATTAGATATTTAATCCTATTAGATCATATTAGACATTTGAAGTAGAAGTTAATGAAATAAGTTATGCATTGATGAAAAATTGTCTTCCTACGTTTTTTTTTTTTTTTTTTTTTTTTTTTTACGAAAAGAAGACCAAACACAGCACAATTACAACGGCATTAATTTTTTCAGCTATTGTTTTAGTATGTAATCCAGCTTCCAATTCTTGTAAAATTTGTAGCCGCTGTTCTACAGACAACTGTGACTTTCTATTGGACATTGTAGTAGAATATCATTCTTATTAGAAGATGAAGAAGCGGGTGCAAGATTTATCAAATAATCACATGATTAAAATGATAATTATACTAAATACATATATTAAGCAAAATAATAATTAAATTAAGCGTACTTACCTTTAATAAGAAATGCAACACTTGACTGTATGACTTTTCACTCTTCGTTCTTTACAAAGAATCTCTTACGCATTCTATAGTTAGCACTTACAGGTCCCGAGGTTCTGTCATCACTTTATTGTATTGTCCCTTCAAATTGCATCCTATAATTGTCCAATTATAGAATTGTTCAGTTACAAAGTAGGGCGATTTTCTAATTGCGCAACGCCTATACATCACGTACTTCATCTGGTAAACAAAACCTGCAGACGTTGCATAAAGTACCTTTGTATGGAAACTCAGCTAATAAATTGTAGATTTCTCTTTTTAATCCTGTTAAAATCCAGGTGAGAAAACTGACGCCGATTATATTTTAAGGATATAATATTCATTTCGTATAACAACGCGGATTTCGTATAACAAATCTCGATCTGCGCAAAGTGAAAAAGATGTGGTAAGATACGCTGAGATTGGCGTTTTACTGACTGCTCTTAACTGGACTGACTGTTTTCTAGAATTGTATTGCAAATGACTCTATATATAGGTGTATTTATAAGAATGGGATTTGGGGAAGAAGGTGAACTTGGCTCTAATGACAAATTGCTGGAAAGGGCTTTGAAGAGACAGTCAGCGAGTTGAAAAGTAATTTGTTTTCGACATTGCAGGGTTTATCTGCAAGACAACTCTGTCACTCAATATCGATAAATAGTTAGTCATCCAACAATCATTGAAAATAATCTAGCTGGATACTTTTTCAAGAAAAAGTTAGTGTCGTCTTCAGCCATACCCAAATCCTCTAAAATATACAATCTATGAATGATCGACCTTCAAAACTGGTACTGTTTTGTGTCGACTGCAGCATAAAAGCCGAAACACGTGGTCTTAACAAACGCGTTCTCATTCCTCACACTATTAATCCATTCAATACACATTGAAGAAATCTTTCAACCTGTAAGATCATCGAACGTTTCTTCCAAAGGGGTGCATGATGATCCGCGTTCAATTTGAATATCAAACGAAAGTTCGTGAAACTGGAATTTCGAGGTTCCCTAAAATCTCTTCGGCTTCTGACGATATCACAGTAACGTGGATGGGGTGCTTTTAACAGCCGGAGGAATTTGAAAATGCGAACAGAGAATAGAGGAGGCGACCGTTATTGTTGGCAGTACGCGGTCACGCGTGACCGTCGCGCGGATAACTTCCGGACGGTGAAATTGAACGGAATAACGCGCGAGCTTGGACGTTTCCTTTGTTCAGCTGGATTTTACCGTTGTAACCCGTGTCCAGTTCTGTCGGAGTTTCGTTACTCCCTGCATTACCATATTCCTCGCGTTGCCGCGTTTAATATTGCGTTACCTGTTCGCGAGAACCTACGAATTACACACGTTCGTTGTACATACATTGGTATAAGCCCTGGTCCGCGTACTACCGGGGACGCTAGCGCGGTTTGTGTCGCGTCGAAGCGGCGAATTAGGCGACGACTGACGGCGTCGAGAGACGATCAAAGTTACGACGTCGTTACACCGATGTACGGTACCACCCACGCAGGACACGTTAATGGTAATTGCATCGATGGATACCCATCCGCGTTAACTTATTGCGTTTGGCCATGGGGACTGTTTCAAGAGCAGATCGGCTACTTTGATGATTGCCGATCACCATACATATACGCACCGTCTCTGATTGATGCTGCACCGAAATGCTACGGTATCCTCCATTCAGGTTATTTTGCGCAACGTTATTGCAGGTGCAGATGCGATTGATTTATTTAGAGAATAGTTCGATTGATGGGTTCTGCATCGAATGCCGTTGCAAATGGTAGTGTTACGAGTTTCACTAATAATATAGATAGGTAGGCTGGTGGTAGAAAATTGTAATTTAGAAAATCATTTAGAAAAATGTAATTTTTGTGGAACAAGGTAAAATACACCTCAGAAGATTAAGAAACAAAATTATTTATCTAGGTGCCTATCGATTTAAACGACTTGTTATGTTAATAGTATTATGTTTATTCGTGTTAATACATGAATACAGCAAAATTCAAAAATAAATTGCATTTGGTATATCTTTAAAATAATAACAGCAAGAATTTGGAGTAAATTAGTAAAATTTTGATTATTGCAGGTAAGTCAATGAAACGAAAGTACTTATTATGCTATGTTTTTACTACGGAATATTAATACACTATAAATAGTGTAATGGCAAGACACAATCGTGGTGTAGATTATGGTCCAGGTGTGACAAACAAATATGTTACATGTCTATCAGATTTGTATTTTTGCTCTACTTTTAGTTTAAATTTAAGGCTGACGAATATGTCTTAATGTTTTCTAAATAAAAGTTGTATATAATATCTTAACTTCCTTTATTTAACACTATATTGAAATAACGAATATTCGAGATTAACTATTCGAGCAACTAAATATTCATACAGCAAGGGATAAAAAATATTTAGATCTATGAAATCTTAATCTTTAAAGTAAACTGCAAACATTCTATGAAAGAATTACTTACTTCCTAATGGTACTTAAAATGGCAAGATATCTGATATCCTCTTTTGTGAGATTTAAATTTCATCGTACAATTCTCAGAATAAATCTAAGAAAATTTCATCTTCAATAATGAAACAATTAATTCGTCTTTTATCAGTATTTCAAATTTCACTTATTAGTATTCCTATAATTTGAACCAGTTTAAAAAACATTCATCCTTCGTAAATTACTTGTGCATACGTTTTTCTGTTCTTAAAAATTATTTCAGATCATGTACGATGCGAATAATACACTTTTTTGTAAGTTACTCGAGAGAAAGAGAGGCTCACGCGAGAAATTTGCAAACTTTCCATTCCACCTGCTGGATCTTCCGCCATTACTCTCCCGCCGTTTGTACCTTTCATCCTTTCATTCGACTTATCCCTTCTTTCTTTGAGTCCAAGAGTCTGCGAATTGACTCCGGTCTCGTTTTAAGGGTAGTCGTTTGAATCGATAAGCAACCTCTCTCTATTTTAGACCGCCTATCGAAAGATGAAAGCGAATTTGATTAAAGGATTCGATTAATGTTTACTGACTTCTTCATCTTTCTTTTCTTCTTATTTTCTTCTTTTTTTTTTTATTATATATAGAAACTTCAAAGATACTTTGCATTTCTTTTTCGCGTCGATCGCGTTTCTTTGATGTTTTGACTTGACTCTAAGTCGACAAACCATTAGTCTCAACTTTATAAATGAAATTCGATCCTCTATCCCGTTAGCCCGATACTTAATTATCAATTGAAGCTTATTCTGATTTATTCAGATGTTACTAGTACTTTCATCTAATATTATTACTCCATTAGTAACAGTTGCCTTCCTTTGATAATATATTTATAAATAAATATTAGTAATACAACACTTCTTCTTGCAAAAAAAATTTGTGAGGCAAATTGTGAAGAATAAAATTATTTGGTTTAATTGATTTAATTTGAAGTTACATATACATATATACTATTATATACAGTATACTTTTATTATTATCTCTCAAGGTTTTCATTATTCTTAAAGAATGTCTAAGAAGAATCAGAAGAAAATATAGTTGTATTTAATAATTTTAAACGTGCTACATACCTTACAAAAGAACTTCGGTAACCCAAACATTCCTATTTTCTTTTTTTTAAACTTTGCTGCTTTGTAGAAGACCTGAAGAGAAGTGCCAGGAATTTTTTGGTCTTTTTTGGTCTTTTTTCAATTCTTCGGGATGAAAACAGCTCTTGAATAAAGATAAGTGTTACCCTATTTCCTTGTATATCTTTAAAACTATAGTAGACATAAAAAAATATTTACAATAAAAATATGGTGCCTTTTATGCCTTACAAATCGATGGGATTAAATTAATAAAAATTGTTTGTGTAAGTAAAAAACCTCTCATTATCACTATTGTGGAAAATTTTGAATTTTTTGTCATGTTGAGAAATATGCTAAGTAGGTCAAACTTGTTGCGATATACCTGGTGCAAAAAGTATTTCAGTTTCTAACACTTTTTTTGAACAGTACCATTTTTGTATAAAACTTCACAAAATTTTCATTATATACATTTTTTATATCTATCAATATATCTATTACAATATTATATATATAACTTAATACTAGGATATATATATATATATATATATATATATATATATATATATATATATATATATATATATCCTTTTTCGGTTCTTCGAGGTGAAAACAATCCTTGAATACAGATAAATGTTATCCTATTTCCCAGTGCATATATGTTTTCACCTCGAAGAACCGAAAAAGGATAAAATTGCCCGATACTTCTCCTGAGATTCTCTACAAACCAACAAAGTTTAAAAAAAAAATCGGAATTTTCGTGTTACTGAAGTTCCTTTGTTAGTTAAAAATATGAACTAAATACATTTCTGTATTATAACGTAGAAAATAATCTAGTATATTCATCATAATGCGTAACAGTTTCATAAACGGACGATATTCAAATATGAAATATTAATCTCTTCAAGTTCACATGTGCATTAACCAATAGGTACCACCACTTTTTCGTGTAACGTAACTCCATTCTGTTTCTGTACATTCTGTTTCGTAATCAGACACGCATACAGTGGTAGAGAACAGAAGGGGAGCTCCGTTAACAAGTTGAGTCCACCCTTTACAACCTCAAGACCATTGTTTCGGAGTCCGAGGACAAGAAAGTCGTGTTCGTTATGCCGGATAAAGATGATACGCGACATCGACCACACGTAACACGACACTCATACATCATACATATTAACCAACGTTGTTCACGATGTTGGACAAATTAGTATTGCGTTTTTGTTGAATCTCACCCTGTCCTGTATCATTTTGCTCGGCCTTTTTGCTATTCCTTCGCTGTTCTATCCGCTTATGTTCCCTCCCACGTCGGTGAATTCACCGCGACATTCCAGAACGCGTTTCGTTATGAGGAGATCAACGTTTTACTAGTCACAAAACAATAAAATTTCAATTGCTCGACCCTTACAGAGGAATAGGCTTTTTCTGCGTCGTTTTTGTGAGCATCGTAATGCCAAATAATGTTCTGTACATTCAGCGTACTTGGCCCACGGTATTTTGATTTTATTATACATTGTAATTAAATATTGACTAAAATGAAACATTTTATGATAATGTTTCTTTTTATATGAAATTGTTTAAATGGCCTAAGCCATTATTAAAGGATAATCTAACTTCGATGTGAAAATGATCCTTATCATCATCGATGACCACCTACATTCAAATTGTTGAAGGGTAATGTACAAGGTAAGATAAAAACTGATGGATAAAATTCTGCTGTTCGTAATAATATAGAAAAACTGTTTGTACAAAACTTGCATGATATAAAGGAGGACGTAATGTGATGAAAATTAAAAAAGAAAAAAGTAGATATAATAATTTTCTCAAAAGAGTAGGTTCAAATTTTCTGTAAATAAGAAGTGCTTACGTATTATTATTTCCCTCCTTCATATCATGCAAGTTTTGTGTATAATACTTTTTCATATTACTACAAATAAAAGAAATATTTCAGGTGGACAAAGTTTTTATATCACCTTGTGTATAACATTAAAGTAGAATTTCTAGTAGGCCCTCTAACTGTAATTTACCAAATGGGATCATATTTGAAATACTTATAATACATTAATTCATTTATTTCAAAATGCCAGTATTTAAACAAATTTTCACTGTCCTTTAGTTACCTCAAACAAGATAAAACTCAACTCAATAACTTCATATAAATAACTAACTGACGCACACATGTTCCATACTATATGTTCTTACACCCGTACATTCACTTTTTCTCTGTTTTATCATTGCTCTCCCTCAAATTATATAAAATACTGTAGGTATCTGGGTTGATTCATGCAAAGATCGTTTCACACTTAATAATACAAATATATTTTGAATATTTTGAAAGTAAGCAAACTTAAGACTTCTGACATAATCGACTGCCCAAGTAAGAAAAAAATAGACCGACAGGTTAACCTCATTATTTAAATTCTAGACGAAGCAATTGCAGAGAAAATGGTGATACAGATAAATTGTTACTGTCCTATTTTCCATAGACAGCATTATACGACCGTGATTGGCTAACTATACGGAGAGACGTAAGAATTAAATAGCCCTATTCTGTCGCAACTGGTGTTCTACATCTCCTACTTTTCGACACTAAATCAATACAACTATTGCCTCGTGAAATATATAAATACGCAAGTTGTTTTGCCGTCAAAATGAAACAGAACTCTGACCTTCTGGTTTAGGAAGTTTTTCGTATTATTGCTATTTGATGAGGAGAGTTAGTTACAAGATGATTAAGTATGAGTAAGCCTATACATTGAACTTAAACTAGAAACACATATGACTAGAATGTTTTTGGGTACAGCACTTGGGTTGCTTTTATCAGTGCATGAGTCATTGAACAATACTCAGACATTCCTCAAGACGTATTCGGTCACGTCTACCTGAAACTTTGATTGACTATGCACATTTCTTTTTCACTCTGAGCTTAATTACTCTGACCAAATATTTTCCTCTGACGCCTCTAACACTCCAAAATTAATCACTGCTTATAAACATTCACACGAAATTCTAATTGCTACAAACGTGTTTGTAGAAAGGTGCGCTAAATGGTCGTGCAAGGTGAGATGTTAAAGATCAGCAAGGAGGAGGTCGACCAAAGTAACGAGGATGGAAGAAGCGGCCTAGATCGAGCGGAATAAGAGAGGGAACGGGGTCGTTACTTGCCAGGATGAGTCTGAGAGTTGCGCTCCCTCGGGAGTCATACTCGAGCTAACGGCTCCCCAGGAATAGATATGTATTCCAAGGTAGCCGGGGTTGCCGGCAGTTTTCTTCGAGTCCCGCCACTTTCTCCCGAACCAGAGGGTTTACGTGCTAGGTGAAAGTATTATCGGATGGATGGCACACGTTTCGGGCCAATGGTGTTTTCGTTGCAACCTTTTAGCTCGCTTCGCGACCCTTTCTAACAATAAGGATGTAGTAACGGCTCAGTCTGACGACCTAATCTGCCTGGAGAAACTGTCGATTTATTTGCTCAGACCCTTCTTCTCTTCGACGTTCTAAGGACCATCAAAGACTGAAATCGAGTATAACGTGTTTACGACAGGGCCATAAATGATTATGATCAGCAGTTTTGCGACAGTCGCTCATTGAATCTGTACTTGTACCTTTCGATATATAAATGGGAACAAAGTTGGAGAGTTTGTGCTTGTTATAACTGATTGTGAGAATAAGTTTCAGAGTTTAAAAAGCATTTAGCGATATTTTCAGTTGACTATCAGATTTTTTTATATATCCCGATTTTACCAGTTTATATAACAGTGAAATGCCAGCAGCAGTTGATTGTACAGCAGTTTATTTAGGAACATTATGTGTTGATCTTTATCTACCTTAAAAAAAAAATATTATACTTTCGGAAATTATGTTTTATATTGACTTATTGTATAAATAATAATTTGATTGTATTTGTCTTTTATTTGTTTAAAAAAATAGCTAATAATTATAAATTAATTCCCTTTAACCGAATAAGTTTTTTTAATTTTAGTTTCAAGTTTTGATTTTAGAGTTTAGATTCAGTAATACAGTATTGTTTTAGTGCATTTTAACGTTTAGATTAATTATGAAGCGACAAATGTGTAATTATAACATATTGAAATGTGCAACATGCATGAAAATAACAGAATTTCTTGAAATAAGTAAATAATAATACACAGATGTATGCACAATACTACAGCAACCCAGATTGTAACGCTATCCTCATATTATAATTGCAGAAAAACCTGTAGTCTGCATTTATTACAAATACTTCCAGACATGCATAAATATATACTATCAAATAAAACATCTTGTTAGAATTTATTTAGCATTATTATTTTATTTATAAACATAACGTTTTCTGTTAGTACAAGGAAAAACGATTTACATTCACGTGTTAATAATTGAACTAAGAAAGCAGAATAATATAACAAAAATGGAACGAGAAATATTTCTATACAGTATCCAAAAATTCAGCGAAATATTTAAAAACAAGGGTGCAAAGGCAAATACAAGCTAGTTCCTAGTTTACAAGCAAATAGAAAAGATATTACTCGAAACATTTTTCCCATATTGGAAAATATCTGTTAATGATTAACAAATGAATTGTGAATTATTTTTCTTTGTACCAATAAAATAACGTAAATATTATAGGTTCAGTACTTTCTTTGTTAAAATAGTACAACGTAAGATAAATTCTAACGAAATGCACGGAGATTTTTCCGACAGTTGCGAGTACGTATCACCCAGAACCCACTTTATCTCATCAATTAATCACAAACATCATCCTCTCAAACCAGGCCCCTAAAAACTAAATCCAACCTAAGCAACCATCAGAAACACCTACGCGAATAGGATCACCACGACTCCTGGTTGCAGCGTGAAAAATAAACGAGGGGCGAATTTGCGCGCGGTTCGTGGGATTCCACCGCGTAAGATTTTCCAATACCCTTATCGCCTCTACTCCACCGGTGATTGAGTAAGCATATTAATCAACGTGAACGCGCGGCGCGTTTTCACGAAATTATCCATCAACGATCGAGCTCGACGAGAGGCAAGCAATCTATCATCACCGGCCGGCTAGCCAACCGGGCCAAGAGTTGTCGTTCTCTCAAGCATGATAACGATCGGCCATCCCCCCGTTTCGGCCTTGCCCCCGTACGTCCGTATAACGGATTATGAAAAGGAAATCCGATGCGCGGTCGTCCATCCAATCAGATCTACAAATAGGAATTAACGTTAAGCCTCGTACAAACAATGCCCTGGACCGATTGATTGACTTTTTGCTTCTCTCTCGCCCCTTGATTGCACCACTGTGCTGGCCTGGCCATGGTGGCTTTACGTTGTTCCGCGTGTACGAGCTCATAACTATGTACACCCATGGGCAAACCCTCTTTTTTTCACAAGCTAGGTCACCCTTACAGGGATGCTGGACATACAGGTTCTCGTTGGTTAGTGTAGTAGGACATGATAATCCTAGTCGAGGATGAGATCGTACCCTCTCTAACACCCAACCAACCGACCGATGAGATTTTCTCTTGAAAAGCACTAACTTCCGTCAGTTCCTCCTTACCGGATTACCCGCCGGAATTCTAACGATTGAAACCCCGAAACGTGCTAGATGTCGATCGATACGCCAACGATAGTCGTCCAGCGGTACGTATTGAAAATAATGAAACCCGGATTAGAATTCTGGACCCCGTAAAGAGTGATACTATAAGAGTAACACAGAGCTATCTTTTAGATTCCTTGCAAGAAGAACTGAGATTTTTTAGTGGTTGCACGAATTCCGATGAATTATGTTTCTTTCTTCCGATTTGTAATTTGTTTCTTTTTTATTTACTGTTGCCAAATATGTTGCTTTGTTGGTATTAACACATTCCCAACCACGCGTATTTTTCACAAATAACGCTAAAAAATTAAAAAATCGTCAATTTACATCATTCTTTTATATTAGTCTAAATATGTTTCCTACCCTTAGTTTTGAGAACGTTTGCAAATAAAAACTGAGATTAAATATTTTTTTAGGAGCTACTATATATACACGTTTTATCAATATCGCTAATCATTTAGAAATGTTCCCTTGTTTTAATAACATTCTTACATTTATGCACCTATAAAGTGGGCAAGTAGCTTCAAACAATAAAATAATAATTATCTAATATTTCATAATATTTACACAAATAAAATGTGTTTGGTAAAATGTGAAATAAAATACAAATATATTAAACAGCAAAGTATTCTTTTTTTTTTTATGTATGCTAATGTTCAAAACAGACAAATTTATGCAATGGTACACCACAAAGCATATTTATTCTTTTCGTGAAACGAGGAGATCACCTTGATCTGTCGGTAAAGTGTTAAGTTAATTGCCGATGGATTACTTTGTTAGTTGTTTTGTAGGAGGTATGTTGACTACTTAATATTTTCTTAAGCGTATGCACGTAGAATGGACAGGTTTTAAGAAGTTTTTTACTTTCGGGGGTGTTCGATTTGCGCTTGGTGTCTCACAAATTTTTCCTCCGTTTCTGCATTAATGAAACGTCAGTTTCAGTTTAAATGTTATTAAACTTTACTAAACAATGTATTGAAAGATACTGCAATGTACTTAAAATACTAAAATGTGCTTTACTAAACAAAGAGAAATTAATATTTAGTGAGATAGAAGTATAATCACTTCTAAAAATTTCTCCTTCACGGTTGCGTTGTAATTATCGACAATACAAGTAGCTATTTACTTTTATCTCGACTTAAACTTGCTTCTATCTTTGAAACTGAATTCGTACAATTGTAGAAAAAAATTGTATTCTAATCAAACTTTTCTTGGTTCAATTTATTGTAAGTAAAATTTCATTTTTTATGCATTAGTGTTCGCTTAATATCAACAAAACATACTTATTTAAACTTGCCTATACATTTTCTATGATCATACGTTGAAACCAAATTCATATAATTGTAGGACAAAATTACATTCTAATCAAACTGTTTTTGGTTTAACTCTTTTGCATCATTAACGTACATATTTGCACAACTTTTCTGATCACTAGCACCAGAACGTATTGTATATACGCGCATTCATACTGTAACTGAATAGGAAATAAATATATTATTATTTCTTTGTTCCTTTTTCTTTTTATTACGGGACACTAGATTCTTATCATGAAGTGATCGACATATGATGTACATACATACACGATGACCATATTTTCTAACTTAAAAAGAAATTAAAATAATATGAACATATGTACACATGAAATTCTTTTTTAATCTTCATTCTTCAAAAATCTCTGAAATATTAAGTTTGTAATATTTTTTGAAGTATCTGTACTTAGATTTAATAAAAAAGATTTCATGATGAGAGTATTTTCTTAATTTTTTCATATGATATAAATGGGTTATTCTATTGTAAGACATTTCACTTTTATACATTAAAAACATTGAAACTGTAGAAACAAAAAGGTAAGCAGAACAAAAAAAAAACCGAAATAAAACATACGATAATGTAGGATAATAAAAATTACAGATAACGAAGATAATATTAATTCATGGCACAATCAACAAGTTCGTTATTAAATTATAGTACGAGCGCATGTATAATATCACAATATAATTTGTCTAACTTTGATTGTCCGATAAATCAATTAGTGTAATGTGTTTGTCGCAAGACACGAGCATTAACTACACGACAAGCTAATTAACCGTTCGTTAAATGAAATTTCTACGATAACGAGTTTCAGTAAAATCATGGGTTTCATTTCATCGTCGACCATTGTTACCCTTTTTGCTGATTTCCCTGTTATTATTCGGGATTTTCCTGTCACGACGAAATCTCCGCCGGAATTACACAAGCTTCGTCACATCATTAATCGAAGTTCGCGCTGTGTAACCTACCGTTTAATTCGCTTATAATTACGCGGTTACGAATATGTAGGACAGACCGAAGCTGTTGTAAAATCTGTTACCACGTGAAACAGCTGATTCACATATAATAATCGATTATATATTCCCAGCAATCGACCGATCAATATTACATAACAATTTAAATTAACGTAAATTGTAAATTTTTAGTCGGAATGATACAAAGAACGTATGTAATTGTATAGCAATGCAATTTACGTGCAAATGATATTTTAATTTGAGAATTTTGAGTACTTTTAATTTATGCAGTTCATAATTATGATTTTCAAATTTCACAAAGTTATAACGTATTATATATATTCAAAATTATATTATATAATATCAAAATTCTTGAAGAAAGTAAGTTATTGGAAATGGGTTATTAAACAAAAGTAAAGACTGTGATTCTTTTAATAGAACTTTATTAAGCGGCGTGGAAGGACGTCTTAACTGTTTGAATATTATAGAACGAGTGAGTGAAAACCCGTAAGGGCGCGCAGAAAGTCCGCTGTCCACTTAAGAAAAAAGAAACTTGGAAAACGTCTGTTTATTTTCCAGGGCCTTAGGTATAAACTGCTACAGGCCTATGGACCTGATGACATCTAGTCAGTTCTATTATTCTAGCAAGCAGTGTTTGTCATTCATAACACAATTCATTTTTGCTTACTAGGTGACGGATTGTTATTAGTAACAATCCAACATAAGTCAATCTGGAATATCATAGTACGAGTAGTCAATTTTCAAAATAGTAATAATAAGATTTTAAATAGTAATAAATAAATAAATAAATTTTTGAATAGTAAAATAAGATTTTAATATATTGATGCAAAATTGAGTTCGAAAATGTGTTTGTGATAGCTCAATACTTGTCTCGGCAACCATTTTCGTATAACACCGAAAAGAAAAATTACAGCTGTCAACTTAAAAGAATTCGTGGTATTGTCATTTCAGTTGTTTGTTGAGCTTTCTCCGAACTATTACTTTCTCATTTGAATCTTGTACAGAAAATTTGTTTTCATCTGTAAAAAGGACATTTTTTAAAATGAAAAATTTTGACTCACGTAGTTCCTAGAAAATTCCAGCTTTTAGTTTCATTCTTCACGCTGATGTACAGTTTTCCTCGTGCTACCAAGGCAATTATTTACTCGTATTCTTTTGATATTTTCAAGATCGACTTTTTATTTAAATATTGTTTTACATTTGCCGCAAGATTCGAGGCACTTTTCATTGGATTTTCTTTAATTTCTGGAAGAATATATCGTTCCTCTTGATTGTTTAAAATTTTCTTTGTGGTTGTTTTTGTGTTACTCGAAATATAATTTTCATTATTACATCGTTTAATGATATACTCTATTATACTGCAATTTCTCATTGAAATTTATGTACTTTGCTTCATAGCGAAGAATTATTGCTTTACATTCTTCTAACGTCATTTGCTCCTTTCGGTTTTCCATTTTATTAAAATCGTTTGAAGAATATACATTTGTAATAAAACTGAATTAACCTACAATCTGACAGTAATATAACAATTAAGACCAGTTGACTAAACATATTTTAATTGTGAGAATCCCCGCCATTTATAAATGAATGTTCTTTAGCGTGAGATAATTTTCACAGACGCCTCTATATATTCCAATTTTTAAACAGTTTTCACTTTGTGAAATTTTGTATTACTTCTTACATTAGAACAAATACTAATACAGATAAGATATTGGTACGTTATTTTCAAAAATATTACATCCATATACTATAGTTTATGAATACACATAAATATGCAAACATGATGGATAATTTCCAGTGTAACCAACTGTACTTCCAAATAAAGGAATACTAAAAAAAGTCATTTAGTGTTTTATTATTTTATTCATCTTTGACACATTCCCGATTGAGCGAATAATTCTCTGACTCGCTGTATGTACGTACATATATCAGCATGCGTAGAAACGTTGAGTGTAGACGTGGTCTCATTAATGGAAGGGAATTTTCGAGGGGATGCTGCGTTTCGGACGAGCACAGCTTTAGACATATTCGCACGCGTCGGTACTGGTGGCAAACCGGGAGGTCCGATAGAATTCATTCACGCACGTCGACGCAATCGGACAATGGAGCGATTAACTTGCGTCGGCGGGCCTGTTGTTTATCGTACGGGCATTATTTGCCCGCCAGCAATCGCACGCTTAAATTATTCGTCGCGGGACGAACCAGGGCAGACTTTACATTGCTTTAATCGTTCGCCAATAATTCGACAGCTATTGGAACTTCAATCCACCGCCGGTATCCCGACACGGAACAATCCGGCCTATAGGCACGCGCGACGCATGTATGAGCGCGTATAAAGCGGCTTTCCATCGTTCTGCCCGATGCGCGGCCGGCTTTTCGTCGCGAATTATGCCTCCGTGCAACCTGAACGTTTCATTCGTATGATTGTCGTCGTTCGATAATTGCTGTGAGCCAAAAGGAATACGCATTAGCCATGCGATGAGTTAATGGTCGTCCCCGGGTATAGAATAGAGGAAAGGGGGGAATTGCTGTTTGTCGGACATTGTAACACGTGATTGCTACAGGGAACGGTACACGGTGAGTAGTAATGATGATCGATACCGGACGATTTTACTTGTGTTGAACGTTCGTTCGACAGTTTTGGGAATGACTTGAGATATCGACAATCGGTTTGGTTGAATTGATGTATTGTTTGCAACTGTTTGAATGTAATGGAAGATTTTGAAGTGACGTGGCTCTCGGCTATATGTTGACGCTTTTTAAGTTCAATTTTGATCAACAATAGCAAATTTCATTAGATGAATACATTTAAAAGTAAGAAAGAATTTTTTTAAATTGAAAGCCAGCTTCATATCTGGGAAAATTTCAGACGTAAAAATTCAACAAGCATCATGGAATGAGATGAAAAAATTATGCATGAGATGCGAAGTGGTTTTATAAAGGTTTTTTAAAATTTCTAAATATAAATAACTTTTGTAGAAAAGATATATGCAAGCAAAAGAAATAATTTTTTATTCTGTTATCTTAAAAACATGTTCCGTTCGTAACGGAACATTACATTCATTTTTTTCTCGAACGCCGCGGTTTATGACAGGATCGCGAAGGAAGGTTATTTTAGAGAACATGGTGGCTATTGTTCGACTTTTTCGCGTATTTCTCGCCTAGCATACATAGAGTTAATTTTCTATTCTCAATAGCTGAAGACATGTCATAAAACGAAAGTTTCCTAAGGATTAATTCTGTTCAGAATTTCGACTGTTGCAAAAGCCATTAGAGTCAGACCAGGTGAAAATTCATCGGCACATCGCGTGTTCGAGTAGGTATTGTCCTCCTTTTCCAAGGCAAGTGCGCTAGGGGTGACCAATCAGTATGTTACAATTTTTAGCAGCGAGCGATCGAATTGCTAAGTAATCAGTCGTTCTTTACGAATCAGTCGAAACAGTCATTCAATCGAAGTCGTCTTAGACAGTCGTTCTTTTGAAGTTGTACAAAGTCGTTCATTAAGAGTCGAACAAGTCAGTCGTTTTACGAAACGCAAACGAGACGGTCTTATTATAGAAACCATTGTTAGAATCTATCGTTTGTGACTTCTAACGTGGCATTCTTTGTTCTTCTATCGTCGATCGTTCGAGATAATATGAGTCATCCACCTCCGATATTTTTAATCGTCGCGCGTTTTCGAGACAAATTCCATTTAACGTCGAGTCTATCATACGGGTATTCAACGGTACAGCATTCGTGCTTTACTGTTCGTTCGAAATAGTTACCTAATATTAATTTGGCGGGTAACAGTGGAGTGCGTGGGTCTAAGTGGAGCTACACACCAGAATGCTCCTACACGGACACCTTCATTCGCAATGTATACCCTACAAACATGTATGTATTTATTATCTGGGCCATAACATCCTGAACCATGAGTTATCTTATGCGTGAGATGCAATTTTCTTTTTATGAAGTAATCTACGATTATCTTTTCATTTTACTTTTATATTAATATTTCACATACATTTACAGTTGCAAATACATTTTTTCATTTTAAATATTGATTAAATTTGTTATGTAATCATTGTTAAATAATGCACTTATTTTTTTTTAAGAGGACCATCACTTCCTGATTTAAAAATTTTTTGACAAAATCGATAAATAGCAAGTTACTTTATGTATAAATTTTTATTGGCTTGCCCTGTAAGTGTTCTGTGGATGCAAAAGAGTCAGCGTAAGCGTTTCAATAAGACTAAGTCTGCATTATTTTATTTAAATAATTAGTTAGATAAAAAAAGTGTTTTACATGGGTAGAACTTGAATACTATCAAATAATATCAATGTTTATCCAATCAAAATTGTACTTCTTTTGTCTATTTTGAGTCACAGCTATCAACAAACGGATTCTTAAACCAACAAGTTTGCAGATGTTTAACGTTCTTGTTTATAATTGGATACATTTTAATTGCACAGATGCACGTGTAGCATAACTAATCGGAGTTGCAATGAATAGTGAAATAGATTACTTTAGGCTATGTTTTGAGAAGTAATGAGGTTTACTAAGAGTAAATTGAACAGTTATTCTGACGAATTAGCATTGAAACTAGAACTTCCCATTCGTTCATCCATTACTCTAATTAATATGCCTGTTCTGTTTATTAACACTGATTCTAACACATAAAATTACCTATTATCTATCTCAAATGTTGTGCCAGCACGTATAGAAATAGATCGCCTTGGTTGACTTGTACGACGATTTAAGGTTGTCAAAGCCTGTTCCAGTAGGTGTGATGTAAACTCTAACATGTTTTACTGTGTGCGGTTTTTTATTTTTTATTCTATGGTTTTTAGAGAACTATGCTCGTTGCAAAGTGTATTGCTGAACTGACTATGTATTGTGTCATGCTGATGTGAAGTCGTGTCGTGATACGCAAACTGTGTGTTGATTGATGTATTTACAATTTTGTACTATTGGTTATTGGTTATGATTATGTGGAAGTGGAGATCTAGATTTACGGTAGCTCCGAGGCCCCACTTGACTTTGCGTAACAGTGCACTTAGTTTTTTGTGAAACGGGATCAGGTACTGGGTTTTTCTTAGACCTGCGCTGCGACAGGACTCGAATTCCGGGGCTAACAATTCCCGATGGCTGAGGTGAATTTCGGAACCTTGGTCTGGTAGTCAAGTGTGACTAACAAACTTTGCAATCCTAATCCACCAAACCCAGATTCCGCGTTCAAGAGAGAAAAAAAATAATAAAATATAAATAGTTCTTCGGTATAAAGGAAAATCCATAGAAAACGATTTATAGAATATAAATTCGGTAAAAGAGTAGCAGTTATTTTGGATCCAAGGGTCAGTAATGGAATGGGACAACGTATTCGAGAGTCAGAGACGAGTAAAAGCAAAGGACGATGTGAAGTGCTTACTGTTTTGTAAAAGAAGAACCAGATGACTTAAATCCAACAAACGTGAAGAATGTGATATATAATACAATCATCAATGAATTATGAGATTTTCCTTCGTCATTGAAATATGAACAGCGCGACAATCGAAGTATAATACAACAGTACTATGATTTTTTGTTTCAAGGACACTCTGTATACAACAGATTCCTCCAACTGCCTATCATCAATCGTAATCACTTGTTACAAATTTACCATTGATCTCAATTGAATCTGCATCAAAAACCTCTCTCCTCAACTTTGCAGCAAAAGTGCTGGCAGCAATCAGACATGTTACCGTACATTCACTCGTTCAATCCGATGTTTCCCGTAACGAGTGGGAAAAAACGTGCGCCAGCCCACGCACTGTTTGTCGACACACACGCGATTCTTGTTTTTTTGTGGTCTTTTTTTTGTTTTTGATTCTTTTGATATACACGAGCAATTTAGTCAGTAGCGCGGGAAACAATTTGTCGAACTATGCAGCACAGGTGGTTGTCACAGCGACAACTTTTGTACCAGCCGCTTTTCCCGCCAGAAAACCAGCTCGATTCTTCCACGCCGCTGATCCCATAACAGCCAAGAAGCAGCATTTTAATCATTCTTTTTATGAACGCGGGGCTAAGGATTATGGCGACTGCAAGGTCGCTGCTTAATTATTCATGGTCAAGGCACAGTATAGCGCGACGGTCGGTAGCTTCTCATTAACCTTAGACACAATGTTCTCTTTTCTTTCTCTTTTTTTTTTTTTTTAAGTGCTTGTTGTTTTTTTACGACTTGTTGTGCTGCAGTCTGGTAAGCAGAAAATTGACTGACGTTCAGCGTCGATGGACTGCACATATCTTTTTATTGTTTTCTTTTTGTTTTCTCTTTTTTAATCGACTGCTTCTTCTTCTAATGCGAATGCATCAGCAGGAGTGGAATGTTCGCGTTCCGTGAAGTATCGAATTTATAGTATCACTTGTACTGATATTCGATTTAATTTGCGTAGCTCGCTTCGATGAAATTAGAGAGTAAATTGAGTATGCGGGATGTGGGAAAGTGTTTGGTTTCGTTAGACGAGGTTATTGCGATTGTGATGCAGTCCACTGGTGAGTTTTATTATGGAACATGCCGTTTGGCAAAGTTATAATGTAGTTTGCCGATGCCAATTGTGCAATAATACGTAATTAACAATTTCCATATTGACCTTTGCAATGTTCATGTGAACTAATAATAATTAAACTGAAGAATTGAGTGATGTGGCGAATTCTCTAGTAGAATTAATAATAATTAAGTTTACAAATTATAATATGCAACTGAAGTTTTATTTGATGAAATATCTCGTTGATGACCAGAGGAACATACAGTGATTCACGAAAGTATTTAAGTACACTTCACTGAACGCTTCTGCGAATATAATATATGCGTTATACAAAACTTTTTAAAATATTATTAACACCATAAGTAAATATGATTACCGGGATTATATAGATCAAGTTTGAAACAAATCTGAAAATACACATAAGAGCTATGAAATTTATATTAGAAATTTGTATTGTTACATGCGACTATAAAAGATTTGAGAAAGATTACGATGTGGAGATGTACGATAGCAAATAGCACAGGAAGCTTAGTATTTATAGGTGGAATATAGGTTGAATACAAATATTTGCATATTTCGAAAAGAAATTTTAAAGAAAGAACCAAAAGATTAGGATTATTCGCAGATTTTTATTTTCAACAAAAAAATGATCCCAAGCATACTGTAAAAATTGTTAAAGTGATGAATCTTATATAATATCCACAACAGAATGCAAACACCACTACGGAGTCCTGATATGAATCCAGTAGAGTATTTATAAGTAATAATAGGAAAAGAATTAGAAAAATTTTATATAATGTCTAATTCAACTTTGTAAAAAAGAATTCTTGAAGTGTGGAATTCTGTATCATCAAATGTTACAAAAGAATTAGTATGTCGTATGAATCATCGCCTTAAACTTGTTATATTGCTAAACGTGAACTTGATAATAACAATTAACTGTTCAAATGCTTTCGTGACATCCGCGAAATGTGTGTTTGTAATAAACTTTTTATAAATCCTATTTTTATTCTCCAATTTGTTTTAAATTTTACCCATATGTATACAATTCCGGTAATCTAATCATATTTTAACCCTTTGCACTCCGTTGTCCCCTCTGAGGGGATATCGTAATTCTAGCATATCACTTGGATGTCCCCTCTGAGGGGACATCAAAGTTTATTAGTGATTATAGGGAATCAACTTATTTCAGCGGAACTTTTTGAGAAATGCATGTTTCCCTGAAGCTTTTTGTTGAAATGGCAGAAGAAATCAAATCGAAACATGGTACAATTACTAAGATATATAAAAAAAAAACGAACCAAGAGCATGTCCATCCACATCTTCGGCGGACAATTGACTGAATAGTAAACTACATATTCCCAATGTGGGAAAAAGAAAGAGGGACTGTATTGTTTGTTCTGACAGGAAAATACCAGATGAAAAATGTCAAACGACTTATTATTGTGAAACGTGCACTAATCAGCCTGCGATGCATATTAGGGAATGCTTCAAAATATATCATACTGTACAAAATTATAAAAAATAAAATGTTGATTTTGTTGTTTTACAAATATATGCTCCTCGATGTTTACAAATTCATATAAATCAAATATCATTATAATACCTTACTTGGTTCCAAAGCTATACTATATAATATGATGGTTCGTAAGTGCACGTTTTCGCGACAAAGTGGCGCCGAGTTTCTGGTAGGTAACGTGCGGGATGGCTCGGAGTGCAAAGGGTTAAAAAGTTTTGTACAATACACACATTATATTCTTAGGGTATTTCTGGGGTAAATGTTCAAATACTTTCGTGAGTTACTGTACATAAAATTTCTCCGTACTAAGTAACTACGCAACAAATTAACCAGTTATTGACCGAAAGACAATCTCACTCGTCTTACAAGACTGGCGCTAAAAATAAGACATCAAACAGATCCAGTTCATTAAACATTAACTGGTGCGATACAGAGCGTAGGAAACACGCGCGTAGCAAAAGAAAAGATACCCTTGCTTGAACGAAGAAAATGAAATCGGGTAGGCAAGCGGGGGTAGTGTAAGTTTGGCAGTTCCTCGTAACGTAGTGCCAATAATAAATTTGTAAAATAAACAGCCCCTGGTTGGGAGAGGGGAGGTAGCATGGCTGGTTGGTACGGTGGGCTGCATAATTGGAGTCGTTCGTTTAACTTTCGTACAGTTGGCGCGCAGCTCGTGAAACTTTCACGATGCTGTTGGAAAAGAAAAGAGAGAAATAGAAATGGTGAAAAGGGAGAGCGGCAGTGGTAGAGAAAGAGAGGTAGACCAGCGCCGCCTGCATTGTGGAGTTCCCTAGGAAAATGCAAAAACTGCTTTTTCCGTAGGTTTCGTGTATGGCTTGACTATCGCGACACGTTGATACGTAAATATAATCCGTCTATCGACGGTGCAGCTGCTACAGCGTTGCATTTTTTTACTGCATCAGTCTGTGCATATTTAAACGTTCTTTAAGGTTTGCTTAGGCCTTTATACGAATTCTGTTTTTAATAGCGAGTCACCTTGAGTATTAGATCCTTGCGTGTCTAAAGTCGAAGGACTATTTAAGTTTAGGCTTTGGGAAGATTGTTACAGAAGTTTCGAATTGGCGTGGGTAAATGATTGGATTGTGTGTTTGTGTAACTAAAAATAAATATAAGGTTATCTAAATGTGAAGCCTAGATATCTGCACTGTCTAGTGTTTATTAAATGACGTAAGTCATTTCGTTTTAGTGAAAGGTACATAATATATTTTTAACCATGGACAGGTTAAAAATTTATTGTATTCATATTATTCAAACTTATTATGAAAATGGGTGTTCTTCGTTCTATTGTTTCTAAGCAAAATTTTGTTTAGTGATAAAGTTCTTTTCACAACGGACGAATTCGTTAATAAGCAAAAATGTTGTTAAGTGTCCATTTTGGACAAATGGAATCATTGGAATCATTGGACTATTTTTCTTCGAAGATGATGCTGGAAAATCTGTCAGAATCATATTGATATGTCTGATGCCTATTTCCAGTAAAACTGTACTACTTGTCACACAATTCGAGGAAACATTCATTTTTACAATTGAAATTTCGTCAATATGTATTTTCCTGAAATACAGATATCAATTGGTCTCCGAGATCATGCAATCTAACACCATTAGATTCTTTTTGTGCAATTTTTTGAAAAGTCTAGTCTATGCTAACAAGCTAGAAACAATTCATGACCTAAAGAACAACATTCAAGTTGCAGTTCGTGAATTACTCTAGCAACATGTCGAAAAGTTATTGCAAATTTTTATTATCGAATTGATGTCTGCAGAGGCAGCATTGGTGTACATTTGAATGATATTCTGTTCTATTTATAATTCTAACGGATCATATTTTCAATAAAAAAAAAAACTTGAAAAAGTTTCAAATAGTTTATGTTTTATTAAAAAGAAACATGGAGGCATGTAAGTTGGATGACCCTATATATTTTACTCGACAATACCTATGAACTAGGAATATAAAAATGCAAGTGACTCGCATAGCTCGAAAGGTCAACCGTGAAGTTTAAACGTTAAAGGATATCTGCCTTGTCCCTTTTCGAGGTTCACTTAAAAACTCTTAAATAAGCTGAGAAAGGTCCCAGGAAGTTGGGAAATTGTCATAACAACTCTCTTGCCCTTGAGGATGAAAAATCCAGAAAGGTTTGAAAAACATCTCTCGATCCTTCACCTCGAGGGCTAAGAGTTGCCAGGCCTACATAGATAGGTTCTACATGGCGGTCGCCATAGAAGTAATAGAATTTCTTGCGAGTGTTTAGGTTGAAACGAGAGTTGTTTGAACGAAGAATACTTGAGTTAGAACGATAAAGGTACGTTAGAAAAGTGTTTGAAACTGAGTACTTCAGAATATATTGTACATGACTGCTGCGTGACCACCCAAAGGTTTGGACGTGACTGAATGTTTCTGAGGAATGCCTACGTAGAATGAGAAGAAAATAGTAACAGTGACAAAGAGAGAGAAAGGGGGAAGGGGGAGTGAGAAAGAATGAAAAATAAAAGTTTGCAAGATGTATGCGAGGTCATCATCGAAAAGCGAGTGCGAAAGATAGAGTGGAAAAGTCATTAGTGGTGCTTAGAGTGGAAATATATTATATTGTAACTAGCACTTATCCAGCCTCGATGACTGAAAAGAAAAAACTCAACACCGCACTAGTTTACTTATATCATATACACTTAAACACTAGAGCAGAAATTCCCAAAGTGTGGGTTACGAGCTGATTTCGTGTGAGTTATGTTAAATATTAAAATATTAGATTAGGAGTGTTTTACTCATTGATAATAGTGAGATAAACAGTTCAAAGTCGATTCAGTTAAAGACCACGTAAGAATTAGTATTCCTGTCCAGTTCCTCTCATTATAAGCGAGTGAAGCGCAAAAAATAATTGCTTCCGAAAGCGGATCTCCGTCCATAAATGTTTGTGAAGCCCTGAACTAGGCATACAACTTCTACAAAAGCTTGGGCAGATTAAGTCAATAAACCCTTGAGTCTTTTGCTAAGATTTCCCTTCCTTTTAATGATTAATCAACCCTGTAAACCTATGGTTCTCGCAATTTATCCTAAGATGCACGACAACATCACACCACGAATTGTGAACATCCTCGTCTTTGGGTAATGCTTCTAGCTTCCTTAGCGTCCCATCCACTTTGGTAACTGGGAGGCTAACAAGGTAAGGGTGCAGGTCATCAGAAGGACTAGGCCCAAGGGTGTTCGAACCCCGTGTCTAAATTTGCTCACGCTCATGTTAGCAGGTTCATGAAACGCGTCTATTGCTATTGAGTGAGCAGAAGCAAGGGTCTAGTCGTTCATTTGGTCATCAGAAGCGAAGATCTGCCACCGTAAATGAATTTCTTGACCCTGGCTCGAACCTGGTTGACAATGGTAAAAACCTCTTTTATAATTATTAAAACATCCTTGAAAATAATTATGCTAGTCATCCATGTTGTAAGCCCAATTCCTTTAAAAGTAGAAGCACGCCAGTGCTATTCATGAATAACGTGCGTGATATCAATTCTCGAAAGGTGATCAGTTAATTAGTATGTCGACACAGGAAAAATGATATGGTGTGGTTCTATTGGGTAATGATAGTTGTAAACATGCACGATTATTCTTTTTTTTTTTTGAAGAGGAATTAACGTGAAACACCTTGGTAGTTGAGTAATGTTTCTGAGATAGAAAGCTGGAGAGAATATTATTAGGGACATTTAACCCTGTACACTCGAAGATTTTATGCTAAAGTTGAATTTTTCTTAGTTTCATTTTAGCATAACTAAATACTTGTGTTTCACATATGGTTTTGTCGATTAAAATTCGAAAAATTAAGTAGTTTTGTTATAATTTACAGCTACTTGCGATTTTATAGCTATTTCATCGTTTCTGAACTTTATTCTTTCTGATCTTTCTTTAGAATTTGTAACATTTGTCTGCACTTTGTCTTTCTTGTGTACTGTCAAAATCAGTTTCACTTTTTACTATTCTAATCTTCCGTTTTCCCGAACTAATTAAATAAATCAAATATAATAATCAATAATATCAATAATAATTAAATATAATTCAACTCCCTTATTTATGAAATTATTAATTTGGTTTCTAAATAATTTAAAATCGAACTGATCTTCGTAGTTACTAATCGCCATTTGACTCAATCTTTATAGACATCAAAGGCAGACTAATATATGAAATAATAATTTTAATTAAACACAATGCTGTATTATGAAGAGCATATACGTAAACAATTTAAAACATAAAGAGGAAGAACATCTGTTTAGAAAAAGAGAAACGGTTATTAATCGCCGCTTAGTTATTCGAGTTGGTGTATCGAACCAAGTGATAACTGAGTATCATTTCTGGAATGCAAAGGTTTAATAATTTATTATTGCGGTAGTCTGTGAAATGAAGTGTTGCAAAGACACATTAAGAAAGTTTCAAATTGTAATTTGCTTCTTCTGAAATTTGTATATTTGTAAAAAAAAACAACATATGGTTTCAAAATGTTGTTTATTACTAAACATAGAAATAGTGGAAATATGTGTTCTAATTAATAGACAGTGAATATTGAATGGAAATTTGATAGTGAAGCGTACTATTGATATGATACTTTATTGAAAACTCTTGTGCCGATTCCGAATGTGTGTGCGAATTTGATACTGGACTGACTTGTTCATCGCTTCAAGCCCTCGAGCTAGCAAGGGGTGCAATAAATCACAAGTCAAAAACGAACCCTGCGTATATGCGTATCTTATCGGTGAATTCAAACAGCTTCTATTGAAGTAACATTATATAAATTTTGATATTTTTGGAATATAAAATAATGAACTGATAAAATATAGATTTATTGATTATTAATCATACCAAATACTGTATTATTATCAGCTGAAATGTTAAATATTGGGTCTGCATATAGAAAATAATCGAATGATCAGAATGATGGAGAAGTATCGGGGTTGAGAGCTGTTCACGCAGAGAGGGTTTGTAAAATGATAAGGGATATGGGGGTACGTACATACATGAGTTTCAAGGGGTAACTCGGGCTATGTAGTATGTACATACATAAATCAGCATACGTACGCGCATGTATACATAACCTGAGCTTTAGCATCTTAAAGTCTTTATTAGTCCAACAATTAGCAAGATAACGCATTTTTCCCCCACTTTAAAAATTCATTAGTTATTCATAGGAATCTATGCTATTATGTGAAAATAATATGAAGCTACGTATATTGAATTAAATACGAAAAACATCCAACACAACAGAAATTTTTGAGAATTCAATTGAAAAACGTGAACTTTAGTCATAAATTTATTAAACAAACAATTATATAAATGTATTAAATAAACAATTATCCTAAGAACGTTTTACTTGCATCAAAGATTCTATCTATTTTATTAATATTGGTTTTATGGAACTTTTCTTTCATAAAAATCTTACGAACCACCTTTTAACACTTTAAATTGAAATAGTTCGCTGTTAATCTGTTTGAATATACCGAATGCATGATAAAATAAAATATTTTTACATGCACAATACGCTTCTTTAGCATATGCGAGATTGAAAAGTCAAGAAAATAATCGACCCTGAATGCAGAACGTTGATGTCTTTGGAACAGGTTTCAAAGGATTTCGTGCAATTCACGGCAAAGAAAAGTTGGAAACCACTTTCACGCTGAATTGAATGGAAGGAAAATAGTCGATTATGGATATAAAATGTTGATCCCCTTGAAACTCGCTCCGCTGGATTTTCTGCTATTAAAGTAAATGTTTTTAAGTCTAAAATGTGTTGAGCACTGTTCATATAGAGTTAACGAATATGAAGACCATGAGTGTATAACAATGTATACGGTTCATACTGAAACTGGCAAAAGGTGGTAGTGCATATCTTACCAGGAGACTTTATTAAAAACCGTGGAAGTTTGACATTCTAACACTCGTAAACTGATCAAATGTTACGTATCAAACATTCACAAGATTTTCGTAAATATGCATGTTATGTACACATTGAAAATTTACTAACCGGTACGTCAGTTCTCTAATCTAAAATATATATATACCGATGTGGAGACATGTTTCACTTTCGCAGGACTGTAATACTTCGAAGTGCTGCAGGTGATGCAGAATATAGATTCAAATAAAAAATTGCCAAATGCTCTCTCTATTAATTTCAGATATTTACGAAAATATGTATTTTCTTCATAAAAGCTCATTTTATTTAGACGTCTTGCGCAAGCTCATGTTTCATTAAATAAGATACTATAAAGATATCTTTCTGTCGAATTTTACTTTTTTCTTTTCCTCATATATAACCAGAACATACATCTCCACTGGTATTTCAGCCATCCCAATCCACTCTTAGCTTCGCAAAAATGAGCAAAAAGTAGAACATCAGAAGGAAAAGAAGACGGAGAGTATTTACTTCATTTCTACTTAACCTCTCGCCTCTACTACGAATCCAGTTCCAGGAAACAGTCGCAAAACGAGGAGTCGACCGGCGCTATCTGACCGTTTAATCGTCTCTGGATAGGACGTACAGGAAATCCGGCGCGTGTCTCCTGATATCAGTTGAAGCAGCACCCACGCGCGTGCACGCTCGTTTTCCTGCAAACAGCGTTGCTTCGATATTCCTTCCTTTTCTCTCTTACTTCTATTACTCTCTTCTTCTCGCTCCCTTTCTCTGTCGGTACTATAGCGCATTCAGCTTCCAGTTTTCCCCTTTCTACCATGACAAGTGTATACTTCCACGAGGCAGAGGTAGTATATATGTACATCCGCGTATATACTTCCGCGTTTTCGTCCATCTCCAGCAGAATACACACATATTATTTATTATTGTGGTTATTAAATTCGTTTTCAACACTCGTATGCTCGTCGGTGGGATTTTTTAGACTCAAAAATCCATTCTTTTAATTCATTCTCTTCCTATATTTTCTGTAATTTCAAGGTTTCTAGTATTTCTTATAGTTTTCATGGCTGTTTATATTTCATTAGTATATTTTGAAATAGATGACCTGAGGTCGTAGATAAGACTGTTTTATTCACGCCAGTTATTCTAGATTTCAATTAATCTTACGACAACTGTAACACTTGAGTTAACAATGCAATTTGAAGTTATACTTAATCTGTGATGTGACAACCGGACAGAGGTTCGACGTAGATTCGACAGCAGTGCTGGATAAACTGTGTCCAGTATAAATACGCAGAGTTTGCATATGAATAGAATACAGTAAGACAGAAGCAGAGATAAACAAAAATATAGATGGAAAAAGTGGCAGAAAAACAAAATTGACAGAAAACAGAACCGTTCATATTTGTGCAAATCTGGTGGTTATATGAGATTTTTGAGGCTTTCACGGACAGAATTACTTAAATTACTACTCGATATTTCCGAGTTAGAACCGTGTCCAATATTACTTTGTTTCGTTAACATTATAATTAGCTTTACCAGGGTAACTTGACACAACAACGATGTTGTGTGTTGTGTGAGTATGTCTTTTTAAGTGCACCTTCTTCATGTCACGGTTCATTGGTTACCAATCAGATGATTTTGAATTGGTCGACTGAACAATTGTCTCTGTTAATATTATTTGGATACTTCTCGATTTTCTATGTTTCCCGCTATTTTATTCCTTTAACCCGGAAGCCTCGAATAGTAATTCTGGACGTTACATGTTTGCTTCATAGGCTACTGGAGGATTAAAACAAGATTCTCAAAAGTAGAAAGACAATTATCCGGGAAGATCGCACATCTATTAAAATAAAATGTAGTCGACCTTTGTATTTCATTACCGCCTCTCAAAAAAATAAATAAATAAATAAAAATGTTGTCACTATACGACAGTTCATATAAAACTATACAATTTTTGTATGAAACATTTTTACGAAATTTTAAATCCCGTAGAAATATTTCAAGTCATAAAGTTAGGTGAAACACTGTGTATATGTATGTTGTCCTCTTTCTCCTTCCCCGTCAACGATTCCATTTTCCCCGAGTTTCCGCTCGACCATGGAGCAGAATCTGAGCTAGCGAGCGAAGCCATTTCTTTTATCTGCTTATCCTTATCCACGGCTGCTTAAAACCGTCTAGCTTCGCCACTCCCTGGACCACTCCGTGGAGCTCTTTCCCTCTTTCATTCTTTTAAGTCCTTGTCCCTTTGCCTTACCGCCGGTTGTATGTTCTTCTACACCTTCAGCAATGTTCCCGCGTCGACTCGATGCGCTCCTACCACCCGTCCGCCTCTCACACCGGCTAGTTTCCATTCTCATTAGTCGAGCTTCATGCACAATGCAGTCGGCCACATTCCATCCGAGTGTCTCTCTGCTTCTTCCTTTCTCTTTCTTTCATTCCCGTCTTTTCTTTCGGTCTCTTTCCCTCGCTGTTAGTTTCGTTTCAGGCCCAGAAGCTATTTCTTTCGACAAGTTGCTCTTTCTGCTCTATCGGAGTTCTCACGGAATTCTCCTAGCACGTCGTTCCAAGCTCCTCTCCTAAAACGTTCTTCCCTTCCATTTTGCTACTTTTTAGCGACACGCAATGAGACTCTCATGGCTCAGTAGCTCGTTCCTATCCCAAAAGTTTGTTTTATTCGATTGTCATTTCTCGTTGCTTCGAACTAGACATCGATTAAATTGTAAATTCTAATCTATTTGCGTGAGGTATATTGCGAAGTGCATTAAGCCATTAATCACTTACATAGCTTTCAAACCACATTATTGTTTATTTAACACTTTGACTGTGTAGCGACCAGCGGCACAAACAAGTGAAAATGTTTGGCGCGTAAATGATCAACACGATTTAGGGCACGTACGTTGGGAAAGCTATTTTTGAGAAAGCTGTTTTTAGTTTTTTGTAACCCATTTGTTTCAAACGCTGTGTATATACAACAATAAAACAATTCAACTGGAATTTGATTAGCACCATGATAAACATTGGCGTTGATTTGTCGTAAGTGTTTCAAGAAATATATAAGAATCATGTAACGATAAAAGTTCTACGATTTTTTTAGTTAGGTTTCCTACCTCGGATTGCATTTTTATACTTCACAAATAATTTTATTAAATTAAGTTATTTTGTTTACATTGTAAATTTTTTAACTAGATTCTGTATTGTTATGTATAATTGTTTCAGATATATTGAATTTCATGGGTAGGTATCAATAATGATGGATGGTTCAGTAATATTTCCTCTGAATATTTGTTTAAAATTTAATTTCTCTGTATCACTTCAATATTATTGCTACTTATTCCTTTTTTGCTTATGATGTTTAATTAATATATGTACGAAAACAAAATCACAAATGAAAAAATTTTATTCAACGTTTCCGACCTACTTTTTCCGGTAGGATTAACTCCTTCTCGATTTTACCACCAGTAACCGAACATCTTATATAAACTATCAATAACAGCAATAATTCTATCCTCTCATCTTCACCATTGACAGCTTACAATAATTGCATGCAAGGTGATATATAAACAACAATATTCAGAATTTTCTAGTGTTATAGTATATTCCTACGTGCACGTGTCGAAATTTCTTATCTTCCCGTTTCAGTTTCACCATTTCCTTTTTTCATTTTGTCACCTTTTGCGATTGCACGCGCGATTTATCGAGTCTTCGACCTAAATAGTTAGATCTGGTGGAGGCGTAAACGGCAAACTGTTACTTTTTAACGGCCATCGTGACGTTAACGGATACTTGAAACCTCTTCATTGATTCTCGTTCTATTGATACAGCGATCCTTTCTTTTCCTTTTCCTCTCTCTCTTTCTCTCTCTCTTTCTCTGCTCCCCTCCCTTCTTCCCCGCCCCGCGATAGATTGAATATGAAAAATTGAGTTTGCTTTGTAATCGGAGCAAAAGGAATTTAAATTAAATCGAGATAGAAGCGGAAGATAATAGAAACATGAAAAAAAAGATTGGCGGGTGGAGAAAATGAAACGTGTAGAACCAAGTGAAAAGCTCAAATAAAAGAGAGAAAAGAAAAAGAAAGAAATATAGAAATAGAGAGAGGGGGAGAGAGAGAGAGAGAGAGAGAGAGAGAAGAATACTGATCGACCATCGGTTTCGTCTCGTATAGAGATTAATTACCATCGGGCAATTTGCTGGTAGCAGTGAAAGAGTTTCAGCGAACATATTCGTAGCACATTCGATAACGACGATTCATGATGAAATCTGCTACATTGAGGTAGAAAAGTTTTCTCATGAATGAAGCCAATTTATTGAATGGTTAGTTACCGCGTGCTCTTCTCTTCTAACCTTCCTTTTTTTTTCCTGTCATTTTCTTTTTTTAATTTTCTTTATCCGTTCGTTCATCCCCTCTGCGTGTCCTTCCTTCCATTCATATTTGATCATTTTTATTTTCTCAGCCTTCTTTAATATTACATCTTTCAGCTCTAGCTAGAGAGGAACTTCGTCAATTTAATATCATTTCTCTATCTCTAATAATTGTTGAAATGCTAGAGCAAATATATTTTATATATTTTTACCCATAGCCAAACACCTACACTAATTACGAAAACATACATCCATCTCCACATACACTTTTACAACCATAAGAAGATAGTATCATATAAACTAATAAGTAACAGTGAATACCATACATTCGTACACAGTCATACTTTGTCAAAATATATATAATAATAAAATAGTAAATACTTTTCGTGCATTACTTATCGAAGTTCCTGTGCACTAAATAAGTCCCATATCTCGAGTAAATTCTTTGAATGATTTGATTCAAAAAAGAGGAACATGATTGGTTTTGCGACGGTCATATTGCGATCAATAACAAAAGCAGTTGCGAAGTACTGAAACGCAAAAGTGGCTACAAAACAAGGTTACATAAGACATGTATTAATGTGAAGCTTTTTCATTACTTTTATGTTTCGTGTCCGCTTTAGAAGTAAGTTCCACATGCTATTATATACCCTGTATGCTAAAGTTTCAAAAAAATCTGCGATTATCACTGAATGATGTTCCTTTGTTAGGAAATAGCACATCTGAGGCTTATCATTCTCACAGATACTATCATAGACGGTGATGAGTAAGAGACGTTAATAAAGAAGCTGGAAAAGCGTCGGCTAAGAAGGTTAGAAGATATAGATTAATAAAATTTGCAGATGGGTACGCAAGGATGCCAGCGCCACAATTGGTTGGGGCGATGAGCTGACGAGCATTCTAGAGGGCAAAAGGAACACCTCGTGGAAGCAGTCGCACGGAGATCTACGTCGGCCGCGGAATAATCCCCAAAACCCAATTATATTTTACTGCGACTCGACTCCGACTTTCATCTCAGCTCTCTGAACCGCAGAGGAACGAAGACGAACGAGCGCCGTTTAGGCGATGAAATACGGATTAGCCGTTATAACTGGAAATTGCCACCTCCACTCTCCCTCCCTCCCGCCCCTCCCTTCCTCCTCTCTCTCTCTCTCTCTCTCGTTATCTTGCTCACACTCTTTTCTCCTCCTTCACTGGTAGCTCCTCTTCTTCCTTCCTGTTATTCCTTCTCGAACTTCCGTTTTCCCTTCTTCCTCTTCCACTGTGGGATCCTTCGTTCTCTGGGAAATCCCACTTCCGCGATAATTACATCGATAGTTGATGAGGATAATACCAACAGCGTGAGTAATGTTTAAAATCAGAAAGGATCCGCAAACAAAGTTGTGTGAGAAGTGCGGTTCGACGCAGCGAAATGAAGTTTGAAGGGGTCGGGAAGCGAGTTCCTGTTTTCTTTGATGGTGTTATTCCGTAAGCATTCGTTACCATTGTGTGTAGATGATTTTGGAGATTACGTGGATTAAAGACGATAAACTTCTGATGTAATACGTAGAAATCCTAGGCTTGATTGTGACTACATTTACTTACTCATTTATTTACTGTAGAATAATTTTAATCTAGTTTAAAGAACAGACTAGAAGACTAAATTAAAGTAGTTTAACTTGGGATCTAACCGGTAACACGTAGCGAATAATTCAAAAGTCTGAAATTAAGAAGTTTAATTCCTTTCGACTTGAAAATCTTTTTGTTGACTATGCACCTCAACATAAAGCATTAGATAAGAAAAGTTGATGTATATTAAATTAATTAAATTTTGGCAATCCTCGGTCTTATAAATTAAAACGAGTTTTAGAAATAAAATTACTTCTTGCTATTAATATCACTGTTCTTTGCTCAATCTTGATCAGAATCTGTCACGCATGTGACTCTTTAATCTAAACCAAAGGGTTAACATAACAAACATCCTGTAAAAGAAAAAGAAATCAATATTCAAAACTTTTGCAGCTTACACATCTAACTGATTCATCATCACTTTTGACGATCGGTAACTTACATATCGATCTTTTTTAAATTTTTTCCTACAAATCTAACCTAACATAATCCAATTGAATTTGGAAGGATTTCGATCATCTATGAGACGTATTGTTTTTTAACAATAGTTGTTAACGAAACTGACAGCCAACTTGAATGCAGGATAAAATACTAAAGAGAGATCACTTTCTACATCTACCATACAGATTTAGGAACATAAGCTAAATAATATCATAATGAGGCACCACTGTGTGTATTTACATTTATGCTAACTTAAGTCTTTACAGTCTGTGTTGAATATTACTGTATGATAGATTGCACTTACGCAGGTTACAAAAAAAATTGTTGCTAACGAATATGTGTTTAATAGAAGAATTTATTAATTTAATTTATAATAACTTGATGTTCTTTTCCTTCCGAACTTATGAATCATCGAATACAAAAATATTTCAGCTAGTATTTAAAAATTTGAAAGTGAGTACCTTCGTTATGTACACAAAATATTTTTACCACTTTGATACCTTCCACGAATAAAAAAAATTTTAATCAACATCCTGTAAAGCTAATAAAAGGAACAATATAGTTCCTATTCTCTTTATGTTACGATTAAATGAGCGATACGCTCACAGCGTAACAGCTGGTAATGAATTCCAGCAATAGATAACGTTTAATATAAAAATTATAAAATACATACTTTCACGAATTTTATCGTTTGCAGCAGGAATATTCACGTCTTCTGTTAGAATCTCTTGTAAGCCTTGAAGATCTTCGACAGAATAGAAAAATATTAGCTTAGAGTCTCGATGTGGGTCAGAGATTCCTTAGGCAGTGTATTCAAGGCATACCGTGCTCTATTCCACGATCGCCTTATCCCAGCTCAATTATTAAAAAATTCCCTCTTTTCCTTCTATGGTTCAATATCATGGAAATTACTTGTCTTGCTATCCAAAGCTTCGAATCTCAATATCAAAGACATGATTTCTTTATTGAAACGTGACAAAGAAGTTCGGGCGCACAGGGACACCGGCCAATTAAATTCAGCATAGATTTCATTAAGTTAAAATAAATAGCCTTCCGGTGAATGCATGAATAGCTAGCCGGAAGATCCGAGCTTGCAGACTTTTCCCTGGTATAAACAATTTCAGTTACAATTTTTGTGGTTTTCATAGCGTGACAAAGGCAGGCCATGTTTTATTCAACCACTTTGATTACACTTTTCTACATCGATTGTGGTCAAAACGACAGCATATTTTAATATCTGGTCTCTGATAGTTTACCAATATCTTGTGAACAAAGGTATACATGTTTAAGTACACTTGAGAAGAAATTTTAAATGATCTCATGATGTGATTTGAGTATTTTCGAAAATTGGTAAAGCTGTAATACGAAAACTGAATTTTATCCTGTTACTGTTACATCCTACAGGGTGGTCTAAAATTAAAAGATTAAACCTGCATATTCTACAAGTAGAAATTAGAAAGAGAATTATATCAATATAGACCTGTAAAATAGTTATTTCGACAATGTTATCAAACATATTTTCAAACAACGGTAGCACAATTTCATGGTTTTACTTTTAAAAAACCTATTTTACAATGTGTAAAATAGAAACAAGTAATAAAACAAACTGTCAATGAAAGAAAAACAAAGAGAAAACGATTCACTTTATTCAAAATCACGTATAAATACAATTAGTTCAGGAAATTTCCTATAAAAACAATTATTTCATTATAATAAATAGTTCTAAGTACACACGAACCATTAGAACTGCAGAAAAACATAGATTTTCGTCCTATCATTAAAATGATCTGAAATTTCTCTACACCGAGTACAATTCTCAATTGCTCCAACCATCTGGCCATCTATCAACAATTTATTCCTGTCAACAACAACGATTTCAATGGAATTCGTTTGTAGCAAAAAATCTAACCCAGTGACACAAAATGAGAGAAGGGAATGGAAACGTCGAAAAAAACGGCTGGCCATCGCGTGCTCCCATTGTTGCAGTGGGGCCTGGGGCTTCAGCGATCAGCTGGACCGTTTCCGGGGCACATCGAGTTCGCTAGGTCGAGCAGTGGAATTCCGCGGTGATATCCGCGGATCGACACGAGATTCTCAGTGAAAAATCCGTTAAAAAGTTATACCGACGTTGCACGCGGCGGGCAACGCAGTATTACAACAAGGGTTACTCGTATTGATCGTGAAGGGGCGCCGCGCGCAACGTTCAGTTCTCGGGCATCTCCGACGATCTTCGTGAAATAACCTCACCCTAGCCCTTAATGTCTGTATCTTCTGCAACCTTGCACCATGGCGCTCGCTCAGCCTGGATTCTTCCCAAAAATTCCCATGGAGTTCTAGGGTGCTCTTCAGAACAATCTCAAGGAGTTCTAGGGAGCTTCTAGACAATTCTCATAGAGTTCTAGAGAGTTTTCAGGGAATTCCATAGGAGTTCCTTCGAAATTCCCAGTAAATCCTGAGAAACTCCAAAGAAATTCCCACAAAGTACTGAAATGCTCTTCGGGAATACCTAGAGAGTTCCCAGATAATACCTGAAAAGTTCTAAGCAATTCCTAGGAAATTCCTAGCATCATAAGGAATTCTCAGCAAGCTCTAGAAAACTCATTGTGAATTCTCAAGGAATGTCTAGGAATCTTTCAACAAGTTCTACGGGGCTGTTAAAAAATGTCTAGGGAGTTCTAGTAAATTTATCAGGATTTCCGAGACTTTTTCGGGAATACCCAGAGAGTTTCCAGATATCACTTGAAAAGTTCTAAGGAGTTCCTAGGAAATCCTCAGCAAGCTCTAGAGAACTCATCGGGAATTCCTAAGGAGTTTTTAGAAAATTTTCAGCAACTTCTAGGGAACTTCTACAAGATTCTCAGATAACATCGAGAATTCCTACAAAATTTCAAGGAAATTCCCAGCTAATTATAGAAAATTTCCAGGAAATCTCTTTAATAACTGGTCACACCTACCCATTTTTGAACCGATAAAATTTGTGTTACTCTGTATTTCCTTATAAACTCCACAAAAACTGTGCGTAAATGTGTAATGAAACTTGTGTCGCGACTTTCATAAATAATTTTACATTCTCTAACAAGCGAATATACATTACAAAAGCTTTCCGCGAAATTGACCTTGACTTCGAAATTCAAGGTACATTTTTCTTTTTTATCGTATAGTATTCTATACAAAAGTGAGATTAAAACTCTTAAAATAACCACCTATTCCAAGGTAATAGATTCGTCAAAAATTGATGTAGAATTTTCATCGCCAGTTAGACGAATTCTGTTTAGAATAGCTTCACATTTCAAACTCAAAATACTTACTGTGTATCAGTTGACAAGAATTCAATTATTTCAAACCACTTCTATTCTCCTACAGAGCACACATTATTCATTGTCTCAGGGCAGCTGATAAAGGAGAAAATCTTTGGACGTCTTTTACGAGAAAAACGTGTAAACCTCTACTTCGACCTTCATGAAAAATCTTAGCTGGATCAATCGTGTGGTTCGATTGAAAAGGTTTCCCTTAAAGGAACCCGATTCAAGGTATGTGTCTCGTGCAATGAAGCCAACCTGTTATCCTGATAGAATCAATTCGTGGTAATGGTGCCACGGGGGTGTGAAACTTTCGTGGTAAGTGGACACACTTTTTTTTCCCGTCTCTTCGCTGTTTCGTTCTTGTTCTCCACGCGCATCCATGAGCGTTCCCTTCACATTTTAAAATCGAGTAGTCAGTCGAGGGCGTCGCCAAGCATTAATTTCGGAAATTTCAATCAGGACAATAGGGGAAGGAGATAACGAAAATATGAGAAGGAAACAGCGTACGCGGCGTTGAGAACGAGCCTGGTTCTCTCGAGTTCGACGAGAACTTAACGAGCGCCGCTGCCTACCAAAGTATAACGAGTACCTCTTCTCTCACTTTCTTTCTCTCTATCTTTCTCCCTGTCTCTTGACAAAAGCAGCACGGGGAATAAGGGACACCGCTCAAATTGGATTTTAATTTGAATTAATCTCCCTTTATAGACGGCAGCGTGGAAGCAAAAGCTTGAAAGGGGAGAGATTATGGCAGTTACATCACGGATACATTGATTACCGTTTTTGTTTCCATGCTCGGACTCCTGCTCTGTGTGATCAGACCTTTCAATTTTATATTTATTTCATTATACTGTATAGATAAGAAGTTCTTCATTATATGATGAATACCGTTCCTAGCGAATGTTGTACGTTCCATAATTCTGGCGGGAGTTAAACAATTTAATATTAATAAATTAATAATTTACTCTTAGCAAAGTAGTTGGAATGAATTGTAATATAAGAAGCTTTTTGTTGGTGATACATGGTATTTGAATCCTTAACCCTCTATAACTCGATTTGTCTTTGTTCGCGAGAAGAAAAATTACGATTGATTATAGCTTTACATTTTAATAAGAGAAGAAACAATTAATAATCATTATAAGGAAATAGAGTACTATTATATTAATGTAACAGTAAACAAATAAAATAAGAGTTATCGGAAGCTATTGGATGTATAAATTAATTCGTTGCCTTTTTTCATAAAGTTTAGACTTTATCGACTAAAAGCCAATATCTTTTTCTCAGAGAAGTAATTCCGCAATCTAATAAATGGAAAAGGGTGATCTAAAACAATTTAGTTTGATTCTTTGTAAATAAACATTGAAGTTCGTGAAGAAGACAGTAAATTAATTTACACACCTAATAGGTACACCGTACGTAAATAACTTCCAATTCACATGCTGTCGTAGAATGCTAAGCTTTCCAACATTCTAATTACTATTTTCCAACCTTTCATTTAGTATGCATTATTTACTTTGAAATTTCGAATTTTTCTTTTGTTTCATGATTTTACTCTCTCAGTTTCCCCTTTCCTCGTTTCAGTTTTATTTCATGCTTTTTTAAAAACAAAATTTCACAGTAAAGTCTCATTCGTTTCATTCAGTTTCAATAATAACATTTCTGTGATATAAGCAGATGTTTTTCAAGCCACATACAATGTAACAAATGAGATACTGTTTACAGAAAATACACAAATTTATATTTTATATATTTCATGTTTAATTGAATTAAAATATTAGTCTAGATACAAGTAAATCAGTATAAATCTTCGTATATCATTCTAGAAAAAAGTATCGAAATAAAGTAATATTGTCATAAATGTAGAACAAATGACCTATTCTTTGCGAACATAGAAAGAGTATATCGGTAACAGAATCTTTCAGTTCTCTCTGACGATGTGACATTTTTCGAAATAATCGAAAAGGTTGTCATTTCGAAGTGAAAAAAATTCGGAAATTCGTCATCGCCGCTTTTGTCATCGTAAATCGGGAGAATGCATTTTTGCGCGTTTAAAAAAGTACAAGGACGGCAAATTTTCTAAATTCGACGGCATAATGCGCGCAACTATGTTCCAGTGTAGAGAGCATCGTCCTGGAAAATGAGGGAGGAACGTGCACACAGCCAGGCCGGACAGTAACAAGTTTCGACGAGAATAGGAGATAAGTAACTTCCTCTCATTCCGTAGAAAAGTGGGCCCATTTTCTATTTTTACGCTGTCCTTTTTTTCATTCGTTTCCTCCCACAGATGAAGGAAAAAAAAATTGCAGGCGAACGACGCGAGGAGGATCCTCTCGACCCGAATTTTCGGTATTTCCCAGCCGGAAGTGCGGTACTTCCGCTGTCAGGCGCAATATTTTCGCAGATTATCCGCAAATAGAAGAACCTAGGGATCCACATCAACTAATATTTCGCATTATCCCTTATTAATCAATGCAATTATTTCAAATTTAGGAGAAACTTCAATTGTATTATGCAAAATATGTTTCTGGATCAGTTTTTTGAAGATGTCGATGACTCAACCTACTATAAAACAATCATTCAGTGTTTTAGTATGTTTATAGATATCAAAGTTTGAAATTTTTATCAAATGAGGAAACAGTATTTTTTTTAATATAGTTCGAAATTGTTTTTTTTAATATAGTTCGATTGTTACAAATTTCGCTGAGGCAAATTTTAGTACGTAATGTGCTTGGCAAAAGATAGACATTCTTTGTAAAATGGTTTCTAAAATTTAAAAAATTGAAAGATTTTACATTCGTGCATATTTGAAATTTGGTTTGTTATTAAGTTAAAACTGAAGTGTGCAAAGGATAAAATTAAGATGCAATATTCTCTGTCAACAGAACATTAGGAGTAGATTTTCAAAACACCTATAAGCGTCAACAACAATGAAAAGGTTATGTAATGCACACGTGGAGTTCTAATAGACCCCTGTTAAGCTCGCTTTCTAATATAACCAATTATCGAGCTTGGTTGGTCTTTACACGTAATGTGCACACTAAAAGTTTTCAAAGAACTACCCAAGTATTTGGAACTAGAATTCAGAAGTGTTTTTAACTCTTTTTTACTATCCCTTTCAACCTGCTGCCCTTAAATATCCTCTGGAGCTTTTCAGACTTAAATATCTTCTGGAGCGTTTCTTATCGTATTTTATGTAAACGTCTGTAACTTATTTGGACGATATGTTTATAGAGACTTCTCCCTATGACTTTCAAGAAGTACCTTTTTGTTAGTCTGAAATGTGCATTCGAAGCATTTAGAACGATATTTTCTATTAAAAATAAAAAAAGTTGAAGTATGAGTGTCAACGAAATTTATTTTCAATACCATCAACGTTCAATCTTGTTAGTTTTAATTAGGCTAGTTCTGAACACGTTGTTAATAGTCAGCATTTCGGTTTTCCTTGACCTTTTTTTCACCGTGACACCGAATTTTCGTGTATTTACTACTACCAATTTATACTCATATTACTACATCTTAATACAAAATCCTCATTACATTTACCTTATTGTAGCATTTTCTCTAGAAGTAAAGATATAAAAACGATATCTTTTTGCGACAAGTGTTACGCAAAAATGTATTTGAAATAAATGAAAAATATTTATGGAATAGACAGATAACTGTTCTGATGACTAATTTATAAGTTGTTCGCTTGTTAATATTTTTTATTATGCGGTATAAAATATCATTAATATTTGTTCATAAAATACACAGATTTTTAAATAACCTGCATCATAAGCACCTCATGTGGATATTTATATTTCAGAAGTTTACGTGAACAGAATAACGTATACAGATGTTTACCACGAAAATGTATTTCTCATACACATTCATTTATACATAACATTCCTTCAACCGATTACATATCTTGTTAACATGCTATTTTATTATACGTAGAAATGGCGAAAGAAAAATGTCATTATCACAGATAAGTTCATTACATGTGTTTATATACGTTCAAACTCCTAAATACACATTTAATGAAAATATTCGCACTAGCGTGGCTCAATACATGGTACAATTTAAACAAATCTTCCTTACGGTTTACAATAATGTCCAAACGTTTCCATTTTCGTTTATTAATACGAGTCACGTTACAGAGGTCATAACAAATTCAAGTTTACATGAAACCAACGAAAATTATCTCTCGATATGAAACTCCGAGAAAGGGGAAACAGAGGAAACACAGGGAAATAAAATCTTTCTGACCCTCACTTTTAAAGTTCCATCGTAAACATTAAAATTACACAGAACATCGTATAACAATATACACCCGGAACGTTTCTACTGCCGTTATTTACCAATACTTTACATTATGATCCTTTATCGTGCAATCCTGCACGGAGCTGCTTAATAAACACGCTTCTTTCTCGGATTAAATTTTAATCGGCGAACGAATTACGGTCGCGATACGGTATTAATAATTTCTCGTTTTCCAAAATCATCTGCGAGCTAGTGATTCAATTTCACAGTTCCGTTACCGGGTATATCGATCCCCTGTGGTCCACGCAACGCAACAATTACAAACTCGCCTCTTTTCTCTTGCTTTCTAGAATGCGCACGCTCGCGATTCACGTTGATTTATAGCTTTTAAGAGGATTGCATAAATATAACAAAATCACGGTTAAATTTGGCGGCAACGTTTTATCAGCTTCGCATAATTGTCCGTGAATGATACAAGCGGAATGCTGCTATAATCACGCGGCGTCTCCCGTATCGAGCTGTGTGTACACGTTGCTAAATTTTAACGGCTGCATCTGCCGATCCCGTTTATACAATTATCGTCCCACGTTTCCATTCTACTCACCGTTCTGATTTATTTTCGCGCATACTTTCCGCTGTCCAAAGCGTATAGTCGAATAAGCATGGTAAAAGTGCCCGCCAACTACATTGATCTAAGTACATATTATTCGATAGACCTCTTGAAGAAAACATTTTGGAAGGAATTTTTTAAAAATCAATTTTGCAGTCAAAAGTTTTGAAAAAATTCACAAAAATATATGCTACTAAGTAATATATCACTGATTAGTTTTATAATTTTCCATCAAACAGAATAGAAGATATAGAGCTTAAACTATAAATTATACTTAGCCATGTAACTACTCTAATAGTTGGGGTAGCGCCTTAATACTTCGCAGAAAAGGGTTCTATAACTTCCGTGATTCTGGATATTTTGCTCGTTCGAAATAAAAAAATGATCCTTAATTATAACGAGTTTGGCTATAGCAAGTAGCAGAATGAAAGAAAATGTTTGATAGTTCAAGAAATGGTGGCACGCTGAAGTTTGATTATCGATTTTTATGTGTTATTTGCACATTTATCAGATCAAAAATATAAAACAGAAGGAAGATTTTGAATTAATTCTAGTAGTGATAATCACATGTCTAGTAAAGGTATAGACAAAATTTTAAACCAATCAGGTTGTTTGAAAAACTGTTTAGGAACAAAGGATACATTTATATTTATGACCTGACGTTTTCTTCTATTAATGAAATGCCAATTTTACGTAACTGATCCTGAAAACTCTTATACAATTATCGCTTATCGGTTGTTTAAAAGAATGCTCTGAAAGTGTCTATTTCTTGAGTCTTCAGAGTAAAGTTTAGACACAGCAACCCCTTAATAAATCGAAGGAACTTTTACCTTTAAATGCATCAACCATCTTCTCATTCCTTTCCCAGAATTTTCAGACGACACGTAACGAAGCGAGTTCCAAAGAGATCGACACATCATACAAACAACTCGCGGTTGGAACGGCGATATGTAATCAAAAGTGGAAACGCATATAGGTGAAGGCGGTAGTGGTAGGGAAAAGTAAAGATCGAAAAGGAACTGTGGTAGCAGAGGGAAAAAAGCAAACAATTTATGTTAATTAACGGTAGCCTTTGCTCGTCGCCTTGTACCCGTCAGATGAAAACGATATGTTGCTTTGCTTCGCTTAAAAGTCGCTCAACGTTTTTCGTTACGTATTTCAAAAACATGGTGCGCGGCCTTTGATCATTTTTAAGGTACGGTTCCTATTATAGAGCATTTTGTAGGGATAACGAGTTCAAAAAAATAAAAAAAAGAAGAAAGAAAAGGAAACAGAAGGAAAAACTAGAAAGAATCAAAGCAAAGACTAAGAGGAAAGTAATAAATTAACGCATTGTGGGGAAACCTTTTCATTGAAATTTCTATTTCGTCGCAATAATTAACAGGTCACGAATAACGATTTCCCTTTCGAGTAAATGAGACATATTTCAGAATCGTTGTGAGAGTGTGCCGGCAAGCGTTTCCTTTCTTGAATTCTCCCGTTTCATTAGTTTTTATCTTTCGTTCGAACGAAATGGATACGGGAGTGTCTTTGAAATCGCACAACTCGTTCGATGGTAATATCGAGCAGTGGACAATAGGAGCCTTTTTCCTCCGCGTCTTTGTTTCTAACGAAAAGGAAAGAATCCGTAGAAATACAGACTACGCTCGTCGGTACTATCGAGGCCTGACAAAAACTGGGTCCGTCATCAGGAACCTTGGTAATAAGATAAGGTTTTGTGCCCATTCGTTCGTTAGGGGTGATAGGGATGAACGACGGAAGTCATCCACGAGATTGCCCAGAATAGAATGGTAAAGTGTAACGACAATGAGAGTTATCGACGAACATAAAAACTTGAACGATAAGGACAGATTCTATGAATGAAGATATATATATATATATATATATATATATATATATATATATATATATATATATATATATATATTCTCGAACGCTAATCGTACAAAGTACGTATTATCGCTTTATTCTTTAGACTGTTTCTACGAATTTTTCACTTAAAAGGAAGATAAGGAATTATTGAGGTTTAGAAGATAATGGAATTCTTGGTGTTCTAATATCGCTAAAATGATTCACGGAATTTTTTGGATATGGTAATAACGATAATATCAATGATAGTAGAACGTCTGTTATATAAATCATGTTGAGAAGAAAATTCATCGTTTAATAGTTCAGTATATCTTGAAGGCGCTCATGCATATCTGCGATATGTTTCACATATTGAAATACACGAAAGAAATAGTAATAAATGATGATAAAATATATGTGAAATATACTCTAATTAATTCCTGGTAGTATTTATTTTTTTCGACTCCACCTCTCTATTTTGAATATACTATTAAAGTGTTAAGAGTAATCTTCCAATAAACAAAAGCTATACGTAACAAACGTGTAACCATATTAAATATATTGTTATTGTAATACATAACTAAATATAAATAAAAAAATTTGTAAAATTATACTACAGTTATGCGTTGCATAACGACATTTCGATCGTTATTGACCACCTTTTTCTTTTCTATGGTGCACTCCGCTTATAAAGGATTTTATAACGCTAAAAAGGAAGCAAACCAAGTGGTTTGAAAACCATTATGGATATATTCAATGCAAAGGGTAACACTTCCTAAAAATTTCTTTAACAAGAAATGAAAGCTTCATGCAAATTGTTGACCCTGAAAACCATCCACCTGGACAAACTGTGGAATGTAATGACATCTATAATCCTGATCCCATGTGGGCCTAGATGTATATGTTTGTAACTTAGTTTTCAGTACACAAGTTTAAAAAATAAAAACAATTTTTGCTTTTATCCCTTTATATCTTATTTGTACTGTACTTTTTGTATGTTCAGATGTGTTTATCTACATAAGTAATGACCATTGTGCTATACGCGTAAATTGTGTTATACATATGTATTAGCGTAAATTTATTCTATGAAGTTTGTACAACGACGGAATCGCTTAACCCTTTTAGTATCCAACAACGATATATTGTTCGTTTTATACTAGAGGCATGAATTGTAGGAATTAACAAATGAATATGAAAGTTAATGAAATTATTCTACCATTATTTCTACTAAATAATAATATTTTTGAATACTTTTTTTCATATATCACTTTTTACATCACATTTAACCTTTTGATTACTGTTGGCGCCTATAGGCGTTTTGAAAATTTAGCTCATACTCTTCTGTTACTGCATTTTCTTGGGAATTTTATTTATTGCACACTTCCATTTTAATTTAACGAAATAAATTACACATTTTTACAAATTTGAAAATTATTAATTTTTAAATTTTCGAAGATAATTTGACAAATTTTACGACTGAACATGGAACGTCTACTTTCCTATTGAAATTTGCCATAGTGAAAGGTTTAAGTGGAACTATGAAATCGATTTTGAACAAATTTTCAATAAATATCAAAATACTTAAATAATAATCATTAATTAATTTTCACTTTACTTCTGAACATATTTCTTCTTAAATTTCATAATTATTTAAAACTAAATTTCTTTTCTCATACCTTATCAAACTACATTCTTTCACTTTGGTTCGGCACTAAAAGGATTAACGTCACATTTCTCAGAACGTATTTCCACCGTTAAGCGAATTCAGTTAATATAAAAATAAATCGTGAATTTTTCGAAGTGAATTTACAATAAAAACAGAATGCAAGATATCATAATTTCGAAAGATATAGATACAAGTGAAATTTCCAATCCTTATAACATTTTCATTTGAAACTCTTGAAACGTCCCCAAGGAGTACATAATACTACAACAAAACGTTCCAAACAAAACACCCATGCAAACTCATCGAGACCGCAGAAGTCTCGATCAAACCCATTTCCCATCGAATCAATTCTCGTTCTCGAACTTCTCTTCAACAATACACAGATCCACACCTGGCCGGACTAATCCACGTACTAACGACTTCCAAGTTCTACCATCTACCACGTCATTGAACCAACATCTTTGTGTACCATTAATCGAAAATCGAACGAAACTTAGTAATCGTCATTGCGAAAGCCATGCAACGATTTCGACCTACACCATGCGAATTCCTTCAACGAATTCTCGTTCTGTGCAGGTTGCCTCAACCATCGCTTACTTATCGCGGACTCCACGCTTCCGCTCCCGTTTAATATTATCACACACGCACTCACGTCTTTTTTTACAATGACGCACGTACACGCATTAAAAACAATTATTGTTGAAAAACAATAAGAAGGTGATATGAAAATAGAAGCATTAGGATAATATATTATCCTTGACATAGTCAACACATTTGTTATTTTTGAGGATACGAATATTTTATTTCGTAGCATGTTGTTAACTTTACAATTACGAGTAACAGTAAACGCTTAAATGATTTTTAAGTGCTTAATTAATTTGATTCTTTGGATCAAGAACTGATAACAATAGGACGAGCTGGACATACCAAATTTTTAAATTACCTTCAATTAGCACATTTACTGATGACAGAGCGTGAATACCAAGACCATGACTGCGAACTTCTTAATTTTTCTTTGGACAAGGTAGATATTTCACTTTTTTACTTAAAGGTTTGGACACTTAAGGTAAAGATTCCTATTTTGTATAAACTTTTACATGAATACACGGGCATTTCACGAACATTATTTTCTAACACGGACTAAACACGATGAGTTTTAGTCTGCTGGATGAGTTTCGTAACATGACGACTTCAAATATCTGTACGAAAAAATGTTTCAGATAAAAGATGCGTGGTTTTCTGAAAGACAAGTAGTATTCTTCTAATCGGTTTCAAACTCAAGATACTCCTGTATCAAGACCCGGATACAGGATCACGAGGGTTAAGAGTGTGATTAAATGTACAATAGAATCAACATTTAATCAAACATCGTGTCATTGTTGACAATTTTGAAGACAGACGAGACATACTAGATGTTTGATCGAATCATGACGCGCTTTATTTCATGGCGTAAGGACTGTTTTATTTTGATGGTGGTTGGTGTTAGTGTCGGATGATGTTTGATCGCAATACTTTTAACACATATGTTTAACTGAGTATTACAAAAACTCGTTGATAAGCGATGATGTGATTTTTGGTGTGTTCTTGATTTCTGTTCAATCTCTCGACTATCTCTGGTCCATCTCTCTTTAGAGTGTTTGTGTTCGCTGTTTTATTAATTTGGTGTGTGTTGCGATTGGGGGTTTAAATATATAGAAGGTGGTGAAGATATATGGCGATTGGTTTTATCGATATTTCAGGTGTGTACTGAAGCAGGAAAATTGTTGTTGCATTTGTTATATTGTTGTTTTGAAAATACTGATGTAGAAAGTTTATTTAGGGGCCTAGCGCATGTAGTGTCTAAATGTGAGGATCTTCGAGTTTCTAATGGTAATAAGACAATTTAGTAGCTGTGTTGGCTAAGATCTTTCCGTAGAAAAGATTATTTTCATAAATGAAGATTGATGTATTGTTCGGCTCGTCGGTACGACGGAACACTGAATAATATAGGGTCTTCCAATAAGAGCAATAGATCTTTCAATTATCACGGCTACCATACTTGTTCAATCGTCAGAGTTATGTGATATTTGTACGCAGTAATGCTTGGCATATCATGAGTGGACACTCAGTTGCTCAGTTGAAATTATTCAAATTTATTATTAAAGTTCTTCTTCAATTCAAGAAACATTTCATACAGTTCATTCAATTCTTTTTTTTTACACTGTTTGGTGTGGTTTTTCTACCGGTGGAGTTACTGCCCTTTATTTTTTTTTTTAAATGAAGAAGGTGTGACTGTAACTGTTACTAGTGAGCGTCACCGTTTCATGATTTCATCTTTCCTTTGGCGTGAATTGGATGAATTCGATTAGTCTGAAATGTGGTTTCAATAAGATGATACCACATGCCACACTTCCGTTGTAACTATTACTTTATGGAGATTGAAGATCAACGATAGGATTATATAAAGAAGTGCGGCTGTCTTATGGCTACCAACACCTTGCGACGTAATAAATATAAAGCCATTAGATTTTTCTAGTGGGGCCACGTCAAGCCTCTTGTTTATTTCAATAACCTACAAATTATTAATGACCTCAAAATAAATATTATTCGTGTTATCGGTGAGATACGATCTAATTTATCTGCCAAAGTAATCGAAAATTAAATTTGTCGTATTCACTGCACCAAACGCAATGATGGTGGTCATTTATATAATATTGTATTTTATATATAATTTCATCGAATGTACTTTCAAATAAAGTAGTGAATACTAGATTATCTTCCACACTTCTCGTTTCATTTCAATTCAAAGTTCTATCGTTTTTATTGGAAAACCCTATATATTCTAATCCACATATGCTACGTCAATGGTAGCGAATGTGTTAAAGAGGCTATGGATCTGAAGATCACGAAACCATCTTTTTCTGAAGGACTTAGAAAAATTTCCCCTCACCTACAGAAGAAAGGAGGAAGGCTCGAAACGGCTGTAATCCTCACAGAGGATGGAAATCCTTCGCGGCAATCCTCCTGTCTTATCTGGTCACGCCTGCACCTTCCGTGATGCAAATCTTCTCGCGGATCGTGCAACGAGGGTTGGCACCCCTACAGCGCGAGGATTTTAAATTGATGGGACCACCTATCCCTATCGCTATCTTACTTCCATATCTACGCGTCTCCCGACCGCTGGTTGAATTGCTTGATGGATGTTCTCGCGACGAGTGTGACAACCACCTTCTTCGTAACGGCAAACACGCTATTACTGGCGACGATACTGCATAGAAATCCGGTAAGTTTATCGATTCGCAAAAGATGCGTGTGCCCCGCGAGATCTAGCTGTTAACGATCGCCGTGCGAACATCGTCAAATGATATTCTACAAGGTGTCTGTGAACTGGGTGGTATAAGAAAGGTGGATCTTTACGAAAAAACAAGTTGAAAATGTGGCGTAACGTTTCTTTATATGAAGCTTCATACCTGGATGAATCGATGAAGATTTATGGAGTACACGTGCAATTACACATTTCTGTGAATGTTTCTCAAGAGTATTCCCTGTTTTCAAATACTCAAATGGAAGAATCATTATCTTCTTGAGGTGCACTTTTCTTGTACTCACTCTGTTGTTTGTAAGTGCTAGGACACCCATTACATTCGTAAAGAAACTGTTATATGATTTAATCTTTAATTGTAGATGTATAGTCTCTCAGACTACTTTGATAATTTTATTTTTTAATATTTTGTACTCGAAAGCTTTGTTCATAACTCATATTATCTGCTACTCGAAACAATTTCAGTAGAAGGAACATATTTACATATAGGTAAAAAATGTGCATTTTTTCTTTTCATCGTGTTATGATTTTTCTGTCAACACAAAATTCCTTGCGTTAAAATAATGACTCCGTAGTGGAGTCCTCAAGTCTGAGAACAAAAAAATCTTAAATGGCTGTACTCTAGAGCTCTCGTGTGCAAAGGATTAAAGTACTGTGTTGTAGAAATAAATCTAATATAACTATTTCATTGAACAATCTTTATTTAAGGTATTTTACTATATTTTATAAGAACAGTAAATTTACGATAGTACATAAAATATCATAAAATATTTTTTAATGGAAATATTTCATCATTTTGTAGTTAAAGGGTTAGGCTGTATTCTTTCAATTGAGATTTAATAACACCTATCAAAAGAAACGTCTCTAGACCTGGCAAAAAGGTTTTCATTAAAAATTTTCCATAAAAAGATTCGCACCTCAGAACTATAAAATATTATTATGTATTCCTAAAGCAGATAAAAGAATATGGCTAATTTATAACTTTATCTTTACCTGATTTATTATTTTACCCAACTTACTACGTGCTTTGTATCGACTGATTCGGGCGTAAATGCATCGCTAATACGAGTTCGGATTTGGCTATCGCGCGGTAAAAAAAAAAAAAAAAAATGGAAAATAATAAACAAATCGTTAACGATTTGCCATTTGATTAATCACTGCCAACAAAAAGCCGATTAATAAACTCGCGGTCAATAAATGTTAGCAGCTAAAGGCCGATTATTAAGCTTGCAGTAGGTAAAGTGTTAATTTGAAGTAAATAATAAAATAACACAAACATTCATTTATTAGCTAAAAGGAAAGATAGAAGAAAAAAAATGTCTATTTGGTCGGTAGAAGTTCTGATTAGAGTAACTAATTAACTTAAGATAAATTTAGGAAGAACTAGCATTTTATTAATATTTTATTGTATTTCCATTTATACGTATAACTGTTATATACGAATATAACAATTATTCCATTTTGTTAAAAGTTACTATAAATTCCTGCAATTATATCAACACGATGTTAATAATTTTAAACAGAAATATCCGAAACTCGTTAGTTTTACGGGCATTATATTTCTAGTATTAAAGATAAACGAAACTGACTGTTATTTCGTTATTATTTACTTTAAACTAACAAGGAAAGTCCGCGAACGGTCCGGCTTCGATTTTGATGAAACTTTTTACACTTATAAAGCAGCCAAAAATAATCGACACCTATTTTTTTTAGCTGCGGTAACTCGAGTTTAAGGGGTGAAACCACTCCTTGAAATTTTGGCTCGAAACGGCTATCTCGAAAACGGAAAGACATAAGAAAAAATTGTTAATGGGCGAGGTTAATGGTTTCTTATATACAATAACATGGTGTTAAAAAATTTAACAAAATACAGTTTGTTTATAACAAAAAAAATTTATTAACTTAATTTTTCATTTTATTGAAATTTTCATAATGACAAAAAATAACGAGCATTTTATTCCAAATCCATTAGTATATAACATTTTAAAATTGCCTCTTACAGTTTTGCAGATTTTGATGATTTACATCTTGCGCGCACATCCACTATGGTAGTAGCCGTACTATATTATATGTATGTAATATAAAATATACAGCTGCGGACAAAAGTTTCCGATTGATAGCGTTCTTCGTGTTTAATTCAATTCTGTATATATATTTTTGGAGTTATGAAAAAAGAGGAATTATATACAATACATACAACAAAGAATTTGACGATCTAGAAGAATATGCAGTAAAGTATATTTCTAGAAAATATGTTATGTTTTAACTTGTACACATTTAAGCAAACTATAGTACGACAAAAGTTACCAAACTATTCGAATACGCGATCTGTATTTTCGAAATGTTAATACAAAATGTTTATAAATTATTATACCTTTCTTCTACTTCATCGCGTTTATACCGTTAATATCTGATCGTATAACGCGTGCGAACGCCGACGGAAATCCGGACAATCAGAGGGAAACGCGTACGAAGAAAGGGACAAGATAAAATGAAATCGTTTCTCAAAAGGTTTCTCTCCGCTATCGGTTTCGTCTCGTATCTTTCGAGCGTGGCGTGTCATACTGCGCGGACATCTCTATTCCTCCCCAACTTCCTGTTGGCGGAGGGAAGAACGGACGCCGGCTGAGAAAATTCTGCCGCGGATAAAGAACGAAAATTGATGCCGGAATATTGGAAACCGGCTTCGGGGTTTTGACTCGCTGAAATATTCATTGAGCTAAAGGCCGCGTTAGCATTTCGTCGCGTTCCCGCCTCTTCTTTTCCTTTTCATGACCATTCGAATCTAGCTGTTCGTTGCGTACACTCTCGCGACGCCCGTTTTCTCAACCACCCTTTCAGATTCTTTAGTAAAATAGAAAGGCTATCGCTAGTATCGGTTATCCGTGTATTGAAATCAATTTAATTGAATTTAAAGAATATATTCTCGTTCTTTTGCAAATAATAACGTTTCTATTATAATACGCGAATATACGTAGCATTTTTACGAAAGAAAAGAAAATATGAAAATTGTTACTTCGACGAGTTATCTGAGAAAAAAAGAAAATATAATTATTGGTTATGTTTATGGTGTTCTGTACAGCTTTTCGACGCAATGGTACTGGGTATTATTACAACTTACTGTATTGAAGAATGTATGCATTGTACAGTGAAAATAATGTGAATAATAAAATATGCCAGTTTTGGTTTGCCAAATTTTATGCAGAAAATTTTACTATTGAAGATTTTAACGAAAGTTAGCAGCTATCAAGTTTAGACATTAGCTAAAAATAATTCACATGAAACAACACGAGAGTTTGTTAACATACCAAATTATAGCGTTGAAAATCAATTACACAAACTTCATTGCATGTGTCATTATAATGTTTCGTTGCTATACAAACCGAAAATACAAAAAGACCTTTCGATTAATCAAATATTATTTATATATGTTTGGGTTTCTGGACGTTGTACAAATCTTTTTATCTGCACCTTTTAGAATGTAATAAAGGACTTATCGGAATTCTAAGTATGTATTTATACGAAATATATGATAGTCCTTAAATATAAAAGTGTTTTATTCTTTCTTCTGTTGTGGAAGTATCAGAATTGATGACTTTTTATATTTCGATGCATGAATAAAATTTTTAACTAGTGCAAATTGTTGTTAGATTTTCATGTTCATTTTTATATTTTTTACCTTATTTTCTAAGGAAAAGTATAAAAGCTTTAATTAAAACATATATGTACAACAAGTAATAAAGCACGAATAAAAGTTACATAATTTAGCAAACACTGAAAGTATTCTCCTTCCTATACTTAATGCTCTATAATAAAATTTCATTTCTCGTAGTATATTATTTATTTTGAATTATCGTCGTATGTAACCATGTATGAGCAATTCATGTGACCTTTAAACGAAATTAAAAGTACAATATGCTTATTTTATATTTAACTTTCTTCCTTAGAATTTTGCAATAGCTATACTTCCTAATAGTAGATACTTATCTCTTGAATAACACCTTTAGATACACTTTCTACTAAAAACTTCTAAGATATAAATTAAAACTGAAGTTACATTTAAAATTGAAGTCCATTAAAAAGAAAACTTGCTTTTATTATGTTAACCATAATCGCTAATACTAACAATTTACTCATAAATTTTTAATAACCCCGTAAGGGATTCCATAGGATTAAATAAAAAAAGAATCATAATCTACAACTATGAGTATCAGTTGTAATTATAAGAGGAAGAAGCATTGATTAATATCAAGAACAATAACAAAAATTAAAATGAAATTTTTCTCATTTTAAGAAAGAAGATGTTCCAACAGAGTTTTCTAACATTAGCATAGCTAAAAAAATCTTGAAACAGCATAAGCGGCCAAATATAGGCGAAAACGAACGAAAGGGAAGCGCGAAGAACGGAAAGAAAACGAGCGAACGCATGCTCAGACTTCGTTAGGCCGCGTTTCTTGCTTTATTTCCTCCGCATCCTTTACGCGCCGCTTTTACCAAGCTCTCGCTTCTGGCAATCACCCAGAGGAAGGAGTCGTTGATAAAGCGACGACGAACCATGTTCGGTCAGCTACGATCGTCTGCGTGTACCATGTTGAATACACAGGCAGACGCGCGCACGAGCGCTCTGGTTCAACGCGCATTTGCCTCGCGGCTCGATATGGGTAACGCCCGGCGAATTCACTTTTGGTGGGAATTTATGTTTTCGCCAACGGCGCAAAATGGCTCGCGTCGAACAGGTTATCCGCGAGGGAATTCCACACGCGTCCTGTTGGTGCGAAACACGAGGAAATCCGCGGGCGTGAGAGAAGCCACGGAGGCGTAGCTTTGTGAAACGATGGTGTTGAGTTTTTATCGTTTCGATCATTGCTAAAAAGTCGTTCGATAATATATATATATATATATATATATATATATATATATATATATATATATATTCCTGTTTAGAATGAGTCTACTGTGATGTTGTTACAGAGGACAACCTTGGCGGAAAATATGAAGTATTTAAAAATAATTTTGTATTAAGAGGAACTCAAGCTATTGAATTGTGAAAGCAATCATTTTTTATATCTTGTTGGATCACCCTTCGCTTTGATGACTGAAATTACAGCAGTTTCTTTCTGAGTCTTAGCATGCCTTTCTTTTTAAGGAAAGAGTTAACTGGTGTCGGTGGTCAAGCATTTCACTCTTTTTAGATGTATTTCAAGGAAAACTTTCTATTTTCTATTTTTAGGTATATTGCAAGAGAAACTACTTTAAGTGTAGAAATAAATTCTTCCCGTCTGAAGTCGCATAATCAGAATAGCTATCCATATCCAAGTGTTCCTGATGGTATTCGCAAGTTGTCAAAAAAATGGCCAAAGTCCATTAATAATAATGGAATTTATTTTTATGATTGATGTGTCTAATTTTTTTTTTTTAAATAAAACTTTGATTATACACGAAAGTAAGAAAGAATTCATTTTTCCACCTAATAACTTTGAAAATATTAACAGCAAAACTAAAGACAAGCTGATATGTGTTAGAAGCGAGTGCTAATGGCAGAATGTAACTTTTAGGAAGGAACACAGAAGGTGGACTATTTTATGGCTTACTCTAAAACTTGTCAATTGTTTCAAAATTCTTTTGAACTAGCCGACAAAGGATGATGAACAAGAGAAAGGTTTTGAGGAAATAGTTTCTGCAATAAGTTGTAATAATAAAAGTGTTTAATACTTTTAGCCAAAGCTGTACTTTTGAGGTTATTAGCGCAATAGCGGTCTTTTGAGATTATGGCAAACGGAATTATTGACGTTTCAAAATATTTTTTGAAGTTTCTATTTCTAATCACATATGTATACTTTTTTTAAAAGTAGTCTTTTCTTTTGATAAAATGATTTTTATAAAATGATTTATGCTGAAATGTCAATTCATTTAAAAGTGTGAGTAAGGTCATCAATGGGCTGATAACCTCATTTAATAGTAGCTATAACGAAGTTTTCCGTTTTTACATTAAACACGTGTTCTTCTTTGACGAAGAACTATTTCAAATTAGTTATTAGTTCCATCATTGAACATAATGTTACGAATTATCATAATAAAAATGTTGTAGTAGTATTTTACAAGCCATGTTAAGAATAAGTTATGACGATAATACCTTTTATTTACTGCTGCTGAATTTTCTAACATTAAACTTATGCTTAATTAATACAAATCTAATTTTACATCAATAAATAAAATAACAATTTTGTAAAAAAGTTGGTATCTTCTTACCATCCAGCATAAACCAAATTAAGGATAATAATGTTAAAAACATTTTCTATAGAACTGTTACGAATTATTCATTTAAATTTATTTCTCATAACTTATTCGGTAGCTCCTCATTAAAACATATATTTTGTTTGTTACACGATATCTGTTATCTTTTTATATAATCATATTAAATAAGAAATTATTTCTATAGTGACAAAAGACGCAACCATAATTTACACACAAGTGTCATCCGCGTAAATTAATTGATTCCATAAATCGATGTAGAGCAAACCATTACAATCTTAACACTCTCTTAGCTCGTATTGCAATTGTTAGTGATCCAAAATGTGAGTGTGATTATAAAATACAAAATATCAATCATACAGTTTAGAAGGGCAACCTTTGTAATTCACAATATTTAAAATTGATTTATCAATTACAGGAACATAAAATGCAATTACCTTCTAGTGTAGAAATGTTAATCGCTGTACCGAATATAAAACTGTTTATTCGTCCACACCATTTAAAAAAAATGTAAATTAAGGATCCAATATATCTTATATATAGCTGATATGTGTCTTACACAAGGTTCTAAAGGCTTAAGAAAAAAAAAAAAAAACATGAATAAGAAATTATCCAACTGTAAAGGCCTCAGTAATAAATGACACAAGTCGCAGACAAAGATATATCAAAGTTGTATTAACCAACTTTACCTCACGCTTATCTATAAAACAGAATCAGGTGAAAATTATTATGCAGGAAAAAAGGGGAAACAGAAAAAAGAAGGTTGAAAAGTTGAAAATTCCGTGAAAAGTCGCGGACTAGAAGTTCATAGCTTCCCACGCTAATTAACCGCATATTCTTCCCATTACATAATCCGCAATGATTAAACGACCATGATAACAAGTCTTCATAACTTCCTTCTCGTTTAAACTTTCAAGCATGCCGCGCATTCAAATAGATTTGGCGTAAAATAGCGTAGAACGTACATGACGCGTACACGACACACTTCTGCTTTGTATGTGTATATGTGCCGCCCTATTATAATGCCTCCGTACATTCACCATTGCGGATTTGTTCGTCAATTAAACGATGCGATATGGATAAAGCTGACAGCTTAAACTTCAAGCAGACGCATGACATTAAACGCAGTCGCGCCTCGGTATAAGCAATTATACTTTGAACGATGTAATTAACAATGTTGTAACTCTTTCTCAGCTTTCATTCGAACGAATCTAAGGTCATTATCGAGTAAATAATAATTCACCAATATTAGTATTCCTTTTACTTTGAAATTTTTGTGGACACTTGTTATTTTATAAATGTCTTATTTAACAATTGGTTAGTTAAGTTTTGTTAGGTGTATAAATTAATTCGACTATGTTTTCATGAAATATTAAGGGTTTTATTGGCTCAAAATTGTAGTATATTATCAGAGGGGGAGTTTTTATTAGTTGCCCAATTAATGGGAGAAATGTGGTTCTAAATAATTTTGAAGATTAATTTAAATATTAAGATTTCAATAAATTTTTTGTACATAAGCATTGAAATTATGTGAAAAAGGCATGGAATTAATTTGTACGTCTAATATTAAAGTTAGTTTTACAGAATACCATCTTGACGAAATTTACATACATTCTTCTTCTTTGTATTTTTTATTACACTATCTCTAGGAAAAAGTTTTCGATCAAACTTTCGATGAAAACATTTAACTTACAAGTTACCTCGTCATTGGTTGATCAACATTTAGAATAAAATTGTTTATGTATAAAGGTATTATTAATTTTTAATTGTACTGTTTAAATGTAAGACATATCGTATTGACATTTTTAAACATGTAAACGAAGTCAGTGATTATTACTTTCAATGATTTTTAGTTATAAACTGGATATATTTAAAAATATATTTTATTTCTGCTGGAAAGATGAACTCAGTTAACACGTTAAAGCAGATAAAAAGGCATGATTAATTTAATCTGAAATAAATAATAACAAAATAATATAAATATTTGTTTATTAACAAAAAGAAAAAAGAAAGAAAAGAAAGCATGAATTAGACCGATAGAAGTCTTTAATAGAGCAATCAATTTAACATAGATTTTGGAAGGAATGACATTTTGTTAATATTTTACTGTGTTTCTATTTATACGTATAACTGCTTAGATGTGTTAGAGCATAAAAATTTCCACGAAACATTCCGTTATGTCCTTAAATTCTTTTTAAAAATAAAGGAAAATTTGTGTTATTTCATTATTATTTAGTTTAAATTAAGTCAGTTTTACATTCTCATCTGTTTTAAGAGCGTACACTAACATTTTATAGTTATAAAATGAGAATGCTTTTTTATTGAAAAAGTTTCATCAAAAACTTCTTGCCAGGGATAGTGCATATTTATTAACAAGTGTTACATAGCGAAAGTATTAGTATTAAATAACACATACGTATATATTTTTATTGTGACAAAATGTTAAGGAAATTTGGTCAATTAGAAAACTGATTTATTTACGTTTTGACATCACTGCTTAACGAAGAACCTTAGATGTTCGTAGGATTAATAGACTACAGATTTTTATGGATTTGTAGGAAATTTAAGTGCAAAATTGAACGTAATATAAAAAAAAAGTATCCAAATTATGACGCTTTTTATAATACATTGTAAGTGAAACAATTTTCTATTAAAATTTTCTCTTTTTCGTTATATTCCTAAAAATATGAATTTACATAAAAATCCACAGTCTAATTATTATTATCTTAAATCGACTACTATAAACTACCACCTTTGTATATCACTTCTTTATATAGTCTACAATTTTTCGTTCATTCAAATTTACATTCAATATTTTTTAAAAATTTCATTTCCTCTTCTTTCATTTCCACCAAAATGTTTGGAATAACTAACAAAGTCTGCAATACCTCTCCAAAAAGAAAGCAAAACAAAACAGTTCATCAAAATTGCAATTTTTCCACTACGAGAAAAAGCGCATTAACGAAAGTCGTAGGCGTAACAGATAAAGTCGCGCGATCAAGTCCGGTAGTTTTATCGTGGCACGATTAATGCCGAACGTTCTCTTCCTTTTTTTTCTCTTTCTTCCTTTTTCTTCTTTTTTTCCTTTTTTCTTTCAAAATCGTTGAGCCCTTCGATTAACAGGAACGATCCGAACTGCACCCTCCCAACCTAAACCCATCCTCCTCCCCGTTCATTGGGAACCAAACGATAAACATAAAGTCTAATTGAACGCGGCTCGAACGGGTCGTTCTCCTTTAAATCTCGAAATCGCACCCAACTGCGAACCCACCCGCTTTTTTTTTTTATAGACCGAGAGCCGATGGCTATCGGATTTTACGGTAAAACAAATGCATCGGCCCGGTAATCCTGGAACTGTCCTTCTGCCGGCTCAATTTATTTTATAGTTTTGTTTTTTTATCTTCGATCCCGTTGCCTCCGTCGCTTCCTCCTCTTTTTCTTTCGTTTAATCGTACCTCTGGCCGGCTTTAATTTAGCCACCGGCCTCAACGTATCAATGCGCGTGGAACACAAACGCCTGTGTATCTGTTCTCTTGTTATCTTTAGTGGAATTTTCTTATTTATTCGTACTTTCTTACTTTTAATTTGCAAGAAGTTTCTTTATACTGTTTTCAATGATAACAAGATTTACTATGCGTTTGAGGAATTCCTATTTCTTTATTTTTCTTTTATTCCTTTTATTATTTTAGATTTTGTGGTTTCATTTGTACGATGGCTAAAATTCAAGAAACTCGTGGAAATATGAACATTTGAAAAGTAAGAAAAATTGCTTAACACAGAATAATTTTATTTCTAATCAGTTTTTCATTGTATAAATGTAAGGTTAGATGCATTATGCCTAAATAATTAAGCAATGTTCAAACAAAACAAAAATTATGAATTTTTAAAACTAAATTTTCTTCTCAGCGAAGGGAAAGTGTTAAATAAAGAAGAAAAAAGATATCAGATGAACACACAGTGAAAAAGGAACTACCTCCAACTGAAAACGAAGACACCAATTATTTTCTTTCAAACGAAATTATTTAAAATTTATTTATGATTTTAAAATTAAGCATATTACTTATCGGCTGTGAATTAAGCGGATACAGACCGATCAGTTCAAGCTTGAATTCTTTAGTAATATCGGGAGTTTGCACTATCACGTAGAAATGTGTGAAATAAAATAAAAGCTTAAAACATCATTGCTTTCGTAGATCGTTAAAAATTATTAATCTTTTGCCCTCTATTGATTTCATTAAAATTTTATTCGTGTCGAAATAAAACAAATTAGTTAAATAAATCAAAATAAATAAACTCATGGACATGTATCATTTTTTTTCAAAACGGAACTTAATTCTTAAGGACGTATACATACATTTTTCGAAGCAAAAAGTATAACTCTGGCTGTTTAAAGTCTATTAATCGGTTGTCGGTAAATAATGTGTTAACAAAATAAAATACCAGTGGTTTATTATTTGGTAACTAAGCAGAGGGTGGCAATATATTTTATACAAATCATGAATAATTATTCATCAAGAAACATTGTTTAACTAAATGTCCATACTTCTACGATAGTGTATATAACACTTTTTCGTATTTTGTATGCTTGATCAAATTTGCATTTGTGAAGTGAAGGTATTATACGGAGCTTCATTTTTCCAATATTCTGTTGGGAATTGCGAGAAACTTTTTATAAACGGCAGATTTATTTTTTCTCTTTTTCTCGATTCGCTCGAATAACAAACCTTCGGGAGAAAAGAAGAATACGAAGAATTAAAAGGAAACAAATGAACTTTTGTTTGCGTACATAGTTGTACATAATTGTAAGATTAACTTAATGTTTCGGTTACTTTTAGATTGAAAATTATTATTCTTGTTCCATGCGAATTAGCGGAGAACAGGATTAATATTTCATACGGTTGGTATCGAGCAATATATAAATAATAATTGATATACTATCAATTTAATAATTGATTTAGTAATGTCTACTAATAATGTAACAATACTGCTGTATTTGAATACGTTGTAATAATTCCACGGAAATAATTGTTCAAACATTGATTACTATTTTTCTATATATCATGTGAAGCTCTAAAATTTCAACTCTTTCTTAACCTGTCAACTGCATTCATTTTTCCACAAAAAAATTTAATTTCTCTAATTTATATTTGTTGTAGAAATTAAATTTTTTTGGCAGTTTGCAAATATCGTCGGGAATATTTGGATTTAAATGGTTCTACTAATTATGTGAAGCCAATTGGAAAAAATTTATTTTTGCGCCTAACAATTATAAATGAATAAAAATTACAATAAGATACTTTACCTTAATTATTATAAATGTGAATGTGATGTATTTTATATTAAATCAAGTGTAACGGTAGAAATAACATTGAACAATTTCTTAATAAATAAATTATTATGTTTGAAACATTGGTAAATCAATGACGAGTTAACTCGTCTTTCTCAGATTAAAGTTGCTTTGACAAACGTTCTTACTTGAAACTGGAGAAAAGGATAAAGTAAACTTCAGTCTGCATTTACGTACAGGAATCTCTGGTTTACTTAAACATTCGAAGTAAAAGTTGAAATAGACAAGCGTTCATTCTATCAACATTCGCGATATTTGTCCTTACATCATCGAACTATTGGCAGTTCAGTTTAAAGCAGTGGAAGCAAGATGAACGCGACTCGAAGTAACGAGGTTCGCCGGGCACATTTTTTGCCGTAAGTAATAACATTAAATGGATTGGCTTATGTAATATCCCGCAGTGAATCCCTTTGAGATTTCACCCCGTGATTCGATGTGCTCGCGTTAGAGATAGGTTACCAGCACTCTTGCAATCGAGAATTCATGATCGTAGATGTTACAACAGTCGAATGAAGGATTCATCGAATGACCGGGAAAGTGCTTCCCGAATAAGGGATCAATCTTCCAACATGCCAACTTGCTCAGACGCCAAAGGTACACAGTTTTATGTACACGTGCATTTTAGCTACTTTAAGGATACCATAAAAATCGCGTAACGGCAGATTAAAAAAATTCATATAATGGATTCACAGCTGTTTCACATAATTCCAATAATTGAATACTTCCATTTTTATAGCATTTCAGGTCGTTGTGCTAAATATCTTTATTCAAGATTCAACGTCATGGCGACGTGTTGGAAATATATTTAAAAATGAATAAATAGTTATTTTTCATCTGTTAATTCATTTCGCAATACAGAAAGATGTTGCAAACGAAATATGTCACAAAAGCTAGCTCAACTTACTAATCAAATTACTAGTTCAATTCATATATTCGAACAATTAAAACCTGTATCTATTAACGAGAAAACAAAAGGAAGGAAACGAAAAGAAAAATGGTTAGAACAGTAGCACATTTATGATAATAAGAATTGTCTGCAACAGTTGGATATGTAAATCTAGAAAGAAATCAATGTGTCGTTGCTTACAGGTATGATAAGGTATGTTTGTATATTTTCGCTTGTCCTCCGTAATAAGTGTATGATATAATGTTACTTAATAAATGAAATTGAAAAACCTATTTCTACAATCTCAGAATACTGACCTAACCCGGGAATCTGTCATTTATTACTGTTTAGTACTTAGGCAGATGACACGAGTCACTTTGACCCGCCGTTTAGATACCTTTATACATAATCACATAGTTGTATAGTCGATTTTATAAGTACACACCTGTCTATAAGTATGTAAGTACGTAAATACCGAACAGTTGTTAATTTTAATCAAAATATTGTACCGGCCTTTATGTGCTCCACTATCACAGGAACGGACATACGGCCATTTTCGCCCTAGTTCTCGCGGAAGGTCCTATTTCTATATACCTCTTCTAACCTAAGTCGTTTAGTCTAACAATAAGTCACGGATCTCCTAGGATGTCTTACTGACGAGTCCACTAACAATAAGAGGCCTCGGACGAAACGTTACCTTTCCTTTTTTGCCTATCCTTTCTATGTTAGTTTCACCTTCAGCCTCTAACATCACCGCCACAATATATAATAATACAGGATGTAATATGCAAAACATAGAACATAAAGAAAATTTTCTGTTATAAGTTTATTCTGTAATTGTATAATTTTGTTATATTTACATACTTTAAGTTATATTTGAATGCAAAATTAAAGATAGGCATATATAACTTAAATAAATGTTAAGGAAAGAAGGACTGTATATATAAATATTTATTTAATAATTTGTATATGCTAATATATGTAATAATATTCTGCATACACCTTTCGTTTGTTTTTAGATGTTTAAAATTATCTGAACAATCGTTAGAAAGAGTTTTTCATTAAGCAGGTATAAACATGGATTACTGTGTGGACCAAAGTATGGATTATTACTTTTACAAAGGAAGAATATTTTGTTTAAAAGACTGTGGTAGAAATGAAAATTTCGAAGTCCTACGGATGAGAGTGTACGTATAGTAAACAATAGTCCTTTATAAACATGTGATAAATACCATCGAAAGTACTGAAAGAAAATTTCGAAAATTAAGACAAGAAACACCTGAATCTCTAAAACTTCTAATATGTCATACTTGCATCGGTAATGATTATAACTTTATAATCAAATTCAACCAATATAAAAGACACATATGCAAAATTCATACAATTACAGAATGTAATATTTCACGTGTAAATTGTAAAAATTATGAATGAAGAACAATTACTTATTTTTTGTAAGTTCCTTCTTTCTTTTCCATCTACTCCATTTTCGCGTCATTTAACATTTCTTCCGCGGGCAATGGCACATAATTTTGACAGAGAAGCGAATTCTGAAGTACATATTGAGCAAATTTCAGCACGGGTCATAAATGACCCGCCGTCAGTTCTTCAACATCACTGCTGGATGGGGTCCGCTGTTTGAGGGTTAAGCACAAACAAAAGGGTCGGTGAGAAAATAATCAAAGTACTAAAATGCGATTTAACGCCAACAGTTTATCAAGCAAGGCAGTGTGTTCTATCGCGTCGAGAATTGAGCGCGAGAAAAAACAAAAAAGAGCAAACGGGGGAAAAAGGTGAAAGAAGGGGTGAAACAAAGTCGTAAGAACCACGGATGGCGCTCGTTAATTCCATGAAAGGTTCTATAACATGTACGGCACGTAATCGCAAGAGCGGGTCCTTTAAGCGCAATAAATTGGTGTGAATTTTTAAATTCCTCGGAAAAAACGGCATGAAAGAATGGCGAGCAGGCGTGTGTGCACGCTTGTATCGGTCTGGCCAGACCCGGGAGTTATCCATTCTCTGGGTGGTTAGCGTGATTACACGCACAATACCGCTCTTCATCCTCTTTCGTCGCCCAACCTCCTGCCGCCAATTCGAGCCATTTCCCCTGTCGCCTCTGTCGAGCCATCGGTCGACCTTTTAGCATAGACACCGTACAACGGTGCGTCCCGAGGGACAGATGGACAAACCGTATACCGTGCACCAGTCGCTGACCAGTCAGCGTTTCCGAGCCGCGCTCCATTTTCCACTTGGATATCGCCTAATAATTTCGGGGATTTTCACCCTAATCCTTTAATGTCCTTACTCACGGACACACGGGCAAATCGAATATCCCTGCCCGACGGACGTGAACGGTTCGACCGGATCACGCATCGCTGCCAGTGAGTGCACGATCGTGCGCCACGATACCGATTATATTACACGTTACGAATTTCGATGCGTACAGGGTGTTCTAGATTTTTCCGGTGGAACGGTTCTGGTATATTTTATGTGTAAAAATAAGAAAATAATTTGATAAGTTTGTAAATGTGTAATTGATCCTTTTGTGAGTTGTAAATAATCAGAGAAACGACGCGTTTATGTGTTTAGCAGAAACAATCGTTATAGGTCTAGAAGATTTTATCAAATTTAGTTTATTGCGAAAGAATAACAAGCCTTGAGCAATTAACTTGTTAACTACGTTCATTTTTCAAACGGCTTATAATTAAAAATGAGTAAAATTTACTTCCTTTTAATATTTGCAAATAAGAATATGATATACCTTACGTTTAATACAGGTATAATAGTATAATTAAATATGAACGATTCCTCAACAAATAAACTATTGTGTTCCACGTATTGGCTAATCAATGACAAGTTAACTAGTCTTCCACAAGTAAGAGATTAAAACGAAGAATTATCCTGGTATTTGAAGGAACAACTGTGTGGAATGCATTGCAAGATGTTCGTTATAATTTAATTCACAAAATGTAACTTTGTATGCGAGAGAACAATCAATGTTTTGAAAAATATTTAAACTAAAATAAGTGATAAATTAAACTTGTTTAAAACTGAAAATTTTCATTCATTAGTATCACTTTTTATGATACATTCATTTTTAAATGCATTTATTTTGAAAACAAAACTTTGAAATTCTTGAATTTCGTCTTATTTAGAGACGTACTATCTTCGTGCTCTCATTTGTACTACGAATTTTGAACCATCGATATATGTAATCAAAAATTATAACAAAAATTATGACGTAGTTATTTTTTGAATAATTAAGCAGTATCTCGGTGAGATATGTAAAAAGAGAAAAATGGAATCTACTGAGTGTCACTCAGTTTCGAGCCATTGCGTTCGCAAACAGATAGAAAGTTATAACAAAAATATTTGGGTAAATCTTATTAAAATGGTTAACTACACACACGTTCTTTTTTTAATTTTGTACAAAATGAATTGCAGCCATAACTACTGAGAGATATACCATTACCGTTTCGTCAAAATTGATGGATATAATAGTATGGTTGTCTAATAAATTATGCAATATAAGTGCAATAATAAATAATTAATAGTTAAATAATTAAATAATTAAATGATGAGATCGAAGAGAGTCAATCTTTTAGCTACATGATCAAATATAATAGGACTAGAATTTTACGTGTGAAGAACATTAAAAGGAAAAACAATTACTGTCTAAAAAATAGTAAAATAAATAATTATTTTAATTATCTATAAAAATTAGTACGTTAGATATTAATACAAAGAATTCATAATACGTTTACTGAAATTAAATAAAAAATCAACAGGAAATAATTGTAATAAGTAATGTAATAAATTTAATTTTTCTAAATTTTTATGAGAACGAGAAGTGCTATGAAATGGAATTAATATAAATATCGTGATTGCGAACAAAATGCCAGCTCACTGTTATTCTGAATTTTCGTTATAATCTTTTAATAATATTACAAACGGCCTATGTTCATGTAACATTTTTTTTAAATTTTCTTATTTATACTTTATAGAATATACTCATAAAGTTTGGACGGAAAAAGTTGGAACACTGTGTATAACGGGAAAGCTCCCTTCAATAGGACACGATTCGGCTAACTCGAAAATTTAAACGGCAGGGGATCTTTTTATTCTCCTGCCCGCAAACCAAGATACAAATGGTGAATCGTTAACAGTGCTGGACCACCGGAAGACCATGGACGATCGAGGGATAGCGCGGAAGCACTAAAGTGCTTTGTTTCACTGTTTTCGATTCGTTTCTGAATTCCTCCCCTCCCTTTTTTAGTTTCCGTTTGAGTGATTTTTTCAGTACAAAGGTTCCTGTTAAATTTTTGGTAGTACTTGTTCCGTGAGATTATTGGGAACAGTATGATTTTTAGTATCTCAATCATGGAAGTGAACAAAATTTTAAGGCATTGAGATTTTATACGAGTTCTGTAATGTTTATTAACAATTTTCTCATGTTTATTTCTATGAAAAATGAACTAATTGTACCAATGTACTTTTGCATTGATTATGAAAGATTGTCTATTCGTAGAGTAACATTAAATGTTTGAAGTCAAACATTCTATTGATGTAAGTTGAATCAATACTACGAAATTTTTCATTGAAATAACTTTTCAAACAATGCTTCCATAATTCTGGAACATACAAGAAATATTTAATTTAAATATTTAAATATTTTTAAAATTATTATAATTCACTCTTAGACACTGTGTAAGTACGAAAAATCTTCGGAAAACATACTGTATTCAATAATAATTGTCCATATACAGCATATTTCTTAATCTGTTAACTAGACACTTTGTAAATTAAATTGGAAATTAAACATCTTGAATTTATAACTGAAAATTACTACTAATTTAACTTAATTTCCTTTAATTTCATTCTTACGAAATTTACTAGAAATGCCAATACCGTGTAGCTATGATTTAGCAGAAATACAAGAGATCGTATTTACACGGTTCTAGAAATTATTTTTTCGAATGACAAAGAGACTTATCTTCTTGAGTCTCCAAATAATACCAAACAATTACACTTTTTCTCAAACTCATCTATTGCCGTCTTCAAAAATAAGAAAATCGTTGAAATAACATTTTTTCATATTACACAAAGTTCTTTATAAACCTTGTTATTTTCAAGCTATTGAGAATGGAAGAAATGACTTTCTAAAAATCTGGTGTTGTAAACTTAATTATCTCTCGCTAGAATATATTTTAATATTCAGAAGTGAAATACTAATCTCATAAATAGTTCCTTCATCACGTTAATGTCAGCAAAACCAAATAATTGTAATTTACGAGGGTATTCATATGTTTTAAGTTAAAAACAGTCGATTATTAAATTATGACCATTCCACCAAATTTTTTCAAAAAATCAAGAATTTCGGAAATTATAAAGTTTCATGTCAAGCGTGCACTGATTGAAAAGTGATACATATTAAGAACACAACCATATAGTAATATGATAGTAAAAAAAAAGAAAAAAGAACAGAAATGCGTCTTGTATATTGAGAATTGAATGAGAACACATTTATAAAATGTCAAAAGACAAAAACAGAAGGTATTGATGCAAAAGATCCTGAAAAATTGTTCAATTTTTCAATGTATCTTACCTTTCGCCTCATTAACATCGGTATAGAAACATCAACGAAACCGAAAGTATCAGACCATCTGTGCACGACCTCATTCACCATTTACCATCATAAGAACCTCGGATAACAATGCATCCGTAATGATTTTTCAATTAACAAACGTAGAGTACGAGCGGTAGCGATCATCGAAGCAGAGCGGAGCAATTTTTGCAGCGTGCACCATCAACTCGTGATGCACTGGTACAGAGGACCGCCGACCGTGTGCTCGCGCGCACACTGGAACTTGTAAGATTTACGACCTCGTAATCATCTGCTGATCCACGAGCTGGCCTCACCCCAATTTCCACCTCCGACCACCCATATTTTCTATCTCGAGTATCCAATGTTCATTGTTCGTTGCGAGGCCCGTAAACGCGAGCAACCGAGACCAACGACGATACACAGGCGAAAGATGAAGCGAGATAACCGTTGAAAAGGGTTCTCCGTGGAGAGGCATGAAGAAGGGTCTGCCACCGCCTGTGTTTAATTCGTTTCACACCTTCTGGCCCGGTAAATTGAGAGACGAATGGCTCGACCGCTGAAATTTGCTCGTGGACTGTTGCAACACGGTTGGCATCGCGTTTAATACGTCGAAATCTTCGTTTTTTTTTCGCCATCCTTCTTTCACTAGGTTATATTTATCCTAGTCTAAAGCTTTCTTTTTTCCGTGTTCGAGCGTACAAGATCGAAATGAAACCACAAATTAACGGTTCGTTGCTGTTTTCTCCGGGTCGAGGAAGGGTCACTGGGAATTCATGGCTGGTGTTGTGATCACAGATCGTTCATGGTATTCAGAAAATGTTGGTAAAGTTTATGAAAACGTTTGACTTCTGCTTGTCAGGTTGACACATATGAAATGAAATTTTAAATATATTGTATTTCTTCAAAAAGCAGTAAGTCTAATCGAAGTAAATGCAATTCTCATGCACATTCCGGACGTTGGATCAATCTTGACCTAGAGTAATAGTGCCTACACTTTTAAACATGTCAGAAGAAAATATTAAGTTGTATCTTTCATCCATGCTACGTAAATCATTAGTTTGTTGCAGTGACTTTTTTTGTTTAAATATCAATAGTAAAGCAACTTTCAGAAATGATTTTATTTTAACAAATAAGAATCTAGATACATATAATGACAAAGAAGAAGAAAAATACATAAAGCACAAGCAAATAATATTTATTCTAAAATTACATATTGGATAAAAGAAACTATATTTATTATTTATTTCATTATTGTAATTATCTTCATTATCCGTAAATTCACTGTAGACATTCTCGTTCACTAAATCTGTACTTATATATACACAGACATGCTAAATCTGTATCTTCTGTTGTGAAATCGTAAAAACTGAAATTCACCGTTGACTGTGCAAACGCTGGTTTAAAACGAAGGTTAAACACATTTTTCTTATGGCGAGACAAGAATGTAAAGAGAGACGAAACAGTCAAACAAGGTAGTTATAACAACCGCAATAATATTATATAAACACATGGATCGAATCCGGATGTCGGCACTGGTCTTTAGTGACCTTTAGTCCAAGTTCATTAGTCTTTGAATTAATTCATACGCGAAAACATTCAAAATGGATCGATATGCGGGATTTCGATTGCGAAGCATGCGAAAGAATAAATCGTTTGGGTTAGTTGTGAACGGTTTGAACACTGATTTTAAAAAGAAAAAAAAAGTTATCAATTATGCTATAGACGTCAAAGTGACAGGAAGTATGAAATAAAGAAAGCATTCTTTACAAATTAAGATTATTATTTCATTTGTTATATCCTACAAATACATAAACTTAGCAAAGTGTCAAACCAAGCATATTTTCATCCCGTAAAGGCAAAACGAATAGTTAAATTGTACCATTACTTAATCAATCGTATAATGCTATTCTCAGCATGATAGATACGTCAATCACTTTACAAAATAAATGTAACAGTAAATACGGTCGCTCCCTGATGATAATACGAGTTTGAAAGGGTTATTATTGCGTATGCTAACGATGAATTTTGGGAAATGCTTTTTAATAACCGATAATGCTAGCCGATACCGTGCGGTGGCTATTACGAATCGACTATAATGCTCTTTTAATTTAGTAAACGTACAGGCTGGTGTAGATATATTTATTCGGATTGAATCTCGATTATTGAAACTGGAAATTTAATTAATTTGTCGTTACGATAGTAATACATTTCGTATAATCGACTTACGCGACTTCAAGAGCGCAGTAAATCATGTCCGCGTGACGAACGTAATTCCAATATTACGCTTTACAAATTTTATATGGCGTTCTCCAAATATTTACCCCGTGCACCACGGGGTGTTCCTTTCCCGTTCCTACCTTCCTGTCAATTTTCCCACTTGTAAACGGTTATAATTTAATTAAACAATCAACCAGTTACCTTGATGGCTAGCATTCATTCGCTATGAAGCTGTAAAACTGCTCAACTTATAGCTGCAGAAATTTCAACTGAACTAACTATGTTATGATTGTTTAATAAGTATCACGATTCGTTCTACGTTTCAATTAACTGTGTGTATTTTACAACGAAACCGTGAATAAATCTACAGGTTTCGATCGGAAACACTAAAAAGAAACGAAATAATCATTCAGAGTAGGAAGAGGACAGATATGTATGTTGCTCTGGATCGTGGCTACTGTCATTCTGTCACCCGAGCAACAGAATGGCTATCCATGGCATAGAGTTTATTACGATCCAGTTGTTCGGATCGTAGCTTTCATTCGAACGCAGCTATCCAGGCTATTGTTTCTCTGGATATATGCTAAAACTTTTGTAAACGTAAACGTAAATTGATGTTTCTAGCTCATTACGATTGGAAATATCTGTTATGGCAATTTTATCGTTTTTATAGAGTATCAATCTATTTGTGACTCTTTTAATTTGTTCTCGAAAGGTAACGGACAATTTTTATACATTTACGACACCTCAAATACTCTCATACACTCGTACATAGTACTTCATGTAAAAATTCACGTTTACACTTGCTCTCGTTTGATTAATAAGTACTTTTGTTCATAAGTCAGTCACAATATACGTTGCGTATTGCTTTTATTGAAAACGATTCTACTCAGTTTCCTCCTCCAACCGCATCAAACCACAGCACGTCTAAGTTTTCACGCTAGTGTTTTACATCTAATTGTCATCGTGCATTTACATAAAATTAAGCGTTTTTCTTTTAGTTCATTCCTTCATATTATATGTACAGAAATAAAAAATGACCCATCTTCATTTTTTTTTTACGTTTTTTATCAAACCAGTAATTACTGAGTCACTATTTAACATGTTCACTATGTAAAATACGGTTTCATTAATGTGTAGATCAAGCCCTATCTTATTGAGATGAATAAATCTCTATACTAATCTCTAACATAGCTAATAAATATCAATATTTTCGAGGTTCTTGCTGCAGTAAAAAGCAAAAGCAAAAAAAAGGAGCATAAGAAATAAACATGTATATCCTCCGTGGACATTCACTTCGTTCACCCCGAGATGTCGATTTCCAAGGAATTACTTTCACTCAGCACCGATTCACAGCACTCGAGAAACGATTTCAACCAAAGGAAACAACGGCAAACACATAGATCACGAAATAACGAGACAAAACGTGGCAGTTCATGTGGCTGTGCATTAACCGTAAGCAAGCAGGTTGAAAAGTTCCCTAGCAAGGGCTGCGTTCGCGGGCCAAACTCGGTCTGAATACGCAAAACGTCCAACAGGGTGTAACGACAAGCTGAAAGGGAGAAATAGGTGAAACAATGCGACGGAAGGGGAGCGACTGAAGTGTCGAGGGAGCAGGCAAGCTGGAAATCGCGGTAAACGAGAGATATTCGTTTCGTCGTTGTCGTCGATGGAGCCAACGACGAGGAAGACGACGCAGGAGTCCGTTTTCACTTTTCGTCCTGAATCCCAATGCTGGCTGCTTGAGAAACGAACGAACAAAACGTCTGTTGGTCACCGCTGGCCACTGCACCGCATTCAGCCTGAGGCTTCGCATGCAAATGCGCCCTTCTTCTCTTCTCCTTTCGACTCTTCCTTCCCTTTTCGTAACCAGCTCCAAAGCCTCGCAATACCAAGAAGAGAATATGTGCATCGCTGACTCTCAGGGGGACGCAATTCCTGCAACTCTTTGTCCTTCTACTGTTTTTTTTTTCAAACAGCAGCCGACAAAGAGACCGAAGCTCGTGCACACGGGACTCATCGAACACCACACGTAGATCGTGACGACGCTCTGGCTTGGAGTTACATTGATACCGGTTAATCGAGAAGGGGACGCTTGGAAGTTTCCAGATTCGCACCTGGTTCGCAGAGAATTGTCTACGGTCAAGTTGCTGTGTCTCTGAGGTTGTAGTGTGTTTGTTTTGGTTGAGAAATGCGATATGCAAGTGGTGGATATTTCAAATGTTAGTGAATCGAAGATTGAGTGATACTGGAGGGAATATAATTAGAAGAATTGAGGATAGAAACTTTGTAAAGATCAATGAATTTGTGTTTAGAACACATGAAGTTATGAAATCTTGGAAATTAGAAAATTTGAAAATTAAACTAAAAATGCGAAAATTTGGAAATTCGAAAATGCAGGGATTCGGAAATTCCCAAATGTGAAAATTTGGAATTTTGAAAGTCGAAGATTCGAGAACTTAAAAATTTTGAAATTTTAGAATGCGAGAATTTAAAAATTTGCAAATTCAAGGACTTGGAAATTCCAAAGTTCAAAAATTGATGGACTTTTAAATGCAAGAATTAGGGAATTTGAAAATGTGAAAATTGCAAAATTTCCAAAATTCGGCAATTCGGAAATGTGAAAATGCAAAGTTAAACAATTAAAATATTTCATCATTGTCATTAAACAGTTAAAAATTTTCAAATGTTACAAATTCAACGTGATCGAATATCCAAAATTCATTAAAAATTGAGGAGTTTAGAAACTGAGTGATCTAATGTTCAATATCACTGTAATTGTGTTACCGAGTAAAGCAGTTGCTAAAGTGTTGCCACAGTGATAAGACGGAGGATACTGTTGCAAGTGAGTCATCTTGTAACGATTCTTGATAGCTGTCACGTGCGTGAAGGGATGAGGCACCGCAACCTCGTACAATGTATTGTTGAGTAAATCTTTGCGTAGTGTGCAAAATAGAGGGGAGATAAAGCGGCAGCATGGGACGGGAGGAAAAAGTCAGAGGGAGAGAAGGGAATTCGACTTGAGTGGTTGGTACATCCAGCGAGTTGCAGAGAGCTCGATTACGGCATTTATACCTTGATCTGTGTACACGTATGTATATACACACATGTGCACCTATAAGTGATGCATGCTGTTTGACAATGATCGTTTACACGTTTCAAGTTTGCTAGTCTAGTTTGAATCTTGACTTTATAAAATCGCTTTTATTCCATAGTAATTTCAGCTTAAAATGATCACAGACATTACATTCTGTCAACATTTAAAAATAAAATGAAATATTTATTTTGCACGAATGTGCTTGAACGAAATTGTGAATTTTGTATTATTTAAATGGATCTGGTTTAAAAGCTTATACACTTGATGTTACTGAAATTATTTAAATTGCGCTTAACAATAGATTGCATATCATTCACTCTGATTGCTTAATTAGAGTCATGAATAAATATAAGTTAATGTTTATGGAAAAATGTAAATTGCTTTTTATAGAGCAAATATCACTCCTCCCCCGCTCTTTTTTCTTTTTTAATCTCCATACATCTCTAGCAAATAAATTCTATATTTAACTGTCCAATGCGAAATAACTAAAAATTCTTTCTAATAATACACTTAATAATTTCGTAAGAACAAAAATAATGATTTGCTATTTCATTTCACGTTTAACTATATCCACTTGCTATTATTATACTATATACTGCTATCGGTAGAAAATTACAATTAATGAAAATTTAGTAAGGATCAAATGTGATCGGTATTTATTGTACACCCATAACCAACAGAGATCTGATAAAGATTTGTTTCAAATGAGTTTCCGCTAGTTAAGATTTGTTTCAAATTAGTTTCTGTCTACTTCAACAGAGATCTACGCTACGTCGTCTACGGCCTTTTCGGTGGTTCTATGAAACTTTCTGCAATTTCCTGCACAATAGACGGTACAATGCATCGCTGCGTCGAAGTAGGTCAGGCAAAACCTATTATGTATGTAATTACTAGTTACCGTGGTGGATACATGAATTCGCCTGTTTTAATGATAGGAATTGTTCATTAAAATGACATATTAAAGCGTACATTACGCGTTCTTCATTTGATACGCTGTTTCTATTAATACTATTGAATAAAAAGATACACGGTGCGGTGTAATTGATAGACCGCACCGGTACTATTCACCTGATAGTATTATTACTCCTCTGATGTGAAATACAAACTTTGATTATCACTTGATGAAAAGTAACGATTAAGCTTATGAAACATTCACTGAGTTAAAAAATTATTTAATATACTTGCTGCATTTTTCACTTAACGTATATGCAAAGTGTTCCATTAATTCTGTTCCAAGGTGTTACCTCCACTATTTCTTAAAATTTCAAATTGTTTTTGTTTACTTCATTTTTTGACAGTGGGAGGAACATAATTATATTTGGTATCGAGGAACGAAACTTGTTATTGATACCAAATTATGGATATAGTTATCGTTAGTCAATTTTCAGTATTTTTAGATTTATTACAATAAATTTTCCTTCGTAAATCTCTCAGTTCTAGTTATTTCATTATTTGCATTAAGACATGAAAATTTATAAATCTTTAATGTTCAAGGTTACGCGAAGGTCGTGAAATTATAAGTTATTGGACTCACCTGGATTTCAGCTATCACGTCATAATAATGAAAATATACAATTATTTACAAAGAAAAGTCAATGACCTTGATATCTCGAGAAAATGACTTTGAGGAAACAATTATTCCTATTATAATATCTATCCCCTCGAACCAAATAATTTGTCCTTCTGACATTTCCGCGTAGCATAAAAAGTAACGAAGACCTCGCCATGTAATAGAGTTAATTTTAACTAATTCTTCTAACTTTTCAAGAAAACTCATGTTGTTTGGTTCCATTTGAAAAAGTTATTCGGTTTTAAATGATATCCGAATATCAGTAAGAGTGACTGTACATACATTTTTGTAAGCTTAACCATAAGTCGTCATATATTAAAACTGATATGCTAATGAACATCGAAACAAGAATTCGCGGGATTAAACATTTTCAATTAGAAATCTATTCAACGAATGTCGCAAGAATTTACGATTTCAATAACTCGAACCGGAATAATTTTATCTCGTACGTATGCATTTGAGTCTTCCCTTTGATCATCAGCGACAGTAACGAAATTGTTTTACATTATTAATTCTAATTTGCTTCTAATTGCCGATATTTAATTCAAGTTATAATATCATAACTAATTCCCGATGATAAATACATCGATGATGACAATTCGATTCATGCTATTTTTAATCCCGTAATAAAGGGTACACGCACATGAACCTGTGAACTGCGTTGGAAGTGCACTCAACTTTGTGACACACATCATTCGCGGCTAATATCGTTTCGTTCGATGCGAGATAACCTTCGTCGATAATGGCGAACTTAATTAACTACGTGTCTGTAACAATTTCACGCAAAGAGTAGCGGCAAACAGGTGTAGTAATGAAAATTTCTACTGGACATAGTGTTCGATACAATTTGCTAGAGATGAAGAGATCGTCAACACACAACCATGAAAACAAAATTACTATTCATTTGTACGAACGCCCCATTATATCGATTCAAGACCATACAAACCGATGAGTCACTCCACATGAGTTAAGAAACAAATGGTCTTTATTCTACCGTGTTATTGATCTCGCGAACTATCTTAATTCCTTTTCCTCTAATTAAGGTTTCTTCGAAGACGACCCGCTGGTTGGACGGACTTCGTCGAATTATATGGGCCATTGCTGATCTTTATGGCGGGGAAAGAAAGTTCCTGTATCCTGGGGACCCGTTTGCTCGACGATATATGTCTTTATTAATCCGTCTGACCACTTTATTTGATCCTGTAGAAAGCGAATGTCCAGTGGGTAATGTAATTTTCTGAAACTAATCATTTAGCGTGAGCTTGTTGCCTGGTCGAAATACCGGAGATGTTAATAGATAAACGAAGGATATTCCAACTATGCAATATTCGATGTGTTTCAAAATTCTTAATACTCGTATATTGTAATTGATTCGGATCTTTGAAATGCATATTACTGGGACGATAGAAGGTTAAGAAAATTGGAAAGAAGGTATAAAGCAGTGTGTAAACTCTAATTTATAAGATTTAGCATATATATAAATAAAAAGTTTTTAAAAAGGTGAAATGTATAAGTCCGAGTAAAACAATTAAGAATTACTATTGGTAAACTTTTTACATTTACATTAAAAAATTTATATTTTATATAAAATTATAATATAGACACTCTTCAGATATCTTAGCTAACTTAAATTTCTCTGTTGCTTATACTGATACTGCTCTATTCAGAAAGTTATAAATAAAATAAGATACAAGTTAGTAATTTATTCAACAATATCTATTATATTTGGTCACCATCGATATAAATCTCTTTGCTTGAAATACTCTTATGACAACGGTTTTCCCATTTTTATAGCATAGCTGGAACTCGATTTCTAGGTAGTTTTTAACTTATTTAGCGAATTTCATTTAATCAGCTAGTGGAAATCTAGGAAAGAGAAGAAAGTGATTTTGGTTGAGCTCTTGATCAAAATGTCGTGGTAAAACATCAAAATAAGTCAATGTTTTCATAATGCAAATTCCATGTGTTGGTTGTTGCACAAATCCGACCATTTTTTTATTGACTTATGTAAATATATCGTGATAACCAAGTACTATTGTTTATTATTTGATCCATAGAAATTCTTTATATACCAAACCGCGATAATCGAAGAACAATTTCCTTCAGGAACTCTGAGGATAGAACAGTAGACAGTTGTTACAATAACCTCATAGGTTATTAAAAATTAATCTGATTAGCTTATACTACAATAAGATTTTATTTCAATAGAATACGTTATCAAAAGCGAACTGAATTAGGCTATAACGTAGGATTTTAATACAATAGAATAAGTTACCAGAAATTGGTCTGATTAGCGCATACAATGAGATTTTGTTACAACAGCCTAATGTATTATAAAAAACTTGATCTGATTAGACTATATTACAATAAGATTTAATTGCAATAAAATATTTGATCAAAAATGGACCTGCTGAGGCTATAAAATAGGATTTTGTTACAATGGAATAGGTTGTCAGAAATTGTTTCGATTAGGCTATACAGTCTGGTATTACTACAGTAGCATCGGAGGTTATCAAACGTTGATCTGATTAGTGTACACAATGAGATTTTGTTACAATAGCCTAATAGGTTATTAATTATTAATCTGATTGGGCTATACAATGAGATTTTGTTGCAATAGAATAGGTTACCACAGGTAAACGTAATTAGGCTATATATTGTACCATGGAATTTTGTTGCAGTAGAATAGGTTATCAGAAATTAGTCTGATTATACTATACAGTCGAATATTGCTACAGTAATCTCAGAAGTTACCAAACATTGATCTGATTAGTGTGTACAATAACATTTTTTTACAATAGCCTAACAGGTTATTAATTATTGATCCGATTAGGCTATACAATGGGATTTTGTTGTAGTATTAGAATAGATTATTAAAGGAAACGTGATTAGATTATACATCGAACCATATATCGTTATATGGGATTTTGTTGTAATAGAATATATTACTAGAAATTGATCCGATTAGTGTATACCTACAGTACCATTTTATTGCAATAGTCTAGTAGCTTCTTAAAAAATTGAACTGATAAGCCTATACAATGGAATTGTGCTGCAATAGCCTAATGAGTTACTAAAAGTCGATCTGTTTAGACTATATAGTGGGATTTTCTTGCAATAGCCTAACATGTAATCAAAAGTTAATTTAATCAGGCTATATACTTTACGCTATACACTACACAATCTGCTTTGTCCATTTGCGAAAGATATTCACGAAACGTACTTTCAAATATCATAAAAAGCACAAACAAAATAATGTCATTAACTAACCCAAACTTATAACTAACATATCCCTCTAAAATGACCAGCAATAAGAACAAAACCGTGACACAAGTTGTGCTCGTTCACGACCAAAATAAGCGTGAGGGGCAATTCGTTCGAGAAGGAAAGAGGGAGATGCAGGTCTCGAGGCAATAATTAGCTTCTTCATGCACGTTAAGTATAAATCAAGACAATGAACCGAGCATCGATTCGAGGCCCGTCGGTTGTGCGAAGGTTCGCGTGCCTCCGAAATTAGCTTCAGCAACCACCTTTTCGTGCGGCTGCGGCGAGCATTCCCTCGCATAAAACCCAGCCGACGACTAGAAGAGACCGGCTGCGTGCACGCGCGCCTCACACACGCAAATGTACGCGTATAATTGTACTCGTAAATATGAACAACCGTGGCTCGCCGCTCGTACAACCCGATATCGGCCCTCTTAGCGTTGTTTCGCGTGGCGCAGAGACATGCGCGTGCTTCTATACACGTGTCTACGGTATACGGGGTGAACTAATAACAATTACCACTTGAAACAACCTGTTTTTCGTTTATTGTATACATTGTAAATGTGATCGGGTAAACACAAAAAGCGAGTTTTTCTAAAATTCGGAATGGAATCAATTTTTAATGAAACGCTCGGTTGAATGGTTACTAAGTTTTTGTCCGCTCTCGTTTCCTTTTGCAGCTATCTTCACCTAAGACTGCCTTGAAATGTTTTGAGGCCAGGGTAGTGTTACAATGTGGTGTTAGATTACATAAAATATTGCTTAACATTTTAAAAATAATAATTTTATTCTACTGACCTTTTGTACACAGAAGTCTTACAAATTTGAAGACACTTAATCTCTAGTTTCTAGATCTGTGTTATAGCGTTTCTTCTGTCTGTCTTTCTCAAGATCTTAAACGTTAATATTTTCTAATTTTTAGCATGTCCTTGAAGAAAATTCGAAGGTCTGGTTTCAGAGATAAATAGGAGTAGAGAAAGGTCTAATAAGCATTCTTGGATATTGCTAAGAGTTGATAAGTAGGACGTTCAAGCGTATAACTCCAGGTTGATGAATCACAGATTCAAGTGAACCACTCGAGATTGATACGTAACTATTTTAAAAGTCGTAGCTGTATGCGGAAAATAAAAAAAAAATTTTGGGATTACTTATCTTAAACCAAGTGGCAAATATAAACATATTTTCTTATAGTGGTATCCAACGTCTGTAATAATCCACTCTTTTGGCATTAATAAGAAATATTCTAGTCATTTTATGCTAATTATCTTTTCTTTCGATTTTACTATCTCTCGCTAGTTTATAACGCTTTACCATTATTTTTGTCTGTTGATAATGCCTCGTTTATACTTACAAAAAGAACCCAAAGATTTAATACGTAACAATTTTTATTACAAACGCGCCGTACGAACTCAGATCATGAACATTTAGTATAAAGTCGAGGCTACTGAAATGTTACAAAAATAAGATTTATTTGCAACAAACTTTCATTTTAATTCTCACTTTAGTTTCAACTTGTAAATCAGAAGATTATTAATTAAATAGCACGCGTAATGAGATAACCATTTAAAAACTGTAAGACGAAGAATTAGAAAAGATTGCAACGTATATTACGAGTGCAATGACAAAGATTTGATGAAAATCTTTTGCATCGACGATATCGTAAAATCAATAAATAATAAGTTACGTTAAATGTTCTCTGTTATTTTCTCACCCTGTATATGCAGCTGTATGTGTATTTATGCTGGTTCGTGCCTACTCGACAACAACAAAGTGCATTGGTCGCGAAGGGGGTTAGGATGCCGGTCTTTGATAATTTAATTTATACGCCATACTAGACGTCTAGCAAATGTCGACGTGCCTGGCTAATTGTATAAATTATTGCCGTCACTCTGATAAGTACCAAGCACCAAATGCTTAGAACCCTATCTTTTATACGTCTGACACGAAGGAATCTAAACGAAGTGATCATAGACTTTTTTATTTTCTGACGATAGCCCGCGACGAATATGCTAGGCGCGCCTTTACTTCGTCGTCGTAGTCGTTCTCATGGTTGTCTTTTGTCGTTTTCGCGTGACGAGACGGCGAATACGTGGGTTTCGGTAGAATTTCGGAATTCGACCGCTGTCTCGAACGTACCGACGATCCTATCGTCGAAATTTACGAGGCATGCTGTCGATCCCGTCTGTTGGACTGTACAATCTTTCTCTATACGGTGAACAAAAGAATCGTGCGTATCGGTAAATTAAGTGACCAGAGCTGAAAGACTTTCTGGCTGTATAGCTGATGATAGTATTGCTCGATTAGTGGGGGATATTCGTTGATAGGAAAGAAGTTGACAAAGAGTATCAAGGATTTTGATTAATTAATGGTGATTTAGTAGCAAGACATAGTGGAATGAAGAAAGTTGTAAATACGAGAATATTGGGTTAAAATGAGTTGCTTTAGGAAAATTAAGTTCATAAAAGATAAAAAAAAATTGTTGAGGAAAGTTTTGCAATATTTAACACATTCTATTTTCAACTAATGCGATTTTTTTACAGGAGTGCATTGATGCAGTTGCTAAGTGCAGTAGATGCAGCTTATTAAACAATGCAACATTTTCTTTTACAAACTGTTTCTATCTACGAAAGGAATAAAGTTACAGTTACTAGATACAACCTGTATAGGGTGTCCTATAGAATTTAGTGAAAATATTATGAATATGTGCTACAATTAAATATAAAACAAACTTGTCATATGAATATAGAAGCGTAAGTCTTTTATTAAACAGCTGCAACAATATGAAATGTGAAATGCAAGAGAGCTATATTATAAACTATAGTTTGTTACGATTTTATATAGTTTTGACCAACGCATTTGAAATTCAGTAAACGAAGATTGCAATGCCAGAATACATATTAGTATTTGATTATTCTTATTATAATGTAATAATATTTTATTTCAATCCTTTTCTTTTTCTTCTTCTTACACGATACCTCATACAGATTGTACAAAATATGTATATCAGCTGCCCTAGGTGGCAGTTGATATTGAGTCTACAATGTGTCTGTTTAAAAATATTTATAAAAATATTTTGTGCGTATATATTAAATTATTCGCGACATAATAAGTTTAAACGTTGTTACAAGACCTCTAGAATTATTAATCGATTGTAATCAACGGAACATCTCAGACAAACGATTGCATTTGACGTATATTCATTATTTTACGATTGTTTAAAATAAAATAACGTACTCATGATCACACGGTGTAAGTACCTATTTACTAGATATAACATTCTACTTATTATTATTCCACTGAACTGTCCTTTCATAATAACCAGCAAAAATTACTTTTATTCAAAAGTTTCACATAATTAATTCTTATATTGTATAATTTTCCCTCTTGCGGTAATTTTTGTAAGTATGCTAGTTAAGTAATTTTATTTAAACATTCTTCAGATACTAACTCTTCTATGAAATTCACTAAACTATTCCAAAAGTTTTCCTTCACATGTACAATACACGTTTGTTCACGTGTCAACTCAGCACACTCCATCTCTACGTGTTTCCTTCTTCTTTTCCACCGTTTCCTCTCTAAGACTAGCAGTAAATCCAAGCAGAACGAAGAACAACGAGAAGAGAAAGGAGTTTCCAGGAGGACCCTTCGTTTCTACTTGATATGCGACTCCGCGCGTCAGTTAATTCCCAGCGCACGCAGGGAAACGAGCTTCGATCTGGCCTGTAAAATGCGTCATGAAGCGTGACTGATCAAACGAGGTAGCGATGTATCGCGCGCCAGCAATTAATTTCCTCCATTTATTACCTCTGCCCACCTCCCCTCTCTGCACCCTTTCTGTCCCTCTCGCCGCTCTCGTTAAAAAAAGACAGACAAAGGTGGAACAGCTACACGCGTATCAGCGGGCGGCGAGGGTGGCAGAAAGCAGAAGGAGAGAACCAGCCGCTGGTTAGATCGTGGAACGTTTGCCGTGGAGGGATGGGAAACGCGGGGTTACGCTATCGTAAAGGGAGGCTCGCGCGCTTTCGACGAGGTTGCCCGTGTCGACTAACCTGTGTGCAGGGCGTGCGTGATGTCACTGATGACTTATGGCGATCATAAATCAACCCATTGAATTTCACAGTGTCGATATTTCGTTGCTATCCCCCTTCCCCTTTCCCTTCATCTGCGTCGCCACTCGTCCTGCTCGATTCTGTGTGTAGATCACCCCTGGGGAGTAAGCTTGACGAGGCTCGCCAGTAAAGAGAGAAAAAAAAGACTGTTCTCCGAGTCACGTGGGACATGTCTGTACAACGCGTTTCCTATTCACATTGGACGGCTTCAAAGCAAGGAAACGGATAATTGTTGCCTGGACGAGACTTCCTGACGAAGGTAATACTCGCGACTTGGGGGATTGTTTTTACGACGCGTTCGTTGCGTGCCGCTAGAACTCGTGACGTAGATCTTTTGAATGAAAATAATACGTTTCATGTGGGGTTGATTATTGGTGACCACCAATAGTAGTGAAATGTAGGATTTTCATTAGGTATGCATGTTTTGATCTTGCGTGTAGTGTAAAGTACAGTCGCTGCAATAAATACAATGGACTTGTGAATTGAAGCATCAAGTGTCTGCATAGCTTATATAACTGCAACCAAAGCTAGATCTAGCCATAAGCTTAAGAGTCTGTACAATAAAAGGATGACAATTGATGACTAGCGGTATTTCATGTACATTCAGATTAATTAAAAATATTAATTATCATTTTTAATATTTTAAGTTTCGTCTTGTGCTTGATGCAAGCTGAATTTTAAGAACATGGAATTGATACAGAATGAAGTACACAAAACTAGCGATGATCGTTGGAAGAAATCAGTAGATGGAGTGATAAAAGTTGAAGCAGAATGCAAATAGAAACGAAGACCATTAAAAGAATTTGAAGGATGACAGATTCTGTGCGACCAGTGAATACATTATATAGGGGTTCAGGTCCTTCTCATAATTCTGTCAATCTTTACCTTAGAACACTGAAAACGCGTTTGACTGTTTTGACTGATTTTACGAGCTTGTTATATTTATTCCACCAAATATGCACAAGTTGATTCTAACAACTCTGACAGACTACATCTTTGTTCCAAGTGAAGTTAGAAAAAAAATAAACGTACAGAAAATATTATACAGTTTAGCGTGCACTAGCATCCCGTGTTTTTATTTTTATTTCTTACGCACTACTATTTCTGATTTTTTTAAACATTCCGCTTATAAAAGTATTAACGTATAAATTAGAAAAGTCTTTGTGGACTATTTAAAATTTCGAATAAGACGTATCTTTTTGAAGGTAAAATGGCGGAATGTTAAAACACCTTAAATAGATGTGTAAATAGTGTTATCAAAAATTTGAAAGAACAGGTGTACGTAAAATATTTTGAATAATCGATGTAGTTCGTTGCTTGTTGCACAGTACAAAATTGTCATCTACAGTATGTTCTCAATTTCACTTGGAATTGAACTGTAACCTGATCAGGTTATGCTGTATGCCAGGTATTTTTAAATAAATTATCAGCCCCTATAACATTAATTCCAAGTCAATAGAAATATTCATAGAGGATTTAGTAATAATATGAATTGACTACTTCGGTGCTTTAGTTACATATACTTAGAATGATCTTTTATTTCAAATCTTATCGAAATTTTACGTTTTCTAATGGCAAGGATTGCGTTAAAGGTAAGCTTTTTAAGTGCTTTTTCGAAATGTCCTTCCGGACTTTGAAATTAATCGAAACATAATTGCTTAATAATGTGAGAGACTTTGTCAAGCCTATATATCAAACTTGCAGGCATTCATCGGCTATCTGAAATCATTGTCTCCATCAATCACCATTATCCATTTGTATCACAATCAATTTCTCTACTGATGGATATAATTCATGCACGCACGCTTTCAAACTGCCTCAATCCATTCAACAGAACGAAATAACAAAAGTAAACAAAAGACTCCCAGCAAATGTCTTTCTTATTTTGTGTAGTTCTCAAATAAAAAAAGACACATCGAAGTACAAGCTCAAAAATTTCGTTCTTTGAAATGTTAGGGTATATTTTCCAAACCTCGTCAAATCAGCCTCTCACGACCACGTTTATATAAATAATTGTCACATACAATTTTTACTTCCTACAAAATTTACCATAGAACGTCATACAATTCGACAGCATGCTACTTGTACATAAAAATACTATACAATTTATATAGCATACAATTTTTTTAAATTATAGATTCCATTAGATTAGGTTTATCTGTTGTTTTAAGTATTCTAAGTTAAAATTAAAAATTTAATTTAAAATATTATTACAGTATAGAATATATATTCTGTGGAATAAAAGAGCTGAAATTTTTTATTACTGTTGAAAATGAAAAGACGAATATGATCGTTCAATGGAACAACAAATGTTTCATTGGAGAAAGGCAATTTTTTCCACTTACGATGGCATTGGCCAGTGGAAACAGAAGGGAAACGAGACGACGATGGAAATTTTACGCGAGACCCTGAATTTGGTGGTATAGTGAAAAGTTTCGGGACTTTCTAGGGTATCTTTAGACATAACAGGAAGCAGGCTACTCAACGGGAGCACTGGGCTATCGGGTCTGCGGTGTAACCGGACCTAGAAGCTACACGAGCCAGCCTCTTCTTCTCTTTCCGTTCTCTGCTCGTTCTGTTCTCGTTCTCTGTCCGCCCTCTTGCCTCTTCTTATTTCCCAAGATTTCCCCAGATGCTCATTGCCCTCTTCACTAACGCGAACTCGTTCCTAACTTCCAAGAGGCGAGTTTATCCTCCTTCTTTTTTTCCGCCCCTTTTTTTTCCTTTCGTTTTCTTACTTGTGATACTTCCGCCCACGGAAGCATCTATTCTCCATCTCCATGGCTCGCGCGAACAAAATTGTTGTGAAATCTGATTTCAGTGATCGTGTAAATAATTGAAACGACGAAATATCGATAGGTCGTACTTCGCTTTGTTCCCTATTCCGTTCTGGTGATTGATTTTGAACAAATTTTCGAACAGATACTTGAACTAATAATTTGTATTTAAGTTAATGCAATACTGTTAAAATACTGGAATTATTAAGTTGGTGTGTATGAAATGTTGTTTTCTGAAATGAAACTTTTCTTCAAACAAGAATGTACATATCTATCAAAATAATTTCCACGAATTTCATTATTCTAGATTTTGTAAAAATTATTAATCTTTGAATATTAAAATTCTTTGAATATTGCTTGTACAGTGTCTTCAGATTAGAATAATTTGTTTGTTAAAAAATTGTTTAAGTGTTCCAAGAAATGGTACTCTGTTAAAGAAAAGTCTACTGAATGGGGGAGGATGTGGCAAAATTTCATATTTTTTACCATGAACTGTTTTCAATCATTTTTCTTAAAACATTATTATTCACAGTCTTTTTTATTTTTCTCGTGACTCATTTTGAATAAAAATCCATGTTGAATTTTGTTCACCAACATTGAAGGTGTCTGAACCCTTTCGCTGCAGCAGATTTTAATACGTAATGTGCATAGCGCAAGGTAGATGTTGAATTCCTAGTCGCGAAATTTGTTAAATTGTTTTCAAAGGTTCCAAAATTTAAAGTTTTGTTTCGATAATTAAAACGAAATTGCGCCAAGGATACAATTAAGAATGAAATTATGATAAAAGAGCGGTAACAGAAAAGTAAAAAAGAATCTCGAAAGCGCCGATAGTCATCAACTAACATTTACGTAACATTTTTCAAATGCTAAATTCATATTTCTAACAGTTTTTATTTAATTTATGTAACAAATATTATATAAATATTCTGATTAATCGTCACGTTAAATAATAATGTCTAAACAATTGTATTATGAACTTTTTTATTATTCTATATACATGTACTATAGCATATTCCTCCTTCTTGACTATAGTGTATTAAAATTTATAATCGGACGAACTTTAATATACAATATCAGCCAGCTAATTTCAGCCGTTGAAAAAACGACACTTCATTTACACCGACTTAATATATTCAGTATTAATCGTAATAGCGCTAATATAATTGAATCACACTTAAAATGATTCTATACGCGAAAATAGTAAGTATAACATAATTAAAACACTCGATATAAATTCTTAATAAATTGAAAATCAATTTAATAAATTCTTATTAAATTTAATAAGTCTCTGAAATTTATAAGTATCACTCTTCGAAAGTCTCATGAAATCGAAGAAATGCAAGTATTTGTAAATTTCATGATTCCAACAATCTAGGAATCGAATTGATTCTCTGAGTGTCAAGAATCTGACAGCTGTCGAGTGTCTCAAGATTTATGGAGACCCTGTGGATCCTTGACGTTCGAAGGATCTCCAAGGTTTGCGTATATTGGCGTGTCATGGAGTCTTGTTGGTTCCAGAGATCCCAAAGATTCTAGTGGTTTCGAGGGGTATAACCCTCTGGTGAACCTTAGTGGTTCCAAGGGTTCACAGGATCTTGTGGGTTTTGATGATTAGAAGGGTCATGAGTGTACCCCTAAAATTGTATTGACTGTAACTCTGTAATTACCTTCAATGTGTTTCATGATCTCAAAGTTACAAATAAGTGCAGTGTAATTAACAGAAAAAAAATATACTTTCTCGAGTTTAGGGTTTATAAGCTTTTCAAATTAGGCATTTCCAGTAAAATCATATAGAATCATTTTAATTATACCATGGTTCATATTCAAAGTACGTCCGTATTCTGAAACTTAAGTAGAACAGATTTTTAATTTTGTAAATAATGAACACTAAATTTGATCAAATATAACAGACATCCCCACTGATTAGCTTAATATAAAATTTCAATTGTGGATACCCTTGGCACGAAACAAACATAAAATTTCATAAATTACAACGGAATGAAAGCCTTTGTAAATTATAAATTTCCAGTAAAATGACGTAGAATAATTTCTATTACATTATGATTCATATTCAAAGGTATTATGTGATTTAAGTAGGACAGATTTTTTATTTTTCAAATAATAAACACTAAATTTGATCAAATATAGTGACTATCTCACTGATAAGCTTAATGTAAAATTTCAATCATGGAAACTCCGGACATGCATCAAACATATAAAATTTCACCAATTACACCGGAATGAAACTCTCTTCTGTTACAGTGGGAACAACGACGCATCGCACGTGCCGATTACACACGTTTAAGCGTTATTTACGCGTGGCGTTGCGCCTCATTATCTCGGCGTTAAAATTAGTACCCGTCACAGGGACCAATGTGCCATAAGTAATTTTATAGTGTCATTAGCGAGATTTCCTATGGCCCCGATTACAACCAATTTTCTGTCATTCGTAATACGAGGTACCGGTAATAAACAGGAATGGTCAGATCGATCGAATCGTTCCGGATTAAATAAAACATCTTTCCATTCCATCCTCTCTCCCTTTCTCACCCTCTCTCTCTCTCTCTCTCTCTCTCTGTTTGTATTAATTCATCTATCAATCCCTTTATGTGCCATGTGTTCAACGTGTTCGTATCTCGATGTAGGATTTGCATCGTCAAGTTGATTCATCGAGACGATTAGTAGGTTGGAAGACGTTTGCGTCGGCAAGCAGAGTAACAGCCGACGAACCGCTGATTCTCCAGAATTTACGTCACCCTTCTCCTTCATATTAAGCAACTAACTAGGGCGTATAGTCGAACGACTTATCGAGGGATTAGCCTTGCACGTGTGTATCTTCGTCATGTATCCTCCTTGATGCGTTCCCAATGTACCCCGTCGACACTCCTAGAAACTTTGCTAACTCTATCATGACGGTAGCTAGTCGCCAATGGATGAATGCAATCTGCAAATTGGTTCGCCGTTAATCTGTTACGGAGATGCGTTTGTTGTTCGAGGTTTGTGCCTGTAACTACTTGTGTGCTGTTCAGCGCTTTCTGTTAATAGGTAAAGAAATGTAGTAAAGGAAAAGCGATAGAACGGTATGTTTATTACATTAACAAAATGAATGTAACTGTTACTGTAGAATTTGTAGATTTAATAGATTCATTATCGAAGGCAAAGGAGTCTAAAGGTGCAGCAAACACTTTGACCTAGTTACTGTATCTCATTTCTTATTTATTTTCTTCATAGGTTCCTTATATTTAAACAGCACTCCTAATTTAATTATTTCTATAAACATTGAAGGTATTCTGCCTGTATCGAAAAATACGTGGATGGTAGGTAAACAAGTGTAGACCATCCTGACCTACATTTCAAACAAGAGATACTGTTCAGAAGTATATGTATACTCTCGTTTATAAGATTGAGACACTTTCTGAATGTGAAGCCAACCTAACTCGTTAGGTATATAAATCGTTACAAAATCGTCAGGATCTAAAAATATATTATTCCGCCTGAGATCTTATAATTATAACGAGTAGCATACGATGCTAAAGCTGGTAAAGAAATACAATTTAAATCATATAATACTTTCTACACAAACATCACGGGTGCCCTAACGCTTATGTGCAGCAGTTAATAGTGTTAACTAATAAATTGTTTTGGAATATTTGTCTTTATGTTATCCCTTTCATAGTTTTATTTTTATAAGGGAACAAATTAATGAAGTATGGTAATTATTTGAAGCATTCCACGACGTTAGATTTGGCGCTTGATTTAATTAACCCAATGTATTGTTATAAATCACTAAATGGTTTATTCACGAAAAACTACGTAGACTTTTAATCTCCATAATTTTAGATGACTTTTTTCCATGCATCACCATCTAGTATATTGAAAACGCATTGGACCGCGTAGGTCATGGATTGTCCCCAAATTGCACTATATATAATAATTATGTACTAGTTAAATGGTATTACAAAACACTTTTTATACAAAGAAGCATTACCAAACGGTCTCAGCGGGAAGTACAAAGTGTTTCATCACTGTCCCACGCGGCACTAAATGTGTTAAAGAACCTCAGAGATCATCGAATGAACGCCCATATAGTCGGCGAATGATTGCCTGCGAATCTCCACCGTGAGACTCAGCAAATTGACGGGAGCGGCCGTATACGGTGCAGTTAACCTCGCCGGAAGTGTCATTAGTCTCGGATAATTCGCGCGGGTATACGACGTTTCCTGAACATCCTCGACGATATTCCGTGGCCTAAATGCAGCTTGCGTGCCGGAATTTTCACACGCTCGAGAAGCCAGAAACAAAGAGGAGCCTCCAGGATTTCGGTAGCTCCGGTTGAGAAGATATGGAGGGGTACAAAAGGGAAGTAAGAAGGGGTGACGATGTCTCGTGAGCCTTGTGCGCATTGTGCTGTCTCTTCTGGCCCCCATCCTCACCACCCATCGGCCCCATTCTCCTCCTCTTCCTAGCCCACCTCCCCCTCCTACTCATCCGACACATTTCTGCAGACAGCGCGAGAAGAGATCTTGGAGAGATCCTGAAGGGATTCCAAGAGCAGAGAGAGTATGGATGCCAAGGACTCTCTACCCCAGCATTCTCTCTGTCTGTGCGTCTCTTTCTTCGTTGTAATCGCGCGGTCTCCTCCGCCTTTATCTTTGACTACCTTGCGTCCCTTTCCATCTCGCGTTCTCCAACCCCCTCCTCCACTTATCCCTCTCTAGCGAAATCTTCTTCCGTCGTCTCGCTGCTGTTCCCTCTTTTTCTCTCATTTAACTTAAGATTGGATTGCAGATTACACATCGTACCGCCCTCCCTTTAACCGTTCTCTTTTTAACTTCAGTTCAGTGCTTCTGCCCTTCTCCTTTTTGCTCCTTTCTCCTCCGCCTCGTCGTCACCTGCTCGACGGTCAGTTAGTTCTCTTTCTCTATCGGCGTTGTCTTTTAGTTTTTATCCTTTTCTTTTTTTTATGTTTTTAAATTCCGTCTTATATACCTAACCGTGAATGAACTACGAAGTGAAATAACGCCGGAAATGAGAATCTACTGACATCGACCGCTCTAGAAGGTGAAATTGGTTCACGGACGTTCACTTGCTCATTACTATCCGCCCTTTTATTGAACACGTTCTTTTATTAAAACGGGTGCCACTTGTTCATTGCACAACGAGAAGCGTGTAGTTTGGATTACGTATATTGTTTAGTCGTTTTTATTATATGTTTGCGTTTTCCAGACATGGGTCTGGAAATACGTCGATCCTTTGCAGCTGTTGTAAATTTGAAAGGTCATCGAACACTTTAACTTCCATTTAGAAGTTCGATGCTTTTCTACTCGTGACTGTCGTCCACATTTGTTTGCTACATTTTAACTTCTTGGGTTTTTATTTTTTATCTCCACTTCGATATGTTTTGTTAGCGACGAAGCGCTGCCCAAACTTATTATCTACTGCATTTATTGCTTCGGGACACACGAGTTTTTGCGCGCGTCACTCAAAGGTGCGGACGACACTTGAAAGTGAACGTCGACGTGGAAGCGTTACATTAGTTCGTTCTTTCTTTAATAGTTTGTCAATTGTATATAGTCAATCACCTCCCTTGTCGAAGTCGAAATTGTGACTATCCATCAATATCATATAATATCATATGATATATATATATATATATATACAGTAAGGAGCAAAACTGAACACACATTCGATATTTTTACAAAAATTAATTTTTATTCGATGTTTGCATATAGAATAGAAAAAAACAAAATACGTAACATTAAGAACAATATTTTAGCTTTCCAAAAAGATTTTACTGATCAGAATATCATTATTATTTTGATAAATATAAATATTTTTCGTGTAATCGATCACCCGATTTGACGTCTCCTGATTTTTTTTATGTGGGGCTACTTGAAATAGCGTGTCTATATTAGTATACCCCTCACTATACAGGATCTGAAAAATAATATTCGAGCCGAAATTTGAAATTTGCTACCCGAAACATTACATACTGTTGTGGCAAATGTTTTAAAAAGGGACCATATTTGTCATCAAGGAAACAGAGGCTACTTACGAGATATCATATGTCATACATAGTGCCAAAATATTTTCACGAACAGCATTTTGTTATTGAGAAAGAAAAAATAATAAAAAAAATTTTTTTACAAAAATTATTAAACTGTTATACCCTTCAGGCTTATTTGGACAACCATTTACTTTTTAGAATATATACGAACTCCTCTTTCTTTATCTAATATTATTCATTCTGATATATTCGAATACTACTAATCGAAAACCAGCACGAATATTTAAGACAACCTGATATTTAATATCTGGAAAATAGTATAAATTTTCCCTATTATTCACGTGTTTTTGGATATCGATTATACGAACGGAGAAAAAAATTTCCTGTTTCCGTTGAACATGCCGCACCATCGGTGGTTCATGCAACATTCGACGGGTTAATGATCGGTTTGGAAGTCGACAATTTATCGGGGAACTACGGAGCAACGTCAGTCGGCCGGCTCTGTTTTCCTAACAAAATTTACCGTAACGCGTCACGGATGAATTGCAGTTTGACCGAGCGAAATTATAGTTACGGCGAGTAGGGGGAGAGAAATACTTTAAAAGGAAAAGCAAACAACGGGTAACTGGGATCATTATCGTAACCACAACCGTTTCTGGAACAGCTTGAGAAAACAACAAACTGTACGTATACGGCGGCGGTAGTGGCGTCAGAAGAATAAATACGTGAAATGTAGAAAAATGGTGGTACCGAGGAACAAACATGGTACGAACAAAGTAGCCCTGGCAAAATTTCGCTGTGAAATGGAACGAAAATTCCGCGGTTCGTGGAATGCAGGAAAGCTAGCAACATCGAACGAGAATTAAAGTCATTCGTCAAAATCACGGCCACTGTAAATTATTTACTGAAAACCGTCAACTTAGTTCGAAGCCCGTTTGACGTTGAAAATGGAGCGAAAAATCGTACACGTTTCGGTAGGCGAGAAAAAATTTGATTAAATTAAGGTTACAGTCACTGTTCTGTGGATCCAACATGAATTTTTACTGGAAATAGTAAGGTACTAGATTTTCGTTCAGTTTTTTCTGTACGATACAATGATGAGAAAAATATAGTAATAATTCAATCATTTATATAAAAATATTTTATAAGATTTATTCAATAACTTCCTATATAGCATGAAAATTTAAAATATTCAAACTATATTCAGCAAAATTTCGTTCGATTAAATTAAGAATGTAATAGAGTATATACGAAGATTATTTATTGTTACAAGACATTGACAGAAATGACCTTTATTTTGGAGATTGATAATATTAATGATATGGAACTATTTAAAGGATCTATAATATCAATGATATAGTGACATAAGTAAAACTACTTTCCAAGAATTTTATATAATATCTTGATGTCGAAAACACATTAAAAATCGAGATCTAATTGGGTATAAATAATTAGAAGTATTTAACATATTACTATTCAAAAGCTGTTTGAATCTTCGTTTTATACATGTGTATGAGATGATAGAACAATCATAGAAGCAGGTCAATTTGCATAAAAAATATTTAACGTTAACGTATTTTGAAAACTCACTAAACTAATTATTGGTAAATATTTCGTTTTTTGTACTACTAAGTCATGCTATAAATAATATCGTTTTAAAAGGTTTGAATACAAAAATTATAATATATTCATATATTATTAATTAATGACATGTGATACCTTTAATGCGAGAATTATTTCCAACTTGATCCACTTTTAAACAAAAAAATTGTTGATCCTTTGAATTAAAAAGTTAATCTAATATTAACTTTAAGTGGTCTGTGCTCTTAAAGTTTCTACAATTTAATAAGTTTTTTAATGAACTAAATAAATGATAATTCAACGATGTCAGGTTAGAAGAATATCATTGATGTGCTATTAATTCCCAATAAAGTTGTTCAATCTTTTCTATTGTTGCTTTCTGGTCGGACATATTTTGTGACGAAAAAGAACATCAAATCAAGATAATAAGTGATGACCTAATACTAAATCCATTATTGACTTATATCAGTTTACGTTTTCCGATAAATCTACCTATAACAAAACAATCATTCCCAACCCTACACACGCTTTCACAGAAGAATTCATTGCATATCGAAGTATATTCATCCAGTCTAAACCACATCCTATCCCACAATAAAAAAGGTTTCCAATCTAAACCTCAATTGGACTTCAACAACAGACCACATGTCTTACATAATTGAATCCCAACATGCCATTCCATAACATCCAGCCAAGATCTCAGCCATCGAAAGACCATGCATACATTCACAAGAAACCGTTACGGGAAACGTACATAGGACCACAAATGGAAGTTCTTACGTGGCCGGTTTGCCAGTGTATCCGTTTCGATCAATATTCTAAACTAAGGCCGTTTAAACAGGCCCATTTCGGACGGCCACAGTTACTCTCAGGTAGTATTGCGGGTTGCAAAATGTTGTAGCAAGAGCACAGGTTCTATTTACGAAGCATAATTTTCATTGTCAAGCTGAATGACCACTGCTATACTCATGCAATGTTGCACCATAGGATTCTTGCCCGAAAAAATGTGGTTTACTGTTCGAATATTGCTCTGTACTATTCAAAGATGACTTGCTGGTGGCAATTTTAGTGGCTGTCGAGTAAAGATGACACTTTTACTTGCTACGTATTATTGATATTGGCCCAATCGGTCAGATCTACAAATCTATCGCGTGACAAAAGAACTAAAAGAAATACATCAAGGTTAAATAAGCTAGAACAATAGACGAAGTAAAATAAACGACGAGTTGGACGTATTGGCTTAGAGGCGACATTCATTATTAATACAAGGAAAAAACTTATTTTCGTATGATCCAGATAAATTCTTACACATCTGCACAGTAATCGTGATAGCCTGATCGCTGGTGTACGGACAACTTGGTAAACGGCTCTATAAGTTCTGAGCACTTGGTAAGAGATTTTTAACATTGACGTGGATGAATTTTTAGGCGGTGTGGTTACATATCCAAAAATAAATACATTTTATTTAACAATCCTTATGAACTAAGAGTACAGGTAATGAGTGACGCGTATAACTCGAATGGCCCGTGAAGATCGAACTTTAAAGGCTTTCTGCTTTTGTTCCATTTCGGGGTTCACTTAACACGTTGTATGCGGAATAATTTACATGGTTCAGCCTATGTGGCGCGAGCTACTTTTCGCGATTTGACGACTTTTATAATCGTTCTAATTATTAATATATTATGAATATTCGTTTCTTCTTTTTAACTCCTTGTCCTAAAATAAACTAAATTGCTGCTTAATCCATACGACATTGAGCAGAACGAAGACAGACTGAAAGCTCAATCTCAAACGTTCACTTCGCTTAAAAAGAGTTACGCGACATAGGGATCTCATTTCGACTAAGATGTATTAAAAACGTATTAGGATGACCTGTCCAGTGAATGAGCGTTTACTCATATTATATGAAAATATATTATATGAAATATATACTATATGAAATATATATTATATTACATGAAATTTTCTCAATATTTCATGGCCTTTATTCAATAGCTAACCACACGGTATCCCATACGTTCCAATAAAAACTTATTTCTTCACATGTACAATTTGTATTTTAAAAATAATTTGGAAAACATTGAAAACCAGATTTGCTTCAAAAATATTATTCTGTACATTCACTGGTGTACCTCTATTTATTTATTAGAAATTTGTCTTCTTTCAGTGTTCATTTGGCCCATCTTTCACTTAATTAGACTTTTAATTAAGATTATAACTGTCAAGTACTGCTAAAATTGTGTTCCGAAATGAAACAGCTCAGTTACAGTAACAGCATTCAGGGCATTAAATAACAATTTGTGAAATTTTAACAGACCTGCGGCTTAAGTGCTCATTCACTGAACAAGTCACTCTAGTACATCTCCCGCATACAATGTGTTGAAAACTTCTTTAGACAACAAGCTGGGAAATGTTTGAGAAAGTGGGGACATTGCCATAATGACATTTTTGCCCTTACGGATGAAAAATTCAAAGAAGTTTGAGAAAACATCTCTCGACTCTTCGCTTTGAAGGCCAAGAGTTGCCGGGTCTATGTAAATATGTAGGTACCCCGTGGCAGTCGCCATAAATCTAGCCGATTTCGCGACTTGGTTCTCTCGGATTAGGATTCTAATTACGATTAACGTCGGCATCGGGTCGCGCTGACAGGTTCGTCCAGGCGTGTTTGCCCTTCCGTGACATCTGTCGAATCAGGGTGGTGGGCGCACACGACACGAGAAGAAAGGAGGGTAGAAATGAGGGAACCAGAAAGGTGAGGGGCTGTAGAATGAAAACGAAGGAGCCATGGGACGCGGCAATAGTGATGGTGGTGGTAGTTCGGGGAGCGAGTGGGATGAGGATCGTGAAGGAAGAGGCTGGGTAAATGAAAAGCAGTAAGCCGAGCCAAACGTGTTTAGGGGATGACTGTGTTTGAGTAAGGCACGTGACCAGGGCTCGTGCAGTCTATGGCAGCTGCGAAAAGGCTCCTCTTCCTTTCGTCGTTCCGATTTCACCCTGTTTACCCCCGCAATCATATCGGCAAATACGGCGCACAATTAAAGGCAATATAACGCGACCGCTCTTGACATGTGCATCGGCACGAAAAATACAACGACCGGCCGCCATTCGGTACGCGAACAGGCAAAAGAGGGAGAAAAGAGAGACGATATTGTTCCCGTGTACTACGCACGTTGCTTCATATTAATTGAATTGTAATTTTCTGGGATGGTCGTATTAACGTGCGCGGCCGCGAGATGAGCGTGGCTGGCGTTGATGTGACACTATCAGTCAGCTCGAAAGTTCGAGCTTTTATTCAATTATCCCGTCAGCCGTTGGGGGACGTGATTAACGGGTGTTAAGACACTGTGATTAAAGGGGTATACGAAGGTTAGTAATTTTGTGTAATTATGCGGGAAAAGGGAAATAGGATGGTACGTATTAAGACACGTGCCTTTGTTGACGGTTCCTTAGATGTCACCTTCGTGTGGTTTTCTAATGTTGTGAAAATTCGAGTCTGAAAGTCTAAGATAGTTCGTAGGAATATTATTTTAGGAAAGGTGAATTGAATTCAGTATTATCTTCGTTTAAAATGTAGCTTCGTAAAAATGAAAAGACAGAAATGAATTAGATCTTCCACAACTTTCCAGATAACCAAAGTTTTTCACTTTAATTAACGATGGTTTCGTTTACCCGCTTAACGGTGAAACATATTGAGGCATTATGACAATGAGTTTCATTAACGGTCAGTTGATCAGACACAATAAAGCTGTTAACGACATGGGCGGTAAACATTCAATTAGAACAGTCCCGTTCCGTGATCGTTAATACCTTGCCATAACAACGTTTCTTAATTTTCTACACCACGTAGTATCGCGTACTCCAATTACAGCGCACTTGCCTCGAATCAGGTCCTATAACCTTATTTGGCGTTTGCCATTATGTCTTCCACCAGCACATCACCGTGTCTTCGTTTTCTATAATTTCTAGGAGATTGATTTAAATATAAATCAACCAATCATGAATTGAGATTTGTCAACCAATCTCTTTCTTACTTTGGCTTTCAGAGATATGTAAATAGACATCAAATTTTCCGAAAGACCAGAGTCAACCGATGGGAATTTACAAACGACATAGAGTCTACCGAGTCAATCGACTCAACAGGACCTTCAACTAATACCAACTAGCGATTTGCATCTGGTCCACAGTCGCAACAATTCAAGTGCTGATAATGATCATCTGACGAACCAATCGAGACACGATTAATTGCACTCATCATTAGCCTATCAACTAAACAATAAAATCAGTTGCTCATTATTAAGTTAGCGAACGAAGTATTAGAAAATATCGCCGTATTTATTATTCGCCTCTGGGTATTGGTACCATGAAGAGTAAATTTTATTTACCTTTCTGAGTTTTTTGAGTTTCGATTGATTATCTAACTTTAACCTTTTCTTTACAACACACGTAGCGGCAAGTATGGTTTCTCTTTACGAAGGACGCCGTGACAATGTACACTTTTGCGTAAATAAAGTGAAATGTTTGAATAGATACAGATCGATAGAATCAAAAGCTAGAATCATTACTAGAATCGGCTCATTATTTGGATGCTGACTATAGTTGACACATATATCCATAGATCCGGTCTATAGCCAGTATTAGGAATAAAATTGTTAAAAAATGCTGCTTCCAAATATTTCCCGAAGAATTACATTACGTATATCGCGAATTAGTCATTTAACATCTTGGGTATGAACATTGTATCCAAGTATTATTGAAATATCAATTTCGATGAGTTAAGCGTGGACCAATTGCGACCATTATATTGTACAAATCGATGATTCGTTCGATGAGTGGGACACGATAACGACAATAATTACACAGATATCGTATCATGATGGTATATACAATGATGCCGAAGGGATATTTGATTATCGTATGTATCGTTTAAATGAAAGAGGATAATATCCATAAATCGCTCATCCGCAAACATCAGGTAGGGACCATAAAGGTGAGTGTATCATTATACAATCATTAATTCGCACGCACGTACATACTCAGTAATTATTTCACGTGACTTTTGTTAGTGGAAATATTTGCGTGAAACATTTCTGTGAACAGGATATTAATACAAGATAAATAGCGGAGGAATACCGAGCCTGTAAAGTCAGAACAGATTGGTATATCACTGTCATAGAATCTAACGATTCCTTTTAGCATCGTCGATGCACCACTGTGTGTTGTGTATTCATTTAGAAAATTATTTCACACAACATCACTCACAGTGAATCTCATAAATATACGGATATCCTTTAAACCAGAATAACTTTCCTAAAATTGAATCAAACGACGTGAGTTTCTCTTTTAGAAGCTGAAAAGATTAGCTCATTAGATAGTGCACAAAAAGTTTTAAATGCGAAAAAAGTAATAAAGGCCGCTTTTTACAAATTTTTTTAACTGAACTTGTAATGAAAACTTTAAAAAATATGTTTTACAGATTTATCTTAGTTATATACATGGTGCAAATTTTATCGAAATTGGTGGATATACAAGCAAGCGAGCAACACTAAAAGACGTAAGAATCCTTAGATTTATCGCGATTGTAAACCGAAAGTCGTGAAATACTTCGATTTTCGTCAATTTTAACCGTAGGCAGCTCGTAGCAACGTTAACCGATTTCGATGAAATTTTTCCCATGCATATAATTGATATAAATATAGAAAATATATTTTTTAAATTTTCATCACAGGCTCGAATAAAAAAAAAAAAATGTAAAAAGAGACCTTTATTATTTTCTTTACAATTCTGACTAATTGTAATTTTTTCAAAAATATTTTTAGATATCTTATAAACTGAATCTTTTAACTTCTCAAGAAAAAAGAAACTCGCATCATTTGGTGCAGTTGTAAAACAGTTATTCCGTTTTAAATAGTGTCCAAATATTAATGAGAGTGACTGTATGTGTAGTAAATTAATGTCAATAAAGATGAATTATTCTATAAAATCAATCTATCTACTCCACCATAAAAAAAACCACCACTTTAATTGATTCCATGCTTTCAGCCAGCAGCAGATAAATTAAGGTAGACCAGCCAACGTCGTCTACCGGAAATTTCCTCTGACGAGTCGATCCGTCGTGGCTGGTATTCGTCGTTCGCAACAGCGAGCTTGGGCAAAGTAAAAATTTGCATATGTAGCCGCGTTTGAAACGCCGGGTCAGATCTAATTCGCCATTCAGCCTATGGCAGAGGTCCGCATGTCAATGACGCGACACGTTGGAAACGTGAATGCGAAAAGGGGTGCACGACGGAACGAAGAAGAAAGAGGAGAAAGAGCTTCGTTTCGTTCATCGACTTCTTTTTCGCCGTGATGCAATCACCACAAATAACTACACTATCTGTAAACTACAAGGTCTCTTTGTATTAGGGTCATTTAATAAGTAAAGAGAGAAACGGCTGTTGTTTCAATATGCAGTGGATAATGAAATTATTATAATCATTTTTAAATTATCTATTATTTATTTGAAGTTTAAACAAGGATGAAATTGAAAATACACTTAAAATGAAACCTTTTTTTTTTTATTATGAGAAATATTGGTATATTCTTAAGAAAATATAGCAAATATTTTAAAATTTCTACAATTTTTTAGAAAATCTAATATTTCGTCACTACACACTTTGCATCTGTAATTCCCTGAGCACGTTTTTATTTTTTCTATAGTTTTCTTTTAGTCCTACGTCATGATGCTATACTGATACAAGTTTCTCAATCAGTTATTATTTATTGGTTATCACTTCTGATTCAATTGAATACTTTAATAATTACCACAGATTTTTTATTGAATTCATATTTGGTAAATCACAAGGATAAAACTTGAATTTTCTTTAGCTAATTAAGCTGTCAAATTGTCCATCTATATGTTATAATGCTACCAAAAAGAAAAAATGTAATTTATTCAACTGTTCATGATAATTTTATCGCTAGACTACGGATTTTTATGCATTTATACAAAATTTAAGGGTACAATGTTTACTTATTTATCAATACAATAACCTACGACAATTACACACATGTTTCACCATTCTACCAACTTTCTATTTTTAACAAAAGAGAATTTTTTATCTTGAAGCGTAATCCACTCCTACACACTTACTTTCACACATTTCTTGCTGTGAAACATGAATGTACAAAAACGGAATCAAACAAAAAGGATTCTGAATGGTCGAGGTCTAGACTACAAGATATAGCAGAACTTCAATCTCTAATTTTCCACTTTCTTTGTGTGTATGCTGGAAAAATTGTCAAATAGTTATTTTAAATTAACGACTAGGTTGCCAACTTACGATTTTTTGAGTATCGTACTATTTGTTTAGATATTTCTTCGAACAGAGCTTTTTGTCTCATTACTTGTCGAATGATCCTCATACTACCATCAGAATTTTAGAAATTCTTATTTTTCCTTCCTTTTCATTATTGTTTTTCTTTCTCGTGTTATTTATGTTTTTACTCGCATCTGACCTACCAGCGTGTTCCAACGAATGTATGTATATACAATTGTAAGGAGAAAAAATGGAGGCGTGGTGATTCAGTGAATTCTGGCGCAACGTGATTAGAAGCGTTCCGTTGTATTCCAGTGGCAACGAGCGTCGCAGGAATGTACGAGCTGTTGATAAATGAATGGCCACCGGAATGGAGAGAAGGACAGAGCTGACGATTTGTCGAGACATGGTTATAATTGTTGGAACGATACAGGAGCTGCCCGTTTCTTGCTAGATGCGCCTGTTTGTTGTTCTTTGGGGGAAATACAGTCGTGCGTATAGAGCAGATATATTTTCGTGTGTAACAAGGTTGATTTAAAGTCTATACAAAAATTGGTAATTAAAATTACTATATTTTTGTATGTGTTTCTGTTATTCGTATTTGTTTAAAAAGATATACATTATTTTATGACCAATTATGAAGTATCTAATCGTTGAGATTTTTTATAACGAATTATTTCATTTAGGATTATTCATTGATTACTTTAAACGTCTATTTTATAAAATTGCACTATATCAAAATTATTCGAGGGCGTAGCAAATCACAAATTTTAATTAAAAATCCTTCTAACTTTGATATGTTCAACGTAACTAACTAACTTTCTATTCAAAGATTAATATTCAAACTCTTTAATCTACACACGTTACAATCGATAACTCTCACATCATAGAAGATACAATTGCAATAACAATTACGTAAGTATATCACTCATATAAAACGAATATATTTCTCTCTTCTAGTGAAACCACCCTCTCTGATAAATTCTTATGCAAATAGTAAGTAATATAAACTCCTTAAAATTATTTCCAATCAGTCAAGATTCCATATGAAGCAACAACAATATTCGAACTTCCCTCTTTGAACATTTTCCTGTTATCACTTGATATAATAGAATTAAGTAAGAACTTAATTAATAGAATTAAGTCGGAACAACGAAAAGTCTACCAGGCATTCATTACAGGAACGCGATTCAACATGTGTTCCCATAGGATTGCTGCAATTAAGCGAAAACAAATAAAACAAAATACAAATGCTCGTGTGCGCGATGACATTTTTGTATACGCTGTCGTACGTAAATAAATATGAATAGATAAATAAATAAATAAATAAACATATATATATATATATATATATATATATATATATATATATTCGGCACATCGTGTAACTGCTTTACACCCCGCTTAACAGTCGATGGTTATAAGTCGCGAGTAAATATTGTGCTGGTAAACAGCACCGGATCTGAAAGGCCTCAGGGTTCGGTAGCAACGAGCTGAAAGGGGTTGCACGGTGGTTTGCACGTGCCACTATTTACGTAGCGAAATACGAAAAGTAAGGGGGAAAGATAGATTATGTATATTTCTAAAAGGCTCCGTGTAGCCTTCTTTTTGCCTATCGGTTACCCTCTCTCGACTCCATTTACGTTGATCCCTTTTTCACCCTTACATACTCTTCCAATCGTCTCCTTCTCATCTATTTTACTTGTTTCATTTGGTAGTGTTGCCAATTTAGTAACTATTTATTTTCAAATCGTTCCATAGGAGGAATTTACCCTTAGGAAATGCGATTTCGATGGTACAGCGGATGAATTAACCCCTTGGTTTACAATAAGGAGTTACACTCGTGGTGCAAATTGTGGTCAATTGTGTGACAAAAACAGAATCTTATGTCTATCAAATTTGTATTTTTGCTCTACCTGCAGTTTCAATTTAAGACCGAGGATTATTAAATTGACACAAATGAAGGTATAACAATGTGTATAGTAAACTGTGAAATTCAGTATATATCATTTTTATAATGAATAACTTTTTAAAAATGGGTCAAAGACGTAAGATTTTTCTGAGAAGTGAGAAAAATTAGTTTACTAAATAATGTGCCCAAAATATTTTGCAAACATTGCAACTAGTCGGAATTACAAAGAAAACAGTGAAAGTAGCTTTTTACAATTTTTTTATTTGAGACTAATGAAAATTGAAAAAATATGTTTTGTAGATTTATATCCAATTTTAAAAAAGTTATTCTGTTTTAAAGTATGTCCGAATATTAATGAGTGTAGCAGTATGTATGTTGAGTAATTTAGGATTCTTTTAAAGCAAAAGAGAAAATAAAAGCATATTAAGTAATGTAGTATTTATTTCTAAGTTCTTTTCTTTTGCAACGTTCAAAGTAAACAAATTTATATGGTGGTACAGTCACAAAATTCGCCAATATATCGAGTATATCTATTCTTTTCGGGAGATCTCCCTGATCGGTCGGCAATGTGTTAAACTGCGCTGTAGCTAACGAAATATACGCTCCGATTCGGGAACTTTTCTCAACTCCCGCTGCTCGTATTCAACGAGAGCTTTTAAATAGGGATTTGCACCCTATTTCCTGAGGGTAGGTGATATAAGCAAAATCGTGAATAACTTCGTAATTTCTCAGTGACGTGTACATACTTAATAAAATGTAGATGTAATAAACTAATTAGTAACTTTAGCGCCTTTTTACTGATAAGCTAATTTTTACTGATAGTAAACCATAAATTGTACTCTTCTATACAAACTTTAAAAATAAGTTACAAAAAAGAGTATCACGAAATTTTTACGATTCTAAAGCAAAGGTAGTTTAAATATTTATCAATTAATTAATAAAGGATTTAATCCAGCTCTTTCTCTTTAATAATAAACAAGTGCAATTGAAACGTCATTTTGATATATTCATGTTGTGAAGTAAAAGTATCAAAGGAATAAAGAAACAAAATTTGATGTTACACAGAAATTTCTATAGATGCCGATATTACCTCTATTCGAATAATTATATTACTTCAAATCAAACTCCAGATACGATCCAACTCTTTCGAAGCTATTACTCTATGAAAGGGTGTAATTAAACGGCGGATCAAGGCTCAAGGGTACAAGCAAATTCGGCTGGTGTAAGTAGTTATAACAAGGATTGGGATTCCTTTGGTATACCCTCGACGACTACTCAAACAGTTTGGCAAGCATGACATAGTTCCATTGAAGCAGAGATGGAGTGGCGGGCCAGGGCAAGTGCCTCTTCGTCTGGCCAACTTGGACTGCATATAACCAGGATCTGCACGGCAAATATGCTCTCCTAGTTAGTGTCGCCACAAACATTGATACGTGGATCTACCCTGAGAAGCAACGCGGATAAGGAGTTCGGTTGCCAAGAGGAGGGAATTCATAAAGGCTGCTAGTGGCTGTTGAGAATTCTGTCGTTGGGACGACAAGCTCGTCTGGTTAATCGCGTAACAGTCGCAGCAGTTTGTGTATTTTGCGTGCTAGAAAATCACGGGAACAATAAACTAATTGAATAACATCATTAATGAGACTCCAAGATAGTGGTATTTCTGGCTAGTGCTAAGAACTGTCCATACGCAGTGTTCCGTCCGATGCGGAACAATACGGTAAAAATCCTCGAAGGTTCGTTTACGACATGGACGTGCCTACAAATTTAATTTCGCGATTAGCTTTTTTCGAGTTTTAGTTTTTTTTTTTTTTATAGTGTGCAATTTCACCTTAAGAGTAGTAAAATGTATTCAGTCGTTCGAGTTTTTCAAACAATAGCTTAGACTTTCACTTTCGTTCGTTCAAACAATCGGCCATATCGTAAACCGGGAACGTCTGAAGGGTCGACCAAACCTCGTTCATAACAGTTTCTGCAGTCGAAGGTCAACCTGGAGGAAAAACCCGAGGTTATCGTCGAACCCTCGAGGACCTTCCCCCGAACGAGGCCATAGTCCTCACTCCCGCACCAAGAGGGCTGGCCAAAGGGCGTTATTTAACGTCTTCGCATTTTTAATCGTACGCTGATTGTAAATTCGGAAAAAGCCAATCAGCGTACTCGAAGCAACCTGAAGGTGCCGACGCGAACACCGACAGGGCAAGACTTCACTTCTAACAAGCTCTTCAAAAAGAGACTTCTAACAAGTACCTCGAACTTCGAACATCGTCAAAGAAGCTACACTTACGAAATTCAAGAATCCATTTGTCTCGAAATGCACAAGATTTAATCTAGTCTCAACCGTTCGGAGAGACTCGAACCACTCGATTTCTGAAAAAATTTGGAAATTGAAGCGTCGTGACCATCGACGAGACCTAAAGTTAAGCTGGGCCTTACAATCCCCGCCGAGGAATATTAATCCGCGTTCGGTGATCGCGTACGGGCGAGCAATCTATCGAAATTGCCACGCTACGAAACACGCAGAATGAGTGTTCTCTCAGCAATGACGATTGATAGAAATGGATAATTATAATTACTATTCAGTTTTCTAATGTTCGAAAAAACGATAGTTCTTTATGAGAGACACCTTTCTATGCGACCATTACAGTCAATGCAACAATTGGCAATTTTCTCATCAATAGCCCTCGTAATGTTCCACCTTCCTCCTATATATTGCACGCACCTATTCATTTTTTAGCACACCTACTCCTTACATTACTCTTTCTCTTATCACACACATCACGCTACTTTTAGGTCTTCTTTTCGAAAATAAACCGTCGTCGTGTCACCAGAACTCCTTAAAAAAGGGGTCTGGTTCGTCCATGATCCTTCCTTTTTTTGCTTTTTGCCTGTGCCTCTAGAGCTACGCAGGCAGAGGCGAATATTTTACTATATTACATTACTTTACTGTATGGAATAGAGATGACAAATTGGCCCGTACCTCTACTTGCCTGTTACGAAGAGTCTGTAGCAGTACTCCTGCCCTTCATCACCAGAGGCTCTTATTTGTAAATATACAACTTCTAACGTGAGTTCCTCAGTCCCTCGCATCTGAAACACGGGTCTCTTAGGATACCTTACTGACGAGTTCACCAGGAGGACCAGGACAAAACTCTCTTTTCCTTTTCTGCTTATCCTTTCTACTCTATATCAATTCCTCCCTTCACACATCACTTAACATACACCCTACAAGTCGTATGTAGGAGAACTATCTCCTCCATAACTATTTAATTCCGCCGTCTTTACGTTGTTCTCATGACAAACTTGCAGAATATGGGGTAGTAGCTAGGCATCTAACTAGGGGGGAGCAAACTGCTTGGTAGTGGAAAAACGAATTGAATGATAGTTGGAACCCTGCGGCCTGCGTTGAAGAAAAAGATGAAACAGTTAGTTTTCTGTAGTTTGAAATGCATATCAAGTGTTGTAAATTTCCATCTATAGAAGATTTCATCGTAGTCTATTGTTTTTTCGGCAATACTTTCGTCGACAGTCTAGCTAAGTTCCGATTATATCATTAGCATACAATATTTAAATATTCCCCCAGATTTTTCAGAGTAACATCAAATTTTCGTATTGTTATGCTCACAAATATTTTTCTTCTTAGTTTTAGTTTTATCTACACCTACAACTAGTCACTAACTTTCACCATTATTCACACAGAACTCTTTACTTTCCAACTCTTCTCCCAATTCTTCTACTTAGTCAGAACCCAAAGTTCATCTTCCCCAAACCCTTAAATTGTCCTATTTCCTCCATTCTCGAGTCTGCCTCTGTTTTAGTACGTGCATATCACATACAATTAATTTTCTGTTAAATAAAATTCTGTTTCTACGTAACAACGATCCTTAATTGTCTTAAATTAAGTATTACCCCAAATACCTGCCACGAGTTTCGAGAAATTGAAGTAAACCGGGTATCGTAGTATGTTTACACAGTGCTACCAATTCATGCATCTCTTTTATATTTTAGTATACCATTTTTATTATATTCACCTTATTTTGGTATTAATTTTTAGTGATAAACGTTACACAAAAATAAGTTTGAAAAATGTGAAGAATATTTTCGAAACATTTTTTGAAATACATTAAATCAAAGAGACAAAACTGTCAGATTATTAATTCATAATAAAAGACATAAACTGGTCTGATTATTAATTCATAAGTTATTTGCTTATTAACATTTCTTATTGTATGGTATGGAATAATACAGACGTTTGTTTAATAAGACACACAGATTTTTATATAACCGTGGTCAGATAATATTTTTTTACAGGAAGTCCACGAGTATTTTCCGTGCATTCTTATGTTTGAGAAACCTAAATTAAGAATATTAGAAGAAAATACTTAAAAATATCACCTATTTCCATTTTTCTTTTTCTTCAAAGAATCAGATGGGATCGAATAAAATTTTAAATCACATTTTTATCATATGTTTTGTTTAAATTTAAGTTAGTTAAATAACATTTATACGTTTACATTTAATAAGCTTTAATCCATAAAAGCAAATAATAATGAAATATGCACGTCATTTAGACTCAATCTTGCAGTGTAATGATCACAATTATAATAACGGGAATATTACTTTAATTAACTCTTATCCGGATTAATTGTGGCTCGGGAACAAACTGACGTTATAATGTAATAAATGTTAACTTGAAGCCTTGAACTAATGCAATTGGAGCACGTTTAAATATCGAAATTATTTCGTACGTCTAATTTTCTTGGGCACTTCCCATTCTGTGAAACGGAGGATATCTAATTTCGCTAGTAGGCTACGTCTCGAGTGCAGTAGAAACTATTTAATTAAATATTGCTCTTTATTTTAAACTCGAAGTTACAGTAACAATAATTATCCAGCTAATGCTCACTATTTACGTTTTATACACGTACAGATATAATGATCCGAGTTGTAATAATCAAATGTTCATTCAAGATACGCTACTGTTCAAACCGGGAGTTTAACTGGATAATTACGATGGTAAGCTGATTGTATCTTCAAACGTGGTCAATGAGGATCGATTCACTAGCTGTTAATATTTTAATATAAACAATTTATTGAATAATGATTATTTTAAGGATTTTACCGTGTTTAAAACAACATAAAAGTGGTGCAAGAATAGAACGAGTTGATTTATTGCAGTTTTATGAAACAATAATAAACGTCCAAAAACATAGAGGTCTTTAATTAATTTGTATTGCTTTCAAATGTAACTATAGAATATACTTTAATTTGATTCTGTTATGTTCATTGCCACAATTGCCAGGAATTATGTTTATAACATTTGTTCCAGAACTAAAATGTCGAATAGAATGATCATACGGTAAAGACGGCGAAAATTACCTATAGGCGCAGTTTACCTTTACAATTCTCGACCGAATATATCTATCTCAAGAGCATACCTTCGGAAGATTTTCTTACATTCCAAGTCAATGGTTGTATACGTCGTGGTGCGTGCAAAGGGAAAAAACCGCGAAATCGGAAATGTCGTATGAAACGCGAATTCCGACCAACCGGTATGCAAAACCCTTTATTTGCTACGATGAATCTCCTTGAAGCAGACAAAGTGGAAATATAAAGTACAGTATTTCAATTGTGCACTATACAATGAAAAATTAAAGTACGTTTAACTGTAATTTCCTTTTTCACCAAATTGGGCAAACATCGTCAAATTTTAAACACATTGAAAATGACAATAAACATTGATACATGTAATTACAGTCGTAAATTATGTAATAAACCTGATATACGTATAATTAGTGCAAATTCTTCAGAATTACAATTCGAAAAATCCGAATAGAAACATCTAAAGATAATTTTCGAATTCTAAATAAAAGCTAGTGTAGTCGAGTTTATAGATTCAATCTATAGATTCAAAAATATCTAAGTGTACCTACGTTAGAATATAGGAAAATCTATGTCTTTGAGGATATGAATATCTGACTTAAATACCTCAGTAGTACGAAAATACAGTCCATCACTTAGGGGTTCAATTGGATTAGGGTCTACCAACCTAAATGTTATAACAACGTGTTTTGTGAGGACAATTAGATATTGGATGCAAGCCTATTTATCTTTGAGACCCCTTTGAACCCCAAGATCATGGGAGCCTACCACAGAGGACTCTAGAGTTATGGGATTCAGGTTCAACCCCTTAAATTGTAGGACATCGTAACAGAAGATCCCAGAGACAAAACACTCGAATCCATTCGCCTTTAGAATTGTGTGAGTTCTCTACACAGTGTTTCAGAATTATAGTACTCGAGTCTATAAATTTATGTACAGTGGGAGTCAATTATTTAGGTCAAGCAAGATATGGACTTATCCCAAATTCTAGAAGTCATTTGAGGTCGATTCAATCGATTCCGAAGTATAAAAAGATCAATGTCTATAAATATAATTATTTTGAGTGGTAGAGACACAAATCACTCTATGGTTTCTCATTAGAAGATCTATTCCTGCAGTCTCTCGTGAGAATCATAGCGGGTATCATCAGATTTCATTACTCTAAAATTGTTCGTGTTCCACAAGTGATTTTCCACTTCCAACATTAGAATATTAATATTAACTTAATTTAAAGATAAAACAATTTATGTTGTGAGTGTACCTTACACATTTTGATTGAGTTCAGATATTAAAAGTGTTTTAATTCTAAGTATAATTGCTATAAAACATTTCTACAAACTTTGCCCTTAACACGTTCGATGCGGGGATAACCCATTGGTGGGTCGCTACCTTGAGCTTTCTATTTTAATTTTGAATCCTTTCATTACTGTTGGCACCTATAGACGCTTTTAAGATTTGCTTGTACTCTTCTGTTACTGCCCTTTCATTCTAATTTAATTCGCACATTTTCGTTCCAATTACCGAAATGAACTTTAAATTTTTAAATATTTGAAAACCGTTTAACAAAGTACGTGTCTAAAAATAGAATATCTACTTTTCGTCGCGCATATTATCCACTAAAATCTGCCGTAGCGAAATGGTTAAGAATACAAATGAACCAAACTTTCATAAGATGTGGAAAACAGGAATGAAAACTTAACGACAATATCTTATAATGATAAAAAATAAAAAGTAAGCAACTAGAAATAATCGTTTCTAGCCTGTCAAATTTTATTTTTTAAATTATTTCAATTTGAACGTATCGAAACTCATACAAAATTCCTTATTCTTTGATTGAATTTCCCGAATCACCTTAACGTTTAACAATACAAATAATGCAAAGATTACAACACCTTAGAAATCCCGTTCATAATGGCGCCACTAGACAAAAACGAAGAGCCTCGACGAAGGGAGAACCTTGTCGCTCTATAAATCTACTCACACTCACGCTCCCAGCATAGCAGCGTACATATTCGCGTAGATAGGGACGATAAGATCGTAGCAGCTTCGCAAGACGTTTCGAAAAATAAATGACGGGGAAAAATATTCCCGGCGATATAGGAACCGATCAAATTCCTTCAGGAAATTGCCTGTGATATTACGATGGTCTCGCACCGCTCTTCTCTTCCTCCTTCCTCTTCCTTCTCCTTCTTTGTCTCTCCCTCTCTTTCATTCTCTCTCTCTCTCTCTCTCTCTCGTGTTCTCTTTGCCCCACGGTCTGTCCCTGTCCTTTCTCTTTCTTTGTTCTGTCGTACGATGCAAGTTTCCCCGTTCTCGAAGACGATCTTACTGTCCCCGGGAGAGTCCGTAGCAGCCTTGAGCTGGAGAGTTACCTCCTCAGCTTCTGGCCAATCCGTAAACTGCGTTATTGTCGACGTCCTGTTAGCTCTTGCCTCTGTCGTCGTCAACATCGTCACAGTAGACGTGATCGTTGTTCCTTTCGTGTTACCTTCTGGCTTCTAGGCGAGTCGTCACGCCTAGTTATCGATGAGGAAAGGACCCTTGGGTTAAAAAGCATTCTACAACCCTTCATGTTTGTGCTGAAATCACATAGTGATTCGAGATATGCAAACGAATGCATTGTATCCATTTTGGATATTTTCCTGACAATTAGCAAGTATCTCTACTAACTGTCCTCCTTGCTATGAATGGGAAATTATCATCTATTTAGTCATTTAAAACATCTGTGAATGTATATATTAATAGCTGCAATATTTTTGGAAAACGTTCAGAAATTTAAAGAAGACCACTGACATTGGCCAACATATATGACGTACTTATATGTATATGCCACTCATTGTCAGACCAATAAAGCGATATCGTTAAGGCTCGTGACGAACTGTAAGACGAAAGCGCTGCTAAAATAACGATGTTCCCGCTTCTTTAAACTGTTAGGTATTTTCTGTAACCGGATTTATGGCATCGTTTCAAGTTGGTCACACGTTATAAATACCTACTTTTCGTTTTGAATTACACAATACCTATTCAATAGATTGCTTAGAAACTTAGTTACTGTGACCAGATACGTCATAAATCCTGAAGATTCCAATGGGGCAAATTGAATGTGGCTTCGTATTTATCAACGCCTGTAGGATACTCGACTTCGAAGAAGTCTAAGCCTCGCATGCGTCCACCTAACACTATCTTCGATCGTCGTGTATTACATTCTCAAGATAACACGAAAGTTGAAACTAGAAAAGGTTTTAGAAATTAAATATTCACAAATCAGGGTTTTCCAAGACAACATAGAGTCTGCGTAGACATGAACTACGAAGATTTCGTCAAATACACTCTGACATTCAAACAGATAGATTTACTAGCATCGATTTATCGGCCCCGTGTGTTTACGTTTAGATTATTACTTTTTTGATTATCAAATGGCATTCGCTTACTTTTATTAAATATTTTGTATTCCATATTCTTTAAGTTTGAAAAGAATAAATAGTCAAATTTTCCTGTAGAAAATCGGCATTTTCTTGTATATGAAGCTATTTATAAAAGAGTACATATCAAATGAGCCGTGACGTTCTTTGCATCCATCGCATAGATTGGCCAGAATATAAAAGGATTAATAATGTTTTACGTTTCACCAAAAATGTGGTTCTTCGAATCGGCACACAACGTATTAAAATTACCAAATCTGAACGGCAGTAATTAACCACAGGCCTTAACATAAAAAAATAAAGACCGATACGATGTTCGAGAATCTTAAACTATTATTTTCCACTGTGCCGCAGATCACTGAAATGTAATAAAAAGTGAATTTCCTACTTCTTTCAATTCTTTGTTTTTTTTTTATCACACGTGAGATAATTGGGCTGAAAATTCAACGAGACTTTCGGTTTACATCTGGCTAATCCTTAATGAAAAGCGTCGCAGGCATCTAACTGAATCTAAGTCTCGAAGGTCGAAAGAAGAAGCGGTTCGTGTAAGATGATATTTCGCTAGAAGGACGATGTTAATATGGTTAAACGTTGCTCGTTAACGGGCCACGATGTTCCTTTACTTCATTGCGCGTAACCTGAGGGGAAATTCGTATGCCGACTAGAGATATTTTTGGACAATTATGGGAGGTTAAAGAGACGCGTGACCTAATGTAAGTGTTTTCTGACTCGGTTAGGTTATTCGTAACAGATGCTTGCAGTGGATGCAAAGTAAATGTATTCCATGGAAACAGAGGTTTGTGGAAAATATATCTCGTTATCGTAATTATGTAGGAGATTATATAGGATACAGTGTGACCTATTTCAGTGTATAAATAGATAATTAAGGCAAATAGATTCCATAGGGAAAATTGACTAGTTGCTGGAGCTGAAGTGACTTGTTAAACATTCACGTATAAATGGAAACGTCATAAACCTTCAATGGACGTGATGTTATATACAATGCTGTAAAACTGATTTAAATGCTGTATGTTATATTAGTAAGTACGCATAGTGCATTGTCGTTTTAATTTTAATATTTGAACTGAAGTTTGATATTTGATATTTCTAAAATAGAAAATTTAGAGTATTTGTTATAAGTATTTAATACTAATATTGATATCATTCTAATGCAAGGTAAAAGGAAATTTTTTGCATGGTAAGTCGATAACAGTGTAGCTATCTTTTGCCTGGATGTATATATAAAAGGATAGTTTGGTATCTCAAGTTCAAGAATTTCAGATAGTGTATTCAAATATTCGAAAATTATGGAACGGACATCCCAGAAAGATATTATGTGAATTTATTATGTATTTTTGGTCATGGGGTTTGCAAACGCGCAAACTTGGTACAAAGTTGAGTATAAGTCCGTGAAGTATGAAGCTGGCGTTATAGTCTCAAAAGTACCATAGTCTCAAAGTTACTCTAAAGTTACAAGCCCCAAAGTAACTCTAAGTGACTCTAACTGATTTCGTAGTTGTAAATAACTGCGGTATTCGTGAGTAACGATAATTATGAGTAACTAAAACGCTAGTGAACATTTTAGACGTTCGGCTAAACGGATCCATTAAAATTTGCAAGCTCGTGATGAATTTAGAACGAATTCTGCACAGTGATAAAATTATTCAAATTTTTCTTTTTTTCTAACAATTTTTCAACATAAGGAAACGATTGATTTTCTGATCAGTAATTGAAGCAAATTTCTAAATTATGAAAATTCGAAAAAGAAATTAATCATTGTGATTGTCGTTCTCAACAAATATTAAGGCTTTATATTCAAAATGAAAACTCGTGAAAAAATGAAATAGTAACATACAAATCTACTTTGCATAACAAATATAATTTTTCAATAGACAGTTATAATTATATGTTTTTTTTATAAAAGCTTTGTATACGATAAGTATTTCACAGTTTAAGGAATACTGACGAAATTTACGAACTGGTACAGTACACGAAAAAGGATGTTTATGGTCGTATATTTCAGAAAGCATTACCTACTCAAACGATCAAACACGTGTCGAGAATTTCTCAATTTTTCCCCACCTATTAATAAAATCTCACTAGAATCAATAAACAGCATCCCACTTTACATCCTTAAAACTTCAACACTCACACTGTAAAGCATACCAAACTGTGTATACTTCCCAGATCCCCATAAAACTTCAGTCATATCTCTATTTTAAGCCAGCCATCTAACAAGGAACTCTTAGAAAAACCTCCCACCGCAGCACATTTCTTCTCTTATTGACTCTCTTAGATCACACATGTGTACACGTAAACCTCGTATGCGTCGAAATTAGAGATTACAATTTCGAAAGAATACTAACAAGATACATGTATATACAAGAGATCTGTATAACTTGTATCAGAGAATTAATCTGTTAACTATGTTCATCTTTCATACAGAAATTGAATCTCTCTAGTTTATAATTAAAAGTGAGTAAAAGTTATAACCAATTACTTCATTTTAATATTTGCAAATATGAATATGATGTATCTTACGTGTAATACAAATAATACAATTAAAAATGAATAATTCATCAATAAATAAACTATTGTGTTCTATGTATCTCCTATCCAATGAGTTAACTCGCCTTCCACAGTTAAGGGATTAAGAATCTGTGTTCTTAATTTACATATTGTAGGATAGGAGTGAAACTGGTTTATATATACACAAAAAAAAGCAAATCTATGCGATAGTAGAATATAATTGCTTAAAACGCTTTACCATTGATACGCTTACATAGTTGCTCGCTCACTAAAACGCATTTTCTATTCTCGCACCTTAAGTATGTACGTAAACTCTTGTCTCTCTCTCTCTCTCTCTCTCTCTCTCTCTCTCTCTCACTCACTCACTCACTCACTCACTCACTCACTCATTCGCTCACTCATTCACTCACTCACTCACTCACTCTCACTCTCTCCCTTTCTCTCTTTATAATCTTTCTTATTCATTCTTTCACAGTCGCTTACCTATTACCTGTGTTTCACAATATAATTATACATTTCATTCTCAATGTACATGGATACAGATACTCGTAATACTTGTATTTGACATTATTTGTGTTAAAAGAGGAATCTTTAAGATCTGATAATGAAAACCAAGGAAAACTCTTTACAGCTAAAGATGGTCAAGTCTGTAAGAATAGAATATTCCTATGGAAACTTCTATAAATGGAAACATAAACTAATTTAATTTAAATTATATTTTTCTTCACCTATAGATCTGTTTAATAATGTATAATGACCTAGATATAAGACAAACTGTCATTTATATTTTATTTAAATTTTATCATCTTTTTATGTTTATATGTATAAGTATACATATGCAATGAATATTTATATAATTGACTTCTGAAATATGAATTTGTTTTTTTTTTAACATCTGTAAATCTAAACACCTAACTTATGTATAAATCATCTGTAAGTAGAACTTTCGTTCGTTACATCTTCCTCACTCGGAAAATTTGATAATTGAAATATTGTCAACGTGTAATTGCCAAACTCATGACGTCCATGGTCATTAGATTTAACATCGTTAGATTTTTTGTGGAGTCTTCCGAAAATTCGAGTATATTCTAATAAGTCAGGAATAATTAGTGACCTAAAGAACATTTGAGAATTCACGGAGTAATACTAGCAACATGTCGAAAAGTCATTGAAAATTCCGATAATTAAATTGATGCCTGTAGAAACACTCGTGATGCACATTTGAATAATATTCTATTCCACGTATAATTGCAATGGATCACACTTTCAATAAAAAAAAGCAATTCGAAAAAGTTCCAAATAGTTTGTATTTTACTAAAACGAAACTTCCAGACGTCTAAGTTGGATGATCCTGTACAGCATATATACATATATTAGCACTGGATGAAAGAATTCTTCCTACGGTTCTAACCATGTTTTCAAACCCTTCTCTGCTTGTATTTCTGTCAATTTGCTTATCTCGATAACTGAAACATATTTACTTTAACACCTATTCCATTCGACCTCTCTATATCCTGGCAACAGACTATACTACCAAATGTTAGAGAAATAAAATCTAACTACTCGAAATGAAGAAAACAAAGGGAACGGTAGTCGCGGTACAGTCATATGCGGGCTAACATTCGAAAGCCATAAAGCATGAGAACCGAGTCACATCCGGCGCATAAATCTCGCGGGGGTTAGCTAGTAGTCCGTTCTGTATGTGGGACGAAAGGGAAGGCGAGCGTGACAGCGCGGCACGCACCGAGAACGACACGACAAACGTGTGCCAACGGGTAGGTGGAGCAGAGGACAAGCAGTTAATGGTCATTAGCGAGTCGCGCCAGTTTTAAATCTTCCGCCGGCTGGCAGAAGGGGCGTGCACGACCCCTATCAACTCCCGAAAAGGCTTCGTACCTAGTTGCACGTAGGTTGCCTCTGCAAATTATCCTGCTCCTCCCCCCTTTAACCGGCTGGTTATTACGTAATGCGATGTTGAATGTAAGGGAGCACCCTCGCGAGCCTGCCAATTATTTGCGTACCCCTGGCGAATCGTCCGCGCTCTCTCAATGCATTTCCTCGCGTACAATGCGCGCGACCAACGTGATAAATTATACAGTACCGACCACCGGTCCTGGAAAATAGGTCGTTGCCTTTTGTATCCTTTCGAATTTACGTGAACACTGTTATTATGATTCTGATTAATTTTTTTGTCTCTTTTCCTTACGACTCACGCGTATGTTGGTGTTCGATGGTGCATGTTTGATAACATTTCAGATAAGATTTGGAATACTAATGGGGTGTACGTTTAATCGATATATTGGGCGAGAAAGAAGCGTAATTATTTAGTTTAAAGAAACATGTGTTAGATAGGAATGAATTAAACATACATCGTTAAGCTCATATCATGAAACTATATGTTTCTAGATGTGCGCAGGGGATTGATGTAAATTTATATTACTTAGTGAAAACTTTGTATAAAAATCAAACATAAGCATGCCCCATACGAGGCCATTTCACGTTGAATCGTACAGAATTGAAGTTATAGTCACCGACCTTTTTTTCGAATTTGCAGGATTTATTGACACTCTTGTGACCTTTCTGATCTTTCAGAAAAGCTGAAGTATTAAGTGGACATTTTGTTAATTTCGTATAGTTTTTCAAGACTTTAATGTTAAATTTCAAGCAGAAAGCTAAAATTTTATATAGTCTAGTTTCTCAAGGTTATCAACAAAAAGATCAATAATTGTGACCGTAATTTTGTGCGATTTGACGTGGAATGGCTTATACAAAATGATAAATAGGTTTCGAAAAAATGTGGTGTTATATAAAATAAAGAACTAGTATAATAAATGAGATTACGTTTGAAAAATTAACAAAAGCGTAGTACTTCCTTTTCAGAATTAGGAGCTCTATCTTGGAAAATGTTTTGTAAACTATCACACGAAGCAAAACTATAAAATTTCATGTTCAATATTAAGCTTTTTGTAATGTAACAATACATGAAATATTGTAACAAAATAGTTCTATTTGTTAATTTATACATTATTTTGTTTTTGTGTTAGTTATAGAAAATACCGTTGAATTTTTATCAGAAAAGCTTTGAATTGCGAAAAAACTTTCGAGTACAAAGAGTTAATACTCCCCGAAATATAAATGAATTTAATATTTCAATATTCTAACATCTGAGACAACGTATACGTTTGGTTGAATGAAAATGATCGAATAACAACATGTATACTTAAAAATTTTCATTACGTGCCGCATTCTATGAAAATTTCCCAAATTCTCAAACCATGTTAGAAGGAATTAAGAGAAACTTTTTAAAATTTCAAAAATCTCTTGCACGTTCTATATACGACTGTATATACGCATCAAAGTGCCAATTTTGAAAGTGAACTGTTTTTTCATACACATAAAATAGCATTCAAGCATTTTGAAGTGAACTTCATTCCAGAAATAAGTATTGTAGTAAAAAATCATTTACAACTTCCGAGTGATAGAAATATCTTTTCGTACCAAGAGAAAATTAAACATTTATTCAAAAATCTTTAGAAAATGAAATGTTAAATTTTAACCTGTACTACACAACTCTGACGTCCTTCAAAATTTTGGATACTTCGGCATAAAATTTACGGTAAAATTCTATCGGCATTCGAAAGATTAAATGTATCAATGATAAAAATCGCGCACGTAGAGATTAAACACCTTTATCTAAAAAAATATATTTTAATATCAGAATAACAGAACGAAGAAAAAGAAAACAAAAGGAACTGCCAAACGGGATATCGAAAACACGAGTGCGCCGTAGAAGTGGCGTGGACCGCGTGGAATGGTTCGCTTTTCAGCCAAAAATTTCTGCTGCAGTTGGCCAAACTATCGCGCGGCGGACGTAATAACGCGTGAGGTCGACGAGTGGCTAATAACTATTCGGCCGCGAGCAGCGATACGCCGCGTTGTGTAATGTATCAACCGGCAGTAATTAAAAGCTGTTTCGTAGTGTCGTAATGGCCGGGCCCGTTACGATCATCGCCGTGCCGGCTATAAATCCTGCGGTAGCTGGATAGGCTGCAGCATCAACGATGCCTGTGTGCGTGTGTTTTTTTTTTGCTTCTCTTTTTGTTTACGCTTGTTGTTACTGGTTGTGCGGCTGGGAACGAGCCGCATCCCTCCGTGGTCCACGCAAGTCACATAAATAAAAACGAAACATGTGGCTGATCGTTTGGTTAATGACCGTCACCGCTGTCAGGCGGTTTGATCTTAAAGTGGAGGCTACGAGTTTTGATCGATAGATCTTACTTCTATAACACTTGCACGGATGTCGCATAATTAGCTGTTTCAGCAATTTAGCGAAAGACAAAAGTGCAACATCGTACACAAATCATCAACTAGATTGGAATGTTTATTATTTATTTGAAAAACACCATTGATATTGTTTCTTTCTCTTTTGGAAAACTCTATTGATCTTGTTTTCCCTCCGCTTAATCACGTTTAAAAAGCAACTAATATTTTTGTAAACTTTAGCGATCAGATCCCATTTTCATTATGAAGTTTAAATTTGTGACGCATATATTCAAAAAGTATTACTTTGTCTTTCATAAGTTTCAACTTCTCCGAAAGTTTCCACTTGGTTATTTCAATCCTTGTTTATAAAAAGAAATTATAAAATTATGTAAAGTTCCTATAACTAAAGTTTCAGAGTTTTTGAAATGACATATGCTAACAAATAAAAAAAAAATAGTGACCTAAAGAACAACGTTCGAGTTGCGATTCGGGAAATAACTCCAGCAAAATGTCGAATAGTTATTGAAAATTTCGATAATTGAATCGATATCTGCAGACGTAGTGGTGGTACATATTCGAATGATATTTTGCTCCACGTATAATTGTAATGAATCATAGTGTCGATACTAAAAAGAATTCAAAAAATTCCAAATAGTTTGTATTTTATTAGAAAGAACCATATAGGCGTGTAAATTGTGACCCTATATATTTAGCTCATGATAACCCATTCTAACAATCGGTTATGAAACAACCCACTCGCGTTCATTTGACTAATCCTTATTTGTATAAAATAACATATAAAATGTTTACTATATCATCCCAATATCTCTAACTTACAATCAATAGATTGTCGACAGAAAGCTCGAATCTGTTTCAGAATCGCTCGATGTTAATTCCTAATTAGATTTTAATTATATATTTAAAAATTTTAGCTGGTTTTTAATCTTTGACAGTTGTATGTTAATTTTCACCAACACGATAATTACTACAGTGCAGAAGGTAGCGGAGTATTAATACCGTATATCATAAATGAAAGATTCCTACATAAGCAGGAATTTTAGATCTCAGATTACAAATAACAAACAGCCTTGATTGCGGTGCTACATCAATCATTGTCGTCACTTAATCCTTTAATTTACGACTTCGCTATATTGCTTCCACCACCTGTACAATCTCTTCTCACTTTTAAAAATAATAAGAATCCTATCACGGCCATTTCAAGCATCTCACAGACATCTTCAACGTCCCCAGAAAAAGATTTCTTAACGATTAAGGCAGTGACCACTAGGCTTATCACGCCGAAACTTCTTCCATTGACTAAAAAAGTTATTGCCAGGGTAATTATATAGTCGAAACGTTTCTGTGGTTGCTGAATTAACCCAGGTAACATCCGAAACCATGAACCTACTTCCCGTACATAGCCGTATTTATTTTAGGTCAGGGGCAATTAGTTCGTTTCAGCGGGACAGCGAAGGGTTGCCATTTCTAAAGGTCCACCGGTGTAATACGCATACACATACATCGTGGGCGCGTATTGCGGATGCGTTCCAAGCCAGAATGTTCTTGGTGCTTGGTGAAGGCGTCGGTTTTACGAAGTCGGCGTTAATTGCCTCCAGTGGTACCCTCGACTCTACGGTAATTCAAGCATAAATACATGAAATTACTTTCCCTTATTTAGGGGCTCATTAAGCAGATCTACTGTTATTGCCAGTAAACCGAAATACGCCGGCTACGAAACTTTTCTGCGTGAACGCGTTTGAATGCAGGAATGCGGAGGACATCGGTGTCGTCTTAGGAGACACCATTTTGTGAATTTGTCGTTAGAATTTACGTTAACAATTGCAGTATTTCCTTTCCTTTTTTGTAACTATAAAAACAATGAAGATAATTCAAATAGTTTATGAAACTTAACACATTACCGACTGCTCGTATATTTCGCGAAAAATATAAAATTCGTCAATATACACTGTTTTTCGGATTTTCATAATGTTCCTCCTTAGCTGTGGACGATTGCTGATAAGAAAATAAAAGTACGTGTAAAATATTCTTTTGAGAACTACTATATATCAAAGTTTCATCAATATCGGTGATTATCACTTAGGAATGTTCCTTTTTTTACATTTAAGCAACCATCAAGCGTACAAGCAACTTGAAATAATACAATAATAATTATCTAATATTTCATATCACTTACACCAACCAAATTAATATCGTTTGATGAAATGTGAAGTAAAGTAAAAATACGTTACACAACATAGCATTTTTTGAAAGTACGCTAATGTTCGAAACAGACAAATTTAGGCAATAGTACATTATAAAATTCGCAATTATATTAAGTGTATCTATTTTTTTCATCATATGGGGAGATCTCCTCGATCAGTCAACAAAGTGTTAAGGAAAATTATTGAGTACAAGAAATGTTTGAAAAATACGCGGTCCTGCAGATATAGCGGATACTAACCTAACCTAAGCTAACCTGCATAAATTGACAGTTTTACATCAAAACAATTAATTTTTAGTTGAAAGCCTAGATGCACTGAATTCATATTATTTTTTGTTGAAACATTGATGCTTGTAAATTACAAATATACACTGCAGGCAATAGTATTTGTTATATGGGCGTTATTTTGAATCACTATTGTCAATCGCCACTTGACAACCGTGTGTTGAATTAATTGATTTGGTTTCTTGATGATTTTTAGGATTATTCAGGAGAGAAGCTGCCAAAACAAACTATTTAAAGTATATCGAAAGAATACCCAAAAGAATTATGGTGATAATTGCAGTAAAAGATAGCGTTAATAAATACAAACTTATTGCTACCTTTTAACTGTATTCTTTATAAGTACATAAAGTTTAATTTTTCTCTGTAATTTCAACGAATAATTTTTAATTCAATTTGTTGACATTATAATCTTATTTCTACACAAACACGGAAAACTTATTTATCATACTGTGACACTAATAATTTGATCATCTGATGTACGTTTCCAATACAAAATTTAAAAGATGAATAGTTATTTAAAAATACAGCATTGTTATTTAATAATTTTTTATTAATTATCCATGAGTTATTTAATATGAGTACTGTTATTTAATTGCCACTCATTGAATATAAACTAATACGTTATTAAATAACAAGTAGTTAATTTAACGTAATACAAAATAATTGCTTTTTTCATTATCTGTTTCATTATATTATAGTTCATCGTTTAGTAAAACCGACAGTTAATAGGGAAATAGTGTACATATAGGACACTTACTTTATATATAACGAATATTTTTAATCTATCAGATTTCTTTAACAATTCGACTATGTACCATTAAGTATAATTAATATAAACTTTCGAAAAGGTGCTAATTAAGGATTTAAGTCTAACGATAACTATGTATTAAATGGTACATTTATGGCTTCCCATCCGTCCAGCTGGCAATACAATTAAAGAGAAAAATAACGCGTCTCCGGAAGGAATACGTTTCACTAGAAAAACGATTGATTTGAGAATAGGGAAATGAAACATCTGGCTTCGTGTCAACGTGGTGTTTCTATAGTCTTCCTTGTCTAAGCTTCACGTTGTGTGTTCAAGTGTTTAATTTCACTCTGTAGGAGAGCACGAAAAGCTACAGCAGTCTCCTGAAAACATATACAATCTTCTACTCGGAAAAATAACAATAACACGTGCGTTTCCTTTATGGCCATATCGTATGGCTTCTGAATTTTGTTGCATTTTCCAACTGAATTTCTATTATATACTAATGTGACTATTGTAGTAAATAGTAATTTGACACTATTAATTTGTTTAATAATGAAATTTGAAATGTAAAAATTATTTTTATACAAAATATATTTGGTATTGTTAATAAGTATATTTCTTACAAAAAAGTGTCAGATTTCCTTTTTTGAGTTGCTTACCAGTTGCTATAACAGTACCAACTTCTGTATCTTCGTCAGTTCATTCATGAATTACTACAGATGTCTATATATTTACAAATATTAACTGATTTTAATCATTTTTTTAAATCTCGAGTCTAACAATAATGTTTTCTGAGATAATAAATACGGCTTTAAACAAATTATTGCTTTATCAATTTTAACACTTAGCCAACCGCGTATTTTTCACAAACGACGCGAAGTAGTAATCTTCTTCGCTCGAAAGTCTCAAAGAGTCCTAACATTTCCAATGAAGATGTTTTCTTTCGCCACCCGTTAAAATTTTGTACAAGTTTATATTTCTTTTTTTAAATTGTTCATGCAGTAACTTCTTTAAAAAGAGGGGGAGACATATTCAATCGGTTATTTGAAAACGGTGAGATCTCCCCATGCGGTTGGTAATGTGTTAAGACAATCAGATTTTATAATAAGAATTTTATCTTTAAGATTTGAAGATTTAATATTTATATGTTTAATAATTCAAGCAATATTTCAGTTTTTGATATATTTATATATTGGAAAGTTTGTTCGTTATTTAAACGAAAGTCACGATCTAGTAAATCGAGATTATAGAGGTACAATACAAATTTAAAAAAAATAATTAATATTATTTTTATTTTTTAACTTAATTAGCACAGAAATTTCTATAAGATACTAAAACGTTCATTGATACAATCTTTATATACTTTTCATCATTTATTCACCTATTTATGGATATGAAAACACTTTTACTTCAGTTATTTGTCCGATAGAACCGATACTAAAATTGATCAGATTTACACCCGCAAATGTACATAATTCTCAATTCGAACGCAATTCGATTACTAACACTTACAACAGTTTACAAGCAGTGACCACAATATTGTTACAAAATTCATAATTTATGGTCGAAATGGTATTGACAATTTCTAATACCGGCGTTGTGTATACAATATATGCGGTATACTATTATGGACAACATAGAATGTGAATAAACAGTCGTAACTGTTCATAGCGGGAATTGAACTTGGAAAAGCGGATTTATTGGGATAGTAATTCGATTCATGTCCTACCTTACAGGATACATTCAACTAATTAATAACTGTAAGTACGAATGCGTCTACACCGCAGAGGGATAAACTGGTGGTCGGTCCAGCAGATTACCATAGAGTAAGTACTTTGGTCGGATTTACTTGGTAATACGGAGATATGTGTTACACCTCGAAACACCCTTAGGAAATACCGTGTCCCTAAGTTTAACGCGAATTCATATTTTTTACCATCCGTCATAAAGAAATTTAAGTAACACTAAAATAAGATAAATTTGTTTATCTTGAAAGATATATCGCAGAAAAAATACTGTAACAAATTAAAAGTGAAAGATTGTATATAATAAGGAATATTTAATTTAGATAACATAGAGGATAAATAATGTATGATCATCTAACTTATACGTCTACATGTTTCTTCTTAATAAAATACAAACTGTTTGGAATTTTTTCAAGCTGCTTTTTTTTTATTAAAGGGATGATCCATTACAAATTTTAAATGGAACACAATATCATTCAAATGTGAACCACGACTTCATCTGCTGACACAAATTCAATTATTGAAATTCTCAATGACTTTTCGACATGTTGCTGGAATTAATTCATGAATTGCAACTCGGATGCTGTTCCTTAGGTCATTAATTGTTTGAAACATTCACCAATCGGGGTACTTTTAAGGTGATTCGAAATCTCTGTGGTTGGAAACCACGGAGACTTCATTCCTTAGAAAACGAAACACAGAGTACTAGAAAACTAGACTTTCATAGAGCAACATAGACTTTAGTAAGGAATAGTACCTCGTTGTACTGTTCTTTCGAGTAGATCATAGCCTATGCTATGACCTATACGATTCACAGGCACATCATGTACAAATTCTTGTAAGCCTGAAAATAATTTTAATGACCTGTCAAAACGCAGAGTTCATAAAACAATTCATAAAATTTATGAATTCCGGATTCTTAGTTTTGACAGTCTATTGTGTCATGATGAAAGAGAAAATTTAATCAAAAAACGTTTTAAAAAATATTTTTGCCAGTCATCCGTGTCATAAACCCAATCGCTTTCATAATTTCAATGAACTTTCATAGATACACCATTGTTTATGAATTAAAGAAGATAATTAAAAACATTCGAAAAGTTTCAACGGAGCGTTCATCCCCTCGATTGCAAACCAAACAAATCCCCTTTCGAAATGTACGATACTATACGTATATTCGCAAATAAACTCCGACGCTCCACTAAACGATACTTCCAGCAAACCACATCTCATTACTCCAATGAATAACGTTTCTAACAATCCAACAAACGAGCGGAGCGAATAACGTCTCTCATAATCTACGGCTGCGCCTATCACAGCGTGCAATTTGTCCGATACACGCACGGGTGGGTAGCAGGTTGTCGTTCAACGTATTCGTCCAACGTACACGGAATTCACGCGCGTACACATAAATAAAATCGCAATACCTCGTGGAATATCGCAACTTTTTCACTCACCCTCACCTACCTCCTCCACATACACCACATCCCTATCCTGCTTTACCCGTGGGCTTCGATGCTAACCTATCCCAGGCTAACTGCGGTGACGTCTCCGCTCGTTCGACGTCGTTTCGAATGAATGGAAACGCGCGGTCGACACGATGCGAGTCGAGTATACACCGACAAGAGTTACAACTAGCTCGGAACAATTCCAACGACTTTTGATGGTGTTGGATATTAAATTTCGTTTGCGTCTCCCAGTTTTATTGGATTACGGGTAACCAGCCGGGACATACAGTATGGTGGTACTCGAGCGTACGCGGCCCTCTCTCCCCTGCCTCTAAGTACTCTATGCAGCACGTCTGCATCGGCACGTAACGCTCAGTTCGTCGAGTAGAGGTTGATGGGATGGGCGAGCAGGCGGTGGACGATGAAAAGGGGCTGTTTGTACGAAAATTAAATTCATAACGATAAAATCCTTTGCGATCCAAATGTGAAGCCACTGCAGCAGGTTTTGTACGTGAGGTGTACGCGTGCGCGCGCGTATATTCTCGACTCATAGCGACTGCCATCGACATTCAGCCTGGTACGCAATCAGCCAAACTCGCGAAAAGCCTGACTGGCCTCCCTGTTTGTACCACGACTGCCAAAGTCAAGCACTGACTGAGTAGCCATTAAATGCTCCATTGAATTTCTACCCTCGCCTTGGTCACGAATATGCATGTAAAACAGCTGAGTGGATGAAAAAAGCAACGGCGCGGCGGTAGCGAGAACTGGAATCCTGAAAGGGAACCGATGCGCTCCTTCCTCGTTTGAATCAACCCGCTACCACCACCGGCCCCGGTCTTTGCCTCGGCGGAGCGTTGTTTCGGATAATGTAGATTTTGTATGAATTACCGGGGGAGTACTTGGAAAGTATTATCGCGTGGTGTGTTGATTGTAAGTGAACTTTTGTAGTCGGTCTTTGAAGTTCGGATGAATGTTTGCTGGGAGATGTGTGGAATTGTTTGATGTTTCAAATTTCCATACAGTCTGTTCGTATGAATGAAAGTATAATAATATCTTTTGAAAATGCACATCGTGAGAAATGGAAATAATTATGAGAATGGTGAAATGATATACTTTGGTTTTTTTGTATTATTTAAGCACCTGTTTGTAGTAGAACGTATGGAAAAAAATGGACATATGGAATAATGATGAGTGTACTTGGAACTAATAATCCTGGTGCTGAATTTGTCAACTAAACTGTATGTATGATGCTGGCAGACAATTCTTCCTATTTTCCTTTTCTCTCGCTTTCTGTGCAATTGTATCAAACAAATATTTATACAATAATTTAAGAAAATACTGAAATATACACTAGAAACAGTGGACCAAAAATCATATTTTATTTGATTGTCGTTGGTTACATAAGTATTATTTATGCAGAACAAAACCGTTGTATTTAGCTTTCAGTTGCAAGTGGATATAGCAGATTTAATAGTAACTGTGAAACTAGTAGATATATTTTATCAATGTTAGTAATAATAATTATAAAATTAGTAAGTAATGTTAATATTTGCATTAACAGTAAGTATAAGCAGATAAAAATTTATAAAAAAGAAAAGAATAATTTTTACGATACGTAGGAAGACGTGTGATGTTCGAAAACGTTTTCTGCATTAAAATTTATCTGATATCCACATCGTTCGAAATTGAATACAAACATGATTAACGATATACATATTAATTGAATACAAAGAAATTTCTACAAATAATTTGAATGAATAAGTTCTTAAAACTGTATTGGTAACTCATTTGTTGCGAGTGTTTATAAATTTGACGTTGAAAAATATAAAATTCGTCGATATACATTGTTCTGTATCTCTAATAACTTTCAAGATACATTAACTCAAATATGTTTACTACCGATAAAAGAAAAAAAAAGAAAAATACGTGCAAAATATTTTTTTGAAAATTCCTGGAACATCATTTAGGAATGTTCCTTTTTCAATAATATTCGTGCATTCTAGCATTCATGAAGTGTGCAAGTAACTTGAAATAATAAAATAATAATTATCTAATATTTCATATTACTTATGCAAATGAAAATAATGTATTTAGTAAAATCTTTAAATAAAGTAAAAATATATTAAACAATAGCATTTTTTTAAAAGTGTTCTAACGTTTGAAACGGACATTTATGCAATAGTACATCATAAAAATTCACAAATGTATCAAACATATACTGTCTTTTCGTAATATGAGGAAATCTCTCTGATCAATCCGGAAAGTGTTAATAAATTTAATTATTAAGGAAGTTCTTTAAAATTATAAAACCGATATAGAATTGATATATTGAAATCAAAATCAGTATTTTTACTCATTTCAGCTGTTTATAATTGTCGCAGAGAGTAACATTTTTCTGAAACAGTTTCGAGAGTTGTTATTATAACAGTTTCCAATCCCCCGCTTATCATTCAGACCGTCATAGTTATTCTAGCAGGTGGTTTTCCAAGCCTCGCTTGAACTGATCGATCGCATATCATAAAACCGAGTTTACACCAAAGAAGGACATGCGAGCAAGTCAGGCGTGATTACACGAACTCGAATCGTCGATCGCGAATTGTCGCTCGTGACGTTATCGATCAGCGTAGGTAACCCTAACACCACTAAAGGATGTCATCGAAACCTCACCCGACTGCCGAACGAGATATACGTTGGAATTTTTTCTTTTTTTTTTCACTCAGCCATGTAAATTAGTGGCTACTCGCTAGATTGCGAACAAGGGGACAGAAATACAGGATTCCAATGATGAAGTAACAAGTAAATAGAGGCAAGTTCGTTTATTGACGAGGGAGTCGATTGCACAGCTATTACACACTCGCACTTCACGCATACATGTCTGTATACATGCGCCAAGTACAAATGCACGAGCATTCGAATAGCCAAAGGACCGAGGTGGAAGAAGGACAGGTTTATCGATGTATACGATCAAATGATCTAGCGATAGCGTTCTCTCGCCGTCCACACGGGTCAAGTAGAGTTGAACGAACAGAAAAAGGAAAAAAACAAACACGAACCCTTCTTATTCAAATGGCTTCCAATGGAAAACTCGTCACTCCGGGTATCGATCTATCGGTGTGCGTGTATAAACCGATCGTTAGCTGGATAGCATTTCGCGAATTCATGCAGATTTCAATGCACCGCGTGCACGTGAAAAAGCTTCACGCCAGAAGTTCCCCGAAGTCATATCATAGATGGGTTTCTGATCAATCCAGCATGGACGGGCTAGACCAGTATTCAGCTCAAAGTAAACTTTCCTTATTCAAAGTGCTGCGACGAGCGGGTGGTGTGCACGTTTGCCAGAAAAGGGTAAAAACAGAAAAAAGGAGCAGAGAGAGAGAGAGAGAGAGAGAGAGAGAGAGAGAGAGAACTAGGATAATTCATAGGTCATCAAATTGAATCAGGCGTCGACGAATTGCACCCGTATGAAAATGTATTGATATGGCCGCGATACGCTCTCGCAACTGTGATTCATCGATAGCAACGAGACTCGCTCTCTAGTCGCTAGATACGCGCGCTAGCGTTACCGCTGAACGAGAATATCAAAAGAAAGTGAATTGCGGGGTTTGAAATAAAAGGAAAATAAATAAATAAATAAATAAAGGAAAAGAATATTCCATCGAGGATTCGCTCACTGCGTCGTGCCGGTTAAACACACTGGTTCGTTGAATATCTGTCTTTGGTGAATTTTCCAAAGAAAAAAGGAAAAAAATGGCAATTGAAATACCGAGAGGCGAGTGCTTTAATTAATTAAGCAATGCACTTTACATTCTTTACTTTCTTTTCTGTTTCTAAAGAGAGCTGATAGCATGCGATGATATGAAACAACGAAAAGAATATTATATGTATCATATATTTATTAATCCATTAAGGAGGTAGACGAGTTAACTCGTCATGTGAATAACCAGTGTTTGAAACTTGAGTGTTCCGCGGATTTTACGGTCCGGTTTGTTATAGTTAATACTGTTTGAGGCTTTCGAGTGTAAGCCGTATCCGGAAGGCTAAGTTTCCTAACGATTCCAACTGATCAGCTAACCAATTAAAATCTGATTGGCTGCTCAGTTATCTGGAATATGAACATGGCAAGGGTAGATAATACTCTAACTTGAGTGTTTAAAAAGAGTGAATTTGTTAATGTACATCATTATTAGAACGTTAACTGGAGATTTTTTAAAAATTTTCTCCTCTAAAACAAATAATTAGGAATTAATATAAAATAATAATTAAAAATTAGTATTAATTGATCTTTACATGCGAAAGTCAATCGCAAAGATTAAATTTATCAGTAAGTTACTCGGAGTTAGCAAGTGCTATCACTACCACTATCACTCACATAAGTATTAAATTAAAAAGAAAAAATTCGCATAATTATCAGCATTGATGTCCTTAGAATCCTCATAAAACTAGTTATAAATCTTGCGAAACATTGAGAAACTTATCCTTCTGAACACGCCTTACACTCGAAATTTTCAAACAGTATTAACAGTAGTTCAAACATAATAAATTACTTTTTTCTGATTTCCAAACGGTAACTGGATAAAATTTGTTTCCTGTTAGATATTGCAAAAAGTATTACAAGTTTCAGTGTCAGCTGTTCAATCGGTCAAGTTTACGTTCGTAATTTCAAACGACAAAGAATATTGACACGTAACATTTTATCCTGAAACAAGGTACTCGAATTGTATCCATATGCATAGACAAAAAGTATAGGTGCGCGACAAAAATGAAATATCATAACGAAATGGGGAACAGGACGAGCCAGTGACAATACTCTAGCAAAGTCTTACAAATAAATCGTGACGGGGTTATTTAAAAAAAAAGGGGGTAAAAGAGTAAAAAAGATGTTCATAAATAACAAACGTGGACGCGTCTGACTTTTGGAACCGCAGGAGTCCGTGGAAATCGTATCGCAGTTGCGATTCGTATCGATGAAAAACGATGGACCGCCGATTGAAATGGCAAATATTTTTATTGCTCCTGTTTCCGGGTCTCGTTCGCGCTGAAAATCCTATTTCATCGGCTAACTCAGTATTGCACGAGGGGGGCCGCGAGCGGAACTCGTGAGTTCGCATTGATTCACGTCATTCTATTACAATATCATTGTTACTTCACTCTCAGAGGCATCGAATGATCTTCCATTGTTACCGTAAGAGGATACGGCTTTGACGACTCGCAAAGGGTGCTTTGGGAAAATTGATTTTGTCTATTTTCGCTTTGAACCGATTGCACTATGTTTACGGTTACCGATCGCGAAAACCGAGACGTATATACCTACCTACCAGTTCTATAACAAAACGTCCAAGCAATTTCGCTGCCATGAGTTTCTTGTATCACATCGAGCAGACGAACATTTTTCTATTCAATAGATAGATGGTACAATGTTGTTTTCTCTGTAACTCTCATCGACAAAAATTCTTTTGCAGAACAGAATGCAATTTTTTTAAATGAACTGTAGAAAGTCTAAAGTTTCACTTTACTATCGACTTTCAATCTATTAGGATGTCCCAAAAGTTCTATTCGTTATCTTTAGATACTGCTTTTTCCGGATAATGTTTCAAGGAACATGCAACTTGATCTGTTTAACATTGATTTTATAGTCACTAGTTGTCTTCTAGATTTCTAACAGTATATTTGATTCTTAGCAAAGTGTCTCTTGGATTTTAGTGTGCTGTCTTGAAAGATAGGAAATAAGGAAATACACTTATGACACGTGATGTTGTATTGCTTTAAGAAAGACAACTGTAAATGAGATTTACTTTAGGTATGAAGATCATACTGTGATTATTCAAATAGTTCGTAATTGATTCAGGAAGTTTAGAGCTAGAGATTTTAAATAAGATAAAAGACCATTTTAAACAATATTTTAATAGTATACTGTAGCAATTTTGGAGAAATGGCATTGTAAGCTTTTCGGATAGATAAATCAGCATAGATCGTGTATGTACATATGTATATGTGAAAATAAAAAATTCTTCCCCTCATGTCCAGTAACAAAACGGAAAGAATTTTTAGAAAAACTTAACATTTAACTTAATTAACTTAATATTTAATTTAATTTGTGTGGGGTACAAAGTGTAATCCTTTAAATGAGCTTTATAGATTTGGAAATTTGTAGCTTTACAGATTTGAAGGTTTAACAACGTTTGCAACAGGGGAATACACAAGAATTATGGACGTTTAAGGGAAATAGTAAAGTAAACGAATAATATTAACGCTATCAGATCTTTTTTATTGCTAATCAAATATTAACTTTACTTGTTTAAAGAATCAAAAAGTTATTATAAATAAAGTCATAAGAATCAAAATTTGAAAAAAAAAAAAACTTTCCCTGTTCGTAATTACTAGCATCCGTGTAAAACTAGACAGAGGTTGAATTAATTACGAACAGGCTGTGGTATATACAAACAGATTATTTTTCTGTTTCTTTACAGAAAATGTAAACCAAACCAACCAAAAAGCACCTCCACTGCATTTCTCATGTGCCCATGTTTGAAACGCTAAGCATAAAATTCAGACTTCTATCGGTGGATCATAATATTCCTCACTAAAAAAATTAAAAAACGTATTCTTCCTGGCTATCCTCTTTTTAATTATATTCAATGAACTTGACTATTGCTCAAGACATGAACATAATGTTCTGTTTATATTTAAATAAACTTGGAATTTTACAATTAAGAGATAATAAATAAATATAGACATTCCCTCATTGAAAACAATTACTTTATTATTCTTAAGGTATGCACAAATACAAATAGTTTTGTTAAATTCTTATTATGGACTCAGATAAAAGAGTTGCAAAAATGGCTTACATTAATGTCTTCGCGATTCCGACCAATTGTAATATTTTCAAAGTTTTTTATACACATCATGTAGTAAACTAATCCTTCTAACTTTTCACAAAAAATCACATCGTTTGATCAAATTTTAGAAAGATTATTTTGTTTTTGAGGAGATATAAATACTTTTGTAACCCTCTGTAGTCTTTCATTTAGGATAGTTTCACGTTACCAACTTCTATAACTGTTTACCTTAATAAAACGCGTAATTTTCAACGTACAAGAAACAAACGAAATTGTTTTCGTGTTTTAGCAAAAAACCAAACGAATCTGACAGAAACAAACTTACAGTCAAAAACAACCGACGATTAGTTTTTATTCAATCCTCTCGTTGTCTCCATTTTCAACAAACTAAATTTAGCACGGACGCTTCGTTTAATCTATTCTCTATCTCTTTGTTTGCCAGTCTGGTCGCGGCATCATAATTGCCGGTAGGTCATTTTTCACCGACAGTTTCGCGTGGCGGCGCGATTCAGCAGTAGGCAAAAGAAGAAGGGTGATTGATGACGTTGTTTTTTCATTGTTTCATAAATCCGGATTCTCGTATATCGATTGATCGGTAACGAGCCATAGACGGGTCAATTCGTGAGCGGGAATTTCTAGTTTCTCTGTTGGGTATCACCGTTAACGATTGTTCGATTTAGGTAGAAAGGATCGACCAACCATCCGCTAATTACCAGCTATGAAATCGTACCGTGAATGTTTTTCGCATGACCAACGTGAACGAGAATTTCCGAACACGTAAAAGAAGAAACAGTTCCCGAAACGTGAACTTATCGTGGTAGCAGCTTCTCTTTACAACGTAATGATCTGTGATAGCTGCTTTTTTTTAATTGAGCCAAGAACGAAAAGTTAATTTATTTTTCGACTGTAACCACTGTGCTAGCACGAATTTATCGAGTGTAATAATGATGTTCGATCAGCGTATTTGGTAACCGAACATGTGTTTTGTAATACGTCCGTGATACAATAGAAATTAAACGAGACAAAGAGAAAATCAGAGAACGAGTGAGAGAGAGAGAGAGAGAGAGATGTGAAAAAATTAATGAAAATATTGTCAGCAGAATAATGAATCGAATGAAAAATTGCCTGTCAATTTGTCAGTCACAATGGAACTAATTAGTGGCAGAATACAATGGTATTAAATTAAATGGTAACAGCGGCCCGTTCAATGGGACGCCTGTAATTTATTCATCGTTGCAATGTATTCAAATGACAGCCCGATGAATTTGTATTCGTTAAACAATTTCGGAAAATTCACGGTTGCGCAGATGTGTTAATAGGTGTGCACGCAACATACCTACTAACACGTACGAAAAAACATAAGGGTAACGTTTTAATTAAACAATGCCCTTCTACGTTTTCGCGTCGGTCTTTTAGCCTACGATGGAAAATCTACATCCTGGCTAAGCACGTTATTAAAACAAGTATTAACTTCATTTTACCTTAAAAGTGTCGACGTCGCCTACTCTTATACGCTGGCTGAAGTTATATGTGGCGTCAGTTCTTGCGGATAAACAGCCCCTTGTGCAAGAGTTACGCTCCTAAAATCTCCGCTTGTTCAAAATTACAAGCAATACAGCTCATGTTCGTTTCTTTTGGTATTGTTCCGTATAATCGTTACAATTCGGTAGAATTTTTCGTGTTTATAAAGCTCGGTACATGAGACGTGATAAATCTTCTGCAGAAGGATTTTCGACTCAAATGAATGAGACAAAAAGGTTACAGAGTGAATAATTGAAATTCTGTATTTCCGAATATTTTAACCTCTTGTCGTACCATTTAGCCAGATAAAATCGGGACCAACTCGATAGAAAACGACACTCGCCAAACAGCTCACAATGTGAAGATGCACGCAGAAAGAGCCGAAATGGTGGGAGAAAGATGTTCACAACCGGGAACAGATAACATCTTTCAACTACTTGTAAAGTAGCCGTACGTTTATTTACTTCATACAATTCTGCTCTTGTGAAAGTTAAATGCACTTGAGCTGAAAACTTATTAGCAACAATTTTATTTGTTTTTCATTTTTTTATATATATTTCTTATGCAATATACTGAAACAAACAACACATAAACAATCAATATTTTAAAGTATAAGTAATAATATTATAAATAATACATAATTTAAAACTATATTGCATCTTTAATAGAAATTAGTTTCTAAGCATTTCTAAATGAGACATTGTCAGCGAGAATCTAATAATCACCATGCCTAAGGACGAATAGCAAGTTATATGAAGAAATTCTCGAATTAAATGACTATTCAATAGAAAATTATTCACAATTCAAAAAACTAATAGCTATCTTTGCCACAAAAATACCTAGTGCCTGATATATGACCTAAAATTGACACAACATGACTCACTCGTATCATTCATGTTTGGTACGAAATTGCGAACAAAAGTTTGACTCGTAATATTCATGTTCATCCCAACATTTCGATCATGAGTCAGACTCGTAAAAGTATAATAAGGGGTTACATTACTAACATAATGATGAAACGTTAACAAAATTCTGGTTGTGTACAGGAGATTGTTTCTTTTTTTTGACCAACTATTTTTGTAAGAGGATTGCTGTTACATTAAATAATCTGTTTGAGGTGTGACGACATGAGACAAATCTGACGACCCTCCTCCATGAGTTATAAATATTCCGTCCACTTTAGAATTTCCGATTTGTCGAAGTGGGACTCACGCGACAGTCAATCCGAAAGGGACTTTGAGTTTTCGTGGCTGTGTGGTTTTACGATACATCATTAGCTATTGAAGGTTAAGTGATGGACACCAGAAAGACGCGTGGCTCATAAAACGCAGCGGTTTTATGACCATGAACATTTTCCGGGTCTTGTCCTTGAATAAAGGGATTAATTAATGGATGGCTTTATGTATAATGGGTAGATTAAAGGAAGAGGCATTCAAAAATAGCCTAGATGATTGTCCATGCCATACAGATAAGAAGTGAAAGTTTAATTATTTGTAAAATGTGTAGGAGGAAACGCACATTGATAAAAACACATTGCAAGGTTGATTGGCCGTGAATCGGATCAAAATGAGAACTCAGTCCACGTTTGCTACATCGCAATAGATACAAGCATTCTGTTGAATCAAAATTCAGAGCGAATCAGATATTTCTCATTTTCCTTTTCTTCAGTTTGCAGAAGAAAGGTCTTCAAGTTTATTTTTATTTTTTGTTATCAATCTTCAAATGCATATTAAATACGAATTTATAATAAAACATTATCTTCATAATGGTTGACTATTATTTCTCTGCCATCAAACAGAAAGTAATCCGATTTGTTTTAGTCGACCTTATTTGCTAGCAGGCACTTCATAAAATAAATATCTCAGTTACCCGTTCGAAAATAGTCTTCCGCGGATTATTACAACAAAAAGATATGGTTGCGCAGGTGAAATTTAATATTGTGAACCATCGGTGGTTTAAAGTTGACTCTGGGGCATTGAGTTGAATGCGGTCATTTTAGTACCTGTCGTTCCAGTTTCGTTGTGTCAAGTATTAACCCTTGTACGTTAGCCCGGTCGACTAATTTACATACACCCCCGTCTATTACGTTCGAGGTTAGCTCTGAGCGACTTCTATACTGGTCTGGGTCCATAGGGTTTCCAGGGTTCCACTTGCATAATGGAGTGAACCATTCAGTATCCTTTGCACGCCCATCGTTCAGCTAATTGATTAATATGACATTCCACCATGGTGGGGTCGTTGCACTTGAATATTGTCTGATACCACGTGGAAGGGTGCTATATGAAAACAAATCGACTGGTGCATTACGAATGCATTCGTAAATTCATGAGTAATGATGAAACGAAGTATTTTGATTACGAAGGTATAAACATTCATGATTATGCTTCTTCGCTGAATGGAAGGGTTTCTAATCAAGAGTGAATATCGTAGAATGGACGTATTGAAATATAGAGTTGACCGAGGTGAATCGAATCACTTTCTATTTGATCGTAAAAGCGTAATACTCAGATATTAAGAAGTTACTTTTTTATTATAAATTCGTATCTAGTACCGGTTTGGCTTGACTGTTCATAACAAAACATGAAAATAAAATTAAAAGACTTTCTTCTGCAAAGAAAGTACTGAAGAATTGTAGGAGAGAAGGATGAAATGATGCAAAGAATCCTAAAGTACTCCTATATGGTTTTGATGTAACAGGTATGCATAAACCGTGTTATAAGAGAATCGCCTGTATTTTCATACATGCAACAGAACATGCTTCAAAATATTTATTTTCAGAAAGATATGATAGGAATTTGTCGTAACACGCTAAAAGTCAGATTTCGCGCGATAAAATTAATATACACGAAAATTCAATATATGAGATAAGTAGCAATGAGTTCTGTTTGCACGCTTGATTATAAGATTTTGACGATGTGTTATTTCTTACTTCTAAACGATTTCTATTCGGTTCAAGTGTTTTATGTGTTTTGTCTATCGCTCTATGTGTTTCCAAAGGATTCTTAACTGGTGAAGAAGGGGTTTTTCTAAGCACCGCCACATCAAATATCTATGTACATACATACATGCGTGATTCTGCGCAGTGGTTGAAACGCAGTACAACTACCGGTATAAGCGCAAGCTTTATGGAACTAGCGTACCAAGCTACATTCACGCTCAATTTCCGAAATTCATTGTGAATTGTGTTGAAAATTCAATTGTCTCGTTATTAATCAGTGACTGTATGGTGTGGGTATATGTGCGTGTTTCTAGCTTGTTGGTGATTGGTTTCAGTGGTAGGTGTATCGGTGAGTTCGCGGAAAAGTGTCGTTAGTGTTATAGAAAGTGTTCGTTCGGAAAGATATCGATAATTGTCCGCTGTCTTCCAGGTAGTATTCGGCTGTCTAAGAATATTATCTTCACTTGATAATAAAAGTATGGTGTCCAAAGTCTGACTTCAAAATCACAATACAGGGATAAAACGCACTGAGCGGAAACAACTGATTTTGAATAGCAACTAATTGTAAGTGTTGTATCTTCTACGCCATTATCCCCTTATAGAATATCACGGGATTGTAAAAACCGTGTTCACTAGCTTATGCCGGATTCGGAAATGCTGGCTATCGGATAACTAAACCCTTTAACCTAATTGATGTGTGATGTTATGTGCTTTATTGTATTCTTAATGTGTTGTTTCTCGGTGTATTACTCGTCTACTTGTACGTGTTCTGTGTTATTCGCCTTACTTGTTTATACTACTACTGTCACTGACTGTTACCCTTACTGTTACTGACTTGTGCTTGCCTGTGTTTGCTCTTTTATAAACTATATTGTTTTATTATTTATAGATGTATTATGTGATAGGAGTGGTTGAATATTTTGAATATTTTTGAAGAGGGAGGTTTATTTCAGTCTGGCAATCAAATGTGTTTAATGAATAATTTGTGTTTTATAACTATAATTCGCTTGGCCGAGGCCTCTTCATGTTGCGAGAGTCGCAACATTAATATATAGATATCGTATTGATTTATTTAACTTTTTATCGGAAGGTAGCGTATATATCTTGTTATGTAATGTCTTCTTGCTAACCAATAACATTCTTGGTAACGGTTATCAACTCTAACCTGAGGTATATTAAAGTAAATGCTTTTGCAAGTTGTCTGCAGATAGAGGCTATGGGAACTATTTTGTGCAACTGTCATTACTCTCTTTTCTATGGATGTTTGATAAACAAGAAGAAGCCTATGTAATAGCTGTTAGTTTATACATCAATAATCTTTTATTTGTTTGCACTTCTACAAACATTGTGAAAAACACGGAAAAAGGTGAAATAACACATTGGACAATTTTTTCGAATAAGAAAGAATGTTGCAAAAAAAACCGGTGTTCAATGCCAAGCACAAACTGTTTTGTGGAATTCTATACTTAAGCTCTTATACACACAAGTGCAAACATTGTACGCAATTGTATCTCCAAAATTACTAAATATATTTGTTATAATAAAATTATTGAAGCTACTGAATTCATTGTTAATTTGTATTTAGATGTTGATACTTGTTGATTTCATGTTATATAAATTTTTTTATAGCTACAAAAAAAAAGTCGAGTTCTAGAGGATTATGGGGATCAAATGATCCACAAGCTAAGCGCATAATAAACACTCGATAGAATCGTTAAATTGAATTAAATTCCTTTCAGGAATATAAATTTTCCAATATTAAAATTTATATTTATAAAATTCATTATTCTGATATTTTCAAATATTAAACATTAAAATATCCTAATATTTGTATTTTCTCATTTAATAAGTTAACAATGGATACAAAGAAATATTATATCACTAGATGCATAAAGAAAATTCTGTCCAGTACAACTTACAATAAATGATAAATCGCTGTTCACAACTTAATATTTAATTATACGAAATCCTGTAATCGTTGTTTAATACTGCGAGATATTAGGACGAATATCGAACGCTAATAACGGCGTCCAATGCCCGTCGCTCATTTTCAGATGTTTTATTCGAATGCGCACGCTCGATGCTTTCATCGCATTAGCTAATATTTTAGATTGTGCGAAAATAAAGCAAAACAGGCAACGCTCTGTTATTCTGCATAATTTTCAAAGGTTAAATATTTCATAAGCGTGCAAAGTCGTGTGAGAATTGTTCTCGCTTCTGTGCGTTCTGATCGATATTATGTTACAAGGGTAATTGAATTGTAAATGAACAAAGAAAGTGGTTGGTACGTTCGTTCCTAACTGAACCATCTTCTGTTGAAACGTTCACACTTTATAGGTATGTATATGTATATATTTCTCTATGAAACTGTTCACCGTCTTTCTTTTTCTTACCTCTTTTTTTCTTCGTTCCTGTTTATTCTTCGCGATTTTCTTTCCTCAATTCCTTTTATGCGTTTTGAATTGATCGTGCAGATATAAACATTTGCGCCGTTGCATCTCTTTATGTTCTTACAGGCTGGTTCAAATTATATCGTCCTGTTTTACACAAAGAGATTCATTACGAAACAAAGCAAAATAAAAAAAGGAAAAATATGTTGGATTCATGAAATAAAATATTTTTCTGGAAAAAAGTGATTTTTAATGCAAACAGCTGAAATGGAAGTAGAATATTAATTAAAAAAAAAAAAGGACAAGGAGAAAACGTTCACAGATATTGTATCCACGCGGTATATTGAATTGAATTACAAATCGTATGGACTAGTATTATTTAAAAAATTGAGATATTAGCAACAACTATGCTAATTAAAATGTTTATAAAACATTCTCCCTATTTTTACAGTTTCAAAATGAAAATTTTTATAAAATTTTTCCATTATACTTGTATTGTTTTCAAATTACCTACTTTGTACATTCTATAAAAAACACATTGTATTCAACCGGCATTAAACTGATGGCGAAACAAATTTGAAATATTGTAAAATTTAATTTAGACCTTTATGCTACTATTTCGTGAAAAATCATTTTCTTTTTAACACTAAGCTGCCACATATTTTGAGACATCCTGTATAAGGACCGAATTCCGAGCGAAGCAAGAGTAGTTTCCGCTCTTTATACAAATTGCGTAATTTATATTCCGCCGCGGGGGTGCTACATCGTTCACTATCCCCCACAAAATTTTTTTCATCACAGCGAAGCGTACGTATCCGCGGGGTGAGAAAAGGTGGAAAATCACCCTAAAAAATTCCGACCGTTGCGAGAGCTCCTCGTATCTTAATCATCCGCAACCCAGTTTTGGCAGGATACGTAAGCGAAAGAGGTAAAGCTTCGAAGGAAAGAATCAGAGTTTACTACTCAGAGGAACGTTCGCACTGTGAATTACTTCACAGTGGAATTACTTCAACTCCTTAGAACATTTGCACAATTCCTTAAGGGAATTTAGTGTACAATGCATCTTATATCTGTTAAGATTTTGCAAACGTTTGCGGATAATGTTGAATAATTCAGTAGATTTTTGGGGCTATTGGAATTCCTAATGCTTGTTCGAATGTGTAGAATTAAACAAAACATTGTTTAGCCTTGTCTGAAGTATTCGGTAATACTTTTTGCTATTAGTGTCTTAACCTTTTAACTGTGAAAGACGAGTTGACTCGTCATTGGTTGATCAACGCTTAGAACATAATAGTTTATGTATAAAAGTATTGTTAATTTTTAATTGTACTGTTACGCTTGTATTAAATATAAATGAAATAATTGATTATTATTTTCACTAATTTTTAATTATAAATTTGAAATGTTTCATTTCTGTTTGAAAGGTAAACTCAGTTAATAAATTAAATTTGTTAGAACATTGAGCATTTTTTTGAAAGTATATAAGCTTCTTGCAAGCTTTTTAAATTTTCTAAATATATTTCTGAATTGCTAAAGCTGCTTTAACTCTTTCGAAATATTTAGAATTTCATGAATATATTCAATGCTCATACGATATATGTATAAACCTTGTATATATAAAGACTGTATATAAGAGCTATTTGAATCGTAGTGTAAGTGCAGCGGTAAGCTTTATATTAGCATTCCTTGAACTTCTAGAATTTGGAAATTTGTATTTCTAATCACTTCTAATCGAATTTAACTAAACACCTCTAAACTTTAACTCTTACAATGCTTGAATTCATTGATCTATTTAGACTTGTAAATCTCTTTGATCCTTGAATTATTACCTCCGCATTGTTAATATATACATATACACAGTATCTATAGAATACTCTACAATTCTATAATTTTACGTCAAATTATTCTCATTCCGAAACCTACATGTGTTTAATTATTCATTGATACATTCACAATTGAATTTCGGGTAAAAAATCACCCAAAAATTAAACGCTGTGCCTAATATCATGGTTTTAGGCCCAAGAGAAAGATTCTTTATAGCCAGTGTGGAAGCAAATTTGTTTGAATCCAGTAAGCGGGTTTAACTGTGTTTGCCTTCTTTGATGGTGAAAAAATTTCACATACTCTATCTACGAGTTAAATGTGTAAGCTTTGGTATTTTACGAATTGACTAGCTTCGACGATTCGAATAATGTATTGTAAGAAGCCGTGAAAAAATTTGGAGTATCAAGCAGGAGTCGAATCCTCGACATTTGGCCGGAAAGATGGTATGACAATGATACTTCAACTGACTTAATCTAATCTGAATCGTGTCTAAGGCACATGTCTTCTAGAATGCTTTACATCAGGACGATGTAAGCATTGACGCCCACCTTTCTTTTTCTGCCTATCTTATCTCTCTTTCTCTCTCTCTTTCTCTCTCCATTTACTTGTTTCTTTTCTAATCAATCATTACAAAGATGAGAAAATTTTCACTCCTATGATTCGCGAATATAATTTCACGGCTAGGTATTGCGTAAGTTAGCTATAGTTCCCAAGAACTGCAATTGACACTATTCTATCCTCAATTGAATACACCCATCAAATCACAGTAGAAGCAACACAACTGGAATCCTTCACAATTTGTTACATTCGAAACACAAATACCGTTCGAAACACTTACAACTCTGTCAATCTTTCTTGGTCATTTGCATGTGAAGTCTTTCATCGAAACGAAATCAAAGCTACAAATCGTAAGCGTTCCCCATAAGAACGTTTTTATTTATTTCGTCACATCGCTCGGGAAGTAGGAAACTAGCGGGAAAACCAAAAAGATACGATGACGACAACGACGGCGAACGATGCACGAAACAAAGAGAACACGACGTGAAAGGAGGAGCAGCCGTGGATCACAACTATCCGCGTGAATAAAAATTCGCCGGGAACGTGCACAATGGCATCGGTTATGGGAGCTAAAAGTTACGGTGAATCATCGGAGGGCTGTGGGATGGCGAGCTTCGGGAGCCTTCGCGTTCCTGTGCTCGTAAAATAGATCTGATATTACCGCGCTCCGGCGGCGGCGCGCATATATTTCAGCTATGTCGTGTGGCTCGGTGCCTCGATGCGTCGCTTCGAGGAGGGAGGGTTTGTACGCGCGAGACAGCTCGATTCAACGGAGTCACATTTTTAGTATCGCGTCGCGTGAACGCGAATCGAGGTGCCTAAGGCGCGCGACCATGTAAAGCGCAAACTTTTTTGCTGATCAGCCTGCAGCTGCACATGCTTCCGGCGCTTTCGATCTAGAAAATCAAAATGTTCTCCACGTACATTCTATGCGAAGTAACCTAACCACCACCGCCGTGTTCTCCTCCTGCCTTTCGACAATTTTACTTATTCCACGCTTGAGTTATTCGAAACGTACCGACACGATTTTTATCTTCGTCGTGATGCTTGCATGAGAAACAGTTGAAGAGGTTGTGTCAGGAGAAGTAATGAGAGAGAGAGAGAGAGAGAGAGAGAGAGAGAGAGAGAGAGAGAGAGGGAAGAGAGAAAGAGAGAGAGAGAGAGAGAGACGCGCGGTTGACGATCACTTGTGAAATTGGTCGATTGGCTTCTTAATCCTATATAACCCGTTTCCTCCTTTTTTCTTCTTTCGTTTATGAGAAGGGAAATTAGAGTCGGTTGTAGTAAGTATCCCATATTCAATATTTATGTCGTAAACGTGGGTTAGTTTTTTTAGGCTGGTTTCAAAGGTATTGACTTCTCAAAAACTAACAAGTGACCTTCGGATTTTTATCCAAAATTCGTATTTTTGAGAATATAGTAAAGAAAAGTAGAACTTCAGTAGAAAATTATTGGATACTTTGGATACTTTTTCAATAATTTTTTCTCATAATTTGGATATTTTATATATTTATTCATATTACGTGCAGTCTGTGCAATTGTGCATCTTTAAATATCTTATAAGTACATACATACAAATCCGTAGTTTATTAATAAGTAGCGAACTTTTATTTAGCGTTTTAGAAAAAAATCCTTGACTAGTGGAATCTTACTTAAGAATGTTTAAAGAAGCTGCATTGGTTTTGTCAGATTTTTGAAAAGAATTTTACTCATTGAAGAACACGTCGAACACGAATGATCCAGGCTTACAGTTCAATGATACCAAAAATATGTTTACAGAGTAAGAGTTAAAAATGGTGGACAGCAATAATTAATGTTTATTATAAAGAACTTTATAATAATAAAAATTAAATTAATAATTAATTAATTGGTAATAATTATTAAGTTATAAAAAAGGATAATTATACAAATAAAAGGAGGCATATGGAATATAGATGAATGAATTTATAAATTTCAAGTTACAATAGAGTTATAGAGGGTTAAAGTATGAAATTGGTCAAAAGGTTTTAATTATCTTGTGATACGAAGTTGAACTTGTGGTAAGAATGTTGTGCATAAAATATTTACGGCTGGTTTATAATAAAATTTGAGTTTATATTCAAGTTTATTGGAATAATCAAGTGAATTTAACAATCGGGAAGATTATTAAGAACAAATTACGTGTAATTTTGTATTGTTTTGTACCTAACCTATATTTAGACACTAAAATATTATAAAACTAAAAGTTAATGATAAGTCGGTTCTAAAATCATTGGATATGCTTATTTTCAGTATATAATTTAAAATTTATAAATATTGTGCAATAGTTGTAACGATATATGAGCACAATGAAATTTGTATTAAAAGTAACTGATTATTTATATTATTTCTCGAAACAAATCAAGTATTGACCGATTATTACATGCTTAATTTTACATTTTTTTGATAACTTAAATCATATTACAGTAGTAACATATGTTACTTACTCTTCCTCGTTTAGTACGAATGATCGATATTGGTGAAATATTATGCTACGCATACCTGAAAAAGAAATAAAACACACGATGAGAATGAAGTAAAATATTTGTTTCTTCTTTTTTTAAATGCAGTATGTAATAATTAAAATGTAAAAATATCATTATCACAAAAATATATATGTATATGTAAATATATATTAGGTATATTCTTTTCGTCTTTTGGGTACAATCAAAGTTTTTTCTAAAAAGAATAAAAATAAATCAATCATCGAAATAATTTTCATTATTATCAGTGAATTTTTGCTCTTCTTCTGACAGCTTGCGAATATTTTGATGTCAATATCTGTGCTGATTATGCGATTTCATTTGTAAAGCATTCATTTCTGCACCTAATACATTTTTAAGCATTTTGTCTTCTGAAAGCAGAAGTACGAAACGTAATATCAACAGTACTACAATATTATCAGCTTCTTCACTTGAAAACGGGCAAAGAATCTCATCAAAACTTTCTGTTGATTCAGTAAAACCGTTTCAGTTATATCACATATAATTTTCAAATAGTTCCGTGTATTATAGGAATTATTGGTTAAGTTTATAAAATAAAATTACTCGAAAAAATAACTTAACGGAAGAATTTTGAAAATCTATTGAGTTGGCCAGAAAATTCGTACAGTTTTCGGCGATAGCTATTTCCAAACATTTTGAAACGCAGTTATAATAAATTCAGGTCAAATTGTGAAAGTACATGGTTATTCGGTACCTAACATTTCATTGTACATTTAAACCAAAAAGTTTGAAGTTTGTGTTTGACAATTTTTTGATACTTTTAAACATAGATCACCAAAAAGAAAATTCTCGGTATATTATATTGTTTTATTTAAAAAAAAGGAAGGAAAAAGCTTTATTAAAACACTGCTCAAAGCGTAGTAACGAGACTTGTGGGTGTAATTGTTACAGTTCTTACATTTTAACCCTCATCCGTCCCTCGCGTTAATTGTATATGCTTTTCCAATAAAAAATTGTATTATTCGTCCATTTGTAAACAACATTTTCTAAATCCTTTCGATTTTGATTTTTTTTAAACATGAAGCATACATATTTAGTATTTTGATTGACAAAAATACCTTTAAAATTGTAAATAACATTTTTTACGGAAACGTCCCCGGGTATCTATTCGGTACATGTAACTCTCACGTTTCATCAAGTCCTTTAACTACTAGTATATTATCATATAATTATTACATGATAATTAGACACTCAATGTACAATATAACCCTGTCAGAATGTAAATAGTCATTTGTAGCTCTGAATATAAAAAAGTTAGCATGATCTAAAAGAAAAGAAGAAGAAGATCTTTATACTCTAGTATTGCAGCTTACAGAAGATTTGGGAAGAAAGAACATTACATGTAAACAATTTTTTGCATTGTATGAATTAACATTACATCCACAACAAGAAAAGAAGGAAGGAGTTCTATAAAAATAACTGCACGAAGAATGAGAAAAGATTGTAAGTCAAAAAAGAGCAATACACTATTGAATAAAGTTGTTTCCTTCCACTAAAAAGTTACGTTTTATTTACATATTGAAAGCTGCACGAACATTTTGTCCAACTCAATATAATCATATAAATCACTTACTAGATCCCCAGTCCACATTCATGCCATACTTCCCCATTATTACAATCACTCGAACACGATAGGAAAGTTGAACATCTCATTTTAGAAACATCCTACCGAAACTTTTGCTTCTGTTCAGTTAGTAAAATAGAAATTCTGAAATGTAAATTACGGCAGAGAAGTTCCAAGCACGATTGGTCGTCGCCTCTATTTCATTGTACTCCTTTAATATCTTCCTCGACTTACAGATTTCATTTCTCCTCTCTCTCTCTCTCTCTCTCTCTCTCTCTCTCTCTCTCTCTCTCTCTCTCTCTCATCTTTCCTCTGTGCCTTGTCGTTTGTTGTCTTAAATTATTAATGAAAGCATTATTCCGGCACCTCGCCGACAGAAAACTAGACTCGTACTTCTTACCGCGACCGTAATAATCCAATTTACGTCGCGAGGAAGCAAATCGAGCGAAAGATATGAAATTTATAGAGAGGGAGAATTTTTTTAATTAGTGCGCTACTTTATCACGCCGTGAAATTGTGTGTCTACATAGCGAGACAACATTGCAAGTTAACGGAAACAAAGAATGTAACACTGGTGGGAAGGAAAAAGGAATTTCATATAGAATACTTAAAAAAGTATTTTTCATAGTATTATGATATTCATAACACGAAATTATTATATTGCGATCTATGATATTCAATCTGTTAAATGAGAATGACGAATTAACTCGTTATTAATTTAATAATAATTAGAACGCCAATAGTTTGTTTATTAATCCTTATCGGAAGTCAAATTTTCGGACCTGAGTTGCTGCTAGATCGTCACTTAAGTCAATGTTCACGTGAAATCTGTCGCACTAATATTTTTAAAACGAAAAGACATTTTATTACATAAATCCGTATATTTTAATATTTTCTATTACAATTTAATATTTCTTCATTTATTTATATTTATTCAATGGATAACACTTTTTTAAACACTTTCCACGTGACATCTGTGTCCGACGCAGTAAAGTTTGTTATGTCACATAACAGATGACAAACGTCTACTATTGTAGAAAGTATAATGTCACGTGGAACGTGACATACGTCTGATAAATGTTAATAACTACTTATTTTTTAATTATACCGTTGTAGTTGTACCAAATATAAAATACATCATATTCACATTTGAAAAAAGTAACATAATGTAACTACTTCTAATTTTTGCAGATTTTTAATTATAAACTACAGAGATTTAATTTTTATTTAAAAAATGAATCCGGTTAAATAGTTTGGAGAAACTCAGTTAATTTTTTGCCTTATAGTGACGAGGCGCACTTGTTGTACAAAATATGCTCAAGATGTAATAACAGAAAAATTATATGTTGATTTAGTTTGTATTTTTGCTTAATCTTCAGCTTCAATTTAAGACAGGATTGCCATATACGATTTTCATATAATATGAGGATCTCTTTCTATTTAACCCTCTATTAAGACAGTCAATATCCAAGGTTAATATAGTATAATGACTAAGCAATCGTAAGGTAAGATGTTACTAGACATAGAATGTCATAAGTATAGAATTAGCAACTTCCTTTATTGTGAAGGAAATATGTAGAAAGAAATATAACTTAGAATTCCTATAATAAGTCCGAAAAACCCTTGGGTAACTTCAAGAGTCTCCCGATAATTATATAATCACAAATATTCCTCGATAACTTCAAGAGTCTTTTGCTAATCAGTAGTGGGCGAAAAGTAACGACGGAACTTTCTTATAGACCAACAATTCTCAAACTGCTATCTGAGAGTTAATAGTTAGGGGCTCGCAAGTGATTTTTTAAACAAAGTTTAATTTCTTATTTAATTTCACTGGAAAAAATATTGTAAGAATACCATATCATCCCAATTAATTTTTCATTGCAGTCTTGTAATAACTTTGTAATTACTTCATTTATTAATCAATAAATAATTTATACAAATACTGATCACCAAAAAATTTACTTCACCTTTCCAATCACCTTTTTTTTATTTAATTGTAACACTTTAATTGAAATATTACAAATGTATATTAAAATAACACATTATTAGCTATGCCTAGATAACTATAAGACATTTTTAAATCAAATTTTAATCTGTTTCCCTTTCAATGTCCCAAAAAATATATACATAAATTTCAGATTTGTGCGATTTCGTTTTTAGGATATTGCAATTTTTTTAGCGAGCAGAGTATGTATTTATTAACTAAAATATTTCAATAGGAAAGTGTGTGAGTATAGATATATGTAATAGTACGTATAGATACAAGAATTAAATTAAACCAGTACTATCTGTTAATCTGAGGATATGCATAAGTTCATTGATACTCCATAAGTAGGATTTATATGTAACAATTTATGCATTAATACTATCATATATGCTCATAAATGAACAATGCGAGAACGCACAGTTGCTCCCAAAATATTCAGATACTATACAAGCTTACTTTTTCGTTATGAAACGTAATTAATTATACTTTAAAATTACGTATTCCGTAAATAAAATACAATCATATCCAATTGTTGTGTTACACAATTATTCAGACATTTGGCAGAAAGAAATATTTGGAACATTCATAGTATAATGTTCGTATTATTAATATTCGCAATATTTTAAATATTATAAATAGTTGTATAATTGTATATATAAATGATTTATATGCTAATTTCAAAGCTTTTAACTGAATATGGATAATGTAGTTCTACGCCATTTCAAATTAAATTCACCATATTCATTTTCTTAAAAAAAAAAAGAAAAAAAACATTTCTTCAATATGCATATGTAATATTTAATTTTTTAAATTTTGAACAACAAATGACATAAACATCATATCAAGAAGTAGTACATCGTGTATTCATATACGTACAAAGAGCAGAATCTTGCCGTATTCGTCTACAGACTTTTGGAAATTATACGCGATATTCAGCTAAACATTTTGTCGGTATCACCCGTCGCGAAAATGTTAATACAATCAATCGTAAACTTATGAAAAATATTCAATTTATATAGATTTTAATTAATAACTAATTTGTGTACTATATAATATATAACTATATCATTAATTTATGTATTATAATTAATATACTATATAAATCGTGTGTTTTTACAAAAACACGAATTTTTCAAAAACTGAGGCTGATAGACCAAAGCTGCTTCCGGATTCGTGTATGGGGCGGAAAACTGTGCAAAGACCACTCACTGTATATTGTAGATTTTTCTGAATGTAAAAATTTGTTGGATACTATAATTAGAGGTTCATTGAAATGTATATCCTATGAAAAAGAGTCATCGAACTTGTAAAATTTAAAAACCGCTGCTATAAACCTAACATTTTAGATACACTTCATTCGTTATGTATCTAATTCCTTCTTCACGTTTTCTCGTCCCCACCAAGTTGTACTATCGAAAGGCTGAAGAATTTTTTTTTTCTCTGTGAATTTTAGTGAAGAAGCCAACAGAATATCTCTCTCAAGTGTTCCCAACGGGTAGCGAATGAATGTTATATGAAGTATGAATTCTCTTTTAGCCTTCTCCTTTCCATTCCCTATCTTTCGTCGTACGGTTCTTCTTCGAGATGAGAGAAAAAATGGAATGAGAATGACAACGGATAATCGAGCCTACCGTTTCATCGCGTGTTTGTTTCGGTCATGTCGAGGGGAGCGTGAACGAAAAAATCTGCATACATCACTCCCAGGACGGTTGTAGATACATTTTTTCTTCCCTCTTTTCCTCCTACTCTCCATCCTTACATACCCTTCTATCTAGAAAACGATCGTCAGGCTTAACGATGACTTTTCACTGAGTTGGACGTCAGAGAGAGGCGTTTCGAACGTTCTCTTTCTGGTCGAGGTAGTCAACGAAGTTTCGTCTTAGTAGTCAAGCAAGAGTCCCTCGTCTACGTTTCTACACCGGAGGCTACGGAGTCATAATGAACAATTAATATGCAAACAGCGATTACTTGATTCCAAGTTAGGCGGTACGTTTTAATGGGCTATTCGCGGAAGGCTGGCTTCGAGATCATGGGAGCTTGCGTGCACACGTGGCCCCTCTTCTTTCCGCTTTTCCGAATCGAAACGCACCGCTATGGACGGGGTGCTGTTATAACTGTCTGGGGTATTGTATAGCCTTTATGCGTGGTGCAATTTATGATTTGTCTGGAGAGATAATTCACAACTGAAGTGTCATCTAGAAGTTTGTTTCGTTTACGTGGTACTCCCAGTTTTCAGTGTACAAAAAATTGATTTCTTTTGTCTGTATTTATCGAAGGTATGAACGTTCAAAGAAGTGTTCACCGTTCACATCTATTGGTTTTAAGTCATTCGGCCCTTCTTTTCCATTTTTTTTTTTTTTCGAAAGAAAATGCTCCATATAATTCTTTACCATTACTCATCCCTGACTGTCGGACACATTGCTTCATTCGTGATAAAATCAAAATTAAAATCACCAAAACCGTTATTTTTACCGTTCCTGAAAACAGCTAACAACCTGCACAATAGATCATATTCGGCGTGCAAGTTGCTAGCATGTTTATGACTCGAAAACCAGTACGGCTGTTATCGAGGATCGTTTCGACTGAATAAAATGGCATCTAATCCAAACCTAACTTTTATCCACAAATATAGCCGACATGTTTATCACCTCCCTCTCCCTCCCCCCTACTCTTTTTCTCTCCGCTTGTATAAATTGCAAACAAAAGATAAGATTTGGTATTAAAAAAATTATATTTTATCCTATATTATAACATATGCTTTCACGAATGCATAATTATAGGTTAAATTCAATGTAGTAGTAGCAGCAGTTTTTCAACAATATCTAAGAAACTAAGCCTGAGAAAAAGATTATATGTATACAAAAGTATTGTCCAAAATGTTTGTCCTGACAACAAACTTAAATTTCATCAACATCGATGAGGTATATCCTTTTATGTTCTATCATTAAAGGAAAATACAACAATCGATGCGGTTTCAGGTTATTAATTATAACTTATATTAGTATCTTATTTCAGTATTTCTTCGATGTAACCCTCTCAGTTTTTATAAGTTGAACTAAATGGACGATGAATTTAATACAATCCTCTACTAGATACAATACTTCCTTTTTTCACTTTATTTAATTAACGATAACTTTATGAAATTTCAACAACTTCTAAGTTCCTTGTCTCTTCAGGTTGTTTTTAATATAATCCCATCTTGTTAATAAAATGCCATAGCATCAGAGTCAACGAATCAATAAATCGATGATGAACCGTTCCATCGAAATTAGCTGCTAGCTTTCTAGTACCTCGGAAATTAATAAAGAAGCACAAGAATACATGTTCTTGGTAAACGTAGCCTACATTGACAATATTCCTCATTAAAAGCCACGACATCGGGGCTACTTGCTCGTAGGGCATAGTGGCTATTATTGTATTCATGAGGAGCCTCAATCTTATCGTGCTCGCCTCTCTCTCTCTCTCTCTCTCTCTCTCTCTCTCTCTCTCATACACATTGAATATCCAACATCAAGGCACGCAGACTCTATTCTTTCCATCTTGTGTCCTCCAGACCTGCACAAAAACGCAATTAGATGTCCCAAGAAAATGGGTATCGATTAACTATGCAAGGGTCAACGAGGAATCAACCGTGAAATTGACCCGATTGTTTTGAATTACGTCAGGAACGTCCGCGAGACGTGAACCAAAGGGGAGAACAATATCGAGGGCTGCTTAATGGCGGACAGGACGGGAATAAATATTCTTAGTGACTAATTTGATTTCGTTTCACGTTCTATTTGTTACTTATCTTTCATTGGACTTTACTCCTTACTTTATTGGAACATTCATTTTTTTTTCTAATTTGCTGAAGATGGAAATGATTGTTATACAATAGACAGATAAATTATGAGAAGAATGATTTAATTTGTAATTAAGTTTGAATTATATCAAAATTATACCTTTGTTGATTGTAACATTTGTAATTTATTTTTATGTCGATCTACATTTATTTGTGCCTTAAGGAGGGATACCATTACGATAGCTTGCACAAATCGAAATCTTTTTTTTCATATTTTTTTTAATGTCGCGATTTCTAGAATGAACCTTTAAAATATTAAAGTAAAATTTGCGAAAATGAAGAAGTCATAGAAGTTTTACTGATATAGCATATAGTGGTTAAGACTGATCCATAATTTAATAATTATGACCACACAAATGCATTACTAGAAAACATAATTGCTGTCATTCCACCCCTCTATGAAGATCTAATCAAGAAAAAATTATTGAGATGATTAGGTAGGATTCCATTTACAAGGAATGTTAAGAAATTTTAATGTTATATTATATTTTCTCGAAACTAAAATCTTTCAACCTAGGCGCATCGATAATTCAGTGAATTTTCTTTAAATTTGCTTCAAGTTTAGGGTGATAGTTCCTAATAATACTCTCTTTTGTTGCAAGTACGAAATTTTTGATTAGATAATTATTTCCCATAAAAATGTAAAAAAGGATCCTGATTTCTCACTGATTTTTCAAATTTTTTCTTCAAACGCACACTATTTGGTAAAAAATTATTTTTTTTGAAAATTCGTACCTGTAACTGAAGCTATTATCTCATAGCTTAATAAAATCTTATAATTTTTCATTTTGGAATTTGCAATGGAAAATTACACGACCGTTTTTTTTTAAATTTTGAAGGCTTTTCACGCTGGTTACTATAATAGTATGTCTATAATAATTAATATTTTTAAATAAAATTACAAAAAAAAATGTGTTTCAAGAAATGCACTTTCTGTAGGCATTCAAGATTGTTGAAAAAAGAAAGAATTAATTTCGTTAAGAACAAATCCTTGAAAATAGCTCTTATATTCAGCTGCTACTGTGATTTCCTCCCTTAATATTCTTGTGCAATGCGTTTAATTGATTTTTCTATTATAGGAAACTGCAATATTGTCGAAAACTTATGCAGGGACACGAGAAAATTGAAAATAGCATTTTGTTAGAAAGCTTCATTTCTGAAACCGTGAAAGATGAATCATTTTATTAGAGAAATTTGTTAAGCAAGAAGTAGTGAAATATTCAAATTTAGTAATTCGAGATTTTTTTTATACGATACTCTAAACAGTGACGGTAGAAATTGGAAATATTATCGAACTAGATCGAACTAATAAAAAAAAAAAATTGTAAAGAATGAAATTGAATTTCTTTAATCAGTAATAGTAGAGATTTTTAAGGCTGCATTTACTGTTTTACTGCCGCGATCACCTGGTTTCAGTGAATTCATAGTACGTTCACGATAAAATCAGTAAGCTAAGCAACGTGTACCTCGTATTGCCGTAAACGTTGCCGATAAATTAGCCACTGCTTTTAGCGGAGTACAGTGATTTTCAACCGTTATTCTACAATATACTGGTGTCTGCATTATACTGCTCTATAAAGCGGCAGATAAGAATCACTATACAAGCAGAAACAGTAGGTAATGTATCGTCACTATTCACAGCAATATCTCATGAGATCCATTCTGAAACACGTGTTGTTTATCGCACTTTCGTATCAACTGTAAAATTTCTATATGAAAAGGAAGAAAGAAAAAAAATAGTACCACATCTCTAAAGATAAGTGAAATCCTGTTTGAACTTTCCATAGCAAGAAATTTTCTAACTTCATATATCACTAAAGAAGTATAAATCACTTTGAATCCATTGCACCTAGTTAACACTTGAAACGCGAAGTTCGTAAAAATCTTCGTTAACACATTAAGCGCCATACAGATTTTGCTCGACTTTTTGTTCGGCGGTTTAGTTTCGAAAATTTTACAAAAAATGTTACGATAAACTTGCTTAACAAAGAAAATTGTAACTTTGTAACGCCTACCAAGGAAAGCCGTATGTTTGTTTAAACTGGCCTAATAAACCTCATTAATGAATGTTGAAATATAATTTTCTGACTTTGACTTTGTTGGCACTCAAATACTGACACTGTCTAAACGAAAAATTTAGCGTCACCATGTGACTTGGAAATTACTTATGTGCCATGTATGCATTATATAATATTAGATGTACAAATTAATTTTGTGTCTTTTTTCACAAATTTCAATATTTATTAACAAAAAAGTCAAACTATTTTAACGTTCAAAATAATCTCCGTTATTTTGAATCACCCTCTTGCATTTATTAAATAACTACGAAATTATTTCTCCGAAAAGATATGACAACTTTTAGTTTCTCCAGATTTTATAAAATGAAGCACCGTATTAATTTGTATATCTAATACATTTTGCAACTTTTATTTGTTTGTTTACTGTTACATTATTGCATTATATTGCGGTCCTATTACATTGTTAGTAATTAACTTTTTCTTTTCTTATTAAAATGTAAAGTTGTAATCAATTGTCATTCTTCTTCTTATGAACAAAGAGGTTAATTTAATTTGTAATATGGTACACTAACAACGACAATATCTCTATAAAGGCGTTGAAAATTCTATATTACAGACTTTTCTGAATAAATAAATGATTAGGTAACATATTGTTTGCAGGTTTCGATATACGCATATATGTTGACGATGATTTATAAATATAGTATATGATATTTATTGTTTGATAATAGATATTACTTATATCACTCAAGTATAACATGAAGATTAGAGGACAACATAATAAGTTCATCTAATAAGTTCATTCAGGAAAAAACTAAATTTGAGAAATGTTTTTGCAAAACGAACAAATCTCCTAATTATCCAACTCAATTTTCCAACTTCAAACTAAACAATTATAACACCTTTCTCTGTTTCAAAATATTTCCAAAGTAAGCAAAGCTCCTTCTCAATCCATCAAAATTAATAACACTCTTTTCATTGTATCGTTTGCACAATTTGAAATTAAACAACTTTACCTCTTATTTCTCATCTTCAATACCACAAAAACATGAATTACTTACACTTAAAGCCAGACGAATGTGCCAGAAGTGGCTCGTTTCGAAATTTCAGTCAGGCCAACTTTTGGCCAACGCAAAGCATAAATGACGCTATTTAACGCGCACGAGAGTAACAACGATATTAAGCCATCCATTTGCGACGAGGAGAGGGATTGAAAACGAATTTTATCAACTATACGCATCGTCGTGGCGGGCGTAATTCAGGAAAATTGGAAACAACCCTTCTCGTCGGCAGTGAAGTTAGGGGATTTCGTAGGAGTGAACGCGCGCTCTTGAGGCACTTCGTATGGAAGGTTTTAATAGCCAATCTGCGGGGCGCTGAAACGATCTTTTATAGCTCAACACACTCGCAACAAATTCGTATGTCTGTGTATGTGTGTATTCGGTGTGTAGTTTAATTCGAGGGTACTCGGCAGTTCAAAACGTCTCTCGACTGCTCTATATACGAATTACTTTACCGTGCATGGTAACACGAAACGATGTTGGCCGAGATTAATAACAAATCAACTGCCGATATTGAAAGTGTATGCTGCAACGTTTTAAATAATTTCCTTGACTCCGTGAACACATCCATCTCAGCTCGGTTAGGTACTGTGCAAACGAGCACGAGCCCCGTAGTAAATTTTTCACCGTGTAAACAGGTTGATGAGCATTACGGCCACACGGCCTTGAAAGTATGTTACGCAAATTTGCGGAACATTTGATATGCCCGCACGACTTTTTCAAGTTACCCGAACGTTCCGTGACGACGGAACGCCGATACAAAAGGGTAAGCGAGCGACCGAGATTCGATATTCTCGATTACAGGTGAATTACGACGGCCTGCAGTTGAAGAGCCGTTGGAGAAAATGTAGTGAACTAGAGTGAACTGTTAGAATTTTCTAGAAGTCGAATTTAAGATTGAAAAATACGGAAAATTTCTTTCACTTAAAATGTATTTTACTTGATTTCCATATAAATTCCTTTTTTTTTCTTTTTGTAACTTTATATGCAATAATACAAGAAATTTTGAACTTAGGGTTCAAACCATTTCTCTCTTATTTCATTATAAATGAAATGAATTAAGTTTTTTTCAGTTGCCACACTAGGAAAGTACCTTAACTTATTTTGTTGTTGTTTTACTTTTTCCAAAGGAATTCAATTTTCTTTTTCAAAGACACTGTATTTAAAAATTACTCTTTGCAACACTTCCTTCCTTTTAAAATTCCCAAAAGATTAAGTCTATTTAGCTATCACACACAGAAAGCTGCTTAACTTATATTGTTCTCTTTTAAAGAAATTCAATTTTCCTTTTTGGAGACACTCTTTATTTAACAATTACTGCTGCTGCTTTGTAATTTTGAAGTGAAGGCCTCAAGTAAAAAATTCTGTACAATTTAAACAACTAAGTGATAATATCATGTAAATTGGAGGATATAGTTGAAGAAAGGGATGACGAAGAAGTAATAGGATGATAAAGGAAATTCAAAAGGAAGAAGAATGAGAGAGTAAGACTAATAGAACAAGGGTAAATAAAGTTTTTCACTATAAGAAGTACCTAAAAGAGAGATTGTGTAAGACACATAAAGCTAAATAGAAATAAGTAATATGCACGAGATGAAAATGAATACAAAAAAGGAAATATATGTGCACATACACAATAAGGTGTTTATAAAATTCTATTAAGAATCATTAGTTTCAGAGATATTACATTTTTCAGCTTCTACGTAACAAAGGTATAACAAATAATTCCATCGGTATCAGGAACCAATCCAAAGAAATGTAAACATAAGTGTTAACGTCATCCAGGAATTTTAAGCAGGAGAATGTTCAGAAGATGTGTAAAAGTGTGTACAGAAATGAATGAGGAATATGCTGTAAAAATTATATTTTACAATTAGTGACAAAAACATCTCAGAACCTCGAAACTAATCATTTTCCGATACACGTTTATTGAGACTTTTTTACTTGTCTTGATCTAAGATCGAATAGGCTTAACAAATCGACACAACAGTGAGGAAGATTGATGATTCGACTTCCGGTTTTTTGTAATTTTACGATCTTCCACGAAAAGAAATAATTTGATGAAATAACTTGATGAAGCTCCTTGTACTCGTTTTAACATAAACTATGATGTTATGTATAAAAGGATATAGCATTCTATTTAAAAAAATTCAATTGACTTTGAAATATGCCCCATCACACCAGATGCAAGAGTATTTACACCACATAACTCCCCTCTCTATACCAAACAACTTCTATTAATTTCCTTTTTTTTTTCGTAATATCACTCCCTTAACCGTTTGAGTGCCACAGACCTTTAAAAAAATTCAGTCGAAGAATGCCAAGCGGCGCGATCGCGCTTCTTTCGTCTTTTCTTTCCTTTACTCGTTTACGTTACTTTGAATTTTTAATAAATGAAAAAATTCTTTTTAACAACAGCTTGAAACTTACGAAAGCATGGATTTTAATTTAGTTGAACATCCATAAATGGTAACAGTAAAAACACGCATTGACAAAGTTCAGAAGTGTAGTTAGTTCAATTCTACAGACCTATTAGCTGGCACTTTTGGGCACTGAACAGGAGAAGCGCGATCGCGCCGCTTGGCACTCAAACGGTTAAAAGATATTTTACTGTATTCTGATAAAACAAACAGCCTGTACATCGAGTTAATTGTGTGTTATCTAGCAATTGATAATTTTTACTTTTAACAATACAAACAATGAAAATCTCACTTTAACATAAAACACACAAAACTTGTAACAGTCAACATACTAACATTTGAAGGAATGTATTATTACTAACCAAATAACTATTGTACAGAGACTCACTAATAGAACTACCAATCTTATTATTAAAAACAGATGAACATCAAAGATACTGTCTAATAGGTATTCTGAAAAGCGACACCTAAAAAATATAACATCGAAAAAAGGAAATAAAAAGAAAAGAAGGCACGATTACCAGTGGTTGTATTTTCCACTTAATTTTCCCAGATAATATTGGTGTCGATCGAGCGTGTATCTATCGAGAAGCGAATGACGGGAAAAATGTAACGACTGAGTGACGTGAAAGCTGATTTCATCCCCTCAATTTCACTGAATTGCACTCGCCCCTCCCCGCAAGATTTTAGCCCCGCAGGCAAGATATCTGAACGGGTGCGAGTGAAGGCACTCAGCTGGCTGGTACTGGGCCGCCTTCGACATCGCTGCGTGAACTTAGTGATGCGTGAAATGGGTGCGAAGGGTGCCACGAAGCAACAGAATTTCGAGGGTGGTAATTATTAGCTGTGCCGATTTCGACAGGGCACAGATCTGTCGCACGGATATTGCGTACGTGGCCTAAAGCGGTTCCTGGAAAGACACCATGTGGAAAAGCAAGAACATTGTCGAATCCTTCGAAAACGTAGTTGCAACCAGAAACGGATTAAGCAGGAGATCGACGACTTGGTATTAAGATGGTTTTCACTCCGAATTAATCGACTAGTTAAATTGTGAAATGTGTTGCTGTAACGAGACTTTAGGGTGCGATTGTTACAGTCCTTACATTTTAATGGATATAACACATACTTTATCGTATTATAGGATTATTATTGTTTTTCTTATTAGAGAAAATGTTAATCAAATGACTCCAGAATGTAAAATACATGTACAGTATAAGATACCATAAGAATGAGGAAGCAATATCTCTGTGACTATAATTTTGTTTACAAAAAGTTTTATGCAGGTCGAAAATGTGTTAAATTCACCATTATGTTGTTACCTAGTAATGTGTCCAGTGTCCTCCATTAACAATTATTACTTAACAAGGTCTAGTCATGCTTTTCACTAACTGTTCAACGTAAGAGACAAATAGCAATCTCTATACTGTTCGAATCTGTCGAATAAAATCTTTTAGTGTCAGGATACGTTTTCAACATAGTTTACGATTTATAGTGAACCATACATTTTCTATTTGATTTGTATCGGGTGACGGCAATGATCATTCCAACGTTGTAATGCCATTTTCCTCCTTCCGTATAGTAAAAACATGACTGTGATGCTTCCGATCATTATCCTCTTGATCATATCCAATTGTTCCTTTGATTGAAGCACCGCTTTACGAATGTTAGGAGTCCTTTCTCGTAAAGTTCGTTCATGTTTTGGGCATTCAAACTGTAACTACTTTTATCGTGTATTTTAAAGTTGTACATGATGCTTATGAATCAAACACACAGTATTATAAGTACTTCACGTAATAACAGTTCAAATGGATTGCCTACGATAATGTTAAACGAAGCTAATAAAATCGATACATTTGACAAGTTATAACAGCGTTACGTTGAGAAAGAAGCTGTCAGGGCAAATTAAAAATTCACGGAAACGTCGTTTCGTATTTCTACATTCAATATTATACGTAGAAAAATTCGATGGAATATGGAACATGGAAGATAATACAGCGGCGGATCATAGCAATAGCTGAGGAAAAAAGAAAGAAATTGGAACACGTCGATTGTAATATGGTGCAATCGTTCGTGTCAATATTGGAGAATGTATCGCCGTTAGAAGCTCAATATCGAAAAGAAGTCTCTGGAATTGAACTATTTTCGCTCCTGGAACTCTCACGAATATTCATATTTCTGCCTGCTTATGTAACCCTTTTTTTTCATACTTTTATGTTCTTCTCCCTCTTCCACATCTTCGTTTTTCTTCTGCTTCTTCTTCTTCTTCATCTTCTTCTCGATTGAGACGCAGATGATGGAAACCGTTGAACCCTCGTCTTTCTGTTCGTCGGTCATGGCCTAATCCAGAGGACTTAACCGCTCGACTTTACGTATCCTATGGAATTAGAGGATAAAGATTATTAAGTGACGGGTCGAAGGGGTCTTTCGAAACGAAGGGACAGCCGGAAAATCCTGGCTGACGTCCCGTGAGATTTCCCTTCCCTGCTCCATCGACCAGCCACTGGAACGTGCTCCCGTTTGAAAGAAAATTTTTCATTCGAGGAAAAGGAGAGACAGCAGAGATGCCACTCTGAAATCAGAGCAGACGTCAGAAGGCCCGTTTAAATATTCTCGCGGAATTGTGAAGAGAAAGGGATATCCGTTTTTTTCTTCTGTGACCTGGAAACAATTTGCGTGAACGTTATCGGTTCTAATAAATGTTTTCAAACTCTGTAATACCTTCCTTTCTATCTGACATATTTAACGCGCAAACGTTTGTTTCTTTAACCTTTCATTCTCAGAGCTTTTGGAAAAATCTTATCGAAAAGTGCCAAGTGGCGCGATAGCATCTGTCTTATTTTACGTATGCAGTGTAAGAAAGGAGCTCATTCGACACGTTTTGATAAACATAAAATGTCATAATATTTAATTGCTCTTAATCGAAATAATGCTTGTTTTTGAAATTGGAAATATTTCTGCTTTATAGAATATATTGTATTGTTATATGTGGATACTACTAATTTAAGGTAATGACAACTAGAAACAAAATGTATTACTTATACGGTTTAATCATTTCTCTCCGAAGAACGTGTCTATACATACACGAAAAGTGTACGAACATGTACAAAGAATGTATACACTGGATGAATTTCATAACATGGAGACTTTAAATATCTAGTAAATGATTTGCTGTACGAGAAAATATTTCAGATAAAAGTGGCGCGGTTACCAAGAGGACATACAGTACCCTAATCGATTTTTCATTTCTTTGTTTCTTTCTTTTTATCTAGATATACAGACCGCCTTCAGTTTTTTTAATGGAATACCTAATGTTCTTTCTCGAATTTGTATAAAACATCGAATTCTACGTTAAAAAGTGTTACATGAAATAAAGTCTCAGTCCACACTCTATTCGATACAGCAATTCGAATGACAATTAGGGGACGGAAATAACATTGCTTTCCTTTCTTTTTTTTTTTTAACAGATTGCTTCCTCTTTACATTTTAAATGTTACGTATATATGCACTTCATAATACATCATTGTAGTATAAAATTCGAGCCAAATGATGGAATTAGTAGCAGTGAAGATCAGTTCAAATTTAGATTATTTAAAGATCAAATCAATAATACCATAAAGAAATTTCTTAAGAAAACGGAAGATTAGAATAACAATAAAAAGTGAAACTGATTATGACAACACATAAGAAAGACAAAGTTCAGATAGATGCTAAAGATTCTGAGGAAAGATCAGGAACAATAAAGTTCAGTAAGCGATGAAAAACACTATAAACTCGTGAGTAGCTGTAAATCATTGGATCTTTCGAATTTTAATCCACGAAACCATAGGTGAAATATAAGTAATTATACTAAAAATAAACCAAGAAACTAAGAAACACATTGTCTGATTATTCATCCACGTCAATTCTAATCAATGATATCGGTAATGGTATGATACCATAGTTACATAGATTACTATAACATTAATTTGAAAAAAAGCAATGTACAGTGTAAGAGAATGATTTTTCAAAAATTTTCGATTTAACACACGGGAATTTAAATAAATTTGAATAACAATTATAAATTCGAGTACCGACTGAAATGTTGGCGAAAAACGAGCTTCACCAGAATTCAAACTAATTTTCGCGAACTACAAGGAGGTACCATTGCAAACTCATTTCACGGCATTAACTATCGAAAACTGAGGAGTTGCTAAACGCACGAAGTTCCAACTTCCGGCCAGTCGACGTTCATATACGATATCTACATAACAATAAACGAATAAAACTCGTAAAATTAACGAGCGTTTGCGTTCACGGAGTTCAAGCAGCGTTTTACATACCGCACGTTCAGAATTCGTTTATACGCGTACACGATTAGCAATGCCTTCCACCAGCTTCTATTTCACGTCGTTGTAAAGCAAAAAACAGATGTCGCTAGTTTCGTCCAGTCAATGGAAAATTGTCGCGGTACGGATTAACTGGACATTAAACGAGGAACGGGCTTTCGTTTGACGAAATCCGTAAACGAGTTAGAAACTTTTGGGCGAATTACACGGTCCAGGAGAAAGTTCTCGATAACTCGGCTCCCTATATCACCCCTTGGGAAAGTTAGCCACGCGACATGTAAGTCCCACTATGTCACGTAATCGCGCAGTGATCATGTTAATCAGGTAACCGATAAACCAACTCGAACTTAGCTCGCCACGTTCAAGTTTGATCATCTGCCTTGCCTAATAAGTTACTTGCAGATATTTTTACATGTACATTGCTGTTCGTAAGTGTTGAGACACCCAATATGTTCGTAAAGAAAGTATTATGTGATTTCAATTACATTTCTTCATCAAAAGTAATGTTATATATGTTTAGGAAAAGTGTATATAGCCACAACAAAGTGGCTCAGTGTACATATACACTGCAGCTCAAAAGTTTTAGGATACCTAGTGTGTTCACATAGAAAGTATAATATAATTTCAATTACATTTCCTTGCCAAAATTAGTGTTATATATTTTTAGGAAAACATGTAATTCAGTTAACGTGTACACTATCGTCCATAAAGTTTAGGGTACCCAGTATATTCGTATAACAAATATTATAAAATAAAGTTAGTATTATGTACTATTAAAAATACGAAGTTTGTATAAAAACTGTACGGATTGTGTATGTAACTGAATATTTTGTAAAAGAAAAGAAAAACCGGTGACATAATATGATGTGATTATCATTAATGTGATTATTTTAAGGGAAATTGTTTGAATTTGCAACAATTTTTTATTTATTAATTAATTTTTTATCATTCAGTAGATATAGTAAATAAAAGGAATGTGATTACTTTAAACGTAACTATTTTAATTTTGAACAATTTTTTATGTAGTAATTAATTTTTCATTACATAGTATAAAATAAAAGAATTCTTTCCCTGCAGTTGAAGCTTTTAGATCATATTTTGTAATGAATGTACTTTATAATAATATTCTCAAATTCAGAATAACATTTTAATCAAAAATTTTTACAACGTTGAAATGATTAATATTCTGAATTTTACCATTAACTATGTTCGTATAATTCCATATAGAAATAAAAATGATATATATATATATATGGTGAGCACACAACTGACTTGTTAGTAAAATGACGAGGAAGATTTTACATTTTACAGTTTTCTCTTAATCAAATTATCCGTGATTAATCTATAATTTAAAAATTATTAATGTTTAGGCTCTAATTGTATAATAATTAAACTACAACGAGTTGAAACTGATGCATGGCATACGGTAAAGTATCAACAGATTATAGTCACTAAAGTGACAATTTTTCAAAATAATCAAACTTGTCGCAGCTAAAAAGTTAATCAATCATAAGGGGACAAAGTAAATCGAAGAATAAAGCGTAGAAATTCTATAACTATGAAAGTAATAAATAAACTAGTTACTTCTTATTTCTCGTAATATTTGATAACTTTTTATCTTTCTTGTTTCACAATGTTGTAACGTTCATGTACAACTTAGCTTTTAACAGAAAGGTGCAGCACTTCGCAAAGGGCTGAAAGTGGTGCAACGTGTGGAAGGTAGGAATACGAAGAAAGAGAGAAGAAGAGGATGATCCTTGGACGTTCAGAAGCGAGAGAGACAGCAGGAATGCTGGTAAACTGGTAAACTTCCAAGAAGCATAACCGTTACCGTAAAGCAATGACGAAGTGCAGCTTCCAGTTTCGCGTATATGTAAATTCGTCTGTTCATCCTCATTTCAGAACGATTTTCCATATGAGAAGCAATTTCTTGTAGTTGGTATAGACATTTCTTAGATGGATTATTTCCAATAGTTCCCAGTCATAGAATAGTGTAAAATATGTAGTATTTAAAGCTACGAATTAAGCCTTTGAGTGATTATATGATTGAATTGTTAACATCGTCTGGAAGAAGTTACTATATGGTTTTCCAATAAGAGTGATAGAACTTTGACTTGAAATAAAACGAAAAGTATGGAAGGTAATCTAATATTCATGGCTTCATTTTGAAGCACATTCGATTGCATTATACATGAAATACAATATTACCTAACCTAGACCTTACAGACAATAAAACCAATCTCACTCACAATTACAACATACCATTCATAGTTTAAACCATTGTTCAGGAAATTCATCAATCTGTCAAAATCTATAAACAATTTTACAAATTAGGCAATTATTTCTACATCTGAAAAATTGAAATACAGTAGAACGTTGATTATTCGAACGTCAGTTAAACGAAACGCCCTTTATCAGAATGACAGTTATCCGAAGAATCCATTAACGGAATGTACAATAAAATGAATTACGTATCTAAACTATGTAACAATGTTCATCGGAATATATATCTTTCCTGGAAGTCTTACAGTTTTATAAAAAAAATTAATTTAAAAGATTGCATCTACATGTAGGGCGAAGCATGGAAAAACATACTATACATTGCTCTAAAGTGAGCTTGGAGTAAGTTACAGAACAATGCAGACGATAATGTAAGCTAAATGGAAATAAATCGTGAATCAAAAAATTTGGCCTGTGATAATATACTTGGAATATGGTTAGAAATAAATAAAATTAATACAAAATACGAAAGTAGGAGTGATGATGATATTATTTCATTGATTCTTGACAAAAATGACAATGCAGCTGAAGATACGGCAGAATTTACCATCTCACGTATCATCATAATAGTATTTTATATATTGCATTAAGAACAAAGAAAAATAAATACTGTGCAAATTCCTTCATGTAATATATATTTATATTTGAAAATTGTTTTATAATATGTTTGCAAATTTAATTCCTGTACGATTATATCCGAAGAAACTGTTTATTGGAACGGCTTTGTCTCCTTATTAGTTCGGTTAATCAAGGTTCTACTGTAATATTATTATCCTTATCCATCGCGAAGTTTATACTTCATTCGAAAACGTTTAATGCAATAAGCCATTTCCAATATTCTTTTGTCTTTTTCTTTGGTTCTCACATCTTATGCTTCTCGAGCTTTAGCTCATTGCTACCTATTTCTTATTGTATTTATAGAAAAATCTTTCTAATTTTCTATTGGGTTAGCTTATCTTTTGTTCATTTTATCGTTTATTTTCCTTTCTTATCGATTATTTCTTTTAAAACCATTTCCTGGAAGAAGAACAATCCATTCGCTCGGTCTTTTCTGTTTTGCTTACTTATACCACCGAAGAAAATTGTACTAAATCCAATAAATCGACCGCAGAGTGTCCTCAAGGGAGTGCAAATCCTACTTGAAGTGAACGTGTGTATTCACGGACTCCATAATCTCGCTCATAATATAAACCGCTTTCGTGTGAAACGGCTCGTCTCACCCCTTGATTTTTCCGTGTCGGACTAAAGGGGCAGCTTCTATGTCACCGCGAAAGGGATCCTTTTCAATTTCAAGGCTCTTTGAGCGACAGGAAGGCGAGGTGATCGAGCGAATCTCATCGAACTACCCCATAACGAGCTCTTCTCACGTCAGAACTCGAAATGCTCGCTTGTTCCCGAAGATCTTCTCCGTCGTCGTCGTCGTTGTCGTTGTTCCAAGAGAGATCTTCGATGATAGCCATAGAACAGGATCAGAAGATATACGTGACCTCCTGACGCGACAACAAGCACATAGAACCTTTGGGAAAAGAAAAATATATCCGGAATCTCTCGAGCTCAATGTTCCGCTAACCCAGTGAAAGTTTTGTTGACGGATAAATTGACAGATTACCTTGCAGCTGCCTGTCCACACAGCGAGCTGCCAGCTCCTGATGGTTTCCTCTTTAGTCAGCCGAAGACTGATGTAACTTTGTCACTATGGAGCATGATGTCGCTCCATTTTCTTCCAATGGGAAACAAGGTTAGCACATCCACCTGCGCTGGGATATTTGGGGAAATATAACCTCCTGTTTTTGCTGCTGTGGCTGCTTGTATTTCGTGTCTTTGTTTTTTCGACGAAGAAAAAGATTTTGAACTTGATTAACGTGCTGGAGTGAACAATTTATGATGTGTTCCTCGACTTTGATTGAAAGATGAGAATATTGAACTGTTAAGTGTAGAAATAAATTCTTTTCGCTTGAAGTTACATAATTAAGTACATGAATTCAAATCAAAATATTCTAACTACATTCTACTATAACTACATTCCTTTGATAATTGATCTGTTTTCATTCTTTTTAAATAAATCTTTGATTGTACCCCCCCCCCCCCCCCCAAATAGGAAAGAATTTTGTTTCCACATCTGATATTAGGTTTTATTAAAAGAAGCTTGGTAATTATAATTAACTATTTATTTCGTTAATAAATTTAAAATGGATAATTGAATTTATAAATATTTGGTTATTCAAGTTATTCAAAGTAGCGTACAGGTTCTTGTTTAATAACAGATATGTTATAAGCTTTGTGATCTTCAAGCCTTGTTTAATAATAGCATGGAAATAGCGAGAATGAATTTAAAATGTATATTATTTTAATCTCATAAATGTTTATTTCATTATATTCCATTTCTATCTGTATGAATTAATCTTTCTCAATCCCTAATTTGTTGAATTAATTCACTGCTATGCTAATATTTCACGAGGTTCTTTAAGATTTATAATGTTTTCATTTAAAAGGAGAATCATAAGATGTTCAATTTCTATAAATACTTCAATATTTACTTCGTTACAATTCTACTCTAATGATTGCTAATATATTACACAAGAACGGTCACAAGTTAAAAACACGAAATTTTTCGGGAGATTGAGAAGGAAGTTTTATTTGTAAAATTATTTAATTATCAAACATATATACATTAGCTAAAATTTGCTGACTGAAAGTATTAGATTTCAACACGTAAAATTTCTTCTAATTGTAAATATTATATATGCATTAAAAGGTATTCCAAACAATACATTGAAGATTAAAAATTTTATGACACTTTTCTTGCGAGAATACGATATATTTTTTATTAAAACGTTGTCACCAATATATCACATATATCCTACAAATTTCAATAAAATTCCTTCTCCTAGTGTTCAAAATTACTCGATTAGAAGGAACGCGAAGAAAAAAGACATGAATGTCGCCAACATGCTTAAACAGCACGAGATGCTTTATATTATTCTAAAGATGAATATCTTCAAAAGATTCCAGGTATACAACACGGAGGAATACAGACGAGAAGGAGATGACTGATCCTGTCACCGGGTTCTCTTGATAAATTGTTCCTCGTGCTTGCTTTCATCCAGCCTGCGCGCGCCAAACCCGTGGCAGTGTCATTTTTAAACAGATAACAAATGATGCTTATAATAAAGCGCATTCAAAACGCATAACCCGTTCGCGCAACAATCGCTCAAGGCGTTTCAAGTCTTTTTATTTTCACGAAGGAAACACCGCGCGCAAGGCGAAAGAGGATTCCCGCCATCTTTATCCTTTCACCCGTTTCTGCTCTGTGCCCTCGTTTTGCCTCTTCGAGGAACATCGCTATCCTTTCATCCGGTTAATTACGAATGGTTGCAACTATTGTACACGCTGTTTATTGAACCGGAGAGATGAGGCCATTTTATCTTTCGACGCTGAATTTAATAAGGTGGATACAAAGCGGCTCGTTTAACGGTTATTAAGATGAGATTTCTACGAATTAGTTAATTATAAAGTGGTCGTAATAAAAATAAATATCGTAACATCTCTGTTCACCGTATATTTATCGTGAATCATGATAGCGTAAATGTATTTTCATTTCGTATGTGTACACGTCAAGCTAATTGTTAGATGATAAATAAATTGTTTCGCATGTTTAATGAACATTTTGCTGTATAATTTTTGTGTAGCAAGGAAAGAAATATTAGTATAGAAATACAATGTTGAACTCAGCGAAGCTACTCCACTTATCTTGCTTTATGTTTGTAAATAACTGTAAATATATAGGTAATTTGCTGAGATCGATTGCAGTAGGAAAATAATTAAACGAATACTGTATGCTACTGCATAGTTATGAAAGGTACAAAAGAAATAATTATTACACTATCTGAGGATTCTCTATTGAAATATAATATTCATGCCAAGCTAATCTGTAGCTTAACGAAAGCGGTTCCGCTCATTTTTATGGAATGAAGACCACCATATGTTTAAATATAAATATAGCATAGTGAAATGAGTAAAGTTATTCAATAAAAAAATAAGATACACAAAATTTGTGACAGTTTTCGTATAACAGGGTTCAAGTTTATGCTTTATACGATTTTATATTGCAACAATGTAATATATAATACTATCATCACTCTTCTAGCAAAATTATTGAAAGAATTAAGATTATAACATGAATGAAAGTTTAACTGTTTCTTTTACTTAAAATGAAGTCTCTTATGAAAAAGCATTTTTAACTTTAAAATTTGTTTGCTTCAGAGTGAAATAGAAAATATTTTAATGTTACATCTTAAATATTTGTTTTGTATAAAAATTCCTTACATATATTTCCAAATGTGTACCTAATCTATATTTGTATAACTTATGAACATTGAACATATCCTCCATGTTATGCAGAGGTATTGCTAGAGTAACTGTCTCTCTTAAAACAGATTGGAGACGGCCTACACAGTTTAAACCTCCTATATTTTAAACACTTCTTATGTTCGTTGTAGTTACGGAGACAGGAGGGCGACAAGCGACATCATCAATATTTAAAGAATCGATTTGTATGATCGCTCTTGGCACCTCACTAGATCTTCACTTTACACTATGACATCCGCGTACTAGTAAGTAGTAGTCAAAGTAAAAGGACGAAACCTTTCGAACAGGTATGCTATGTTCACATTTTTATATGTACCTTCAAATGAATCTTGATATTTAATTACTTCAAGATCATTACTTATAATTCTTTGTTAAACTTAAAAAGATTCAAACTGTTAAACATCAGGAAATCCTATAATTTCACAGATTTCAATTCAAGGCTGACAAGATTATAATCCACTTTATTAGCTAATATTGAGTTGATCGGAAAGCAATATCGGTTTTTTACCGTGTTGAAATAAATACTTTTTCCAATCGAAACCAGCTAATTCTCATGAAAATGACACGAAGAATCTTCCAAAAAAAAAAAGAAAAGAAATTGGAGTAAGGTTATAAAAAGCAATGGATAATATAATTGATTAAACCAAACGATGAAACTACAGAACATTACCTTACCTTTACAATCGTAAAACTGACATTACTTTCCTGCCAATCCAATAATTTGCTTAGCTTTCATAATACAACGATTACAACTACACAGAAAAATGAAACACCTCTCACAAACGATAACAAAAACCTCTTAAAGAAAAAATATCTACAAGTTTCAATAAGAAGGTCTACACTTTATCTTCGTTGAGTAACATCAAAATACACCTGCCTCTAGCAACGTTTCTACAAGCGCCATGCTTTCTCTCAATAAATCAACATCTTAACGAAACATCATTCACATCATACGCATTTTCATCTCGCAGTACGCTTTTCCGTCCACTCCGGTGAGAAAAATTCCCCCATCGTTCCTTTCACCTGTCCATCTCTACAGTCGTCTACTAGCATTTTCTTCTTTCCCCGTTCTCCTTCTCTGTCAGAGGAAAACGTTGTGTCGTCGTTGAGTCTTGATTCAAATGGGCTCGGCGTATCGCGATCGCGTGTATCAGCTTCTGTTTCCACGACGTACGACTCCGTTTCCCATGAATAACGCATTTCCTCAGGAAATCGATATGCAAATTGCCAAGTGTACCTACGTATATACACAGGTACTATCTTTCTCTTTCTCTTCCTCTCTCTCTCTCTCTCTCTCTCTCTCTCTCTCTCTCTCTCTCTCTCCATTGCTCTGTGCATATCTTTCCCAGTCCAGCTTGCCTCTAGCTACGCGGGCCAGGCGGATTTGGGTCAGTAGAAAACGTATCTCTCCTTTCTCCTTTATCGTAGATCCATCGATCTCATCCTCCACGTTCGGAAAGACGGAAGATCGTAAGAAAAGCGCGTGTTACGCGAGCGTGAAATTGAATCGCCTTATTGTCGGTAAATAGAAAAAGGAGCGGCTTACAGGGCTGTAGGATATACAGTTAGTGTTACAAAGTCTAAATCGATAGTTCATCGCGAAGCTCTATGTAACCTGTTTGTTAAGAGTATGTTTCAGGTCTTGATACGATCGAGAAATTAGTATTTTTCACTTTTTTAACCCTTAGACACCGCTCAAATTTTTGTAATAGTCTGGACCATGATATAGAGAGGATGTTTCTTCTTTCATATATTATACAAGATACATTGATAGTAACTGAAAGATTTTTTCGTACGGTTCTAACCATCATTTCAAGTAATTGAAATATTTATGTATTTTTGTCAATTTGTTTGTCCTGACAATTGAACCAAGTTCACTTTAACGCCTAACAGATTTTACGACCTCGCTATTTCGTAGTCTGGACTATACTTACTATGATTCTCATTAATGTTCGGGTACACTTTGAAACAAAATAACTTTTTTAAAATTGAACCAAACAGCTTGAATTTTTTGTTTCTTTTTTTAAGAAGTTAGAAAAATTAGTTTACTAGATTACGTATGTACAATTGTTTGCAAAAAATGGTATCTGTTCGGAATTGTAAAGAAAATAGTAAAGATCGCTTTTTACAACTTTTTATTTGATCGTGTAATAAAAATTTAAAAAATATATTATGTAGATTTATGTAAGATTATAGGAATCTTTCGATTTATTGGAGTGTTAGGCCGAATATCGTAGAAAATTTCGTTTCAGCCGTTTGCAGCTCATAGTAATGTTAATCAATTTCAATGAAATTTTCAGCATGTACATAATTAACATAAATATACAAATTGTATTTTTACAAATTTTAATTATACGCTCAGATAAAAAACCTGTAAAAAGCGACTATTACCATTTTTTTCATAATTCCGAACAATTGGGCTTTTTTTCAAAAATGTTTTTACACGTCATTTAGTAAACTATTTCTTCTATGTTCTCACAAGAAGTCAATTCCTTTTGTCCAATTTTATAAAAGTTATTCTTTGCTTCAGAATATTAAATCAAATGACCCGTTTTACTGTAAAGATTATACTTTTCCGAATTGAATGAAAGTAATTGTAAATTTAATATCAGAAATAATATACAAAATAACTTTCAAATAGGAGTAAAAAAATTATTTGTATTCATTTTAATTTTTAAATGATTCCATCCATTTGAGGGCAACAAATATGTATATCCGGCGGTATTGATGACGGTCTCGTTTCATCTTTTCCCAAATACGGAAATCTGTTGATCTCATATTTTTTTAATAGTGACACGTATCTGAACAATCTTTCGTATAGATTATCGCGTTCACTTCTCTACGCGAGATTTTCGACGCGTTGCGATCGTAATTAAATGCTACGTTCGGCAACTAAACGCAGCCTAGTTTGTAATAAAGCGAGAGGAGAACGTGCGAGCACTCGTTCACGATGACAATAGTCGAATGAGCCAGCACGAATCAATTAACTGAAGTTGACGCAGCGAAACCGAAGTGTCACTATCACTGCTGGCTAATTCGTAATGCTTTTGGAGATCGATTTCGAACGGATCGTTTCGAAAATCACTGGGCAAATAACAAACGTGAACACGATCGGCGAGTGTGATTTGTCTTTCTGCAATTTGAACACGAAAAGCGAACGATGCGTCTCGTTCACGTTGTTGATACACACGATCTGTAGTGTCTACGTTGTTCAAACAAAGGAAAAACAAAAAAAGTCTGTGTTACGCTTCCAAGATTAGCGTCGTGTATCAGATTATTTGAAAAATACCGATAGTTTTGTAAGTAACGCGCCGACGAAAGAATGGACATAACGATGACAGAAGTCTGTCTGTTTGTATTCCGAAGTTATTTTTATCGTTACAACGTGCAGATAAACGAAGAGAGCTTAGTTTTGATTTCTGAAAATGTTGAAATTGAAACAGGGTTTCCAATTTTTTGGAAAATATATAGCTTTAAGAAAGGAAAGTGAGTGGAAAGTGGAAAAAAGAGGAAAATAATTATTTTATGTAAACGAATAAATATAAATATACTAAAAGTGAACTTGTCATATTTGCTTCAAGTGCATTAGTGGGGTAAGTTTGAGATTACTGTGTATTATATAATAGAAAATTATGCAGGGTGTTTCGTTATTAATGGTACAAGCGAGACGGAAATTAATTCTACGTGAAAAAGCAAGTTGAAAATGTAGAATAAAATTTGTTCATTTGAGGCTTTATTTTCGAGAAAAATCAGTTTGAGAATTTGTCAAGTATGTGTACATTTGATTAAGTTTCGGTTGAAGTAAGACACTTTAAATGAAAATTATCCGTGCTGATAATCACTAAACTTTCATACGTGAAGTCGTGTTACATTTATTGTGTATAACAATGACATAATGAGTCGTGAAACAATTACTACCAAAAATTATTATAACATTTGATCAATTATAGTTGCGTAATGATATGTTGGAAGACGTTTGCAGAAATTTAATAAGGAGAGCACAATTATGTATGCGAGAGCATGGACATCGCTGTCAGTGATTTATGAATTAAACGAATTTTTAAACTAATCTTTCTTGAAAACAAAGCTACAAATGAAACAATTTTATTCTACATTTTTAGCTTATATTTCTCACGTAGAATTAACCTCTTCTAACTTGTACCGCCAATAACGGGACACCCTGTATAATATAACAGGTAATTGTATAATAGAAATATTGTAAATATATTGAAAGTTAATTTTTCACTTTTATTTTGTATATTTTACTAGGCAAAATCATCTATGCATTGAAGATTGCAGAAAAATTTCCAGAAAAAAACTTAGCAACTTCAAAAACATTTTAATGATTTCTTTGTCATTCAGTTCAATCGAAAAGAAGAATAAAATTAAATTGCTCTTGATCTCCACAACATCAATTCTCGATTCTAAAATATCTATGCAAAATTGACAGCTGGTTCAGTAACGGTGTAAATTAAACGGCGATCGCAAAACTTTTGGCTGGTAATGTATACTAAAATCTTCATAATACATAAATAAACTTTATGGTGTGGAAACTAGAATCTAATTTGAAAATCTTCACTTATTTACATCATATTGTGCGTGTTTCTATCAATGTTTGTATCTAACTTCATAAATAAATCTCATAATTAAAATAAAACCATTTTCTTCTTACTGAGTTATTATTTTCATGTAGTTTCCGAATATCAAAGGAAATATATACAATGCTACTTTAAAAACACAAGTAGACTTTAATTTTTGGTAAAAATAAAGAAAATACTTTCAAAGATTCTTTTACACCCGTGAATTCTTCACTTAATACCAATGAAATTTCATTAGACACACTTTTTTGTATTAGAACCAGCTGAAATATCGTAATGATAGATTTATGTCACACCTCATATATTATACAATATTGGGTGCACTAACACATGTATCCTATGTTCGTTCTGAAATGATCACAAATTTTTGTAGAATTTGAAAGCAAAGTTAAAAGACCACATTAGAATAGTGCATTTAACTATAGCAAGACAGCTAAAGCAGTAAATCCTAGACACTGATCTTCCTTTTTATGTACATGCTTTGTTTAAGTACTCACTCAAATGATATCTTTGTATATCTAATTTTTCATTTTCAGAGTAGCATAAAAGAGATTAAAGAGCAAACAATCCTTTCAATACACATTGTTTCCCTTATTAAAGCGCTTTATACATAAAAACAGAAATTTCCTTATATCACATGCATCTCATTATACATCTAAGAAAATAGAAAAGAGAAAAAAAAACTGATAGAAAGAGAAACAGCAAAGTAGAAAAGTTCTTTAAAATTTATGTTACATATAGAAATCAAATAACCAAACCACGAATGCGACACCCCATTGAGACGCACAAATCCTTTAATCATGATCGTTACTCGACCAGCAGACAACGTTAACGTTTCAGAAAGCAACGAGATCTTCCGGGATTACAGCACTCTTCACTTTTTCTGATTTATAATAAGACTGATCCCCACGGAAAGCCTTGGTCGGTAATCTCTTAAAGTTTTAATTACTCTCGCGTGGGCGCTAACGTTCCTTTTTTCCATCAGCGTTTCAGAGCGACGATTCCGTGACGCGTAGCTACTAAATCCATGAAACTTGATAACGCTTAAAGAGGGCTGCTGCCCAGGCAAATTCCTTTGAGTAATTAACGTATTCCTAAGTAGAGGGGATAGGGCAAGCGATGGAAGAGGAATAGGCAGATGCAAAAATGGGTAATGTAGGGATGTTTTATAGAAAAAGAAAGAAACAGAGAAAAGAAAAGGATACCAATTCCGTTTACATTGCAAAATGTGATAATCACTCGTCTGATGTCGATGTAAGCGTATGCTACTATAGGAAAATTTGGGATACATTCTGTATACTCGAACTTTGGTACCGCATTGTACTCTTTCTAAGGATGAAAAAGGTCATCCATAAAACACGCCTACACTTTTCATTTCAATAAAATACAAATTATTTGGAATTTTTTCAAGTTTTTTCTTTTATTCTAAGTACAATCTATTACAATTATAGATTGAACAGAATATTATTCAAATATGCACCATTACCGCGTGGTCATCAGTTTAATTATCGAAATTTTCAGTGACTTTTCGACATGTTGGAGTTATTTCAAGAACTGTAACTCAAATGTTGTTCTTTAAATTGTGGCGGCCCTTTCTGCCCACCGCCGCTAGAAGGACGGACACATGACTATTCTTGCTAGTCCTCGCGAAAGGTACTATTCCTATATAATATCAGTTTTAACCTGACAATGAGTCTCTCAGTCCCGCGCGTTTAAGGCACGGATCTCCTAGGATGCCTTACTGACGAGTCCACTAGGAGACCCAGGACGAAATGCAACCTTTCCTTTTCCGCCGATCCTCTCTATCATTCCTCTTCCTTCATTGCCAACATCACCGCCACAAATTTATTAACCCATTTGTAATTAGAGCTCCAAATACGCTACTAACTTCATAAATCAGGGATGCTTAATTAATAGTTGATCTGTATCACCGCGCATCGGTAAATTCTTTTTACTTTCGGTTTTGTTTAGACGTGTAATAATCAAAGCAAAATATAGTATTATCCATTTGTGAATAAATAGAGTTAGAATAGATTACAATACTGTATTAATTAATATGATAATTTTTAAAATAATCGACACGTGGTGGTACATCGCAAACATCATATTTAAAAACAGATTCTCTTCTAAGTAACTTATGTAGATAAAAATGTAATTCTTCGCTTAGACGTTTTTCTTCCCTATGCTGCCTTGTAGGTATTCGTTAAATCATTGAAAAATGATGTCACTCTATTCCTTTTATTTTTTCAATATCTTACAATAATTTCTTCTGCTAATTTTAGTTTATAAACATGGAAATCTCCATTCTTTTTATTGCTTTTAATTTAACGAGAAGTAAACATCTTTTCAAGCGGATTATTACGCGCTGGGTAATAGGTGACAATCATCACGTACAGATTATTCTGTTTGCGGATGCAAATGGGTTAATTGTTTCTGGCTTGTTAACATAGACTTGACTTTTCAAAAAACCCCACAAAAAAAGATCTTCGTTAGAAAGTTCCTGAAATCGCAGACTTCTTTTGGAAATTTTTGTTTAACTTGTAATTATAACGATCCGAAACTTCTGGCCGACATTGTGTGATAATCCAGCTGGGAGGTCTATGCATCGTAGGTCCTACGCGTTGTTTCGTTCCCTCGGAAACTGGGTCAGAGTTCCAGCTTACGGTGCCATGATCATGTTGGATATATATTTAACATTCTTCGCTGACCGAACTTGCTAACCTCCCACGAATAACTGAACGCGAACCCCCATCGTCCCAGAGTGTGGCGCAAGCAACTCACGTCCTGAACGCCTGTCGGTCTGGTGGTACGGTGAATTTTTGTTCCGCTGGATTTACGGGGTGATTTGCGCGGAATTGAGAATCTTCAAGAATTTATTAGCCAACTACTGAGTTACGGTATGAACATCTGGATGAAACTTCTTCCATTCTGGATTGTAGCGTTAGTTTCGTAATGGAGATAAAAGGAATTAGCTGTACTTTTGAATATCCTTTTCCTTTCTTTACTTTTAAGGAGTTAAGTTTACATGTTGGGGCCGAGAAGATTAATTTTTTAATTATAAAATATTCAAAAAGTGTCAAAGCTTTATTTCTGAAAATTTTAGATTAATTTTTTGAAAGGGACTATTTATAGGAAATTTGAATAGATTATTCTTCAGATGTAATTTGTACACTTTAATCTTATTTTCTAGAATTTTTAGTTATAATACTTTTCTATAATTAAACACGAAAGTAGTATCACAATTGATACTCGAAATTTTTCATTCAAATAATGGTTAGTTTATAAGAAAATGTAATATTTTGATTCATTCTTCTGACACGTCTGTAAGTAAACGTTTGAAGTATAAAAAGAAATATCGTCCTCTATTAACAGTGATAATTTCTATAAGTATTGATATATGAAACGGTAAAGATTTATAAACACTTAATTGTGTATACTCCAGTATAATAGATCGAAATTGAATTAAGTTTTCACCTAAAGATTCTTCTAAAGAAACATTAAATTTTTTACCTTACTTTTGACTCACTATGGGTAGATACATACAGCTTTCTAAGTTGAAAATGTATCATATCATATTGGGCATTAGAAAACCAATAAATATGAATGAAGTAATGAATATTATAAATATAAAGTACACTTCATCAAGAACTTGACCTCGACCGAAAAGTAAAAGAGCACCTTTCCATGCTGATTGAAAATATTGATTAACTACGAAAGAATCTTGTTTGAAATTTGTGTAGTGCTCATGTACTTATACACTTTATAATGCATAAGATTCACATACGATATTCTATATAAAATATATTTACACTCACAATCAGTCACATCAATAGAATTTATCTTGCGTTACATAATTTAAACAGAAAATTTAGTATATTACATTTACAGAAATAGGACACTTACTATTAATACAAAGAAAAAATAATTTACATTTGTTTACTGATGATTAAACAGATAAATATAATAGACACTTCCCGTAATGTGAAATATGGAAGATATTTAGATTAACGTTTTTTCTACTTGCTTGTAGTAGGGGAACCTAACAAGAAACTATATAACTTGCATTTGCAATGTTTTTCATTTTCTTTTTGTTACTGTGGGAGATGAAACCGTTGGTAGAAGCCCGACGGTTGAAATTAAGGCACAAATGTGCTTTGTTTCATCACCTAATGAGATACGCTTGTAAGTTGCTCTCCGGTGTCAGCGACCTGTGCGTAAACAAATCCTAAATACGGATAATAGATGAACGACTGCGAAAAATTAGTGCGAGAGAAAAAGCGTGCGTGTGCAAGCGAGAGAGAGAGAGAGAGAGAGTATGTGTTAAAATTAATGTATAAAAGATGACGCGGACACAGTGAGACACACAGTGAAAGATCCAGAAAGAGACAGAGACAGAGAGTCAGCGAGTAGTGAGTGTAGTATAAATCAGCGAGTTATTCTTTATTATATTAAATAAAATTACTTACACTGACAACATAGGATAATTATCTTAACTGATAACCGGAACCTATTCCTACATTACTTTATCCTCTTTTCCTTAGTATAATTATTAATAAATAAATGTAAATAATTTTTCATTGTACTAATATTAAATATTATGTTTGTTCTGTGGAAATTATACAACGCTAAATAAATTCTAATGAAGTGTATGACAGTCGGAAAATTCAAAATAATTTGAAACCTTTGTCTTGGGGATGAAAACAGTCCCTCAAAGAAATTGCAAGTTTTCATATTCTCGTGAATATTTATAAAATCTTATACTGGAAGTGACTCTTTTATTTTATATTTTACAAAAATATGTTGACATATTTACGCTTCCTTCGCATGTTATTTTAATACTCCGTGTTTCAAATAATCATGTACAATTGTGCAACTTTGCTTGTTTACCGTGTTCAGTTCCTTTTCTATTATAACTTATTGAAAACATGTGTCTATTAACGTACCAGTACGAAAGAATAAATGTTTACCTTCAATTTATATCGAGTTTCAAGAAAGTTTGACAGAATTTTGTGTTTGGTGTTTTTCTTATCTGGTTTGTACACAAAAAATTTACATGACCTGTTAAGGAATATACTACTTCCAAAACCCAGAATAACTCCCAGAATAAAACCCAGAAATACTCGATTGTACGTGAATTTTTGTTCAAAATATAAATACCAACGTTTGTCCGTACACTTATTCACTTGATTTAGTTCCCTGTGATTACCTCTTTATTTTCAAGAGTCGCTACAATGACACTTCAACCACACACCTAGTTGTAACAATAGTACTCAAGATAATTCGCAAAACAAATCTCCAGACGTCTATTCGTTCATTAATCTCTTGCTTTAAAACGAGTTAGACTCGTGACGGAGATTCTGACTAAAATCCGACAAAAACAGTTGTATTAGTAGCACACGTTTATTTTAACTCCAACTTTTATTTTAATTTACACGACTGAGGATTGGCAATTTTAATTAATCTTTAATACATTAATATTTGTTGCGCCGCAATGCAGTGACGAACCTTCGGTCTAGCAGATTATCGTTCTAAAATTAGTTTGTCGCATTTGACTGTCAGGCCAAGGTGCCATACCTATAACCCCCGTAGAGAGACCGAGAGTGAACATTGGTTTATGACCAGACTAGCAGGGGATCAACCGGATCCAAAAAATGTGATTTTAAAAACATCTCTTCCCTTGGAAGGACTGCTACCCCACTCCCAACCTCAGACTCATCCCACACACTGTAACCTAGCCTATAAAAGTTGAAACACGAGGCCTCCAGGGATTGATACCAGTATTTTTCGCAAAAGACGTTCATTAGAATTACACGTCACTTTAGTCAAGTATCTTAGTCTAGCCAATCTTTGTTAATAAATAAATTATTTTATACAACTTTAACAAGTTTTGATTTTGTTCACTAAATTTCATACCGAGTGTAACGCGAAGTGTGAAATCGCGTAACAGTTCGGCAATTAAGTACGAGCATTACGCAACCCGAAAAACGTTTCTTACATAAAGTCATACTAAAATAATAAACAGCTAATGGCTAAATGATATAATTATAAAAAAAGTAATCAGCTAAGGGGTTAATTTCATCATACCGTTGCATCGATGGTGAAGAAACATCGAGTAAAATGAACGAATTTTACAAGTATGATTAGTAAACAAAATAGAAAAAATAGAAAACATAGAGCTTCTGTAAAAAATTATTTCACTTACAATATATCTTAAAAAAAACATTATAATTTTGATATTTTGTACATGTTTTTATATTATGTGCATTTTGAACAATTTTGCATATTTAAGTTTCCTATAAATGCATAAAAATGCGCAGTCCAATGACTTTTATATAATAAATCAGTATTTAAATTATTATATTAGCAATTCCGTTATTTTTCAGGCAGACCGTGTATACAATAAAAGCCTACAGTCAAATAAGATCTTTAAAAAATGCACTAATCATAAAGTAACGAGCACATCCCCCTAGTCACAAAAGGTCCAACGTATCCATTAAATCCAGTCAAGGACTACAGTTGACTTACATAACACTATTGCAGAGCGTTTCTTTTTTTTTTAAGGGTGAATCGAAGCGCCTCCGAGGGAAAAGTTGAACGGGAAATCGACGCGCAGCACCCTGCCCCTCTTCAACTTCTGTCGCGATCTTATTCGTCGGACAGCTCGTTTATTCTGAAGAACTCGAGAGCCCGGCTGAGTCCAATTAAAAATCACGGGGTCATTTATTTACGCTTGGGATACAATCGAGCTTGAACAAGGCGGCTGCAGAAGCGGAAGGGGAGAGGGATGGCGAGGAACGTTGGGAAATGGCCGAGTGTAGGTGTAAATAATGGTCAAGCGGCCAGAAAGGTCGTACACTACGAAAGAGGGGTGAACGGCAAAGAGAAATTAAGGCGAAAATTGACGAGAGGGTAATGAGCGAATAGAGAACAAAAAATAATAAAAAAGAAGAAAAAGAAAGAAGAGGAACAAAGGAGCGAGCGACTAGAATGAAAAGGGCGCGCACGACTTGTTTTTGATGCGAAAAATTGCAGAGGGACTGAACTAGTTCAAACTTTTATACCAGGATATTCGGGGACAACGAAGCGTTCCTGTTCCCATTTTACTTTTTTCTTTTTTTTTTTCGTTGTCCACGATTCAATTATCGCGATCGATTTTTCCATTGATTACTTCGATTTCAGACGAAATTCCTCCCGTTGTTAGCAAAAGAATAATATTACAGATTGAAGGTATTATCGAGTAACCATTTTCCTTTTCTTTTTTTCTTTTTTTTTTAATGTAGAATATTCCTCTTTTCCTGGTTCGTTCGACTTTCCTTTCACGTGGTTCTTTTTCGTTTATCTACCATTGTTTGAAATGTCACGGGGTTTAGAGGAAAGAAATTATTAGTTACTCGATGGCTCTTCTCGAAGGGGAAGAACAAATTCTTGATTCATGAGGTTGTGCATATTTAGTTTCATGATTGAGACATGGATAAGGTAAGATTACTTTAATCGACAGCTCATTGGTGTTTAAAAATCTTTACGAGCAAATGAAATGCTTCTGCAATTCTGAACCCTCCAGTTTCTGGATCCAATTTAGAACCATACTATTGCATTATCATGTTTCACATAATTTCCTAAGTAATTATTTAATGTTTGTTATATTTTATTTGTTTTATGTAGTAATATGAGGTATAAAAATAAATTCTATCCGACTTTTCGGTATAGATATAATTCTTTTGAAAAAGAATGAAAACAAATCAATCATCGAAATAATTCCCATTAATGTTGATGATATATTGCTATTTTCCTGGCAGCTTACAAATACCATAGCGAATATTTCGATTATATAATACTAATTATGTGATTTCAGTTGAGAAATGTTTATTTCTAGATCTAATGTATACAGTGAGTAATCAAAGTAATATGATCAAATAAAAAAATTATATAGTGTATGTACTCTTTCTTTTTTTGTTCTTAACACATCGGTAAATAATTTGAATACATTTCAATAACTTAATTAAAGAAAAATTTAATTCGTTTACGTGACCTAGAAAGTCATTAGATATGAAACCACCAGAAAATCTACAGGAATTATTAAAACATTAATTGTATCAGAAGTGATAACTAATAAATAGCAACTGTTTAGAAACCTTTCATGTTTTCTAAAAGATATTAATTTATATGACAGAATATAATATTAATATTTATACTTACTCTTAGTGTAAATGTACATTATTTTGTTAACAATTCATTATGCTATCTATATTATAATTTTATTATGTAATAATATTTTATGTCTTTTATTTTATCGATAGTCTAATTAATATATATCTTAATTATGTAATATTGTATTCTTTTTGTGGTTACTAATAACCATGAGGTGATCTTAAATAAATAAATAAATAATTTGTTTACACATTGTATATTCTACAGCTTATATCTAAGGATCTGTCTATAACTACATTAAGATTTCGTTATCCAAAATACTCCATAAACACTTTTATAAATCGCTTATCTAACATATAATATATACAAGAACAGAAGTAAACATTTCTTGCAATTATTAAATAGTTGAATTATTTTGTGAAGTGATTGCGTATGTGTAATGTGAGACAGCGAAAATGAGTCAACATACTAAGAAAGATTATTATAAATATAAGGAGGAAAGTGAACCTGGTAACCCATCTATTTAGTCTGCGTGGACGCCAATACTCTTTTTTCTTTATTTATTCTCTATGAGAGTTATTAAGCATATATAAAGAAATATAGACATGCCTTCCTCAAATATACATTAAAGATTTCTTTTTAGAAAAACTAAAGTAATAAACGAAATAGTTAAGCTTGAATATGTCCACTTTAGATGAAAAAATTTTACAGATTATCCAAGGAGTACAGAAAACGTACAAACACAAATCTCTTATAATTGCACAACTATATTACCAAGCAGAACTTTATTCAATCTTAAATTCACACAAGCGCCCCTTGAATAATCTAAAACCACGCTTAACCAACAAATAACCACAAGCAATTTATTTACTACTTCGTCTAACATTTTTCAGGAGAATTTCATGAATGAATAGCACACGGAAATTACATCATCCAACGTCCACCCCTCCACGATGCACGCTCTGCGTTCGCGTTTAATACCCCGAAGCGTGATTAAACGCGCGAAGCGTTTTTCATTTTACTTTTTTTTTTCTTTTCGTTATCCGTCGTAGAGACGATCGAACGGGCAGGCCAAACTGTGTGCATTAATTCAAAGAACGTTGGGAAACGCACGTGACGATGAGTAGGTAGAAAGGATGGATTAGTCAGCTATAGCCGGTGCAAGTGTGCACGACACTCGTTCGATAAGAAGTCTCGTAACGTGACCTGTCGACCAGCGTTGCTGCAATTGCTGTCGCCATTTAAATTTCATTACGTACCTAAACTGCAGCCACTTTAACGGCGCATAAGTTGCGAGACGGTGGCTCGGTTATAAAAAGAAAGAAAAAAAAGAAAGAAAGAAAAAGAAAAAGTCTGACCGCTTGTGCATTACCTAACTGATAAGGAGGCCGCTTTTCGAGGCGCTGCAATGACTTAATATAAATCCACCGAACTCGTTACAGCGACCTTCGGCAAACAAGATAATTCCTGGCTTTTTTATGAAACACGATATGTACATATGTACGAGGTGTATCTGAACAATTGGACGTACTATAAACAAGGAAAGATAAGGGATCCCTTCGTCTGAAATCAGATTTTTATTATTACAATCGCTCGTAAAGGTTTATGTACATATACTTCACGAATGGGAGCTTTTATGCGATAAATGTATAGTATCAAATAATAGTATTATTTATTTGAATAAAATTTATGTATAAAAAATAATTAATGATTAACTCTTTGAGTGCAACGTACTTTAGCACTCACCTATTAATATATAGAGTGGGCCGGAAATCGTAGTACAACCGGACAGTAGGTGATTCTACGTTAAAAAGGAAGAAACTATTTCGGTATATTTTCTCATCCAGGGCTCCGTTTTCGAGAAAATGTATAAAGTGTGATATTCACACGTCAGTTGTATATTTACTCGTTTTCTTTTCTTTTGCTTAAACATTTTGAAGGTACACTATAGTATTTAGAAAACTAGAGAATTAGATGAATCAGATAATAAAATTGATCATAATTGAAATAAATAAATACTTACATACATATACACCAGAGGAATAAGTTTACACGATTCAGTTCGCGATGCGATTATACGAGAACAGCCAAATTGAGACTCAATAGTATCAATAAAAACATGCGAGCATTGAAACAGTTGCCAACATTCCGCTATTTACAGTTGCTATCTTGAAACGATAAATTCTACGTTAGAAAACAGTTATGAAAACAGTAAATGTGTTATAGTAAGAATAATTTAGAGGATGTATATATACGCCTTTCGTAGTCAAAGGGTTAAGATTATCGCGGGTGAAACTAAAAATACAACTAGACAACTAAACAATTCTGATCAGTTCTCGCACCTATGAATCAAGCAACAATAATTCCCTTTGGAAAAATGCTTCCTTTTTGAAAAGGACACATTTCCCATCTTTAACACACTTTCCATCTCGTTTTATTACCATGTTTGATCATGTTTGTAGTTCGCTAGTCAGTTTCTTCGCATAATTAAACCTACTTAAAACTATTACGAAAGGGTCCCGATACTACAAATATTTTAAAGATTATTAACTTCGACTACTAGGAGTGATTATGGTCGTCTCTCTTGAAACAGTAGCGACAAGAAAAGTTCTATCAACGTTAATCGCGATTATTTAATATTACAATTTATTAAGTGGAATTTTTTAAATATAATATACTTTTGTGAAGTTTAAATTTTTTAATTTGTATACGAAGTTTTGGGAATTTGTTAATTCTTTTAATTTTTATTTTTATCTTATGAAAGAAAGCTTTAAAGCAGAATTAGAGGCCCAAATTTTTCATTGGAATTTGAGAAATTTTGCATTTTCAATCATAACATTTTGTCATCTTATCTGAAATTTATAATTAATTCGGTCGGGTTATATTTCGTGTTTGTTTAGAAATAGAAAAATGTTATAGAAAAGGAAGTTATATCACTTACCGAATACAACTTCATTCAGTAGACGTATTTTACTTTGTAAGTGAACTATGTAAGTACTTAGATCTCTGAAGATGTAAGCATGAATAATGCATGTGTAGGTTTAAATAATGCACGAAGACAACTTTTCAACTTGTTCACTTTGTAAATAAATTTTCGTCGCTTATGCAAAAATGTAAGTTCGAAGATTCTATAAGGAGTTATAAAACATTCTAAAAGGATTGTAGAACTTCGTTACTATGTAACAAGTACCAAGCTGTAGAAAGTATAGACCAAGTTTCAGACATAGAATTTTAAGAAAGAGCTTTAAACTTGTATGAAATCTTCCAAAATTCTTGCTAACTATAATATCCCTCGGTACACAGAAATTATTCATAAAACTAGGTAAGCTAAATAGACTATAATAATACAATGCTCATCTTCTTCTCTTTTTCCCCTGTCCTCTTAACCTATTAACGATCAAAGAAATAAAATAATTGGTAACATACGATTGGTATATTGAAATATAAAACTTGAAAGAAACTTTTCAACATTTTTTAATGTTTAATAAATATTCATTAAATTAATTTAAATTTAATTAAACATTTAACAAATATTTGACGTTTCTTAATATTTTTATAAATATTTTTGACTAGGCACTTGTTGATAATCTGTATGTATATAACATCGTATATGATTTAAAAACAGTAGCATTACAGCAAAAATTTATTATAAAATTACCGTATCTATCAGATACACCGCGACTAAATAAAAAGTTTTCAGAATTGCGATCTGCACAGGGTTAAATACTACTCTCTGAGAATATTTATTACAAATTATTATTATAATTATTTTCAATTAATTACTATGTATGTACTTTTCAGTTATATTTCTACATCATAACACTAGATTAATTTCCTAATAAAAATGTTCATTCACTGATCGTGACTATTGTTAACAATATCGTCACAGAAATAAAAGTAAAAATGAAAAGAGAAACAACGGTTTTCATGAGAAGTTAAAGTCACAGGGAAGAAACGTCCACAAGAACTTTCATAACTACTTTTGCGCGTTGAATTCATTGTTGATGGTGCACTTACCAAAGTACATGCTGTAAATCTTCATTTGCAAGCACGTGCTCCGACCCGCGAGGTCGTTTGACAAAAAAGTCGCCGGGATATGGCATGACACCGATCCGGAGATGGGAATCTAAATTCTGAAAAGGTTGCTAGCCAGGTTTCGTGGTAAATTAAAGCCTGTGCCTGAGATACGTTTCGGGACACCTTCAATGACGGTAATAACACTAACTTCTCGTCAACCACCGTGAAGAAATCCCGCCCAAACGCTTTTCCTTTTTTAACACGCTGCTTTCATGAGGAATTACCTTCAATAGAGCCACGCCGGGGAGACTTATGTATGTGAAACAAAAGGAAGAAAGACGAGATAGTACAAAGGACGTGGTTTTCTTCCAATTAACACCATCACGAGGATGTTACGATCTAAATTCGCATTTGAATTTATTTCTTTGCAGGTTTTGTGTTTTTCTATTTTATTTTTTTATGAACAAATTTATTCTTTTTTTAATTGTGAATATTCTTCTGTAAAATTTGGTGTATAAATATGATATGGAAATTTGTGTACACTTTTGTATGAATTTACTCTAACATCGTAAACTTCAGTGACATATGTACATATGTCGTAAGATAATTTAGTTTTATATATTAGACCAACTGGTTTCGTGTAATTTATAAATTTTCAGAAGGATTTCTTGTAATTTGTACGTGAAAAATATTATTGAAACTGCTAATGAAAAATAAAAATGTAAATGTCAATAAAGTAAAGTGACTTTTCTGGTGTTTGGGAATCAGTGTAATTTTCTTCAATTTAAAAAAAAAGAATGCAGACGTTTATTGTTATCTTGAAAGCAAAATTTTCTATCGTTAAAAAATTGTCAAATTGTATTTAATAGATTGATTATGATGTCTAAGTATTCGTATTATTCTCATTTACGAGAAGATAGTTCTATTTCCCAACTAGCAATGAAACAATGAGGAACATACAAGAGTTACACAACGACCAACTGAACAAAGGAATATCGATACTAATTACGTAGATACATACCTACTGAGGAATACTTGGCAACGAAGAAACAAATAATGCTGCAACAAAATTAACACTTTAACAATTCCACCATGACATTTTCATTTTCTTGAATAAGTGTATCAAACAAAACTGGAAGGAAAGAGTATTTACTCTTTAAAATGTGTGACCTTCCCGATAATTCTGTACAAACCATATCACAATCAAATTCAGCAAAAAAGAACAGATAATAATGAACCCTTTGACTCTAATAGAAGACGAATCTATGATTTCTAAAAATCAGGAATGTACGTATCATTTCCACGTATAAAATGTTTACAAAAATCAAAACAATTCGGGATATTTGATATATATCTAATAACAATAAATGTTGTGTACTCAGCGAAAATTGCAAATCGTGTATTTACGATCCTCGTATATATTAATATACATGTAAGAACGTACGTGTATGCCTATCGTAGTTAAAGGGTTAAAAGACTAATAATTGGACACATTTTGGCTGCACAGTCGGCTACATTCTAAACAAAATAATCCCATCATACTGTATATTTTACCAACAAAACTTAGCTACCAAATATAAAAACACTAGAAACCAACTCCAAGTAGCTAACAATATTAACTCTTTGCTCTATAACGAATTAGACAGATTCTGATTAAGATTCGAGAAAAACAGTTATATTAGTAACAAACATTAATTTTGGTTCTAACTTTTCTTATAATTTATAAGACTGTATATTACCAATTGTAATTAATCTATAATACATTAACATCTTTTACGTAAAATGGTATTAAAACAGTAGATAGCTGATGTTTACAATCAGCGTTATCGATCCTTATAATCAGGTTAGATGTATAGTTAACAAAAGAAACCATACGCCGAAAAAATATATCTGAAACAAAGGATAACACATCAGAACAATAAACTTCTATTATGAAATATAGAATAATCGCTAAATATAGTCGCTAATAACCAAGATATTGGTAAAAAAAAAATAAAAAGAATGTATATTCAATGTTTTATAATTTTTTATCTCATTATCTCATACAGCAATAATTTTATTCCTATTAATAATAAAGTGATTAGTCTACGGTTTAAAAAAGAAAAAAGAAAAAGGAAATATAGATCTATCCAAATGCAACGCTTAGATATCAGTATTGTATAATATCAGCAAAAGTGTCGTATCTGGGGTGATGAAAATCCTCGTGTTATTCATGAAGAATCTTTACATCGACAAGAAGTTACTATATGGTGTACATTTTGAGTAAATAGAATCACTGGACCATTTTTCTTCGAAAATAACGCTGGAAATGCTGTTACCGTGAATGCTGTGGTACCAATCAATGCTGAGTGACATTTTATGGTCAAAATTGAATCATTAATGTGTCTATTTCCAGCAAACCGGTGCTAGGTGTTGTAAAACTGGAGCAAACGTTCAGTTTCTGCGATTGAAATTTCATGAACGTGTAATTTCAAGAAATGCAAATTTCAATTGACCTCCAAAATCATGCGAGTTAACAATATTAGTTTTTTTTTTGTACCAGAAATGATTAATGATCTAAAGAACAACATTCGAGTTACAATTCGTAAAATAACTCCAGTAACATATCGAAAAGTCATTGAAAATTTCGATAATCGAATTGATGTCTGCAAACACAGTTGTGGTGTACATTTGAATAATATTCTGTTCCACGTATAATCGTATTAGATTTCTAATAGTTTATTAGAACTTAAAAGTATATTAGAGAAGAAAAATAAAACAAGCTGCGCACATGCTGTAAGCCGCTAACAAAGAAACTGAACATCGGACAAAGAAGAAAACAAAAATAGATAGCAGCATACATACTTCACCCAGTCACACTCATCACACGAATGCATGCGGTATGCAAAAAATGCTTAAGACTGAAAAAACATACGAAGAATATTGAACAAAAAGAAAATATAGGGGTCTCAATATTTTTTCAATAGATTAGATAGATCATACTTTCGATAAAAAAAAAAGGCAACTTAAAGAAATTTCAAATAGTTTGTGTTTTATTAAAAATAAACGTGTAGGCGTGTAAGTTGGATGATCATACACCTACAAAATAGTCCTCAGAATACTCCTGTATAAATATACTCGCATAACGAACGCACACTCTTACCAACTTTCAACAAACCATGTCATACAACAACGTCTCACAGAAGTTCACACCTTACATTAACCTTCCAGCAACTTCTGAAACACACATTACATGCACCCTCTGAAAGGATCGTTCATTATCATTAGCTCGATTCAACCAGGACGAATCTTCTCGCCACAAGCAAAGTCTAACAACAACGGCGGAAAGGAAGAACGTTTCCGAAGATTAAACGCATGATGGCCGTCCCTTATTCCTTCCAATTACACCTGATTTAGGCAGCGGTACGCTTAACTAAGCCCGCAAAAAGCAGGATTGTCGTGTGTGGGGTACCACTGAATGGACGAATGAACGAAGATGTGGCGGTATCTGTAGAAGGTTAACGTTCACCAGAAGCTGCCTAGCCCCGCCAAGAACCGGAGGCGTGCTCGAGGGCCTCTATTGAATTAACTCCATTCACCAAATTGCTCTCACATTATGCTGGATCACGCCTGAGCTAAGTTCCACCCTCGGGCGTGTGGTCTCTCTGTCACAAACGGAGGCAACGAAGACAAAGTCTTTCTCGTACGATTGAAATTCGTGGCCCGTTGGCGAGGAGGCTACGCGAGCCAGGATATGCGAACGATGCCCCCTTTGTAATTCATCAAAGACCTAACGGTGGCACAGGCTCCTAGTTCGCCTCCTCCAATTTTCCTTCGTCGACGAAAATTTTACTCACAGATAAGAACTTACCCGGCCGGCGTTGAAAGGATTACGCCGTTACGGTGCTTGTTCAAATTTAAACAGGACTCTATCTTTTAGCCTTCCTCATCTTTTTCTGCTACTTGTAATAGAGTAATGGTTGTTTGATAATTTTGTTAATTCGTTCGCCGTGATTTTAGATTGATTGGCTGCCCGTATCGCTTGGTAGAATTCACCAAAAGGGGGGAAGGAGGAAACGGTGGGTAAAGAGGAACCTTTAATTTTCTTAATGATGTTTGGGAGAGTTGTGGAGCGTATGACGATGGAGTAAGTGCACTATGGTTTCTGAAGATGTCCGGTGTAAATGTAGAAGATGATAAATAAGGGAAAACATAATAGAGAAAATGAATATATTTCGTGGTGATTTCTTTAATTTGGATATAGTAATAATATAGTAAATATGTATAAATGAGAAATAATGCAATAATAAGTATGAATACAAAATAACGTAGTAGAAAAAATGAATATATTTCTGGTGATCTTTTTCATCTGTGCATAGTAATAAAGTAGTGAATATGTATAAATAAGGGATAATATAATAAATACAATAAATAAAGAATAACTAATAAATAAAATAGGAAGAATGAATATATTTCTTTAACCTATGGGCACTCATAATATCACAATTGTGTATAAATAAAGAATAATGTAATATGTATGTACATATATGTAAGTAACAACGTAATAGAGAAAATGAATATATTTCTTTAATCTGTGAATATTCATAATAACGAAAATGTGTATAAATGAGGGATAATTTAATATAATTAAATAATGTTCAAATAATGTATAATGTAATAGAAAAACTGAATCCATCTCATGATGATTTTTTTTAACATGTGAACAGTAATAATATAGTAAATGTGTATAAATAAGTGATAATGTAATAAATATGTAGAAGTAAGGGAAAGCATAATAGAGAAAACAAATTTATTTCGTAATGATCTTTTTAACTTGTGAGTACTAATAATATGTGTATAAATAATCCGTGCATATGTATAAATAAATGTGTATAAATAATCTCTAAATATTAATAATACAGATAAATCCTGTGAATATTAACAATACAGGAAATATATGTAGAGCTTCACCGTTTTACTGCATTAATGTAAAGAATACATGAATATTCTTATTATTCATAAAAATAAACACATAAAAATTATTCGTATAAAGCAGAAAATTTGGTAATTTTCTATAACACATTTATTAACGATTTCATGAATTTGTATGTACATTTCATTCTAAATAACAATTATTCGAATTCAATCGAATAAAACATGAATAAGACCAGGACGACAAAAATCTCGAAATTCAGTTACGTTTTATGCCACTTTTTATATTTTATTTTCGTACCTGGTACGTTCTTATATTTATCACACGGAATTCCGCACATATAACATCCTGATCAAAGAGGGAAATACGTGTGAAACGAGGATAGAAATCTTGAATTGTAGAAGAATAAAGCGAAAAAGAGGAGGGAGGAGTTAAAGGAGCGAAAAGAAAACCGAAAGGACACTCGCCAATTTCTCCCAAGGCTACCGCGTGCTACTACAGCTGTGAGTAAACGAACGATAAATTTGTCCTGAGAAATAAAAATAAAAGGGAAGATCGAGAAAGACGAGGGAAACATTTCGCGCGATGCACAATACCCAGCCTGCTTACTCGCTTGCTTCTTCGTCCTTCTTCTCTTTTTCTTTACTTTTTCTCTTTTTTGCTACTGTATGGAACTGTCCACCAATCAAGAATCGTGTCGTCGATCAAATTCAATTTCCGTTATCGATTCACTCTCGCGCTCCTTTATGGTATAAACAATTCAATAATAAAACAATAGGAAATTATGTAATCAGCGGTAAACACGGACAACAGACATCGTGTTACGATGTAATTGTGTAATTGTATTAAGTACAATGAATACTAATTTTATTACTGTTATTTTATTCGATGTACAAAGATGTTTCTTATGATACGACGATGGTGAGAAACTCTGAAGAGAATGAAACTTTTTCCTTGAAGCTTATTCAACAAAATACCCATTCAAATTTGAATAGTTGCTTTTGAAACGGTAGTATTACTTTAAAAAAATTGTACTTATGAAAATTAGAAAATTCGTTTTTGATTTTTCTTTAAAAATCGAAGTTGAATTATGGGGTCTTTTCGAGACACACGTACCATATTTTTTCTTTTTTTGTAAGATTTTAAACAAAAACAATTGAAAGTATAAGTAAGTATAATTTAATTATGTATTTAAACATTTTTAACAAAATATAACATTAAGTCTATAAAACCTTTGTTTTAATATTGTAATATATTGTAACGTACTTCTATTTTTTTTCCTCTAAATAATTACGGTACATGTTTCGTGGAGCCACATGAAATATTCCAAGCAAGAAATCCAATATACTATAAATTTGGTTAAACAATAATCTTCTAAGCATTCGATACAATAGTCATAGAAATTCCAACCCTGTTGATTGACTTTTTTCTTTGGTTTTATCTTTGATTCTTCTTTATTAATATTAATATATTTTCTTTTATTTCATTTAATAATTTCCTTTTGTATATATTTTCTGAAATAGTCAATACTTGAGCAATATTTCTCTTGGGATCTATATGTATTGGAACAAGAGAACTAGGTATGACTTGTAAAGTTATAAGATTACTTTTATAGACACAAATAAAATGTCAGCTGAAAAAAAGCCGGCAACAGTCCAGTGTTTGTATAATAAAAATTGGTGCATCTCACCTTATGATTATGCTAGGTTAGTCTATCACAAAATGACTCTAATATATTCTTTTCGTCCTGGGATATTTAGATATATTTTTGATTAGAATTATTAATGGGAAATAAATTGGCAAATAATTATTTATTCATTTCAATAAAAACTTGAATAGAACAACCTTAATCATTTCTGTAATTTAAAGTAAGAAATCTGAAATCTGTCTTTTCGACAAATTTAATTGTTCCCATATTAAAAAGGAATACTGAAGAATCTCGTATAGGTATTTAAATGATCCGAAATGTGAACATGAAAATGCTATTCAAGGTCTAAACCATATTATATGGGATTACTGCCTGCAAAATTCATATCGATTGAATCTAATAAAATAATTACAAGAAATTAAGCTATACCTTCTCGTAAATATAGACATGATAATCTTTGAATCAAACATACCAGTTTGTTTATTCAGAGCATTATAAAATATTGTAATTTCAAAATTTAGAACAAAGATTAAAACCTAATTTGTAATCTTATATTTAAGGATTATGTGATTATTATTATATTTATATATTGTGTATGTTTGTATGTAGCAGAAATGAACCTCATATGAGGTTAGAAATATTTAATAAAAACAAAAAATATATTGTGTAATCAAAAATAATTCGATTCTTTTTAATATAAAGTATCTTATCATATTCTCTTAAATGTAGAAGTGCAAATAAACTCAATAATGTTACGTTATACGTTCTGCAACTTTGTCAGAAGATCAAAGCTGTGCAATACTTCTCTGTGTTAAGCTCAACTTTGAATAGCTTGCACTTCCATATTCTTCCTTAAACGCAAACTGAAATTCACATGTTTCGTTCTAATTAAAAAATATAGGAACATCTTTCGAAAATCACAGATAATTGAGAAAAAAAAACAAGAAAAATTGCTGTCTTCGTAAGAATCTTATTGAAATGTCGCATTAAATAAATCCATTTTATTGTGTGAAACAACACGTTTCTCTGAATCTCTGCAAAAAAATACATTCTCTATTTTCAACAACACATTGCGCTTACCGTACAAACAACCCAGCAATTCGTGTCAACAGAAAGCGGCCTGCTGAATTTCGCGATACACATCTGGCTCGTTCGCGTTGACCCTCTTTCCCGTTTACATTATATCGTAACGTTAGTCCTAATTATCGATTGCACGACTGCAGCGTCCGCCCCACATTTTACAAGTGTTTTCGCCCTGCACAATTTCTTTCCGTTCGTGTGTCACTTTCTTCGTCCCACCCACTTTCCCGCCGCGGAACCAGCACAACGAGATAAAACCGTGATTCGCCGCGGTTCTGCTATTTACTCATGGCACTTTGATTAAAAAAGAAGGCGTGAAATTTCCTGGTAACGAGGGAGAAAAAGAAGGCCTTGCGCAACGACCGAGGACTTTTTAATTAAAAACCGAAGAAACGCTCTCACGAGAAAGCAAAAAAAAAAGAAAAAAAGAAGAAAAAGAAACACATTCAACATCGACGGAAATCGTGAGCGACGATCTTTCAGCTGCGATGGAAAATACAAAAACAGAAGGGAAAGAAACAAAAATAAGGGGTGAAGAAGGAAAAAGAAGAAATCCAGGTCGAAAACGCTGGGGTGATGTATTCTTTTGCGCGCGCGAACGAACGCGACCGCCTCGTGGTGGAATTACGAGGCGAAACAGAAAAAGCGGCAACGGAACGACGGAAATCTCGTTAAGGTAGGCAACATTATCTTCTATTTGCTGAAGAATGACCAGAGGGTGAGAGGGGAAGAAAGGAACATCCTTATTATAGCGCGTGTGCTTGGTCCTCCAGTTGGTTTTCTTATTTCTTTCTTCTTCTCTTCTTTTTTCTTTTTGCTTTGTCTCCTTTCATCCGGCTCGCGAAATTCGCGAGGCCGCGCTTTACGTGCATTTCCCTTCCCACGAAAGATGAATGGAATTAACTCGCTTTGTTAATATCGTTACTGGTAATGGATTCTTCAGGCTAATAGACAGTAGCGTTGCTTTCCTATTTGCCATCAATATTTACTTTTTTTGTGCTTCTTTTGGATACTGTTAAGGTTTCGTTGATATCGTTTATGGCACGATAGTAACGAACGGCTATATTTGAGTTGCAGATTTTTTTTTTAAGGAAGAATGATAACACGTGAAGCGATATGAATGAAGAGTAATGATTTTTCGTTCCTTTTTGTTCAGTAGATTGTAAAAGTAATAGATCAGTTTTTTTTTTTGTGTACAGTTTTGTTTCTGCCGGGGAATTGGGTATACATGAACGTTATTTTGAAATATAAATTGGTGAATTCTAACGTGAAAATTAGCAGCATAAGCTATGAAATATTGTACCTAAAAAAAACGAATGTAATAAAATCACATGATAATGTGAGTAATTAAGTTTGTGATTTAACAATCTTGTGTTCTCGTGATAAATAATTTTGCTTGCATAGTTAGACAAAATGATTAGGAGAAAGGTACTCCATATTCAATATACTTTCGCTAAATTTATAGATGTGTCTATACTATATAACGAAGCAGTGTTATAAAACAAATTGTTCTATAATTTGTTGCAAGATTATACTTTATTACAAAATTATACTTTCTGTTATGGCTGTATACTTTCAGTTATAAGACTGTAACAAGTTTGTGTCACACTTTGTATCTCATTATTAGTAATGGAATTTGTTTGGACTGACTATTATCATATCATATAACAATATTTTATGAGATTCGCTGAACTTTGCTAACACAAGATGAATGACATAACCAGCTATATAACACGGAAAATGTCATGTAACATATTTCTTTCTCTTCTTCTAACAAATTTCACAGCCTTACTATATAACGTGTTATGGTGTATACTGTGGACACAGCTTAACACGTTCGCTAATTAGTGTCACATAGAACCTGGGTCAAAAGTGTTAGATGTCCCATAAAATATGAATTAATTAAAAATATGTTTATACTAGAAGAAAATAAAACTTTTAAAAATTAAAAGCAATCGTTTTACATTAATTTTGTTAATATTTTGTTGGCTTATACTTATTTTAATAACTGCGAATCATAGCAATTTTTTTCTGACTTTTACCTGGATCTTTTAAAAAACAAAAGAATTCATTTGCATTGATGGTCATTAGACTGCGGATTTTTATGCACTTATAAGAAATTTAACGGTAAAGCATTGCACAGAATATACATAATATAACAGAATACGCAAAAATAGTACTTCTTACAATAATAGGTAATAGTAGGGATCTAAATTCCAGAAAATACGTTAGGTGTTCCGTTTAAAAAGCTGAAGGTGACATTTATATCTTGATAAAAAAGAAAAAGCAAAGCAATAGGAAATCGGTTAGGATACTACATGTCCCTCTCTGAACCGTGCAATTTTTGTTTGAAACGTTTCTTTTAACGCCTAGTTCGCCCTAGCTAAAAAATCGTCAAGTGCAGAGAGTTAATTCTTGATACGCTCTTATCGTTGTAAATACTTTTCCGCAAGAATGTGTGAAAGAAAAGAACCATGCAGAAAGAAACTTGAAATCCGTAAGCAAATCAACACCGTGTAATCGTCGACGTGATCATAGGCAGGAGGGTAGCGTGGTAACCCGGATCGACAATCGGTCGAAACAATCGACGCGTCGTTGTGGCGACTAATCAACGCGCAGATACCGCATATTAGCGAGAACAACGTTGCAGGCGTTTCGTCGAATTCGCGTCGGTCTGTCGACGGCAGATTTTTGGTGCGGATGCGTTATGGGTCAGTCCAGTGCCGGACAGTTTCGTCGACGTGAACAATCGATGTTGGCCATCAGTTGCAGTTTGCACGAGGCAGTTATACCCGGTACAATTGTTATTGACAAATCGTAATGCCGGTCATCAGTCATGGCGGAGACAGGACGCTCGTAGCCGGTGCGGTATCGGGCGCTTATACGCCTCCTGCGTGCGTACGCATGTGAGCACATTATCGCATAAAGACCCTTCGCGACCTATCCTCTGGATGACTTGAGGTAAATGGCGTCAATCTCTTCATAGAAGATGGTTACATTCGATGGAACCGCGTGAATTGCACATGCTAGATTTATATCTGATCAACTGAAGGATATACCACTGTTCGTGCGATATAAGACGGCGATGAATTTAAGGATTAATTTGGGGATTGATTCAAGGTTAACTGACTTCATCCTGATTGTTCTATGAAGGAGTTTTGGTTAATTCATTAACGACGAATATTTTATTTTTGTATATAGACTGAGTCACATAATTTTTTCTCTACAAATAATTTCTGAAGTAATGTGTTATACAAAAGAATGTTTTATATGGAAATTTCATAGCATTGAAGGGAAAATATATATGTATGTAGCTGAAATATGATTAGTTTTTTAAACAATCTACTTATTTACAAAATATCCAAATGATCTAACTTAATCTTGATTTTTTTAAATGATATACGTATCCTTTTCTATCAAAATTCCAGAGAGCCGTGAACTTTTTATGGAAGTTTATAATGGATGATTTCGTTTTCGAAGACGATTCATATAATTTGATAGTTGGTATGAGTTATACTGCAGTACATGATTAGATCTTGACAGAATAAAAGCAATGATAGAACGTAAAAGTGTACGTATGTAGATTGCATTATTACGAGAAAAATGGATTAAATAAATAATTTAAAAAGAACAAGTTTCATGTTGTACATTGGAACATTTCTTCGTCAAGACGATGCTTTCACATTTATGTAATTTTCAAAATTCTATTTCGAAATATATTGTACAACTTGTACATGATTAGTATTAGAAAACTTTTAATTGCAATGAATAATTATAATCTAAGGTATTACAATTTTTCTATTTAAAGTTAAAGTTTAATTCACAATTATTTGCAGCTTTATTTAATTACTATAAAGTATTATTACAATTATATCGTATTGTAAGAAATAAAATATAAAAAAATATATTAGAACATATTATAAAGATATAAAGATATAATACTGTATATAAGAATATATTATAAAAATATTAAACAAACTCACGGAAGGATTATTTATGCAATAATATGTGAATAAGGCAAATAACTCAATTATTAGTTTGCTTTCGTAAAATTTCACTAAACGAGTTATAGCACAAACGTAAAGTAATAGTAGATACTATAAACCATTTATGTATACTGTGTAACTTATTCGCACAATGATGCCATAAAAAAATGTTATGGATGTGACACATTCACATGTATGTATATGTATATTATGGTGAAATGCTAAAGGAGGGAGGATACTAGTTTGCACTCGTGAGGTGTTAATTACAGTCAATATAACTAATACTATGTACCATTGAAGTAATACCTATACAGTTGCTTAAACGACAACGTATGATGATTAATTTTTCAAAATCATATAAATTAACCCTTCGCAAACTTTGTTGAAAAACTTTTTCGACTTCATTTCTTCAATTTGGATTTAAAGAAACGAGTAAATATTGAAATGAATAAAACATGAAATTACATGCAACTAAAATTTAACTGAAAATTACAATATTTTGATTATTTAATGCAGCATATTGTTGGTGCACTTGAGAGGCACACTTCGAGTACAACGACAAATTTTGTCAGTGCCTGGATAGAATACTTCGAGTGCAAAGCGTTTAATTATATATTTAAATTCATTGCTGTTCCTGATTGTCTAGGTTTGTTTCACGTTCAATAACTGTACTAATAAAAATATATACAAATTCATACATTTCTTCCCTCTGTCTCTATGTAACTTTATCTCTCGAATAAAGATAAACCTTGAAGTTAAAGAAAGATTGCAAAGATGTGTTAGGTGTAAAAATAAATTTGTAGTCCTCCGAATTAATCAGTTCTACCTTTATTTTGGGTTCAAATCTGTTCATTCCTATGTTTAACTTTTCCAATGAGGAAGCGTGAAATAAATGAATGTTTCAGTTTTCATAACCATACAAAGACACTATTCTAATCGATATCAAGAACAACTAATGCGCACGAGTGTCGAAATCGAGCGAAAGAGACCGTTTACTGGCAGTGAAAATACAGTGGCCGCCGTTCATATTCGAATATCCTTTAAAGCAGAATAACTTTTTCTATAATTGGACCAAATCACCTGAGCTTTTTGAGAAATTAGAAGGATTGGTATACCAAATGATATGTGCAACAAAAGATTGCAATTAGTTGGAATTGCAAAGAAAATAGTGAGCTTTGCATTTTCAAACATATTTCTCTGAGCATGTAACAGTAAGTTAATTTAAAATATTTAATAGTAAAATACTTTTAATTTGATACTACAAATTTTAATTTATTATTTTATTTTATTAAATTTTAATTTAATAGTAAAATACTCACAATTCAAAAAAGTAATAGCTATCTCCACCACAAAAATATCTAAAACTTGATGTATGGTTTAAAATTGACACCACATGTCTCATTCGTGATATTTATGTACGGCTCAAAATTGTGTCCACGAGTTAGACTCGTCAAAGTAGGACAAGGGGTTAAACAGTAAAGGGATGTGACGTCATAATAAATAAACGAGAAATTTATGAAAAAAAAGGCTACGATTTAATTTGTACACTTAATATAGTATCATGGTTCCTACTTGATTCATGTTATATCTTAATTAGCCACCGTTGAACAAAGTCCTCGATTCCACCTTACCAGATGCAGACAGCTGATTCGATAAAACTACTAGCCGAGCCGCGGTTCGTTTTCAAAATGGAAATCACGTCCGGTTGGCGGTTGGAAAAGCGACGAGCGACGCGATTGAACGGACATTTAGAATCGACTGCACGAGATCAGACTAACCCCTGCTAAGATGACTTCGCATCGAAGTGAGGTTCGACGTGGCTTTCAGGGTCGGGATATCGCATTATTCCCGGCTGAATGGGGTAAATCAGGATCTCGTAGAGTTTCGACGTGGAATCGACGGTGCTCTCGGATCGCTGATGCTGAGAGGATGAGGATTGGTTGCCAGCGGCTGCCTTGGGAATTCAATTATAGCAACGGAACAATGGCAACCGCGCCGGTAATGAAGGGACCGTCGCCGTGAGGTCATCGGATTACATGGTATTTACAATACATAAGTCGGATGGTTGTCGAGCTGGATCTCTGTCGGCGTCTTCTTTCAATTTTATTCTGTTCTTGAACATCGTCGCTTTGGAAACATCGAGGAAACGAGGTTTTTACATTTTTCAACGCGAAATTACACCCGTTACGTGATAGTTACTAATATCAAGCCTGTTGTATTGGCTTTCTCTAATGTTAGAATAAAACTAACTTTGAGGAATTGATGGTTTGCACCCGGAGGTCTGTTTTCATATAAGAAAGCAACGAATTGGAGCTTGTTTGTTATAAATGTGATGAAATTTTTTTTAAACTGATACCATGATAAACCACGCACTGAGATCCCCTATAACGAACGACCTTATTACAACAAACGCTATAACAAACAGTTTTTCTTGCAAAATTATCAGTCGTACAACGAACGAACATGCTACAATAATTGTGACAAAATACACATACTGCTTGGAAAAGCTTTTTATTTTATTTATCGGAAGCCTATTAATCTTATTTTAATTTTCAATAATATTACACTGCTTTGAAACAAAAGAAAGCAGAATAATGTAATGAGTATTATGAGATTTGATATCAAGAACTCTCGCAACAGCCAAAATGGCTCTGTATTGGAGAATCTACACCCAACTGCGTTGATTATTAGTAAGCGGTAACCTCAATTGTGAGTGTTAGATAAAGTATTAATTTGTCGGGTAGCAGTTGTCGGACGCAAATGTTTAACAAAATCGAGGACCTCACGACGCGACACTCAGCCTTTCTATGGAATAATTTCTAGTACTAAAGATAATAGAATATAACATCGTCTTTGAATTGTATACTACATACCCTATAAATATCATGATGACAAAGCATCGCGCATCCTACCCTATCCTCTATAAGATATTGTGGAAGTGATAGATTGTCTGAGAGTATTTAAAATGAAGCGACATTTGCGTGTGCGAATAGTGCTGGAGCTAGAGAAACAGAGATGCGTAAGAAGAATGTTTGGACCAAGTATTTATTTGAAAATATCGTGTAAACGAAGAATACGTGATCATCCAAAAAGTTAGTTGGATGTCACTGAATATTTTTTAAGAATGTCTATCTAGAGTGAAAGAAATAGAGAATCAGAAGAAGCAAGCATGAGGGGATGTAGGGATAAATGACGGTGAAAGAAGCGTACACGAGGCAGTAAAAGGAGTCAACAAGAACAGCGAGTTAAAATCGTGAGCGAGAATTGTGAGTTTAGATTTGTAAGCCGCAAAGTAAATAGTTATTAATTAATCTGTATCTGATTCAATATACATATATATGTACACTTTAAAAGTAATCGAAGCACTGAATAAGAAACCTCCATTAGATTCACACCAAATCAAATCCTACAATATATTAATTACATGATAAAATGAAGCAGTTAACCCTTAACTCCAATCGTGGCGTGAACTTTGCTATCGAAATTGGTGGCGAAAGTGGTCATCCGAGTAAACATCGGTTTCACAGAAGCTTCCAGGAGTGGGGAGGTGCGGTGAGGAGGGGAATTTACAAAGAAACAACCCCTTTGGCACGGTCGAGGACGAGTTTCGTAATTACGTTACCGGGAAAGAGGGGGGAGAGGGAAAAGCACGAGGGAGGTTCTGGCTCCCTCGCTCGGTCGGCCATGCGTTTAGAAACAGCAATGGATTCCATCAATAACCTCTTTAAAAGAGACTAAATTCATTATTTGCCTTCTATTCGGTACGCTGGCGTGCGGCCCGTTTTTCTGAATTTCCTTTTATATCCTCCTGAAGGAAGTTTCGATCGCGGGGTTACTCTCGAAGGGTCACGATAGCACGCACTCAATCCAATATTCCAAATCGGGATGTATTATTGATCATGCGATATCAACACTAGACGTTCCTCCTGTACCCCCCCCCCCCTTTATCGAATAAAATGCCAATTCTTTTGGAAACTATGAGATAATACAAGCATCACGATGCGATGATATTCAACGAAAGTGTTGTATCATTGACGAAACCATACTATGACAAATTTGACGTACCAATGAAAGAATAGTTTTTACAGCAGAGGTCGAATGAGATTGTAATACAACTCCGTGAAGAAATGAAGTTGTAATGAAAATATTAATTGAGTATTTATTTCTACTTTAATTTCTCGCAGAATTAAATTTGTTATCTGTGGAATGATGTTTCATTCAACATGTATGTACGTAATGAAAAGAGCTGTATTAATTTAACTTGAGTCTCGATGCACTTTGTATTCTTAAAGTTAAGAAACGGAACAAGTACGATAACAGAATAAGAAAAGGAATGATAATAGAATCCTTGAAATATATTGTACAATTTAATATATATAATGTGCACCATAAATATATGTAAATTAGCAGTAAATTTAACAGGAATACATTGGTGAGTTTATTTTAGAAAAAAAAACCTCCGAAAAAAGAAACATTCGTTTTACATTACACGTGAGAATTAACGTTGAAACAGCGATCTTGTTTTTTATTTCTAATTATAGTACTTAATTTTACTTTCCATTTTTAAATAATATATATTCTATCCATAATTTCATATTACACTGTAGCATGTGGTAGAGAAGATTTATTATTTTATTTTCTTACTCTTTTACCATCTGTTCTGCGATTTTGGTTCTTATTATGTGTTACTCTAATATAAAAAAATTATAAGTATTAAAACTACCGAAAATTAAAGAAACTAGTAAATATGAATATTCGCATTATCGTTAAATTCGCCCAAAAATTTTCTGAAATTCTCCTTTAAAAATATTCACTATAAGCCCATGGGTCCTGAAAAAAATGAAAAATTAGTATACACAGCAAATTGGAAGTATAAAATCATTTCTTTAATCAAATTGAAATCAAATTTCCTATTAACTTCTCTGTCCATATGTAACAGTGAATTATGTTTTAATAAAAAAGAAACTTTTAATTCAAATAACTATCTAAACCTCTTGTTAAAATGAAACAGTGTTTATACATGGTCATCTAAATGTGATGCCTAGGTATCAACATTATATAATGTTTTTACGTCGTACCTTTTTATATATCATAAGCCATTTTGTTTTAATAGAAGGTAGTACAATTTTAACCATAAACAGGTATATATTAAAGCAATATATTTACATTATTTAATCTTATTATGAAGATAGGCTATTGTTTTCAAGCAAAATTTGGTATTGACGAAGCTCATTTCACAATGAATTGATCCTTAATAAATAAAATGTTATTCATGAAAAATCTCTACACCTACAAAAAGTTAAAATGGAATCATTGGACCATGTTCCTTCGACGATGATGTTAGAAATGCTGTTACTGTGAATGCTGAGCGATATCAATTAATGTTGAGTGGCTTTTTATGATCAAAATTCAATCATATTTATGTCTAATGTCTATTTCCAGCAAGACGAAGCTATCTGTTACACAACTTGAGAAAATATTCAGTTTTTGCGATCGAAATTTCGTCAACGTGTAATTTCACGAAGTATACATTTCAAGTGCCCCCCAAGATTATGCGATTTAATACCATTAGACCTTTTTCTGTGGGATTTTTTGAAAAATCGAATCTATGCAAACAAGCCAAAAAACAATTAATGGCCTAAAGATCAATTTGAGTTGTAATTTGTGAAATAAGTCCAACACCATGTTAAAAAGTCATTGCAAATTTCGATAATCGAATTAACGCTACAGTTGCAAGTATGGTACACATTTAAATAATATTCAACTGCACTGTAGTCGTAATGGATCGTACCTTTAATAAAAGGTAACAACTTGGAAATGTTCTAAATAGTTTGTATTTTATTAACCAGAAATATATAAGCGTCCAAATTGGATGATCCTATATTTTCCTCCAAGTGCTGCATTTCCTGTTCCTCTCGAAACCACTATTCTTCTATTGTCATCCTCCATACATACTATCAAACGATTGACTTAATATGCATCCACAATCGCTATTCACTCACATCACTCCAAAAGCTGACCAACTGTGCAACAGTGAAACGTTAGAGAAAGAAAGAAACCGTGAAACCAAACAAAATTCGTTGCGTACCAGCCTGAATCGTCTTTCACTGTTACTTATAATAGAAAACCGGTGATGCATTTGCATATGAATGTCCATAAAGGCGCGTATGTATTAGGAAAAGCAGAGTACTGCACACGTGGCGCTCTGTAGCAGGTAGGCAAAATAACGTTGCGCGTCAAATACGAGAACAATTATAGGAGAGAAGAGGGTCAGGAGGAAGCATATTGACGGGCTAACCGCACGTGTCTTTTAACCCTCGATACGAAGTGACCCCGATGTTCGAACGTGATGCTTCTATAATTAAAAACTCGTTCGGTTTACATAGACGCTTTCAGATGACTTTTTGCCTGCTTATATGGCGGCCGAGAGAACCGATGGGTCTTTTACATAATGGCTTTTCGAGCGAAATTAAATTTCTCAAGAACCATATAGGGACCGATGATCATCGCGCAGACACTACCAAGATGGTTTTACATGACACTTTGTTAGTATTATTGAAAGATATTGAATGTTTGAAGCGATCGTTTTAAGAATTGTTTATTGCTGAATAGATTTCTTCAGTGGGATAACGTGATTTGGAAATAGAAATGTGTGATGATGGTGTTTCGTTGTTGTTCCTGTTCTGAAGTCAAGTTCAAATCTTGGCTAGTCATGATCATTGGCCTCAACGTGGTGTTAGGGTCTAGTAAACCACCGAGTTGTTGAAAGAAGTGTCTTTAATATCTGATAAACTATAATATCTGGCAACTAAGAAAAATTACAACTAAGCTAGAAAGATGTTGCTTAACACATTAACTGTTACGTTGGTTACATGTGACCGGAGATTGTTTTCTTGACGGGACTGTGATGGTCATTAGCGACTGAAGCACGTCAAACGTTTAAAATAATTAAAATAAAATGAATATTGTCAATTAAAAATTTTGAAACATCATAGCTAACTAGATAATATTATGAAATAAAGAATGATTATTACCTAACCATTCAACAATTAAAGATTTTCCTTAAAACATTATATATTATTATATATTATAAAAATGGAGTACGGTATATTTGATTAAAGCATGTCAAACATAGATGACGCTGCCCATAGTAGTTTCTGCAGCAGGTGGTGACATTTTTTGTTCAATTTCTAGGATTTTTCCAACTATGATTTCCAACATTCTGTTGATAATATTCATTGCAAAATTTTCGCACCAGATATTCTTCCTTCTGTTGCATTTCGAGGTGTATACAATTTCGTGTAAACGTCGTAGATAGTTATTTTCTTATACTTGTAAGAAAATATTCAAAATCAGTTATCAAGGATAATTGAATGCATCAAGAGGTAGCGGTAGTCACTCGCGGATAAGATAAACGCTCTCAGGATAAGGACGAGATCCTGTATAACTATATTTCGTACTATTTTGTCATTACACGCTTAGAATAATAAAAATTCTCTTCTGGCCCTCTGAGAGAATCACGTAAACTTGGTGTAGCAGTCAACGTATTAATATTACAGTAAGATATCGTAAAACCAAAGCTTCTTGTAGACAATGATCAAGTCCGTGTCTGCATCCCTAGGCTAGTGATCTGTGAAGATGAGTTGTTGAGCTTTCTATTGAGCTGGTTTGATTGAGTACGTCTTCCTTATTTGTGAGAAAATTTTCACACTCAGCATCTGTGAGTTATAAGTAGAAGCCTTGACTTTAGTATAGAAATAATTTTGGAATAATACACTATTCTATTCCGTAATTGACTGGGGATGTCAAAAGATTTTACCCGTTTGAATAATAAAATACTATGCAATAAAAATAGTTTTCGTGGCTGTGAACTCATGTACGTATATTTAAGGAAAATTGAAATTTATTGAAATTTTGTTGAATTGTTCTATTACATTGAAACTATCATAATATCGAATCATTAAATATTTATTACGTAAATTGTATTTACGAAACCCAACTCGAAAAGTGTAAAAAGCTACGGATTTAAACAAGAAATGATTTCTACCATCTTGTCATTATTTAATGACCGGATTATATTGTTTAAAACGGAAAACACGAGGTAATCTTTATTTTTTATTGATTAATTTACACGACTGCTTAAAATTACAAAGCGCAATCGGAAATGTAGAACACACGGGAAAATCTCGCGAATTTTACATTTCGAACCATCAAGAGAAACGCGTATTTATGTTTTAATGCATCCCCGAAACGGATACTTTTCAATACGTTGCATCAATATGAATTCGTTTCATTTAGGTTCTTCCGCTATTAATAAATACGAAATAAACATTTAACCGTGCCGTACGAATTATGAACGTGTGTCATTTGATTAATTTCACGTATCCAGTAAAGTTGTCTAGTAAACAAAGAAATTATGTGAAACACGTTCGATTGTTCTGTAATTATTGTTGTGTGGGATTGTGAGAAGTAACGTTTTGTACGTAGGGTGACGTCATATTTATTTTCACCTGTATTTTCAATTGTGTTATTAATGCATTGTATATATGTATATAATGTAGCATTTAATTCATTTACGCATTTATTTATATGGAAGTTTACAATATTTCATATGTAGAAAATCATAAGGTATGAAATACGCATTTAAATATTTAAGGATGTAACGTGTCAATTTTCTCCATGTTTCCTTTTAATATCAGCATGTAACAAAAATAGTTATATTAGTAACAAAAATGAATTATAATTATAACTGTCGCTTTAATTTATAAGACTGACAATCACCGAGTATAATTGATTTATGATACATCAGTTTTCTTATTTTATGCACCATCAGAACAATGTATAAGCGACTCTTAAATAGATAGCGAAAGATAACACAAGTTTAGGGGTTAAACACGAACTTCGTTTGTAACTAGCAGTGCGAAATGTATGTTGTTAACAAAAATTTTGAGAAATGTTGTTGAAAAAAAAGGAATGAGTTGTATGATAAAACAAAAATATATGTAAACCTACATTTAGAAGATGATTATTCTTTCTCTTTACTTTTGTAAATGAAGTTGTGCATTCTTTGTTTAAGTCTTGGCTGACAGTGCTTGGGTCCACTCGGAACCCGTCTTAACCCTTCTTAACCCAAGCATTAAGAAAAGAGTGTTTCTTTCCCTTTCATACAGTTGAGAAAATAATAAATAGAAATAAAGAAGAATCTATGAAAGGTAGCTCTTTCGGGTCCAAACGGATCCAAGCATAGTCTCCCGTGCGATCGGTCGAACTATCCGTCATCAGAGGGTTAAAGGAGCACAAAAAGCTATAAGTACGAAGTTATCAAAGTCATTTCAGTGATGTGAAATAATTTTCTGTAGGCAAACATATTTTTTCGCACTTCGTGAGTAAATTGTGACATTTACGTCCAAGTTTAATTTTCTTTACTGGTTTAAGCTTTCAAATAACCAAACAAAGTATAGAAATACTTACAGAAGTCTCTACTACATCATTCCATTATTCGTTAAACCAATTGTTTAAAATATTCCTCAATAAAAATAAATATTCTTTTCAAAGGAATACTTGTATGGGTAGTCAACGATGGAGGTTGCCTACAATGTAGTCATTCTACATGACTTACTAATTCTATTTACACATAGGCAAACTAAAATTCATAATTTAAGAGTACATAAGAATCTTTCTTGTTTTCTTATATTTTATACTTATTTATGTAGTTTATTGTAGAACATCTCCAATTTCGAAATCGTACAGATAGAAATTGTAATTCAAACGACTTGATAATTGTGAAATATTCCAAATATCGAATTTCAAAAATATTATACTTCCATACTGAACTACTGTGACAAATCAACATAATCAAACTATCCAGAGTTGTATCAGCGAACATTCGAATTTTTTTTTATTATTGGGAATCTCGTTAAAGGTTTATATATACACATGCAAATGTCTAAGTATGTGGAAGCTTAAATTTCGCTCTTGTCGTGATCGAAGTTGCTCTTTAGTTTACTATAGTATTTATCTCTAGGTTCACAAATTACATTGGTTTTAAAAAAGAAAAAAGCATAGAAGCAAGTTACAGTGTTCGATTTGGCTTCTAAGCATTTCTATATTTACCAGCAGTTGTGCAGCTTTATCTTTTGAACAATCGAATTTCCAGAGAAAGAGGAAATGCTAGCACAATGCCCTTGACCAGACGATCCATTCATCCGAGAAAATCTCTATTAACAAAGACGCAGACGTAAGTCTAAAAGAAGCCCAGGAGAAATGATTTCTTTCGCCAAGTTGTACAATTCTGTCCGCGGCCAGAAGGAATCGGACACGTCTGCGTTGAGTCGTTTCCCCTCGTTACGGGATTCCGTAGATGGAGGTGGGGAAGGTGGAGCTGGCGTACGGATTGCGGAAGCAGTCGCGAGCGTTTTCGCGCTTCGTAGCCGCAGAGCAGTTCGAAGTTGCCATTCGGAGCACGTAGATTGCTAACCTAACTTGTTTAGCGGTTTTAGCGGTATTTGATTAGTTGAGTGAATTTCCGAACTGTTTCAGACCGCCCCACGCTGGCTTCGAACGAAGCTCGAGATCGGTGGCGACAAACCTTCGGTGAATTTTCCGCGTACGCACACGCCCGCGCGTGATACAAAACGACGAAGAAATAAACGCGTGACTTTCCTGTTAGCCTTTTATTTAACCCTTTTACCGCGGCGTCGTTAGGACAAAAAAAAAACGCCTGATGTGTACTAGATGAAACGATTATTATTCAACACTGATAATACTGGACGTTTTATTATACTTTTAAATATAATATTTTCTTTTACTTATATAGGAACTTTAATAACTCGAAATTTCGGAATTTTTTGAAATTTTACATATTTGTATAGGACTTCAAAAGAAGCATCAGACAATTTCTTTTGGTCCTTTTTTAGGTTTTTTTTTCTTCGAGGTAAAAAAAGTTCTTGAATGAAGATATGTAAGTCTTATCCTATTTTCCTGCATGTTTTTAAAGCTATAGTATATATACAAAAATGTTTATAATAAAAATTTGATGGTATTTCATGCCTTACAAGACGATGCTATGGAATTAACAAAAATTGTTTTTTTGAATAGAAAGGCTCTTACCAGCGTTATTGTGAATAATTTTGAATTTTCTGTTATATCGAAAAACATATCAAATAAATGCAAATAAATATGCTAAGTATGTCAATTTGATCTGATAATGTGATATTTAAATAATTCTAAGTAATACGTGCTCTTTGTACAGGTGCCATTGCGCTTCAAGCGATGCGTTATATCATGCCTGGAAGTGTGTTCCCAAAAAATATAATGAACGAAGCCGTATACTTTCCAATTTAATCGTCCGTATGTTCTTCCTGTAAACTTCCTGTAAAAATTTGCTATATGTACTGTTTTTCGCAAGTGTAACATGAGTAAAATGCACTAGGTTTAACGACTCTATGACAGTTAAGACCAGATATGTTCCTAGAAATGGATCCCTAAAGACAAATTTGTAAACAAATCAAACAGTTTTTTGATAAACAAAACAATTAAAACAAACAATTTTTATTAATTTAATATCATCGTCTTATAAGGCACAGAAAATCATTCAATTTTTATTTTAAACACTTTTTTATATCTATTATAATTTTAAAGATATACAGGGAAATAGGGTAATACTTGTCTTCATTCACGTGCTGTTTTCACACCGAAAAACTGAGGAAAGGTAAACAAAATTGAGATCCCCTACAAATCTGGAAAATTTAAAAAACAATCGGAAAATTCAGGTTGCCGATATTCCTTCATTAGATTCTTTACCTTCTAGCTCTTCACTCAACTCTCCTACACAGTTATAATCCAAAGTTTATTTTACTCAAACCCTTTTAGTGCTACTTTTCCATCCTCAGTCAGTCTTTTTGTTTTTGTCAGTGTATGGGTTACGTTTCGTCAGTTTTTCGTTAGTTAATAAAGTTCTGTTTTCTACGGAACGTCGATGGTTGATTGTTTTAAATTGAGAGGTATTTCGCTTGCACTTCCTAATTATTTCGTTATATGATGCTAAATGATCCGATTCGTCGATGCTATCATGTTTGAGAAATAATTATGATACATGTGTCCAATTTTTGCGATTGTACTGGGATATTACACATGTAATCCAAGCAAACCCGCATTTAACAATTGTTTTTGAATTGCCACTCAAAATAGCTTGGCTATTAAAGCGTGCTTGTGTATAGAACACACACCAACATTATGTTCCATTAGTTTAAATGGAAATTGTAGATTAGAATGCATAATTTTAATAACAAGTCTCTTACCTTGAGAGTAGTTCATGTCCCTCTTTCATGTACCTCGATGGTTACTCCTGACCGGAGTCGCTATCACACAGATATACGCTACCACCTGGAATAAATTAATTTTAACGTTAAGTATAACGGAGATTTTTACACTTTGGGAATGGTGTTATCATTTTCATATTTTTACCGAAGGAGGAATGTAAAATGAAATCTTGGAATATTTAAGAATATATTTTGCACATTGTGTTATTCTGATTTGCTATTTAACGCTTCATTAATAATTTACATTATTTATATTACTTTTTAATTACGTTACATGTTATATTATTTACTTGTATTAAATTGCAATCATGCCTGGAACTTATACAAAGACTACCGGGAACAGAAAGTATAAAACATTTGTAGATTCCGATATTGATAAAGCTTTAGCAGATGTTAGCAATGGAATGTCTCAAGTGCAGGCTAGTAAGAAATATAAAATAAATAGAGGTACTGTTCAAAACCATTTGAAAGATTAGGTTCATGTACTAAGCGTGTATAGTATCCGAGTGCTGTAAGTTCTGACGAAGAAAAAGCTATTGTAAAAACAATTGTAACAGCAGCTTTATGGGGTTACAATTAACAATATATCTTTAATTGAGATGTAAATAAGTAAATAAAAATGTATATCACAGTAGCTAATTATTTTGTGTCTTTAATTACATCAATAATCTAATTTAGAAACATTATTATATCAATCGTCCGTATAAATAAAAAAATACAAAAGAGAATGCATTGAACATATAAAGGCACAAATGTAAGTGTCAATATAACTTCAGATTAGTAAAACTTCAGCTGTTAATGCTAATAATATGATATGCCAACTTTACCTCAGTTACGGGATAACAGTTGCAGTTGATTAACATGCATTGCAGAAGAAAAAAGTAAAATTTTATGCATTTTCACAGTCGTAATACTACCGCAAAAGAGGCAAAAGAGAGATGTTATAATAGGATACTTAAAGCAAATGTGAAAATGTTAACTTTTATATTATATAACAAAATGTTACAAAAATCTGCCAATGATCCCCCAGCTTACGGTACTTATAAGAGAAATTATACATTCTATTTGAACACGGTGTATGAATCATTTACAATTACAATACAGTCCATTACAATAAACAATTGAAAGACTTCACTTGGTCCAAATCTGGAGCCATGAAGTCTGTGTCTTAAAATCGTTGTGCATTATAAAAAGTGACGCGTTACACATTGTCTTTATCTTTTAGACACATTGCATCGAATTCTACTGATAATATTCTCAACAATATTTCAAGAACCTCCTGATGTCTGCAATATTTTTCATTATAATTTCTAGCATTATTTATGACCAATACCTCATTTGCACTTGCATACTACATACGTTAACCTCTCTTGAATCTATCGAAACGATAAATACCAATAATGCAGCTTATCGTTAACACCACTTCCAGCACCTGCAACGCTATCGATCAGCTGTTGCTCTAGCTTCGTTCACTGCTCGTCTTCTTTTCGTCCATCTTGCTCTCCTCCAGCTGCCAATGCCGATTGGAAAATCGAAGTACCCACGAGGGTGGTTACGCAGACCCGTTAAACCCCCTTAGTGGTGGCAATATACGAGAAGGACTTATTGGCTAACTAAGCCAATACCACCGCAAACGACGTGTCCATCTGGCGAACTAATTAGCAACTTATGAAACGAATTGCAGCGCTGCTTCTAATAACCGTGCGTATTGGGCTATTTTATTCGTTCCGCGTTGGTTGGAACGTTCGTTTATAGTGTTACAGCGTAACGTCGTTAAACATTTTCCATCGGCCACGGTTAGCTACTACTGTGGTTTTTATTTCGGTCACGGATTACACTTTTGAACAAATAAAATAAAAATGTAACTTGATTTAATTATGTTTAAGAATTCGAATCGGTTTTGTATGAAATTTTGTTTGATAATGTTTGGAGTGGAAGTTTGTGTTTGATATAAGATTGATGGTGCTTTTTAATCCCGTAGTAATTAACCTTAGGAAAACTGACGCGGCAGGCAGGCGCATGGTCAATATCATTCATAATTTATAGTAGATGATCAAATTATTATGATTACTTCGAAATTATATATCGCTTGAAGTTTGAACAAGGATAAAATTGAAGATACACGTAAAATGAAATGTTTCTTTTTTTATTATGAAAAGTATTGCTATGTTTTTAATGAAATATAGCAAAGATCTTATGTAAAACTTCTGCAAATCATTAAAAATGTATTATTTCGTCACTGCATACTTTGCATCTGTAATTCCTTAAAAAAGTCTCTATTTTTTCTACAGTTTCTTTTTTATTCCTACATAACGATACTACAATGAATTTATCAATTGATTGCTGTTTATTAGTTATCACTTCTGATTCAGTTGTACACTTATAATGATTCCCATAAGATTTCTATTGGATTCATATTCGATAAGTTGCTAGAATAAAACTTGAATTTTCTTTAAGCTAGTTAAGTTATCACGATATAAATAAATTATCCTTCTATATATAAGTGTTAAGATTAAACAAAGAGTATAATATTTTGATATTATTGAAGTCATAATACTTTACGCTGCATTGAAAGAATGGGTTATTCATATAATAAATCCTTAATCCGTAAGTTATACTGACAATCTATTGATATTTCTTCGTGCAAACAATTTTCTAGTAACAATGTGAATAATATATTGCATATTATTAAATATTGTATAACTTTCAAAGATGTTATTAAAAACTTAGAAACTTTATCACTAGTAAATGGTTCTGTTTCATTTTATTTGTAAAATACACGTTTTATGCGCATTACAATGAATTCCTTGGGTAATTAGCTAAATAAACCTAACGGAATTAAACGTATTTCTAAAAGTACATTATAAAATACATCTTTAAATTCAAACAAAATCGCGTTTCTATTTCACGGAAGGAAAGAAATTTACTATACGTCACAAACGAAATATGGTCTCTCATTAAACGATTATTTATTTCATAACAGTGAACGAAATGTTCAGATGATGAAATGTTCGATTAATAAGCATTCGTTTGGTTGAGACGTATCTTGGTCGGAATTGGTCTTCCAAGAAAAAGTGGCGTATATAGAAATGCAATTAGAAGAAAGTGGACAAAGTTATCTTAGTAAATACTACTTGGGAAAATACAATTGAAACGGGCGATAATCGAAGAATGCATTTGTACCACGGCGGGAAACGCTGGATGAAATAATCGGATAACGTCTGCCCTTTTAAGGCAGCGGAATATAATGGGGAAACATCGGGAAGCGAAGAAATCAGTGGAGGGAAGGGAGCACTTACGGATGCGATTCGATATGCTCGAGATAAATTGATACGGAATGGATTATCAAGTATACACGAGATGTCTCGAATAACAAGCACTATAATCGCGAAAGAATCGATTTTCTAAAAAAAAAAAAAAAGAAAAAAAAATGTAAAGGAAGAATTTTTGTATACGTTATTGTTATTAATAAAATTAGAACAGAACCTGAATGGTTTAACTCCATTTTCTTATAACTGGGATTTAGGTAACATATCAGTATAAATTTTTAATACATATGTAAAATTTTTTATAAATAGCATAAAAATTAATTTTAATTTCAACTCCTATTTCCATTTGTAAGTCTGAGTAATGTCAAATTTAATTAATCTATGATACGTAAGTTTTTCTTACCTTTTCAATAATACAATATAAATAGCTGACACATAGGTGCACAGTCAACGGTAGAAATAATGAGTCAAGAGGTTAAGGAAAAATATAAAAATTTAGTAATAGATATTATCATTTAATAGAATTTTACGACCAGAAGGATTTATTGTTTAAATTCTATGAAACGTATAACAGATACTAATTTTATAAGTTACTGAATTAGTACACCTCTTAAAAGACTATTGGAAATTAGTCTATGCCAATTAAGCGTGCTGTAAAGTTATGAAAAATAGGCAACAAAATATAATATATAAAAAATTATATCATTATAATGATCTAATAACACAGTGAGAAGCATAAAAGCGTGAAAGGACATTTTACTCCTTGAAAAGATATTTTCATCATGCACATAGGACCATCTGTTTCCGAGATATCTCCATTTAGAAAAATCTAATTTTGAATCTCCTTCTTTTTTTGTATTATCGGAGATTTCACTCTTACCTCAACATTGACATATCTCTAGCACTGTATCTGTGTAGTGGTCAGTGATAAATGTCGTTTCAGCAGTTTTTTACAATACTACCGCGAGATACGCATTTTCAGAGGAAAAAGTGTGTCGTGATATTTTTAAGAATTCCAGCTATCATCAAATTTATCGTTAAATCTCAACATTACTTTGCTCTGCAATGCTATACATATCTTCATAATCAATTGAAGTATCAAGATAAGACAAAATTTGTTTAAAAGTATACGTATTTTATCAACAGTGAAATTTGTAAGCCAGGGATCGAATCGATATTACAAACATCTTTAAATTATTTATATTATATGCATAAATTCAATGCATATACATAACAAAGAACTATAACAAAATATGAAAAATAAAAAGAGCTGCAATAACGTAATTAACTTATTATTTAATTTATAATTGTTACAAATTAATTTATAATCAAAGAATTTATAATTAAACATTATCTATACGGCCATCGAGATAAATTCGAAATGTTTTCAGTGAAGTCCTACAAACAGAATATAAACAAAGCAGATATGAACACAGCAGTTCGCTGTAAGGTGATTCAGTAAAAAACCACTGCTTAGTCGACAAGTGGCATTTGCTGAACCATGAATCGAGAATACGACCGAACAGCAGCAATAATCAAATCGCTTCGTACCAGAAAGTCGCCCTCGGAAATAATTGCGCGGTGTGGCTACAAAAAAAAAAGGTAGTGTATGGTTTAGCTAAGAAAGTCAAGGATTCCGAAGACTAAGATGAGGTTCCAAGAGAACTCTATTCCACCTCACAAAGCAAGAAACGGCAGGCCTGGCTTTACGAAAACCTCTGTCATCACTGATCCCCCGACTTATAGCCCCCTCTAGCCCTAACTATAATGTCCTTGACTATTACATGTGAGGCATAGTCGAAGCAAAGGTATATATATAAATGCGAACCCACATAACACCAAAAATTCTCTAAGGGCCTCCATCATGAAAGTGATGACGAATATGAACAAGGAAGTCAAGTGACCCTGCAATCAGTTCAAATCTAAACTTGAGAAGGTCATAGCAGCTGATGTAGGCTACATCGAGTAATTCTATTGTATATATCATATACTATTTTTGCACCAATTACGGTTATAATATATTGATATTTTCCTTAAACTTGAATCGTTTTTCTCTGTATAATAACTTTTTCGAATTTACTTCGACGGCCCTATAAATAGTGCGTAGTACCTTATGTAAAGATTCTTTGAAGCTATGAATAGAGACACTGGAAAAGTCAACCTAATCCATAACTGTATTAGCTGATATTAATATTCCATAAATTGGTTCACTAAAACTATAACCAGTTTTTATGCTAGCATAATTAAATATTACTACAACAAGAATTAAACTGAATTAAAGAATATTGAAATCTGAGAAATATATCGGTATTCAACCTCTGATGTAAGAGTTCATTTCATTTACTGTTAATACTGATTAGCGATCCATTTATGAATACTAATGCATCGACGTAAATGTTGATTAAATGAGCAAAATTAATTAATAAGTATTATTGCATTACATATAAATATATACAGGGTAGTCCATTTAAATAAGGCCACCTAAATATCTCTTCAAATTGTGATGTAAAAAATATTACTAACCTAATCTGCATAGTTTTAAGAGATGAATCAGAGAGATGAAAACATTTTTTACAAATTTGATTTTTAAATCATCTTTTTAAATAGCACTTGTGTTTTTGTTATGTATCACTACAATTAACTGGTCATTTAACTGGTCAAAAAATATTATGATCTTGAGATGACATTGTTCTCTAAAAATTAGTTTTACATAAAACGTATGTCTCCTAATGTCGTAGCCTTTGGTTAAGACTGCTAAATTTGTGAAGTAAAAATAATATTTTTATTATTTTAAAGATATCTGTCTTCATTCTAGAAGACTTGATCATAAAATGTGCAAGTTCATACATACCATCTTTAAAGTCCTTCTACGATAATACATTTTCTAAAAGGTGTAATAATAGATTGTGCAGATCTTTCACTTGTTTCAGAATTTATATCAGCACAGGTCCTAACTATAGGTTCTAACCTAACCACTGGTGTAGTTGGACGTGCGTAATATAATATTATTTACAAACATATTTACAAACATATATATTAGTAAAATGTATAATGTAAGAATTTATGTTGTATGTGCAATAATTTTAGTCTCCATTTCGACCACCGCTGACCATAAGAAAAGAACCAGATCACGGTAAAGACCAAGAGAATCAGAAGGACATAAAAAATCGCAGTGGTCATGGAACCCGAACCGGACCGCCTTAAAATCATGCCACCAGGTGCTCCGTAACCGCAAGGTGGTCCAACGCGGGTTCCAGGGTGGTCCAGCTTCGGTTCAATGACCCTAATGTCACGAACATCGAATAACTAGCCATTGACTAGTTCCTACAATTACGTCCATATATGTATATCGTCCTAATTTTTTTTTTAAGAATAAATATGGTTAAAAATGTTTTTACTTTTAATTATAGTTAAAATTCATTGCTAAATTATATGTAGTTTCTTTTCGTTTCGTTTATTTCTCCCAGATTTTACAATTCCCTTTTAGCTACCCATTTCACTTGTTACTGGAATCGATCATTATTATTGTAATATCCATTTGCATTTTATTTCCTTTATATTGATTGTTAATTAAGGACTTTCTTTGCATATATGTATATATAGTTCTCTGAATTTTTCTAAACCTTTTTTCTTTTAATCTTTCTTCTTTTTAAACATTTGCTTTGGTTTTGTTAATGACAATGATGCTGATTATATACTTATATTTCACGTTTATTTCAGAACACTTTCTGAGATAATATATAACACTCTTTGTCTTTTACAATTTATCGAATGGACATCATTAATTTATTTATAACGCGAGCGTATAGTATATTCATGAAAACTTGTACACATTTCAAACTTTTATTTTCGACCACGTAATATGGTACGAATGTGTTCTATCACAAAAGTAAAGATAATTTCTTGAAGTCTTACGTATACTTTACAAAGACTCCATATGTTCACTATTCACGAAAAAGAAGAAAAATGAAAATTGCATCGAAGTATGATAAAAAAGAAACGTCGTTTTCGCATATTCTATGCCACATAAAATACCTTTTGTAGCCCAGTAGGCGAAAATTTGCAAAGACAGTGTACGTCAAGTAAAACTTTCACAATTTCATATATGTCTCTCTACAAACTGGTCAACTTGAAGAAAGAATTTATAAACATTCTCTATATCTATTAATATTCACACATTCACATCTTCAAATATTAATGAAATGACAACGAACACACTACGAACATGGCAAGAAAATTATTCCAAACCCCTTGACTCGAATATCATAAACCAAAATACAATCATTTGAACAGAAAGAATCTAACATTTGGACGATTTCCACACTCGAACAGATCCCATCAGCAGCCAACGATCGTATCGAACATCTCCAAAACGCATTGAGAGAGCTAGGTTAGCTGAGATCGAAAGGCGGTCTACGTTATATCATAAATTTTCTTACGCCCGGAGGCACGAATCGATCAATTTCCATGGAGCATCGGATGAAATGGAAGGAGAGAGAGAGAGAGAGAGAGAGGGCCAATTCTCAAGGGGGTGTGAGGGGGTGTTCAAAATGAATTCACGAAAGGCGGGTAGGATTCTTTAGTCAGTTCGCGGCAATATGGGCGAATAAGGTCCAGCCATTTGCAGGATAAAAGACTCGAGAGAAGGTTGGACTTCGGTACGTCAGGTATGTAGGCTGCACGCTGGCCAGTTCGTGGCACGAGCAAAACGGAATCGCGAGGCCGGGATGGCCACAGGATCGAGATAAAAATTGAATTATCATAAAGAAATTGCGTCCGAATATTTCGTCCGGTTCTATTGAATGCCAACGAGTAGATGAGAAGGCATCGATAGCTTTTCCAATATTGCCCGCGGCCTAAACCCTGGGACTTGCATTGGGAATTTTAAGAATCAAGACCATCTTAGGTCGCGCGTGTATAGCAAGTGTGTGTGTGTGTGTGTGTGTGTATTCAGGTTCGTACGTGCGTAAGGGTTCTGGCTAAGGCGAGGAAATTGAAGAGAGAAAAGAAGAATTGGCCAGAAGCTCGCTCTTTGAACCCTTTCGAGATGCGAGTTACTCCTTGAATTGCCCCTCTATGGCGTTGCAATAAGGGCGAAGAGGCGAAAGGTGAAGGCTGAAAAGGCAACCTACGATTCAATTGTCGCGAATCCTCGTTAGATTCTTTCCTTCCTTTTTTCCTCATGTGCCTCGGTTCACCGGTTATCTTTCCGAGTGGACAATTTCTTGTGAGTTATATAGAAGGTTTTGCTGGACAGATATTATGGTAGGATTTAGTTTGATAGTTTCGAGGTATTACAGGATATTCGGGAATTCGATAAAATAAAGAGTCATCCAAATGCAGTGCCTAGATGACAGTACTTGTTTTAATAGAAGGTAGAACAATTTTAACCATAGACAGGTGTACATTGCATCGACGCATTTACATTATTCAAACTTATTATGGAAATGAGCGTTCTTTGTTCTATTGTTTTCCAGCAAAGTTTGTTTAGTAATTAAACTCATTTCACAGTGGATGGATTCGTTAAATAGCAAAATTGTCGTATCCAGGGTGAAGAAAATCCTCGTGTTATTGATAAAAAATATATAATTATTATTATATTGATATAATTATATAATTCTACACTTACAGAAAGCTTCTGTTTAAGTAAACATTTTGGACAAATGGAATCATTGGACCATTTTTCTACGAAAATGATGCTGGAAATGCTGTTACTACGAATTATGGTCGATACCAATCAATACTGAGTAACATTTTATGGTCAAAATTGAATCATATCAAAATGTCTGTCATCTACGTGTAACGCAACTCAAGAAAGCATTCAGTTTTTGCGATCAAAATTTCGTCAACATATAATTTCACAAAATCCAGATTTCAATTCACCTCCAAGTTCATGCGATTTAAGATCGTTAGACTTTTGGAGCTTTTGAAAAGTCTAGTCAATGCAATATAACATGCCAAAAAACAATTAATGTTCTAAAGAACAATTCGTGAAATAATTCCAGTAATACGTCGAAAAATCATTGAAAATATGGATAATTAAATTGATGTTTTCAGATGTAGTCATGGTACGCATTTGAATGGTGTTTTGGTCCACGTATATTTTGTGGAATATTGTAATATAATACAACGTACATTATAATGAATCATACACTTAATAAAGAAAAATAACTTGGAACAATTTCAGGCATTTTGTATTTTTTTAAAAAGAAACGTGTAGGCATTTTTTTAATGATGACTATATATTTTATTTTTTTAGGAATATTATTCGATCAGTTAGTTTTTCTACTCTTTCGAGTACCTATTCTATTTTTAATTATTTCTTTACAATCCTGCGAATATTTACGCCCCCTGCAGACGCGCATATCGACATATCGCTTAATTTTAACGACGTTGCAAGCTTATATAATGTAAACTCAATACATTGGAGCATGCATGTTCGTAAGCGCCATACGATCTGATCCTGGATACTGGCATCAAATCCCCGACATAGCCATTATACGCTCATTTCAGGTTAATACTTGGCCGATGTTGGTGCATTGACCTAACAACCGACACTGTTGGACAGTAGAGTTGAGCACCGCTGAGTCTCCATCGCACGAGCCGCATTGTCTGCCCTTATTTGCGGAGTTGCCGAGTAAATTATCCTGAGGATTTTGCCAGGGACATTGACAAGGTCTAGCATCTGTAGAAAGCGAGAAGAAATGTTTGCCTACGCTTAGTAACGTAAGACGATTTTAACGGCTGTAAATTCAGAGAAATTGTTCCAATTTTCCGTGCACGTAATCGTTCACGAGGGATGATTAACCTCTTCACTATGTAAGCGTTAGCTATTTATTGTTTTAATATTATACCATGTAAACTACAAGGTATAATAAAACCAGGAAACTACAACCTTGTAAATTAAAATTAAATTTTATTATTAATGTAACCATCCTTGTCGCACTTTGACTGCAATCTCTACCGCGTGTCTGATTCGTTGTTACAAAGTGAAGGGTTTAACTGTCCCGAATATCGTTTGTTCTACTTTTCGAGTAGATGTACTTGGTTATAAAATAATTCACTGGTCAGAACGAATGGGATATTTATAGGTCTTCGGGCACCTGTTATGTTCATGCGGGAAGTATTATATGATTTAAATTACATTTCTTCATCAAAGTTAGTATCATATAGCAGAAAAAATATGCAACAAGTTGACGATATTAGTTTTCAGTATTTTTTTACAAGTAGCATGTTTGTGTAAAAACTAGACACGGACCAAGTTTCGTTACTTTTTATACAGAATACAATGGGTTAGATTTCTTTTTATTTACAATGGTTCTAGCGCAATGAGGATACAATTAAATTTTTTTAGGTAGCTATAAGTTTTTTCATATCACATAAAAACGATTGCAGAAACAACTGCCAAGAAGTATAACAAAGTCATTTTCAAACTCAAAGTGTTAATGTTGGACGTAGCATAATCAATGTCACACCATCAAGATTTTACTTTTATGACAGTAATTTTTAGAAGTTTTATCTTATGCACTTCTTATACTACGAAATTCCAGACAGAATCATATTTTTTAAAGGATCTTAATAGTTTGGCAATGATTGTTTAGGTTTACTTCATATTCAATAAGTAGCATAACTAGACTGCAGATTTTTATGCAAATTCATACTTTTGAAAATACAATACAAAAAGTAGTACTCCGATATAAAATAATTTTTTCTATTTTGTGCAGTTTTATATATCTAAATTCCTATAATGTATAAAAATCCACAGTAGAGTCACTGGATTTATTAATAGGAGTCTATGTCGAAATGGATAAAATTGAAAAGCAACAGTAGGTTAAATGTGTAAGAGTGGTTACTTCCTGTAACAAAGTTGTTACGTAAAGGAATGTAAAAAAGCATTAACTGCCCATAACTTAACACAATTTCTTCATTTATGTTATTGAAAACAATCTGAACTAATATAAAGTAATCTTGTGTATTTTAATTCAAAGAATACTTCCCCTTTCACAATAAAAATTATATTTTAAAATTCATTAATTGTATGTGCTTTTTATTTTTAAAATATTAAAATTCAATTCGATTGCTGTCTCAGTCTGTATTATACTACTACTAGAAAATTTTTCCTAAGTAGTTATACAATATTTCAATCACATCCTGATCGCAGTTTCAATTTAAAGCCTACTATACTCATCCCCTATCCTCAAAGAGATTAATTAACTTTTCAAATATATCGCACCTTTCATCCAAGATCTAAAACTTTCATTCCTTCATACCCAAGCCACCTAAACGAAACTTTTTCGAAAATTACACGGCCATCGCCAATCGTTCGTCAAAGGAACGTACGTTTCCTTTCACGACTCAGCGTGTATTCCATAGAAACGCAAAGAGTGTCGAAAGTTTCGCGTCGAACTTTTCGTCCAAGTCCGAAAACGCGTTGTATCCGCTGGCAAAAAGAGCGAGAACGCACGAAGAGACAAGCGGGGAAAGTACAGCCGGAGACTTTCTCATGAGCCGAAGAAACGAGGGAGAATTCAAGGGGGTCGTCTGGTTGAAAACGTTGAAAAAATTCTTGACAGCATTTACGACTTTTTTTTTATTCGAATATCATTCAGTTTCGTACACATTCTTCTGCATATATATATTTTTATATCTTCTTTAACTTGTAAAAAATTAACGAAACCTGCATTAACGTTTCCTTGATTACTTAAATCCTGTTGATAGTAAACAAATAAAGCTACGGCATACGAGAAAATACTGAAAACGAACGAAGTAGCTTTGAAGCAAGATATCGAAATTTTTCCATGTGAAGTGACAATTCTTTTCCTCTTAAATAAAAAAATAAGAAATTGCAGATATCACGTTGGCTGTGGTTACAGCTATAACGGCTGTCTATAAGTATCCGGACATTTATCAAATTTATATAAATTGTGTATTTATGTTACAATAACATAAATATCTGAATGAAAGTAAAAATTGGTTCATTGCAACAGTAAAACAATCCAACTAAAAAATAACCCTCTGTATTCACTGACTTTGATCCATCGTGAATTTTCTAAGAAATACGCAAGAATCATGTAACCATAAAAATTATACGATTTCGTGAAAATGACAAAACAAGTAACAAGAATGGAAGTATAACTGTAGGAGCCGAACATTGAGAAAACATGGAAAACATTCTTTACAGGATACTACTTTCAAAGAAAGCAGATTAAAATTTCTCCATTTCCTCCGTCAAATTTCAAATTTCTGTCTGATACTTCCAAGATGTTCCTAATGCAGTAATCTTCAAAAAGTTATAAGAAAAAAGTCTATTCAACAATTTTTTATATTATTTAAAAATGATAACCTGGGTGTTCTTGTACAAAATTCACGGTTTTTTCTTTGATAAATGTATGCAACCGTAGCTGCTCGTAAAATTCCCAGCCACCCTCGCGATCGTCGCAACGCTACCGTATTCGTAATTTAATTTCGGTAATTTTGTGTTTCGTCTGTTTTATTAGCGCACATGTGTGCTTGTGAGTCATTGTCGGCGCGACCACGTCGTAAAGTAGCCGCAAGATCATGCGCGAAACGAACATCGTAAACGCAGGACTATGTGCATGGCACGTTTACGTTGAAGGTGCGTGAATGCTTGGACACGAAAACCCCTTTACGAGGTCCGCGAATGTGTATACGCGTTGCGTGCGATTCGTCAGGGTGCAATGCGCACTTTATGTAGCGCGTGTCGTGATGAGTCAGAAGCAGGCGGTGAAGGAGATTCATGGTAGATCCGGTAGAATGAAGAGTGGGACGTTAATTAATGTATCGAGAGAGTTGTTTCCTGGTTAGGGAATTAAGTATGAGTGAATGAAAATGAGGAACGAATGGTAGATAAATGTTGATAGTTGGAATGAACGATCAATGTAAATGGATATTCTGAATACATAGAAACATGTTCTGAGTACACAGAAAGAGTTGAAATCGACGGTTTAGATCTAAAGTTGTAACTATTGATAAATGTTGTACGCGTATTCTTAGGTATCTACGTGGTAAAGAGGTTACGCGTCTACCATACGCCGAACTAACTTTGTATCATCATATTTTTTAAAGGCAATTTTTATCCAAGAGTGTAACCAATAACAAATATTTTATAATTCAGCAATACTACATGCCACTGTATATTAATCATTTTTCTCTACTGTGATGTAAGATGACTTTAATCATTTACTTTTTATCTTCGTTCTTTTTATCAAATTTTTCAGTTTCTCTCTTATCGTTTTATTTTCAAGAGATAATTACTTACTCCATTTCAGATGACCGATCTTAAAGTATGTAACTAAATGACCAAGAAGCGAGCAGTATCTTAACGTTCTCCAGAGCGCAATTATTAAATCTCAGCGTTAAGTTAATTTGTCACAGTCATTACGTATCGAGGCAAAGATACACTAACTCCTTCCAGTTTATCAGATTAATGGTACTCGAATTGGAAACGATCAATTATTCAACGATCCGGAAATCGTGCCGTAATTTAATAAATATATGGGAGAATAAGACGTACAAATATTTTGTCGAGATATTTTGCAATAAAAGTTTTCTCAATTCTCTCATGTACATTCTTACATACACTTTCTGGTTTATAAGTATTAGGACACGCGTATTAAACGTTAAACAAACCTAAATAATTATTACAAAATTTTTAAGATCCAAAACAGAATATACGTACATTTTTACATACTATGTCCGGTTTATAAATATTAGAAGACTTGTTGGATGTCAAATAAATCATTTGAATGGTTCTTTGAAAAGTTCGCGGCTTTAATATGAAAACATACTATTTTGAGTTATAAATTGCTTTTAGTTTTTAGCAAAATCTTTCTGAAACTTAATACACTTCATTCTTTAGTGCTTTTATGCCATTTTCCGAAATTCATTTCTTGAAGGTTTTCAGAATAACTGTTTGCTACAGTTATCACTTTATCGTCTGATGAAAATCATCGATCACCAAGAAATTTTTTCAGTTCTGAGAATAGTTGGAAAAATGAGAGAGTTAAATCTGGAGAACAAGCAAGATAAGAAAGCAAACCAAACTTTAAATTAGCAATTTCTGCCATTTTTAACATTCTATACATTTTAAGGCCGGCAGCAGAACAACTTTTTATCAATTAATTTTCTCGACAAACTATACGACACTATTCGATCAATGTCAAACTTAGTCAAACTTATAAATAAAATTCAAACATGGCTATCTAGTAGATAAGACTGCAAACTGGTCGAATGACCCTTGTATTACAAAATTATTAAAAATCACACAATTATCCATCTTGGAATCTCACAGCATAAAAAGTATATATATGTATATTTGCTGATATATGATATTAAGTGTAACAAAAGAATGTAATTTAAATCATACAATACCTTTTGTACAAAAGTAGTGGGTATTCTGATGTGTATAAACAGTGATTCACGTTGAAAATCGTTCACTACATTCGCTTGGTTATTCGCCTTTGCAAAATTCAATAAGGGAAATAAAAGGTGCCTCTAATCAAAATAGAAATATTCTTTATTTATTGTTATTAAAACATGACTGAAACATACAAGGATTTATGGAATAACAGTAAAGAAATAATAGTGTAATGATAGCGTATATACAGGGTGTCTCACGTATCAGACTGTACATAATATGCAACTAATTTTATGCACTTTTGGCATTGATGCATCATAAAAATGCAACTGCACTTTTTTTTTTTAAACGGAAACCTATATTTCTGACTGAACCAATCGATGCTGTTTCTTGTGCTGTATACAAAAGTACTAACATACTTATGCCCTAAATTTATTGGTTAGAAAATTATCGAAGCTTAAAGTTCTCTGAATTGTTTCGGTCTCCCGGCAAGTGTTCTGGAGTATCCACGTTACAATAAGTGTCCGAACGGTCTTCCATTGCAATTCAAGCATTTTTCCATCCGCTTCTTGACGTTGCACATTGTATACTTTTATGTAGAGCAAAAGAAACTGCATCGATTATTGCAGTCACAACCATTTGATTCAATAAAACAAAAAAATGCAGTTGCATTTTTCTTATGCACCGATGCACAAAAGTGCATAAAATTAGTTGCATATTATGCATCGTCTTATACGATTTAACTTTCACTTATACCATCTTCTTCTATTCCCAACCAAAAGTTTAGGAGGTACAGCCTGTTCCAGTTGCGTGGGACAGCCTGTATAATAAAGCCTTAAACGAAAAAACATTATTCGTTTTTCAACTTATTTTTTCATGTAGATTTGCCTACTTTCAGCTTGTACTATCAGATCGGCGACATACTGTATATTATACTTACAAATAAAACTAGAGAAACAATTGTTGTGGACGATTTACAATGTGAGCTATTCAATGTACATATGTCAACTGTTTTACTTAACTTTATCACGTGAAATATTTTTCCTATGGTTGAAATTTCATAAAAATGTTTCCTACAAAAGTTACACAGTTCTATACAGGCACATAGCACAGTAACAATAGTTTTATTCTACTGGGAAGGGTTAATAAGATAAAAAGGTCACCATCTTTTTCTTTCTTTTTCTTTCTAAGACAAATTCAAGACCCTACAACACTGAGTCCTTCTATACATATATATTATGTATATCACCGTGGGGATAAGCGATTTTCTCGCATTCGCAGAAAAAGGGATCTCCAATCTCGAATATGAAACGAGAATTTCATTTCCCTCCGCCGTTGAAGGAGCTGACGTAAGCAGTGGGTTCTTGACGACAGAAATTAAAAGCTCCCCGTTGATCCCATTAATCTTGAGATGATAAAACGATTAGCGATCCTAATGGAAAGAGACATTGAGGAAACGAAGAGAGCCGCCGTTCGAGAGTCGAACGGATGAAAAATTCTCAAGAAGCGACCCCGAGGATCGTGGAATACGTATTAGAATAATAGTATTCCACCGTAAATTAAAATGGCTTCACGAGCAGAGAGGAGAGAGAGAGAGAGAGAAAGAGAGAAAGAGAAGAATAGGATATTCAATCCTGTAAGCACGATATGCGTCGACGTTCAATTGTCTCGAGTGGTGAATAGAAGTGTAATATTCGAAAGAGGACTAGATTCTAAAATCATAGCTAAAAGTAAAACCAATCTACGAATATTAACGGAATCATTGGACCAATATTAACGAAAAAAATTCCCTAGGTTGTAGGCAATAAAAAAGAAAAAGGGGTAAGGTAACATAGAAAAAGTTAGTAGAATAATTTGTAGTAAATTAAAATTAACAATTTACATAATAATGTTATTCTTAACTCACAAATTTACACACTATTATTATTATTCTGAAGTCATCCTTGATACACAAATTGTGCATCCTTTTGTGTCCAATGCATTCCTAGAATCTACTTGTTAGACACGTATCACAATTGAAGTCAAACACTTTACCTTGAAGAATCACAATTCCATGCATTACAATGGTAACATAGCTTTCTCTATAGCTATTTCCATACCAAATATAATTCTACTTATACAGTGTTCAGAAATTCGGGTTGCAACTAGATTTCAGCAACAACAGTTCCATTGTACGCTGACCGTGTGTCTAATTTTACTTTGAAATGAGTTTACATAGCCACCAATAAATCAAACGTTTTACAAAAAGCAACTTCAGTTTCTTTCTTGAACCGGAAAATTCTTTCGAGAAATGTTCTTTAACAATAATATTTTTGCGCATATCTATCGTTAGAAATGATCGTGTTGAATTTTATCATTTGATGGAAACAAATGGTTTTCGGAAAAGTGTATCAGGGGATCGAAAGGTTATTTTCACAAATACAATTTTTAAATTATGAAAAAATATCAGTTAAGAAATAACCGAAATTTTACACAGGAGATGAAATAACTTAAAAGAAAATTGGAGGTCAGTAGAAGTATTTTGCATATCGTTCTTTTTACTTTAACATTCATTTGTTACTTAATTGTACACAAAAACATTAGATTCCGAATCAGCCAAAAATATAAAAATGTCCAAACCAATTTTTTATAACTACTAAAAAATTAAGTATTATTAATATATGCTGTCCGGAAAATTTATGCCGATTTTTAAGTAAATAAATAAATTCTATACTTCAAAGCACTATTTTTCTTTTTTATTCTATAAAATATATACCGTTTAGTTTTATAATCTTTTATCGCCTTTCCAGCAATTTGAAAATTTCATTTTGTCAAAGACTTCGTTTCTTTATTTCCCTTAATATCGAATTTTTCGTCTTTACACTAGGTTTACGGGACATGTCAATTTGACGCATTTGGGATTTTACAAGCAAAATTACAAAAATAATTATTATTATTTTTCAACAACTTTTCCTCACCTTCATTAATGAAATAATACAACAATGCATCCAAATTTGTAAGCAAGTTAACAGTATACAATTAAGTTTTCTTGAATAAATCGATTTCTTGAAGGAAGGATTTAGTGTCTGGTTCACTCAAAAGAGGCCCGTAAAGTTAGTGTTAAGTTCTGTAAATTATTTGCAAATAATTCTTTCCGATATGTTGTCGTCTCTTTTACATTACGTATCTGGTTATTTTACCAACACCTTTTTCTTTTTGATAAAAGGAAAACGTTAAACGTCGGAAGTGTATCCTAGTTTCTTTCATCTTCAGAACAGTGTAACTCCGAGAAGAAATTAATACTGATAACGAATACACTTTGAAAAGACACGTGAGAAAATAATCTTTTAGAATATATGCGAAGTGCATATTTTTATTTAATTTAATAGACAGCTTAATAATAAACTATGTAAAAAAGCATGAATGTGCACAAACTTCTCGAAATTTTAAATACGTCATAAAGATTATGAATTCCAGACATCTTCGATAGATAATTCCATTAACCTCCATTACGAGTTATGAAACGTATGCATGATTTCTTAACGGAGTATTCATAGGCTATGATACATATTAAACTATTTAAATAAGTTGAATTTCAATCATGCACGTTCATTATTCGCAATTTCCGTTCCATAGTAATTCAACATGGACGCACGTATATACATATACGGTTAAAAAAAATATGACTTTACCAGATTGTGACGTGACAGCCGTGCAGGATCAGACACCTAAACTAAATTCGAATAGATTTTCTGAAACTATTGGGGTTTGCCACGGATATAGTTTTATTATCTCATCGCGTTAGGGGCATATACAGCTATATCGAAAGACGCAGCTGATTAAGAATGCACCCCAGGCACGATATCCATGACCCATGGTTAGGGTTGGTGACATTAATAGCGACTACCGTCCAAGATCCGACCCCTGAAGCGTCTTATATTTAATTCAACGCCACCACTAATTCACTGCGACGCATATTCAATCATTTCGAGGTATAATGTCTTGATTCTCGCACACGTTTGCTTCGAGGAACACTGAAACGATCGCAGGAGAGATACTGTTCAGTTAAAGAGACTTTTGTAGAACATTGTTACCGCATGATTGAGTTAAGTTGTAGAACAAGGTTCATTTATAACTTCTTCGATCGTGTTGTATGTAAGAAGGAGTATCAGTGGAATGGTAATTTTAACATTACTGAACTGTAGGGTTTAATGTGTCTTGACAATAGTAAATGACACACCACGTTACATGCTAATAGAATAGAGTAGATTATGGAATAACTTATGGTGCTTACTGTGATATAAAAAGGTATCACTGAAGGAAATCTATCCATTGTGAGGTTCCATTAATATCGGCGTCGTGGTGTAGATTTGTTTCACTGTGTCAGTGGAATCTTTTAGTAGACGTTATTATTTGTTTAAAAATGATTGTTATAATTCTGTATGATATTATGCTACGCGAAGTACGTATATAATGATACAAATTAGGAATATTTTTATAGAAAGACAAGGTTCGGTGTAATGCTCTTATTAAACCTTAAAAAAGTTAAAAGAAAAATGGAATAATTTTAGCTGCTGTAATGTACAAATTATTCTTATAATTCTGCATGTAATTATGCTACGCGAAATATGTATACAATAATACAAATTAAGAACACTTTCGCAAAATTTTAGAAGATTTAATACGAAACTAAAATTCAATGTAACGCAATTATTAAATCTCAAAGAATTAAAGGGTAATTCGATTAATTGGAACTTCATCAATTGATTTTTACCGATGTTACATACAAATCAAGAATTTCACCGCAGTGAATTGAATTGAAACGGAAGATTGAAAAGTATAGAAAGCTTTGACGTGCAAATAAAATTTCCAAAAATGTCTCCACTAACAATGAAATTGAATCGAAGGCGCGTAACCAGTTTGCTCCACCGAAATCGATTCTCACATCTACATTCAATTTTGCCTGAATCGCCGTTCGGTAGGAAGGTTAATTGTGCATTGTGCAGCATATTCTTAACAAACGAAATTTACCAGAACGGGGAAATTAATGTCCAGTCATTTGATCAAATCGGAATTATCGTTCAATTAACTATCGGCAGGACACGTATCCGACAGGGGTACATTATTGGATCAATCGATTCGACATTGAAGTCAATAAATGGCGTAGTTTGTAATGCCAACAGCGTGCGATTAATAATTACGATTAATTAGGGAATCGCGTTCCACGACTGCAACGTAGGGTATTCGTAGTAAAAGCAAAATGGGCGGTAAATCCTTATTTGATGCACTGCAATGTTTGCGTTTCGTCAAGCCAACATTCGATCATCGTCCTTTCTAATTGATATTACTCGAACGAGAGAACGGCATAGATGAATTATCAATACTCTCTTTGTTGAAATAAAACTCTGTTTCACACGGAATTTCAACGAAGTGTATATTTGTAATAATTTCATTACTTTCGTAATCATTCCGATGTTTCCTATAATATATAAGGATGATGATTAAAAAAAAAAGTATAATCTAATTATATTTGCAATGTAGAAGTGTATACGAAATTGTACGAACAAAGAAGGTAAATGAATTGCTCCGAAAGAAACTATTTTCCATCTAGTATGTTTAAGAAGAAGTTTAACATTCCTTACTAAAAGTCACACAAAAGAGCCATTCTTTCAAATTTAAACATAATATCCGCAACCCGGAAGCACGTTTAACCCAAGATGAGTTTATGTCCCATCAAGGTGATCTAAAACCTTTTCCACGGTATTCCACTTCCATCCAGCACCATAATATATTAAATGTACCGCGACCTTTCAGCAACGAAGCACAGTACTCTGTCACCACGCTCTACGACAATGATCGTCGATATATTTCGCAAAGATTATCCCCTTTGCGGATACTTTTTCCTTGCTTCTAAGGTCGTTGATCCCCACAACCTCCAAAAATGGTCCGTCGTAACCTTCAGAGAAAAGACGAAATGGGATGGACTCAAAAAGAGGATTATATTTTACGTTCCACCGTCGGATGCTTCGCTTTCTCATTCTCCCCTCTATTCACTCGTCCCCTTCGAATATTTATCTCCAGCTCTTTCTCTAATTCACTCAGTATTTTTCCCTTATACACTCGCTAATTTTGTCTCATTCCTCATTTCTCTGTCACTATCTTCTTATACACTCTCTAATTTTGTTCCATTCCTCATTTCTCTCTCGCTCTTTATTTATAATCCCACTGCTATAATCCCATTCCTTATTTTTGTCTCGCTTCTTTCTTACACTGTTCCCAATTTTATCCCATTCCTTGTTTTTCTCTATCTTTTCTCTTATATACTCACTAAGTTTGTCACATTCCCCATTTCTCTTCCGCTTCACTCTTATACGTTCGCTAATGCCATCCCATTCCCTATATCTCTCTCGCTTCATCTCATTACTTTTCTCCTATACACTCGCTTACTCGCTAATTCCATCTCATTCTTCACCCCTTTCTCGCTCTCATTCCCTCGCTAACTTACCCACACCGCTTCATTCTCTCTCTATCTCTCCCTGTTTCTTCTTCTCACTCATTTCCTCGCACACTTTCACCCATTACCCCTACTCCTATCCTCCCCCCCTAGTTCTCTCTCGCTCTTTCACACCCATGCGTCGCTGCATCATACATTCCAGTCGGCTGTTCGCAATACGAATCCTTCCCTTTTATCCTGGTGCCGGGTGCCTCCGACTACGTCGGCACCAACACCTTGGTCCCATCGAAACGCCGATTTCGCAAGAGCACGGAGACGCGTCTGCTCGTCATACGGAATACTAATTCGAGATCGCAGATTTACAGGTTCTTAATTTCGTAGGCAGCTTTATAAATTGGAACGGCGTGGTGCGTTGCCGTGCTGAACGCCAACGTAATACGACTTCGCCCCCCCCCCCCCAACCCTTACTGTTTCTTTGTTCAGCTCGCCCCTTTCTCTTTCTCATTCCACACCTTGTCCCGCACAGTCAAGAATACTAATGACACAGCAGTGGACTAATAAAAATTGTAGCGACAACTCTTGAGCAAGGCACAGCCAGCCTTCGTCAACTATTTGTCTTTCACTGCTGCCTACAATTTCATATCTGTGCAATTCTTACCGATGTAATTGAAATTCCCGGCTTCCGCCTGTCGTTCTTCGCTTTGATTTCCCATTTTACTTTTCGCTCTCCTCGAGGTGTACTTGTCTGTGATTACTTTCATTTCGTAAGTTGATTTTATCCTTTGTTACCATGGAGGAAAGTTACCTTAAGATTTGTTCCAAGGTTTCATAATATTTACCGTGTTTCGTTTACCTATCTTATTAATGTGTAATCTTTTCCATGAGGATTTATTTGTTCAACTTCCATTTTATTAAATATGAAGTTATAATCAGATTCGTGTGTAATCTTTTTTAGGAAAGTAATTTTAGGGGAACTTTAAATTTGAATGAAAGTTTTGACTTGAAATATTTAATTGGAGAGGTATAATATTTGGACTGAATTCGTGATAGTTCATTTTACTTCTTTATTCGATGAACGAAGTTTTATTCCTGAATTTAATATCGAAGCAAATCATTTATGTTCTATTTTCATATGTTAACTAAATTTTTGTGTTTAGTAATTTTCTTAAATATTTCTTTTTATTTTCCTTGACGTATTGGCAATATCATTCGGATTAGTTTAGCAATCTCTCCTATTTCTCTTCAAATCCTGCTATTTTCTAAATCATAATTTTCTCCATCATATTTGAACATTGCTACAATTCTTCTCGTTTTCTGTGTGGATTTGTTCTCGGCTTTTCGAGGAATGACATTAACAAATTGTACACCAGCCCCGCATTATTGCGGGATTTTTAGGCTATCGGTTTTGATGGACGTTTAAGTTTCGTTAAAGCGTATATAGCAAACATTCAATAAAAATACAGTAAATTTTTCTGAAAAATATACTATCTACTATTTTGTGAGAAATGTTTGAAGTTATTAATATATTTTCTTTCGAGTATTCATTTCCCGTAAAAAATCAACGTGACTAAGGACACTTAGGCTTTCGGCTGCCGATATTTCACCCGGCGTACAATGTGTTAACGGGTCAGCGACACGACGAGTGAGCACGACGATGAAATTGATTAGATTTCACTCGTCGTTTAATCAAACAGCGCTTTTAAGTGCCATTAAATCCACGATGGAAATTAGCACGCCGCGAGCTCATGGTTTAACCTTGTTACAAGTGCCTCGTTACGTTCCGTGATGCGACCCTTCTTATGCATGATGGCGTATTTGTCGATGGTTTGCGATCGCTTCCTCGTAGATTTTCAATTAAATGCCGCGTCTTACACGAGAAATTTTCCCGTTCTATCTTAGTTAGATACATGTAACGATAGAAATCACCAAGTTTAGAGATCATCAAGCATTTTCTTTTGGTAATCACAGAAAACGTTATAGTGAAGAGAAAAATACGACGAAGTTTCGAATACTTTACGGAAGTTTAATCCTCTACAGACGCCGTGTGATTTAAAATTTACATAACCATTTATCTATATTTTATATATTATATTTATTTGCTTACTGCTATACTATTGTACCGTTGTATTATTACATTATTATCAATCTAGTTTTTCATATCAGTTATTAATTTTTACTTTCTAATATTTGTCAAAGTGTAAAATTGTAATCACCTCTAATTTTTCTTCTCATAGGAATAGAGAAATCAGATTATATAGGCTTAAAATATAACAATTTAATGTGAAATACTTGTGTACGTATTATTTCTTTTAGAAAATTTTCAACGTTCGTTTCTCAGGAAAAAAAGTTTTTCTCAAAGGAAACTTTTACTTTTAGCGTATTTCACGCACACATTTTCATTTCAGTTTTTTTGTTCAGTGGAAGAAGAGGTACATACATAGAAAACCACGCAAAGTCACGGCCAAACGATTTATGCATAGATGTTACTTTCCATGAAAACTTTCGCAATCTCGTTCAAGCGTGCAGTATAAGTTAGCTGGGATCGGATAATATCAAGTTACCTCATTAAATTGGAAGGGTTCGGTAGATTACTTCCTTCTACACAGAAATTATTCGTTGACTTGCATTACCAAAAATGATTTCCCGAAGCAACCGTTAACATCGAAATTACAGTATTTATACATGTGCTACGTATAATTGTCATAATATTTAATCTTCTATGATAGGTAGCATTAATATGTAGCATTAATATTTATTTATTCCCTTGAATTAAAATTTTTATGAATTATTTCTTAAAGATATAGAGCAATAAAATTATTAGTTAAACGAAGTGAAGAATACTTTAATTTTTAAACATTTACACCTCAGTACAAGATTTTACCTTTGCGTGTTATTATAATGAAAATCCTAATTTTTTTCAAAAAATATATTAAATATCAATAACAAGAACACGTTTGTAATCACTACTGATTATCGATTCTTAAAGAAAATTTAATCATTGCATTAATTATTCATAACTAAGAACATTTTAATTGGGGAAGTAATTGTAACTTTTAGTTAAACTGTAACTCTTTTTTTTATTTATTAAGGTTATAATAGTTACGATCTCTATTAACACGATCGTTTTAAATTCTTTCTTCTGTAAGCAAATTTTAATGTGTCGAAACATTTTCTAAACACTTTACCTAACCACAGTAGGTTTGTATTGTACAAATAAGAACCATTGAAAATTTCGCCAACACAAGGAAAATCCAAACACGTCAAATAGATCATTAATCATTTTCAAATCAGACCTTACAAACGTCGTGAACAGTCAACTCCTAAATCTACCTTTAACTCGCCACATTCCACGTTTACGAATACCAAATTTCCCGTGCAATTTCCCCGCCAACAGAGAAACCAACAACATTCGCGCTAGTCATCCAACGAGTAGTTGCTACCGAAACGAATCCGTGAAAAGTTGTATCTCAACGACGTCATTTATTATGTACGGCGTGGCTGCACAAATATCCTCGAAATCCTTGTTACCAAGCTTAGCGGAGGAACGATTTCTCCGCGCTTGCTCAATTATTTCAGGCCACTCGTGACTACATGAGTACGTTACGGGAGTGATGGATGACGCGCTCAGAAACCCTCTCTTCAACAAACCTCTCTCTCTCTCTCTCTCTGTTCCCTCTGGTGGCCCCTCTTCTACCACCCCCTTGTACCCTTGCGTGACTCTCCCTTGCTACGGGAGATGCCGCTTGAATAATTACCCCCACAGTGTACTAAATTCCAGTCTGGCTACGTGAAATCCGAGCACTGAATTCGCCAGACCGCGGTGCGGTACTTTAAGGCTAGACCTCGCAGGTGCTTTAAGGGCGAGCTTCTAATTAATACGTTGGGAGCGACGGGTTCTGGTCAGGTCTGCAAATTTTGCTGCGTTAATATAAAGCGGACCATCTCCGCGTTATCCTGGCCAAAAGGTTCAACAATCAAAGGATGAAGAATTCGTACGCTGCTAGTTACGGTTTGCTGTTTCCCATTTGGAACGACATTATCGTGCGATATTCGAACGATATTAGGCGAGTGGTAATGGGCGAATGCTTGGAATCGTTACGAGTAGGGTGTGGTTTAGGGTAGCAGGATAGATGTAAGGTTATGCTTGCAGTCAAGCGAAATTCGGTTAATTGTTTAAAAGGATTTTCTTGTTTTAATGATTAAAAGGTATTTTTCTTTGTGAGAGATTTTATCTAACTGTTTAAAATTATCGACATAGGAATTTATAAATTTTTAAAGATGTTTATTATGATTGGTGCACATTTTTATTCAATTGATGTGAATAAAAGATATACACTCACTGGAAAAGATAACTATTTGTTTTGTGATTGATGTATGTTTGGGCTGGAGATATATAGAGGGTCATTCAACTTAACACATGCAGGTTTCGTTTCAATAAAACATAAACTACTTGGAACTTTTTCAAGTTGTCTTTCTTTCATCTTATTGAAAGTATGATCGATTACAATTATACACAGAACGAAATATTATTCAAATGGGCACCATGACTGCATCTGCAGACATCTATACTATGTATTATCGAAATTTTTAATGACTTTTCAATATGACTCTGGAGCTATTTCATAAATTGCAACTCGAATGTTGTTTATGTGATTAATTGTTTCTGGTTTGTTAATATAAACCCGACTTTTTAAAGAAATTCCATAAAAAAATCTAATGATGTTAAATCGCATGATCTTGAAGGACAATTGAAGTTTGCATTTCGTGAAACTACACATTGACGAAATTTCGACCCTAGAAACTGAATGCTTTCTCAAGTTGTGTGCAAGTAGCACCATCTTGCTGGAAATAGATTAGCATTCACACTAACAGCATTTTCAGCATTATCTTTGAAGGAAAATGGTCCAATCATTCCATTTGTCCAAAATGCATACCAAACAGTGACCTTTTGTGGGTGTGGAGAGTTTCTATGAAGATCACGATGATTTTCATCACCCAGATACGACAATTTTGGTTATTAATGAATCCAACCATTGTGAAATGATCTTTATCGTTAAATAAAATTTTGCTTGGAAACAATCGATCATTTTTATAATAAGTTTAAATAATGTAATTGCGTTGCTGCAATGTATACCTATCTATGGTTAAAATTGTACCAGCTCCTACTAAAAACTTGTTTATATACTTTTAGATTATAGATACAAGAATTCGAAGACCTTAGGAAACGGCATTGTTTTTTATGATAGATCCCTGAATAATTAGAACAACTTGCCTATCTGCAATTTCCAATATGTGTCTTGAAATGATCAATGTAGACATTTAGGAACATGTAAAACATTGTGAATCTAAATGAATCTAAAATGACCAAAGAAAGTTAATACGTCGCTATAGATTCTCAACTACATGTTTGATTGACTTACAGCCCAGTTAATAGATTAAAGAACTTAATGATTGACCCTTAACCACTCACGAAATCTTTATTTCGCTATTATAATCATGTGGAGAATATTGGAAGCTAGCTTTTGAGTACCATTAACTGACAATAAATAATAGGTTAATTTCATAAAAAGAAGTTTATATTATTTCATTATAGTATCTAAATACCTTTAATATACAGTAAATGACACACTACTTGTATAGAAAATAAATCCGTAACGTTACTCATTTAACATTAGAAACATACCGTTTTAAAAATATATAATTACCTAGCTTATCAAATAAAATTGCCTTCTGCACGTCTGTAGTATCGTTTTAAGAACAGAAATCTGTAATTTCTTGTTAATCAAAAAACACTTAAACACAAATAAACTTGACAAACGATCACAGAAAATATTTTACTAAAATCCCAGTACTGTATGATACAGAGATTATAAACCCAAGTGGAAAGCGATACAGTTAACCAACGTACGCTAACCATCGATGATCAGTGATGCATCGGAAAGCAACAGAAGTCGTGCGTCCACCTTTGCGGACAAACGTTGGAGGCCGGGAGCTGGCAAGGATCAATAGCTGGAGGCCGAATTGCGTAGCGATCAGAACCAATCGGTACCCATGACGGCCGCGGCATGTCCCGTTACCAGGGGAGCTCCAACTTCGAAATTCGATTTTGTGTGGGAGCCTTTTTTCAATCAGCGTTATCGGCCGGTTGGCAACCCTATCGTCGAACGATGGGGAATGGGTAACAAGGTAGAGAGACCTGTACTCGATGTGGGGTTAGAAGAAGAGCAACCGATTGTATGAAGGGGGAAACGAAACAGGCAGGAGTACAAAACACAGGATCATCGTATAAAACTGAATAAGCCTGGCCCGTTTCCATCCGTTGGTTTCTTTGAGGTCGAGAAACGGCTAGCCGGCTCAACAGAGGCAAACCGTTGAACCTCCGAGACTTTAAGTCTCGGCACGTCGCCGATGAATGGCCTGACGAGACTCCGCGAGACTTTGTGAGACAATCGCTGGGGAAATCTGGGGACCCGCTGATCTACCCTTCGTCCTCGTCTGACCTCATCCTTCTGTCTCTTCGAGACCGTCTTTCAATGTACTCTTTACGCTCTCTCACTCTATCACACATCTTAGACTCACTCTTGACGTTCACTGTCCCTTTGGTCTCTTGCGTGTGTCCGTGGCGTTTAATCGTAAGAACCTCTCGCGATTAAATTTCTCGTCCGAATTGGAGAATTGTCTTGGGTCAGTGGCTCGTGAAAAATGATCGTGCTTGTGTGCATGTGTGTATGTGAGTGTCACGAATGAAACGAGCAAAGGGTATCACCTTCGGTTGCATGTTTCGAATGATCGTAAAAATCGGTGTTGAAGAAAAGTGAATGCTAGACAGGCGACATGAGTCTGATTCATTATATCCTGGATTTACTCATGCTTAGGCACAATGCTGCCAATAATTGCGACTGATTCCTGAAACTGCTGATTCTAGGAACGCGTGACGCGTTGGGTTTAAGGGGATGTGTTGGAATAATCGATGGTACTGATACATGGGAGCTCTCGAAACCAATCAGTCGTTGCTATTCCATCTCTAATGGGAAGTACTACAGGAACGAACCTAGTATTTTGCATGTAGATGGATGTTACTGTAGATGGAAGTACTTTGGATCATATGTCACTATATATTCTTACATATTAAGAGTTAAATAGAAAAACCGGTTGAAGAAGCTCACTTTTCTTTGTTTGTGATACTTTATTAGTTTACAATTAAGATAATTGAGCCAAAGGCCTAATTTAAACTGGAAATTATTCTAATTCGTTGAAATAGGAAGAGGTTATGTTAGGTAATTTTTAGTTACATATTCGTGCAAGGAACTACAACCTCTTAGCCTGTAATAACGAGTCAAATTTCCGCAGTAAATTATAGATTAGATATTATCGAAATTAGTTCTGTTTGTGATAAGCCTTCATTTTAATTTTTACTTTAGTTTTAAGTGAAAATTCTGAGGATTATTAAGTAGAAAGTATACGTAATGCCTTTATCGTCTTCATTGAGAGTATTATTGAAGGAGCGAATAACTAGTACTAAGAAAGATATTGGAAATTTATAAGGCAAAGGAACCTTAGGATGTTGTTTTCCAAAACGGTATACGCTCTAACTCGTAAAATATTTTATGAAATTTTGCGTATTGTATATTCTTGAATATATTCTAAATTGACTAACGTATAATTTTGCTGATATTTTAAATAAATGAGCTGCAATTTTTTCTTTGAAATATTGTCATTTTGTTATTTTTCAATTAAATAGGAAAAAAACCCTACGTAGATCGATAGATAATTTAATTGTATTCAAAATTCCATCAAGCATACTTTAATAATTTTCTATAAAGTATTTGTTGAAGTAAATTTTTGATAAAATTTTAAAAGAATAGTATAGATAAGTTAATAAATATCTATAAATCTGAAATAATAGTTATGCTTATTTAAGGTCTAGTACCTCAGTGTTTAAACAACCAGTGTTAAATTAATGTTAAGACTGTTTCAAAAATAATTTTAAACGATACCAAAATAGGAAACGAATTAATACGTTAAAATAACATATCAGATAATTTTATGCTATCAATTGCTTGCATATTAGTATAAATTAAAACCTATTTTTTTCTGTGAAGAATAAGTGTTCTAAAGACGCATCATCGATAACAGATTTTAAAAACGTACGTGATATTTCAAACACAAACAAGATTAATGTTGCAAAATTGAGATAAATGTTTAATTAACATATTTTATTGTAAGCAATAAAACTGGTGGCGTTATTCCTATGCTCAGTCGTTTAATGAGACGTTTGTATACGTCTACCTTTCGTGTATTTTTGTGAAAACGCTGTGCGTAGCGGACCACCTAAATGCGTCCATTTAGGACTGCATCCCTTTTTTTGTCTAAGGCACCTCTTGGGAAAATCCCGGAATTGTGTTAAATATCAGGAATAAAAGTTATACGACTAATCATCATTTATCAAAGGAAAGATGAACAAAGGTGAAACAATGATTTCTATCTCCTTAACTGATACTATTTACTCGACAGGTTAACCAATTCCGCTAAATGAAGTATTAAAATACATAAAGAAAAAATGTGTAAAACTTCAGAAATTCATGATATAGCCGCAATACGATCTCGATGTAAAAGTGTACTATACATTACGACGAAAAAAGCGCAGAAAGTTCTGTCGGATGAACGAATAGTTAGGTAGTCGCAACTTCTATTCGGCATAAATAATTCCTTCACCGTTGGATGCAGCAACGTTAGCCCGTTATGTGCAGTATAGATTAACCAGACAATTGCCGATGCGTCAACTTTGTCCGATAATCGATCGGGGACATTTCATTATTCACAAAGTTACAGGAACTCGTTCGTTCCTGACCCAGAAAGTGCTCGTTACACCAAGGGAGGTCGCGTCTATGACTTTCAATGAATGAAAACGTTTCTACGAGGCATCCCGTCCAGCCATGCGCTTCCTCTGCGAACAAAAACGAAGAAGAAATGGGGAAACGAGTTCGGTTTACAGCCGGAGGCTGCACCAAACCTCCTCGAGAAGCGATAACGAAAGCAATTAGCGCGCCTATGCACGAACCTATTCGTTTCAGAATCTACTGTTGAGGAGATAAATGAAGTTATGAGAAATTTCCAGGAAGCTATGATTAAGAATTTTCTGAATTTATTTGTGGAATAAGACCATTCGGTTAATTTAGTGATTTTCAATTTTGTTCATTGGGGAACATTGGTTTTACCATCTTTTATATAGAGCGACTCTCATTAACATTCGGACACATTTTAAAACAAAATAACTTTTTTAAGTTTCGACCAAACGAAATGATTTTCTTTTTTGGTGAAATTAAAAGGATTAGTTTTGTAAATGACATGCAAATATTCAGTTGGCGGGATTGCGAAGAAAACAGTAAAGATCGCTTTTTATAAACGAAAATTAAAAAAAAAAATACGTTATGCAGATTTATGTCAATCATATACATGCTGAAATCAGTTAATGTTGCTATAAGTTACAAACAGTTAAAGATGGTGAAAAATCGCAATTTTTCACGGCTTTCGAGCTACAACTCCAATAAATCTAATGATTCTTATACATATATTTCAATGCCTATCACTTGTTTCTACATTAACTGATTTCGATAAAATTTTTAGTGTGTACGTGACTAACATAAATCTACAAAACATATTTCTTTAATTTTCATTACGAGCTTAGGTGGAAAAGTTATAAAAACGGCTTCCATAGTTTTCTTCGCGATTCCGAGCAATTGAAATTTCTTCAAAAAGTATTTTACATGTCAACTAGTAAATTTATCCGTCTAACTTCTCAAAAAAAAAGAAAAGAAAAAAGAAAGCGCAAATAATTTGGTTCAATCTTTAAAAACTTATTTTGTTTTAAAGGATGTCTGGATATTAACGAGAGTCACTACAACTAAATACGTGCGTAAATTAAATTTATCTGTTGAGCTTTAACATTAACAAGTTAACCCCTTAATCTACAATTTCTTTTGCTAACTATACATCTACGTGTCATCTTCTTACTGCTTTAGTACAATTTTGCATAAGAAATGCTAATATATTGTAGATTAATCGCAAATGTCAATCCTTAGTTTTCTAGATTCAAAGGAAAGTTAGAATTAAACTTAATATTTGTTACTAATATAACCGTTTCTGTCGAATCTTAGTCAGAATTCTGTGTCACAAGTCTAACTCGTTGTTATAGGACAAAGGGTTAAATACAGAATTAATTTTATATGATATTTTTGTCACGTTACGAAGTCAAGGAGCTACAGAATCCATAGAAATTTTTTATAAATTATTTTGTATTAATTATGACTCATTGCGAATGAGCATAAGTATGATTAAGAGAAAACTACTTATAGTTAGTTTAAGCTCAGTACTGCCTCTGTTCACAATACCTTATCGAGTTCAATCAAAAGAAGAATGTTAAATGTGACCGAATTTATTTACGATATAATTGAATAATACACATTATTCTAGAGCTTTTGTTTCAATTCTTGCGATTATAATTCAATTCACGTATAAGAAGTGTCAGACATCCTCATACTTTCACAATTCTTTATTGAAACATATCGATGTTATTACCAGATTGTTAAATTTAACAAATAAATTTACTAACAACACAAATTTCTTTAACGACACTACAACCTCTTTTAAATCAAACGTACATATAAGCTCTCCGAGGAGGATAGGGCAATTAAACAATTTGTTCCACGGAGCCCCTCGCTTCATCGCCATAAAACCAAAAATAGTTAATCATGCCAGCATATCTTTCTAAAACATATTCATTTACCGTCACAGCTAGCAATTTGCACAAAGAAAAAGAAACCTTAGACGTGCATCTGGCTAGCACGTTTTATAACACACAAGTTCAAGGGCTGTTTTTGAAGAACCGTTTTAATTTTTTCACTAGTGCAGAATTTGTTTCTTTTCTAAATAGCTAGACGGCGGCCTCAATCTGACAGACTCATCGGTCAGCGGACCGTTACAAACAAATGTACCCTTCGGAAATCCGAGGTTTAAGCATGTTCTTAGGTTATTGAGCGCGAAAGGCGCGAATAGCTAAAAACTCTAATGAAGCAATTCTGTCGCCCTTCGCTAGGATGTGTATTAAAGCATGCAAAAAATAAATGAAATCCTAAACTTAAAAACAGTGTGTTACAAAGCAACCCTAACAGTTTACGTAATGACATACCTCATTGTGCGTGCGCGGCATAACATAATTATATATATATATTAATTATGTATCATCTAACATTTTTCTTATATTTAGAAAAAGATGCCAAAACGTTCATAAAATAATATAAAATAAAAATATTAGGTGCAGAAATAAATTCTTTCCGACTGGATTCACATAGATAGGGCTATTCATATCGAAATACTCGCGATGGTATTCGCAAGCTAACAAAAAATTGGCGAAAGGTGATCAATAATAAATAGAAATTATTTCGATGATTGATCTGTTTTCACTTTTTTTTAAATAAAACTTCTATTGTACTCAAAAATCGGAAAGAATTTATTTCTAGGTCAAATAAAATAATTACTCAATCAATGAAATTATCAAAAATGTTATTGTTGTGGTGGTAAATTCTACTCGTTTTACGATTTATAAATTGAAAATTGCGTTAGAAAATCTACACGGTAGAGGATTAAGAGCTTTAACGTCTTCATCGATGCAGGATGATCTCGCATTTGCGTTTCGACTCGTTCCTCGTTCACTTCGTTGGCAGATGCCACTTTGGCTGGCTGTCTGTCCGCCAAGGATTATAACGTGACGCTGCGGTTAGTCTGCGTGTAAACTTAACCAGCAAACCTTTAGTCCTGGTATAGAGGTATCTTATTTCGTTACTCTGGAGTACGAAGTCTCTTCTGATGTGTTTTGTATAAAGTATATATGTTACAAGGAACGAAGGAAGGAAAGTTTAACGATGAAAGTTACTTTTCTTAAATTGATTAGGGAAAGATTGTAAGTTATGCAAATAATCCTTACTTCTTTTAATTGACTCTTCCTTAGACTCTTTTCTTCAATTACATAGGGACACCTAATTTATACGCTTACATGTTTTTTGTCTAGTAATAATTGTTCTATTTCAAATTGTCTCTCTTTTTTTATTGAAAGTACGATCTATCACAATTATACGTGGAACATATTATTCGATTATCGAAATTTTCAATGACTTTTCGATATGCTGTTGGAGTCATTTCATAATGTTATTCTTTAGGCCATTAATTATTTCTTGTTTGCTAGGATAGACTCAACTTTTCACAAAACCTCATGAAAAAAAATCGAATGATCTTAAATCGCATGATGTTGGAGACCAATTGAAATCTGTATTTTGTGAAATTACACGTTGACGAAATTTCAATTGCAAAAACTGAATATTTTCTCGAATTGTGCCACATGTAGATGACATACACTTTAACTCCTTGCCGTATAATAAGTATTTATACAAAAGAAATATTTATACGTCTATCAAATTTGTATTTTTGTTATAACTTTAGTTTGAATTCAAGATAGAGGAATTTTAAATAAAAATTGATATATAATATCTCGACTTTCTTTATTTAAAATGATATTGGAACAGCGAACATTCGAGACTAACGTACGTAGTAACTAAAAATTCGTACGGCAAGGGGTTAATATAATTCAATTCTTACTATAAAATGTGACTTAACATTGATTGGTATCGCTTAAAATTCGCAGTATCAGCATTTCCTACATCATCTTCGAAAAAAAAAAGTGGTCAATGATTCCATTTGCCTAAAATACACACCTAACAATGACTTTTTGTAAGTTTAAGAGATTTTTATCAGTCTAGATATGACAATTTTGATTTTTAACGAATCCATTAATTGTGAAATGAGCTTAATTACTAAAAAACAACTTTGGTTAGAAACAATAGAACAAAGATCGCTTATTTTCATAGTAAGTTTGAATAATGTAAATGTATTGCTTCAATATATACCTGTCTATGGTTAAAATTATACCACTTTCTACTAAAACGAAATGGCTTACATCATTTGAAAAAATGTCATGTAAACATTATACACTGCTGACATCTGGGCGTCGCATTTGAATGACCCTATACAGTATATGGAGTGTTCCATTTAAATAAAGCAATCTAAATATCTCTTCCACTTGTTATGATACACAAAATATATCTGACATAATTTAAATAGTTTTAAGGGTTATATCAGAGGGGAAAAAACAATTTTTAGAAGTTTTATTTTTTAATGACATTTTTTCAATACTACTTGTGTTTTTTAAATGCATAATTATGATTTTTGATCCCATCATATAGCTGATCAAAAAATACGTCTAGATATAATACCATGAGCTTGATTTCTAAAAATTAAAGTTTTACGTAAAACTTACGTCCGTTGAAAAACTAATTCCTATAAAAATCTAAAAGTCAAACATTCAGTAAAAAGATTACAAATACGACATATTTCATACATGAATTAACCACATTTGCTTATATTATTAAACAGATTCTTTGAAACAGTTTGCGTTCAACTGTAACGGTGTCTGGTTTCGCATGAATTATTAAAATTCTACGTATTATTTATACAAGACAAATAAATATTTTATCAATAAACACTTACCATGCGATACAATTAGATATACACAGGGTGCAAAATTATTTTTCCTTTCATTTTTAATGTGTCTTTTCCCTGAAAATCGCTAATTTTCGCCTACGTTCGACAATAAAATGTAAATATCAAGCGTAGATTAGGCGTGAATTCGAAAGGATTTTTATCGCTGTGATTTAACGAAAAAACTTCGTAATTACTTCCGTTGTAATTGCATGATACATAAGAACCGTTCCGCAGAATGCGCCACGTGAGACATACATAATTGATTCCATTCAGGACACGTTTGTTTTACCAGCTGAAAGAAGAATACGAGAGGGACAAAGGTGTAAAGTCCTCGGTTTAGTATTTAAATTCTCTTCTTACGACTTGCACGAGACGTATACGTAACTTCTTGAGGAGAAAAAAACTTAAATGCCGCCACAGTTAGATTCTATAAGGTGAAACTTAAATTAAAGCGAAACTCGCTACGTACACCGTTTCATGAATATTCCAAGTAGTCGCTTATATTTGCTCTTGTTCTTGTTCTAAAAGAAAACCGTCGTCGATGCCATTGTCACGAAAGATTTCGAAAAAAAGAAAAGGAGAAAGAAAAAGAGAAAGAAAAAGAGAGAAAAGAATGGTGGCGAAGAGGAAAGGAAAAAAAGAGAAACGAAATAACTTGTTCGTGAAGTTACGACGAGGCATTAAAAATTTTGTTATATGATACAGCGCAGGGGAATGATAACAAGAAAAGCGGAAAGAAAACGAAACGATAATAAAGAACAAAAGGAGGTAAGAAAAGAAAATGTGACGGTACATTGTTTCTGTAACGCCGTTTCGGCCAACGGAACTTTGAATACATTCGCAATGTAATAAAAGTTGGTCATCAAACTTTTTAAACAACGAAAGTACGTGAAAGAAACGGACAGAAGTAGTCACATTACTTGAGTATTAAATGTAAACCTAATAAAAGGAAATAACGTAACAATAATATTATATCCCTGGATTATGTAATTCACTGTGCGCATCCTTCTGAAAATCTATTCATCAAGTAGATTTATTATGCTTAAAATATACTTTGAAAATAGAAATTAAAGCAATGTTATAGTAAAAATATACTATCTTGTAAAATGAAATTTAGAGGGTTATCCTAATAATTCTGTATTGATGAATTATGCGATTTACTACGAGTATTCTGTTGAAAACTCATTTATCGAGAGTATTCATTATTTATAAAATATATTTTTGAGAGTAAAGAATTAAAGAAATGTTAAAGTAAAAAAGTAGTATCGCGTAAAATGAGTTTTTTATATATTATTTCGATAATATTATATTCCTGAATTATATAATACAGTGTGAGTATTCTTCTGAAAAAGCAATTTGTAAAGGATACTTATTGTCTGTAAAATATATTTTTAAGAATGCAGAATTTACAAAATATTACAATGAAAGTATATTATCATGCAAAATGAATTTTCTAAGTATTATGTCATTAATGCTATATTAAGCTATACTACGCTAATACTATTATATTCATGGCTTACGTAATTCTCTGTGCATATCCTGTTAACAATTCACTTCTCGTGGATATTTTTTATCTTCAAAATATAATTTCGAGAATAAAAAGTTAAACGAAACGTTAGAATGAAAACTTGCTAACGGGTAATATGAATTTTTGAAAGGAATACTCTGAATGAAAAATAAGTGGAAATTCTTTGGTGAATGAATCGTAAGCTTATTTATTCAGTCTGATATTTTTGTACGACAAACGTTGGAAGAAATGTCCCCGTCAAAGAAATCGTTTGAGTCGGATAAAATATACTTATCACCGTCTCAAAGAAGCTGCAATAGTTCAATTCCATGTAAATCTCTAGGGGTATCCCCGGTATGCCAGCCCTGATACCGTTGAAACGTCTGTTATCGGGACAGGTCTATTTTACGATCGAGTCGAACACCTTCCTGCTTTACTGAAGTAAAAAAGAAAAGAAAAAAAAAGAAAAATTGCAATACATTTAACAGTTGTATATCTGATCACATGTCCAAGTAAATGTGAGATTATAATTTTAATTGAATTTTAAAAGACATGTAAAGTCTATTTAAGTGTAATTTTATATAAACTAATGATCAATTTTAACACTATTTCCCTAATTCGTATATTGAGTGAGTGCAAAAGTTCTGATGGATTTTTCTACAAATGAATTATACTATTTTACATAGTTTTCAATACCTTTTTTCCATTATCCTGATAACATTTGCAATCCTCTATTATACAATGTATTTGTTTTTCTTCAGAAATTGAGGAAACGTGATTTCTTACCATTAAACTGTCCAGAGCGATGCTTATTGTACACGTGAAATTCGCCTCCTTAACTTTAGCAAACCATCTTTCGTAGGTTAGAATCGACACAACAGATTTTTCAAACACACCATAAATCTTTTTTACCGTATTTGTAACATCTGTTTGTTAATTTGTTCATTTTCAATATTTGTTTTAAAATACAGTCATTCGCTTTATGTAGTTAATTTTTGTGGTAAATAATAACTGATTATTTGTACCATTAAAAAGATATGATACTCCAACGCGATAATCTGTTGTTTCCATAATATAGTGTCGATTGCACAATCTGTTAGAAACCCATCAAAAGTTTTGCACTCACTTAATATTAATATTTATAAGTGACAGGGGTGAAAGAAATGAAAAGAGAAAGAAAGGAGATAAGAGAGAAGATTTTAGAAGATAACGAATTTTCAAAAATAGAACAAACTAAATACAACAATAATAGAACTACAGAAATGTTTGATATCTTGTGGATCAAACATTTTATTGCTAACCGTACCTAGTGGCCAGCTATTCTTTATATCAAATGTTATTGCATTACTTATGGTTTATTAATAGTTAAAAATTATTGTCACGTTAAATATTTATTTTCAACAGAGGTCACAAAATTACGTGATTTACATATTTTTACATCTTAAATCTTTTACATATTATTTACTCAGTAAAACACTGAAGTAAATAAAGTGAAACACCCTAAAGCTTACAAATGTATCTTGTTTCACTTCTTTTCCCATTAATAATGCACACTTTATAACATTCTGTGGGAAACACCTTATCTCTTACTTGGTGAAATTTGAAAATCGTGATCAACCTCGCAAATATCCATATTTTCATCGTCGCTTGGTATATACAGTAAATTGTCCGAAAATATTTTCCTAACATTTTTCATTTCTTAGTTATCATCCATATTTAAATGGTTTACAAAATTAATTTACTTTACAAATCGTCAAAAAAAAGTTCACTTATCATCACGTCACAGTCACTTTTGACTCATACAAAGCAATTAGATCTGCTACAGGGACATTCATAATACGGAATATAACTCCGTTCTTTTTATTCATATCGAAATAAAGTAAATTAATAAAATAAATAAAAGTAAATAAATTCTTGAACGTGTGTAATTTTTTCTTTCCAAAATGAAACTTTTGCTTTTCAAAGTGTCATTGCAAAAGTGTATTGAGTTGATAGATCAACCATAGAAAAAAAAAATACTCTGAGAGCAAAGGGTTAAGTAGAGAAGGAGAAGATTGAAAGCCAGTAGCCTAAGCAAGATGCGCAAATGTAGAAAATTGGAACAAGTACTGAGAAGAAGAGGGAGGAAGAAGATGTGGTTCCTGCGGAGATAGATTTGGATATCTTAGAACATCTAACAAGCCACTGTAAGGAAACAGAAAAGAGTATCAAGATGAATGACGTAGTGAGCGATAGTCAGGATAGAAAGATTATAGAATGGCTCGAGAATCTAAAAAGGAAAGGAAGAGAAGCTAGTAGCATCAAAGAGAGACTTAGAAACCAAGAAATGGTGCAACAAACAGAACAAACAGTCAGTAGAGTAGGATAGAATGTGAATAGGAGAAAGAGATAAAATATATACCGCTAAGCATTGTAAAATAAATATCTCTACGTTGTAAAAATAGGTTACTGTAAACAAAATCCGATTCTTTGTTGCGAAACAGTAGGAAACATATATATTTATATCTGACGCATCTTCATGATTAAAAATTCACCATCTCGAAATTTTTAAATCACTCTATTTTACTGGTATGCCCAACAAACTGTCTGAACCATTTGGTATGTGTACAAGAAAATGAAAGTAAAATGTAGAAATCGAATAACTATCATCTCCAATAGACGATCATTAACTACCCGTAGAAATTTTAAAACACTTAGCCAGTTGAATATAAAACTGCAATTTCACGTCGAATTTATCTAGTACTTCATTTATTTTTACACGCGAACGTACTTTCCTGTAACTCCTGCTACATTTAAAGCGTCCAAACAAGTTGCGATTAGTAATCAAGTTTATCTTTTCGAACAGAAAAACTACATCGAAATCCTGGTCCAGATCGTAAAGTTCCCTATCCGTTATATTCTTCTGGTTGGTCGGCCAGCTTCGTTATCTTTCGAAACGAGGATCGCGCTTGCATATCCAAATGTGATATTTCAACCACGATGTCGATCACAGTATCCAGAGGAGACGAACGATTACCGATAAGAAAACGTACGGCCGGCCACGGTTCTCATCATTTAGATCAACAGATAATGTCAATGTTATTCTGCCTCGGTGTTATCAAGGGGGGGGGGGGGGGGGGAGTCCCGCGGTAACATGTTGACCATGAATTTTGAAACTACGCGCCACAAACCGCCGCTGGTCCACTGAATTCGTCAACGGAGCCCCGACAGAAATTCATGTTCACCGTAGTGTAGACAGGAGAGCACGAAACGACCAAATTTGCATTCTTGACCGCAAATAGCAGCAGAAGGGACATGCAGAGAGATGGCGGCACGGTGGAGCAAGGAGACGAAGCTAAACTGGCACAAACGAGCTAATTTGCTCTCGTTAGTGTGACTGCGTACATCGTCCTCGTTATGAGCGGCGGCGTGTTAATTACACTTACACGTTGTCCGAACAGGGAGATAATGCATCCGGTCATCCAAGTATGTATGTAGGTATGTATCCACCTGCGGAAGAGGAATGGAAACGCTGGAACATTCTCCAGAATGCGAACGAATTTTATCGTCGTTTCAACTGACTAAGTGGCCATTCTCGACGAATGATCACAGGTCAACCGGATTTTTGTCTGTAATTTATCTTCAATCAGATTGACTTGAAATTAATCCTCTGATAAGTATCACCATGCATCTTGGAAGATATGTATCGTGTACTTAATACGTTACTTATCAGCTGTGAATTAAGGGGGAATTGTCGAGAAACAGTTCTAACAATAACCAATATTTAAGAATTTTTTCTGAAAAGATTATTTATAGTATTGAATTAAATTTTGCTTATGGTGGAAGAAGGCACTTTCGGGTTGCAGAAAACAATTTGTTTGTTTCCATTTCTTTTTGTTATTTTAATTACTTTTACACACTTTGCAACATTTTCGACGATGCAACTCCTATTTGCGGCTCACACAGCATCTGTTATAGTCATATGATTGTAATAAATCAAGTTTTTTTACTAAAGATAGAAAGTTTATGCTGAGATTGAAACTAATTAAAAAAAAAATTGAAATTTACAAGATTCGTAACGTGTTAAGTAGAATTAACCCTCTTTGTTAGATAAATTTTACATTGTATTGATGAAAAAATTGTTGTAAATAATTCAACAAAACGAAAACTTTTTAAATAAAATAAAAATTTTAGGTTCAATCCATAGAAAAACATACAACGAATAAAAGTAACTTTATTTTAAATTGTTCATTAATTAATTATCCTGAACGCTAGTTGCAGGATTCTTACATCTAAATAATTGATTTACAGAATTAATCTACTACTGCAGCACCATAAACATGGTGCTCCAGTGGCATCTTTCTTTTTCAAAAATCTCTTGTTGAGTAATTTTACTCATTTTTGTATTTTAAAAACAGTGATGCTCTGCTTTAAATGGAAACTTCTTATTACAATTATTGGTGAGTATTTTGCATTGCTTAGAAATTCTTATGTCCATTGCTTCCATTATGTGTAAAACAACGTCAAAATCTTCATTGAATACTGGGCTAGATCATAATATATTGTTATTTGAAACATGGCTTTTCCTCAAAAATCTTAAGAGATCTGTAATTTTGAAAATTAAGTGTTGATTTAATCGAAACACATATTTAAGTTGTAATTCTTTAATTAATAATGCATCTTTAATGCCAGTACTCGCAGAAAAAAGTGCTATTTGCAACAATTTATTCCAGTTATACATTCAACTTATATTTTCATGAAAAATGATTCTTCTTGGCGGTTGTGCCTCTAATATCAGAGTGCATTGCATAAAGTCATTTCTGCATGAAAGTATATAATCACTTTTGTAGCTACACAATTTTGGAATACGTCATTTTGTAACCATAACTGCAAAAGAACCCGAAAAGAGGATATACCTTGGAAAAAGTAAGCTTTTTTAATTTTTTGCTCTTCAACTTTGCACACAAGAGAGATAATGAGGGTTCAGAGCGAAGTGGTTACGAAACCATAGGAATTCGCACTTTGATGCGGTCAGTGATGCAGTTTCGGTCGTGAAAACCAGTTTGGCCAATGAGAGAGTTTCAGTGAAAACGGGATCAATTTTCAAAACAGGAAAATTTCACAATCGGCGCTCTCTCTCACTCACATTATGTGGTATACTCTGATAATCGATCGCTCTCTTTTATTCACCTTACACTAGTTTTAACCATTTTACTGTGACGAATTAAAGATTGTAAATCGTAAGTTTTACATTAATGATTTTACAAATCATTGAAATATTGAGATAATTTACGCTGTTTTTTACATTGATCATAAATAATAATTGATGCTTCTAGAATAATTATTCGTATAGAATCAAAACGTCCTACTATATGAATTAGTAGTGATCAAATGTTACACCTCATGATTCGACGGTAATTCTTTTTACAATTATATCATTTATAATTGGAGGACTTCGTAATTGATTAATTTTTTTTAAAATACATTAATCAAATGTAAAAGCTTCCTCAAGCAAATAATATTAGATTTTGGTTGTTATCTCTATCTTTGATTTTATTAATTTCAAGAAATTGATTTCAAATTAAGCCAGAAATTCGATAAAAAATTTATCATCTTTCGTCATTATTTATATTTCATCCGTCACCATCAGTAGATTAAACAATTTTTTTAATTACACACTTCAGAAATATTATCAGTTATAGGTACAATAAAATTTAAACTTGCAATTATAATAGTGAAAAATGCATCAATTATGATCAAATTTCTTTATTTCCATGATCTGTTTTTATTACAGCAATTTTATCATTAATTTCTTTACCAGTTTTATCTGAAGCAATTGCTATATTAATTTTTGAACGAAATATTAATACATCATTTTTTGATCCATTAGGTAATCCAATTTCATATCAATATTTATTTTAATTTTTTAATCATCCAGTACACGTTTTAATTTTATCAAGATCTGATTTAATATCTTATATTGTTATAAACGAAAGAGAAAAAGTAGAAGCTCTTGAAAGTTTAAGAACAATATATGTTATACATTAGAATACTGTTTGATCTCATCATATCTTTATAATTGGACTAAATATAGATATTGAAACAAAATTTTCCAGTGTAACGCGTGGCACAATGAACATTCTCAATCCATGTTCAATTATGGCCGCAAAATTTCTTGCTTTTGCGTATCTTTTTAAAATTTGTTTCATTAAATTAATGTAGAAATGCGCAAAGAATGAAATGAAAAATTGAATTGAACCTCCAACAGTACAATAATGAACGAATTTTCAAAAATGCGTAACATAGGCATCAAGAACAATGAAAGGTTTGAAGTAACCTAACACGATATATCGAAGAATTGCTGATGAGGTACAACCTCGGTGAAACGTTACGTCACATGTATGTGTGCGTGTGTGTGTATGCATGTATGTACTTATAGAAATAGCCGGCGACACGGCAGATGCTTGCTGCAGCCGATGGAAATGTAAAACTGTGACAACTCCCGGAATAAAGTGGCTGAATAAAATACAACTAAATCCCCCGTCGTTCTCGGCTGTACCACAGCCCTGGAACTCGCTGCTGAGGGAGTTGAAACGGTCGCTGTGCAACCTCGAGACCAGCACACATTGCCACCGACGTTCTTACATGAGAAAACGCGCTCGCGAGAATTTATCCAACAGAGGAGAAATGAAGCTCACGTCAGTGCCAATATTACGATTCGCCGCACGGATGGTTTACGGTGTTTACGTTTAGATTAGACAATTACTTTACTTTTACTTATATTTTCTTCCCTTATTTTCTTTTTTTGCGGAAGGAAATTTTGTTGCGTTAATTTGTTCGAGTTGCAGGAAGTATCAGTGTCTTTAGAGATTCATTTAGTGTATTTACGGTGTCTATCTTCAGATTAGACAATTACTTTACTTTTACTTGTGTTTTCTTCCTTTATTGTTTTTTTTTTTTTTTGACGAAGGAAATTTTGTTGCGTTGAATTGTTCAAGTTGTGAGAAGGATTAGCATCTTCAGAGGTTTGTTTGATGTATTGATATGTAAAGAGTAAAGCATAGGAACCTGTCGATTTTTGGAAACAAAATAATATTTTATTCTTTATTGTTTATTACATTAAGTTGGTTGTTTATGTTAATACAAAGATGCTATCATGTAACTTCATTTTTTGAAAAGGACACCAGTGAGATGTGTCTCGCTGTTACTCAGACAGTATTCTAATCTATTTCGAAGATTTTTTATTATACGTTCTATCGTTTCCTTAGCAATCGCTGCAATTTCATTTTTCAATACATTCATTGGCAAGTGATTTTTTCCCATTTGAAATAATTTCCATCAGCATCTATAATCTTCTTCCGGGGCTTTTGATTTAAAGTGTAATTAAAAATCTCCTTTTTTAAACCGTTTAAATATCATTGCTTACATGTATCTGCAGCTTGAATATTGACATTTGAAAAACAAAATAATATTCCACATTTGCCTACTTTACTCTATTATTAATCAATTTATATTTATGTCTGCATTAAATGTATGAACCGAATGTAAAGTAGGACAGATTATTTAAATTATCTACTAATGTTATAAAGTATAAATTATTCAATGTTATGTGAGATGAGCAATGTTACATTTCCGTTTCTCTCCCACCTTCCTGCGATATCGCTCTGAATCTCTTCCTTGTTACATTTCTCTACTATTCCTTCCTTTGTCATGAAATATTGCGGTTGCTAAATGGATTCATCAGCATTACCACGTCAGTCTGAATGTAGCTCAACCTTAGTGCTGGTTCGCCCTTTTCTTCCTTCCGTCAGACTTATCTTATCTTCGTCAATATACTTCATCTAGTGCGTGATATGCATAGTATATACGTTACATATGTAGTATATAGCATGGAATCCTATGCACTACATTAAATGGTTCCGTTAGATTCATAGCAATATGTCAACGTAATGGAAATGGAAATAAAACAACATGAAATGGCGATGAAACTTTACATCAAATGGTTAGCTTTAACAAATCGCTAATACACACTTGAATAATAAGTAACTAAATTATTTCAAAGAGTTTCAATCTAGGTAATGACATAAATATTATGTTTAAATCCCAAATCCAAGGAAAGAACTTTCAAGAATTTGTACTTTCAGGAATTTCAAATACCGTAAAATATATTAATTCTTAAAAATCTGAGAAGTCTTGAGATCTCTCAGAAGTAAAGTAAAACAATTTTTGATTTTTTGAATTCTTAAGAAAGTCGGAAATTCTGGATTTCGTAGAATTTATATGTTTTCTGTGTTAAGTTATTTAAATCTTATCAAAGTTTTATTAACTTTAAAATGTCAGTATAATATTTGAAAATTTCAATGTTATTTCTGTTGAATACTGTAATTCTCAAACGTTCAAGTATCAAAGCACAACAGTGTAGTAATAGATGTAATATTGTTATTAGTAGTACATGAGCACGGTTCGTCGCACGACCGTATCATACAGTTATTTTTAAATTTCGGAGTTTTTTTATTATTTATTTTCATGCATCGAAATCTATCACACCAAGAAAAGACAATTTCTTTGTTTCGTTCAGATTCGTACCTTCTCGCGTTCAATACCTTCAGGACATGCCATAAACCACGGGTTTCCAGAGGAACTATTTTTTTGTGACGGTCCGCGAACTGAAGAATGCTTATCCTAACGGAAAATTTCATGCAGCTGTCCATTTTTCTGATTTGCATCGTGATCTTCTCCCACCCTTCCAAAAAAAAAAAGAGAAAAACCGCGCTTCGGTCGTACTGAAAGGGTGCGAGTGTCCTGGAAGATTGGTATGTATTTAATATGTATGTACGTATGCTGATTTATTTGTTTATTAGCAACCGATCAGCGTGTAGGTAGAAGGAAGCGTCTAATGTAGCTCTAGACGACTTCCAGAGTGATTCGATTGGAAAAGACCACGGTAAAGCAACCACCTACAGCGATAGTATTAGTATTAGTAGTGGAAAGATAAAATCAGTGTAATTATATTTCCAAATATTTGGATGATCCTTTGAGATTATTTGGTCGGCACACCACGTGCGAATACAAATCAAACTCGGAGTAGTTAAATTAGAATCGAGAACAACAATTGCTGTTACCAAATTTTACAATCTTACATTCTTTAAAAATACCATCCGCAGCTTTAATATCATTAAGTTCAATACTATATGTGCTCAATAATCTTGAAATTACCAATATTGAATCTAACAATTAGCATCATTCATCCAAGTACTTAATCACCATATACTTCTCATGAATTCGAAAAAACAGTATATGGGAGTGTGGGGAAATATCGATGATCTATAAATTATGAACAGTGCTTTGTTTTTAACAACTCTATTTACAGCTAACATGCTAGCAGTGTGGAGCGATTTGCTTGAATTAATTGAAGCGAGTGAATATTTTTGAAGTTTATGTTGCAATTTTTTGAAGAAAATAAAGTGCTGTAAATATTACCTGGATTTATGATAATATATAATAATCAAAAAATTCAAAAGTACTATTTACGACAGTATTGTAGGAAATAAAAACGAAGTTTCTACAATAATAATTTTTTTTCTCCTATTCAAAAACTGTAGAGGGAAAATTGACCATAGCTACCCCAAATATGAAGAAATCCCACTAAAGGTCGATTTTTTTTCATTCTGATATCGCTTTTAAATGCTTAAAGCTTTATGTACTTCCTGAAAACATAATTGACTGTGTATTCAAAAAATTTTTTAAAATTACGGCAAATCATATGGTTATTTTGGTGTACCTCTTCTTAAATGACTATGTTTAGTGATAAATACTTTAAAGAATAAAAGATAACATTAAAATAGTAACGAAAATTCTTAATTCAATTTCCTAAAAATTCGAAACATTACAAATTAAAATGTTTATCCACCTAAAGTCAATTAATATAAAAAAGTATTATAATCAACTTGCTCATTAAAAGCTCCGAATCGAAATTCATGCGGCAAACGTTGAATGATTCCATTCGAAAATTTTTCAAACATTTCTCACAAATTAATTATACGCGTTTCTATATTTTTAATCTTCCAGCGAGCACGAAAGAACATTTCCTATACAGAGGAGAGCTGGTCGCGCGGCGTGCTCGCAAAGGAATTCAACGGAACAGCAATTTCAGCGCGTATCCACCGGCAATATTTATTGCCGCGAAGCAGGTACGCGTTCGGAGCGCAATATGGCACATGTCGTTGTATGGTGTGTCACCGTCATTTATTACACTTTTAACGACCGGCGTGTTTCACGTGCCTGCCGAGCAGGTCATCACTTTTCCGTTTGAGAAGCTCGCAAAAGAGGTAAATGCTCGGCTGTCAACGAGTACTCGTGCCACGCACGTCTACAAATACACGCATACATACATACATACACACATGCACCTTGCACACACACACACGGATGTACATACAATTAAACGTCTCGTTAATCCATGGCAACCAGTCTGCGCGACTTTGTCCCGCTGAATAATGCCATTCGAATCTGGTCTTGCATGGCTCGTGCGTGAAACGCTTCAAAGATGCTGAAATAAAAAGCAGTAACGCGCGACGCTTTTGCTTGAATCCCTAAGTGCCGCGTATGTATGTATACATTTATGTGTATATATATGTATACACATCACGTTCTACGTGTTGCATACAAATTATACGCGGACAAAATCTGCTGTAGAAACAAGATCTTGTTTCGAGATTCGTAACTGGTTCGTTCGAGCTGTGAGTTAAATTTCTTCGCGCGGACTACGACAAGAAGTCGTATAGATGTGGCAATTTGCTGCTTTGCATGCAAGCAACAGTGAATTGCAAGGTGCGGGTAGGTCAGCGATGATTTTTGGTACATCGTGAGTGCTCTGTTATTACTGGCAGATGTGATATTAGCAAAATTATTCACAACTGGAATGTCTATTTCCTGCAAAACAGTTAAGCTTTTTTGAAAATGTAATTGGAAGTAGTCAATTCAGTGAATGTGTAAGTGTGTGTGTGTGGAAGATTAAGTAAATTTTTTGAAACAGAGAAGAACATTATAGGCTTGTGAGAAAATTATTGTTGGCTGGTGAGTTCACTTTATACGAAAAAGGAAGTCAATTTTTCAATATGTAAATAAATGTAAATCCGAAAATTATTTTGTAAATAAAGAATAATATTATAGGCATGTGAAAAAGTTATTGTTGTCTACTTAATTCATTTTGTATAGAAAAGAAAGTGAATTTTTTAAAAGTGTATATAAATGAAAATTAGAAAATTATTTTTTAGATAAAACAAGTACACTGTGTAGTATTGTAATATTATACAACAGAGTTATTGACGTACCTTGTGAATTCAGTTTGGATTGATGAACTGGAGTGCTATATTCTGAATACTTTCAATTTTCGAAGTGCGTTTCATTTTTATATAGAATGTATCGAAAACATTTTATTCAACTTTGTTTGAGTCTATTGTATTAATAGTAACAATAGTAACGTTGGGAAAATAGTATATAAAAAGAAGAATAAAAAATGTTCTACTTAATAGAAGACCACTTTGAACGTATTATTTGATGTATAAATTTGTAAGGTTGTAACTTGGCTATAACAAGTTTTTAAATTCATGAACTATTCCTCAAATTTGCCCAGGAAAAATACTTCAACAACTTTACATATACATCAAACTAAAAAGAAGAAAACAGAACGCTATATCGAATTCGTTTATTTACTATCATTAAATGCAATTACTTTCTAACACAAAATCAGATTGTTGGTCATCTATACAAGTATAAAACTGATAATAAAACAAATTCGGATTAGCCGTGTGCTCTCTATTTTACTGTTGCGGTTCCGTTTCTACATATAAGCAAGTGAAATATTGTAAATAAAGATCTATACGAAAAACAAAATGATATAAGTAATGTTTTTAATAGTTATAAATGTTTATATACGTAATCGTGTACTGTGCCAATACTTCTATCCGCCACAGTGCATCGAACACGGTATAATGGAGTGATCTCGAAACGGAACAAGCGAAAACAAAGAGTACCACGAAACATGAGTGTGAGTATGCTCACCGCGGAGCTGGCACGCGCTGCTGTTACCTCAAAGCACCATGGTCCGATCCAGGAACAGTCTGGCTACTACACGCACCGTAAATGGCTGCAAGAAAGATTGAAACGGCCGGCAATTCCTGTATCGATGGAAATTGAACCGGTGAAAGTCAGTGTTGTCTTAAGCGTTAAATAAAGCGTAGTGCATTCGAAATTGCTTTGAGAGCCGAGGTATTGCGTTCGCTTCTATTAGTGTCTGTATAAAGGCTGGCTGAACTTGAGGAAGAAAGGAATCTATAGTAAGGATCAAATGTACTGACCGGTCAAGGCCATTCTACCTTCTTCACTTTTTTATGCCGATAAGCTCTACCGAGTAAAGCCTGTATATGTAGTGGTATGAAAAGTCAACGCCACAGGTATGTACATGGGTGTATAGTCGAAGATCACAACGCAGCGCGATCGTAAAAGTCATCAGAAGCCAAAGTAAACATGTTTCGGATGTCGAAACAACCAAATTGACAGAAATAAGGGCCCTTGTGGACCTGAAAACTTTGGCCAGAACTGTAGGAAGAGATTTTTAGTACAGTGTCAATGTACATCTGAAACTCTTCTTACACAATTTTCTTTTTACGTTTTATTCACATTTACACGGTTTCTTGTAAACATGTTTTACTTACTTTACACAGTCTTCTTAATACGCCTTTACTTATGTTCATCTTCAACACGATTTCCAATTGAAAGTTTGTATGGCTTATTATACAAAATTATATAAAGAAAAAGTTTTTTGTCATTACAATTTGTTTCGTTCGTAACGGAACAGGCCCATCCGTCCTCCTTTGGTCGATATGATCTATGACACGATCGCGAAGAAAGGCTATTTTTTACAGTCTTGATCACAATATCTTTTAACGTTCAAATATTTTTCGCTGGGAGAATTACCTTATTGTCTAAAATCTAAAAGTTACTTTAGTTCAACCTCAACAGCCGAAGTCGTCATAAAGTCGGAGTTTTCAAAGGGCTGTACAAATTTCGATGTAACAGTGCGCATATCAAAAGTTTAGAACCTGGATGAAATTCCAGCCCGTTCCGAACAAAAAATCTTGCACAGCCGATCAGATATCGCCCTACTTTTACCCGAAAAAGCGCACTAAAAGCGGATTGGAAGGATGGTCGCGAATCTATTCAACACATTGATTTGTAATTAGCACTTCTCTGTTATAACCAATCAACGTAATATTCCCTTTTGGCAGCAATTGCCAGCAATTGGCAGACGAAGCAGCCCGTCCGTAGACACGCATACGTAAAGATCCAAGGATCGTTATAAGAGTCTTCCTAAGTTCCAAAAGTAGTCGACCGTTTTGAAACCGTTAAATTTACTGGTCCATCGTTTGGGACAATTGAATCACTCGCCCAATATTAATTTGATGGGTGTTCAGTAGTACGCGATTATGTAGACAAAAAAATCGAGAACACACGTTACCACAATTGACACAAAATGATCAGATAGAAGCAACGAAATAAAGGTTTTCTACCTGTTATCGCATCACAGCGTCGACGAGTATTTCCGCGACGATAATATGACGCGGACTTCGAACTGGTTTCCCTTTGATGGATTCCAGTGAAGTCTTTCGAAATGTGCAATTGGATAGTGGACTGTATTAATTTATGAATGGATCAAACACAATATTGAACAACGATATAATTGTATTATAACTAGTTAACGAGATATGTTACAATATTGGTGTCTGTGTCGAATGTATAACGGAAGGTATGATATGTTACGAAATAATCTGTTCTGGAGTGTCTGAATGTGTAGTGGAGGTGGTCGAAATGTGTTCATTGGTGTTTCAATATTCGGGGGGTGGCTGATGTGTCGAGAAGGTAGGGAGATTGTTACTAAAAATATTTGTTACATTGTAGGGAAACCCTACTGTTTTCTGGTCGGTCGCTAAGTTGGCCGCTTCTGGTGGCCAGATGGGAGGGTTTCGGTAATTTGTGCTGTTACAAAATTTTGCAGACCGTGTCGCCTAATCCCTCGCCTTGCCTGTCTACAGGTGTTTTACGACCGAACACTACCAGTAGTAAAAAGACATATTCATTGTAATATAATAGAAAATGATGATAAATGAAATTTAGTTTTTGATTTTTGAAAAAATATTTGCATGATTTCTCTCAACACGATATTTTATCTTTCACGTGTTTATTAAATAATATGTTACAGAATGCAGCTCTACATTTTAAGTTGCTTCTTCGATTTTTTTGTTTGTTTTAGTTTAACACAAATTTTATAGGTTATGACTAATCGATTGTGTCACGACCTAACCCGGGTGTACTTCTATAATAATTGGCTATTCAGATATGATTACTATTTTAAGCTTCTAATATTCCAAATAGTAACTATACAAGCCGAGGAAAATTTGGAGAGATCGAACGGAAATGGAACCCGCGAGACGTTCGGACTGATACGCCAGGACTCCACGCCATAGTTAAAATGTTTAACACATTGTTGACTGCGAGAATTTTTCACGTGCGACACTTACAAATTTGATGTTGCAAAATATAAACTTCTCCAAAATACACTATTCCACTGCCTTCAATAATTTTTGAGATGTTAGAACGTGTATGTTTACTACACTTAACATTAAAGAGTTTCACTCTTTCAAAAAATGGATATGCGGCGAATATTCTTTTAGGAATTCTCATATACAAGAGTTTCATCAAGACCTGGGTTTATCACACAATAAAATAATAATTATCTAATATTTCATATAACCTATACAATGTGTGGTAAAATGTGAAATAAAATAAAAATCAATAGTATGTTAAATGGTATAGAATTTTTTAATAATGTAACAAAGTTATGCAATGATGCATCACAAAATTCGCAAACATATCAAGCATATCTATTTCTTTTTCATAATGTGGGAAGATTTTCTCAATTGGTCGACAAAGTGTATTAATTTCCTCATTGTTATTGTTCGTTTTAATGAATATGGAAACCCTAATCCTACATTACTAATAAATAGTAAATAAAATACTTTTAGTCATAAGACGTCATTCTTTTACTTTACGGAACCCTAAAGGAAAATACAGTGTACGGCCCTAAGTGTCGCGATATCAATCGGTACCGCATTTTGAGGGTTCATTTTACGACCACACTGTGTCATGGTCCGAACTGTATCTGTTTTCGTAACGAGATTTTTGTTTTACTTCTAACGCTAATATGCTCCCTTCGCCTTATGATCGTACACCTCTTACATCTGTTCTTTTTTGGCAATATGCTTTCCCCGTCTTATATTTTATGAGAGCACAGCAGATATGCTTAGTTCAAAGCTGGAATAGAAAGATTCCATAGAATGATTGATAACTGTAGAACGATAAGGATGGAACCGAAATACAACTAAGGAGAAATTACCTTGACCAGCCAGTACATTTGACTTTTACTATAGTCAAAAGCAAAGTTAACGATATGTATACTTTAAATGTGACATGAGACATTGTGTCCTGTTCGGTAAAATTGTCGTCTGACGCATATATGTCATGAAAGTTCGGTGCTTCACATGTCGTTCTGTGTCGTTTTACTTTCGCAGAAGTTGCACGGATTCACTTTTAGTATTGTGATTGATTAAATTTAGAAATGATAGCTAATCGAGTTTAAGAATGAACCTTTAAATACACGTATAAAATGAGTCCTTATAATAGTCTAAAGTAGAGAATCCTTTTCTAAAATATATGACTTTGTTTCTCTCCTTTGTTAATCATATATGCAACTTATTTGTACCTACTTGTTTAATCCATAAGCGTGTTTTGAAAAAGAATTCAAATCTTGTGTTTCGTTTTCTTAACTATGCATTCAATTCTCTACTTTGAATTTGATCGAATAACATTAGTTATGGCAATGAACAATGAGAAATCAATTATTGCATAAATATCTAAAAACTCGTAAATCTTTAAAAGAATTGAGTATGGATATATTATTTTTAATATTTTTAGTCATAACCTATAATTCGATTAGTCATAACCTATAATAAAATTTTTAGATTATAAGCCTAACTTAGGCTTATAAAGAAAAACAACCACAGAAAAATTGACAAATTGGAAAGTAACAGTATTCCACCATCACAGCAATTGCCTTTATACACTTTCCAATACTTAACAGAAGCTGAGTAAACTACGATAAGTTATAATAATTCATCTTCTATAGGTTTTTGACAGTGCACCATCTGATTACCATCTGTTCAAATATCTACAAAAGTCTCTGATAGAAAAGGACGTTAACATTCAGACACATACATTTCCAAGTTGTGGAAACATTGGAAGAATATATACTCTAATAATACTAAAAGAAATGAATATTATAACATAAACTAATTATAAAAAGTTTCATTAACTCTTTCAGTGCGGAGTACTTCAAAATCAAACGCCCTATATGGACGAAATACTTATCCTAACCATGTAATTAAGCCACCGTTTTAATTCTTTATTTACGCTAAATTGAATTAAATATTTTTGTTATCCTCAGCATGTACTGTTTATTTAAGAAAATTAATGTTTTAAAAACAGCACAACTGAAAAATAAATTATAACGAATCTGAATATTCGAACTTGTAAAGCACATTATGTGTTCATAGTCCAAGCCGAACTTCTTCGGTGGACATATATGCGTCCATAGCACTCAAAGGATTAAAGAAAAAATTAATTCACTTAACACTCGTACGGCGATTGCTGAAATGGTATACAGTCGGGTTTTCATTCCTTTCAAACAAAATTTTGTTTAATGATAAAGCTCATTTCGCTATGGATGGATTCTTTAACTCCTTGCCGTACGATTTTTTAATCACTACATATGTTACTATTCTAATACAGTGTTAAATAAAAAAAAAAAGGTAAAGTATTATATACAGTCTTTATTTAGAAATCGTCAATTTCAAATTGAAATTAAAGTTAAAGTAAAAATATAAATTTGATAGCCATATAATACTTTTTTTGTCACACCTTCACCATAATCTGCACCACGAGTGTGACTTGTCATTACATGGCAAAACGTTAACAAGCAAAATTGTTGTATATGGGATGATGAAAATCCTCGTGTTATTCATAAAAAAATCTCTATACCTTTAAGAAGTCACTGCTTAGTGTGGATTTTGAGTCAATGGAATTGTGGCGAACCTTCTGTCCACCACCGCTAGAGGGACAGACGACACAGGAGACCATTCTCGCTAACTCTCCCGAAAGGTCCTGTTTGTATATATGTACCTTCCAACCTAACTCCTTTAGTCCACTGCTCCTAGAATGCCTTACTGACGAGTCCACTAGGAGGCCCCCAGGACGAAACGCCCCGCAGCCTTTCCTTTTCCTCCTCCGATCCTCTCTATCATTCCTCCACCTTCTATCCTCCGTCAACATAAACAGCCCACAGAATCATTGGACCATTTTTCTTTAACAACGATGCTAGAAATGCTGTTACTGTGAATGCTGAGCCAATCTCAATCAATGTTAAGTGACTTTTTATGGTCAGAATTGAATCATATTGGTATGTTTGATGTCTAGTTTCAGCAAAACGTTGCCACGTGTCACACAACTCGACAAACATTCAATTTTTGAAATCAAATTTTCATCAATGTGTAATTTTACGAAATACAGATTTCAGTTGGCCTCCAAAATCATTCGATTTAACACCATTAGATTTTTTGCGACATTTTTTTAACAGCTAAGTCTATGCTAATAAACTAGAAATCATTAATAACCTAAGGAACAACGTTCGAGTTGTGATTTGTGAATTAACGCTAGCAATATGTTGAGAATTCATTGAAAATTTCTATAATTAAATTGATGTCTACAAACGCACTGGTGGTACACATATGAATAGTATTTTGTTCCACGTAGAATTTTAATGGATCATACTTTCAATAAAAAAGAACAAATTGAAATAGTTCCAAATAGTTTGTGTTTTATTAAAAATAAACATGGGCGTGTAGGTTGGATGATCCTATATGAGCATAACGACCTACATAATTGTACCTGAGCTATGTATTAATCCTTTTATTCTTAATAGAACTTCAATATAAATCACTCGACGAACACCAAATCTTGAGTCAACGATGCTCGTTCCTATACCTTTGATTTGCTATTCGATCGAGTATCCATTAAAACCTATTGAAAGTGTAACATGCCTCGTTGTCGCGCGTTAGATGAGCAGCTTGTCCCCGTTCAAGCAGGAAACGATTGGGCGATCGAGCATTGTTAATTCCTCAATTATCCCGTTGGCCAAATCGAATCCCCATTTATTAATTAACACCGCGATAGGCGCATCAGCGGCGGTCCGTGGGCAAGCCGTGCGTAACGACACGTATTTTCCGACGAAATTAGGCTGACGTGCCGTATAGAGTGTGCACTGGGAATCGGGAGTCACTCGATTCGGCCACCAGCAGACGATTGCTTCGTAATGCCGGCTACGTGTAATACGATGGCCCGAGCATCGTCATGGGACTCGATCCACGTTGTTCGGGATAGCAGTGTTGCGCCGCGCTGCCTATTATGCGAACGAGAGTATCGGAGCTAGGGGGAACCACTGAGTAAACGAGTTACATCGTTACCGAACGAGCTAATTGTAATATTTACTGAACTCTGTGCAGAGGTGCAAGTTACAGAATGCATGGCTGATGTGACGTGGTGTAATCCGATTGGTCAACGAAGGCTACAGCTCGGAACATTTCATAATTAGCATTCACCTGGAAAAACTGTTCGAGTGTCAGCAGGGTGGCGGATTTTATGAGGAAATGTGGATGGTGTAATGCTGAAGCATCATAATGTATTATTTGTGTTTCTGAGAAAGTTTATTAAATTTTGCAATGTTTATTTTCTCTACTATTAAGACGTATACTTTAGTTTGCTGATGTCGTGTCAATTATTTGATATTAATCACTTACACTAGTAAAGAATTCACAGATGCGCGTACCCAAACGCTACATTCCAGTTCGATCTAAGTCGTTTTTTGAAATGAGAAGATGCAGCAGAGTTTCATGCGAAGAATTTTGTATATACATATTTTACACAAATATATTTATTATAATAATGTTATTTATTAATAATTTATTTCATAATTTAGTGTAATATATTTCAAAACAATTTAGAATATATAGTGCAACAAGGCATGTTTGCATTCCTAGGTAGTTTCATTGCTTTTATTGTATTTTGCACACACTCTGCACCTTCCTTGAGGACTCTTAGCTTCTCTTCGCATTCTTCGTTATCACTTTTGATTTGTTATTTTCTTTTTGTCACTAAGTTCACTATTTGCTTTTCAATGTCAAGTATGAATTGAACTTACTAAAATTAGGTAGATTTATTATTCGATTTATTTGAGTTTGAAAATATGTACATTGGTATAAGAAACCGTATCTATGACTCTCCGAGACGCGATGCAGTCTGTACTGTTTCGAAAAACAATTTTAGTCGATATGGGTGACACGTCTTTCTTATTTCCAAGATAATTGTCTATCGACGTTAGCGATTTTGGAACAAAAACATCTCAGTCATTCCAGTGTAAGAGGTTAATAGTGTCTTTTCATATAGAAACTACTTTAACTCTTATTTTTTACATGTAATAGCATGAATATAGAAAGGATTAGCTCAAACATTTAGAGCTGCTTGATGGAATAGAACTTTATTATAATTTTTATTTTTCATCTACATATTTAACTTTCGCGTGGCGAATACAGTGTCCACTCGAACTCGCCCTTATAAAGAGTTGAATGTCAACAGTCATTTCAACTTATGTAATTTATTTTACAAAATATTGCGAAAAATATAATAAATGTTTAAAACGCGTAGGAATGCAGGGTTCATAGAATACATGATACACGTACCTTGTGCGTGCATGTTAATAAAAATTAATGAATATTGTATGCGTTGTACACTATAAATGCACTCATCTTCCTCTAATCCTTACGTAATAATAGTATTTTTTTTAAACTATAAAGCTTGTTATCAATGATAAAAATAAGATCTTCTCATGGGTCTGAATGGATCCTGCATAATAAAATAAAAATGAATAAATATTGTTTCCTTTTATACACCACAGATGCATTAATCTTGCTTCAATTATTACATAATAATAATACTTTAGAAAAAAAATATATTTGAAGAAGAAGCTCTTTATCCTCTTTCTCGTGGATTTAAATGGACCTTGTATAATAAAATAAAACTGAATAAAATATTGTTTGCTTTTATACTCCATAAATGCGTTCGTTTCCCTACAATCATTACATACCAACAGTACTTTTTACAAACAAAGATCTATGTGTAAAATACAATAAATATTTAGACGCAAAGCTCGTTATCAATGATATAATCCTTATGGCTTCGAATGGATTCTATATCTGCCGTGCGATCGACTATTAGACGATTAGTCGTGTGAGAGTTAATAATTTGCGAGACTTTTAAAGGAGTCGTTGTTATCGAAAATGCTTTACACGCTGTAAATTTGACATTGTGTGAAAGAAAGGCTCATACTGTGCAAAATATTATTAAAAAAAAATCATATAGTTCCATTTAAGATACTCAAAGTGAACTAAATTTTGCCACTAAGAAAGATTATTTTTACACTAAGTAACTTTTTTTGGCAAATTATCACAAAAAACTTAAAAATCAATTCGGTCATTATCTTAACCTTGAATATGTCCAATAATTTTCAAGTGTATAACATACTTTTCATTCAACAAAAATAATTGCGAACATGATACAACTAACCAATACCACACCAAACACAGTGGACAAGTGCCTCACATTACGTCATGCTTCCTTTTTTCTTTTTCACGGTAGCTCGTAGTTAAAGAATTAAGTAAAATCATTCCAAACGCAAATTTACACCAAACAAACTTCCAGTTTACATTACCTCAATCACGTAATTACACCATAAACATCACAGTTCATCATATTTAATCGGAAAGTACCCTTTCTCCCATTTAATTCGAAAATAAACGATCCAACGTTATAGAGTTCACTGGTAAAGCGGTTTCGTCAAAGGAACCAGAGAGGTAACGTCATGCTAGCGAAGAATAATCGTGCAAATGTTTCGCGTCTACACTGATCCCGCTAATTATAATATTTATCGTGTGTACGTTTAACCTGCGAACATCTTCCTAATTATACACATAGGGACATCAGAGCCTGGCTAATATGCTGGTACATGCTGGTCCGGTAAAATAGTAGATCAGTGTACCGAGCACCACGTTATACGTCCACACACGATACATGCAAACATATATACGTACACGTTCATATATAAGCATAGGTGAACAGATGTGTGTAAGAGAACACGCGTATATACTGCAGTTTGCGCTCGATCGTTTAATATTTCAGTACTGCTGCCAGCACTACCGCCACCCGGTTTGGGCAACACACAACCTATCGTCCGCGTTGCCGATTTCCATGAGTTTATTGAAACAGCGACGGACGTATCTATTCGAAAAGGCCAGTTTCTTTCTCACATGCCTCACGAATAATACATTCTACCGCATGGCATCAAAACGTATCGCAAGCATCCTTTGAAAAATTACCCGTGAAAAATGTACGCGAGCCTGTCTCATCCTGTGAATTTCCTACTGGTGACCCCGTGAACACCATGAACTCATGACGCCACGGGATTTTCATGACGGCTCGTCGTCAAGTATTGTTACGAGCAATCGTCCGTTTTAATAAATTCACTCATGAAATTCGTATGATGCCTTTACGATCTCCTTCCTGGTTCGCCTACCTTCTGATTGGAAAACCAGCATCGATCGATTAGAATTGTCGCGTCACCGCAGTTCGTATATTGTGAATTTCACAGAATCATAAATTCTCTTACACTCATAACACAAATTTTTATGAAATTAATCATTAAGTCCAGTTGTTTCTTTATTTGTGTTTTACTTATGTATCTCTCAATAATCTTTGAAAAAACTGTCTGGTAATCTGTCTATATTTGCGTTTGTATTACAATGTTTGCTTGTTACTGATGTTTCGTTCGTTCGCTCGATACTTGTTTAGTGACGCACATATTTGGTAAATACCTTGTTAATTTCTTTGCAAATAGAAAAATTTGTAGAAGGTTTTGCATTGTTTAACAAACTTTATCCTGAAGTAGTACGAGTTTTTGCAAGAGTGAATCGGTCCAGTTGCCAAGTACAATTCCACTTGTTTCTTAAATGTAACACTACAACTTTGTTTTACATTGATTGATCCCTCGTGCCGTTTAGCGTAAAATTATAAAAAAATTCATTAGTTTTCGAAATATGTAACTTTTCTCTAAATTTCTACAACAAATATACAAACGCTCTACCATTGTATTCTAAATATTTTCTCACTCGTTTTTCAACATATTTCATTACATTGTCCATTAGTTCAGCATTTATACTTAAACAGTTCGTTTCAATTCTTTCTTGCACATCATCTACTAAAATAAAAGGTTGTAAATGAACCCTATTTCTTAAAAAGTCCCACAAATAGGAACCAAAGAGATTTAAGTCAGATAAACGCGATGACCAGTATACTACGATGACCTTTGACATAGTATCCTAACACGTTCTTGGTCAGAATGGCGCGAAGAATCAATGACGTAAAAGAATGTGTAGGGTTCCATTTACAAAACAAGTACATTTTTAAAAAGTTTTGCAAATACACTCCTGCAAAAACTTGCACTACTTAATGATAGAGCTTAATAAACAATGCAAAACTTTCCTCTACAATTTTTTCTGTCTGTAAACAAAGTTATAATCCGGCCCAGTTACTAGACACACTGCGTACATCTGCATCTTTGACGACAAATTAATGACGTACAAGAGATTTGCTTGAAGAAACCGTAACCAGTTTGATTTGACTTAAACACTTTGCTATACGCTGAGATTACAAGGATTTAATTGTTAACAATACAAAGTATATAGTTGCTATATTCTTTTAGGAATTATATATTCTACTAATACTTTTATCAATTATTTTAAAAATAATTATATTTAAAATAATTATTTAAAATAATTACTTTTAAAATAATAAAAATTATTAAATTACTATGTATACACTTGTGTGACAGTAATGTATGACTTTATTTCAAGGGACCTTTAAATGCATACATACTCAGGACTAAATTGCTCAAATATTCGCAAAAAGATGAAAAAGAAAATAAAGTGAAATAACCATTGTTGAAGTGTTATTGATACATCTGAACTAAGGTGGATAATCTGTTAGGATTCTTATATTGTTCAGTTAGCGAGTTTGACGTGCACGAACAGCGAAAATAGATTGTTGCTCTCGCGTTAAATCGCGGCGTTAATGTAAAATTGCACAGCGAACACGAAGCATTATCAGCGAGTGTAATATTTTAACCTCATCTTTTGCGGTATCTATGCGTACATGCGATGCACTTAACAACACGGTAATGCACGTGTTAGCGGTGTTTTAGATTGTACAGAGGCAGAGCATAAATTTTCTTATGCGTGGTTAATTCTCTGCATCAGGAACAAGCTACGATAAAGCGAATGTATTAGCCTTAAGAAAGCTTATAAATTTCGCAAAAGTGCGGAAATGTGTAAGCCAATTTTCAGCCTATTTAAAAAAAATTTCAATGACTATGAAGCCGTAAACTTTGAAACATAGAAACATATTGCTGCCCCGTTTGTTAGGTGTACACTGAAATAAATTGAGAGCAGAAGTTTTTAATGGTATCAAATTACTAGCTAAAAATAATTATTTCATAAGCTCAATGTGAATATTTTTAATAGAGATTTTTTCTCGTGTTTTATTAGAATTTTTAATAAATACACGCAATGGTGTTAAATCCTCACGTGTTAAAATATACAGTTTGATCATCCATGAAAATTTTTATTTCTTAATTTTTAAAAAAATTTTCGATACAAACTAGCATGTGACCTAACTTGATAAATTAATAAAATTTCCAAATTTCTAATCAATAAAACTTTTTAAACAACTGATACTATAATCAAGAATCTTTCATCTTGTCTTTGCATTAGAACTCCAACGTCAGTTACGTTTTGCGAAAGGATTAGAATGTGTTGAAAAACTGAGCAGGATGCAGGATCGTGATTTCAACGTTAATCGAGCGTTTCAACGGTCGCGAAACCACCCAAGTGGAGTGGCGGAATGGGCAACACATGTTTGCAGTCGCAGCACCAGACTGTTCCGCATGTCGCGATTAATCTTACATGCGTTCTACGAATTTCGTCTCGGGACACACACGAGACCAGAAGTCTGTCGAGGAGTTGTCGAAATGTGTGAAACTTCGCAGTCACCGATGGGACAAGATAGCAAGAAAAAATTCAAAGATAGTCAAAATCAATTTTCTGAACCACAACTAGAAGAGAACACTATTATGCCATTTGAAAAGATAATGCTGCTTTCTATGCTGACTAGTGAACTTCGATAAATCAAGAATTCCGATTTTTTTTAAACTTATAGGTTCATATGGGATCTCAAGAGAAGTATTGCACCTTTTTTGAGTTTTTCGAGGTGAAAACAACTTTTGAATGAAAGCGAGCTACCCTATTTCCTTGTATATCTTTAAAACGATAGTAGATACAAAAAAATTTTTATAATAAACATTTGATAGCTCAAATGGCTTATAAAACGATGCTATCAAATTAATAAAAATTGTTCGTTTAAATAAAAAAACTTCTGCTACATTTATATAAGTAGGTTTTTTCACCTATTTCGGTTACACTTTGTATACCTCTCACAATTTGATGTCCTCGAGACAGAAAGTTAAAATTTTACACAATTTGGTTCCTCGAAATTATCAACAAATCCTGCGGTGATAATGAAAAATCGGTGACTATGACTTCAATTCTGTGATTTGAGGTGGAATAGCTCGTATATAAATTGTAAAAACAAATAATACACTCGTTCGCTTCCTAAACTAGTTTCAGTTTATTTCTCACGAACATATGCTTAGCATTAGTCCTGAACCCGGCAGAGATATGGGTAATAATTGTACAGAATCGTAGGCAAAACGGTAGCAAATAACAATAATAAATTTAAAGATAAAAAGGAGACAAATACACGTAAAATAGATCTATATACACATGAAACAAAGACTGCACCGTAACCACGGAATTTCAAAAAAATCATAAACGGTATTACGTTATGAAAAATTATAATATATATTTTTTATTTAAATATTACTACTACAGTTGTGACAAAATGTTTGACAAACTACTATTTAGGTCAACGTAAAGAAAATTCAGAAAGTAAGGAAAAGAGGGAGAAAAGCGAGGGGAATAACATTTTGTTGGCCTCAAAAGTTACTAGAATCTAGTTTAAGCTCGTGTTATCAGGTTTTCAATTTATCTACGTTAACCTGCGTTGGATGTTCGTTAACGATGTTCCCTTGGATTTAGACTAATTTACGCAACGAAAGGATTACGGAGGGATTGTGCATTAATCGAGGTCAAAATAAAGCTTTGAGATTTCAAGCAGGCCCATCCATCAATGTTACGCTGGACAATTAATCAAAATCTTTCGATCCACCTCGACGCCACATCTACTTTTATTCTTATTAATTACTGGCCGGCCTGCCGCTAGTCGGCTCATAGAGTCGAACAACGAAAGCCACGTTGCATTCTTCGTTGTTCGCCAGGTACCTGGAAAGGGAACGTTAAATACGAGTTGTCGAGAAAGATGAACGTCGTTGCTGGTTCGCTTTTGAATATGGAGATCGTCGTCACCGGTGAAAGAGAAGGAAGAGCATAATTTGTCAAGTGTTGACGCTAAGCTGCTAACTTTCCCGTGTAACGTCATCGTGTGTCTCGCGAAGCTTCCGCTCTGATCGTTTCGCCCAACCATAGTGGAAGCCGGGTGTTCTCTGAAAATCGCGATTAAACTAGGTATTCTGTCAGTGTAATAAAATCTATGACGTTGCCTTAACGGCGACGTTAAGGATAGTTAAATAGAATGATTTACTATCCTTGTGGAATTTATACGAAATTGTAAGCATTCGTAATAATTTCTATTTGATTCGGTTGGGATTACTGAGATAACTATAGAAATGTTCATTGTAGTATTCATGGAATATACCCTTCATTAAATATGACACTTTTATTAAGATTGTATTTGTCATTTTCATTAATTTATTCTTCTATGCTATGAATGTATAATATAAACGCTATAGTAAATATAATAACAAACAGAATTCCTAAAACAGAGCAAGCATCCATAGTCTGACCTAAATCCGAAGTTGCATTCATACTATATAACAAAACGGTGTTATAAAAGAAGTTGCTTTATAACCTTGTTGTACAACATATTTTTACAGCTTGTTACAAGATTTTTGTATCTCGTTATTAATACATTTTTCACTAGCAACGCTTAAAAATTTAACGTTGAAAAATAGAAAATTTGTATATATAAACCGTTCGTCTGTCTAATAATATTCGAAATATTAAATTCAATATTTTTAATATTTTTAATTTTAAAAATGACTTTTGCCGCTTAACTATGAACGATTGCCGATCGAAAATAAAAGAAAAATACGTGTAAAATTTGTAAATTTTTAATTTGATTAAAACTTGGAAATTTCTTATTAATTTGTACAATTCTTGCATTTAAACATCCATATAGCTTGCACGTAACTTGAAATAATAAAATGATAATTATTTAATATTCGATATCGCTCTATACAAATCGAAGTAATGTATTTGGTAAAATGAGAAATAAAATAAAAATATTTTAAACAACATAGGATTTCTTTAAAGCGTGTTAACGTTTTCTTTCTAATTTCTCAACAGAGAAATTTATGAAATGGTACACAACAAAATCCTCAAATATATCAAGCATTTCCAGTTTTTTTTTCATAACCTGAGAGATCTGTCCGATTAGTTTGTATAGAGTTAATAATGTCGTCAAAGGGTAGATGCCAAACGTTTTATAATGATATCAGATTAGTTTAGATTGACTGACAACGTATTATGTAACAATATTTTATAAATTTCTTTGATCTTTACACTTGATAAATAACGACTTACTATACAAGACGAAGAAGATTGACCTTGAGTGACTATAATCATTCAATTCATCTTAGTATGGACTATACTTGGGTGTATAAAACAACATATAGTTTAATTTAAAACAAGGGTGATGATCTTGACGTGTCCTTGACGTTTTCATACAAAAAGGAATTCAACTACATGAAAAATTCTGCTCTCTAGAATACTTTAGGTTTTCTTACAAATATCTTTTTGTATCACCAATATTTTCGATAATATCAGGCTCTCATGCTTTATCTGCCTCATACTGTACAATATGAAAAATGTTACGTGAAAGTTTCTCTTTCTTTAGCAAATTCAACAACTTCGCTACATATCACGTTAACGCACCTTTATAACAAGTAATACGAAATTAATTTTTACGTTGAATGGAGTAGTACTCAAGTACCAGTCACTCTTCGCTAATACCAGAAATCTGTACAAATTATTTTTTCGCAAATCGTAACAAATACTACCTTCTTCTTTCCGTAGCGAATTCCTGAAATGACCGGAAGCATGAATTACCGTTTCAAATGAACCTTGTGGAGCGTAAAAAAGTTAATCGACCTCTTTTTTCTCATGTCCCATTACGTCTCCGTTCCTCCCCCCTCCCCCATCGCTGGTTACTCCTTATTAAGGAAGTCAGCTATGAAGCTAGCCTGCGGAATGCGAGGAAGAATTCCGAAATTGGGATTACATTGGAACATCCCTGGCGAGATTGGCAAGTACAGAAAGTAAGTTCGCGAGCTGGAAGGAGCGTGGAAATCGACGGGTGCGACAGTTGGCAACTGTTCTGCGGTTATTGGAAGCGTATAAACAGTCCACTCGTTCGTTGGAACTCATGACGTCCCGACTATCGGGAAGTTATTGGAGAGTGCATAGCGAGGAAGTGAAGCGAATGGTTGGCTAAACGGCTGCTAGATAGCTTGTAAGGGCACGACCGTGTGTTTCCTTTTTTCTCCTTTTTTTCCCTTCATGCTTCATAAGTTCTTACTCGTTACAACGTGCTTCCACGCACCTGGTGATCGTGGAAATTAAGAACGCTCGATTATTTATAACAACCTGCCCTCACGCCTGAATTTCTATTAAGTTTTGTTACAGTCTGTCTCCCCCTCCCTCTGTTTGATGAAGACAGTTTTCTTTAAGATATTTCAACGAACCTCGAGTGTGTTTAACGATATTTTCAATCGGTTAGCTGCATTTCTGGGAAAGTGGAAAAGGGTTTTATTAAAGTTTTTCATCATGCTGCCAGCCACCAGTAAATATCTTTAATATTGTGAGCAAGGGTTACTCAATTAATCCTCTATAAGCTCATTTTTCCCTATTCATGAGAAGAAAAGTTACAATTGATTATAATTTTACATTTTAACAACAGAAAAATGAATAAATATAAGGAAATTAATTACTAATAATGTAATAGTATAATAATACAATACCATAGTGTAAAAGTAAACAAATAAAACGAGAGTTATAAAATGTACTGGATGTTATTAATAGTTATAAATTAATACTTTACCTTCGTTGTCGACTAAAAGCCGCCAAATTCTTTCAGAAAAGTAATTCTACACTTACTCGATAAATAAAAGAATGATTCAAAATAGTGGAAATTATTCTGAACATTAAAATTTTGTTTGATTTTTTTGTTAAAATAAACATTGAAGTTTGTGAAAAAAGCACCAAAATACTTTACACACCTAATAGATACATGATACGTGATGTCATAGAGAGTTAAACTGCGTTGTTAATTTTTATAAAATTTTGAAAATCCTAAACTATAAAATCTTCAAAGGAGCACTGCAAATTAAGGATGGGATGGAGTATCTCGCAAGTAAATTCGAACTTTGACTGATTGGATTCAAATCCTCTATAAGCATTTCGGAAAATAAAAACAGTTCTTTTAACTTTGCTCCAAATTGAACGAGAATGATTCGAATTTTTTATGAGTACCTAATTCAAAATTTCCTGCACCTCCAAATTATTGCTTATTTCCAAGATTCGAGTACTACTTGTGAAAGATTCAACTCTTTCTAACATCGAACAACTTACGAATACGTTTTTGAAACTTGCAGGTACTCATTCTAGAGTTTGAAACCAACTTGTACAAAATGATTACGTTGCAAGTATACTCATTGAAACTTTGTTCCTTGAGTATTAATCGAAACCTAGGAAATGAAACCTTTTGATTCATAAGTACATATTGAACTTGATTCCATCCCTGATGAAGAATGAAAAATATTATATACGTGTGTGTGAATATTTCATATTTTCAAATCTTCATTGTGCATGTGAATCTTCATTGACAAATTGCAATCAGGAATGGCTGTATGTGAGTTGCACATTGTACATAGTAACTGGACTCTGAAAAAGTCTAAAAGCTTCTAGAATTCTCGTAAAGTATGCTGTGTGCAAAAATGACTGTGAATAGTGATAACAAAAGGGTCGTGCAGCACCTGAGTAGAGTTAGTTGATAAAGAGTCCTTGGCAAGCGAATGTCTGAGCGAGAACCTAATTATTTTGAACTACTATGAGACTTCTACGTTTCTTCACGAGTACCGAATGTTTGTCAGCTCTGTGAGACTTTTGTACTTTTCTTACTTGCAACGTGAAAAATTTAAATAAAATAATTCTCAGTTTTATTTTAATTTTGTTTAACGGAACCAACTTTTAGGAAGTTTTCTGCAACTTTTCTTACTAATAATAATCAGAATATTGTAACGATGAGGCTATTCTAAGGATAAGAATCTTCTCAGATGTGTTTCTTATTACAGTTGCAATTTCTGACACGCCGCTTGACTGAAAAATATGATAAGCATTTGACAACTTGGCACGGATGAGCGAGGCGTGAGAGTTGATTAACCAGTCAACACATTCCTGATTATGAATGTGCATTTCAGGTTAGAATATCGCCTTTACCAACGATATAAACTCGCTGGAATCCTGCATTACCCGTTCAAGTTCCAACTGCTCGATAAGTTAGAGGAAACGGAGAAACTGGGCTATAAGTACACCATATATGGAATGAAACATGTGAATATGACTAGGACAGGCTATCTACAAGATTCGCTATCTTGAAAGTAGCAGTTTATATTTGTAATTTACATACTGAGGTATATTAATTGCAACCGCAACGGATTACATTTCAATTATCCAATATTACTCAATTCTGTTATACCACCGAGCTAATGAAAATCAATATTCCAATTATGCTTCAGCTATATACAAATATCCCAATATTTTAATCTAAGCTAATTTTCATACAATTATTCTGCAGATTTTAATTACACAAGCTCATTAAAAATATTAAGTTAAACATTTTTCAACAACAACTAAATTGCAACGGCACACAATAAAACATTAAATCTTTAACGTGAATTAAATACTACCAGTCAAAGATCATTTTTCAAATAATTTTTGGAGACACAATGAATTAAGATAGCTTCTAAAGTAAAATTACTCACTGAATTCCCAATCTTTAAAGGAATTGGTGATATTTTCTATAATTTTATACTTTAAACTGCAAACTCTATGCAACTTTACGGCGTACTTTTAAATCATTACTAATCTGATGAAGTAACGATTATTCAGTATAATTAATACTTTAATGATTGTTGTAACGTAGACATATCTGACTTTGTCAGTTGTCAGGTATCACATATTTGTGTCTTTATATTACATAAATAACTAAAATTACACAGAAAATGAAGTTTAACCTGTTAATTCGTTATTCGTTCGATAATACTTAGAATACCAATAATTTATTTAGCAACGAACTATTAATTTTTCAATTGTATTATTACGCTTGTATTCAAAATCAAATACACCATATTCACATTTACAAAAGTCAAAGCAATGTAACTACTTATCATTTTTTCCTATTTTTAATTACAAACTGCAGAGATTGAATTTTTGTTTAAGTGACGAACTCAGTTGAAAGATTAAAAGGGCTATATTATAAATGTTTATCTCCCGAACAACTCTACGATTAGTGTACCAAAATCTACACAAGATACCAGCTGCAGGCGAAAATGCTTGCACGAAGCATGTGGTTGTCAAAGTGTTTACAATTAATCTACTCCACCAGCAGTGTAACGTTCGTAGATTTCTACACGATAAATGTAGAAACCAAGCCAACTGTTTAACGTTCGTAATTAGCTGTTGCCGATATTTCATATTTCAAGATTCGATCTGTAGGTTCGTTAAATAACTATATGAACCACGTTTTCGAATGCCTTGTATATTACGAATAAATTCTTGGGTATTCGAAATTGTGGAAACTCGTCCAGTCCTGTGATTACAATTAAATCGTTGACGGCACCGGCTGGTTGGTAACGAAGTCGGTTCCAAATTACCAACAATGGTGAGAACCGGGAAACCGCTTTCCTGCCCAATCTAAACAAGCGGAGCATAAAGTTAGCAACTTTCCCGACACTGACTCTCTCTTTGTCACTGTTAGCCCAGCAGCCTTCTCCGAGAAGACAAGCATCTCGACGGCAACGCGGACTTGAAGTATAAATAAATGAACTACACGACAAGCCACAGCTATCGAAACTAATGGAATGTTGTGACAAACAGTGCGAAATTTGCTGGATTGTTTGCTTACTGATTGTGATGAGAAAATATTTGTTAAAACTTGTTGGATAACCTGGAATTCTTTTGTATTTTATGTCGAAGAAATTGTATCGGGTAATATTAAAACTATGTAAAATGAATCACAGTAGTATTTGTACCCCATTTAACCCTTTGCACTTAAATGCGCGCTCTGTCCCCACGTAGTTTGATACAGCAACTCGAAACACAATTAAAAGGTGACAACTGTTTTCTTTTCTTTTTAATAGATACCCTTCCTCTTTGTATTTTAAATGTTTGACATATATGCACTTGATGACTCAGTATTGTGTTTAATTCCAATTATTATTTTATTATGCTTTTCCCAATTCTTTAAATGAAAATCTATAAAACAAATTGTAGTTTATTCATCTGTAACTCTATTCTACTGTAATTGCATAGTAGAAAACATTACCAGATACAAATCCCAGTGCTATATTATTTACGCGCAGTCCGCGTCGAATATTGCCGTACAGAGATAGCGGTCCGCGGAAAGTACAGCTGTAGCTAAGAGGTTAATGCTTATAAAAATCGAGCTAAATAATGAAATTAGTACCAGTGAAGGTAAGTTTCATTTTAAATTGTTTAGAGACCAGAAGAAAGATTAACCAAACACCTGTACATAACCAGCGTCTTGTTAATGTTTCATTGTAATGTTAGTGATTTAATATATTCGATGATATAGAATTTCAATCATTCATTCTGCAACCCCAAAAATCCTTCCACATAAGAATTATGTATCGAGTCTTACAATCTCGAAAAATTCCACTGGATTGCTACGTGTATACGAAACATTAATAACTGTCGTCAAGATATTTTACGCATACACATAAAAATAGTGTACACATTATGTGTGTTATATTATATATAATGCTTTCTACTAAATCAATTTCCACTTCGAGTCGAAACAAGTTGAAACAGATACTCGAAATTACCCGTGCCTACTTTGTTCAACCTCGAACAACCTAAACTCACGCAACGCAGTTTACCGTGCAAATTCTTCCTGCATACTGAGAAAAGAAAAGTCAAATGTTACAAATGATAGTAAGGAATAAATTCACCGTTATCCATGGAACTATCTTTAATCACTCTATTCCTCGCAAACTTCTCGTTGCACGCGATTGAAATGTTGTAAAACCGTTTGTTTCCGTTCTTCCATGTCGATCGTCTCTCTCGAAGCTGCCACGGATCCGTTACTGCCATACTGACAGACAAAGACACTCCCATGAGGAACGAACTACTTTTTCCGTGTAGACAGTGTCCACTACAATTTCCTGACTTGTTTCTTACTTCCTACCTCTTGTTTCCTTTCACGTCCACCTACTCCCTTGTAGGTTCGATGTGTTCGCGTCTTTATGAGCGTCCCGAGCGATCGATGCGTCTGCTTCGAGATATTCGCGTTAGCCCACTTTCTCGAAACGGCACTCGACCATAAAGGTAGATAAGGAGGGCAAAGTTTCGCGCGAGTAAAAACTTCCAATGCTCGCGCCTGTCCGCAAGCATTTAAAATCCGTAAATTTTCAAAACGTCCGCGGCAAGTTTTGCCTGACCATCAGTAAGCAGCTAATCATCGCTTTCCACACCAAAGATGACGACGCACTATCTACGTACCTTGAAATGTCCAAGTATTTCGCCGTTCTTCGATGACAAGTTCTTGACCCATAGTTTCAAATTAGTGAAGGTGTGCCATGTAATAAATTATTTTGTCACTGGTACTTGTATTTTTAAACAAGTAGGTGAGAACGGGATAGGTTGATTAATTGTTAACCTTCTATAACTCGACTTTTCTGTGTTTATGAAAAGAAAACTTACATTTGATTAGAATTTTATATTTTTAGAAATTTTGCAGAAAAGCAGAAATTAATAATTATTATAAAGAAGTTGACTGGTAATAATGTAATAGTTCAACAATGTAAAAAACAAAATAACAATTCAAGTCACGTGACGCTAGAGGGGGTTAACGACTTTGCTTCGATATGTACTCTCACTGTGGAAAAATTTATTATCGGAACAAGTCAACTTTACTATGCTTTTCACTTATTTCCGACACGTCACATAAAAAGAATAACTCATCGAGAAACGTTAGCGTACTAAAGCTTAGACTTTTGTAAAAATACTATAAGTGCGAGGTTAAAGATAGCATTAGATTATAAGGTAGAAATAATGACACTGATCCTTTCATAAACAACACTTCTGATTCTTTATTCGCTATTCGGTTTTTGTATAGTGTGTAAGACTATTAGTGGCAGAATAAATGGAACACAAATAGGGCTTATCACATACCCCACATTATCACCCATTGTTTGAGAGTGACCAGTGTTATAGAAAAATTCTCGATGTGAACGAATTTTCTTTTTTAAATTTTGTTTCAACTCTTTATATAGCTACAGTAGAATAAATATTAAAGAAATATTTTAAAGTTTGTTTATTAGACAACCTAGTGAAATAGTATTTCTTTTTATACATAAATAATTGGAGGTTCTGTAGAGTATTGAAATCGAAATGATCGTTCGGGACAGGTTGACTAATAACGTTCGGAGTTATATGTATAACTAACTGGTCAATCAATACCAGTAATAGAAGTTTATACTAACTTTTCACTACTAAAGGTTAATCAATTTATTTTTCTACGAGTGTAGAAATGTGTATCAAACTGTGTAAATAGCGATTAGGGTACATAAAAATTATAGATACATATATGTGTTTATGTTTCTGTAATATAATCCTCTAAATTTTTGTTACTTCTATAAAAGTTTAAATTCCTATTCTGTTATTAGGAAAGCAATATTTGTCTTTTATTTAAATTTAATTAACTTATAAATAAGCTACAATTTGTATTTAATTTATTGAAAAAATCTTTTTTATTATTAAAATATAGGAGAAAAATAATTAATATTTTATGATAAAAGAACTTTGTTGACAATGTGTTATTTTATTACCACTAACATAATAATGTTATCTTAAACGATTGTGCCTAGGATCAGTCTATCCCATATTTTAAGTCTACCAACCTCGACCATGGGATTGGTTGACCACCACGGAAGATGTTAGAAGAATATTAAGATATCATAATTGTTATCACATTAAATTAACTTTAATCATTTCATCAGATAGAACAATACATATATGTCTTAGCAATATAGTAACCGTTATAATCATACTTCGCTCACACAATTTATTAAAAGTCAAGCACTGAAAACTTGCCTACTAACTTCATTCTTCCCTACTCGCAGCCTTCGTTTTGCTAAATTGGAGTTGTATTCGTACAAATGTGTTTATTATGTTTATATAAAATATTCTTGAGTGTATTTTTTTTCTACTTCATCTTGTTCAAAGGTTATTAATTTTTTAGATGAAACTATTGAGATTGTTTTAAAAAGTTCATTAAGTACATACTACATTTATATGTGTGCGTGATATGTTTAAGTAAGATAAATAAAGATGATTTTGGTATGTAAATATACTAAAAATTTTATCGTTCGTACTTCGTATCATAAATTTGAAGAAATTCCATAAATTTTCATTCATCGTGTATTAACTGTTTTTGGAGTTGAATGGTTAATTGGCCTATTTAAACTTCAGTAGTAAAAGTACTCTTTATAGTTTTTAGTAGGTTTTCAAACTTGAACTTGTGAATTTCTTACCCAATTGTCTGTCACAAGCATGAAATCATTATTTTAAGCTATTAACTTTACGGCTGATTGATTTATGATTTATTAACTTTATGAATAATTTACTCATTCTTTTATATAGATAAATTGCTGATATTTCATCTGTAGTTCCATAATTTGTATATATATTCGTAAAGTACCGCAATTTTTAGACAACAGAGAAAAGCCTATTAACACATTCTGTTTTATTTAATTTCAGTTTATTTAAATGTTATTCGTATTGGTACAATATTAAGTTTTCCAAAACCACGCAAAGATGAGCTTCCAATTGATAAAGTGTTAAGGTATGTAACTGAGACAAACAATGATCTTATTTAAAAAGAATTAACAAGGAAAATTAATCCACAATATGTCACAAAATTAAATAAAAAAATCATAAAACATTATTGAAATATTAAGAAATTTAAAGAATTCCAGACTATTTACAAAATTTAATTATCATTGTACGTTCAAAATGGCTACTTACATTACCAATACGATTGTTCGATGTTCCAGAATATTTTAAACTACGATATTAAAACAAATATGGTTACGTTTGCTAAGCACAGAATTCCACAATATTATTGGTTAAACGCGATTAACCAATTCATTGTACATACCTTGTTGACTGACAGCAATATTATTAAGGGTTAAGATTTCTAAGATGATGGTGTATGAACCATTCTCTATGGATACAATGGTAATTAGTCTTATCTCCAGCCAACAAGATTGCAAGGGAGAATTCAAGCAAGAGAGAAACAGATAATACAGCCAGAGGAGATTGTTTCCAAGCTGAATTCCTGCGCGTTTCCCTTCGCGTCTACTGCTCTGCTAATATCCTGTGTCCAAAATCTAACGTCGAATCTCGGCGTTCAGATGTCGGTGAGAATGTCAATTTCACCCTCTCGGAAACTAGTTCCGAATGAGTTGGGTTATCTTTCTCGGTAGAAGACGACGTCAGAGAAGAAAACGATTCTTCCTAATGACCATGTACAAAATGGAACATGTTCTGTTACGTTTTGCAAAAATTGATAAAAACTCTCCCCATGATCTATTTGAAACACATTCTGCTCGACAACTTTTTTCTAATTCTTCAAAAAAAAAATACAAAAAAAGAAACAGTATGAAAAATTATTTAATTTTCTGGTACTTATCTACGTATTTCGAATGTGTAATTAATATATTATGCAGAGTAATTTACTTCAGAACTAATATGTTTTCTACTTTTCTATGTAATCCTCTATGGCATTTGTTAGGAACAGAAAGGAAATGATTTTATAATACGTTTAGATCCTGTGAATTGTAGCTCTGTTAAACGTTTTGTTTTCATTTTAACGGACCGGCCAGTAACCAACATGCAGCACGTAGAAACTTCTAAGTGTTAATAGATTGGTCATTGCTCAGTTTAGTCAAGCAAGGTATCATAAAGTCACATTATAAAGGGTCTCAAAACCACATATTTAGTACCGAGACTTGTTAATATTCGGACACACTTTAAAGCAGAATAACTCTTTTTTAAATTGGACCAAACGTCGTGAGTGCTTTTTTAGAAGTTATAAGGATTAGTTTACTAGATGATGATTGACAAAATTTTTGAAAACAATACAATTACTCCGAATTACCAAGAAAACAATAAAGGTTGCTTTTTACGATTCTTTTATCTGAACCTGTAATAACAATTTAAAAAATACGTTTTGTAGATTTATATCAATTGTATACATGCAGAAAATTTGATTGAAATCGGTCTATATATAAACAAGCGATAAACATTGAAAAACGTAAGATTTATCACATTATTATTTAGATTATTACATTTTAGCGAATTATAGTTATAAAACACAGAAACTTCGTTGCTCATACTTGAACGTCAGTCCGATATGTTACACGTCTTGCAACTGCTATAAATCCCCCTCGAAGAAATCTATGACTACAACCGCTGAGGCCTTTACAAGTTCGAAATTGTTTAAAAGACCACCACTAGAGCTAGCAAAAATCTCATTTCTAATTCTTCAGGTACCTCCATTGCGTACCAAAAGAGCAAACGCAGTCAAACTCAAGTCAGTACCAGGGAGTAATACAAACAAGTAACACAAGTAGTACTAGAAAGCACAGATCACAACGCATATATGCATCCACTGATTGTTCCTATCTTTTGCATCCGATGAAAACAAAAATTATCAATTTTTAAGATAGATTCATATCTTTACATTGTATAGCAACGAAAATAATTAAAATGCTGTTCGGCCACTTTACACTTTGTTTCTCAGGGAGTTTTTCTTCCATTCTTGTTACAATAACACATCATAATGTTTGACTTGCGATGTATGTAATTTGTTAAATTATTTTTTATTACTGTAAAACCTTAAAAATATAGAACTAAATGAATGATAAAGATAGTGAACTAAATGAAGTGTTAGATTTGAGCGAGTATTGTAACAATGAGGTTAAAAAGAATGCATCGATATGCTGCTATATCTTTTCAAGATATTGATATTTTTAAATAAACAGTAGAAAGCGTTTCGTTTCAATTTGGCATAAGTAAAGAATTAAAGTGTGGAGTATTTGGTAGTCAAAGGGTTAAATGGTTTAATTGTCCGAGAATCAGCGTCTTCTATTCCGGCACAAGCAAGTGAAAACGGACTTTACAACCTCGTGATAGTTCCTAAGAAAATAACGTCGTACAGGTCGCAATAATTATAATTGCAATATTATTTTATTACATTTTTTTTATAAACGAAATTTATACACTAATTTTTCTTTATCATGAACGAAAGAAACTCGAGATATAAATATAATATATGTGGGCTGTTATGTTGACGGTGGATAGAAGGCGGAGGAATGGATAGAGAGGATCGGAGGGAAAGGAAAGGTTGCGTTTCGTCCTGGGCCTCCTAGTGGACTCGTCAGTCAGTAAGGCATTCTAGGAGACCCGTGCCTTAGACGCGGGGGACTGAAGGAGTTAAGTTGGAAGGTGTATATATACAAACAGAACCTCTCGGGAGCGCTAGCGAGAATGGTCTCCTGTGTCTCTGTCCCTCTAGCGGTGGTAGACAGAAGGGTCGCCACAATATACATACATATAATTATAAAATGTACATGTTAGCGACGATGTCTTTCCAAGGGTCGTCGAAGGCAATTAGCCCGACGTTATTTTGCTTTCGTACGATTTATGGCAGGGACTTAGTCTGTGTGTGGCCAGTGTGAATGAAAATATGCAGACATCCGGCGATGGCTAGTGACTCGAAGTCACGTAGCTATCGGGTGTCGTAGGTATGTTTGTTTAGAAGGATGCAAGAGAAAGTTTGGGGGTGGCAAGCAGCCCGACGTTGCGTTGCCTTAAGGGTGTGATTGTCGTTCCTAAAGGAGCTGGCCACGGAGTGGGGAGGGCAAGGATGCCTTCTGGTAAGAGGACTGTGAGAAACAGCACGGCACTTACCCCAGAACTTCGGAACAGAGTAAATCTAATAGAATAATTGACCACCGCATCCTAGTTTCCCATAGAAAACTGCTACCATATATACATACATATAAATATAAAATACATGTATTTTTCAATATTCTCGAAGATTAAGATATTATTCTGCATGAATATAAACGATAATTATTTATTGAACAATCGCAGCAATTTTTTATTGTATATGAAAGAACGAATATTCTTCGTTATCTCGTGCATCGTTTGTAATACACATATTATACATAGAGGTTTTACGAAATACATATTGATCCACTTAACGGGAAACAAAGAGCATTACGGGTCTCATTCACTCGAATTTTCCATTATCTGATAATCAAATCAGTAGCAGATAGATTTAGGTGATGTTTAATTTCAAAAGCCACTACTCGAATCTCAAAGTGTATGTCACAAAACGCACGGATTTATTTGCTTAATTCGTTCATTCTCGTTAGCATAGTACCCGTGATGTACCCGTGGGATACAAGACTACACATGTCCTTCTCTCTAACTGCTCGCAGTTAAATTTTAATTAAAACTTCTGGACCACGTTAATTGGAAAAATAATGCGCGCTTCTTGTTTGAGCGGCTGTTGCGCCATGCGATGTCACTTTTTCACTTGCAAGAACTTATACCTATTGTACATACGTCTAAAGTTATTTGTTAAAATATTCAGTGTGAAACTTTTTTTTATCAATTCGATCAATTAAACTTGCGCTATGTGAATTGTTATGAAGTAGAGGAAACTTAATCCTTTCGCTACGGGAAATTTTAGTACGTAGCGTGCGTGACGAAAGGTAGATGTTCAAGTCTTACTTGCAAAATTTGTCGAATTGTTTTCAAAAGTTAAAAAATTTTAAGTTTGTTTCGTTAAATTAAAGTAGTCATGCGCAAAGAATAAAATTATGATTATATTAATGGGCGAAAGGGCGATAATAGATGAGTATATGTAAATTTCCAAAGTGTTCGTAGGTACCAACAACATAGAAAAGGTTAAAAGTACAGTGATCCTAATTAATAGTCGGACGCAATTTAAAATAGAATCACTTGTTTAAAATTAAATCAAACTAATTCCTGTGGCTTGTTCCTGCATCCATCGATTGGAATAAAATTTTCAGCGTGTATATAATTGACACAAATCTACAATACATATTTTTTAAATTTTCATTGCAGCCTCAGATAAACAAGTTGTAAAAGGCGACCTTTATTATTTCGTTTGCGATTCGGATCAATTGCATTTGTTTTCAGCAATATTTTTACACGTCATCTAGTAAACTAATTCAAGCAAAATTCAACGGAACGAATTCTTGAACTTCTATTTCATTAATCTTAAAATTTAATTTTATTTAATTTGAATTTTATATTTACACTAGTACATAACCTCAAACCGTTAAAAATTACTGAATTGCAAATAAAAATTTCATTCATTATCAAATTGTACATGGATCGAAATCAAAACTTTTACATTGCCCTGAAGTATCTTATAACGTGGTTTCGATGAAGTTCAGAAAGCATTCACTTAAGTAGCAGTACTTCGTGGTTTCTTACAGCACGCTTATTTATTTTTAATTATCCAATTGCAATATGAAATATGAAGAACTTCAATTTTTATTCTTCAATTTTCAGATTCTTATATTTTATATAAACTACCCTAAATCCACTAAAATTCCTGCTCCAAGAATCTTCTTCACGCAATATGCAGTTTTCCAACAGACTTCCAATCGTCAACTGAAGTATCTTACTCTCTATATCTCCTTTATTACGAAATATCGCGTATGTTTCAAAATGAAACCTTTAGCCAACATATTTTTGCTTGAACTTCTCACTTAGAAGCAAAAAACAGATCGTTGGAAAATTTTTAAAGTGGAAACAGAACTTAGAACACGTGGACGATGTTGGCGACGGACTAAGGGCGTTGCGGCTAGAAACCAGGCGTGTTCTCATTTACCTGAAATTTCACGTAGACACCGCAGCAAGCTTATATACGAGGCTTGGAAGATAGTTAAGAAATATCCACGTTTCGAGAGGGATAAGATTGTTCACTTCGTCGGGAATTTTCGACAAACTTTCTTTTACGCAAGTTTCGCCACTTCCACTATCTTATATTTCCCCCGATCCTATAAGCTAACTTCGCGGAACTGTACTTAAAACGTGATTTCCCGTACCGTTGTATTTTTCGTTGTAATCGAAAGTACGCAACTTGTAAACTAGGTTACACACCGTATCCTTCGACACGGCGGAACTTTTCTGTCGTTATTGGCCGGCTAGAAATCAAACTTCCCGCTTAAACACTGGCCCACGCGGCTGCGAATTCAGTTTCGCTATCTTGTCTTCGATTGTCTTCCTCCTCGTTCTCTCTGTGTTCTTTATTCTTAATTTCTGTTCCAAAGGTTTTTTGCAACTCTGTTGCAGCTCTGTTGCAAATGAATTGTAAAGTATCTATTTTTACATAAAGTTAGATAAAAAGATAATTCTCTCACGGTGTTGCGATTGTTAGTGAATCAATAAATATTTCATGATGGCTAATATACGAAGCAAGAGAGAATTAAATTAACACATTCGAAATCGGTAACGTGATCCTACGTCATTTTAAATTCTTCAGCTGAATACCGGTAACGTAGTCATTTTATATTTTTAATAAAAATTCCGGTCAACGTCTTTTCAAAATCTGAAGTTGAGTATTGACAACATAGTTTTTTCATGCTTTTATCATATATTATAAATTTATCTTTATATCACAATTTTATCTCATGCTTCTGTCAAATATTATCTTTTAACATATGTATATTATAATATTATACTTTTTTCGTTATCAAACACGACATTAGAAAACATTAGTATTGAATATTATATTTCATTTCTGAACTTATTAAATTGTGTTATTAGTTCTTAACCTAGTAATATATTTATATATTTAAAGTCATTATTAGATATTACGCAAAAGTATTGTGTGAAATAAATCTGTAAGAATGTTAGTAAAAATTCATCATATTTGTTTCTAAAGAAATACATTTAATGAATTTAAGCAGCTCTATTACTTTTAATATTGCAAGCAATTTTTTATCAATTTTGTCACCATGCCTTTGTAACATTTAATCTTTTCAAAATTTTATACAGCAATGATTGTAAGTGCCATATCAAGAAGCAATATTTTTGATATTTACGCGTGTTTAAATAGCAGAACCTTACGGTATTTAGCTATAGACTTTTGAAAACTATACGCGGCGTTCAGCCTGAGCTTCTCGCCCGAAAATCACCAGTCATAAGTGTGCTAATTTATACTTATGGCAAGGCAAAACGTAAGCAAACGTAAGCAAAGCTATATGATTGTACAAAGATTAATTTTCTGAGAATATGCGTCACTATTGAGGGACAAAGAAACTAAGAAAACGTGAGTTTACCAAAAATTGTTTTCCACAATATTTCTCTTTGAAAATCGCTTAAATTGTGATACAAATATTTTTCATGACATTAGAAACAATGGAGGTAGTTAGGTGGCCTTCTACAACTAGGACACCCTGTAATTTTCAAGAAAAAAAAACCCGCCCACAGGCATCACGTAAAAAAGTATTACATGAAACATCACCCCAAAATTCTTTAATAATCGAGCATCCTACCAATTATGTAACATTCTACAGTATAGCTCAACACAGTCATTTTTTCATCAACCTCACAACAGCCGTTGTAATATTACACCTACCGTATTAATTTGTTGTGAGCGTAACGATGCTTTCCGCGTTCAAAGTGAATTTCAATCGTGTCACGAATTAAGCATCGTGTATAACGTGAGAACAGATTTTTCATAACACGGATAGAGATACAATACTTGATAAAATTTTATTTTATGCAGGTTCGTTTAACTTGAGTATAATTTTTTTAATTGTTTGGAAATTTTGACAATGATTAGATTGCGGATTTTTATGCAAATTCATATTTTTCAAAATACAGTAAAAAGACAGTGGAACTATGTTAGAAAATTATTTTACCTATTAGGTATTATAAAAAGCATTATAATTTGGATATTTTATATATTTTTTCGTATAACGTGCATTCTGTACAATTTTGCACATTTAAGTTTCCTATAAATACATAACAATTCGCAATCTAGAAATGATTTACATATGATAAATGATGTAAGTATAACTTTAAAGTTTTATATTATCAAAACTATGTTCTTATTTGATATTAGGATTAAGTGTGTTTTCCTCACCATCGAGAAAATTTCGAGAATACATGCAGTCAGTGCAGTAGCCGCAATTCAACTAACAATTTTCATTAAATAATTCCATATTGTTAAACTCAGTATTTAGATATTTAATTATTTTTAGATTTCCATAAATTTATCAAATTATTCCCCAGTTTCACTTGCTCTTATGTCATTCTCTTTTACACTTTGAAAACTCTTTGTAACTTTGATCTTTCCAACTACGTTATATTAACATATTCCCTTTCGAGGTACCAGATAACATAAAAATCAGAAAACTCATGATATTCATATCGAAAAAGAAAAGAAAGAAATTCAATAAGTGAAGAACTTAGCGAAATTCCATAGATAATTAACTTCTTTATTCTGCATTATATTTTAAATTCATAAAATTTTCAATTTATGTCTTACATTTATATACCATTTAAATTCAATCAAAAATGGTTTCGATTTACAGGATATACGAACTGTGATCAAAACGTAATGAGAATTCTTAATTTTCTCGAAAAGTATTTATTCAATTTTCAATGTTTATCCCGTTTTTAACGCAAAATTTCAGACAAACTCTCCGATTCGATATTTCGCTACACAAAAAGGTCGCCGAACAGACTGGAATATATTTTACTTATTCACTCGTCAAACATAAAATGTCCCAGCTAAAAGTAGATCCGTACATCGCTAATAGTACTGCGAACCTAAAAATAAAAATAAACTAGTTTGACAAAATACAGCAGGTACAATTCAAAAATTTTCGTCACTTTTTGATCAGACCTAGTATATCTACTGAGTAGATTAGGTATACAAGCCCTGGTAAGTAACATTCCAATGTTCTTTCACGTTCCCTTTAGACAGATCTATCTCCCATAAAAAGAAAAGGAAAAAAAACTAATTCTTTCACGATCGAGACATTTAAAGAAATCCAGCACCTTTTAGCAAGCAGGGCTGTAAGACTTCACCGTAAAACATTTTAAAGTTCCAATCGATGTCGTCGAAACCGGAGACCTCTGCGAAAGCTGCAATAAAAAAAGGAAATATTCATCGAAGGGGACGAATGGGTAAGAATTTTTTTTTTCTTTTCTTTTTTTAACCGATTAGAGGCTTTACGTCGCCAAGGGGTAGAGAAAAAGCTATCGTGAGGAGGAAAAATTTCTTTTGGAACATTAGCTTATTCAGAAGGTCCTTCTAGTAGAGAGGTTTACTCGGGACTGATTCTTTCTTTACAACCGGGATCATCGACTCAAAGGGCAGAAAAGTCAAATTGCCTATATAACGGCAAGGGCTCGGTTCTCTTTTCTTACGACTCTCACTTCGCTGAACTAAGGGAGATGCTCCCTTCGCATCCCGCGGTGGTTTTCTCGTGAGGGAATGATTTCAAAGAGCAGTCTGCTTTAAATAATTTCGTCCCGTGCAACGCGGGATTTTATTGGAAGCGCAGACGTAAGTCCGCTCTCTTCTCTCCTCCTACTTTATTCCGTTAAATTGATCATAACTCAGCGGCAAAGGAACTTTTGCTCGTTTCGTGCCTTCCTCCATTACATATTTTTCACAAATATATTCGCAGGCTGGCGCGAAAAGTTGATGCTTACCGTTGCCCCACGTTAAAATTTATTTTAACAGAGATATTCTCTTCTGTGATACCTTGAAAATAATCAAGTGTTCTGTTCGGGATAGAAAAGTACCAGAAGAAGAATAAAATTTCAAAATTTGTAATTTTGTCAATTTTCAACATAAATCATTTATTTCGGTACGGACAATAACGATAAACATATTGATTAAGAATCCCCTGCTTTTTTTCTTTGTTTCAGTCCACTTTAGGGACTCAAATCATCAATGTCAGCGAAATGAGATTTTTAAAGACGTGTTTCTTGCAGACTAGATAAAGCCAAGAAATGATTAACTAAAGGTGTATGAAACAATTATTATGTACGATTAAAGCGTCACTTAATAAATTCCGAGAAAAAATTATAACGTTATGTGTACCAACATTTAAAAAACATTTGTGAAAATTGTGAAATTCTGCAACATTCGTAGAAAAATGCAATGGATTAAAGAATAGGGATTATCTTAGATTCAATGTTCAGTAAAGGATGAGGTAATGTGGATGAATGGTAAGCAAGAGATAAGATTACTAGTGTTCGAAAGATGAATTTAAAGTGTTTACTGCTATAAACTAATTTATGAGATTGATTTATGAATATTGACTTCCTTTCGCCTACTATTATCTATATAAATATTCGTAATTATAGTTAATGTCCTTTTATATAGAAATAGTAAAATATTATTTTAATTGTATATCACATTAACTATTAGATGTAAAAAATGAACAGAAATAAGTTTTCTCGAGGAAGTAAAGACACTTCGTTAAAAAACTTCTCTTGATACATTATTCATGATTTGTGTAAAATATGTTTATACTGCTATCCACCTCTACCTATTTACCGAACAATAAGTATTTTATTTCCTTGAGATTTATATAAATTTACTCCTAAAAAAGACTTTTTCTGCTTACCTTACGCTCGAATTAAATAGAAAGAAAACAGTTGGTGTCTTTGTTATTAGTTATATGTTGTTCTTTTTTCATTGTGCATTTACTTGACGTTCTTCTTTTATGTGACATTTTCCTTTCGACGAAAATAAAATTTATTTTTAAAAGTTTAAATATTATTTAACTGTTTAATTATTTATGCATAGTTGGTTAACTTAGTGTTTGTACAATGAAAAACTAAGTCAAAATAAAATTCTTTTATGTTAAACAATTTCTGTGTTTATTTTTTCTTTTACTTTTCAAGTATTTATACTTCCATAAGCGGTAGTGTATGTATATACAAGAGAAATTTATATCGTCTCAAGTGCATAATATTTTTGTCAAGCATGAATCTGTTATTTAGTTGAAAGGTGGTAAAAAATACTTTTAATAAGCACGTCATTGCTGTATATCAGAATAATGAATAATAGGTTTAACAAAAAGTGAACTTGTATTCACATACACCAGGATAAGTATTATTAAAACACTAAATTTTTGAAAGTAAAATTGAGGTCACTTGATATGAACACTTTAATATAGACGATACAATAAAACATTCCAAAGTAATTTTTAATGAATCGATGATGCATGTGTGCTCCAAACTGACAGAATAATTTGTTAAAAAGCACGTCTTAAAAAATTTAAATGGACGTTTCATCGATAATCATCAGTAGGTATATATATACTTCTGATTTCTGTACTGTTCTGTTTACAAAGCAAACGGGACACACGGTCACGTTATAAAGAAAAGCAGGCACCGAAACTTTATAACACTGTAGCTATAACGTGAGATAATAGGGTGCCATTAGAGCGTAACATGTTTGAAGGTGTACACAAGGTGTTAATTTTAACTCGAGTACCTAAATTATTTCCGCTACTATTGAAAGTAAGAAAAAATAACTAAATAGAATGTACATGGTTTTAAGGCGTGCATCTGATGATAAAAAAATCCTATGAAGGTCATTTAACGGGTTTTTCAAGGTCGTTGTATTCTTTGCATATTAACATGTATTTTTTGTAACGCGATCTGCTAGTCGGCGTCAGGATGAGTTCAACAACCTACACACCATGACATTGAAGTGACCTTGAAGGCGAAAAAAGTTTTTGTAAACTTAATAAATGTTACTAAATTTTCGAGCAATCTGAAGAAGACAATGTTTCCCAATTGATCAAACCATACTGTTATTACACTGTTTGAACTGTACTGAACAGGAAACCTTGTAGCCAATAAACAAAGAACTTGTGTGACGAGTTCAGAGACATAGTACATGTTCAATAGTTATGAATTTCTAGGGGTACTGCGAAAATGCCATAAGAAATGCCATTTGATCACTCACTTATCGTGTACAGACATGTCTTGCTGCGAGTGGCCAGTATTTTGTGCATCTAATAAAATAAGGTAATGTCCTTTTCGTTTTATTACTTCTGCATTCTTCAAACTGAAATTGATTTTTTTCGCCTGCAAGGCCACTTAAAGGTCATGGTGTGTAGATCATTGAACTCATCTTGTCGCCGACTACCACATCGCATTATAAAAAATACATGTCAATGTACAAAAAAATACAATGACCTTAAAAAACCCGTTAAAATAACCTTCATAGGATTTTCACGCTGTGAAACCATGTACATCCTATTTAGTCATTTTTCCTTACTTTCAATAGTAGCGGAAATAATTTAGGAGCTCGAGTTAAAATTAACACCCAGTATATAAATACGTAGGTTTGCGCATCCGCTTAGAACGCGCCTTTACGAACTTGATACAACCTAATTATCGCTGGGCGAGCGCAAGGGTCTAACCTATTATTTTCAACCGATAACACGGGACTAATGTAATTATATATCCATTCCGCTTTAGATGCGGTTTTAATCCACTTCGTTCCTACCATCGCCGTGTCCTTACATCTTTCAAACATCTTTCAAACCAGCGTCGCGAAGTAACTATGAATTTCCGGTGGTGAGACGCGTCTTTAATATTAGGTATCAAGTTGCACCTGTACCACGTGTCGGAACGTTAACTGATACCGTGATAATTTATTGATTGATACATGCGATATGTATAGGATCATCCAAATGTGACGTCTAGATGTCAACACTGTATAATGCTTATACTCATGTCTTTTCAAATAACATAAGCAGTTTTGTTTTAGTAGAAGATAGTACAATTGTAGCTATGGACAGATATACATTGCAATAACGTATTTAGATTATTCAAAATTATTGCAAAATTGAGCGCTCTTTGAAAAATACACATCGTAAAATTCGTCATCTTCTTAATGTAAATAATCGGCCAAATCAACCTGTTTTGTAAATTCGGTCAAATCAAAGAAACTGGTTGTGTTATTAAGAAATCAAATAGTGAAGGACTGTTATTGAAAATTTTAATAATCGAATTAGTGTCTACAGCCGCAGTAGTGGTGCACATTTGAATGATGTCCTGTTCCATTTATAATTCTAATGGATCGTACTTTCAATAAAAAAGCAACTTGAAAAAATTTCAAATATTTTGTATTTTATTAAAAGGAAACATTTAGGCATGTAAGTTGGATGACACTTTATCACATGAAACTTTAAATGTGCTTTTCTCGAAACACTATTTTACAAATTGGTGAGACAAATATCTCAAGAACTGAGTAATTGATAAATAGAGATCAATCTTCCTCTAAATGAAAGAATATACTTTTTCGTAGAGAGTGAATCTATAATATCTTGAGATTTTTCAAGTTTACTAATTTTTAAGAAAGGAAAAAGTGGGCTTAAAGAACAATGTTTAACTTTACAGATACAAAAAATACTTTTATAGGCCCAGAACCTAGGAAATTTCATACAGTTTAAAAATGTGTTCAATTTTTTTGTTTCAAGATTATAGCGTTGCTAGGCATAACATCATTAAAAGAGAATTTCTTGAACACATTTACTAAAAATGGCACAGACGTTCTCAGTGTTTGAATAAAAACAAAATATTATACTACTTTTTACATCTTTAAAAAGTATAAAATAAGATATTGAAAACCGTAGATTGTTACCTTGCATAGCCTGTTCTAAAAAAAAAAATGTTAATAATCACCTTTTTCTGCACTCCTAGATCGTAACTTCTGTTCGGTCGTAAACGATCTCTCAAATTTGTAAAAACAAGAAATACTCAGTGACTTTATGACTTCGCCAAAAACTCGAAATCGAAGACCCACGCAGTCGGACACCACATGAACTAAACCTACCTGGCGACTAGATTTTCCGTTACTTTCACCCTAATACAACAAATAGATTATTGACCAATTTTCCTACCCTTTCGACACAAGCATCATCCTCGAAAACACAGGAACACCAATCGACAGATTTCAACCACCTCCAACACAACTCGCAAATGAATCAAAAATATACACAAAGTTTATAAAACTGCACACACAGATGCTCTTAGGGGCAGTGATATCAGTAACACACACTAGCACGCAAATGCAAGTAGCACACAAGATACACTCAGACAAGCAAAGATGCATATACCTTTCAAACATTTTTATACTTGTAAATATACATTTAAATACAAAGTGTGTGACTTCAATTCAGACAGGTCACTACTATACAAGTGGAAAAACTACTACAACGAGTATTAACAACACTTCGAAGTATCAAGCGTCATTTAATCGTTGAGAACATTATACATCCACGCTGTGACGCACCCCACAATCTCCCTTTAATAAACATTAGAGCAAACCAGAACTAGCTGATACCATGAAACCAAATTGTACACCAAATTCAAGAAAATCGAATATTATGACTATTGTTTATCAAAGACTGAAACATATATTGTCACAGGTGAATGCAAAATATTCGATTTTCTAAAATTCTGTGTATAAACTTAGCCCGATCTCTCTTAACAGTGTAAATCGTTAAATTCAAAAACCGCAAAAACGTTTGATCAAATGACAAGTTATAAATATAGCAGTTAAAAAACATCTTCAGTTTACTGCGAACCTACCTTCGCCCATAAATATTAACTAAGGTATGTGTCCATTGTGACAGTAAGTAAGAAGAAAATTGTTGCCCAAGAAAAATATACAGGTGCACAGGCTAAAGTAGAACGAACTAAAAAATGTATTTGCTTTGGTATAAGAAGAACATCTTAAAAAATGATATAACAGCGCATAAAGAATAAATAATAGTAAAACATCGGCTATGAAACGTGTACATTCGCGTAAGATGCAGAACACGGTGTATAAAGAGCACAGGATGAAGAAGCAATAATAGTTAAAAGAAATTCTTTCTCTTTAACGCAACGCGTTTCTGCTTGCTTCGTAAATACTAAATAAATTATAATAAAAGGAACCTCTTACGCAAGGGAAAGATTCAGAAAAATACAATACACAAACGTACAACGAGCAAACAGCAGCGAAATAAAATTTTCCTCGTCTTAACGGAACTTTGACGTTCCGTTTTACAATGATTCCGACTGAAATATTTATTCACCACCACTTTGCAGCGAGAACGTATTTTTCAAGGAGTATATAAACGCACACCGGAAAGAAAGAATCGCACCGATACACACAGTGCTTTCCACTTCATTTGCACGATTAATCTACCCTGGATACCTTTAAACGAGTGAAGTTCGTTGATTCCAAGCCTGTCTCTCGCCCATACGAATCGTGACACTTACCAGTACTAATGAGTCCTCTTTCGAAGAGTGGTACGTAAAATCGACTCCGTAATGATCGTTTATCTAAGTACTCGGACGTAAGGTTCTGCAAATTGACGTGGAAGAGAAAGAAAGAGCAGCGAGACGAGAGGAGAGAATAAACGAACGAAGGAACAAGAGATATAGAATGAGAGAAAGAGAGAAATATAGGAAAAAAGAGCGATGAACGAACGAACGAACGAGCGAAAGAATGCAATAATAGAAAAGGCGTGTACGTCTTTCAAATGTCAAAGCAGCCGAGCCAACGCAAGCTCGCAATTATCCTTGGATTCTCGTTAAGACGAAGGATAGATGTTTTACGTTAAAGTTGATCAACGGGCAGCGCTCTCTCATTAAGACCTCTTAAAAACACCTAACTTTGCCCCGGACACTTATTTCATCCATGATTATCGGCACCTTGTGAATTTCAGGCTCAGAAAATTATTGAAGATTCGGAAGCTCGCATTCTTTTTCTCTTTTCTTTCTTCTTTCTTCTTCTTCTATCCTCGTTTTCGTTCATCCCTCTATCTTTCCATCTTTTTTTTTTTTTTTTTTTTTTTTAATGACCAGTACTTAACCAGGGAAGAGCAGCACGCGGTTAAGATCGATTTTATTATAGGAACGGTACTTCGAACCGCTTGTTTGGGTTTGGCAGCGCGGAATTTTAAGGTGATTACCGTGTACTCGAAAAATATAGTGGGAAAGGAAACAAGCTTTCTCTATTACACCTTAATGGGACTGAACAGTCACAAATCTCCGGCTAACGAGTGTTCTGTCAAAAAAAGCGGATAAAAAGGTGCAATCGAATTGTAGAGGATCGACAGGTGGAACTGTATAGATGACTTTGAAGATTATTCGATAACATGTTTGTACTTCGGCAAAAAGGGTATATTACGTGGGGATGGAGAGGAATCAATAAAAATCTGCTGAGAGAGATCCGTTTCTGTTTCAACCTGTTATGAGTGTATCAGTAATTAACAGCACTGTTAGTATAGTGAAGTTCTAGTAACTTTAAACGTACTTCATCGGATACCGTAGATGAAAGTTGTCTGATATAGGGTGTTGTAATACCTAGTTAAGAAAGTGTTTAATAAAAACTAAAAATTCCTTTATTTTATATAAATTTAAATTTTTTAATATAATTCTTCCTTTTTTATGACCACAGAATTTTCGTGCATTATTTAGTATATTTTCTAATCTGGCTTATGGTCAGAAATATTTAAACGAAAAGATATTCAACATAAAAATTTTCTGCTACAGTGTAAATAATGTATGGTAATGCAGAAAATATTCAGAAATTGTTTTTTTTTTAAATAGTAATTAAGATAATTAAGGTATTTTTATTTTTAGTCTATTTGATCTAGAACTTTTGTGGATCCTTTATACAAAAATTCGTGAAAAGTAATAGAGGAATGTTGTCTAACATAGAGAGAGTTCTGAATATGGGGTGTTGTAAGATCTAATTAAGAAAAAAATACACTTTATCCTCAAATGTTATAACTAGTACAGTTGTCATTTTTTTTCATGTGTAAAAAACAATCGCATGATGGTCACACTTAATACATTAGTAATCAATTTAATAAAACAGTTATACAGGAAATTTTTTACATTCTGTTATGTTTTATTATTTCCTTTCAAAGGTATTATGTTAAACCATAATATGGTTAAAATACCATGCATGTTAAAAATCATGATGTCATAAGATTTTATTTTTATATTTCCTTTTTCAGTTTTTGATCACGCGTATTATAAGAATATATAATAAAACTTTTGTAACAAATATTTTTTGCTTATTATGGAGCTGTCGTGATTATGGGACTTCCAGTATTAGAGACATTCATGATTTATTAAAATATATTTTTCAAATAAATTTGTTAGTTTATAAACATTGTCATAAGATATTTGATGATATAAAATCAGATGCCTCCAACAAGGAAAGAATAAAATCCTGACCACATAAAGACTTCCATAAATTCCGTTGAAAGTAAAGAAATAAAAGTTTACAAAGTAAAGAGACGCAGTGTTTGTACTGATTCCGAGAATGAAGTGTTGTTTTAAACGTAAATTATAAACTTTATGATCCATTTTTAGGAATTCCTTCGTTTGTGCTGAAAATATATTATTTTATTATATGCATGTATGTTATTATATTTCTGTTTGATTTATAACTGTCTACAATGACGGTTTTGTACTAGATGATTTTGTGTTACAAATTTTCAAATAATGGAAGAATAAAACATTATTCAAACGAAAAAAAAGAAATCATAATCGGAACTTTATCATTATAAAACATTACCCCAAATTGAGAATACTTACCTCATCATATTAGAAACACCGCATTCCCAATATGGAAATGTGATTTTGTTAATTGAATAATAATAGAAAATCTGATTATAACTGATTTAATATACAAATGCATAAGAACATAATCATATATAAATAGTATATATAAACTTTCATTATGGAACATATGTATTTGACATAGTGAGCATATTCTCGAGTACATTCCATAGTAAAAGTAATAGAATGGAAAAAGTCAAATATCTCAGCAATGGTAACTTTTAGGACAAATGCATCTTAGTACTTTTATGCTTAGAATACGCCAATCTATCGAAATCGAACATAAAAAAATGAATCTTCCATTTAAAAAACAAAGATGACCGCTATATCTTCTCTACGCCTTTACTTGCAAGAATGCCATTTATACCATATTATGTAGTTTCACATCAAATTCGAACAAATCATCCAATTTTTCGTAAAAAAATATTATACAAACTGGGACTTAAGATGAATTCGAGAAAAATATTAGACGTTCCATTTAAAAAACTGAAAGTAACCCTAATATCTCATTAAAAAGGTAAGGTTATAAAAAAGAGATTAGAAGACTACATTTTCCCCTAGATACCATGCAACTTTTGTTTGAAACATTTTTTTCGTACAATGAATAAGTTACGAGTTACTTGAAGTCGTCATGTTAGCAGACTCATCCTTTAAATATATGTATAGATATATATTTAAAAATAGTAACTACAAAATTTCGAAATATTTCTCTATTTAAAATGAATCTATAACTTATTTAAGAAAAAGCTCCTCATATTAAGCAGCTTTTCTCTCATTTTTGTTAGTTGTTTAATAGAAGAAGTATGAAGTCAACATACGTTTTGTAATTATTTTATTTCCTCGGAGAACAAACTAATTTTCATTTGCTTGCTCGCTTTTAAAACAACCTTCTGTTTTACTGAAGCTTTATGCAAAGTTGTTTACGCTGCTTGGGTTATGTAACACGTCGTGCTGGAAGTAAATATATGAAGTACAATGTAAGTACACGGTTAGCTCGTTGATCTACTCTTGTATGGAAAGACGGGGTGAACGATGATTAAGTTTTTAGACTGATATAACATCGAGTGGAACAATATTATTGTTGTTGCAAATAAACTGTCAACCTTTATCAATAGGAAGCTTATTAATCTGCTTTTTATTATTGATGATTACTGATCCCTTTAACGATTCGTTTAGTATTTACTATTTTCAAGTTTTTTCTATCATGCGATAGCCAAATTAGAGTTAGTATTAACAATGTATTTGTGCCTGAATCAAAAGGACGTAGTAAATTCAGCCACAAGCTGTAGATAAACTGTTAAAGTTTCAAATTTAAAATAACGTAAAAATATGCTAGAAAATTGATACAATATTTGATTTAAAATTACTGAAAAATGTATTTTTGAGATTTTTATGCCCGATGTTAAGACCTTTGCACTTTGAACATTTTTTTATACGATCGACATGTCAACTCCGATACGCTTCTGCAGTGAAACTTTTGAAAATCGAAAGTTTCGTTTCGGAAAGAAAAAATTATACACTTTTAGGAATTTATTTACTTTTATTTGTTTCATTAATTTAGCTTATTTCAATACGAATACAGTTTTAATGGAGTTATGGTCAATATTATGAATATTTCTGCAGCGACACCAGTGAAGTGCAAAGGGTTAAATTATAACTTAATATAACAATTGTAACTGAAATACTTACAGTTTTCAATTCATTATCAGAAAAAGTAACCGACAGTATATGTGCAGATCCATACGTACCTGAAACAATATAGAGAATGGAATTATAATTAAGGAACTTGCTCGAGAAATAGTATAATAATATGTAAGTATATAGTGTCTCTATAATTTCTAATAATTATAATAATTCGAGTGTGCTACTGTTTGAAAAAATGTATACATTAAAAATATTAAAAATCATAAGTTTTTCTATGAAGAGAAAAGAAACAAAAATACAATGAAATTTATTCCATGGAAAAACTTTATGAAGTTTTTATTATTCGAAATTCAATTATTTCAACGTCATTTAATTAAGCGAAGCAACCATTTTTCCTGTATGTTAATTAACGTGCTCAGTCATCGTTAGCTCATCACTGCTGAAGTTGTTGTAACAACATTTATTATTCACATGACAGCCCAACACGGCAGCAACAAAAGATTAAACAGTTAATTAATTGGATACCACTGAAATATTAACGTAACGTAACAGCTAATTCAACCTGAATTTGAAAAATTGACAATGTTCAATACAGAAAGATGGGAATTATCAGTTTACTATCGTAACAGTTGATTAACACCTTTTTTATCAGTGGTATGTATGTATATGCCCTACTTAAGTACATACTCACACAAAATTTAATCTTAATTCAATATCGATTACAGACACAATGATTGATGGATATACTCCAGCGGCTAATTTGAGAATTCTTAGTTGTAATTAGTATATCCTACAACTACATAGGTACTTTAAGGGTTATAGTATATCTATTAATATGTTAAATATTTTATAGTTTAGATACACTTTAAATACTTAAATAATTATTTTTATTTAAGTATTATACTTTTAGTATATTTAAATTTAATATACAGTCAACCTTCCTATAACACAATTAATTCGTTCCATATTGTATTGAAATCGTGGAAACGAGGGAAACTTAGAGCTAAGATGTGTTATATTGAAATTGGTTAGTGTGTAGTACCGAAACCGTACTAGCGAAACGTAGATGACACAGAAATCAAGGAAATGAGTTCCGTGTTATATCAAGGTCGGGTACGTTCTTTGTTATAGCGGAAAAATCGTTCGGTAGTATATATCTCCATGCAAAAGACCACATGTTTTTTGCAAAGTTTTTAATGATATTAGACTGTAGACATACAACAAAATTAAAATAAACGCAAAATAGAATTTAAACGTCTGCCCTTATGAACATGAAAACACCAAAAAAATAAGTTCTCAGAAAAAAAAAACTGTGCTACATACTATGCGCGGTGAATTCCCTGTTTATTTGACATATAAACGCGGAGTTTCTAGTGGTTGACGTAATTACGTAATGCTTAATCGAAATGTTTTTGTAAAGATTTATGAATTTTTTACTAGTAGATGGGGCTGTTTTTTTTTTTTAACGAATTTTATACCACTGACACACTGTTCAATTGTCCTCTTTCCCTATTCAGAAAGCGGGTCAGAGTTTCTAATCTCTTCCTCACGTTTTAACACCACCTTCTATTTATTAATTTGCCTTTTACTTATTGAAGAAACTGTGACCCGTCCGTAGCAACAATTACTTTATGAAGGCCATTGAACACCGTTAGTCTCTTAGTTTCAATATTTTCGCCTTTATTTTATGGCTTAGAATTTCAATTTTCGTTTCTTTGTTCGAACATGGGTTGCCTGAGTCAGAGTGCATCATAAAGATTCTTGCCTGCTACGGTCGCGGGCGAGGCATGTGGAATTTCCGCGTACGTCACTCTAAGGTACTCTCTTTACCTGAGAGTGACCGTTAGCTGGAGGGAGGTCACTTTCCACCAAAATTATTCTTCCAATCATATTCATTTGACCGATTCTCTAGCCACTCCCGAGAAAATGCAATTCAACCAATCCACATGTCTCACCCCCGCTAACACACCTCGTTCAACTTGACTTTCGGGAGATTCCTCGAACGAGGAGTCAGTTGAAAAACAACCTTCACGATTACCACACACATACTACGAATAAACACGAACATCTCAATTATCATTCCTTACCGTCGGAAACGATCGTAAGGAAATTACTGTACGATACGCGGTGTCGAAACATCGAAGTGAAGACTTACGACCTTCACTAACGCGCCGTCTTTATTAAAGTGGATCGCGTTGCATCGCGACCATCGTGTGGAAAACATTTGGTCCTTCGAGCCGGATTTCTTCGAGCTAGTGTAAAAGTGTGATCAAGGCCTAAGCAGCGCAGAAATCAGCAAAGCACCAGCGACGCCCATTCCATCGACACTTGCACAGATCGAAGGCACGGAGTCTACGACAATCCAGATCATCCTCGCACCTGCCATCTCGTAGGAGGCTAGGAATTAGACACTGCAATATCCAACGACTTCACAACGACAAGGTAGGCTCGTTCTATTGAATCGTTAAGATCCTAGTTGATTCATTCCACTATGCCGAACACCACTGTTCCTTCCGGTTCATCCACGATCCAAGACAACGAAGTTAGTTCGTTACGGCGAAAACGCGGAGCCATTCAGGCACAGATAACATCGTTCAAAAAATTCTGCGAACGGTGTCAAGAAACCGGCAATCATGATAACTTCGAAGTAGAGGCTAGACTCAATGGACTTCGCGAACACTGGGCGCGATTCGACGAAATTCAATGCCATTTAGAAGACCGGGATGAATCCGAATACACACGTCGCGAGGAGATCGAAAACCAATATTACGCGATTGTAGCACGAGCAAACAGGCTCATACATCGCCAACACCCAACCGAATTAGTAGGAAATCGCTCAAGTTCATCACCAGCAACTACCATATCAGCACCGATTTCGATTAAATTACCTGAGCTACGACTCCCGAGTTTCGACGGGTCATTAGAGAACTGGACCTCTTTTCACGACACTTTCACTTCGGTTATCGATCAGAACGAACACCTAACAGCTGTTCAAAAACTGCAATATCTTCGATCGGCACTGACAGGAAAAGCAGCCGCATGTATTCAATCCCTTGCTACCACAGAAGCGAATTATGTCGACGCTCTTGACATTTTAAAGGAAAAGTTCAACTGCAAAAGAAAGATTTTATTGAGACATTGCGAGCAATTACAGAATCTTCCCAAGCTGATTGACGACTCGCCGGAAAGGCTAGGAAGCTTGGTAGACGCGGTAAACCAACACACGCGCGCCCTTAAAAATCTCGGGGAACCAATTTCTTCGTGGAATACCATCCTCGTCTCCATGATCCTTGCTAAAGTAACTTCAGACATCGCGTGGCAGTGGGAACTCACACTAAAAGATAATAACATGCCTCTGTATACCGATCTATTAACATTCCTCGAAAAACGGGCAAGCTGCGCACCTAGCATTACCGCAACCAGAATGCACGGCGGACGAACGAACGAACGATCGAACATTCGAACGGTACATATTAATGAACGAAACAGCGATCGAATACTTCGCGGACACGCCTTCGTAACACATAGGGGACAACAATGCCCAATCTGCAAGGAATCGCACTACACTAGACACTGCGAAACCTTTCTAGCACAACCAATACACGAGAGATTGAAACTCATACAGAGAGAGTCTTTATGTAGAAATTGCCTTCAAGGAGGACATACACTCCAAAATTGCTTCGGAGGTCGGTGTCGCACGTGTGGACAACAACACCACACTCTTCTCCACCAATTCGCGAATTCCCAGAATCACGTCATCGAATCTTCGTCACCTCAACCACATTTACCACCGAAAGAGCAGCTGACGGAAAACCGCGCTTGACAACGAAAGACTTCGATAGGGACATCTCAAAAGGCATTCGTCATCGACACCACGAACAACGAACTCTTAGTCACCGCGCAGGTCAACATTCTTCATCACAATAAGGAAATATTACGTTGTCGGACACTTCTCGACACATGTTCGACAAGGAATTTTATTTCCCAAAGGTTGGTGGAAAAGCTCAACCTACCGCGTAAAAAATGCCACGTCCCCATCGGAGCGGTCGGCTCACTTTCCACGATAGCAAGGCATTCTACCGTAGCAACGATTCGATCACACAACAATAGTTTCGAAAAAACACTAAACTTCTTGATTCTCCCAAATATCTCTACATTCATTCCTGACGAACCAATTGACCGCACAAATTTAAGAATACCTCGCAACATCAGGCTCGCCGATCCGGCCTTCCATCGACCAGCACCGGTAGATATGTTATTAGGCGCTGGTCCCACACTATCCACAATTTGCGTAGGACAGATCAATTTGACTCCATCACATGGTCCAGAATTGTACCTACAAAAAACCACACTAGGATGGGTCATTGGGGGGAGCGCGCCGGTCACACCACTCTCGCTGCATACCAAACCCCAAGTATCCACTGCCACGGAAGCGCCGCCTCCCTATAGTCCACAACATCGGAGAGATCGCTCTCACGGAAGCGCAGCCTCCTTACACACATCACACACACCGGTAAGCGACGATAATCTTCAAAACGACCTCGCGCGTTTTTGGGAAATAGAGGAAGGCCCTCAGACTCGTCATCTCAGCGATTCGGAAGCTGCATGTGAGGACCACTTCAACCGCCACACGTCACGTGATTCAAACGGGCGATACATCGTAGCCCTACCATTTAATAGCAAGGTGTCTCAGTTGGGAGAATCTAAACAACAGGCATTACGCCGATTTCTTTCATTGGAACGGAAATTACAACGCGACTTGAAACTTCAGCAGCAATACCAGGCAGTTATAGAGGAATATATGGACATGGGGCACATGTCTGAAGTTCAACCCACCGAGGGAACCACCGACGGTTATTATCTGCCACACCATGGCGTATTAAAAGCAAGCAGCGACACGACAAAGCTCCGGGTGGTGTTCGATGGGTCAGCACCCACCACCACGGGGATATCACTCAATGACACTCTTCATATCGGCCCTAAAATTCAGGATGATCTGTTACACATTTTATTACGCTTTCGAATTCATCGTTACGTCATCACTGGTGACATCGAAAAAATGTATCGGCAATTTATCGTTCGTCCAGAAGATCGAAAATATCAGCGGATTCTTTGGCGCGATCGCGAAGGGACGATTAAAACATTTCAACTAAACACAGTTACATTTGGTTTATCTGCCGCCCCGTATCTCGCAATCCGAAGTCTAACCCAACTGGCTCGAGATGAAGCGCACCGATTCCCGGTAGCGTCCGAAATTCTTCAACGGGATTTTTACGTTGACGATGCCCTCACCGGGACTGCAACGAAGAGAGAGGCACTCACGCTGCGAGAAGACATCACGCAGCTGCTCAAATCAGCTGGGCTCAACGTCCGACAGTGGGCGTCAAACGACCGCGATCTGCTTCAAGGATTATCAGAATTCGACGTCAACCGCAAACTACATCTCGGCGAATCCTCCACTTTAAAAACACTTGGAATTGTTTGGAACTCCGCAACAGATTCTATACACTATGCAGTAAAAATCACAACATCAACACCTCAGATCACCAAGCGTACCATTAGCTCCGAAATAGCAAGGATTTATGATCCACTAGGACTCCTCGGACCCGTTATTATCATTGCAAAAATTTTGCTACAACGGATCTGGATTCTGAAGGCCGATTGGGATGAATCCTTGCCAATGGAGATTCACACGCAATGGACCCAATATTACACGCAACTACCATTATTAAACAACGCGACATTCAACCGAAAAACTGTCATCAACGCAGCATCCAAGGTACAGCTGCACGGATTTTGTGATGCCAGCGAAAAGGCATACGGAGCCTGTGTTTATTTGCGATCCATCGACGCTTGCAGCAACGTCCAAGTGAATCTGTTGCTTTCGAAATCCAAGGTTGCTCCATTGAAAAAACATTCACTACCACGGTTGGAACTCTGTGGAGCACTTCTTCTTGCCACACTTATCACCACGGTACGAACGGCACTTCACATCGACATTAGTAATATCTTCCTCTGGTCCGATTCTACTATTGTCTTGCACTGGATAAACACGTCACCCCATGTCCTAAAAACTTTTGTCGCGAATCGCGTCGCGGAAATACAAAGGAAAATCGAAGATGCTCAGTGGCGCCATGTCGAAACATCCGAGAATCCAGCAGATTTAATCTCACGCGGTCAATCTCCGGAAGAATTCCTCCAGCCCTCCATCTGGCAACACGGACCGACGTGGCTCTCTAAAGAGGAGATTTACTGGCCTTCATGGACACTGACACCGATGGATGACATTCCAGAACAGAAGACAACGATTTGTTTATCGTCAACCTCAATCGATTATAGTATTCTGGAACGGTACTCGTCATGGGGAAAACTCATCCGAATCATCGCGTACTGCCTACGGTGGAAACATAGACACAGAAGCGGAGGATGTTTGACGGTTGCCGAGCGGAACTATGCCCACAACACAACGATCAAAATGCTGCAACATCAACATTTCGCGGAAGACATACGTCACTTATCGGATGACAAGAAACCAGAAGTTAACCGTAAACTGCGGAATTTGAATCCATTCATAGATAAAAACGGCATTTTGCGAGTCGGAGGTCGATTGAAACACTCGTTCATGCCATTTTCACAAAAACATCCAATTATCCTTCCAAAGGCCAACTTGACCATGAAAATAATTGAACACGAACATCGCACACAATTGCACGCTGGCGTCCAGACCACACTCTACGCGATTCGACGATGCTACTGGCCTATCGATGGGCGCAGCCAGGTGTGGAGCGTCTTAAAAAAATGCGTTCGTTGTTGTCGAGCGAATCCTCCTCCCGTTGAATACATCATGGGCAATCTTCCAAAAGCTAGAATCACCGAATCCCGTCCCTTCACACATGTTGGAGTCGATTACTGCGGCCCCTTTTATATCAAGGAAAAAAGACATCGTAACCGTAAGCAAATCAAGGTTTACGTTGCGGTGTTCATATGCCTTGCGGTAAAAGCGGTCCATCTGGAATTGGTCAGTGATCTCACGAGCGAAGCGTTTCTCGCTGCCCTTCGACGCTTCATCTCGCGACGAGGATTTTGCGCTCACATATACTCAGATAACGGCACCAACTTCACGGGAGCCAACAACGAATTGCGAGAGCTCCAGAAAATGCTAAGGACAGAAAACCATCAAGAGAGTCTAACTGAATTTCTTACTGAAAGATCCATCCAATGGCATTTCATTCCCCCCCAAACTCCTCATTTTGGAGGGCTTTGGGAGGCCGCAGTAAAATCATTTAAATACCACCTCAAACGCGTCGCGAACACCGTCACTTTTGCATTCGAGGATTTATATACTCTGATTACCGAAATAGAAGCGATCCTTAACTCCAGACCACTTACTCCCATCTCCGCGGATTCCAATGATCTTCTTGTCTTAACCCCAGGCCATTTCCTGATTGGCGATTCTTTAACGAGTCTACCTGAGTTTGATTTCAGAGAAGTTGCAACCAATCGCCTGTCGAACTGGCAGCACATTCAAAACCTCAAACAACACTTCTGGACTCGCTGGCATCGCGAGTATTTGAACGAACTGACCAGTCGCAGCAAATGGACCAGTGGCGGCCACAAAATCAAGGAAGGCTCAATAGTTCTGCTCAGAGAGGACAACGTGCCATCGATGCACTGGCCCCTCGGACGAGTTGTCCGAACGCATCCAGGGCCCGATGGCATTGTGCGGACCGTGACAATTAAAACTGCCACGAAGGAGCTCGACCGCAACGTGAAACGACTTGTACCTCTTCCCTACCAGCCCGAGGGAAGAGACACGACTTCACCAGCACCCATGGACCAACCAGCATCCATGGACCAACCAGCATCCAGGGACCAACCAGCATCCATGGACCAACCAGCATCTATGGACCAACCAGCATCCATGGACCAACCAGCATCCAGGGACCAACCAGCATCCACAGATCAACCAGCATCCACCGATGAACCAATACCTGAGGCTCTACCAACATTCACGGCCGCACCAGCGGCCAAGGACCAGCCGATAGCCAGACACAAAAAATAGCCATACACACACCGCGACACATATCCACTTACATCATATTCATTGATATTTTGATCGGTACCCTCTCAACGGGGGGAGGATGTTCAATTGTCCTCTTTCCCTATTCAGAAAGCGGGTCAGAGTTTCTAATCTCTTCCTCACGTTTTAACACCACCTTCTATTTATTAATTTGCCTTTTACTTATTGAAGAAACTGTGACCCGTCCGTAGCAACAATTACTTTATGAAGGCCATTGAACACCGTTAGTCTCTTAGTTTCAATATTTTCGCCTTTATTTTATGGCTTAGAATTTCAATTTTCGTTTCTTTGTTCGAACATGGGTTGCCTGAGTCAGAGTGCATCATAAAGATTCTTGCCTGCTACGGTCGCGGGCGAGGCATGTGGAATTTCCGCGTACGTCACTCTAAGGTACTCTCTTTACCTGAGAGTGACCGTTAGCTGGAGGGAGGTCACTTTCCACCAAAATTATTCTTCCAATCATATTCATTTGACCGATTCTCTAGCCACTCCCGAGAAAATGCAATTCAACCAATCCACATGTCTCACCCCCGCTAACACACCTCGTTCAACTTGACTTTCGGGAGATTCCTCGAACGAGGAGTCAGTTGAAAAACAACCTTCACGATTACCACACACATACTACGAATAAACACGAACATCTCAATTATCATTCCTTACCGTCGGAAACGATCGTAAGGAAATTACTGTACGATACGCGGTGTCGAAACATCGAAGTGAAGACTTACGACCTTCACTAACGCGCCGTCTTTATTAAAGTGGATCGCGTTGCATCGCGACCATCGTGTGGAAAACACACACTATGGCCAAAATTTTAATTTTAATTTCGGAAATCGAGAAAACCTCTGAAATTTAGAATTTCGTCCTTCGTCTTTGACTTAAACTTAAAGAAAAGCCAAATATGTCTTTAATCAAAACAGTGTGACGGAAAAATTAGTGTTATATGTGGAGATCATGTTGTCAGAATGTAATTGTCTTATATCTAATTGTAATTGTGTTATAAATTAATTAAATTAATATTTTTGTATGTAATAAATATTAAAAATAAGTTATATTTAATAATAAAATCCGAAACTATAAATTAATGTTTTATTCGGAAATTAAAGTTAATAAAGGTTAGTTCCTATGCCAGCAACACTAAATTATATTTTATATAATTAAAAAATTAATTTTATGATGAAATATAAAAACTAAATTAAATGATTAATTATAATAGGTATTTATACAAAAATAAGAAATTTTTGAAAGATAGAAAAATAATTGTGGTCTTCGAAAGGTTAATTCATCGTGACAGAAGTGTATATAATTACGTTAAAATAATTATACATTAAATGTATATCAATGTACATTAAATAAACCATATGCCTTCCAAATACGTTTGCTATATCGTTTCAAACCTAAGCTAATCGATTATGCAAGGAGCGCAAACCCCAATTAGATCAGATAATCGAACTTCTATCTACACCTCGCGCCGGTCTGAAGAAAATAAGAATTCACGGAGGGCTATAATCGAATAAAGAATTGCATCTACCGTCCATAGAAGCGCAAACCCTTGAGTTAAGAACCTGACGCGACAGCTGGTGCCTTTGTGAAGCCGGCCTTGTTTAAGGACCGATTTACACAGGTATTAGCGTGTAATGGGAACTAACTAGGCCCTTGCCGTTCCTTTTATCAAGCCCAACGGCAATTTAACACGGTTCAAACTGCCTGAAATTGATGGCGGATCCTGACGAAAGATGCCTCTCTGTCTTTCTGCTCCAAGACCAAAAAATAAAAACTTTATGGGATTACTGGTTAAATTATTTCGAAATGTTCGTGGCGCAAAACTTTTCATTACTTCACTCCTAAATGACAAATTAGGTCTTTTATACCAGATTGTTTCGTAACTTTTTATTTTGTGAATTTCTTTACCTTGATGAATAAACTTTCGGAATGTATTTTATACGTTTTTATAATGAAAAAGGAAACATAATTGCTCCGAAAATGTTGTACGCACAGCCGTTTGAAGGAAATTTTGTATTATTGAAGGAATAACGCAAATATTTGTTTGATATAATTGATAAAACAATTGTAAGAATTAGGAAGATGAAATTTTACTATTTACCAATATAAAAATTTTAAGAAATGTGGTACGTTACAATTACAATTAGTAACTACATAATTATTCATTAAATATTAATTTTAATGAATTTATTAATGTATTATCAGTGAATAAACTGAACTACAGTCCATCCATTTATATTTACAGTACCATATGCAATACGCTCTATATTAAAAAATGCTCTGAAGTACCTTCTCAAATTTCACGTTATCAATTAGCTATCCCGTTAAATGAAAAGCATAAATAATACCAGAAAAAATAATTTATTATACTGCAATGCATGGAAAAGTGAATAAAAGTAAAAAGTAAAACTAGATCAAACAGTTCTTCCATTACCATAGTAAATTCATTATAATAATATTAGTATTAAGTGCTATATGCCTTAATATGTATACGTAACTTGTAAGCTTACCCAATATGCTTCTTATTATTTGATAATTAAGGTAACATAAAAATGAACTCAGGCAAACTTTGAACTTCTTGAGTATACATAAACTTACTATATAAAATGCTTCCTCTTTTCATAAAATTTTGCTTTCAATTTTATTAATTTAATTAATTACTAACAAAGGTTCATTTAAATCCTAACTTCCTTTTTAATTAACAAGATCGAGGATGATCTATGATATAATACATTTTTTCTTCTCACCTAGTCCAGCATTGAAATAATAAGTAGCAGGCACTTGCATACAGTCATTAAAAAAAAAAAAAAAATCATAAACCAAGAGTGAGTGATTCTTAACGAATACCAGGAAACAAGCTGAAAAATACGTTAAAATAAACTTTCTGTAGCCTCTTTCCTCTACAAAATACCCTCCACATAATAAGGTACACTATATACACCTAAAAATGATCCACAAACCGCGTACATATATCAAAAGCCGACGCAACCGCGATATAATTAATGCTACTGATCAAACGAGCTCGCGGGACCACACGCGGTAACCGCTACACACGGGAGCGTCTCCTCGAATTTCGTCGGCGTAACTGGAATTCCCCGAAGCGTCATCTTTAATCCACGAAATCGTTTACGTCTGTAGGTAAGTACGTAGAAGGGAAGAGATACTCGGTCGCATTTTTCTCCGGGTCTTATCTGGAATCTTGGCGCCGCTATGGAAGGTGAAGAGCCCGCGACCGGTAGAGAAAGAAGAGTATAGAAGAAACGAGGAAGAAGAATCAGAGGAAGAGAAAGAAGAGGAACCAGAAAGAGGAAGCCCTCACTTCGTTCGAGACTGGAGACGAAGGGGAGATCCTAGAAGAAATTACTCGCTCGAAAGACGACAAGAGAGGAACGAGAGTAGGAAAGAGGGAAGAACAGGGAGAAAGAGAAAGAGAGGAGGAGGGGGAGAAGGAGTAGAAAGTAACGGCGCTACAGTGAATCGCGGCTTCTATAAAAATTACCCTCAGGTCTGTGGCGAAGCGGGATGCTCGGCCGTTGTGGATTGGATTGAACGTATCCATCTTTCCTCACGGGAACTGTCCACGTGGACCGTCTCCCAGCGAGCCATTTAATAACGATTCCTTTGTTGCGACGCGAGCCACGATTACACTCGCCACCATCGCTATTGCCATCGCAGGAGACCTATCTTCTTGTGCTACGCAGCATCGGCAAGGGGTAATGAGAAGCTGGCCCGAGGGATCCGGAGGGAGAAAACCTGCAGGATGAAGCTCTCAGACAGCAGCCGGTCGGTCCTTTGCGATACCGCGATGGAAGAGAAGCGTCGGTCGAATGATGCACTAAATCATGCTCCTGAGTATCGTTCACGAAAATCGTAGACATGTGTGCATATGTGTATGTGTGTACACGGAAAGAACCAAGAACGGTTGGAAGTGGAAAGAAGTACGGGTATTTTTAAATTCATAGCTTCTAGGTATATTTCGCTGGATTGTTTTGGATACCATTCTTTTACATGAATCTAGGCGAGGATTTATTATGATTTGAATTGAAGAATTAAATAATGTACATAAATGGCAAAAATAGTATACTATAAATACTAAAGTGCGAATAAATAATTGCCATACATTTCCCCTCTAAATCTATAAAGATAAATGCTAGAAGTTCATAGTGTTCAAGTGATAAATTACGAATTACATTTTACATCTCTGAAGACATTTAAAAGTCATTTCTTTCATGAGTGAAACATATTCAAGTGTATTTTTTCATTCGTTTTCATGCAATGAAGAAAAGATACATGTTTCCACATAAAAAATAGCAGTCATCTTGAGGAAAACAAAAAAAGAAAACACGGTCTGCCAAAAAAGATTCCTTTTCAAATTATTCCTCATTCCAAACCATTAATATCATATCATAAATATTTTTAATTCATAAAAAGCGAGGGAAATATTTAACTGAACTACTTCGACTGACACACCCTGTATACTGCTTACGTTATATTTTTTATGTTTTATTATTTATATTATATATATTATATTCCATATCGTCTTGATAACTGTAGTTGTGTTATATATTTGTTAGTATGCGTATGTTAAGATGAAAAATATGTAATGAACATGAAGTGCAAAGCTAAAGAAATGCAGAGTTACCTTGATTGAAGATAAGATGTGTAAAATTACACTACAGTGCATAAGTACATGGGCACTTTCACATTACTGGAAATGCATGAAATATTTATGCAAGCATAATGCAAAAATATGTCAGAACTATTTAAAACAATTAGAAATCATTAAACGTATTTAAAATCATGTAGTGGCTGCCACAATCATTGGATTTGAATCCGATCGAGTTATTCTGAAATGAAGTGAATTGTAAAGTAAAAACAAAGAATGCAAGATAAAAAGAGATAGCTTTGACTCTATTTACATAACAGCTGGTGAAAGATTCAAAAAGATGCCTTGAGAAAACTCATCACTAGGCATCCTTAAGTAGTGAATTTTGTTATTGCCCAAAGAGGCGGACTTGTAGTTGAACGCAATATTTAGAAATTTTCATTCATTTTCTGGTAAGAGTTTCACAATATAGTACATCTTGGATCTTCTACATTTTAATGACATCTGTTGTTGTTAATTATAAATAGAAACATAGCATTATAAGAAAGACATAAATCTTTCAATCAAATCACATATAGTATCCGATCAAACGAGTTCGCGAAAGAAATTATAATTAATTAGAATTTATTATAATACGTTTACTCAACATATAATAATTATATACTTTATTATTATTTAATATATCAGAAATTATAGTTTATTATAGTAACTACTTATACACGGTAGTGTACTTTGAAACTTAGGATGCATAATGACACTATTAATTATTTGAAGTATAATTCATAATCTCATGAAGCGAACCACATGAGAACACAGAGTTCCTTTCTTTTATCCTTCCTTCGTGTTATAGCTTTTGTTCCATTAATAAAATACCACTTGATAAGCATAATATAAATTTATCCTTGTTATGGAACTACTAAATATCCATTGAATTATGTGCGGGGGCATACTACCCATGAAAGAAGAAAAGTAAAAAAGCATAAAAACGAGGTAGGAGGGCGAAAGGTATAAATCGTGACAGAAGAAAGAATAAGAATCATATTACAAAAGTAGACACATCTAGATCTCAGAAAGTGTCTCTCCATTCTATCCACACCATTAAGACCAAGCCATCAAGTCTGTTAAAAGACAAAATGCACAGGAGATCGAAAAAATGAGGATCATGTTCTACCCAAACTACGATCGTAGAACTAACTATAATGGCCGAAACCTTGTAGGCTTTACTTTATATAGCGGTACCATCTGCCTGGCCAGTATTTTATCCGGTGCAAACGGGAGAACGCCACCAATGAACCACGAAACGCAGCCTCGATAGATGTATAGATCTGATTGGCGAGATTTAACGAGAAGAAACCCGCGGCACGGATAAGATTCATAGAGGTGATCTAACACAGGGGAGAAGAGACGCAAGAGATGGTAGATGCTTCTCCCCTTTTTCTTCTTCTTCGTCTTATTCCTCTAGACGTGAGTAATGAGTGGCGTGAGAAGCGGGCGTGGCTCTGCCAGACGTTCCTCAGACATCGAAAATCTTATCAATACGAATACACCCAATTTGAGATTGAAGAGCACGGTTCCATCGACGTACGAAAGAGGATTTACCAGTAGACGACCAATCGCGATTACAAAATTAGGTCAAGGATGTTTCAAATTTCGTGGCAAGCTTCTTACATTAGATGTTTTGCTTTGGGAATGTTCCTTGATTGGGACCAGTGGTTTCATCTTCTTCGAAAGATAGTTTTATTTATTACCTATATTTGAAAAATTGTTGAAAATTTAAGATTCCAGAAAAGAGTTAATTTTAATTTTTGGTAACTCCGTTTGATATTATTCTTTATAAATATTGAACTTCAACGATGTTAATTGCCAGTATTATATTTTATACCTTTTCTTATTTTTAAAATAAAGTTTATACCATTTATTATATTACTCTTTTGTCAACTGTGCATACTAATTGTTTTCAGTTTATTTCAAAACATATGGCACAAGTTTTATTTCATCTTTATTAATAGTATATAGAGCATAGTTTATATTCATTGGAAATATTAAAAAAATAATTATATTATATTTAAATAGAAAAGTAAAATATTTATAATCAATAAATATATTCATTTTATACTGAAAATATAATATTTTCCTATAAAATATATAAATAAAAAAAGTGAGGTAAACTAATACCAACTATAGAATTAAAAATTCTATTAAATTTATTTAATTATTCATTGTGAATATTTTATCTTTCTCCGTATTTTTAAAATAAGGTTTTCACTATTTACCATGTTACCTTTTTGTCAATTGTGCATACCAATTGTTTCCAGCTTATTTCGAAATACATGATACAAGTTTTTCAAATCATCGTTTATTTTTTTATTCCATTTTAACATAATTTTACAGTATAATATAATGATTAACGTTTTTGTTCAGTAAAATAAATTTTAACAAATGCAAAAGTTATAAATTTATTATTCTTAATAATGCAACAATTCATCGTTAACAAAACATTCAACAAATGCGATGAATTGCAACATCTAGATTTACTAAAAAGTTTCATAACATGCGAATATTAAATGAATAAATAGATATTCAAATTGTGGAACCTCGAAATACTTCAATTCAATAAAAAAAAAATCTTCAGCTGCTTATTAAAATTGTGTAAAATAAAATTTTTCGATATTTTTATTGCACACATTTACAGTGTTTTATAAAATATATAAAATTGTTTCTCCTTATCTGACAGATCTTCAAGGACTGACTTTCCATCAGAAACCTAATTACATTCGAAAATTAAATCAGACTTGCCGCGGAATAATTAAATGATCTTTTCAACAAGCGCGTCGTGTAGGGGGATTAAGAGTGCCAGTTGTCTTGATGATCGCTCTTCAGTGTCCTGGACCGTGGTATTGGAAGATGATCGACATTCAAATCCATTATCTTGCTGTCACGTCAAATCAAATCATAGATTTTCTGTCACACAGCTTTATCTCACGAACCACGGATTCTGCAAAAAAAAGATGAAGAAAAAAAAAGAAAAAAATTATGACGCGTAAAAAAAGCGTGCAAGACGAGAGGCGAAGAATATCCCATCGTTGGACATCCGGTTTATTGCGGTTCGTACACTTCGTTAAAAAGGAAAAAAGAAGAAAAAATAATACCTCCAGTTCTTGTCATTCTCAATACCTAACATAAGTTTCAAATATTTCAGTTGGTTGTCGTGGAAGCATGAAAAATAATACCTGTGTAAATGTTCTATGTGTCATTGATTTAGCCTAGCGTAAAATGAATCGAATGGCTCGTAATTTCGTGCCGGTATCTGGAACGGATTGTTTTTTCTTCCGCTCTAGTTGGTGAAACGGAGGAAATTGCTGAAAACACTAGGATATTGTGAAACGTATCGAATAAAATATGAGTACGTATAAACAGCGAAATACACCAAGTCGCAACTTTCGCGAGCAAGAGGCGCATTATTCCTCTCGTACTCGCTCAATTACATATGTTCTACGCGTCTTTGAGTTCCGCAATTAACCAAACGGGCGAACAGTTAAAATAGTACACGAAACAGTTAGTTGAATAAATAAATCTTTCACGTAAAAAACGTGCTACGGCAATGAATGAGAAAGAACACGAGAAAACAACAGGCTATAAAATACTTCTCGACAAAACAAAAGTCATAACTAAACCCAAGGTATATTTTCCCCAAAAATATCGAGAAGCCATGAAGATTATGAAACACTCTAATAATATTTGCAGGGATGTAGGCCACAACATGAATCCAGTCTGCAATATCTTCTTTCTACTTTTTTAATTCCTCAGCTACCCAATTAAAAAAAAAATATTTCCCTTCTTCTGATTGTTCCAGTAGAGTAACACACAACACATATAAGTATCAATGTGTCTTCAAAATCCTTTAGTTGCAATGCTGGCGAAATCTGAGGAAAACATTTCCATAAGGACACGGCTTACACGCGGAAGACTTAACAGTAACAACTGTATAATACCGGGCTGTAAAAGCCTTAAATCTCTGACTAGGCATGAGAAAATTCGTTTGATTTTTCTGAATAAAAGCTTCTATTTGAATTGACAATGTTACAGTTCTTCTTAACACTTTGTTGCGTACGCATTTATAAACACATCCGGTCGGTGATTTATTTAAAGCTTCCTTGTTAGAAAAAATTACGTTCCTTTATTTCACATAAAGGAACATATTTTGCTTAAAATCTCTTTTGTTCGCCTTTTGCCGTACCAACATCATTTTATTATTTTTTTATCGCAGCCTATCTCGGCCTGAGAAATAATTTTTAAGCGGCAACTAACTATATAACAAATTTTTGTAAATATCCTTACTAACCTCAGATATATATCGACCAATAATAAAATAGCTTTAGTTTCCGCCAATGATAGAAAGGCAACCGCATTTATTCGACAATTCCCCAGCGGATTTTGATGCTAAGGAAGCTTTACTTGAATAAAAATTAGATATATAGAAAGAAAGACTCGGCCTTCCAAATTGTAAAGTCACGTTAACTGAAGAATACGAGTTAACTCGTCATTGAAAGATTGTTCATTTTCAAATGCACCGTTATGCTAATATAAAACATAAAATACACTATATTTACATTTGTAAGAACCAATATGAAGTAAATGATTATCATATCTTCTCATTTTTAATTACCATGTACTAGAAATTCCATTTCTGTTTAAGAGCTGAATGCAGTTAACAAATTAATATTGTACCAGATTCGTATTTTTCTGAAACATTATCCATACCAGTAGAAATCGGAACTAAGAATAGTGTAAATTATATTAAATATCTAAAATTCGAATCACTCTCAATCTGGAGTTTCCTTGTTAGTAATGTTATGTATCACTAAGAAAATAAACTATTGCATGGACCAAGCACTTCAACAAGGATCAAATAAGAAATACAATTTGTACTATTCACGTAGATTTTAAAATACGTTGCTTCAAAAGAAATCGAACTGTAAAGGCCTCAATAAAAATTTCACTTCGGTTCAATTTGAGAAACGAAGGAATTACGGTAGCAGGTGAATCGAGGCACCAGAGATCACCGTATAAATTATAAGCAAGATTCTGTTAAAAAAAGAAGGCAATCTAACGTTGGAAGAATAGTAGGTACAAGAAATGGCAAGAAAGTATTGCCTCTGACCATATCGGGGAATCTCAGGTGAGTCCAGAATAACCTTTACTATTCCCCTAGGTTATCGATCTCCACGGACTCGTTCCACTTTATTTTATAAACCTTATTTAGGATTAATGATGCGGGAAAGAGATACCACGAGGATCGATAGTATCCAAGCGGTTCGTTAAACCAGATATTTATTTCGCTGACGAACAGATATTTTTCCTTATGAATCATTTTCTCGACGTTCTGTGTACCGAGAAGCGATAATATCGGCGGTCCATTGATATTCTTATGCATTTCGTAATACGTCCTACCTACCTTATTTTGCTTTTATGCATAACGATGGTAAAGGATTAGTTCAGAAATAAAAAGGAAAGTGAAATCTCCTTTTTGTACTTTTTAATAGAGGGAAACATTAGTTTGCGAATGTTGATGCAGTCTGATGGTACAAGTTTCAGAAGATGCAAACTTGAGGGAACTTTGAAGATCAGGTTATCGATGATATTAATTTCAGCTATATTAACGTGTATAATTGTTGATTCTGTTTAGTGTTATATGCGATACTGACAACGAAACATTTTTAAATAATTGTGTTTATAACATAGATGAAGTTTGAAGGAGTTTATATTCTTAAGTCTAACTCCTTCCTAAGTTTTCAAAAAATCTAAAACAAGGTCTTGGATACTTATCGAAGTTTTTACGAAGTCTTCTGGAAGTCCTGGTAAAGTATTTAAAATTTTTTTCAATAAAAATAAAAATTCTTTTTGAAAAAAGAATGAAATTTTGCTTAGATCCTTGAGGATCTAAACTATCTAAATGTGTTTAATTTTGTAGTTCCATACTATTGATAGTTAACAGGTTAAGCGTTACGTCAGTCACGGATGACTGACGCTGTACTTTCCGTTCACGCTATCTCACAATCAGTCATTAATGACTGACGTTATCAAATTATAAAAATTATATTCCTATATTTAAAATTATATAATTTGAAGGTTACAATAAATGTGTCTAAATACTACTTTCTGCCAGAAAAATCGTTTTAACGGCATATCACGGCGTGGACGGAAAGATGAAGAAAGTATGCTCGGCGTTTAACGTGTTAATAATACTCTTTATACATATGTACATTGTCGTTCATAAGTATTAAGACACCCATTGTGTTTGTACAAAAAGTATTACATGATTTAAATTACATTTTATCATTAAAGTTAGTATTATACACGAACAAAAATATATAAAATGTTCATTCTATTAGTTTCCAGAGTTTTCTTCGTAAATAGTTTATTTATGAGAAAAATAGGAGAGGGCAAAGTTTCGCCGTTTCTTGTATACAATATGATGGCTTAAATAGATTTTCTAAACGTGCAATAAGTTTCTATTATGAATTTCTTTAAATTGATAGCTACAATTCCTTTTATATTATGTAGAAGCGATTGCCAAGTCAAGTTCAACGATTTACAACAAACTCAATGTTTGCTGTGATATAATCAGTGGCACTATTAAGATTTTAATATTTACGTCGCCACCATAGAAATAGATATTTCAAAGTTTTATCATATGTACTGGTTCTACTGTAAAATTCCAAAATGAATCTTTTCCCCCAGAATCGTCATAATTTCGTAAAGATTATTCAGGTTTACTTCACGTTCTGTAAGTATCTTCATACTTATAAACAAAAATGTATATACAGTAAAGTATCAATCATCTGAACCAATCGGGATCAAAATGTTTCAGAAAATCGAATTGTTTGGATAATCAAACAGTTCAGTTAATGAAACATATGCATGTTCTTATCTGGTTTATAACTATAAGAATTAAGTATAAAATTAATTATTGAAGAAAGTAATGAAGAAATATTGAAATATTAGAAAAATGGTTTGAAATAGCAATACATATACATCAAGAAAGTTTATTTTTCAAAGCACATAATTTTAAATTTTTTGTTAAACCATCGAAGAGAGTCTTTTCTTCGCAGCGAGATTTCTCATTCTTTTTAATAACAATATACCCGCAATATTGTATTCTGTCACGGCTACATCAATCGGTACCGCTACACCATAACTTTGTTTACTATTCGATTCGATGGTTTGGATAATTGACGCTTTACTGTAGTTCCAAATAAACTAATCCATCTAGCTTCTCAAAAAAAAACTCACGTCGTTTGGTCCAATTAAAAAAAAAATTATTCTCTTTCAAAGAGTGTCCAACTTTTAATAAGAGTGATTTGTAGATATACTTTAATTGTTCTTCTAGTACTGATCGTGACTATCTATTGAAACTGAAATATTTCTGCAACAATTGAAGTTACCTCGCGTCATGTTCAACTATTCATCTGATACACCGGTGTAACGAAATCAAAGACTCACGCGATACTCACGCTTATATTCTTCAATCCAGGTCGTGAATCGCGCAAAGATAAGGAGCAGAAAGGGTTAGAGAGGTGGCTTCGGTAAAGTAAGAAGGGAAAGGGCGATCGTTATCGGACAAAGAGACAGAGAACCCTTTGACTTCGGAATGTTATCGCGGGAAACAAAGTTCCTCTAGAAAGCATAGTTCATTCGGTAAGGAAAGGGCAGAGCTGTATCTCCCTGCGGGACGCCAAACAGTTCAGATTGAAGAGATACGGGGATATTAAAAGCGACATTTTCTTCGTCCTCGCGATAACTTCGATTTGCAACGGGCTGGACGTGCGCGAATACTCGTGCAGATAGAAAGCGTTGATCGAAAGATAAGACAGAGGAAGTCTCCGGTCTCTCGATATCATGCGATTTTTAAGTTAGATTCAACGACAGCTGGCCATTGCGAAGTGTGCGTACTTATAATACACGCGCGAAAACTTGGAACTTAGGGTTCTGTTACAACGGTGAAATTAGAGGAAGCGAAAGTCCGTTAATGGATTATCGCGATCGAGCTGGCCGATTAGTCTCGAACTCGACAGCGTACCGATGTGGTATCCTTCTAACGTTTCACCGTGCCGGTAAATCCGAGACTAAGCACACTGAGGGAACATTGTACAGAAGCATCGATTGTTGTGTGCAAATTATCTTCGAGCTATTAGTGTCACTTTTTAAATCATTTTTCTTACGAGTTTTCTTTTTTTTTATGATTACACGACGATTACAGAGACAATTTTTTTTGGAATTGGAAAAAAATTAAGTAACTTCTCATGTAGTTATATTTTATTCATGGTGAATTGATAACAGTAGAATTTCCTTTTTTTTTTTGTTTGTTAGAAGATTATATAAATGAACAGTTATTCCTTATATTTTTATATTTCCTGTGTCATAAAGACTGGAACTTGAAAGAAAAACTAAACCTATACATATGTGTCAATGTTCCTGAGGAGGATAATGAAATTTCAATAACCTCAAGTAACGTAATTAAAGTAATCCTCTAATTCAAGTAAACCTGGTTTTGAACACTTTAAAAATCTTATTTCAAGTAAGGATTTGATTTTGAAAATTCAACTCTCGGCATATCAGTAAACGGAGCTGAGTTTCCGCCTTTTTTGTACACCTTCTGTGAATATAAGACTATTGCTACTCTATTGTTATTTCTTTCGAAACCTCCAAAGTTTTCTGAGTCACATTTTCTCTTATTACTCGAAATAATGGAGATAAATGCAATGGTTAGAGTTTTCATGATACTTTTTATAGTTAGTTTTAAAATAAACATGTAATTTGTTATTCTAACTTGATATTACAATGCAATATTTTTTATTGAATTCCAAATCTAAATATTTCATACATACACGTTTGCAAACTGAACAATAAAATTTACACAGTTTCTATATACAGGGTGAGGTATTTAAAACAGGCTACCTGAATAACTCGATTACTATTGATGATAGAACAAAGTGAGTCAGATGAAACTTTCTTGGTTTTGAGGGTGGCATCATTTTATGTTAACAAAAAAATTTTTTTGTATGTGGACGAGTAGAGGACATATGAAGGTCAACTTCATTTTCTTAAATTAAAATGGTACACTTTTCTATATACTAGCTAGTAGGGCGTCTCAAGACGCGTACAGTGACCTACGACTCAAGTTCGCTGAAGATCGTTGAAGAATAATTTCCATCGCAGTTGATCTTATATATATTTTTAATACTCTGTACTAGCAGAAATTTGATCCTTTCTATCATGCACATGTACTCAATGCCAGCATAAATACGAATGTGTTTCAATAAATATAGGAATATAATACTTTAAAGAATTCTTTATTATTTTTTCATCAATTATACTTCTGCTTTGTATACTTGGTAACTTCTGACTCGTATTTTTAAATTGATTTCTCTACAATTTTCGTACCTGAGGAAGAGGAAGAGGAGGACGCGTATTCGGTCGTGCTTTTACGATAGCTTCGAGAATGAAGTGGGTTGAATATTCAGCTTGTGATGTTTAAATATCCGAGTAAGTTTTGCATCTCTTTGATGCTATTGAATTTTAAGGAGCGCAGTCTTTGGAGAAAACCAACTAAATTTAAGAATATAAGAAAAAGAGAAAAAAGGAAGGAGGAACTGAAAAAATACAAGCAAGGAAATGAGAGTATTTAAATCGCGTTTGATGATAATTACCTTATATTAACACGTATCGAAATTCGTAAGTAATTTATTCTCACGCTGTAAAAAAAGACTCTAACATCAAAACTCAGCCATTGAAGAGGATCGATGATTGTGCAACTGCCACCATTGTTCCTGTTTCAGATGGTAATGCATTACCTCTAGGCAGTCGTAGTTTCGTGCATGATTTCGCTGTCAGCATCAATCTTGCACAACATGTTCCGTTAAGGTTCGTGACAGAGACTATATTTATTATTATGCCACTTCTTTGTTCTTCGTAAGATTCAGAAATTCTATGCAGTTATTTCCATAGATTTTCCAAACTGATGTAAAAACAGGAACATACAGGACTATACGAGTTTTCCAAATCTTCCAGGTATTTCTCTCAGAACTGGCTAACTTTTGATATACTGGCTAAAATTTTGAGTATAGTTCAGATTACGATATAGCGAGGTCATATAGCTAAATAGGTGTTGAAGTAAAATCGAGATGTCGAGACAAACGAATTGACACAAATAGATGTAGTTAAGAACTTAAAATCATGGTTAGAATTGTAAAAAGACATTCTTCATCCAGTGTTAATGTACCTTGTGTAATGTTAGGCCATCCCATAAGTAATATCGTTTTTGAAAGGCTGATTTCAATACAAAACTGATGATATTTACACTTAGGTATTATAAATCAATTGATATATTCATCGTTGTTTGTAAAGACTATTTATTATTTTTCTGTTAAATTGACAATCCCTTTTTCGAAAAAGTACCTACCTGTTGCATCTAAAAGTTTATCTAACGTGAAGTTTAAATGGTCTGCATTCTTGAAAATTCTGCTATTTAACCCTTTGCTTATTAATAGCGTATGTATACTCTTTTACATATTCATAAATATATACAAAAGGCGTATATGTACGCTCTTACAGATCCATCAATATATACAGAAGGCGCATATATACGACTAATAAAATTTGTTTCTTACAATAAATTTAGTGTTTTACTGAACTAATGTAACAATTGGCCTCTTGTTAGATAACGCATAGCAACAGTATTACAATGAACATCGAATAACAATTTCAGTATTGTCACATATTTACAATGCGTTTTTCAATTTTAATTTTATAATCACTACAATAATATTGTACATACAAGAGTTGACGAGTCCCAGTAACATACGTGTATAATCTGGTGGTTCTGAGTTGGGGCACGCCGTAGTCAAAGGGTTACAGAGTGTTGTAGAATTAAATGGTAATTCAATGACGCTGGGTCAGCAGAATATGGTGCGATTAATTTCCAATTAAATTATTCAAATATTTCTATTGTTCTGTTTGACAAGTGCGAGCATCGAGCCAAGATAAAAGATTTCATTACTTATTTACATTAAAAGAAAACGTTCATACAATACAAAGATCTTATTGAGGACTTTAATAACTTAATTTACGTACTCGTGGTATATGTAGGTAGAAAATACAAAAATATTGTATAATTATGAATACAGAGAGAAAATTCAAATATTTTAGGTAGTAACTAATATTTACATATTTTCCATTTGCAAATGAAATACCATTTACTAATTAAAATACCAAATCATATGCTACCATTTAATTATTAATTAAACCTTAAAACAGAGTATAATGCATGGCTCCGAGTGTCACATCAGTCAGTGTTGATTCTTAAGAGTTTTTAATACACTACACGCTAACTAAATATCGGTTATTGAAAGCATGAAGACTGGTGGTCACATTGCTTATTTACGGGAATCGACACGCAAAAGAAAGTATATTAAAAATTATACTATTTAAAAAAAAAAGTAATATAATATATTTTACTGAAAGTTTGTCATATACACTTGATCTAAGATCAAACATCCATCAAATTCAATAATGCAAAGCTGGCGTACAATATGTTAATTTACGATCTCGCTATATCGCCATCTGGACCATATAAAAAGTGCTGTGCACGTGAAAATTAATATTTCTTTTTTGTTCATATAAACATTTCTACCAAATCTTCGTATTCTCTCTTTCCCGATTTGTCCTCAAACAAGACCCAGTTACGAATACCTTTCAGTTGCGTAATTATTTCCACAATTAAGAAACCCGAGTCAAGCAACTCATAGAATATACGAATCCAGTTTTCAAGACCTAACCCAGATGCTCAGAGGTGTGAGAAAACCAGAAGAAGAAAAAGAGAAGGAAAAAAAGAGCGCACGATCTAACGAGTCCGTGCGAGACTCTTTTTCCTGCCAGCTTTTTGATCCCTTTTACTCCGATTTTCTTTCTTACGTCTCATCAACGTGACAGTCCGTGTCGACGCATCGGCCAACGGTTCAGAATTCACGCGCGGCTTTCGGCCGCGACTGCATCGTCATCACCGTCAGTCGTGATAATGAGGACATCTTGTGCCGCTAACAAGACGAGTGTCACATCTTCTTGCACTCAAGCTTCTGTACTGTCGTCTTCCAATGGCACGTCCCGCGAACACAGGAATATCATAATGCGGTCGGTTTGCGAATATGCTTAGTCGACAGGACATAGAAGCTATCGAGAAATTCTATACGCTGGTGCACAACACCGAACGAAAATTTCAAGGAAACGAAAATGTCTCAGATTATGCAGTACCAGGAAAGCAAAAGCGAATCCGCATTTCACCGCGACAACTTTGACAGATAGCTTTCAGATATCCTTTACGGAAATCGTGATCGCGGCACGTAGAGTCACCTTGTACAACGTTCGAATTAAAGGTGGAATTTCGTATGCTGGCGTATATACACGGCACAGGCTAAGGGTTTTCTGTTTTTTACGGTTGATAGAATTCGTGAAGATGAGACGGAGAAGAATGTTTTCTACGTGTTAATTTAAATATGCGAATCAAATGAATCTGGAGCAGCTGAATTGAAGAGTGCTGTGTTAGGAGTGGGTTCAGTTTTATTTTGGGAAGAAAAGAGGATTTCTAGTAAAGTTGGGAATTATTTAACCCATTATCTCCCATTTGAAATCTGGAATTATTGTAATGTTATTTTTTAGAAAATTTGATTAGAAAGGTATTAAATGAAAAGACATGATACAGTTATTTTCAAGTGTATGAATACACTTATTATTACGAAATAATAAGTGAAGGAACAATTGAAAGTGGAACATTTGAAAATGTCATTGGCAGGTGGTAACAACAGTTAAAATATCGGGTGTACTTCTTTGAGTAGAGGAAGGTGTTAATAGGTTAAATGAAATGTTTTTTAAAAATGGTCATTTACATAATGTATCGTCTTATTTGGATAGAAATCGTTCTAGATTGTATGGCAACTTATTTAAATTGTATGGTAACTATTCGTTTAGATTGTGTAGCAATTAATTTAAATAAACAAACTATTTCTCTTTGAATTATTTCATTTTTGGTTGTGAAATGAAATGAAAAATTATTGTTTATATTCTATATTTGAATGATTGTATCATGAAACGATTTCACAAATAATTTTTTATTCTATTATGATAACTAAGTCAGAATTGCGTATTTCCTCACAATGCATCATACACACATACTTATTTCAAATTGTTTATTATTTTACTTGGAAGAATTAACAAAAACGAAAGATTTGTTTGATCTTGACGAAAACGAAGTCATTTTTGTTGGTTATTCTTACAATAAAAATAGTAAAATAGTTAAAACGTTTCGTTATTAAAGATTCTCATCTTTTATTGTTTCAAATAAAATTTGCCCGTATCTGATCTAGACAAAGAGTTATTATACAATGCATATCTCGTAGAATGTAATATTAATGAGCAGCGTGTGAATCTTAATAAGCAATTGTAAAAAAAGTAGCTTTGTTTTACCAACAGAATTGATATAAAACATTTGCAGGTGTTACGTAGTAGTGTATGCTATTTGACTATTGTTTTATTTCATTACTCGGCATTTTATTATTCTATTTAATTCAGGATGAATTCTGTTTCATTATCGAGGTAGAAGTTAATTAAAAACTCGTTCTATTCTTTACGATCTTGTTATTTTGTTTTGAACCTTCATTTTCATTGAAAAGTTTTTAAATACCTTGTAACATAATACATCCATTTAAAAGCAAAAAAAGCTTCACCATAACTACGTATTTCGTATTTAAAATTATTCATAGATTTTTAATTATTAATTAATTCCTATTAATACTTTCACTACTAATGTAATCATTATTAAATTGTAGTATATGATTCAATTGTTCCGTACAAAATTGATGCATACTATTTGAGTAAAGGTGAAAGGACATCGTAGATTCGATTTTTCGATGAAATCCCTGTGTACGTGCTTCCATGCGAACTGTTGAAACAGGGAAGATTCCAACGGTCAAGTGTCTGTAAACCTGACCTTAAATCGACTGAGAAGTATCATTGAAGAAGAGAAGAGTAGTTGTGCTGGATGGGACAATACGATGCTGCGAACTCGATCCCTTGAACGCCCTACGTGTGCTTGCTTCTCCCTTCATCTTTTCACTTTCAGCCTTAAAAACTGGGAAATATTGATTGGTCTTTGAGACACTTTTCTGCAATCTGTGACTTCCTCGATTCAGTACACACGATTAATCATGCCCTTAATTCGAAGTAAATTTGAAAAAGAAATAAACTACCTAACCTTAATTCGAGGTAAAATTAAAAAAGGAATGAAGTATCTAACTTAAATTTGAAATAAAATTAAAGAAGAAATAAAGTTCGAAGAAATTGATGATTGGGTACTAGTATATAAAATATATTAAATAACTTGCCTAGTTAGTAAGAAAAGAACTTACATCTTTCTTTTGTATTTAGCAATACATATCTGTCATTAAAGTTTACATCAATTCAATTTGTAAAAAGTAAAATTTCTCATTAAGATTTATTTAAATAGAAATTTATTATTAAGGAAAATAAATAAATACCACTAGCTCCCTATTGTAATTTATTTTCATTATCACTTGCCTAATAATTCGATACAGGCTGACCTTTATATACAAGTTTTCTAACACAATCTATAACCGATACAAAGATTTCATACTGAATACCGAACGCGTTCCCGTCACATTACTACATATATAGACATGTCATTTGTGTTTTAATCCATGTTTGGCGTGTGTGTTAATTCGTTGGACGTCGATGAAGATAGAAATAAGGAATTGAAAAATGTGGGTACATAATATCTGTAGAAATTGGTGGAAGAGATTTAAAAAATTAGGGTGAGGTGGAAGTAATCCGAAAACAAGGGTGATGAAATTGATTGGGGTACATCTAACTATGTTATAATAGGAGAGGAATTAATCTTTTATTAAGTCTATTTTATTAAGTCTGAACAGGAGTATTCTATTATTCTTTATGATGATATTCTTCAGTTTATTGCGCGAATGAACAACTATACTGTTGTTATCTTACACATTTTGACAGATTTTATTCTTACGGGAAATTGACTAAAGATCGGCAAAATTTCTGTTAACGTATAAATATACAAGTATCCAAGTATAATTAAACAAGTATCCAACGAACAAAGCATCAATATGCATGTAAGTCGGCCTTCTTCGGGGCTTCGTTGTCCGGCTTAAGCATAGGGTGGCCTATCTTAGCGTTAAGAATTAGGGTTGGAGGAGGGGATATCATAATACTCGTAAGTCGTGGGACACATTAAGAGGATCATATCGTTCGCGTCCAAGATCCGTAAGACGTTTCAGTTTGATCCGAAAGGCGAGAAGGTTTACCTGTGTTGTTCTTTTCAAGAAACTTGACAGTAGGTGTAGATAGAATGGCGATACGGCTGTCCAATTGACAGCTCGTCGTGTTTAATGGGATAAAGCGTGTCACGACTATTTGTAACCCACTCTCTTTGGTTAAAAGCCTCGCATACCTCCTTCACGTTTTAAATGGAATAATTTTAATTGCATGATTGTGTAACGATTATTAACCATGAAGTATAGACGTCTGTTTTTAAGAAAATACCATTGATGTCGTGTCTCTCAAAATACTTTGGCAAATTTTATTCATTAACCCATTTACATCACACGAAAGAATGAAAAATATGCCATTCTTACCAAATTTTTTATTAAATCTAAGTACAGATATTTCAAAAAGTATTACAAACTTAGAATACTTCGGTGACTTTTGAAACGATGGAAATGAGGAAAGAGGTTCGTATATAAATAGGTTCATATATTTTTAACTTCTTGTTTGGTTAGAAAATACGGCTATCATGTGTGTATATTATGTGTCGATTACTTCATGATAAAAATCCAGTTCTCTGTAATAAAAGGAAAACGGAACAAAAAAAGTAATACAAAGAAAAAACCTCTGTAAATCGAAATGTAAACTTCCTATAGCTTCAATTATTTTTTTCACATTTAGATGCGTTTAACAACGAATAATTGCTCAGGTATAAGACAAACTGCTTCTTATTTTTTTTATTTAAAATTTATCTTTCTTTATGTTTATAGTGTACATATACAATAAATACGAATACAGTCGACTTCTAAAAGTTGAATTTATTCTTCTTCGAAAATCAATAAGTCGAAAAACCTAACTCGTGTATAAAACCTGTATAAATAGAATTGTTTTTTCATTACGCCTTTCTTACTTGAAAACTACGGTAAGTCGAAACCTCCATAATTCGAAAATTTTTACTTTTCCCTTTAGATTCAAGCCATCCAGATTTTACTGTATAACTGCTTTTATTTAATAATGCGTTTCTGTTCGTTAAGATTTTGATACAATATCTTATGAAAATAATATGTTCTATTAAGAAATTCTTTTTTTACAAAAACAGTGTTTCAATTGGAAGTTGTGTTAGTGAAATAAATGTCGAAACTCGTCCCTGACAATGAGAGGAACAGTCTGCATTTATTTGTAATGAAGGTTCATGAAGGTTCAATCTGATATGATTATTTTAACGTCATGATCAATTATTTAAAGTGAATATATGAAAGAAATTACTTTTGCATATTTTGTAGGAAATATATTGCTATTTTTCGTGCATGTAGTAATTATTATAATTACGTTAGAGATAAGTTTTGTATGTTACTAGATTGGCATTCGAGTGCAAAAGATTAATATAAAAAAATGGTTTTATTTCGTTTCGAAAAATTTTTAATGATTAGCTGCTTTCACAGATTATAATAAAGCGTACGAAATGTATAAACTTGATCTCGTGTAAACGATGATTACGAGATTGTTTGATTTAGTTGCCAAGAGAATGTCGTAAATTGTTATCAGTTATGTTAAATCTTACAACTTTTATTACTCAAATAATCTCTTACAAGAGTTCTTTCTGGGAGATTCCCATTCTTTCCTTTTTACTTCTGTCAGTATTGTACAGATTGCAGTTTCAAATAAGAAAAAAATTCATTACAGTACAACAAATTATAATTGAAGATTATAAATTATCAACGAGCTTTAGAAAGATCTGTAAATAAGTCTAAAAATTTCCTACAGGAGCTAATTATTCTCCACTCTATTATAGTAATGACAGATGATTGGACGTTATTAATACTCTTAATTACCTATTCCAATTAATTTCCTTCGCTTCTGACGTTCCAATAAAATCCTATTACAAGATCCATGGTCCTAATTGAAGCCACGAAATGAAGGGTTTAGAATAGAATTCGAAGAAAAAAAGAAAAAATAGAAAGTAGAGAGCTGTATGCATGAATTAGGTTCACCCTAAGAAACCAGATCATCGTATTAGACCCTCCGAATGTTACCTCTTCGTGTTTGAATTTTTTCCCTACGGCTACTTTGAATATGGAAACGAGGATCTTGTAAGCTTAATTACATGCCGTAACGATTGTGAAACAGTTTAAAATACCAGCCTATTTCTTTTCTTGATCATATCTGTGAACCTTCGTTTCGTTCACTTTTATCCTGCTCTTTTAGTACCGGTTTACACAGAAGAAGAAAGGGATCGTTGACCATCGATCATCGTTAGCATTTTATTCAACGATAGTCGGTCGGGCGGAAGTTGCCGTTGACTTTGAGAGCTGTGTAAACTAAGTGAGCAAACAAACGTTTTATGACCGTCCAATAGCACCATCGTCTTCACCGTGGCGCGTACACATGCATATAAATGTATACATATTTCACTGCTCTAATGTGAAATAGACGAAGTTGATTCGATATTTAAAACGTGTTTGTTCGCGATGCTCCAAAACAACTTTAAAGTACGATGGTATTGTAAGGAACGTTCCATTTGAAATTCAACATGAATTCCATTTGCATTAATCATTGAATTACTACTTGGCCAACTTCATCAACCATCTTATTAAATAAATTAAAATGAATTGCATCCAATATGAGGCAGGAGGAATGTAATTCATGATGTGCCAGGTATAACTTACTATATACACTGTTATCAGTATTATACAGACAAGTAAGTTCAAAGAAATACTGGGTATTAAATGATTTTGTTATTACTATTTCCATAATTCAATCATGGTCCATATTTTGATGGTTCTTGTATTGCGATATTAATTCATACTCGTTGAGGAGGGTATAGTTTAAACATTACAGATAGATTTTTTTTCTTTTTCTTGTTTTTATTTGGTTCCTTGGTTGGCTGCTGTACCTATTGGCCTGGACAAATTCGCCAACCTTCATAAGATTTAGATAGCGTTAACTGTATAACATACCGGATTAGTTGTTTCACATTGGTGCAGAAGGAAGAAAGTTTTAAAGAAGCTACAACCTGAAGAACAGATATTATACCCAGATTCTAGCAGAAGCTTTTACAGCTAAACACGTGTATTATAATGGTTTAATTTATTCTGACAATGCACTATTGTAGTAAAGAGTACCGAGTACTCCGTAAAGAGTACTTGGTATTTAACAATTTTAGTCATTAAAATATCGAAAAGTGAGGAATTAAATCCATGCTATACCTCATATCCTCTCATAATTCCATTATATAATGGAATATATATATATATATATATATATATATATATATATATATATATATATATATATATATTTTATATTAGCACACGTCACAGATTATGGACAAAGTGCGACAAAAATAGTTACATTCACAACAATTTTAATTTTTCTTGTATAGTTAAACCTTGGTAACCCATAAATCGCTAGAAGATTAGAATTTTGTTCATTCTCTTCCGCTCCGCAGTAAAAATCTCTGTAAATTGAAATACGAACTACCTATAACTCTCATTATTTTTACCGCGTGTAGATGCATTTAATAACGCATAACAGCCTAGATGCCACGCAAACTGTTGTTTATTTTTTATTTAAAATTTATCTTTCTATAATAAATACGTACATAATTGACTTTTGAAAGTTGAATTTGTCTTTCTTTGAATATTTATAAATCGGAAAACCTTACTCATGTATAAAGCCTCTACAAGTCGAATTTTCGTTCGTTATCCCTCGTTAACCTCTTTTACTCGGAGACTTCGATAAGTTGAAACTTTCATATCTCTAAAATTTACACTCTTCCCTTGAGATTTGAATTACCAAGATTCTACTGTAATTTCTGAATAAATACAATGAGTGATCTAATACTTGTGCACAGAAGAAAATATACAGCTTATTTCTATTGTAGTTGTGTTTTAAGGCAAGAAATTGTAACGCAATTTTATACCTATTAATAGGCAATTCACGAAAGGGACTTTTCTTCAAGTAACGAACTTCGATTGGCCCTTTCTTCGAATTTATACCTAGGAAAATTATAAATAAACGACAGATTTGTAAAGAACATATAATAAAGCACTATAATTCAAGCCGAATCGTTGTTCCACAATTAACACAGTAATTTACAACGAACTTAATTGGGAACTAAACATACATTTCTAATAAACTTTCATCACATATTCCCATTGGGTTGAAAAAAGAACCGTGATGCCTTGTATGAAATTATAAAAGCACAGTATACAACAGCAGTTTTAAAAAATGGTATCAATTTCTTAGCAAACAAGCTTCGATTTGCTACCTCTGTGTAGGAGAAAAACCATGGAGTGCAAAGAGCCCAAACAACCGTCCTGTACCACTCCCTTAAACCACCAGTCCCATCAACAACACCCCACTGATACACCGGAATTCAAACAACAGACCAATCCGTGCGAATTTCGATGAAACAAATAGAAAGGACGACACACGTTCAATCCATTACAGGAGCATCGGTGACTGTTTGTCATTCTAACGTCGTCGATCCGTACCCTTCGTCCGTTCCTGAAGGAATTTCCTCGGTGGCTCGGAGCTTGCCTCACTCGTTCAGTACGACACGAGCATGAGGATGAAGGCAGTGGAATAGTAGATGCTCTCGATGACACGAAAGGTGAATTTGGACACCGAGATCACGAACTAGGAATGAAAAATGGAGGTACGAAACGGAATCGCGGGCATGTTGACGCATTGCGGTGAGGAAATATGGGTCGTTTCCGATTATGTTGGATGTGTATGGTACCGTGGTGAAATCCGGTGGCTAGAAGCAGAAAGAGAAGAGACAGTACCATCGCGCGGTACATCATATATCTCGTATATAACTAATGCCCTGCATATATCAGTCATTCGTCTATCGTGTATATTTTTAGCGATACGACGCGTATCATTCAGTGCGTTTTACCATCGCGTGCTCCATTCAAGTATCATCCACGCACCACGGACACTATGCTTCAAATCTGTTGCTCGCATCTCGTGTATATCAGACACGTAGTTTCAGCAGAATTTATTGAAAAAGACGAAATAGACAAGCTATGTTTTTAGCGGAATGGGAAACTGTTTGCCACTTTTTTAAGTTGAGCATCTTCTTAAAGTTGTGAAATGTTCGATGAGTTTTTTATTGTTAGATGTGTGGGCTGTTATGTTGGCGGAGGATAGAAGGCGGAGGAATGATAGAGAGGATCGGCGGAAAAGGAAAGGTTGCGTTTCGTCCTGGGCCTCCTAGTGGACTCGTCAGTAAAGCATTCTAGGAGACCCGTGCCTTAGACGCGGGGAACTGAGGGAGTTAGGTTAGAAGGTGTATATATACTTCTATTATGGGTGTATACTTGTATTATGAAGGGACCTCTCGGGAGAGTTAGCGAGAATGGTCTCCTGTGTCGTCTGTCCCTCTAGCGGTGATGGACAGAAGGGTCGCCACAGATGTATAACGGTTCGGTATAGAAACGTATGTTTTATGCACAGATAAGATAGACCAACAATTTTGAGAAGCAACTTTCAAAATGTAATTTAATTATAAATTCGCTTGCAACAATAAAATGTTCTTTTTGTTTGACATATAGGGTTTTTGTAAATTAAATATAGTAATGCAAATCAACTGTTATAAGAGCTTATCATTCGATTGTAATGTTGTGAAAACGTTTACAAATTAAATCAAATTGTACTGAAATTCATTGTTTGATTTCTTGTCAAATATTTCAAAAAGCTCATAAAATAATAAAGTTTAACATTGTTTCACTCTGTAATAAATATGCATGTCATTTATGAAGAATAGGATCAAGTGGACTAAAACTGAAGTTCAAAACTGAGAATTGGAAATTATGAGTTTACAGAAGTACGATTTTCCACAATAATGTTAATTATATTTACTTAACGTGGTATTTTTATAAACATATAACATGAACTTCGACGTTTTTATCAGATTATGTAAAACACGAATATAAGATACTATTAGCATTAGAGTAATCGAACTTCAAATAAATATAATTGATAAATAACTCTTGATTATAAATTAACCACTTGATGCAATAAGAACAAACTATAACAAACATAACAAAATATTCATATATATAAATATTAATAATTATTAAACAATGAACAAATTAACGCTTCTAAGCAGTGCAATCATTTTTTACTGAAAAGATTTTTTAAATTAATAGCTATAATTCTATTACGTCGTAACAAAAGACGAATACCATCATGCATTGCACTTGTAGTTTTCTTAGAAAATGATAATTCTCATACACTTAAATTCTTGCTCGTATATAACATCTACGTTGCAGATGTATGTATATATATAAGTCCATCGACGTTTTAAAGGGGACACCGGAAACCAAGAATTCGTAGAATAAACTATTTCAATGGCCTACTTCCAATCGTGGATTGTAGGTCCTATCTATGCCACCAAGGATGCGTCGTCGGAGTTCTTAAGTGAGGTGCGTAAACCTTGACAAGGACTTCAACGGTCGTAACACTACGCGAAACCATAGAGGCTCCTTTTAAAGCGTCGAACGGTCAAGTCTTGACACTTGTGGCATGGCGCCGTTAGAGCTAGACTCTCGAGACACTAGTCAGGCCCTGCTATAAAGTATCGAGAAAACCGAGGACTTCGCGTTAGTCACGGAAAGTGCATGGTGGTACGTGTACCCCTTCCCTCGTTCCCATCTCTGATGGGGTGGAGACAAAGTCGACCAATTAGGTTAACATTTGTGCTTCACCCCCATCAGGACTTCGAGGCGTAGAGAGGGAAATCGCGCTTCCCTCAGGAGGAATCGTCCTCCGAAAAATCAGAATAAAAACAAAGCTCGTTTTAAAAAGAACAAAAAAGAAACTCGTCTGTAATACACAGAACAACTCGATCGTTCTCATTTATACTCGATCAGCTTCCTTCTGAAGCTCGTGGTTTGCGAAACTGATTAAGTCGCCGGCCGATTAAGTTGCCCGGCGAAGTGGACGTCTCCCTTGTGGATCACCGAAAAGTCGCACGAATCAGGAAACTCCACCTTTCACTGCGTTACTCCGACAACCGAGTCGGAAAAAGGGCGCATCTCGCAACAAATTCTTTTTATATTATAAAAAAGCGGTTGCCAAGACCAAGTTAACGACCTCAATGTTTGATTTCGTATAATCAGTGACAGAATTAGAATATCGTCGTTTACGTCGATACTTTGAATAGAAATAGATATAAAAAAGTTCAAAGAATCGTCCTTTTCGGTAACATCATAATTTCGTAGACACTTCAGGTTTACTTCACATTCAATAAGTGTGTCCTAATACTTACGAATGGGAATGTATACGTAGTTACGAAACTATGTAACACTGTTGAAGGCAGAAAGATGAAAAAGAATTAACGGACGCCTCCTATAATTAGTAACGACTCTGTACACACACAGAGGACGTGGACAAGGAGAGCAAAAGGAAAAAGAAAAAGAAAAAAGAAGAAAGAAGAAAAAAAATTATACTTCGTTCTTTGTATCGCAACGCTTTACTTTCACGGTAGGTGGTCCACGAGTGACAGAAGAACGCCGAAGAACGTCAAGAGGGCATCACGCTTGTTAGCACGACGGACTTCTAGCAGCTAATTGGTATTCCTTCGGCGGGAAGTGTCAGGCCTTTGACTGATTCTATTTCGAGTAGCTTGCGGTCTTTTGAAGTGTTCCTTGTGTTTACATTCTGGAAGGAATCGTAAGGCAGCAAAGTGACTGACCAGCATTTGCTGAACAATACAGCACCTCGAGGGCCTTGAATCTTCTCAGACCGGTTTCATCCGGAGATTTTCAAGCGCGTCTCTATCTAATCGGTCACCAGAATCATTGTGCTGACGCTTCTGAGGGTTGAGCTGTCCGGTGAACTGTCGTGAAACGTGCTTCTTCTTATAGAACAAACGACAGAACGAACGAAAGCATCTTCTTCTTTCTTTCGTTTTTTCATCCTCACTTTACTCTGTTTCCTCGTCGTCTATTCGATCCCAACTCCCTATCTCTTCTCTCTTCCTTTCTTTCTTTCGTTCAACATGCACAGGTGTGATGGCACATTCATTTTTAACGTGTCGAGACTTCACATTTTCTCAAGTGGATTTCGCATTCTTTCGAAGCCTGATATATTCTGCGTACGGGTATGCTCGAACGCTCACTTCGTCGCCGAATGAAACAAACGTAGAAAGATACTACTAGTTCATGGATTCCCGATGTTATATGTGACTCGCCACGTCATCCGTCTCGGCGAGCTGTCGTCATAATCACCCCTATTCTTCCTGTTCTCGTGCCTATACGAAACGTTTCGTTACGGTTGTCGTTTGCATCGCGACGTGAAAGAAGCTGACGTTTAAAGGAAGTCTATGGGCTATCGATCCGCCTTGTTGTTGGACGTTACAGGTGCACGTTTGTCAAACGTGTGTCAAGCATGGAAGCATGAGCGTTGCATGCGGATGGAAGCAAGTAAAACTTTAAGAAATCGATAACGTTGGACAATGATTCGTGTGCAAGCGAATGGAAGCAAATTTGTTTTGTACTTGAATTGCGAAGAATACAGCTCTATATCTGATAAGATAGAAGAGTATATACCAGGAAGTGTGTGCTTTATCTGAATTAGTGCTGAAGAACGTTGGCTTAGGTTAGTGCTAGATTAAGCGGATAATCTAGTACGTAATCTGGCCAAGAATACAGTGGGAAGTTGAATAATGCATAAGCTGAGCTTAATTTGAAGTGAAACCTTTTTTCATTTCACAATAAATGGAATAAGAATGTAAGTTTACTAGCATATTTCATAAAATATAATACATTTCAGTAGAATTGATGAGGATAAATACATACTTAACGCTTAAATATTTATTGGAAATGAATGCTTAATTTAACATTTTCGTTGCTGTTGACCTTTACAGACGTGTTGAAAATTTGCTTTCGTTACTCTATTGACAATTTAATTTAATTCTTTGTACATTCTCACCTTAATTTAACGAACAAACTTCAGTTTTTGAAACAATGCGGTCGAAATAAAGGATTTTTCAGAAGAGGGTTAATACATAATCTTCGACAATTGGGTCTTAAAATATTTTTAAACTAATCTCGAATTTGATCTTCATCGTGCCCAACTTTTTAATAAATCTGTGACGTGGCAGCAAGCAAATATTACTTTAAATAATATGTTTGGGCTCCATAAGCGCCATTATAGTAACATTTGCAACATGAACTATTACTTCGTACAAATCTCATTTATATTAAGATAAAGTAAATTAACAAAATTAATGAAAATATATAAATTCATAAGCATGTGTCATTTTTTCGTTTCAAAATAAAACTTTTTATTTTCGATAGTTCCATTCCAAAAGTGTGCTGAATTCGATAATCGATCATATAAGTGCAGAGGGTTAATAAATCATGCAAAGGCGCTGATAATCGTGGCGTTATAAAGCAACTCATATTCCACATATTGTCTCGAGCAGATTGTTTATATGTCACTTGACTATGTTCTAATTTATCAGTACTTTGTGTCAATGGTCTTTTGTCCAAGAAGGCAGCTATACGAGGCTCGTTAGATAGTGGAAATTGCGTAGAATATACGGTACACGTGCATATTACTCGGCCTTGTTGTTATCGCATACTATAAATCGGTAATCGAAATTGTGCTAACAGAAAATAAATTAAGCAAAGACCGTATATGTGCATAATGTGAACGGTTAAATTTCTGATGAAATAGCCTTTGCAAATATTAAACCGTCTATGAATTGGTATGCATTTATGTAGTCAAATCGTATGAGGAAAGCAAATTACAAGAAAAATAAAGAAACATAAAAGAAAGTAAAGAAAATTACCATTACCGCGATGAGATTAAATTTGAATACAATATTTTATAATGAAATTCCACTGTAAAAATTCAATGGTAAGAGGGAAACGTCATTTCTAGTTCATTATATTCGTTCTATAACTGATCATTAATACATCCTCCTACATAATTGATACGTTTAAGAGCTCGTAATACATATGTCATTATCGTGCGGTACTTAAAGGTTGCATTTAACCATGGATAAAGCAGAAAATCAGTTTGAACCTTTGAAAGTAATATTTGAGTAATGGAGAATCGGATATTTTAAGTAAAGTAAACTTAATTAATAATCATCGATATAATACATCTACGCAAATTTGCCAATTCAATGTAACTCCTTTCGTTTAAATCAGATTTATTAAACGTGGAATGATTATCTCACAACGAGCCAAGAATCATGTCGATTTTATATAATACATAATTACATTATTTTGTCCGAAATATCGCGTATAATACGGAGAAATTGATTTAAACTCAGCTAGGTAATAAAGGTCAATTTTAAACGTTTAAGTGACAAGGAATTTCTACAACATGTATATGTACACACGCGTTCGTCCGACGTTTGCGGCAGCTTATCGGTTAATAGAAATTGTTAATGTTGGTGTACAATCATAGAGAGCGAGGTGGAAATGTAACCATATACAACGCACAGCGTTCAACAGGTTGACATCACACAATAAAAACTTTCAAGCGGTAGATACTACTACTTCTTTAAACATCGCGACGAATGTTAAGATAAGAACGATGCTGTCATCATCTGGTATAATCTCAAAGAAGTGGTATCCTTCAAGTAAGTAATTTAACGGTTAATTTAGTAGGTAATTTAATCAAACTATTGTTTTGTAACTTTGTTTGATTTCTTTTTTGCTTTTTTCAACTATCGCTAAAACTGTCCAATTAGCATTCGAATTTCTTTTCTCTATTTGGGTAGAATTCATCTGCATTTCAACGCATCATGCTTCTTATTGCTGTTGACCATTGAAAGCCATTTTACATTGATTGGTATCGCTAAGCATTCACAGTAACAACATCTCCAGCATTATCTGCGAAAAAAAGTGGTCCAATGGTTCCATTTGCTCAAAATTCATACCAGACAGTAACTATCTATGCGATTAGAGATTTTTCACGAATAACATGAGGATTTTCATCCTAGATACGACAATTTTGCTTACTAATGAATTCATCCATTATGAAATGAGCTTTATCACCAAACAAAATTTTATTTGAAAACAATGGTACAAAGAGCACCGATTTTCATGATAAGTTTGAATCATGTCAATGTGTTGCTACAATGTACTACCTTCTACTAAAACAAAACTACGTATGTAGTTTTGAAAAGACATGGCGTGTAAACATTATAGATTTATAATAATAGTATTAACATTTAGGCGTTGCGTTTGGATGATCCTATATTTACTACTTCTGTGAAATATATCATCCGTTCATTACCTTTTACTCATAATTTTCATTTGAACAGATTCCAGGATTTAAAACTAGAAATTCCGGAAAAATTTCTTTGCAAAGTATTCTTAGAAAATACTTCTGAACTGATTTCTCCTCAATTTTATTTTCTTCCTTTACTTTCCTCTACACTTTCTATCCCTTCTTCTATTTCTTTCCTATTTCTTCTTCTTTCATTTTCCCGTTACTTCTCTCTAATTACAAGCAAAAAGTTAATAAGACGTTGTCATGGAATTAACAACGCAAGAAGTACGTCGCAAAGGGGTTAAAAAAGGGGTAACACAAACTTTTCCCCAAATTAACGACAAATAAATCGCTTAAGGAGTGCGCGTACTTTTTAAAGGTCACGCTTAACCACGCGAAACTTTTTAAGCTCGCGTTGCACAGGTTAAATTATCTTATCCCCGGACGCTGAACAAGAGAGCGAAAGAGAATTTAAAAAAAAAGAAAAAGGACTAGGGTAGTCCAGACACTTTTGTTCCTTCGACATAATGCGTTACAGAAAACATGAAAAGGAGAAAAAGGGAACTGCAGCCATAATTACTCGTTTACGTAACCAGCATACGGTACTGCGTCGATTTGGAAAACAAACGAAGAACGTGATCCTTGAACAGCGTCACGTGTAATCTCGTCTGACAGCGAGAGGCAACCGATATATCGTGTCGAAAAAGATATCCACGGTGGAGAAGAATCCAGTGTACTGTGCACGGTTACGTCGTTAACGATAATTCGATAGTCGTCACCGAGCCGGCGGATAGGAGTGACTTTCACGCGCGTGGAATCGATGCGAAAAGAGACACGAAGGAACGGTGATATCGCGGCGCGGATTTGAACCAAGATGTTTGTCGACTTGTCGTACCAGCAGGAGGGTTGAAATCTCGACGTCGTTCAAGATCTAAAGAAGACAGAGAGATGGGTGAGCATATCGGGCAATAATTTTTATCGTTTCACGCTGTTATGCAAATGTAGCTGTTAAATATTCACGAGGATCGAGTTTAAGTGTCAAATTTCGTGGAGACTAACTTCCGCCTGATAGCGATTTTAATAGTTCGTACTCTCTGCTTTCGCGGCGGAATCTATATCCGGTATTATCTAGCATCTGAAGGATTATAGAATGATTGGAACACTTTCTTTCTTCGACGAGAGACTGGGAAAAGTATTAATTTTATGTGTGGTTAGGAATACTTTTATGCATCCTTATGTGTTTCATAGATGTCATTAGTGTAGAGTATTTTGTGAATAATGAATAGAAATATTTTATCTATTTTATTAGGAGTACCGGAAAGTAACGTCGTTTTTCGTGGTGTTTATTTTTGTCTGCTTCCTAATCTTATTTCAGGCACATCAAATTACGTTTGTTTCTGCATGAACATAATACAGAATCATTATTTAGATCAATTTGGTAATGCAAGGTAGCAGCAAGGAACGTTAACGATATTTATCTACAAATTTTGAATATTTGAACATGTCAACGTTGGTCTCTGAAATTTTGGAAAGGCTATTTTAATTTGAAAGATAATCCGAGACCCGCAGAACTTCAATACTTGATAATAGCAATTTAAGGACTATAGTTGAAGAAGATCCACGTTTAACGATTATTCTGATTCCGGAGAAGGTTGATGCTTAGATCTTTGTCTGATCTAAGAATATCTTAAAAATATTGGAAAGATTTAGCGAAGTGCAAGGTGGGTCTTGCAGCTTCTCACCGAAGAAGATAAAAGCGATACGAGTTATCGTATACAATTTCTTGCTTGGCAATGCAAAGAGCCGGGTCCTTTTTTAATCACTTAATTGCGGTGGACCAAAAGTGTATTCTTTATAATAATTCTACTAAGATAAATCGATCTTTGCAACTTTATTTAGAGGGAAAAATATTCAGTAATTATGAAGACCTGAAAAATCAATTGTTCGAGTTAATCTAGGAATTTAAAAAAAAAATAATTTCTCTGTAAAAACGTAATTTCTCTTCAGTACTTTCCTTGTGACAAAAAGTTGCTGAAAACGGTGGATATTATTCAATTAATCAATTTCATTGTGTATATTTCGAACCTTCAATAAACCCTGTTAAGGAATAACGACATTACTATTCGGCACCCCTAATATATAATTACACTACCGTTCACGAAAATATGAACTTTTAAAAAGTACACGAAAAAATAAACTAAAAAAGTGTTCAACATAGGATGATTTTATTTCTGATTAATTTTTCATGATACAAATTTAAGTTAAAGGATTAAGGATAAATAATTAAAGAATATGTAAAGAAAAGCAAATTAAGAACTTTTAAAACTACATTTTCTTTTTTATCAAAAAGGAAATATCAAATAAAAAACATGAAAAGGAAATGTCATGTAAACTCCCAGTGAAGAAAAAACGATTCTTATATCATAACAAAGGTATCAACTATTTCTTTTCGGTTTTGTTTGAAAAATCTTTCTTAGAAATAAATTTATTCAGATCGTAAGAAAATGAAATATTAGTGACTTATTATTTGGTAAATAAGTAGGTGACAATATAAACATTTTATACAAATTATGAATAACTGTTTATCAAGAAAAGCTTTCCAACGAATGTGTCGGTACTTCCATAAGTGGCAGTGTATCTATTAGAGGATGATTTTGCTTTAGAGCATTCAGTACACGAAAACTTAACCTAATAACCTAATAGTGCGATTTGTTATCTAGAATTTTTATATGACTTTTCGATGAAGCTCATTAACTATTGGATTTGTATTTCCTGCAATGACAGCGGAGATAGTGAGGTTCCTGTTCGCCATAATGCTCTGCATCGCGAACATGATTATCTACGGACTAAAGGTCAACATCGCTACAGCTATTGTAGGAATGGTGAAGGCTAAGAAGCACGATGAGCATAGCACAGAAGTACACGAATGCGATTTTGACGTTGATGATAGTGCAAAAGTAGATATAGATGGTCCGTTTGATTGGTCCGCTACGCAGCAAGGATTAGTTGTCAGCATTTATTTCGCTGGTTACCTGATAGGCATGTTCCCATCAGGATACTTCGCTGATCGGTAAGTGAAGACTCAATGTAATTTTTTTGAAATATTAAATAACAAGGAAAGTGAATCATTTTTTTCAAATTCTCATGTACTAATACAAGATTCACAATATTTTCGATCATTTCATGTAACCATAAACTATTTTAATAAACTACCTTTTCATGCTACGAAAAGAATGGATATCTTTGATATATTTGTGTATTTTGTGATATACCATTGCATAAATTTGTCTATTTCAAAATGAATACTTTAAGAAGATATATTTAACATATTTGTACTTCATTTCACATTTGATCAAACACATTACTTTGATTTGTGGTAAATGATATGAAATATTGGATAATTATTATTTTATCATTTCAAGTTATTTGCACGCTTAAATGTAAGAATATTACTAACACGGAAACATTTCTAAGTGATAATTACCGATATTGATGAAACTTTGGTACATGACAGTTCTCAAAAAAATATTTTACATATATTTTTCCTTTTTATCGACAATCGTCCAGTCAATCGACAGTCAAGGGGCAAAAATCACCCTTAAAGTTAGAAGCAGGAAACATGCTTGACCTAATATCTCGAAAATTATTAGAAACAGAGGAACAGTGTATATTGACGAATTTTATACATTCTCAACGTCTTCGTGAAAAATGTGCGCGGTTGACAATATGTTAAAATGACGTAGGCTTTGTCCTGATGGAATAAACAAGACTGAATTGAGATGAATAAGTCGTAGCTTATTAACCCCTTGCTTGGTGTTAAGTCTTGCTTGGTGTTAATAGTTTTCTTCGTCGACGTTTTCTATTTATGGAGGTATACCCTTTAATTTTTAATAAACTCTTAAGATCAACTCGTAAGTTCAATTTTAAATGTGAATCTTGTTGGAGGTCTCTTCAAATTAAACTAGTTCTTCGTTCAATTAAAACATTTATGTAATGTTCTATCATACAATTGTAAAAATGCTGGAGATAAATTGCGCATAAAACCATTCTCTAACACCTAATATTTTTCACCTACTAAAACTTGCACGACTCTTAATTCTTCTTCGTTGCGGATGTCGAAATAGCTACTCTCTTATCAAAACTGTTGACAGAACGTTATTTAATAAGATAATGAAGATAGCTGGTAGTTTTAGTAATAATAATCGTTTATGAGGCTCAAAGGCACGTGAAATGTAGGCCTTTGATAAGTGTTCACATGACACGCAACGTATGAACCCTTCGAGGACGTTGAAACGAAGATCTTTGATGGATAACAGATACGTATATGTGAAGTGTTCGGTCTGTGTATGTAACTGTTTCGATTATTAATGAAATGGAAATGCACAGAGTAGCAAGAAATTTATAACGAGCTACAAATGACACTCATTGAATTAAAAACTAATTTCCTTAGTCATCAGTAAAATATTCAAAATATCCAATTTAGTTTATTCAGATTGTACCGATTCTATCGAAATTTCTATATAACTCTCTTTGAGAAGCTTTTTGATGATTTTATAATAACTGCTTTCGTATTAAGATATTGGATATTATCTGCCCTTTCAACATACGTGTACATTCCTTTCGTAATAATTCCATCGCTATCTCACAATTCTCATTTTTGACTATATCATAATTACACATAAAACTAGAAAAAAAGAAGAAACTTATATTCCTTTTCTATCAAATGAATCTACTTACCAATAATAAGAAGACATAATACCTATCAAACTGATTCATAAGTTCTTATCCAGTTAACAAGTCACACTTTGATTCATGCTTATCTTTCCAAAATTATCTTATCATTCTGTTTAAGAAAGTATCTTCGGCCTTTTACTCACAATACTTTAAAATATGTATGAACTTTTAGTACAGCTAACCGGACATAGATATATTCTTCATACAGACATTACATCATATGAAATTTACATCCACTAAATAACATTGTATAAGCTGAACATTATTATTGTTATTACATAAATTATTAATATTGTAGAAATAGTAGTTTTTTAAAGATTGCATGAGAGCGCTGTCGATTAAAACTCTTGAACGCTTTCTTCTACTGTTTCTTATATTCTGTTTTATTCTCTCCCATATTTCCATATTTATATTACTTTTAACATCATGGCCGAACCAATCGGAATCTATCCTCAACGTGATTGGCGTGGTGAAAAACTTATAAAATATAATACTTAAATTAAAGAGATTTGGTCGGAACCGAGGTCTCTTTGTAGGAGCATGTCCTACCTGCCGTGCGAGGCTCCCTCTATGCTCCTCTCTCCTTCCCTCCCTCACTCTTTCTCTTTTCCTCTACCTCTCCCTCTTCCTCTTCCCCCCATAAACAAAAAATTGTATCTAAAAATTTATGTTTGCAAATAAGGACACTTTATTTGCTATACAAGGTGTTTCCCAGCTGCTGGTATAAGCAGCAAAGGGGTGACTACATGCAAAAATAAGTCGACAAAAAAGAATATCATTTTTCCATATCGGTCTTCGTTTCCAAATAAATCAGTGTTGAAAATCCACCGAGTATACGTACATTCTCACATGATTTAACGTCTACGGCGTACAATTATCATTGTATGGCTTATGTTGGTGCTCAGATTTATTACATTAAATAATATTAAGGGATGAATAGTGAAATAAAATTATTTTATCAAGAATTCTTTTTGTTAATTTACAAATTGTTGGAAATGACTCTTGTTGCATTCCAATTGCACTCCTGTGAACGTTTTCTAAAGTATTTTCCCTTTTCAAGTGTTTGAATGCAAAAAGTATTTTCTCTTTGAGCTGTTCCCTACTAGTATTTTCCTGCTGATAGACAAGGACTTTACATTACACCATAAGCAAAAATCCATTGATGTCAAGTCCGGAGATTGTGGTGACCAAGCTACGTTACTTTTCAATTTTCATCTTTTAGTATTATTTAATGTAATAAATCAGAACAGCAAGACGAGCAACACGAGGAATACAATGATATTTGTATGCCGTAAACGTGAGATCATGTGAAAGTGTAGTGTACTCGGTAGATCTTCAACACTGATTTGTTCGGTGAAACGAAGCCCAATACGAAAAAATGTTATCTTTTTTTTCAACTTATTTTTGCATGTAGAGTCACCCCCTTGTCGCTTGTTGTACATACCACCAATTTAAAAACATCCTATGTAATCGGCTTCGCGAACAGTGTGGAAGCCAACACTAACATTCGTCGACGTTTCGCAGCTTCAACACGAAGAACGTCCTGCTGATCTGCGTGTTCGCGAACGCGATCCTAACGTTGTTGGTACCAACAGCGGCACACATGCTCGTGGTACTCTACATCGTGAGATTCTTCACGGGTCTTCTGAGCGCGGCTAATCTTCCTGTGGTGAACGTTCTCGTTGGGAAATGGGTCGTTTATGAAGAGAAAAGTATGTGGGTCGGTATCATTTATGCTGGAACATCTCTCGGCACTGTCGTGTCCATCTTCACTTCCGGTTTAATACTTGACTCTTTGGGTTGGGAAGCGGTATTTTACATACACGGCTCGTTGCCGTTGATCTGGTGTGTGCTATTCTATTTATTTTTCGCTGACAACCCGGAAACGCAGAAGTACATCACAGAAAAGGAAAGACAATACATTGTATCTTCTTACGGGCACAGAGGGCTCGAATCCGCGGAAATGAAGATACCTTGGAAACAGATTTTCACCTCTGTACCCTTTTGGGCGCTGGTGTACACCAATACGTTTGGTAATTTCTGTTGGTACTTCTTGCTCACGCAACTGCCATTGTACATGAACAAGATACTCAGATTCGATATCAAGTCGGTAAGTTAAATTCTTTGGAGTTTTTACGATTTCGACAGATAGAAAATCGTGACTCGATGATAGTAAATCTCTATCTCGGTTTTATCATTAATTTCCTGATAACTCGAGTGATTGAGACGGGAAAGTGGATGAAATTGATTGTGCAAGTGTATAAAAATCGTATTGATGATCTAGTGTGTTTGTTATGAGGAAAAAGAAAAGAAAAGGGAGATTTCTTTGTTAACCCTCTATAGCGCTATGTGACTTAAAGATTACGTATTCATTTATTTACATTTTACTCGTCATATTTTATATATTTACTGCTGTACTATTACATTATTACATCATTACCAATCAATTTCTTTATATTAATTACTTATTTTCGTTTTCTAACATTGTTCAACATATAAAATTGTAAACTTTCTTCTCATAAACACAGAAACATCAGTTTATAAAGGGTTAATATAGTAAAAGTCAAAATTGTGTCTTATGAAACTTTATCTTTTTTTATTGAATTACAAATTATAGTCTTTGTATGTAGAGTATTTGTATACACAATGGAGTGTATATATGTATATCGAACAGGAACTCAAACATTTCAAAATCGGTGAAAAACTATAGCACCACCTTTATGTTTAATGCATTGGTTTTCTATTGAAGAACTGTTACTCCATAAAGTTTTGTGATTAATTTATAGTACAAAGCGTAGTAACTATCTTACTGATCAAGAAAAAAATAATTTCTTGAATATTTCTTTTATTATTACATTTAGTTTTAAATAGGTGGCTATTATTATTTAAAACTATATATAATTTTCTTTTGTATATTTTTCTCATTATATATAATTTCTAGTTATTTTCTTACACGTAATATTATTAATATTTAAAAGTCATTACACAAAACACTAAAACTGTTATGATTAGACTGCGGATTTTTATGCAAATTCATATTTTTGAAAATATAGTAAAAAAGAAAGTAGCATTTATGTAGAAAATTATTTCACCTACAAGATATTGTAAGAAGCATTATAATTTAGGTATTTTTTATGTTTCCTCATATTACGCGCATTCCGTGCAATTTTGTTTCAACTGGAGAAAATGAGTTAACTCATCATTGCTTCACAAATACTCAAAAGAAAATAGTTTATTTAGTGAGAAATTATTCATCCTTAATTGTATTGTTGCGCGTATATCAAGTTTAAATTATAGATACACATTTACAAGAATTAAAATCAACAAATTGGTTGTAATTTGTTTCTCTTTTTTTTATTATAAACTGGAGAAAGGTGGACCCATCTATAAATGCATAAATATTCACATTCTAGTTATGATTGAAAAAGGAAGACAAGGAGATAAGAGAGAATGAATTTCCATCGATTCATTAATACAGAGAAGTCAGAATTACTACTTGACAATCTTTACTTTTCCTCATCGAGTTACGAATTGTAGTATTTATACACGTAGCATTAATATATAAAGTACACTTTGGTAACAAACTAATTACCAATATTGGAACAGTAAATCCTTTAGCTATGAAGGATTTAATTGTCTTTTAATTGCCGAAGTATTTGCTTGATTGTACAGAATGCTGGTATAAGTTGTTCACCATACCTGATAAACGCAATGGTGAATCCACTGCTTGGTAAATTATTAGACTGGGGCAGACAAAAGAATTATTGGTCACAGACTGTTGCTCGAAAAATTGCAGTATTTATAAGTGAGTTTAATTATATAATTCACCAGTGAGTATCTAAAAAAACTGATTAAAGATTTTATAAATGCATTACAGCTTTTTTTTATACAATTTTTAGTAAAATTAATAGAAACTAATATAAATTATTCGAATGAAGTTATACAATTATATACGAACTGATATTTCCACCTCACTACTACGAGTAACTTGTTAAAATTTTATTCAAGTAAACAAGCATTTTATTACCGAATACATCAAACTATTTCATACTGTTAGTTTCAAATCTAATTTGAAGAATTCGAGATAAATTTAATAAACCTTTGCATTGTTTTCTTTCTTCTACTCAGAAAATATATTAAACTTCTACAATTTAAAATAATTATTTTCACACTTTGTGTATTGTCAAATATTTCATACATTTTACAGGCTGTGTTCCACCGTGCATATGCCTAATTATAATCATGTACATCGGTTGTGCTCGCACAGCGTCTACAATACTATTAATACTCAGCATAGTATTATGCGGCGCGATTTTTGTTGGACATCTTTGTAATCAGAATGATCTGGCACCGAATTACGCTGGAATCTTAATGGGCATCACAAATACTCCGGGAACAATCTCAGCGTTTATTTTGCCTGCTCTGGTGGGCGCGCTCATGGAAAACGGAGTAAGTGGAAAATGATATTTTCAAACGTTTCTCAAACTAACTCACTAAAGTAAAAAGAATTTTTTGGATACATCTATTGAATGAAAGAAATCTATTAAAAATATTGGAGTATTAAATAATGAAACATTAAAAGGAGAGACTATAGAACATAATTTTGATAAGGTATTGATATGTTCGAAGGGTACAAGTTGAAATTCGACATTTTCACTTTGTATCTTTTTTCGCTTTTACACTTGAGAATACCTTAATTATGAATTCCATACAATGATTCTATACAAAATATAGAATGAAATAGTTTCATAAGAAACTTATTTTTTGAAAGAATTGAATTTGAAGATTCGTCAAGTACAGACGAATTTCATTATGTTTCCGCTTTATGTCGGAAAAACAATTTGTAGCAAAACATATTATGTCGAGAAATATACGCGTGTCCAAATTTTTCTAAAGTCTATGTTTCTTATGAACTTTCTTTTTTTATTGTATGTTTTCCACTTATTTATTTCAGATATTATTTCTTTTTAATTTTACGTTTTTCCAATGTAGCACACTATGGCACGCTGGAGGTTGGTTTTTTGGATCAACATCATTGCTCAAGTCTCTGCGTTTGTTGTCTACGTAATCTTCGGCTCGGGAGAAATTCAGAGTTGGAATTATGCGACAGCTGCAGAAACTTAAAATTTTGAAGCATGAAGTTACGTTTTCGTTCCCTTATCTTTCTACTTGTTTTATTAATATCGTTGCGTCTAGTGCTTATTATTCCCACGGAAAGAGATCTGTGAAAAATATGATTGAAGCTAAAAGTGATATTATTTCAGCACCGTTCTCTATTCTGAATCCTATTTTGCGAAGTTTAAATCATCATATTGTATGTGTGTGTATGTCATACTATTGTATGCATGTTATAAGAACGGCAGGTAATAATAAACTTTTGATATTTTAAATACATACGTTGAGATTTAAAAGGATAACAGACTGTGGATTAAAATACCAAATATTTCAGAGATTTTCACTCATATCTCATAATTAAAGAAATACTTTTATTTCTGTGAATAAAGAAATTCTTTAAAATGTTAAATCATCCTTTCTACTGAAAAAACTTAATTTCGTACAGAATATCATCACATCAAACTTGAACATTGCTCAAATAATATGTTTCACATATAGTGAATTGAATACGCTATTATCTTACTTACCTAGATGTCAGTTAAAACATTAAAATATAAAAATTACCTTTTTTTAGATTATTTTATTATTTGGCCATTAAATGAAAGAACGTTTTACTTTATTTCTTATTTTGCGTCTAAATATAATAGGCGGTAACAGGTAATTTCATCATAATCTAATCATACGTCAGATTATTTGTTATTTTAATTGAATTATCAAATTATGTTAAATAGGAAATTATTTGCAAATTATTAATTTAAATCTCACACTAACTAAAGTTACATTTTCTACATTATTTCTAAAATCACAATAATAATTACTATTTACAGTCGTATAAAATTTCGTCACACTTGGAATATATAGGATTATCCAAATGCGATGCCCAGATGTCATCACAAATGACTTAAGCCATTTCGTTTTAGTAGAAAATAGTTCAATTTTAACCATGTACAGATATAAATTGCATGTACAGATATAATTGCAATATATATATTGTTCCAACTTATTATGAAAATGAGCCACTATTTCTAAGAAAAATATTGCTTAGTAATGAAAATCATTTCACAAAGGATAGATTCGTTAATATGCAAAATTGTCGTATCTAGGTTGAAAAAAATCGTCGTGTTGTTCGTGAAAAATCTCTATACTCACAAAAAGTATTTGGTGTGCATTTTGAGCAAATGGAATCATTAGACTATTTTATCAATTTACAATCATTAGACAATTATACCAATCAATATTGAGTGACTTTTTATAGTCAGAATTGAATCATATTGTTATATTTGATGTTTAGTTTTAGAAAAACGGTGCTACGTGTCACACAACTCGAGAAAGCATGCAGTTTTTGTGATCAATATTTCGTCAACGTGTAATTTCACGAAATGCAAATTTCAATTAGCCTTCGAGATCATGCGATTTAACACCATTAGATTTTTTTTGTAGGGTTTGTTGAAAAGTCAAGTCTATGTTAACAAGCCAAAAATAATTAATGTTCTAAAGAACAACATTCGTGTTGCAATTCGTGAAATAACTCCAGCAACATATCGAAAAGTCATTGAAAATTTTGATAATCAGGTTGATGTTTGCAGAGGCAGTCGGGTTGCACATTTGAATGATATTCTGTTGCATGTATAATTATGATGGAACACATTTTCTATAAAAAGAAACTTGAAAAAATTCCAAATAGTTTATGTTTTAATAAAACGTAGCTTGCAAGTGTGTTTTTGAATGGCCCAATCAAACAAGCCGAAAATTCAAACCAAACAAACATAAATTCACGGGTGACGCTGGAGAAAATAGAAACAGAGTATTAATTATAATAGAGACAAGTTCAGGCGACTAAATAGTTCCTCAATAATTCATAATACAAGACATCCTTGTTAAAATTAAACAGTCACAATAATTTTCAAATGCAATGTTTCAACCTGGTACTATATCACGATAGTCTAATAATTTATTTTATTCTATTAGTATATTTTAGATGCATAAATATGTACTATAGTATCGAAGCGATTAAAAAGTGAAATAATTTTCAAACCACTATTCAATTATTCCTATCAATTTTTATATTCATTTTATTAAAATAAAAGATATTCAAATTAGTAGCGCTGCTCGATAGAGAGAATTAAAAATAATAGAGACACCTGATGATGTTGCATACGAATTACAGCACCGCCGTGAACATATTAATATTGATAAAAATTGACAAGTGATTCCATACTTATTATATACATATACACAAAATTTAGAACATTAAATCTACAAAATCATATTACTGACTATCTATGCATATAGACCGATAATTGCAGACAGAAGAGCAATTCAACTTGTAGGTTGCTTTTGATGAAATGGTCATAATAGCGATGAGATGGTTCAAGGAAAAAATAGCTCTCACAATTTGAAGAATTAGGTCATTGGAGCAGCTGTAATTCAATGGGTTGGGAAGAAAAAACGAATTCGCTGCTTTTTACGTTTCAACGGTATTTTCAATCACGGAGAGCAATTGACTGCTTATCGATAGCTGTTCAGCAACGGGAAGCTTCATCGATGGAATTTTTATATTGTGAAGAAAATGGTGGATTTAGTTGCGAGGTTTAAACCGGACGATAGTTTTATACGACAATGGCAGATGTTCTCCCCACCGTTCTTAACAACTGAACGACGCATCGTTTATTTTAAACTGTCTAACAATAAGTAATAGATCACCTGCTTCAACAGCTGAATAGTCAGAAGATATTATTCATACCAAAAGTGTCTAGTTCAAAGATATTCATCTCATGAATTAGTAAACATAGAGGAGTAATCTTCTGAGAATGTCTCGTGAGAGAACATTAGAATTCTATTCTCCTCCTTCCTTCTTTTCCCTCTTATCAGGTGACAATAGTTACTTTGATCAGGTAGGTTTTAAGGAAATGTTCACATGTGACATTCGAACTGCTTAGAAACCAAAGAGACTACCTTCGTGAAACAAAATTTACTAAATTTATTTTATTTACAAAAAGTTTAGCACAAATTATGTACTTTAGTACGAAAATTCGAAAATATTGCAAAAGTGAAATTAATCACTTAGGCATCTCAGTGGATTATTTCTCATCTATTTGAAAATTTATGCAGTCTTGTTTTCGATTTATCGTTTAATTTTATGTGGTGTCCAATATTCGGTATATTTGAAGATTCATTGATTGGATTACTTTTAATTTTGGTGTCACATTTGTTAATATGATGATAATGTAAACAAGTATACATTTATATAAATATACAATAAATATAGGTAGAAACTTAAAATAATAATATAACACTGTTCCATTTTCTTTATCATACTATAGCTACGTAAATGTTATTATAATTATAAATTAAAGTATTACGAAGCGGCAAGAATTGATTTAGAAACATCTAGTGTTGAATTTGGCACATTTCGTTTTTCCTTTAGGACAGAATTAAAATTCATTGAAAAGATATATTTCATGCAATCCTGGCTAAGGTTTTAGATTCTTATCTTCTCGTGTTTCTGTCGATTCACTTGTCGATATGCTTTAACGTGTAAACTTTGACATCTAACCGATTTTACTACCTCTACAATTTCTCCGTACACAAATAATGAATAGCTCGAATAGTACGTAAATGAGATATTAATTTAAAAAAAAAAGTGTTTTTAACCCTGCTATAGTCCTCAATCCAACTATACACTTAAGGTTTTTGGGTCTAATACGACCAAACTATACGAAATTCGTATTTTTAATTTTGTAATACAACGAGAGCACCAAGACAATACCGAAATATGTTGTCATATTCTTTGCAATATCTTTTATTGTAGAACAACAATACATTGTGTTCAGATTGTATTTACAACAAATTGTACACATTTAATAATAGTACTTTTCATTTTTGACATCTTGACGTGCTTTTATTAATAGTTTTATCACAAAGGTAGCATCTGTTCCTTTTTGCAGAGTCGAAACAATATTGAGAAAAAACTACTTCCTTCATATTTGTTATATTTTTCAGCAAATTTGTTGCTTTCATGCATAGTGCTTCCATTACGAAAATCTTTGTTGTTGAAATAAAAAAACAAAAACATATGGGAAGAGGTACCCGTAGCTATACTGTCCCAGAAAATATGACATTGTATCTTTATAGCCATAAAAAATTGTATACATGGTGCCATAATTATAATTCCGCCTATATGTTAGATTCCGATGCTTAGTATTTTAAACATAAGTTTATTCTACTAAACCTTTGTATGCAGAAATCTTACAAGTTTAAAGACACTTAGTCTATAATTTCTAGATCTGTCTTACAGCGATTTTTCTGTGTGCCTGGCTCAGGATCTTAGATGACGGTGTCTTATAATTTTTAGTGTGTGTTTAAAGAAAATTCGGAAGTTTAGCTTTAGAGGTCGTAGGAACAGGGAAAGGTTCAATAGGCATTTTTTGCTATTGCTAGGAATCGACGAGTAAGAGATTCAAGCATCAACTCAAAGTTTATAAATAACTGATTCAAGTATATGATTTGGGTTTGATGTGTAACAATTTTAGGGGTCGTATGAGTAATTGCGTGCAGAAGATAGAAGGAAATTTTTGGATTACTTATCTTAAAGTAAGTGGTAAATATAAACATGTTTTCTATCTTAGAGCGATATCCAACGTTTATAATAATCTACCTTTTTGGCATTAATGAAAAGTATTCTAATCATTTTATGTTAATTATCGTTTCTTTCGATTTTATCATAGCCCGTTATTTTATAACACTTAACCTTTATTGATTTTTGTCTATTGATAATACCTCATTTACAATTTGGTCAAAAAAGACCTAAAGATCTAATGCATAATAATTTTCATTACAAACACGCCGTATTAACTTAAACAATGAACATTTAGTATAATGTCAAGAGAAGAGAAACAAATACGTTAACAATTGCATTATAATTATTCGATAATGACAATTCTTGAAAAAATAAGGAACGTGATGTGTTCAAAAAGACTCAATGACCGTAGAAAGGTTAATTTTTAAAAGCTTTATCGTATATGAACCGTAAGAAATCGTTAAGTCACATCAACCTAACGCGTTCTCTTAAAAATATTCTTCGCATATTATTTTCTCGAAGAACCAGACAGAAATTGCGGCGTGTTATTAGGCGAGACGAGGTATCCAGGCAGGTTGACGACGGATCTTGCGAAAACAGCAATTCCTTCAGTTTCCGTGGACTCAAAATCTTCATGAAATTTCCAGGAACGAGACGCCGCACACTTTTCTTCAGACATGTCTTTGATATCTGGCTGCAAGAGGAAACGTTTCAAACGAGAGGGGAAATGACTTAGCTGTAATCTTCCGTTTTTCAGCGGCAACCTCGTCGAAACGAGCGGCTATAGCACCGAAATAGATTACAAACGTAATATTTCAGTCGCCATAAATATTCTCCGTTAACGTTCGCCAGCCCCATTCGGGCGCTTTCGTCGTGGATTCTCGCTCCTTCTTTTTAAGCGTGCCTTTCGCGGACTGCTGGTCGCCAACACGCCACGATCTAATTGGGATAAGATGGATTTTTTTAACCAGGTGGCCCTTTAATTGGTCGGCCATCATTACGGGTGGTCTCGCGGTTCTAATTATCGTAGTCCACGCGGTGGACCTTTTATACACTGTCTGTACACGGCACTCAAACGATTTTTACGGGACCAGAAGCGAATTATTTATAACGGTGACGACCACCGTGGTAACACTATGCGATCATAAATGGAATCGTTTCATGTGCTTTTCCTTGGATAATCATCATTTCGATTCTTCGTAGCTTGCAAGTGGTCATTATCCTATAATATTTTTTAACCCGTTGCCGTATAATAACGAGTCTCACTCATGATGTAGATTATCGTCAAGGTGTGACAAAAGAAGTATTTATACGTCTATCAAATTTGTATATTTATTCTAACTTTAGTTTGAATTCAAGATAGAGGACTTTTAACTAAAAATTGACACATATCTCGACTTTCTTTATTTAAAATTGTATTGCAATAGTAAACATTCGAGACTAACATACGTAGTAATTAAAAATTCGTACGGCAAGGGGTTAACAAGGAAGACATATCTGACTTTAAATTAAACTATCAAATTTTACTAACAAGTCTAACCTAACCCAACTTACATACCAACAAGTGTTTCTTGAATAAAACACAAACTGTTTGGAATTTCCAAGTTATCTTTTTCTTTTTTATTTTATTTGTTGGAAGTATGATCCATTACAATTGTGCATGCAAAAGAATATCATGTAAATGTGCATCATGACTGCATCTGCAGACATCAACTCAATTATCAAAATTTTCAATAACTTCTCGATATGTTGCTGGAGTTATTTCACGAATTGCAACACGAATGTTGTTCTTTAGAACATTAATTATTTTTGGCTTGTTGATATAGACTTGACTTTTCAACAAACCCTACAAAAAAATCTAATGGTGTTAAATCGCATGATCTCGGAAGCTAATTAAAATTTGCATTTCGTGAAATTACACATTGACGAAATTTCGATTACAAAAACTGAATGTTTTCTCGAGTTTTGTGATACGTAGCACCGTTTTGATAAAACTAAACATCAAATATAACAATATGATTCAATTCTGACCATAAAAAGTCACTCAATGTTGATTGGTATCGCTCAATATTCATAATAATTACATTTCCAGCATCACCTTCGAAAAAAAATAGTCTAATGATCCCATTTGCTCAAAATGCATACCGTGTGTCGTCGCGTGCGTGGATGTCTTTGTGGGGGTCGGCTGCGTGGTTCCACTGAACAACACTCACGCACTACACGGTTACCCGCCAATTTAATATTGGGCAACTATTTCGAACGAATGGTAGAACACGATGTATCGAGTATATAACTCGAATACCCGTACGTTGGATTCGACTGAATGTGGAATCCGCCTCGAAAATGCACGACGATGAGGTTGACCGAAGAAAGAGAACGATGGACGATGACAAGAATAAGATAGCGAAACGTTAGAAATCCCGAACGATGGATTCTAACGATCGAACGTGTCTCGATTGCCTGTTAACGAACGTGTGGACAGTCAACGAACGACTGTGTTATCTTGAATTCTCAATAAAGACTATTCTCTCGAATGGTTAGAGAACGACTCTGTTAATGACGACTGGTTACGATTGCGTCTAACGTACGAATAGCTAGTCAACGAACGACTGACTCCGAAAACTTCTACCGTACGAATCATCTCTTCAGCAGCTCGCTCGATCGCTGCCAAAGAGGGCGACACGCTGATTGGTAGCAACCGAAATGTTAATTACCAATCAGCATGTCTAACGGATATCGCGAACACCCTTCCAGTGCGCCCTTAGCGCTCTTTTTCCTGGAAAAGTGGGGCGATACCTACTCGGACGCGCGATGTGCCGAAGGTTTGGCAACGATCTGGAATTTCCGCCAGGTCCGATCCAATGGTTCTTTACACGTTGAGAATCCATTGTCGAAATGACCGTTAGGAAACCGTTCGTTTTTATAACACGTCTTCGGCTAATGAGAACGAAAATTAACTTTACGCGACCGTTTTGTAAAGAAAGCTAATTTCTCTCGGCGAGAAATTCACAATAATACGAACAATGGAATTCGTTGTCTCAAAAATAGCCTTTTCTTCGCGATCGTGTCATAAACCGTGCCAAACAAAAGATCGACCGACTTTCTGTTCCTTCGGACGGAACACACCAAACAGTGATTTTTTGTGGGTGTGCGAATTTTTCATGAATAATAAAAGGATTTTCATCACCCAGAATACGACAATTTTGCTTATTAACAAATACATCCATTGTGAAATGAGCTTAATCAATAAACAATATCTTTCTTGGAAACAGTGGCTCATTTTCATAATAAGTTTGAATAATATAAATATGTTGATGCAATTTATACCTGCACATGGTTAAAATTGTACTACCTTCTACTAAAACAAAACAACTTATGTCATTTGAAAAGACATAACGTGTAAATATTATATAATGCTGACATCTAGGCGTCTCATTTTGATGGTGCTGTATCTTTGACTTCCATCTTTCCGTCGGTTTTTCCGTACCTAGCCGCAAGCCAAGAGGTTTAAACTTCAGCCCTTTTCAGAGGTTAAAAAATTGGTTGGGATGCCAAATTTCCCAATGAAATTGGAGCCTTGATGAATGTACATCACCAATTTCTCGCCTTTAGAAAGAGAGGAGGTTTGTTCTAATATACGTCTCTGGATTTATGGAGCAACTCAATGCAACGGAACCGATCTGATGTGACTCAAGTCTGTGCAGGTTTATGTTAGTTGCCGTTGAGGTACAGGAAGAAACTCAAAATCGTCTTTGTTAGGGGTTTAGTATCCCTCCTGACGATAAAGAAAAATTAATAAAAAGATGAAACGCGTATTGAAAACCTTAATCTCAAAAATAGCACAAACTCGCATCCGTATGGTAAACCTAATATAAACTTAATTATCCTTAACAATGACTTTATCTTATGAATTGTGGGGTAACCATTCCAGAATGTTTCATTTGAAGCTACGCAACGAAAATTAGTAAACAAAACAATCTCACCGAAAAATTATGGTAGACCTCGGTTAAACAGCCTCCTCTGTAGGCTGACAATCCGTCGAAGAAGCTATTAATCAAGCGTAATTAAAGCTCCGCTGATCCTTCGCCAAGGGATCGAGACGTCGACTCGTTTGCCCGAACTTGGCAGAAGTAGACTTGCTCGCGCGTCGCTCGACACCACGGTTAATCAATCCTGAAGCTCGTTACGGTCGAGCTCACCACTAGCCGGGAGTAGAGTCAACGCATCCAAAGCGGCACTGAAACGCTAAGGATTGTTAATCTAACAGAGCTCGAGCGTATAACAGCCGCTGTTAAGGATTCGCAGCTGGGCTTACGTTATGGACGAAACAAAACCCTACCATAATTCAAAATCAGTCATTATTATTTTTGGAATTTGTCCACTATTACCTATTTTGTAGAGTCGTGAATCAGTATGATATTTTTTTACGTTTTTTACAATCCTGAGAACACTAGCCATAGGTACTTGTGTTGCTAGAACTTTCTCAGCGTTGACTATCTTTTTTGTTTTTAATTTACAGAATTCTGTTATTTATGCTGATCTTCCATATGATTCAGAAATGCAGCTACTGTGTGATTTCTCATATACCCCGAATTTTGTTCTATTTTTTAAGTAATAAAAATATTTTTTCATATCTTCAGAGGGTTTTTTCAATTTTCTTTATTCCTAAAATTTGAATTTATTTTTCATAATACTGAAGTTTTTTTTTACCTTTTTACTTCTCTCTCTCTCTCTCTCTCTCTCTCTCTCTTTCTGAATGTTAAAATTACTTTTTTTAATAGAAAACATATTTTTGTTTTTTAAGGGTCTATAAAGCATTTAAAATTATCTATTTGGAAATCGCAAATTTGTAAACGACCACATGAGAAGTGTAATTAAAGTCGAAATTTTAGTTGAAATTTTCAACATGTATGCAACTGATATAAATCTATGAAACGTACTTTTCAAATTTTCATTGTAGACTTAATTAACAAAATTGTAAAAAGCGACATTTATTATTTTTTTCACAATTCCGACCAATTGTAATTTCCTTTAAAATTTTTTACACGTCATCTGGTAACCCAATGCTTCTAACTCAAAAACAATCTCACGTTGCTTGGTACAATTTTCAAAACACTATTCAGTTTTAAAGGATATTTGAACTAAATGAAAGTGACTGTATATTAACATTAATCAGAATATTTTATCCTTTACAAAATTTCATTTTCTCACTGAAAATTTTTTCCGGGATCATGGAAAGCAAGTAAGATATTTAAACTGCTCGAGTTCTACAAAATACCCTGTATATTTATGTATATAAATCAAACGTTCTTATTTTTTTTAAAGACATTGTAACAGCCACCAGTCGGTTTGAACATTACGTCAGGTGTGCATATTCGTGGGAGCAAGGTCGAGCGTAAATGAACCCGTACTTTTCGGCACCTTGAACCTTGAAGCTAGCGTTCGTGCTACTTCGTTCCCCTAGGTACATTCGGAAGACACATTTGCAGCACCAGACCGCACCGTTATTACTAGCAATAAATCGCCACCTTTAATAAGAGCTCGCATGACGTTCTAGATTCTAGACGGAAGCCAGAGATGCCCGACGTTGCAGCTAGCGTCGACCACAGCGACGAAAGAATCGTGATATTGAACCTGACGCGAGAACGATAAATCGAGAATTGTTCGTTCGCATAATATTTTGATTTTCAGATGTTAATTAAATTGGGACGATAAATTTATTCGTTGAAAAGAGCTGTTTTCGTTTGAACGTGCACTGTAGAATTTCATATTGAGTTTATAAAATGATTTTTTACTTATATAATACAAAATATAAAATATATTATATATTATATATTAATATAAAATATATTATATATTATATATTAATATAAAATATATTATATATTATATATTAATATAAAATATATTATATATTATATAAAATATATTATATATTATATATTAATATAAAATATTAATTTTTAATGGCAATAGACATGAGAAGATATAAAGAATTTTTGTTATTAATGAAATATGCAGATCGCTAAAATAGTTCATGTTTATAATGCATCATTGAGTCCATACTCAGTACTACGCTTAAAATTAGCAAATTAAAATGAAAGAGATGTAAAATTTCCAAATTAAGGGTTTGACAAAAATCTTTCAAGGACGCCTCTCTTTATTGCTATTATGTTCCATTTTAAAATTAACTATCCCCATATCTATAATTATACAGTATCATTTACACCACAAGTAGGTATAAAACTTCTAAATAAAAAATTTGAAAAAGTCTTTGAATAAGGTCTCTCATTATTTGAAAATGATTGATTGCTTTTACGTTGAATTTTTAAATGACACAGCACCGTTTATACCATACATACAGTTTATTAATCCAACTTTGAAACAATCTGCACTAATATAATAACCAAGCAAACAGAAAGAAAACTACAATCGCAAAAAATGAATTTACTGCAGGCAACAGGTAACTTACAATCACAGATAATTGTTCAGAATACACCGTAAAATCAGATATAATTATACCTAATCCAATCACTAGATGGGTCGATCTTATTCTATCATTTTAATTAATTTGAACTTTGAATAAGAAGTTCCTCATTTTGTTAGCTATATCTGTACGTAATTTTTACAGAGTAAAACGCCGCGAAGTCGTTAGGAAGAGTTAATTGCGTAGAAAGATGTTATCGATTGCAATTCGATATGTCTGTTCCGACACGAATCTGGGTCAGTGCTATCAAAGGATAAATTGGACGTGTAAAACAACTGAAAATGCAGCTCCTCCCTTAGAGCTTTTCTACCACAAATCCCTTTTAGCCGTGAGACTGAGCTATTAAGGTCTTGGCATGCCACGTGTCTGCACTTGAGCACCCCATTCATGTGCGTACCGTACGATTCCGAGCTTTCTCGTATTCAGGTGTAAATGTACGCTGGTTAATTCCTCACGCTCATGTTTTCTACGCTCACCTACGATCCACCAAGAGGAATCCCGTTGCAATCAATAATACACACTAACGTGCCAATAATAATTACGTTCCGTCGCGTAGGGGTTGAAACAGATAACTCGTTAACGCATGAAAGTGTCAGGATACGTTTTTCTCGTAGCTTATGGTTTATAATGGACTATACCGTTTCATATTTTATTTGCATCGGGTGACTGTGACAGCTAATCCAACGTTGTAATGCAATTTTGCTCTTGCGGTACAAATACGGTTGCCATGTTCTCGATCATTATTCTCTTGAAATATCCAACTGTTTCTTTTATTGAACCATCGGTTTACGAATGTTAAAAGTCTCCTCTGGTAAAGTTTGATCATTTTTTGGTCCATTCAAGTTATCCGTGAAGCAAATAAGGTCCCAAAACCGTGCATGTCGAAGGAGCTTCAAAAATACACTTTCTTTAGACGTTTTACAGTTCATTGAAGGACTAGTTTATCAGAAATAAACTAAACAGGTTTTACATGAGACCAAATCGAAAAAAAATACTTGTCAGTAAGCACAACATCACTCCAATCTCAATCAACGTTATCGTGAGCTCGTACAAACCGTTTTTCGATGTGCTTTTTTGAAAACTTCGTCATATGACATTGCTTTTAATCCACATCTTAGTGTCATTATACTTAAAATATTATCGTCTTTGTATATTGTGTATACAATGTATTGGTTTTCGCAAACAAATTTTTTTGTGAGTTCATTGTCCCCTGAATCCAGACAGAACGTTCTCCCCTATTGTCGAACAATACAAATTTTAATCTTGCACGTTCCTCTTTCTATTACGGTTTATTGTTTGGGTTTCAGTGGTTAAAAACATACCTAAGCGACATATATATAATAAGAAAAAAGGTTTATAGGATGAAAATAATTTGAAAACTGCATTTCAGAAAATTCTGGCAAAAAAATTAGTCTAAGAGAGGCATCTTTAAGGTATAGCATTCTAAGAAACATTTTATATGATTAAATAAAATCTATAAAAACTGGCCGGGAAATTACTGTGCAATTTAACCTAGGTAGATTTATCAAAACTTTTCTAGAATTATATTTATGATCGCTGCAAATTATATTAAAACTGTTTTGAGTTAGATTAGTAATTTTTACTGTATCCGGCATTAGGTGCTACTTAACGATTTCTTAAAATCATATAGCAAGGTTTAACATTAATTTAAGATAACTATTACAATAATATTGGTTATATTATTGCTTTATTTTAATTTTCGATATTGTTAACTTGCAAATAACGCACAGAATAAAAAATATATGGTAAGTTGCTTTTCATTTCTTTAAGAGAATCCTTAAGCTTCCGGTTATTAGGGAAACTAGAGGAAAGTCTCGTAGAGAATAAATTGCGCAGTGATTTTTAGTCTAAAAGCTTAATGATGGAAGAGCAGATTTGTTGCCGCTAAATGCTTGATATAACAAAGCTCGTTTAAGCCCAAAATTAATGCAAGAAGTAAATTACATACGTGTTGGTAAAGAGATAATATATTACTGGTCGTATATTTGAAGGCTACAATCTTCAGTATTATAACTGATAGAATGTAATAAATGGTGAGCTGTAACTATCGTTTATTTCGTATTTTCTTTGTATTTCTCGAGAATGAGTGATTGCCATTCACTTCTACCTAAAACAATTACTTCGAGGCATTTTATTTCTTAGCTGTGCCTTTGTAAAGAAAATAAAGATATCACATTGAAATTTCTTGTTAATCAAAGTATACAATAACAATATTTTAATTAGAGAAATCATAAGGGTTTAACAAAGTATTTCAACGTTTCAGGAAATTATAGGAAATTACTGAAGATTTCAATATTGGACAAAATTATGAAAAATTAATACAAATTTCAGCTGTTTTCAATTATAATATAATTACATTATACAACTTAAATCTAAAGACTAAGTAATTATTTTATATATGAAAGTATATTTCTTCGTTGTTCCAATAAAAGATAAAATATTTAGAATTTACATCGGCATTTAATGTACTCATTTATAATTATTAGTACACTTACTGAACGTAAAACAAACCTAAACAGTCATTACAAGATTGTTCAGTTTGGAATCTCATAATATAATTTTTGCTGATATGTGGTACTAAATATAGAGAAGCAAAACAATTTACAAGTTATACAATATTATCTGTATGAACTGTATGAACACAATAGGTGTCCTATTATTCATAAACACCAAGCTAGGCGTTCCATTAGATTTCATTAAAACAATTAACTCATTTCACCAATATGCAAAGTGAGTAAAATTGAATAACTTTTTCAATTTTTGAGACAGATAGGAATGTTTGAAACAAAAGTTGTTTGGTTGTATAAGATCCATTTTGTGATGGTCAGAACTTTTTGTCAAGTGAACGTGCTTGAGAGATTTGAATTAATTATTGGGCTACTAATAACACAACAAATACAGTGCACCTATATGCATATACATAAATCAGTAATATTACACAAAATTACAATTCTTATATAATACAGCTTTAAATACCTCCACAAAACTTTCTCTTATCCTCTGTATCTCACTTTGAACTTACTTTGTTTCCACCTAAACACTTCATCGAACGCCATCAAACTGCAATCTTTACTTTCCAGAACCACGTCACGTCACGGGATTACTATGCACCGATAGCCAGGCGCACGGTTTAGCGCATCGTTAGCCGACTGTTCACCCGAAAGCGTGAACTGGGTCACCGTTGAAAGGGAGAAAGACAGAGAAAGAGAATAAGAGGGTGGTTCGCGAATCACCAAAGTATTCGAGATTATTTCCTTACTGTTCCGCCGACAGAAAAACGAGGCAGAGGTTGGTGGAAGAGAATGAGAAAGGGAGTACGGAAGGTCGACTTGGTTCCCGGCATTCCAGGGAGTCCAGCAAAGAATTCGATATGCTTCGGTTGACGACGCGATCCAAGCAAAAGCGGCACTGAAGGCAGGAATCTCGAAACTCGGTCACCCCGTTTCCAATTGACCGGCTCTAGACCACTCCCCTCTCTCAATTCCCCGTAGACCGGGACTGCATTATGCGAACTTCCTGCAGATTAGTTGTCGCTAAATTTAATATTTTACCTAGGTGATTCCACACCCTGAACCTCGTTATACGATCCACTCTACTCTCCGTCAATCCTGTGAACCATGTATGAAACAAAACCACCGTTTCCTGTGAATATTGGCTTCTCTGTAAAAGGAAGTACATACGTGCAGGACATTTTGCTACGAGTATTTAACATTCACCGTGGGACTTTCGATATATGCGGATGATGAGGGTGGTTTTCGAGATGGGTGTTGTTTAATCGACGGTCCACGCTGCTGTATCGGGTTTTGATTAGCGCGGACGCGTCAAGCTCTGCTGCTCGTTCGTTCGTTTCGAATAAAAAGAGGGGAATCACGAATGAGCGGTTTGGTGTACGTGTGTGATTTGTGAATGTTAAATGGAAAATGGTGGACAAGATGTAAATGTTGTAAGTTAAATTGACGATAAGGTTTGGATAAGAACTAATGCAGAATGATTATGATAGATTTCTGGGAATAGGAAGATTCAAGATTTAGACTGTGTAGGGTAGTTTAGTTTAAAATTACATACAAATTTACGAGAAAATTGAAAAATGTTTGACAAGAAAAATTAACAAGAAAGTGATAGTTTTTAATATGTTATTTTAATAAACGAATTTTGTTATCGTGTCACAGCGCCGACGAATACTTTCCGCGACAATAGGATGACGTGGACTTCGAACTATTTTTTGTAAAGTAAAGTGAAACCTATCGAAGAATGCGAGACGTATAGTGTACTGTATAACTTCAATAATGTGTCACACACAGTGTTGAACAACGATATATATATATTTAACTTTGAAGTATTTCAACAAGTATAATTTACAACTACTGATCTGTGTGTCGAATGTTTAAACAAATGTGTTTGTCGAATGTTTTGAATGTATACTGTACCTAATGTCGAATCTAATCTTGAATCTAATTTCGAATCTGAATCTCATCTCGGATTTAATAATTCTCGTTTGAATTATTCCATTTGTACAAGTATTGTTCAGTGTACGACTTTCATGTGTGTGCATTGTACGATGTTACAATAATTTTGATGTGATGTTTTCAAATAATTCTCTGCTATGATGTAAAATATATAACTTCGTAGAGCATGATGATTATAAATTTGTATACACGTTTTAAATATTCAGTGTTGACGCTGCATCTTATTCATTAAATTCGTTAAATTAATGTATAATGTACACTCTTATTCACATATCACCGAACGACTGATAGATTTGTACTTATAAAATAAGGCCAACATTAAAGTAAATGAAATTATACACTTTTTCTAAGATTCTTGGTAAAAAGCTGCTTCAATGAACATTTCATTCAAAATTATCAAACATAGAGAAAACATGAAATTAAATTCTACTAAAATACACGCATTTCTATACATATTCCATTACACTAAATTAAAATCGGATTTTGTATTGCTTATCGCTAATCATATCTAACCTTTTATCATTAAAATACTCTTGAAAAGGATCACCATAGAAGTATAAATATCTTCGCCTCTAAACAACCAGCAACCAACACATGCCTTCTAACACATTAATTAACTCTACAACTCTTGAAAGTTTCATCAGAAAATACCACAAGGGTCTACAAAGCTGAAGGATACTAGGTGACCGAATTTGTTCACGCTTTATTATTATTTCAATTATGTTCAAAATGAAAACACACCCTTTCAATAGGATTACTGTATCCTTTTCTCCAACGTAATGCGGCACACGGTTCCAATCCCCACCGCCATTCCTTCCCTTGACCACCCTTTCGAATTCCCCGCCCTGCACCCTTGAAAACCGTCAGCATATTGCGCATGCATAATTGAACGTGTTCAAACAAATAAAGTTTTCGCATGCTGATGAGTACGCTACCACATCCGGATTTCGGCTGCCACCGACTGTCACTGACATATTTTCATTTGACACGCGGGGACACCCCGCCATATCCTCTATCCACCATCATTTTCTACCACCTAACCCCTCAATTCAGCTGTGTTTCTCAGGATTCCGCGAACGTTCGCGATCGATCTCGTCTAGTCGTGGTCGAACCAGGACACCTAAGACGAATCGAGAAACGCCAGGAAAAAGATATTTCGACAGGGTGAATATCGTGAGAGACGAGATGTTCGTACATATTATATGTATGTATGCAACACTGTATGAAGCTTTCAGGATTGATGACATCAGTGTACAAATTTTTAGTTGGAAAAAGCTGAAAGAGTTTTAAGTAGTTTGAATAATTGGATGTGTTTAAAAATGAACATTTTTGTTTGTTTATAATTCGTATTTATCGAAATTTTTTTCGAAAATTCAGAAATGCAGATTTATAATAACTCTCATTAAAATGTCTGGTCCGCAATGTGTTTACTCTTTTTCTACGTTTCGAAAGCAACTAATTCCATGCACGTATTCTCAAAAATGGGATAAAGGGGATATAGCTAATAAGTTTGTCCTCTATAATTTTATTAATAACGGAAAACATGTAATGTGTAATTGAAAGTTTGTCACATTTTAATTATTATTTTTGTCCTCTATTAATTCTCGCGTGTTCCGAATACATTAGAGCAAATAAAAATACAGCTTCAAAGAATTACAGCAGTAAAGAAAATATTTGTATAAAGTGTTCAATTAATAACACATGCTTCGTTTTACAGTTTACTACTTAAGTTCCTCCGGGGGTATTTGGAGGAAATTTTTCGTATTATATATTATTCAGTACTCGTTCATACAAATGTAGAACATGAAATTATAGTTGCTGCTATTTGCAGATTTGGAAATGAGTTAATCCAAAAGATGTACAGGTATTTCGTTTAATTGGAAATAGTAAAATATCTCATAACTTAAAGCTATCAAAGAAATATTTCTACAGAAATTATTTGATACTTAGGGTGGGAATTAGTTAGAATAAATAATTTTTCTGTAAGTGTAGCAATAAGGATCTTTTCATTAGATTGTCGCTAAAAGGAAAAATTTAGTCCGCCGATTTTCCGATATAGTTCTCATTTTAAATCACGACATTAATCTCCACGCTAGGAATAATATAATCAAACTTCAATCTCTGGTCCACAATCAATTTTCATCGCCAAGGTTCCAAAATTTTATTAAATACTCCTGGCATAAATCCGGATATATAGATGAAAAACCAAATGCATTCCAGAATCCTGTTGAGTACTGCTATTCTGTTGAAAATGAACCAAGATGCCATATTTGCGGTGACGTGGCAATAATTAAATGCGCATGGTGTAAGAAATCTTTGTCTCAAACATTTTTTCGACAAGTACCACTATTGCCGAAACTACATAGAATAATTGCTATACACACTGTATGTATTTATAATTTATAAATAGCTCCACCTTTGTCACGATGTCATAGGTGAGTAATAAAAACAATTAATCTTTTCATTGCTGTTAAGAAACTTGTTACTGTCATTGTTACTTGTTACCGTATAATTTAGTGCAAGCCTACAATGCTTCGTTAAAATAAAAGTTAGAACGACTACTACCATAGTGGATGTGCGCGCAAGATGTAAATCATCAAAATCTGCAAAACTGTAAGAGGCAATTTTAAAATGTTATATACTAATGGATTTGGAATAAAATACTCGTCATTTTTTGTCATTATGAAAATTTCAATAAAATGAAAAATTAAGTTAATAAATTTTTTTTGTTATAAATAAACTGTATTTTGTTAAATTTCTTAACACCATGTTATTGTACATAAGAAACCATTAACCTCGCCTATTAACAATTTTTTCGTATGTCTTTCCGTTTTAGAGATAGCCCTTTCGAGCCAAAACTTCAAGGGGTGGTTTCACCCCTTAAACTCGAGTTACCGCAGCTAAAAAAAAATACGTGTCGATTATTTTGGACTGCATTATAAGTGTACAAAGTTTCATCAAAATCGAAGCCGGACCGTTCGTGAACATTCCTTGTTAGTGGGTTAAACAGCAGTACATCTTCATTTGCTCGTTAAATATTATTAGACAAAGTGATTGACTTAATACTTTACTTTATAACAAGTAAAACGCGTGGCACAGCTTTTCTGGCCAATGTGTTATAAAAATGATTATATTAGCGCCAAAAATTAATTTTAATCCTTATCATACCAACTGTTTAATCTGTTAACTATGTTCACCTCGTATCAGAGAGAATACATATATCAAAAGAATAAACAATAAATAATGAATAATTGAATAATTTTCTCTTTCCAATATTCATATTTCACGCGATATCGTATTTACAAACAGCAAGAAACGTTATTATTTGTTCTCCTAGTAAAGAACGATGGCACATAGAAAATAAGAATCCTAGAAAATTGCATTCAAGGGGAAAATGTCCAATACCCAAGTGATCTGGTTATAATTCACGAGAACACGTAATTCGGCTATGTGTAAATCTTCGATCAATAAGTTAACGCGATGCTTCAAATTGCAGTTAGTTAAGAGGAAATTACTCGTAACCCCGTGAAAGGCTTTCCGCCACTCAAAAGGGATTTAAATTTTACGTCTGGTCTCATCCCACGAACGATCCAATCTGGCCAGGCCGACACGCGAGAAAACTCCTGAATTTTACGAAGCATAATTACAGGGACGTGCGTATCCGGCTATTTTTTCCGGCCAGCACCAGTGAACTTCCGGTTGAGTGATACGATAACCGTTTACGGGTCTCGCGTGATCGCTCAAGTTCCTTCTCTACTTTTTCTGACCATCAACCGTCAGGGAAAACGTATGGGGTGCCCGGTAAAAATGATCGACCAGACTGTGAGCGCATTCCGTTGTATAATTACGACTTAATTCATACAATAAAATAGCCGGCGACAGGTTCGACTCTATTATTGATATTGTTCACGGTGAAAATTTACCAAAATAGATTGTACTCGCTGAATACTAAATTTGTAATCGTTACATTAAACATTTTATCGACTGAAATTGATAGTTTATTTTATGTACGCTTAATATTGAATTATAGTATTGACAATGATCGGATTAGCTAGAAAATTGGTAATTTCTTGGCGATAATTATCTTCAGATGCTCCTGAAATGCAACTAATTTCAGGCCAAATTTTAAAAATACCTGGTTATTTGATAGTTAACGTTTAACACTCGCAAACCGTCACTAAATTTAAAAATTAGAAATTAACGTGTAACACTTGCACAACAATCGTATCGTATAAATGAAATAGTCTTATTTAGTATACATTTAAATCGCGTAAATGAAATAAAATGAGATTGATAAGGTATGTGTAATACAAATGGATGTGTAACTTCTAAGTCGTATGACGTTATAAAGGGTTAAAATTACTCTCAAATGCTTGAAAACTTAATTCTTTTCCAGATATATCTTTCGAACTATATCCATTTGCAAATTGTTCGTTTATACATATACAACGTAATTTTAAATATTACTTTAATGATATGTGAGCCGTTTCACGTCAAATCGCACTGTATCTATTTGCCTGTTAATATTTAATTGGTACAATTAGTTTTTGAATTCAAAACTTCTTCGAATACTACTTTTACAGTATCTTCATTTTCGAATAGTTTGTTTATTAGGAGATTCTACAAATGTTCGAATATATGGTAATCTGTCGGAGAAAATTCTACCGAACAGGTAAGTATGTGGTAAAATTTCATACTCTTTTCCATGAACTTTTTTCAATAAATAAACAAAAAAAAAAGAACTTACGTGCAAATTCAACAAGAAACGAACATTTTACGATTTAATAAATAATATACTTCATATCATTATTGATATACACAAACCAAGTAAATCGTTTAGAAATCCGATCTCAGTCTTCAAAGCGGACGCTTAACGCCAAAATACGAATGATTAACACGTTTCACGGTTTATCCAGTTTCAATAGGTGGAATGCGTTCGCGGATTCGGTTGCCTAATACGTTATTAACTTCTAAAGTAAACTCACTCTTTTCGTGATGGCACACTTTGTACATAGCTGAAGCGTTACATAATGCTCGATGAAAAGCTAAACTCCTACGTAGGTACGTATGGGTAGTACCAATGTGGTATTTGCCAGGCTGGCTGGCAATTTGCCTCTGCATACCGTGGTCTCACTCGAAGTATGAATAATAATGACGCTGGATATGTGAATTATGAGACGATTATCTACAGCGAGGGGTACGTTGGTTATTGCATCGAGGTTCACGGTATACCTACAACAATCGATCCTGTGACTCGATATTACACTTCAGCTTCATGCTACTTTTAACGACCTGGATTTAACGTATGACTGTAGGAAATATTATACCACATCCCTACAATATGTTTACGCGACAGATTAATACATTTCTAAAAGTATTTTTTTTTTCTTTCGATCGTAACAAGCAATAAAAATTGACCAGACTGTAATGCAATGTTAAGCCTGAGGAGTTCACGAAAGTTACTTGCGATTTATCGTGAAATCGATGAAGCGTTTTACGATCCTTCTATTACGATAGGAGCTATAAAATCGGATTTAACACTAGAATTACTTGAACTTGTAAGCATACTGAATATCAAATTGCTTACATTAAGTTAGAAATATTATTAAGATGCTGTTGTCTAAAAAAATATAATTATGTATGGTAATTTATTTTCCTATCAATCATTCGGAATTCTTTATATGGTATATTTAAATATATAAAGAGAAAAATAATACACACTTGGAACTCCTCTTACACGATTCACTTTTATTTAATTCTTTTTACGCATTTTATTCACTTTTACGCGGTCTGTTTTAGACGTTTCATTCATTTTACACCATCTTTTTAACACGTTTCTATTTATTTTTATTCAATACGATTTCAAATGGAATCGAGAGCTATATGGCTTGTTACAAAGAATTGTTAAAAGAAAAACATATGGCAACACAATTGACACAAAACGATTAGGCAATATTTTGAGCAATGAAAGTGACTTTCTACCAGTAGTAAAGAAACGTATTGGTTTTAATATAATATAATAGAAAGTGATGATAAATAAGGTGTTGATTTTTGGGAAAATATTCGTTTGGTTTTCCTTAATGCAAAATCTTATATTTTCATGCGATTAATGAATAAAGCGTTCTTATGGAAAACAGGTATATATTTTAAATTATTTTCTCAATTTTTTTGTTTTAGTTTAATACAAATTTTATACGTTATTGCAAATTGACTGTTTCACGAATTGTTTCCGTGCAAAAATCATTAAAATGTTAGCAAATTAATTGTTAAGTATCATTGAATAGGAATAATTATAAATGTTAAATTAAACGGAATAAAAGGATGCACAGTGGATTAATATTAATCAAAGTTCCAAGAAAGATTTCAGTGTTAAATATCATTAGAAGTGTAATTTTCGTTGGAAATTTTTCACATATGTGCCTTCATACATGTAATAATAACATGAATATTATCCTAAATTAAACAGGTATATTAATTTTTCCAAGGATGTTAGTACAGAAGTTTCCCAACTGCGGCGCCAGCTGACGGAGACGAGACCCTTTCGAAAATCCATGGTATCATACTGATGAAGTTCAAGCATTTGCATCGTGAAACCATTTTGTTCCTATTATTCCTCAAAAGTTTTCCAAGAAAAAAAATTTAGTTCAACGATCTATAAAAATTTCTCCAAAAGTAACATTCTTCAAATCAAATTAAATGACTTAAAAAATTAGCATTACTAAAAAAATCCATATGCTTTCTCATAAAGCAATTAATGTTCAGAATTATTTGAAAATAATCAAACAGGTATAGAAAAAAACAGTTTAGAAAATAAGATATTCCTAATATATTCTGATATTTCTATGATAACGTGATTTATGTATGTTTTTCTTTCATATTCTAATATTTCTACGATAATATAATATAACGTTAATTGTATCCATTGCACCGGAACGAATTTTAAAAATACTTCGATGCTTTCGCTATACTACCCGTCAACTTAATGATGAGTAGCTAATTATAATGTTTAGTTGATGATAAGTTGAGATAATCATGTATCGATCAGGTTGTTAGACGATCGTGTTTAATACTTGAATTGTTGCGACTAACCCAGATGGAAATCGCTCTTTAATGTTTAGTCGAGGATTATTTCGAAACGTTTGTTTGAAAACTTAGTTAAAAAAACGCGGTTTAAACTAGGCTGAAATTCGATTGAAAGGTTTGAAAAACTTAAACGACTCGAGAGAGTAAGACTTGAGACTGGTTTAAAGATTTACTCTTGCACGAAGAGTTATATACTTATACTTTACACTGTGCTTCTGTTCTACTATGTGCTGTACTAATATACTACACTCTATAATATTTTTAGGAAAAGATTACGTTAATTTATGCATCTCAGAATGCCAAAGCCAGGTAGCAATTGGTGGATAATTTTTAATGAGAGAAAAGTTCCAAAATGCAATGATTGGTTAGTTTGCGTCTAAACTAATCTTCCAAAAATCAAGAGAAAGGGAAGGCTGATGGGAGAAGTGGTGGCAAGCGCCAAAACGGTTATAGGGCCTGATTGGATGCAAGTAGGTCGTAACTAAGGTACGCGGTTGTCCCATGGTGTTCAGAATTAAAAAGTGTTAACGATCACGGAACAGAACTGCTCTAATCGAGTGTTTTACCGCCTATGTCGTGAATAGCCTTATTGTGTCACTGAGTGATTAATGAATACATTTATGACAACGCTTTCAATATGTTTTACTGTTAAGCGGGCAAACGAAATCCTCGTTAAATGAAAGGAAAGGCTTTGGCAATCTGGAAAAGTAGCAAAATTCTAATGACCTGGACTTTACGTCGGATGGATGGAACATTAATGATATTTTGATATTTTTATGATAATCTGATATAACATAAATCATGTCTAGATATTTCTATGATAATCTGATATAACATATTAAGTGTAGAAATAAATTCTTTCCGACTTTTGAGTATAATTGAAGCTCTATTTAAAAGGAACGAAAACAGATCATCATCAAAATAATTTTTATAATTGTACATATTTTTTTTTTTTGGCAGTTTGCGAATATCATCACGAATATTTCGATGTGAATGACTGGACTGATTCTGTGACTTCAATCGGCAAGAATTTATTTCTGCAGCTAATAAATCATGTTTTAATATTTCTATAATTATGTAATATAACATGCTTATATCATCCTATCGTAGAAATATCAAAATACGAAAAAAAGAAATATCTGATAATATAATTTATAATATGATATACGTTATAAAATTCGCGAAAATTATCATTTTGATAGACATAAAGAGTGCCCTTTTCTCAACAAGAAAGGGAGGCACTTTTACTTATTCTAAATTGGCTTTTTAATATTTTGCATATTAGTAGCTTATGCTACCCCCAGCAGAATCCTTGTTAGTTGTTTCAACGAGTTTAGTATGCAAATTGACATAAAGGGTATATGCGCATAGGATGTAACTCAAGTGCGGGACATGCAGATAATGAGGGGTACGTTTTACCCTCGGGGGTAGTATGTTTTACACCCAAGCCGCTTATGCATCCGTCCGATCCGAAAAATCGTCGCTACACGCAAAGGTATTACCACTGAAATTTGTCAAGGGTTCACCATTTTCCTCCGTACTATATGTATGTACGTACCTATCTATATACACTGACTCTTATTAATATTCGGACACCATTCAAAATAGTATAACATTTTTTAAACTAGACTAAACGGCTTGAATTTTTTTTCAAGTTAGAAACATTAGTTTACTAGAAGACGTGTCAAACAATTTTTGAGAAAATTGAAATTGATCGGATTTGCAAAGAAAATGGTAAATTTTTTATCTGAGTCTGTACTGAGAATTTAAAAATAATAAGTTTCATAAATTTATGTCAATTATATACATGTTGCATAATTTTATCGAAATCGGTTAACGTTATTACAAACAGTTAAAAATGGTGAAAGTCGAAGTTTTCCAAGACTTTCGATCTACAATTGCAATAAATCTTCAAAATTCTTACATTACTTAATGCCCTTCGTTTGTTTCTGCAGCGATCGATTTCGATAAAATTTTCAGTATGTATACAGGGTGTATTTAATAACTATTAGTGTTATTCAGCAATTTTATACTGCACTCTATTTACAAACTTTGATTTCGGTAGATGACATGAAAAAAAGAATTAGAATGAACTGTTTAAGTATATGAACTAAATAAGTGAGCAATGTTATGAAAAATGTCGGAAAATGAGTGAGAAAATATTTAAAATGCAATAGTAAAACATTTAAGTATTTGTTGTAGACGTTAAAAAAAGGTTATATATTTAAAAAAGTAGTGAGTTTTTTATGATTTTATCCTAATACTTTTTTAGCCAGAATGGTACAAGGAATCAATTCGTAAAAAAAAATTGTAGAGTTCTATTTAAAAAACAAGTAGAATTGCAAAGTGCACTCTGCACTTATGCATTCTTGTAAAAATTCGCATTACTTGAAGATAGAGCTTGTTAAACAATGCAGAACTTTCCTGTACAATTTTTTTCTATCTGCAAAAGGAACAAAGTTATAGACCGACCTAATTATTAGATACAACCTGTGTAATTGACATAAATCTACAAAACGTGTTTTAAAATTTTCATTTCAGTCACAAATAAAAATAGTTGCAAAAAGTGACCTTTACTATATTTTTTATGATTCGGACCAATTGAATTTTTTCAAAAATTTTTGTACGCATCATTTCGTAAACTAATCCTAATTTAAAAGAAAAGAAACTCAAATCATTTGATGCAATTTCAGGAAAGTTATTCTGTTTTGAAAGTGGTCCGAATATTAATAAGAGTTTCTGTGTATCTGCAATCTACTAAAGGTCATTATAAAATGTTTTATTCCTGGTTGAAACAGATGAAACACGTTACTTTTGAGTAGGGATCAAATAAACCAAATACATTTGAAAAATTATTCAATAGTGATATAAATTGAGTATTTCAATAATATTTATTTTATGACACCATAAAATCTTTGAATGTTATTTTAAGAAATTTCTAGTACATAAAAATGATGTATAAAGTCTTCCCAAGGTGTGAACAGAATTTAAGGATAATTTCGTTGGATTAAATCAGATAATCTCATTATCATGTCATTGCATTATATATTATAACGAACAATTTAAATGTTAATAAATATAACGAAATATATCACTCATGAATTATGCTGAAAAATTACATTTAAATTTCAAGCTAATAAATAACAAGTAAAAGTTTAAATTAAAATTTTTTCATTATTTAACCATCTTCAATTAACGTTGAAAAATTCCTTCTATTGTACGGTTTTATAACGCAGAATTAAACGTAATTATAAGTTGCAAATTCGTTATGAAAAATAGTATTTCGTTTCATCATACTTTCATTTACCTGTAAAATTCAATTTACTCTGATGCGTCCTGTTTCCACCAAATTTTCTTCCATTTCACTTACATATTAATCGTAAATCCACTCTTTAAAATATTCAACATTCATTCGTTACAATATTTTAACCACCGTTCCTCCCATCAATTTCCCAATTTGCACGCACCATTAAAGATTTGACAGAAACTCCGACAAGTTTTCAATTACAAAACGTTGAAAAAAGGTCTTATATAAATTGTATCATGTGACAAGTTGAAATTCATCGTAGGAATTAAAATGCAGAGGTTGCTATCAGAACTTTATACCAACCAGGAAAAGAAAAAAAAGAGGAAAAAAAGGAAATAGCCTCGGTTCAAGTGCATTTTCGCTTGTTTATCAAATTTATTTGACCGCTTGAAACATCGGGGATTAAAGAATTCATTACTGTTATGGCTTTGCATTTGTTATACCACGTTCTCGAGGTTACGCTAAAATCGCTCTATTTATTTTATAGCGTCATAGGTTCTTTTTTATTGAATAATTATGCAAACTGCAACGGGGGCCAGCACTCGTACCAAGGCTTCAGCCAGTATTTTCGGGTTTTACGGTATAACCAGACATGGTTCCTTAGCGACCCAGGATAAATGTGATAAAATTTGCCTGTAAAAAAGGTCCAACCGTGAACTCATGTCCGAATAATTAGTATTTCTTCTCCTGTTAAACGTTACTGTTCCACAGGACATTGTATTATTATATTAAATCCTATTACGAATACTCGTGTGCAGTCCCTGATTAAAACATTAAGACCACCCACAGTTTTCAACATCTTTCGTGTTATTTAATCAAATTTAAAGGACTGAATGGAATTTAATTATAAATCTTATTAATTATTAATGTATTCCCCAAAACGAGACACAGTGTCATAGAGCTAAATCTGTCAGAGAATTATTCTCGTTAACCCCTCCTCATATTATTTTTCTAATCGCTAAAACAGCGTTAGATAAAAAGAAGTCAGAAACCTATATACGACTTTTATTTAATAATCGTATCCAAATTCAAACTGAAATTCGCATAAAAATGCAAATTTGGTAGACTATAAGATTAAAACCCTTGTGTACATCATCGATCATTGTATTAGATGATTTAAAGAAAAAAAGTTCTGGATATTTTGCAAAATCATTCCAAAATAAAAAACATGATAAAACAGTGCATACAGAATAAGGCAGAAAGGATATATTCTGTGATCAAAACAAAGGAGAGAAGCACTAATTATTCATATATACATGTACAGTCAGTTGCAAAAGCATATTCGATGTATTTGGAGGGAACTGAAAGAATATACAAACATAATTCTCATATTAAAAATAAACGTTTACTAATATAAAATAATACAACATTTACAAAAGTTAATAATTATTGCACAAAAAGGAGAAATTTAACGATGTATTACAATATACCCTTATATAATCTATTTATAACATAATATTATCTACAGACACCACCTCAATTGCCAGACATAAACGCGACCAAAAATTTATAAGCAGAAATTGAGAAAAAAAAGAACATGAGAAATGCCTCCTAAAAATCAGGAAGAACTAAAGGAGCGATTTAAAGAAGAATAGGGAAGGATATTCCCAGATTCAACTATAGTTAGATCTGAAGGATACCCTATCAACTATTATGTTTGTAATTTTCAAGTAATTAATTTTAAATGTAATGTAAGTATAAATTATAATAGAAAAACTGTACTTGCATGAATACTTCTGCAGTCTCATGTTCTAGTATACTATATCATTAAATTTCTCCTTTTTGTGCAATAATTATTATATAAAACACTTTGCGAGTGTTTTATTGTTTTACATTAATAAAGATCTATTTATACATTTTTAATTCAAAAATTATATTTATACTTTCTTTGAATTTTCTCAATATATTATACATACATCGAATACATTAGGTGGACGAATACTTTTATGGCTGACTGTAATATATACGTGTACTTCAATAGTTAATAAAACTTATTATTAAATTACATTCAGACCCCTGAATTTTATTAAAAACACGAAAGATATTAAAAATCATGAGTGGTCCTCATTTTCTGACCAGTAACTGTATATCTAAATTTTACAAAAAAGAAAATTTCTAATATAGCAAACGAATTAGATAAAGTTTAATTTATATGAAAGGTGAAATCAAATAAAACGATGATAATATGAAAACGATAGTTTTGATACAGCTCGTTCGATGTTACTTAAGTTTCAAGTTTCCCTGTTCAAATTCAGTTTTATTTGTGTGAAATTTTATGACGAATGTAAATTGGATCATGCAGTTTCCCTTTCTCACAAGGGGAGCATGCTTTTGCATCGTATTTCAAGAATTTTCCACCAACCAGAAGAAAGGGGTTGGTCATAACGAGAGTTTGAAGTATTTGAGAGGTATCTTGTAATTAATTAACACGCTTGAAAGAGAACCCGCTGAAATTGGAGATTCTCTGGAGAAGTCTCAACTTAATCCTTCTTGGTATACCCGAGAAACGAAATTTGCCAGTAGAAAGTAGTGATAGAGGAACAGAAAAAAAGACGAAATAGTTTTAAATAATCTCGAAGGCATTCGTCGAACTTTAAATAAAGAAAAAAAAAGAAAGAAACAGAAAGCAATGAAAATTTCTTAAAGGTATAATGAATGTAACTTTATATTTACTGTTTGAAATAAATAAGTTCTAAGCATTTGGAACGCCTATAATTGTTTTACATCATAAAGAAGTATTTTGCATTGGAAAAGGTGAAATGCTTCCTAAATACTTCATGCAGGACGTATTCAACTCTCGCTAGAGGTTAATTGGTCTATTATAATTTTTCTTATAAAAAGAACAAATATGCTTTACACTCGGGTTCAAACATTACGTTACATATCATGTTACTAGGTTATCCTTTGAATTACTCTTCAGTAGATCCAAATGTATGAAATATTAATACACAAAATTATATATTAATTAAGCATTAAATTGAATACCAGCAGAGCTGATATCATCATAAACATGGATAAATCTGAATTATTACCTACAGTCACTCTACAGAGTGTCCCAGATCGAAACCGACAAACTCTACCTACATGTTCGGGAAGTTATTCTGAGCAAAAAATGTTATATACATGTCTGAACTGAAGAAAGTTCTTCTGCAGGAATGGAGCAATATTGTGCCTGAATTCACTAAAAGAGTAGTCCACTCGATGCCCAGAAGATTAAAGGAAGTCCTTAGAAGGAAAGGATTGCTAACACAATATTAGAACTTTATTATGTAATTAGTTATAAGCGTAAATATTCTACTGTGCCAATACTTTTGTCCACCGATAAAATGCTCAAAAAAGATATTTTTGTTATTATTTTGTGTATTATATTATTTATATTGTTGCTCTTGTTGTGTAATAAACTAGGATAGATAATAAATAAATACGTGAAAAAATTTTTTGTTTAAATCAATTTGTTTAGTAGTTATAAACATTTCTATCATAACAATCATGCTGTGCCAATACTTTTGTCCAGCACTGTACACCATAGATCTATTCGTCTGCGTTTCACAATAGATGCAGCCCATTGAAGATTTTGATCACATACAATCAAGAGGTGATTATTTTGAGCAATCTCTTTAAATTACTTTATCCACTATAAATAACTGTAAAACATAGTTGCAAATAAATGATTATGTATGTTTAAAAATTAAGTATCTGTGATTCATACTACTTTCCTTTCAGAATCTCTAAAACGAAGATGAATAAAATGTTAAATAAAAAAAAGTCAAAATATTATATATAATTAGTATATAATAATAGATTATGGTCAAAATTAAATTGAAGCTGAAGTTCAGGCCAAATTGCAAATATAAATATATAAAAGCAAAAAAAAACCATAAAAATATAATGATAACAGAGATACAGTTCTTCTTTCGTCACATGTTGACCATAATCTGTACTGTGGACGTACCACGTCATTGTAAAACAAGAGGTTAAACAATCCCTACGATCACCTTTCATTATAAAATTTTACAAAATTATAATTTGCAATTGAATGTCGATATTACATGTAATCTTTTCATTTTCATGATAAATCAACTGATTTCTTCGAAAATAAAGTTGGTGCTCCCACACGGTTCGTGGAACAGATTATGGAGGAAATAAATGTCCTTATTTGTAAGCACAATTTTTATATTCAAACAATAACAATATTAACAATTTATATAACAACAGTAATAATGTCCAGCTTATATAATGTAATTTAGTCCGGGTAAAATTCTTAATATATCTAAATGTCCATGTAAAATATATATGTCCGTTAAGTGTAATAAAGTCTGAAATGTTCTTGTAATATTTAAATGTTCGTAAACGTTAAATTTCGAAAACGTTGTGTCCAGTCCTCGATCCTCTTCGAGATTTAGAGACGTTCCCCCATTCCTCGGATAATTTTCTCTCCAAGACGCTTCTCGGGTAAAAATGTAGAAACGTGGGACTTAGAATTATCCAATTAGAAATTGGGGAGGTTTCCTGATTATGCAACGCCTGCAGGTCACGTGCATCGTCTAGTAAACACGACCTGCAGAACGTCACACAAAAGTCCTTGTTCAGGAAACCAGCCCATAAATTCTAAATCCCTTTTTTCAGTACGTGTAGGCTTGCGATAAGTCAATTGCCATTGAGGGTGATTTGGTTGGACGCTCTTTCGAAAGTTGATGTCGTCTTGCAGTCAGATTCAAGTCCTCCAGAAAATTTACAATCCATGGAAAATTGACTTCCTCAAAAACGGTATTGTCCTATGTCGACTGCAGTGTAAGCCCAAACACGTAGCCCTAACAGAAGTATCCTATGTTTATGATATACAAGGGAATATATTCAACTCACACAAATCGATTTTGTTAAAATTTATGTAGGAGACAATTTACGAAAGAATATTTTGTTACTTAGAGCGTGTATGAACAAAAAGTTTTATTGTAATTGTGTGTTTTAGACTAGGAAATTTAAACATATAAAAAATTTTAAAAATAATTTATTTAAAAATTGTATTAAAAAAGAACGTTTTTTTGGTCACTGTTCCTACTAAATGTTAATTAATTTTCATGTAAATTTATGTGTGTGTGATCTATGAACCGAAATAGAGGATAGGTGTCTTCTAAAATTGCCTATTTATTCCACCGTTAGATTCAAAAGAAAAGACACTCTATTAATCAGTATATAACAAGGCTGGGAAGAGGAAACTTTATTTTCAATTTATTTTCTTGTGAAGAATATATATTTTGCTCTTAAATGCTTATATTTTAAGGGATACCCTATACACATTTTTGCAAGCTTCTATGTATCTAGAAACATCTACAGATGAAAGAAAATACCAAACTTACTTTCGACCGAGGCACTCAAGTGCCACGAATATTTCTTCAACCATGTACTTCTCAATCGTCGTCGCAGCGACCTTTTGCTGCCACGCGGAATTCTTCGCGTCGACGATACTAGAAAGCCGCGTCTCTCGTCACAATTACAGAAACCCTGGCAGGAAATAATCTCTCTCTTTGTCCACGCAGTGTCTCGAAGAGGAAAGATATTAATTCGTTACGATTAATCACCGGAATCTAGAGAGAAGTGGCTGACAGTGGAGGAGCAAACAGTAAAGCTACCACGATAAAAGGATTCAAGCCGTATATACGCGATCTCCATTTTCAAATGTCACCTTCATGTCAGAGCATACATTTCGTTACCAAAAAAAAAGGAGGTAAACCAACATCTTGGTTTGTTTCGTAAAACTTTGTGACGCAGTGCTCGTCAGTTTTCTCTTCAAAAATGAAAATCTTGGAGACTTGTGAATATTTTTCTTGGCGAAGCTTCTCTTCGTAGAGTTTTCAATTTTTCGTGGATATCTCCGCTGCTGTTTATTTTAAGTTGGGGTAGGAATCGTACTTTATGTAACATTTTCATTTCACTAGGTTTCGTAAATTTTATTTATTTTCATATTTTATTGCTAATTCGCGAGTTTGTACAGGCTTACAAATTGTCGTGCAATTTGTTTCGTTGCTTAAATATTAATGAATTTAAACTAACAAAGGGACAGAGAGAGAGGGAGAGAGAGAGAGAGAGAGAGAGAGATTGATTGATTGATTGATTGATTGATTGCACTTTATTTAGCCTTCTCGGCTATTAATATACAAATAAGTACTATTGTATTACAATCTTGTAACTGTATGTATAACATGATCTTTTAATATTCTCTTAAATGTTTTTAATCTGTCACACTGCTTTACTGCTTTACTGCTCTTCAGGTAAATCATTATACATATTGGTATCCTTATAAAAAACACTCCTCTGCGCTTCACACGTTTTTCGCAATTGTATAACTATGTTACCCTTCTGTCTGGTCTCCCTCTAATTACTTTCTCCTACTAAATCTAGCCTATTTTTCAATGTACTTGGTAGGTACGTAGCCTCTCAATATCTTGAATATAAATATACATGTATTATAACATATTCTTTGTCTTATTGACATATATTGTAAAACTAGAGAGAGAGAGAGAGAGAGAGAGAGAGCAAATGTGCAAAAGTTTATGAAAAACGTGTGATGTGAAGTAATCATTATACCTTCAAAACATTATTGACAGATTATATAAACGAATATCAGTATTCGAAAACATCCAAAAGATTCTCATATTTAAATTTAAAAAATTAATGTTTTTATATTAATTTGTATGTTATTAATATATATTAATTTAAAAAAAATTTTAGATAAAAAGTTTTTCTACTAAAACTGAGTTAATCCAAACATCATTACATTTCATTAAATAAAAACCGTTCAAAAGTATCCAAAAGATATATTTGGTTAACCAAATATTAAACAAGTAGGGGAATAAAAGAATCATGTTAACTATGATCCGATTTATCCGTTCAAATGCAAATAGTACAAGGTTCCATGTTCAAAACTGGAAGCGCTATTTTAACAACGAAATGAAATCCCAATTTACATCAACTATCGAGCAGGAATTTATAAAGACACGACATCGATTGGTCAATTAATCAGAGAGAATCAGAATAGAAACTCGAACTGTCGTTTAATCGAGCAGAAACACACGACGGTTCGTAGAGCCAGGAATGTCTCTGATCCGACTTAATGAGCAATTAGTAACAGAGTTGTTCGGTGTGTACGTGAAACGGCAACAAACGTGGTCGTCGCATACATCACGCGCCCAGTTCCTTGCCTTCGGAGATTTACCGTCTCATTTCACGCGAGTTTCCTGCAAATTATCTGTCAGCAAATCCTCGCACGTTTTCATCAGGCCACGACGAATCCGCTTTCGAACAAACGTCAACTTGCCTTTCACGTTACCCTCAATTCTCGTTTTAATAATTAATTCTGTGTTATTGTAATGAATAGAATCAAGGTTCAACGACAGTTATACTTATGAATAAAGGATTTAGTACTGCTATTCAAACATTCTCTTCTATGTAAATATTACATACTTCAAAAAAATAAGCTGTATCAAGATTAACTCTTCAATCTGAGTCATTGATGACCCAAGAGATATTTCATTTATGTATTTTTTTGAAATGAATATTTATTTTTATTGGAAAATGATTTAAGTATTTAACTTAACAAGTATTTGCGTAATGTATTAGTAGAGACTTCGACAGTGTCTTTGGTAGGATTTTGAAAACTTAGAATTTTGAAAAAATTAGATATTGACATAAAGGATGCAGGTTGTTTATGGAGCGTGAAGTAATATTTTTACTTACAGAGGGTTAAAAGTTATGGGGATACTCCACCTTCAGATGGTTCAAAAATAGATAGAATTCGAGCATTTTTTTCTTAGTTAATTGCTAAATGAAAAGTTCCCATTTTTTCAGAATATATAAATGTAACTTTCAGCTTTCCTCTCCAATTATAAACACGTAAAAATGCTAACTAAACGGAGAAATTATTGAAAAAGATTATTGATTAAAGATTGAAACGACTCAAATAAAAAATCCTTTTTGATTTTTAAAGGGAAAATATATTTATACCTACAATTTAGTATAAGATTTTTGGATACCCCATTATTTCATTCTTTAGAAACGTTTAAAGTTGATTTTTTCTTGGTAATGTTAGAAAAGTCCAAAAAGCGAAGGCTTGAGTGGGCCATGTGCAGTCTTTTGTGCATTTCCCCCTCCTAGGAGTGGTTCTGCCTCAAGGCTAAGAAAGGCCATATTGTCAAGGGGGTCCTCTTGACTAGGATTTTTCAGGAAAGACAGGATTGTATCAGCGCTCGCGAAGTATAGTTCAAAATACAAGCTTTCACTCTTTTTAACCGCCCACGTTTATTTCTTACTCAACCGCTCACCACCGTTATCCTGATTTTCCGTACAGTAAAGAGATATTCCACCTCTTCAAATTTCCACCACTTTTATAATAATTATATTTTTAGAAAAATGTTAAGTTATATTTTAGAAAATACATTTGTATTTATAAATCTAAGAAAATCTTTTATTTCAAACATTTCGATACTTGTTGCTTTTAGTGATTGGCAATCGATGTTCTAGCAGAAGAAAATTCATAATTAGCGAATAATTAATGAATTTATATATTTCGAGAAAATTGACTTTTCATTCGGTAGTTGCTTATGACAAAAAATTCCCAAGAATTTTACCTATTCGTGCACGCTTTAAGCTGGTGTACACCCTTAACCCTTTTGTGTCCACTATATTTATACTGCTATATTCTTAGTTGTGCAACAGTAGTGCTTTTTACATAATTTTTATAATTATGTAGAATTAATTATATACGTATTAAAATATTTACGTTAACTATATATATTTTAATTAGAAACATAAATTTTATCCACATTCTGCAGCTTATTTACTTATTTACTTACTTAATTCCTACACTTAATTACTCCATGTTTGGTTACATCTACAGTATTACGTATATATATACGCGTTCTACCCGAAACGTATATACGGTGCCTAGAGTTTAGTCTAGCGCCGTACCCCCCGGATACTTACCAAGAAAAGGGTAAACGAGCGACTTCCGCTCCCACAAAAATCTAACGTTCCCCACCACCAAAAACCGTAGATTTTCGGTGTATAAAGGAGCATGATTTTTGATATTTAGGGGCAATTTCAAACTCAGTTTCTAAATAGAACGTTACTCTGTCCGTCAGAGTATTGACACGAGCAATATCGGGTTCCAGTCTCCTTCAAGCACTCTAACGTCGCGTACGTATTTCGTAACTGTCAATCAGATAACACTATCTACGACTCCTCCGCGCTCTCACCGCGTAAAGTGAAGAAGGAAGATTCTTGCCGAGTCAAGAATCGACTAACTATTAATATTGTAACTAAACTTCATTGTAGCAAAATCCAAGTCACTTGCGTATCAAATCATAACTTGTAATTATAATAGAATATAGTAATATAGAGTCATACTCATGTCTATATTCAATTTAAACCATCCTGAATAGTATAGTAACGTACCAACTAAATCCACGATAGATATACCTTTACCGCTCGAGGTATACCGACAATTACGACTCATGAATCCTAAATACTTCCATATCCGGTGGCACGCGGCGTCAACCATACGCTGAATGGTCCATCTCCTTCGGCTACCTTCGTTAACCATACGTTGGCCTGTCTGACCTTCCTGTCTTATACCAAACGCCTTCATATCCGATGGCACGCAGCGTTAACCATACGCCGAATAGTCTATCTCCTCCGGCTACCTTCGTTAACCATACATTGGCCTGTCCGAGCTTTCCTATCTATATCCACGTCTACCGGGGATTCAAAAAATCGTGCACTTTCGTACAAAGACCAAACCCGAACGACCTCACGGGACTGGTGATAGCGGTCGAATTTCGCGAGCACCTAACAAACTGGGATCAACATTGGTTTTTCCCTTTAACAACAGTCTCACATAACTGCATTATATTTTCGGTATTTCCAAACGTTGCCAAATGAAAAAGTCGCTAAACCTTTCCCAAAAGTTAAAATGTTTTTATATATTGCTTATTTGTCACATAACTTGCGCCAAGTATGAATATCTTGAGAATGAAAGAGTTGTTATAGTTTTAAAGTTACATGCAGGATATTCCATCAGTTTTTATGCAAATTTTGGAGACTTGTTCTACAATTAAAGATGGAATGAAAACATCGTATGAATGCAGGTCTGTAAATATATTTATAAAAAGTTCTAGCGATAGAGAAAGGAGTGTCGAGGACACATTCAATGTGACAAAATGTGAAATTACATAATTATAGTACGTCCATAATATTTTAAATTATTACAACTTTTGAATTTAAACTATTAACTGCAGAAGATGAATTAATTCGTTAATGTTGCATCAATGCTTAGAACACAGCAATTTATCTATTAAGATGTCGTTCAATTTTCATTATACCCTTATACATATATCAAACATAAAATACAGCACATTTACATTTATAATAATCGAAATAAAGTACCTTGTAATTTCGCTGATTTTTATTTATAAACTAAAAAAGTTAAATTATTGTTTGAGAAGTGAACGCAGTTAAAAGGTTGATATTTATACTTTTCTGTTTAGGTTTATCATAATTTTTCATCTATTTGTGCATCTATATACGACACTCTTCATTGTATTTTCAAATCTACCAGCATATATTAAACAATACACATTTTCACAAAATATAAAAGAGAATAAAAATCGATTTTTTCGATTTTTCAAAATTGTAGAATTCCTCGTATATTTATTTCAAATTCTACGATACACAAACAAAGACATACAATGAAGTTATCTAATTCATTTCTGAGTCTGTAGTAATTTTACCACTATTTAAATTTACTCTATGAATAAAACAATCGATAACATGTGATCTTGGCAAAGTTTCAATTCCAATATAGCAATCGTTGTACCGTAATTTATTCTCGTAAAACGTATGTTTTCATAATGAAACACGTTTTACATATTAGACGGATGAATTGGCTTCTTTGTAACGAAACTAATCGCCCGAGTTAGCGAAGCAACGTTAAATAAGCTTTTTATTATCACCTCACGTGTCGTGAACTCCTTTGCGTTATTAGGTTAAACGCCAGTTAACTTATGCAGTGATTTAGGATAACGACGTTCGCGGCGATTAACATATGGATTTATTGCCATGAAGCATGCCCCAACATTGGATGCGTCTTTTATAAAATAACGAAAGTGTTCTACTCACGTGATATCTTCTTTCCAAAACAGACGATTGGCTTTCGCTGTAACTGCTGATTCTTCGTCATATAAATAACTTTTAAATGTACCCAACGAAAGAATTTTTTTTTGCTTGCTGCATGAAAGAATTTTTCTTGCTGACGATTTTTCATTAACTACAAAATTCTTAAGCACCTAGATTTATGAATTAGATAAACTTAGAAAGGCTAAACAAGTAACAATGTTGCCTTGTTCTTAAGATCATTAATCTTCCAACTCGAAAATTTCTTCCGTGAAGATAATTAAATTAAAGAGGGTAATAAGAGTTAATAAACTCAGAAATTATAAAAAGATTATAATGTATCTTGAGTGTCAATGGCTGATGTGAAACATCATTTGTTATAATGGTGTTTTACTAAATCTGTTGCAAATATTTAAGTATACCGAAGTTAGAATCTTAGTATAGACAATTCAAACTGTTCGAATTTTATGATCCAAAACTTTAGAAAAGGTTTTAGATAAAAGTTACTTATGTTTAGTAAGTATTATAATATATTTGCATATATTTATATATAATATGTTAAATTTAAAATACATTATATTGATAATAAATATTAAAATTACATTAATATAAAACATAATTTACTATGTAAATATATAAAACTTCAATCCACATTCCATTTAAAAAATTAAAGTTACTCTCTTCCCATGTTTTTTTTTAAATAATACTCTTCATTCGATTAAGTTGAAGAAATGATCATCAGAAACACCCTGCGTATAAAATTGATTCTTCTAAGAATTGATAATAATGTCTCGAGACTTGTAGAATTTAGTTTATTACAGATACTGAATTTCCAAGTGTATAAAGTTTTATGTGCAGTGGCTTTTCGATTTCCACTATTTTTAACCGTTTGTAGCGCATAGCAACGTTAATCAATTTCGACGAAATTTTCAGTATTATATGTATACATACATACTATATGTAACTGACATATATCTACAGAACATTTTCTTTATATTTTCATTACAGACTGAGATAAAAAAAATATAAAAACGACCTCCACTATTTTCTTTACAATTCTGATCAATTGCAATTCTCTCAAAAATCTGTTCACACATCGTCTAACAAACTAATCCTTCTAATTTCTCGGAAAAGCTCAAATTGTTTAGCCCAACTTTAAAAAAGTTATTCGGTTTTAAATAGTGTCCGAATATTAGTAAGAGTCAATTAGAAATATGGATTATAATAACAAATACTTGCATATCTTAGATCAATTGTTTTTGAAAATTAAAATTAAAATTCTATCATTTAAATTGTAAGCTACGAAACTCTGTTGCAATGGCTATAAGGCAGTTTATTCAAAAACAGAATTTATTTGTACGACTTACATACATACATATGTATGTAAGACGCTCGCGGTCTTTACGGTTCGACGCGCATATTTATATTTACAATGAGACTGCAGTTTCTCCAGCCTCGTCGACGCAGTGGCGTTCATGCGCGAAATTCAAAACAAATGAACGAAGCCTGCTCCTGTTGCCGGGCAACATAACATGATACCCAAAACATGATACAGGAAAATAAAAAAAAAATTAGATATAGAAAGTGTGCGTTGATTCCTATAAGACTCATCAAGTATAATTTGTAAGACTTATAATTTGGAGACTTGTCAACTATAACGTTCTATCTACTATGTGTATTAACTTTAATTTCTCACTTAGTCAAATTTTTGAACATTGCACGTAAAATAGAATTTCCGTTATATGAACTAATTAGGAGACAAAATTAGGCTGTTAAACTCGTCTTGACATAAGCAATAATATTATGTACTAAAAAATATGTAGTATCGTTTAAAAAAATGAAGGTGACCTTCATTTTTCATGAACAAATTTCTTTTTTGAATTTGTTTCTATTGCATTTTATAACTGACTAAAAATTAATTAATTTTTTTCCAAACATTTTTTTATCTAGTTACCGGAAGTGTCCGAAAAATCGTGACGACAGTTACGTGGGATATCTTGTATAAAAAAGAAAGGTTTCGAATATTGAAAACACTTCGCTTGTAAATTGCACCATGAAAAAGTATAACTGTTAGAAAATTCTTTTGGCGACCGTAAACTGCACCTGTTATGTGCACGCTACGAAGTCAAGAGATGTCTTTTACTTCGACCTTTGTCTACACTCGAGACGAAGTGCCGCTTTTCTTTTCGCTATATCGGCGGAAGAACCGAAGGCGATGGATGCTTCGTGCTCAATAGCGCATGGAACAATGTCACTCGAAGCAACTGGTAACCTTTCATGAAGTGACAGCCGGTAATAGTTTCCCTTCTTCTTTCAAAAAACCTTTGTCGAATCTACTGTCGAACAATATTTGTATACGTCTACTTAACGACGATTCAATAATGCTTCCACATATGTACATATATTTCAGCATTGTGGAGAAAAATTCACTTCGTGGCATCCAAGCTTTTTTGGTACAAGTTAATTGGAACATTTTACTTTGAAATAATCTTTTGGAAATTCATTTCAGAGTTTACGTGAAAAAATATGAAATATAAGAAAGGAAATTGATTTCAGAGAGCTCCACAGAAATTAAGTCCTGCTTGAACGATGGAAAGAAAAGAATTTTCGTATATCATTGTCTATATTATTGGACCAAATTTTTTTTTTCAACTGCCTATGTACAGATTGTTAGAAAATAATGATATTTAACATTGACTATGACAGTCTTATTATATATATGTTTGGCTTAGAAATTAGTTTAGAATATTATTTTTAATACTGTATGATTGTATACTACAAATTTTTAAATAAAAAGTAATTAAAGACCATTCAAAGAAACAAAAGAAAAGAGAATGATAATAAAAACTGGTGATAAAGATGTATGGAAATACATTAGAATATCATTTAATATATATTTAACCCTTTCATTACTGTTGGCGCCTACAGGCGTTTTGAAAATTTGCTCGCACTACACTGTTGCAGCCATTTAGTGCACTTGCGCTTTAATTTTATTCTTAATTTCATTCTTCGCATATTTCCACTTAAATTTAGTAAAGACAATTTTTTAACGATACAAGCAAAATACCAAGTTTTGCAGCCATGGTTAAATCTTTGTTATCCATCACATACGTTTCTTACTACAGTCCCTGGCCATCGAATTAGGACCACTACAAATTTTAAGCATTTTTCGCGATATCCGTAAAATTAAAAGGCTTGTTGAAATTATAATGATATAATTTATTAACTACTAACATAATACACTACTACTGTACATAATATTATTAACACATATTAATATCTTGTATTTCCACCCTTTGCTTTGATGACAGCTTGTATCCTTTCCGGCATGCTCCGTATACATTGCTTGATCATATGCTTTATATCTTCATTATTTTCCCAGATATCTGTCATTTTTGTTTTCAACTGTGACAATGTGGTGCTTGGAGATTCATAAACTATTCTTTTAAGTAAGCTCCAGACATTTTCTATAGCATTCATGTCGGGAGAATTGCCTGGCCATGGGAGCAAAGGGATATTTTTTGATGAAAGCAACGTTTTAATGAATTTGGCTCTGTGACATGGTGCTCCATCGTGCATGTACGTATATTGGGATCCTAAAGATGTGTAAAATGGAAGCAATCGAGTCTTTATGACATCTTCGTACTGTTTGCCATTCATAGTTCCATTAACAAAATAAAGTGGGCCTGGTCCTTCAATTGTTATACAGGACCATATCATCACTGCTTGTGGATGTTTTACCGATTGCATCACACAATCTTGATGCAATTGCTCATGTGACCTTCTTCGGACAAATTGAGCTGTTTCCGTAACCATTTCTAAACGTGTTTCGTCACTGAAGATGACCTAATGAATATGAAGAAATTGTAAAAATTTGAAAATATAGTTAGAGTCGTAAAATGATTTTCTTAAAGCATAAATGATGCAAATTACCTTTTCCCAATCTGCTATGCTAAGATTGGAATGAGCCTTTGCCCATTCCAATCGAGATTTTCTCATTTTGGGCGTTAATTTTGGCTTTTTTACTGGTCGTCTGCATCTGATATTGACTTCGTATAAACGTCTTCTGAATGTTCTCTCAGATATATCCACTCCATCGTTATTAAGACGTTGCACCAGTACTCTTGTAGTCGCGTAACGGTTTTCTAATGCAGTTTTTATAATTTTTCGGTCTGTTCTCGGTGTGGTTTTTCGTTTACCGCGACAGGATGACCGTTTGTTTGAAAACTGCGGCACATTCTCCTTCATACATTTAGCGATTCTCATCACTGTTTGATGCGAAACATTCACATTTTTCGCGATTTGTCGCTGCGAGAGGTTGCCACTTTTCAGAAGACCACATATATAGGCCCTTTTCTCACTAATAATGTCCTGTCGTTTTCCCATATTTCATAAAATGCACTTACTAAAACTCTTAACGCTGACTTCTTACGAACGCTTCAACGATTCAGTCACAACTGATTTTCTTCTTCATCATTTGAACTTCTAAAGTTCTCTCATGCATATGTGCAACACATTCTCATCGTGTATGTACAAACAAATCTTGCATTCTCCAAATCTGACCTCACGCGCTATCGAAACTTGAGCCTAACGTAAACACTGGTGCGGCACTTAATCGCTCGTCACCCACACAATTTGATTATTACCACGATAGTGACAAATCAATTGTTATATATACATCATTATCAACGTATTTAGTAATAATTTGAATGACCTAAGACAATTTTCCATATGTGACATACTGTTATAGGCATAAAAGTGAAATTTTCGTACGTGGTCCTAATTCGATGGCCAGGGACTGTAAAATCTGTCGCAGCGAGAGGGTTAAAAGCAATAAGTGCAAGATTTCCAAACATTCTTTTATTTAAAATGAATCCTTGACCCATTAAAAAATACCTCTCCATATTAAACTACTTTCTTCTAAATATACACGAACATTTGCATCCATCCATAAAAATCCCAAACATTTCAAACGAAGCGTAAATAAAAATGTTGACTTTTTATCTTCAAAGAAATAAAAAGGAATATATACATATATAGAAGAATCTCGAAGTACCCTCCTTTATTTGAATTCCGCTAGCGCCAAGGTAAATGGAAAAGCAACCGCGGACGAAAATAAGAGAAACCTCAAGATCGTGATAACAGCCGATGTGTGAATCCAAGTGGAACAATAGTTTGGACTTTGTTGATTAAATGTCAACAGAAGGCAGCACTCCTACCGTTTTTCGACCCGTTTACAGGATGAATTGGTTTGTCCTGCACCTGACATTGTAAGGGTTGGACGAAACGGACAGTGATTGGAGAAGGTGTAGGAAAAAGACGAACAGAAAGAGGAGGAAGGCAAGGTTGAACTAATTGCATATCAGAGGCGCAATCTTGTGGTCTCCATTTGTCATTCGAAAATGCGAAAGGACGATTTATGCTCTTGTGATCTTTCTTTCTCTGGCTTTCTTCCCATTTCAATTTTTCTCACCGTCATTCTACTCGCTACGCCCCCTCCCCCCCTTCACACACACATGCGCAAAATCTTTCCGTGAATTTGATAATCGCGACGATTCACGCGAAATGCGGGTTATTGCGAGGAATCTGAAGTGGCCTCTTTGGAATACGATCCACGTATCAGTGGAAATAGCATCAAATTTTCGGCGATCTTAAATCGTTGGGCTGAGGTCGTTATTGTCTGCAGAAACGTCTTGGTAATATTAAAAGATACGGAAGATTGATGATAGTAAAGATAGGAATGAAGATTTGTTGATATTAAAGAAGGAAATTGAGATTTTCTTGATGTACGTAATAATTTAATGCAGAGAATTTGAACGAATTTCTATAATATACTATTTCCTTGAATTCCTCCAATATTTTATTTTTTATTTGTTTCTCTTGTTCTGTTTGATTATTTCACAGATGATTTTAAAATCATAACTATGTTTGAATCCGCTGATAGGTAAGCATATTGATTTTCAGTTTCCAAATTTGTTTATACTGGAGTATTCATTTGGAAAATTTAATTTGATATACTCGATGGGTAAAGAGACAATAGAAAAGACTTCGTAAAGTAAAAGTATATTAATATTAGGGCTTCGTTGATACGGTTTATTACACGACCGTAACGAACGGCTATTTTTAAGTTGCAGAATTTAGTTTTCCATTCACACGTGCCATCACGCAACAAGGTTCGACTGTTAACAATCACGTTAACAACCACGAGCATTAACAAGTTTTATTTAAATTCCAATAAATTCCTTGAACTTAAGATGTCTTTACGTAAGAAGAGGAAAAATTGCAAAAGAAATGTGAAATATATCGATAGAAATAATGAAATTTAAACAACACTTACAAAATTTCTCTCAAAAACTTAAACACCTGTAATTAACCTGTACATTTGTATTCATATTAAATTTTCTATATGATTATAAAAAGATTAAAAACTTTTAGTGTTACGGAGCTCGCGAATCCGACGTTCAGTTCTTGTCCTTGTACGAAAGGCGCGTGTTATTTCTCGATTATGGATATTGATAGGAAAGTCGGACAATCCAATGTATGGTTAACGAAGGTAGCCAAAGGAGATGGACCATTCGGCATATGGTTAACATCGCGTGTCAGCGGATATGTAGGCGCTTGGAAGTCGTGAATCGTAATTGTCAATATACCTCAAACGGTAAAGGTATATCTTTGTGGGTTTAGCTGATACATTACTATATTAGTTAGGATGGGTAAATTAAATATAGCTGAGTATGACTTTACAATATTATATTCTATTATAATTACAAAGTTATGATTTGATATGCAATTGACTTTAATTTTGCTGTAATATTATAATGTATTAATTGGTCGATTCTAGACTCGGCAAAAATCCCTTTTCGACTTTACGCCGTAAGAGCACAGAGGAGTCGTAGACAGTATTGCCTGATTTAATACTTACAAAATACGTATGCGACGTTATAATGCTCGAAGGAGACTGGAACCTGAACTTGCTCGCGTCGATACTCTGACGGACACAGTAACGTTCTGTTCAGAAACTGAGTTCAAAAATCATGCTTTTATACACCGAAAAACAACTGTTTTTGATGGTGGGGAACGCTAGATTTTCGTAAGAACGGGAATGCGCGTGCTTACCCCTTTTTCAGGGGATGCGTGCTAGACTAAATACTAGGCGCCGTGAGTTTCGGGTAGAACGCGTATGTAACAAAAGATTGAATAAATGTCCATTTGAAAATGGTTGGGGTTCGAAGAAACTTTCTGAAGTTTTCAGTTGTGAGACAAATTAAATGTGTACAATAATAAATGTTTCTTAAAAACATATATAGGAAAAAGTAATTTTCTGACACTGAATAACATGCGATGTCTTTAATTTTAAGTTACAAACTTACGTAAATTCACAATGTGTGTTCAAAATGGTACCTATTAGCTGTAATATACTCACTTAGACAGCAAACAAAGGACTATTCTGTCCTTTCTATGACATCTACATTTGTCTTTATTATAAAAATATTTTTCTTTCACTAAGATATATTTTCTGCTGTTTCTTTAAGTAAAGAGGAAGATGTTTTTTTTCTTTTGCCAAGAAATTACAGATTTATCTATAAAAAATTAAAAATGGCCTTAAAAACTGCGAAAAAAGGTACTATAATTAATTTAATGTACTCTTTGAACCATATTATGTAGCACAAAAAAATTCCGATCGATTCATCTAGCAATTAAATAATTTAAGATGATCACGTTAGGTGGTTCACCCTGAAATATCTATGCCAATCATAGTACTTTTTTCTCTAACGTTAAACATTAATTTCTCATATTCAGTATCTTTCGTAACAACAGCAGTCTGTACTCAACTCAAACACCGTGGAGATTAGCCGTACCGGTTCTGCAGTGTACGAACGGAGGGATAAGAGGCGAAATAAAAGGTGCACATATTGTGCAATCAACAGAGGAATATGGTAAAGAGCGACCTTCACGTGCGATACAACTTTTCACAGAGGCAGAAAACCGGCCCTCGATGATAATGAGTCTGATAACAACTAAATCGGGTACATTATTCTGACAAAGTCCACTTAGCTAACTCTCCTCGTCGTACTAATTATACGGTCAGTGTTGTAGAGAATACGAAACATGAACGGTCGGTACGCGCAATAACGAACGTCGGTTAATTTCGTTTTTGCGAAGTTAGCCCCGGCTATCGTTAGAGCAAGTTCGTAACCAAGAGCCTGGTGATCTTCATGTTATACACATATGTATATACCTTCCTCTGTGAGAGCTTCACTATCGAATCTGGTTTCTGGCGTTTTTATACCGAGAATGTATACAATGTATTTCACGTTTCAAATATTTCGTTAAAATTTGTAAGACCATTTGAGATTATCGGAGAAATAATGAGTTTACTTACAATTTTCAATGAATATACATGTTAGTATAAACAATCTCGTACACTACCGCTGGTAGAAGTCTGGGCATTTCGTTAAAAAGTTTCTCTTGATAAATAATTATTTGTAATTTGTGTAAAATATGTTTATATTCACATCCACTTTTACCCATTCACTGAGAAGTAAGTCACCAGTGTTTTATTTTCTTGAGATTTATATAAATTTATTCTCAAAAAAGATTTTTTCTTTTCTGGTTATCTTACGCTCGAATCAAATCGAAAGAAAACAGTTGGTGTCTTTGTTATTAGTTGGAGGTTGTTCTTTTTTCATTGTGTATTTACTTGACAACTTGTTTTATGTCACATTTTCCTTTCGACGAAATAGAAATTTAGTTATAAAAGTTCTTAATTTGTTTTTCTTTGAATATTATTCAACTATTTAATTATATATACATAATTTATTAACTTTCTGTTTGTGTAATGAAAAACTAATTAGAAATAAAATTATTAAGTTAAACAATTTCTGTGTTTATTTTTCCTTTTACTTTTCAATTGCTCATACTTCCACGAGTGATAGTGTATATAGCAAAACATTAATTCTATACTGGCCTAAATAAATTTGAAAAAAAAGTAATACTTTTAAAGAAATCACATATGAAACTTCATAAAGTGCTTGGAAACCTCAATAATTTCTGTTATAATATGAATTTGAGCGAATTGAAAAATTATAATGGTTAGCCATAATCTGAAGACAAATCTGGGGTTGGATCACTATTATTCCGATGACCTCGTTTTTGCTGATAATTTTATTTTGAAAGATATATAACGTAATAACAGTTAATGTTTTAATTAGTCAATTTTTAAATAATTTTATCTTCTTTTTGACAATTGTCATAAATGTGAACGTGTTGTACCTCTCTATATTATTATAATAAAACATAATTATTTAATATGATACTATATTGAATAGATTTTAAAACGATTTAAAATTTAAAGGAAGCATATTTTAATTGGATTGTAATCTTTTGTCCAAGATTATTCAATTTAAAATTGACATAGAATAATTTCTACCTCAAATACAGGACAATTACACTTCTTAAATTTGTTTCTTCTGTATTTTTGTAAATGTTTTATCAAGTATGATAATGATATAAATCAATACTTACATTGATGATCATAACCAGGTGAAAGTGAAGAATTATGAATACTCAACTTACCTGAAACAAATCGAAAGAAGATAACATTATTCACGAATTCTTACCAAAAATATAGATAAAATTACCATTTAATACTCTTAAGTGATATGCATGTACATAGTTTAGTTTTTGATTTACTGTTTCCCTAAAGTACATTGCAACTGTTGCCATAAGCATCAAAGGCAGATACTGTAGGCGTGTTAGAGATTTCATCAACCGCAAAGTTGAATTGAAACTGGGTGAAAGGATGTGAAATCTGTACCGGTGAAGGATATACATGGAATACAGGATGAAAACTAATTTTGTTGAAAGTTTATACTTCTTTCTTTTCAAAGAGGCTAATGAAATGAAATTAATTACATCATTTTGATATAAACATAACTAATATGTAGAATAATACAGTTCATATTTCATATTCTATTATATAAGCAAAGGAAAGTTAATATTGACACTACTGAAACGTGCAATATAAAAACATTCTAGAAATTTCTCAGTATTGCTTATAATTAATTCTAAATCAGTTACTCTACATAAATATTTTTTTCTTTTCTTTATTTTCAAACGAATGTTTCAAACGAAAAAATTTGCAGAGAAATATCTCAAACGAATGTTTCAAACGAAAAAATTTACAGAGAAATATCTCAAATGAATGGTTCAAACGAAAAAATTCACAGAGAAATATGTACAAAATTATAATGATTTCTCCTTTCTTCTTTTCTTCTTTCAAACAAATGTACAAAAAGAGTTATAGAAGTATATAGGAAGTTATAATGAAATGAAAATCACTTTATTCTTCTGTAATTATTTCACCAAAAACTACAATCAATTAAACGTCAAACGTTAATTATATAATTAATAACACGTATTCAATTAAGATTAATCAATCATCCATTTCGGTACCGACATACGAAGTAATAACGAGCTTTCAAAATGGTTGATATGTTAGAAATGAAATCAGTATCGATCAATGGGGCATTATTGATATCAGGGGACAGTCCGATTAGTCTTCCATTATGTTCCAACGAATGAACCTTTGGCAACTGGTTGAGGTGTCCACATCGAAAATGCGAATTGAAATATTCTCTGATTAGTTTTAAGGTAATGTCTTCCATATCATGTTGAAAATTCAATTTAATAATAAGAAGCAAAATTAGGTGAAAAAACAAACTTCTTATTCCTAGTTTGTAAAGATGAAATAAAGAAATAGGACAAACTTTTATCAAATTTTGTAAATCCCAAAGAAACCTATGTAACATGTAAATATAATAATATAAATTAATGTTCATATATTAACCTAACAATTATTCAAACGCTTAGATTTTCTTCAAACTGTAATCGTATTTGCTTAAACCTGAACCGATAACATTAATTTTCTGTACACGTTTGAGCACAATTAATCTATAGAATTTAGAAGATAAATTTAGTATGTGCAGACCAGCAATTAGTGTCAGAAGTTTAAACAGCAAAAATGAAAATCGAGCATCAGGATCTAATAACAACTTGCATAAATAATGGGAAGTTGCTTATACCTGTATATATACAGTATAAGTGACGTAACTAGAACGTGGAAGTTTTGTAATTTTGCATCTCAGATACGTAAGAGGCAGATAGAAACACGAGAATATGTAAACAGCTATATAACTCTGGAATAATGATATTAAACTGAACACCATCTTGGTAGAATTGTAATTATTCACTATAATTATGAAACACGGAAATAAAATTGCACTGTTGAAGTAAATTACTTTCCAATAGTTTCAATAACGTCATCTGTTGGCTTTCCAATAAGAAATTCTCGAAGCAAGTACAATATTTTAACAACGAGAAATGCTTCCAACGAGGGAACGAGCAAACGATTCTCTACTATAAACATTTTTTTCAACATCCCCAATAGAGTACTTTGAGAAAAGATTCCTTATTGTTACTAACTTTACTTCTTGTTACTATGTTTTAATAAACAAGAAAAGTATTTCATTACCCATTTCAAATATTTCACGTTTAAGTTTTCAGATTTCTCGAAGTATACAAACATTCAAATTCTCTGAAGTATTCAAGTTTTCAAATTTCACGAACTGTTTGAATATTAAAGTTCTCAGAAGTATCAAAACCCTTAAATTTCCTGAAGTATTCAACTATTCAAATGGCTCGAAGTGTTCAATGAAAGTATACAAATTCCCCAAAGCAACTAAGCACTAAATTCTCGAAAATATGCAAATATCCAAATTCAAGTTTCAAATTCCACGAAGTATGCAAGTATTTCAAGTCCTTAGATTCATCAGAAGTATGCAATTATTCAAATTTCCCAAAGTATATAATTTCCCTGAGGTATTCAAATTCAAGTATTCAAATTTTCCGAAATATTTAAATATTCAGTTTCCCAGAAAGTATTCAAGTATTCAAACTACTTTGCAAATAATTCAAGACCACCGAAACTTTGTGTTAATTTCCCAATGCAGCCTTTATAACTGTCTCAGTGCTTATTGTTACAATTATAACAGTTTATCTTATTTATTTTTCTTTGTTATGGACAGTTAGACGATAAGTTGTTTTGCACACATTTTACACATGCAAGAATTTTGTTACAATAACATTTATATCATATTTTCTATTATATTTTTACATCCTGTACATTGTGGTATGTCTCTTTGTTGTTGTATGATTCAATTATTGCAAAAGTGCTTGGAATTTTGTCTAATTTTTTAACGTTGTCCTTTGATTCAAGTTTAACTAAAAATAAAGATAGTTGTTTTGTATTATATTTTGTCATATTATTCATTGCTTCCACCAGATGATTCACTTTTTATAATTCTTGTACAATAGTTTTAGTCTTGCTTCTACATAATCCAAATGTGGAAATTATATTACAAATGAATTTTAATTAAACTAGTACTATTGGTGCATACCTAAATTACATTTGGTATATATCTTTATGGCTTCTATACACTTGCGTAGTATAGTCATATAACAAAATAGAAGTGAAAGGTACTTTGAGAGATTCAGTGAACTTTTCCTGGTGTGAAATATTCGTAAGGGACAAACAGTTCGCGTATATACACAAGGCTATCGTTCTTTTATTAAGGATCAAGAGATGGAGAAATACGCGAAGCACAATCGGTCCCCGTTAAGGACACAGATGCGACGAGCAGGAAACGCAATGGAGACGACAGCCGCCGACACAGGTGCGTCGCAGACATCTGTCATTTCTCTCTGGCGTCATGGAAAAGGACGAGTGCGTGTTCCTTCCGGCAATACAGAAACGTTTTCCACGAGTTCGTTGAGACGGCGTATGCTGTGCCGCGAAATCTGTGGCGTTTTCGCGAGATTGGAAACGCTGATGTCAATTGCTGATCGATCAGAGTAATGGGAAACGAACGTGTCTTCCAGGTGTAAGAAATGACATGCACGGCTGCGTCGACGTGATTCGAAGCAGGTTTTGGGTTGAGTATGATGAAAAGTAAAAATTCTTTAGTATTGCATGGCTGGTTTTGAAAAATACAGGCGGTACAAGTTGAAATGGAATTAGTTTACATCAAAAAGTCAATCTAATTTATAAGGTAACAAAAATATAAAATTTTTAGTATACAGTGGGTCAAAAAAGTATTGGCACACCCAGTTTTCTTCGAATATCTTTAAACTATAAAGTAATCTATTAATATGAACTACGTTTATTAGTGCCTTTTGACACACCTAACCGATTTTTCGGTAACTTTCACCACTTTTATACAATGAAATAATTTCATTTCGCACACACAAGGATAACTCGCTCTTCTTTGTAGACATGATTGTTCAAAGTGTAAACACAAACTGACTGTGTTAACTGAGAGAAACAATTCATAACAGTGTTTAAGTTTACGTTCCTAGAACCGAATTTGTCGCGTAAGAAAGCGAGTAACTCTTATCCTTATAGTAAAACCGTACGTGTGCCAATACTTTCTTGACTATGGAATTTTCGTTTTCTTCACTTTACTTCTTTACAAAAAATAACTGAGAATTCTCAGTAAACATACTATTCATGTGTGTCAAAAGGCACTAATAAACGTAGTTAATATTAATAGATTACTTTATAGTTTAAAGATATTCGAAGAAAACTGGGTGTGCCAATACTTTTTTGACCCACTGTATGTGCAAATTGTATGTTCTTGTTGGTATAGGTAATTATTATAGTAGACAATGAAGAATAAGAATTAAATCAAAAGTGCACTTAGAAATTGCTTTTCATAGATGTAACAGTTATTGATTCTAATGATGTAATTATGGCTTCACTGTGATTGCACTTAGTTCACTGCTAGAATTAAGCTTGATGAACTTTCATGTGGAAGCACATACATAATTGGAGACAGCAGCACTGATAAAATATTATACTTTATTTTGATTTACTTTTTTTATTTATTAATAATCAAGGTAATCTTGTAATCATGATTATTCTAAATATATAATTCATATCATAAAATACAAAAGTCAGAATTAATTTTTCATATAATATAATTATATTGATGTTTATTTTATTTGTTTTGTTATATTTCATGTAATATAAGATGTACAACTCATACATAATTCATAATGTACGTTTTTGGAGTTTAAAAATTGTTAAACAACATAGAAGAGTTGAAATAATGTGTCCATACTTTCTAATGTGATATCAATTCTGATATTGTGAGAGAAGTATGTATTTATTTCATTTCGTTGCAAGTATCTCCATAATTCATCTGATTTTGTTAGATTCAAATAATAATTATCCAACATTTCATTTGCAAATGTTTACATTTGTAACAAATAAAGTCATAAAGCGGTTTTTTAAAGTGATATACAAAGTGATATAAATTTCATTAAAAGTGAATGTGCTATAATTAGATTTTCATATAATATAGTTAAACTAATTTTTAAAGTGATATAAATCCTATTTTAAAGAAACATCAATGCAAGTTATGTTTTGTGTTTAGCTAACCTCTTTACTACTAACTCATCGAAATGAGTCGTTCTAATAAACGAACAAATCGAACTTACTTTATAAAAACAAACAAATTACACTTCCCGCTTTAAAAGAAAACAAATACAACTCATTCATCGAAATATATTCATTTCTAAGTCAAAGCATATAGAGTTGCATGAATTAAGAACATTGTCCTATATTTGTCGTACAGCATAAAAATTCCATTTGATCATACCTTGCCCTCAAAAGTTATCAGTCAGCTCCTTTGCCTTCAAAGCGGTTTTCACCCTCAAAAAATGTTTTCCGTGCGATTGAATACAGATCCTTATCGTTCGAGACCTTTAGAAATTCACTGTACGAAAGAGGGTTGGTTCGATCCATTTCCAACGCGCCCCGTTAGAAGAATCCATGGCAATAATTCGTGTCGTCCGATCCTTGCAGAATTATCGCAACCGACATTCCTCGATCAAGTAATTCTACAGATTCAACGAAAGAACCGTGCGGATTATTGGTACTAGATCAACGGAAAACGCGAGGGATTAAGGAGCTACGGCCGCTTTCAGAAATCAGAGCGGGAATGGTATTTAAGTTCGCAGAGATAAAGGAGGGCAGTTTGCCGGAAGAAAGTCATCCGCGTGGTTGGTGAATGCGTGCTGTCGCGGTTGTCTGTGTTACTGCAAGTCGTGCGAGAGATTAAGCTGCCACTGATAAAGAGAAGCAGATAGTAGGTCTCGGGAAAGGTGGAACGAAAAGAGAAATCCTGAGAAAGAGTACACGAACGAGAAGAAGAAAGGCAGGAAAAGAAAGGAAAGGGTTAAAGAGGAAGACGAAGACGAAGAAGAAGAAGAAGAAGAAGAAGAAGAAGAAGAAAAGGAATAAGAAAGAGTTTCCCCTACGGATCTAAAATCCGGAATAAGAAGTTCCAGGCTGTTCGAGGCTGCGGGCTGTTGATAGGTGATAGCAAGTTGAACGTGAAAAGGGGAGGTAGAGAAAGAGAGAAACGAAAAGCTGTGAGATAGAAAGAAGGAGAGAGATAGAGAGAGAGAGAGAGAGAGGGGGAGAGAGGGAGATAAATCGAGCACCCGGGGCGACCAGATAAAAGTCACTAACAAGTAACAAAGGTTTTGCCTTTGGCTAAAGAAAGAAGAAGCGAAAAGTAGGCGAAGGAGAGAGAGAAAGAGAGAAGGAGAAAGAGTAAGAAACAGAGAGGAAGTAAGAGGCGAAAGAGTGGGCTACATATTGGTTCCAGCGTCTTCTTTCGTCCGTTGGTCCTCCGAGGCTTTTGTTCTCTTGGAGCTCGTTCCTTCCTGTGTCTCGGACCAGTTTCTCTTTCTCTTTCTACTCTCCTTTCTATAGAAACCAACATTCACCAACCCTCCGAAGCACGATGAAGCTTCAATTGTTTCTCACCACACCACCACTGGCCATCTTCTTCGTGGACAACTTGAAAATCTCCCGGCCAAGGTTACTCGATTGACCATCGGTCCCTCGTGTTCGCCAACGCTGTTAGAACAATCTTTCTACCCTCTTTCGACGACAACCATCCTCCCACCCTCCCACAGCCCCTTCTCTAGACTCTCGAGCGTATAGCTCGTAAGCTAAACTTTATTGCATCGTCGCCGCGTAACGTTTGTTCCTTTGATCGTTGATGCCTCGTTTTGTGATCTGCTCGACGATTTAGACGATCACAAGCTTATATTCATGCTTTTCTTTCCTCTTTAAGACACATGGAAGTATTGTGATCGCAAATTCGAATTGTTATGGATCCTTTGGATCATTTGAGGATACTGTGGGTTATTACGGAAATGTTTCTTTATATTAGGTTAAAATCGGTTTCCAATGTTTTATTAGGGGGAATTATTTAGCGTTTTAAATTGATGATCTACAATCAGATATATTAAAATTTACATATATGCACTTCTGTATGTAGATATTTTATTAATAATTAAAATGTAAATATTTCACATAAATAAAAATTCAAATCAAAATATAATATTTAAGGTAACACGAGTTATAATAAATTTAATATTTAGATACGTAATTTGAAAATAATTTTAAAAGAAGATTTCGAAGTAAATTAGTTAAAGTTATTTAAAATGAAAATAATTTTAACAGATGTAGAAATTGCCTGTCAATTTCATTCTAAGTGAAATAAGTCATAACATAGTGATTATACTGGAAAGTGTAATTACAATCAAAATTTTGGTTTAAACTAAAATATTTCATTTACATTGGAAAGATTAAAATAATTAATTATGTAAAATTTCATTAATTGAATAATAAATATATTTAATTTATTCTTACTATTAAAATATTTTATGAATAAATACAATTTTATTAAAATATTTTATGAATAAATAAAATTTTATTAAAATATTTTATGAATAAATAAAATTTTATTAAAAATAACTATAAAAAAAATTCTTAAAGTAACAAGTATCGTAGATGAATTTGTTTAAAATGATTGAAATCATAAATTTATTTATTACCTTTTGTCTCAGGGATAATTAAAATAATTTATTTATCCCGAATTAAAAAGAACTAAAGGTATACAATTTTTTATGTTATTAAAAATTATAAATATATAATTTCCAAAAATAGAATCCCTTTATTATTAAATTTGGAATTTTACTTCGATATTGTTTATGATTTAAAGAGTTAAGTGTATTAATGGTAAGTTCTTTCACAGGTTACCCTTTATGTTGATTTGATGTATCTCCTTTCGATAGAAGCAAGTTGTGCTCAAATACACTTTTGCTAAAATATTTTGAATGTGGATTATAGTTTATTTTTAAAAGTACATACAGTAGGTCATAGAAGTATTCGTACTCTCTTTAAAACAGAATAACTTTTAAAAAATTGAACAAAACGACTTGAGCTTTTGTTAAGAAAAATTAGTTTACTAAATGATGTGTACAAAAAATTTTGAAGAAATTCATTGTCGTCATTTGCTTTTGTTTAGTTTCGTTAATTTGCGATGTATTAATTTTTTTAATAGTGGAAATGGATACAGAATACAAGTGGTTCGATACATTTAAAAATAGCTGATCAATAAGAAGAAGTACAATTATTTATAGTTGTATCTGTACAGTTCTTCTTAAAACAGTCTACAATTATTCCATATTAATATACTTCTATAGCATTTCTATTTGAAAAAGGAAATATAATTCGCAATGTATCCATGATATGAATGTCTAAGTAATTGCAATGTCATATATTTCTACAAAAAATCTCACAACAATGTAAAAAAGTTAGTTCAGAAACGAGTTTCACTGAATGGTGCGAAAGAGTTGTCGGCCTCGTATTATCGACTTTCCACGGACGTGTTCGACTGTCCCCGCTTCATTCGTAATTCACTATACCCGTGTATTTACTGTTACGAAACGAAAGGAAAGCAACGAAAAGAAGGAAAAGTTTGGTGAGGCAAAGAAGACGAAAGAAGAAGAAGAAAAAAAAGGAAAGAGGAGGAGGAAAGAAGGGCACCGATCGAGGAAGAGGATCATTTGTTATGCGTGACTGGCGGCCAACTGAACTAAAATTGTGGTAGAAACAAGGGTTGTCTGGGTAGTGAAAAGAAGGTGGAGAAAGTATAAACTTGGAAAGAAACTTGGGCCTGTGAAGAATAAAAAGGAGAAACTTTAACTTATCGCGCCTCTGGCGAAATCGCGAAACTTGTATCTACGGACTGTGCGACAAAACGTTACTGTGCTCAAATAATATTTTATTCTCTCTCACCTCCACTACACCTAGCGCCATTGTTACTGGAAATGCAGCTTGAATACGTAACTTCATTTTGATATGAATATCGAACACGTTCGAGCGCAAAACGTCAGACGCGAGAATATACCGTTTTATTTTATGTTTATGACGAAGAATATTAAAAGACGCTTTTTTTTTAACATGTGTACAACGTGCATAATGTTTTAAGCATCTTATTATGTGCTTTACGTTCCATCGTAATATTGTAATAAAATAGGTTAGAGATCAAATACATTTATTTGATCAGTTTCTATAAACTCTGATTATATAAGGTCTTGAGAAGTTTAGGTGCAGAGATCAGTTTTTTAAGAACACGTTAAATATTCTTTAACAATTTCTTGGCAGCTTTTTAAAGAATTGTTAGCAGTTTTAATAATTTGACATTCAATACGAGGGAACCATTTTTTTCTCGATCTTCTTTTCTTAATTTTTTCATAATTAGTAAGGACACTTAAGAGCAACGACACAATTTCAACACAACTTTGCGCAATTTCGCGAAATGCAGCTTCTCCTCTGTACATTAAGATTGTACCCTGTTTTTTCTTTTTTTTTTTTTTTTTAGAACGATAGTTACCGCATGGCATTATGTAAATGAATCGAAAAACTTTACGGAATACGAGTTTTACGACAGAAAAGCATGAAATGCAGAAAGGCTGACCAGTTGCAAAATGTTTTTTAATTATAGTGCCTTGATTCATGAAATGCTTTCATTTGCAATACTTTTATAAGTGATACAATTGGCTTTGTCGAATTATGCTTTCGAAATTTGGAAATCTTAGAAAATCCGTTCCTTTTTTATTTAATATCACATTAAATAAGTAAATATCACACTAACATGTGTAAGCTTGTAGTTTTTGTTTTTGCATAATCTTGAAAATTTTTTGAATAATCTTCAAAAAAATGCTTATAAAATATGTATTTTCACAATACATTTCATTGTCGACTTACTTCATGTGTCTCACATATAAACCATTCTTTCTTTCTTAATTATTAAAACTTAATCAAATGATTTATATTAAGACACTCTTAAAGGCTCTGCATGAATTTTTCATTTCCAAATTATGTCAAAAACATCCATTTCTTAACATCTTCCTTTCCTGCCAGAAACAATAGCTAAAGAATTCGATAGTAAGTAAGTCGCAATCTCGAAAACAATAAAGGTTCTTGCATATGTATTCAAGCAAGTGTTGGTACCATTGACAAAAACTTCGGCCATTGGACGTTGCGGTCAACGTCATAACTCACGGTCTTTTCAGTCCGGAGATTAAAAAAGAGCTTCGAAGGCACAAGGTCGTTGAAACGACAATGTTACGAGGATGGTATCAACTTATTTCTAACCTAGAGGCAAAGGTGGCCGACGACCTTCTATGGGCTGCGAGACTAGCTCACCTTCTTCTCATCTCAGGCGAGCCGATACCCGACCTTGATTGAAAAGCAGATGACGCGGAATAAGGAGTTTTCCGGAGAAGGGGGAGTGGTCCAGAGAAAATGTCTTCTACCCTTGGGGCTCTCCAATTTCTCAGAAATGCGGAATTTATTTCATTCCCCTAGCTCTGCCGGCGGATGAGGTAAAGAAGAAAGCACCAAAAGAGAAGAAAGTCGAGGAAGAAGCGAAATGAGGAGATAACCTTCACCGAAACGTTCCTCAATCAGTATATCTACTGTGTACTTTTAGCGATTAAATCGTTACTGGCTTTTCTCCATAAATTTCAATGTACGTTTATTGCAAAATCGTAATTTCTAAGATGGATTTATACACTATCGTATAGTACGGGCTACGATATAGAAAGGTAGTAAATTAAATTTTCAAACTACGACGCTGATTGATATCGCCGCACTTGCAGTTACTCTTATTAACCGTTTTGCATCTATGGATGAGATATTTCACAATAAAATATCCTTGGTACGACATCACGGACGAGATATTTCTCGTGTTCGATTATTAGGACAAGAGTTCCATGCGAAAAAGTATCAATTCACGGACTACCATAGGGAACGAAGAAGATACTGTTTTTAGAAAAAAATTGAATTTATCTGTTTTGTACATGAAATAATTCAAAACATGGGGTAACACATAGTGCTACGTTACAATTTTTACAATAATAAGTTGTTTTTTTATGTAAATTATTTGCTTTGCACAATATGTACATCTCGATGTTTTTCCATAAGGATACTCTCAACAAAAAGCAAATATCATGCGACAAGACATTGCATATTGAGCAAATTAAATAATTTACGTAAAGAAACAACTTATTGTGAAAATTGTAATGTAGCAATATACGTTATCCCACGTTTTAAATTATTTCATGATAAGTAAAATAAATATATTATTTTCTAAAAACAATATGCCTTTCATTCCTTATTTCCGTGAATTGATATTTTTTCGAATGGAACTCTTATCTTAATAATCGAACACGCGAGATATCTCGTTCGTGACGTCGTATGAAGGACATTTTATCGCGAAATATTTCGTCCATGGTAGCGAAGTTGTTAATATTTGAACACATTTTAAAACAGAATAACCTTCTTAAAATTGGATCAAAAGATGTAATTTTTTTCGAGAAATTAAACAGATTAGTTTACTAGATGACTAAAAATTGTATGGATAACTAAAATTGATCGGAATCACAAAGAAAATAGTAGGGGAACATGGAGGAATTGTGGACGCTTAAGGGAAACAGTCAATTAAACTAATAATATTAACACTACATAATCTTTTCTAATTGATAACAAAACATTAATTATTTGTTTACAGAATGAACACAAAAAATTATTAGATATAAAGTTAAAAAATCATAATTTAAACAAAAACAAAGCCTTTCCTGTCCTTAATTATCCGTAGGTATCGGGGCTAAACTGGACAGAAGCCAGGATAACTATGGAAAGACTGTGATAAATACAAACAAGTTATTTTTCTATTTCATGACAAAAAATACAGTTTAAATCTGTCGAAAAAATACCTGCAGCGCATCTTTCCCCTTTCCTTCCACCTTTCTGAATATTCGAATTAATTTCTTTAATTCTGGAAATCCTTTTAGTGCGGAAAAAATTGTTATTTGTAAAACGTAGCAATGAAACAGGAGGTTCAAACATATTTCTAGAGAAAAGAAACACTAAGTAGAAGAAACGACAAGAAAGGAGGATCTTGTAGTATTACATAAATTCTTCATACGAACAGCCCCAGAACGATAGGCGCGAGTTACACGTGCACCGTTGTTAGGCTTTAAGAGTAACGTCCGGTTCGTGTTGTGCGTGTACGAAGAAATTCTGACCATGATCGTGGCGCAAAGAGTAAACCAGGCCGGGTCACGTACGGTCTTTATGCGAGAAGCCACTTACTGCTTCTTTTGGAATCACCCAGGCCTGTCAAAAGAAGAACCCCCCGCAGTTCTATCGAAAAAAAGGCGAGATGGTAACACGTCTTTTCGCGGCGACGCGCTTTGCCACTAACTAAAGCTTCCCCACAGCCTTTAAACGTCAAATCCGTGCTTAACCATTTTAAGGAGATCCGTCAAGCGTGTCTTATCAACGTAAGGTTCTTCCCATAATAACATGTGCAATTTATTACCCATTTTCCTTTGTAGCTAATACTTTTTATAATTCTTAAAACACTGTAGACGCTTTAGTTTAAAAATTTTTTAACGTTTTCATCTAAAAATTGTTTTTACTTTTTGAGACTTTGAATAGAATTTCTCTAATTGTTGAAGAAGAATAACTAATCGACTGAGTAGAAACTTTTAAAAATAATATTTCAAATAAAATTACATCTAACCTATAAATTATTCTTTCTTCCGAGTAATAATTTGTTGTATGAAATTATGTAAATATAATTATAAAATTCAGAAATTATACAAATATTTAGAACAATAATTATGCCAATTTTTTCATTCAATTATTATTCATTATTTTAATTTTTTACATAGTTTGTTAGCAGCTATGTCAACTATTCGAACTTAATTCATTACAAAATGTATTCTGAATCCTGACACATGTGAGTACAAGTAGAACTTTTTTTATTTTATACTACATGCATAAATTGTTTGATATAAAAATATCTGTACTGGCGTCATAAAACATCGTTAATAAAAACTATTTTAAATTGTAATGGTTTACTTTAACGTAGTCATAACGATGATAGCCACATCGTATTGTACCATCATTTTTTTCTTCATTTATAAGATATTAAATTACACGCACGGTGCGTGTATTTTTCAATCGAACTTTGTATTTTTCCTGATACATATGTACTAAGTTTGGCGAAGAAATGTAATTTGTATCCTATAATAGCTTTTGTACAAACATGTGTGCCGTAACATTTATGAATGGTAGTGTGTATTATTTTTTACTGAAATCTTTTAAGAAAAGTAATCATTTTCATCATTCTTAACTGATTCTGTTTGACTTTCTTGTACCTTAATCAATTACAACTTAATAACAATTTTTACATTTTACGATCCATATGCTTGCTCAAATGTATTTTATCCGTAGTATACTTGACGTTTATGAAGGTAATAATCGTCAAGGAGGAAGTAATTTCCAGTACTTACTAGGTCATTTTACCTCTTAAATTTGAGATTGGGCATACAATACATATTGCTTGAAGTTTAGTACCTAACAACATATTATAAGAACCATAAAATCAATTCTTGATGATTTTGTAATGTTCCTTCGACTGTTTACAGATATGTTGACGATAAATCTAAGTAGACAGGCTAAAATATTAAAATATAAAATTTAAAAATAATATTATTAAATTTTAAATAATAATTAAAAGAAATCAAATAAAATTAAATTAATATTAAATAATGATTTTTCCTCTTACAGGGATGTGGCTAGTTTTAAAAAAGAATATTAAATATGCAAATAACTATTAAAGCATGCCACATAAATGCATTATTACGATCACGAGTGTAATTTAAATTTATAGTTCGAACAATTTACAATTCTTGAATCTGAAATTATTATAAATAATAGCAGCAAAGAGAATTTATTTTTGCTTAAAATAAACAAAGGATGATACGCGAATAACTCAAATTGCTTAAATTTTTGATAAATCATTTAAGCAAACATCAAAGCTTCGGTGAAGCCAATACAGTTAAAAGTACCAATTAAAAATACTTTCATATCATTCATCAACATAATATCTTAAAGTAAATAAAAGAGTATCAGAGAGAAAGCTTTTCCTGGATATGTAAATCTTTTCACGACTGTCTGGTAGAATTTGAAGCTCGCGTTCGAAAAGAAAGAGAAAAGAAGGGATGGAAGTCCTCGTTCAGAAATACGATACTCAAATATTTCAGAAAAGTGGAAAGTACGACGAGCCAGAGGCGGAAGTGGGTCATCAATGGCCGTAGAAAATTGGTGGGCGTGTTGTTGGAATTTAAGGTAGCTCGTAGTCGTTCAAAGGATCGTAGCTCTTGTCGTCTATGAATCGACCATCGTAAAACTTTGGTGAACAGCGCGAGCACGTTGAAAATTCATGACGAAAGGTGCGCGCGAATATATACAAGCAACACGTTTTGGACATGAACGATGAAATACAAGAAAAATACATGGATAATGTGGGCCAAGTTAGAAGTCAGGACACACGCTGGGGAATTCGGCGATGATAACTGTTAATACCGTTGTCACATCGTTTTACTCTCTTATTTTCAAGGAGTTGGAAGAGAACAAACTGGAAATAGACCGACATCTACCGAATCAGCCTGAAGTCTGCTAATATGAATCACGATCTTAAACTGTCCGGTTACACCCTGTAGCTTCTTTGTCCCCAATGTTCACGAAACATCGCGGGTGTTCTGGCCTTCTTTTATCACTTTTTGTATGTCTTAACTCTGTCAACTCTAAATATTTTGGTAGAGTATGTATGGTTTCTGAATAGAATAAAATTGTTCGGAAGATAGTACGCTTACGCATATGGTCATCCAACTTACACGCTTACACATTTCTTTTTAATAAAATACAAACTATTTGAAATTTTTTCAAATTATTTCCTTTTATTGAAAGCATGGTCCAATATAATTATACGTGAAACAGAATATCATTTACATACATATCACGATTGCGTCTGTAGACATTAATTCGATTATCCACATTTTCAGGACTATGACATTCCCACATTTTGCTGAAGTTATTTCACAAATTACAATTCGAATGTTATTCTTTAAGTTATTAATTGTTTCTGGATTGTTAGCATAGGCACTTTTTAAAAAATTTTGCAGAAAAATCTAATGGTGTTAAATCGCATAATTTTGGAGGTCAACTGAAATCTGTATTTCGTGAAATTAACATTGACAAAATTTCGATTAGAAAAACTCAATCTTTTCTCGAGTTGTGTGACACGTAGTTTCATCTTACTAGAAATAGACATCAGACACATAAATATGATTCAATTCTAATCATAAAAAGTCACTCAATATTAATTGGTATCGCTTAGCATTTCCAGAATCATTTTCGAAGAAAAATGGTCGAATGGTTTCATTTTCCCAAAATGCACACCAAACAATGATTTTTCGTGGGTATGGAGATTTTTCATAAATAAAAAGAGGATTTTCATCACTCCAGATACGATAATTTTTCTTATTAACGAATCCATCCCTTGTGAAATGAGCTTCATCACTAAACAAAGATTTGCTTGAAAACAATGGAATAAAGAACACTCATTTTCATAATAAGTTTAAATAATATAAATGCGTTGCTGTGATATATACCCGTTCATAATTAAAATTATACCACCTTCTACTATAACAAAACAGTTATGCCACGTCACAAGACATGACGTGTAAACATTATACATATAGTGCTGGTATCTAGGCGTTACAATTGGGTGACCCCATACAAACATTGTTCCATTTTAACAAGAGGTTTAGATATTTTTTGGTAGGAAATAAATGGCTGGTACATATGGGCAAAGAAATTAGTAGGAAATTAGATATATATTATATTTAAATAGGAGTGATTTTATACACTCAATATGCTTTTATGATTTTATACACTCAATTTTCTGTAGTTTTAATGCTTACAATTTTCTTGTACCAGAGTTACATATAATAAGAACAAAAATGGCAGAACAAGTGGTAAAAGAGTGAGAAAATGTAATAATTGATCTCCTCTATCACATGCTATAGTATACTATGAAATTATGGATAGAATATATGTGTTGTTTATTTAAAAAGGGAAGGAAAAATTAAGTAGTGTGGACAGGAATAAAGAGAACGCGAACAACGTAACTGTTTGAACATTCATTCTCACGTTTAATGTTAAATAAAATTTCCGCTTTACATTAATAATTATAAAATAATCGTTATCATAAATAACAATTATTCTTATCACAAGACTCAGTTAATCCACATTGTGAATAATTTATCTGTGAATAATCAATAATTTATTATATTCAATGTCGCTCTTTCTTGAACAATTAGTCCTTTCAAAACAAGTAGCACTCAATCATCACCTCGTTAAACCAATCGAAATTTCGACTATTTCAATTTCTTTATCTTTCAGCTGAGGAAGACGAGTTAACTCGTCATTAGTTAATACTTAGAACACAATACTTTTTTTATCAAGATTATTCATCTTTAATTACATTGGTGAAGTGTGATGTGGTTATATGGCTTGTACAGTGAATGACGCGAATGTGCTTAAAAAGGAATTTATTCTATTTTATACAGTGTGACTCAATATTTAATGCTTTGTTCGACTCCCGCAGCAGACTGGTCCTCGTTACTTCGCCGGGCCACCAGCTAGCTTCTCTAGGCCCGTTCGATGGAATTACTTTTTTCTAATTGGCTAAACGGGAAATCCGTTTAAGCCAATTAGACTTTTTATGGAAATTCCACCACCCACTCTTTTACGCCCTTAGCGTGTTTTTTCGAGAGTGGGGAAGCAACTTGGTGGGAGTGATATTCCCTGCGTAGATTCGGCAAAGCAGCGGGGTGCCCCGCGGGCCCTGCCGATACGTGCGACATGTAGGTTTACGAACCTCAATCGGCAGGCCCTTGAGGGGCCTTCGGTTTAGGATTCCTACGAACGCTATTGAGATTGTCGAGAGAGTTTACGTAAGGGACAGGTAAAATTCCAACGTCCTTATTACTGATAGACAAACGACTTTTCAAAAATAGCTTCGCTGGCATGAGAATCCTAAACAGTGCTAGCTTGTTCTTGAGATTTCTAAGTGTTTTTCCTGCTAGCCGTCTGCCCGCCGAATGTTTATTACGCAGGTATGTAGCGTGCCGCTACATTGACATATTAGTGTTAAATATAAAATATACATCATTCTCGTGTTTGCAATAATTAAAATGAAGTTACTCTTTAGCAAATTGTTAACACACAATTTTGAATAAAATTGTGAGACAGACTACAATGAAATTATAACTTTTATTCATCGTCAGTCATAAATTGGAAAGATTAAATTTCTGTTCGAGAAATGAACAGAGTTAATAGGTTAATTTTCCTATTATTCTAAAAAATCCCAAGTTAACAACGAAACACCAATCAAATCATTCCAAACAGTTAATCACTTAAATGTATATCATGTACAATTCTGAAATAAATATAATCCACGAGTATCCAGCCAACCACTCTAACAAATTACCAACCATCTAGCTCTACCTTCTAGCCTCGATATATATTCATATCAAGTTGTACCAGTTGCACGAAAGATGGAAGCAAAGAAGATTGTCCATTAATGGTCAAAAATCTAACGGGTCAGGTGAAAAAATACAACGTAAATTTTTCGCAAGAGTAGATAAGTACTTAAAGGATACGAGGTAGGATCGTTCGAAAAGGGGGTTAGCGACGTCGTGGGCCGACCCTGCAAAAGACACGTCGTTACTCTTCATCTACGGAATGGCCTTTAATAGCGATGACGGTAAAATATCGCGGGAGGATTTCAGGATGGGACAAGGTGGGGCCCAGGGTCACGGCAAGAGGGAGGCGTTGCCGGCTATTATTTCGTTGGCCGCTTGACAAACGATTACGCGAGCGCCACTTTCGCGAAAACTAAGAAAACACTCTCGCTAAATCATAAGGAGCCATTACCAGAGGCGCGGCCGTCTTCGTATAATACACAGGGTGAGAAAGAGGCGTTGGATGGTTCAAGGAGTTCGTTTACCCTTTTTCCATGACCTTTCCACCTCCCGATTTGTCAAGTTCAAAAGATCGTGGCTCGGTGTTTATCTTCCACCTAATGGTCCTCCTTTTTCCACGCGCCCTGATGCCTTCGTCCGATGAATTTTTCAGAAGGAGAAAAGAGATCGTCCATTGGGGCGAGCGCGCGCGCGTGCATGAACCAAATGGCAGCTGCCCGAAATCCGGAACACTGTAACGCACTCTCAGAGACGGAATCGCATTTGTCCACTGTGTTAATGAAGAACGTTTGTCTAGATAACGCCTTGGGGAAACAGAGGAAAAAGGGGCTTTTGTGATCTAATGTTATTAGAAGGAACCATTGGTGATCGCGTCGAATGTGTGTTGACAATTTTCTGAGACAATACGAAGGTCCTCTTCGTAAATTACTACTTCAAACAATTGTAAAGGTAATTTATTGTTACTTTGATGTTATATTTGACACTTGTTGTTTAGTTTATCAATAATTTTAGGATTTGTATATTTACAATTACTCCTAAAAAATATTCGGACACGGCGTATGTTTGCTTTTCTTTAATGATGTATTAAGATGAGACATTTTTTTCTTCTGAGAACAATGTAAATGAATAAAAACAACGTCTTTTTTTGTCATAGCTGCTATACTGAGTATCTGTAAAATTTTGTCGTAATGGAGAACCGATTCTCAAATTCTGTTCTCCAAATTTTGCGTCTGATTTCCTGTAACTATTTTGAAGCTGTTTCCGTCAATTCGTCATCCATGCTGAAAGCTTTCTTAGTCATTGATCATAAATTGTGTCATAAATTTTCCAAAGTGAAGCATCTTGTTCATTAACTTATACAAAGTTAATTTGACGTGTGAGTATGTATAAGCTACTCCTGTATGTCAGGAGTAAAATTCATTCATAAGTCTCATGTACTATCAACAAATCTCAATTAATACTGTCAATTAATAGACATTAACTACGCAACTATTAGGTATTGAAAAAAATTTATTTCGGATTTGCAGTAGAAAATTCATGTAATCTTGACTTTCTTCAAACGTAATTTTACTTAATAAAGTAAACGCCACTTGTTTCTATAACTTTTCTCCAACTTTCCATAAGCTAATACATTCCAGTAGTACAAATGTCTTGAGTTTTATTTACAAAATATAAATTAACTACTGTACTGATTTTGATATCGTTTCTAAGTGCTTATTTACAAAATTTTTGACATCGACAAAAATAAGTGATATGTTACAAGGAGACAAGTCTGGATTATACACTATGATCAAAAAGTACCGGGAATTTGTTATTTAAATGACCCCCTGAGATCAAACTCGGTAATTTTTGTTATTTTTTAGCTGATATAACCTTAGGCGACATCTGTGCCAAATTATGTCACAATCCGATCATGGATATTTGTTTAGCATTTGTTTTTATCAGTCAGCTTTTTTCTGTTCGTCGCAGTCAGCTATGGATACTTCTGTTGAGCAAAGTGTTTGTTTGAAATTTTGTGTTGCAAACGATATTTCTTGTAGTGAATCATTGAGAATGTTGCAAAAAGCCTTTGGGGACTCTGCTTTATCAAAAACCAGAGCATATGAGTGGTATAAACAGTTTAAAAATGGTCGTACAGCGATTGATGATTTGTCTCGTGCTGGGCGTCCATCAACGGCAAATACCGAAGAAAACGTTACAAAAGCAAAAGAAATTGTACTTAAAAATCGTCGAACCAGCCTGAGAGAGTTAGCTAGTGAACTAAGCATTGCATATGGAACGGCTCAGCAAATTTTAGTCGATACTTTAGGCATGAGACGTGTTGCAGCTAGGCTCGTACCAAAAGACCTGAATTTCGTCCAGAAACACCATCGCACCGAGCTCGGATTGTGCTCGATTATTTAACTAAACATCAAATAAATACCATAGAACAACCGCCGTATTCGCCAGATTTGGCACCCTGTGACTTTTTCCTCTTCCCAAAACTGAAATTACCTCTTCGGGAAAAAAGATTTGACGCTTTGGAAGCAATAAAAGAGAATGCGACGAAAGAGCTGAAAGCCATACCTTCATCGGCCTACAACAAGAGCATGGATGACTGGATCAAACGTTGGCATATGTGTGTAGCTTCGGATGGTTGTTATTTTGAAGGAGATAAAATAAATTTACCAGAAAATTAAGCCAAAGTTATTTTATATACAAATTCCCGGTACTTTTTGATCATAGGGTAAGGAAGATATAGAAAAACTATCCATTCGACATCCTTTATTTTTTGAAGTCAGAGAAGCAATATGTGGCCGTGCAGTGTCGTGAAAACAGAAATACACCTTTTGTGTTTCGTCGTTTGTATAGGAGCATGCACACCATTATACCCAGCGTCTGCTACGCGATTAGATCCTATGCGGTGGTAGATCTTACTTAGTCTATACGTATAGCTCTAGCCAATCAAATCGTGGTAAAATTTTATCAACGTTTATCTCGAAAATTATTTGTTAGTGACATATGCTTCCTATCACACATTGCCTCTTCTAGTAGAGCAGAATGTGTTGGTGTAAAAAAATTTAACATTAATTTTCATTGTCATAAACAATTTTGCAGAAAGCTTCTTTTTACAAATGTCCACTGATCCAGAATTATACATTTACTCCCTAAAGCCATGACTCTGATTTTTCTTACACCCTGTATATTAGATGTTACGGATTAGTACAGCAAGAGATTGGTTTAAGTTTATCATTGATACAAAAACCGCACGAACATTTCCCAGTACCTAATATCTTCAATTTGTGACTGAAAAAAATGTAGCAAAGTCATAAAGTGCTTCGTTTTACATTTCTGTAGAAGTAATTGTTAGAAATGTGAAGGCAGAACAGCTCGAAACTTAAATCAAACCCACTTAAAGTATATACAGTAGGATACAAAAATATTCGTATTCTCCTTAAACCTAATTTTTCAAAAAAATCTTACGTCGTTTGATTCAATTTTAAAAAAGTTATTTTGTTCTAAACTGTATCCAAATATTAATGGGGGTCACTGTATATCAGAGTAGCATACACAGTGAATATCGTACTACACATAATGCGTATGTACGATGTATATGTTAGACGACTTTACAAATCGTCCCTAGCGACATCGAACAGTAGTGTTACTCGCTCCCTAGGAGTAGCTCGTGTCTCTAAGAGCGCTTGCTCGAAAGGAAGGAGCAGATTTCACGTCCAGTTAGCGCGTTTCGAGCCCTTGCTACGTGGTTTATGCCAGTTTAACACGATTCCGTGATAATGACGGGGTCGTGGCCTCGTATCCACTTGGTCAGCTTGATGCTCGCCCCGAGTCACGCAACAGCGCGTCACGCTACCATCCACCGGTAAACGCACGATTCCCCCTCTTTCTTTGTTTAACAATTGTCACGGTATTCCGATCCTTAATTAGGTCTTCCACGGTTTGCGTGTACCTTAGATACATCATTGCGCAAGAATGTCGTGCGTAATGATCAAAAAATTTTTCTCGGTACACAATGGTTATTTTGTATACACGTCCTCCCTCTTCACTGTTACCGTTTAAGTTAATACGTTCCTTGCCACCATCGCTGCATATGTGGCGCAGATAATTACTTGCCTCGTGTATCATTGTCAACAATGTGTTGACTGCGTATCTATTTATAGCATTCATGAAATTGAATATATATACAAGATGTTTCGATGAGTATAATATAACTGAACATGGGTTGATTCTTCATTTAAAAAATAAGGTAAAAGTTGGCAAAAACTTATGTAACACGGATCATTTTTCTTTTGAAATATATTTCAGAGGATACATTTCTGATAAGAGATTTTCGATAACAGGAAAATTTTTTTTTTTTTTTAATTTTAGGGTTTAGTTTTTTGCACTTCTTTGGTTTTTCGGGATGAAAACAGTTCTTAAATGAAGATAAATGTTATCCTATTTATCTGTATAACTTTAATCCCTTGCCCTATAACAACGAATTATTTAGATTCGTGACACAGATTCTGGCTAAGAATCCACAGAAACAGTTATATTAGTAACAAACATTAATTTTAATTTTAACTTTCCTTTTAATTTATAAGACCGAGGATTGTCAATTGTAATTAATCTATAATACATTATCGTTTCGTATGTAAAAAGGTAACAAAACAACAAGTAGCTGATACTTACAATTAGAGGCATAGTCAGGGAAAAAAGTCATAGGTTAAGTCGTTAAAACTGTAGTAGATATAAAGAAAATTTTTATAATAAAAATTTGATGATTTTTTATGCCTTATAAGACGATGTTATTAAATAAATAATGATTGTTCGTTTGAAAAAAAAAGAATCTTCAACTACCGTCATTGTGAAAAGTTTTGAATTTTCACGATTAACACTACATTTTATTACTAAAATTAAAATTATGAATTGTTGCCCGTAAAATAAATAAATTGCTGTTCGTCGGATCGTGGAAACACGAACAAATCCAAATGATTCTTCATTAACAAGAAAACCCAATGGAAAGTGAAAATTTGCCAGTCAACGTGTCACTGCGAATGGAAGTGAATTTATAATCGTCGTCGAAATAAACGATGAATCCTACAACCGTGATGCATACAAAGAATGCAATTTCCCGACAATTTATCCGGCTTCTTCTCATTCTCTTTTTCGAAACGACGTGCACTAGGTGAAAGAATGGCGGCGAAACGTCAGTCGCAACCGCTAAACCAGCGGTTGTGGTCGTGCGAATGTAAAACAAAGATCACTTTGCGATAGCGGACATATGCCTCGCACAGAATGAACCATAAAAAAAACCTCGTAAAATCGTCCTTCGAGTTACGCTCCTGTGTGTCAGTTCCTCCATTTGCAACCACGGTATTCCTTTTTTCCGCTGCTCTAACCCCTCTTCTACAGATGCTTTTCTCGTGTTCTTTCTTTTTTTCTTTCTTTTGCTTGCCTCATGAATTATTTGCAACGTGTACACATTTCTTTGGTGAAAAGGAAACAGAAAAATTGTATTTCCTCTAATAACTTTATCTGGTACCAGGCATTATCTACTATTTCCAGGGAATTTTACGAACTTATGAAATGTGGATCGACAAATTAGAAGTAGAGTGTTGTTATTTGTCTTCCAATGTCAGTGATATATATATTAAAATATGTTAAGTACTTTCATCCATATAATCGGTGTTAATAACGCATGCCGTTACAGTTTTACAAATTTCAGACAGTTTATTAAAAAAATATTGGAATTTAAAAAAAGATACAATTAGATAAATTAGATAATTCATTTTTTTCTCTTTTTTCTTTTTCTCTTTTAATGAAGTACACACGCAACTGAGTAAAGAAAAGACTCCAAGGCTGTTAATTTTCAGTTTTCCTTGCAAATAATGAATATTGGAAAAATAGGAATGAAGAAAAAGTAGTACTGTTTTTTACGAGGAGCGTAATAGTATATGTATTTTTTTGTGTTTGTAATATTTTTTTTTAAATCGAAGGTGAATGTTACGTCTTCAAAACAGAAAATTAGATGTGACCTCACCAGTTGACGTTAAACCGACGCATCGGCGGTTTATACCTGTGAACAGAATTTCGCGAAAAGGGGCTTTATTTCGGGAAGGGCGTTGATTGGCCCTTTTCTAGAACGAAAATACATATATAAGCAGCTCCTATTTAACATAATACAGTAGCCGAAACAAACCTTATGACGAGGACCCGAACCAATAGTCGAAAAACATTGTAACCAGAAGCTGAACCGCTGCTCCACAATAGAGTGCAGCAATTTATAATCGAACAACAAGCACAACTAAATATTTTCACTATAACTTCCGTCTCATTCCACATTGAGTTGAAAAAAGAACGTGACGCCTTATAATCGAGTAAAAAAGAGCACAGTATTCAACGGTGACATTCCACTTTTTAAATAGAATGCTATATATTCTTTTGTCATATGAAAGTATGTGTCAAGACGAATTTATTCGTATACGCCGCAAAATGGAAGAGACATTTTGAATATTTCGTATCAATATGTTGTAGTGAGAATGCAAGTATTTTACTTTGCTGTAACATTTTCTCACATTCTCAGATTTTCATATTCAATATCATATAGATGTAAAAAAATAATACCTATGTTATATAATTACCGAGCAACTGTTTTGTTTCTTAATTTTTGTCGATGAGTGTCTAAAAAATCCTTTAATCCGCTATTTCCTTTCGATTTATTGGAAAGAATCTTAAACAGTTTTCAATATTATTTACGCAGAAAGCATAATGAATGTGCTAATAAAATAAGGAGACGGCGTCGAGAGATTCGCTCATCTTGTAGTTCGTAAAGTTTACGCAAAAGACAGGATGTCACGAGCATCTTTGATATCTTGTCACGTAACTTGCCGTTGTTCGAGAATAGCGCTGCAACTCTGACGAGACACACGTCTTACTTATTAAACGGATCTTTGAATACGCCTGTAAATATTTTTAGATAGGAATCTAAGTATCGATGATCGGAAGCTGAACGTCGTCAACGGGTTATCATTGCTGTGGAATAATAATTTTTCCCGGAAAAGGAACGTTTTTACGACACCACACAATAAATTTATGGGTCACGTTTCATTCATGGGAATCGTGAAACCTTCCGCGAAGTTACCCACAAAAAATAGCGTTTACAATTTTAACGGACGAAATAGCCTATACAAATTCGACTGTGAAACGCAAACTACTGCAAAACAATAAAGTAGATTTTAATAATATTTTTCTTTTTTTTTATTGGATGAAGTTTAAACGAATTTAAATATAAAATTGCTTTCAAGGAATTTTCATACAATTTGTATGTAAATGTAAGTACAAAATAAAAATTCAAGAATACAATTTCTTGGATGAATACTTAATTAATAATATTGCTAACTCTTTTTGAATTAATGAGATCAGTTTTAAAGCTGTATGTACACTATATAAAGAAACCAATTTTATAAAACGAATTATTTTAGAATTTTAGTGTACGAGTTTTTTATAATTTGTTACAAGGTTACATCTTTGGTTATTGCAGTACAAAATTGTAATAAGTTTGTATTATTTTTTTTTTTTAACTTTTCTTGAAAAATACTTTTTCTATCTTGATGTGAAACCATCTATGTATCAATGCCTAATTTCGCCCACGCTTCATGCTTCTTAATTCTGTCTTTGAAATTCGTAAGCAGTTAATCAGCTATTTTATACATCCTCGATGCTCAAAATTTCGTGCCAAATGTAGCTAAGCGAGTTCAATTATCAACTCTTCGATAAATATTTTGCAGAATAAAATTGTTCAATTGTTACTCGATAGAAGGTTCAATGATTAATAAACGTCTTTTTTCAGGTTAAACGTTTATTTATTCATCTACAACAACTGTTGCACCGATGCTTTTAATTTGCGGCTAATTCAAGCTCGATCGACTAAATCTATTAGGTCACAAAGTTTCCAGATTACACAAGTCAGGTGGAGGAACCATCAAAGAACGCATTACAGCTCCACTGATTAATTCCAAGTGGTTGAATACAAGGAGAAAAGAACTCACGAGCATAAATCGTTTGATTTGTTCGTTATCAAAGGAACTGTGCCGATGTAACAGTATCATCACAATCGTTGACTGCTGATCGGGAATTCTTGAAATCAAACGCGCAAATGTGTAGAAAAAAGGGACGAGAGAAGAACCGAATCGGTCAAAAGAAACGACACAGACAGAGGAAGAAGGATCAAGAGTTACTTTAGACGTGCATTCCACTACAGTAGATCCTCAATGAAATAGACAAAACAAAGAAGCGGGTCACATGAATCGTTATTTACTTTGATGTTTCTCTTAAATTCATAGCTTTCTTTTGAGTTTAAGAACACTGTCAATAAAATGCAAATAAGCTCTTACATCTTTAATGGAAATTGTACAACTTCTTTCCAGTTTTAATAATACTTTCTTTGAAAAATTGTTTCTTCATGAAACAAATCTTTATATGAAAATAATTAATTCTACCATCATTAATAATGTTCATTTACTACTAATTTACTGAATTTTCATTAGAATAATAAAGATGTTATTTATTTACACTTTTTTGGAAAATGTTCTTTCCTCTTCAAATACATAATTAATTATGCAGTCATTAGTAATGTTGATTGACTACTAATTCACTGAATTTTCTTTAGAACAATAAAGATATTGAGTGAAAAGTTCTGTCGGTTTTAAGTCACAAAAAGAAATGTATATACATTCTGAGTTTAAATCTCATTCCAAGTGAATGAAGTTAACTTAGAATAGTTACATTATGAATGCCCCTAGTTTCTTAAATTTTATCTGCAATTTAACGTTTATTTGACTGGATTACAATCAGTAATTTATTTTCTTCTATATCTGAAGACTGTATGCACAAATTGTGGTTGATTTTAAAACCAGTATGTTACCCGAATAAAAATGAATAAAAAATCATTGGCAAATACTTCCATTTATAATTTTATGTCTGTATACACAACTATTTTTGCAAGCTTGAACTGCACTGTTACCTTTTTTAAATTCATAAAACATAAAATAACGTATAATTCATCGACATAAAAAAAAAAAAAGAAATCGCTCTTTGTTCTACTTATTATTAAACTTCTGAAGTTATTGTACAGACCTATTGTAACTTGATATTTAATAATTAAACATATTTTCTGCCCGTCATAATTACTTTACGTAAATAAAATTGTTAGTAAATAATAAAGGAAACAGATAGAAAATTAATATTCTTGCCTAATATTTAAGGAATTTTTAGTGCGTTGTGAATAAAAATTCAGAAAATTGAAATTACAACCACATAAGTAGCAAAATGCGTGCAAGTTGTCATTTGAACAATAAAAAGGGTGTCACACGGCTACGCTGAGACAACTAACACAAAAGTGGAAACAAAGGGAACGTTTGAAATCTCGTCTGTATTCTGAAAAATTTAATCGTATTATTATACTGGAAAGAGTAATTATGAAGCAGCAGCGTGGACATTAATTATAAATCAAATTCATACGTACGAATTAATAATGCCGATTATGAATTCATAACAGTAATTACCAATAAGGTTTCCGTGCCGTTAGTAATCTTGCTTTTAATATACAAAAGGTACCTTCGAAAATATCCTAAAATGAAGTCAAATCTAGACTAGACCATCAAACATTAGAAAATAAGAACTAAGAAATATATGGCAATGGCAGTAAATGTAAATGAATTATTAAATATACGTTTTACCAGTAAGTTATGTTTAAGTGAAACTAATAAACATAGGTTTATCTAAATTACACTCCTATACCTTTCTTTTTAATAAAACACAAATTACTTAGAATTTTTTTCATGTTGTTTCCTTGTGTTGAAAGTATGATCTATTACAATTATATATGAAATAGAATATTATTCAACCGTGTACCACTACTGTGTGTGAAGACATTAGTTTGATTATTGAAATTTTTAAAGATTTTTCGACATGTTGCTAGAATTATTTTACAAATTGCAACTCGAATGTTATTCTTTAGGTTATTAATTGTTTCTGGTTTGTTTGCATAGACTCGACTTTTTAAAAAATTTCTGGCTAAAAAATCTTGGAGGCCAATTAAAATCTGTATTTTGTGAAATTACACATTGATGAAATTTCCATCTCAAAAACTCAATGTTTTCTCGAGTTGTATGATACGTGCTTCGTTTTGCTGGAAATAGACATGCAACACATAAATATGATTCAATTTTGTTCATAAAAGTCACTCAACATTGATTGGTATCGCTCAGCATTCACAGTAACAGCATTTCCAGAATTATCTTCGAAGAAAAATGTTCCAATGGTTCCATTTGTTGAAAATCCACACCAAACAGTGCTGTTTTATGGGTGTAGAGAATTTTGGTAAATAACACGAGAATTTTCATCGCCTTAGACATGATAATTTTGTTTGTAACGAATCCATCCATTGTGAAATGAGCTTCATTACTGAACAAAATTTTGCTTGAAAACAATGGAACAAAGAACGCTGATTTTCGTAATATGTTTGAATAATATAAAAGCGTTGCTGTAATGCAAATCTGTTCATAATTAAAATTGTATTACCTTCTACTGAAACAAAACAGCTACGTCATTTGAAAACAGATAACGTGTAAGCATTATAAAGTGCTAAAATTGATCCACATGTGAATGTCCCTCACTCTCACTCCTACAGTATATTGTAACAATCTTTCATAACATTTCTTAAAACGAAGAGGAAAGAGAAAGGAATAATAGTCGACTATTCTCCACAACTTTTTCTATCGTATCACCATTAAAATCCTCCATGATCGCCATTAATGACGGTGGAAAAAAATCAGTTGATAAAAAGGTGTTTTTCAAAGATAGAATCGTTTATAAGTGGAGAAAAAGGGAAGGAAAAAAGAAAAGGGGGGGAAGAAAAGCTAGCGGGCGAGAGGTAGTGCGCGCAATTGAATCGAAATATTTAAACATCCGCTAGCATCTCGTTAAAATGCTTTAAAATTCAATCTCTCGTCTGGACGGCGACAACAGCGTGAGCGTTTGTGAAATATATTTATTTTCATCTGTTTTACCGTTGTTTCCGAATCGCGCAAAAGCATATTACAAAGTCCTTTTATTCCCTCCTCTTTCCCATCGTATTAATCGACGTGCTACTCGGAGATGGAACGGAGCAAAGGCAAGCCATTTTCCTAATTGGTCGACAAACAACTTCCGATAACCGGCGGAGCATTGTTCCAATTCTTCTTCGTAGCCGAAGAATGAACACAGCTTTTCGAGCGGTAAGGACAGATAAAATAAAACGACGCGAAAGTAGCGAGAAAAACGACGATACTAAGAAAGTCCGGGGATTAAAGAGGAGAAAAAAAAAAAAGGAAAGGGAACGAGGATAACAGAAGGAGGATCCCCTCGTTTTCGTCTGTCCGTCCAAAGGACAAATGATCGATGCTCCGTATAGATTCCGTGTCTTAATAATCCCACGCGAACGAGTATTCGACACAGAAAATAGTCAAAGTTATACTCTTTGAGGCAAAATTTTGTCTCTTTATTCCAAAGAGGCTTCGAAAAGGCTGAAATAATTTAGTGCCGTTATTAGACTTATAACTCTCTTAAAGAATAATGATGTTTAGATAGCATAGAATAAAACAAAATAGTAGGATGAAGAATAGAAGATAATAAAGGGAGTATAAGTGAAAAAGCAAAATGCCAAAATCTTCTTTATTCTAAAACTGTTTTCAAAAATTTGGAATATTTTAGAAAATAATTTGATGCCAGTGTTGAACTGTGGAAAATCGAGCTGACCCGTCATTGGTTAATAAATATTCAGAGTACAATAATTTATGTATAAAGATATTGTTCGTTCTTAATTGTATTTCTTAATAAAAACATACCATATTGACATTTGCAAAATTCAATATGAAGTAATTGGTTACTATTTTCACTAAGTTTTAATTATAAATTAGAGATATTTTATTTCTATTTTATTTCAGTTAACAGGTTAAAGAACATTGATGTTTAGATAGCTGGAAATACAGCCAAATAAAAACATTAACATGTTAAGCGTCACGTCAATCACTAATGGATAACTTTCTGTTTACGCCGTGTCAGTCATTAATGACTGACGATACCAAACTTAAAAAAACTATATTCTTATGTCAAAAATAGTTTGAAGGTTTAAAAAATGTGTATAAATATTGTTTTTTACCAGAAAAAATTGTTTTAATGGCATATCGCGGTGTAAACGGAAAGGTGAACAAAATAGGCTCGGTGCTTAACGTGTTAAAAATATAAAATATTAAGTTTTCACCTGAATTATTTTCAATTAATAACAAACATAACTTAAGCTGAAGATATGACAGTTTAAGGTAGCTCTAATATTAACTAGCATTTCGTTAGGAAAGAGTTATTATAAAGAAACAAAACTTCATTTTACATTTAATCTTTAACGAATATGTACTTTAATAATGAAGAAGCTTGGCACATTACAGCTTCATAATTAATTTTTGTTCACTGCTGCTGATCAGAATAACGTCTTATATAAAATATACACTTCTCTAACACCTTAATATTTAGTTATGAAAGAAATACGAAAAGAATTCCAAAGAATTTCCACACACAACATGTAATAGTAACATAAAATTTTATCGCGTCCTCAGCATGTAGTGCAAGCTTCTAGCTAATAAAGCAACATTGCTACATCCATCACAGCCTTGCGTTTCTTGTTAAAGTAATTTTCTAACGATTTTCCCGGTTGCACTGCAAAAGGAGCAAACAAGTGTAGACGTCGGAGTAAATCCCTCGTTTCATGAAATCCCCTGCCCCGGCTATGTACAACTTTTGCATCTGCGTATATTCCCATTGCAGTTAATTCCAAAGCATTTTCTGCGCTGCATAAACAGATTCCCGTATAATGGAAATTTCGGATAAGCTGCATTCCGATAATCAGTACTTTACCACGCCAGCACTTTGCTCGTGCAACTAGCAATGCAACTTTTCTATTAAAATTATAGCACACGAAGCAATCGAATTTCGTACCTCTATATAGAATAAACGAGCTAAAGAGAGATTGTTAACGTAGGAAAAAGAGAAAAAGAAAAAAAAATAGAAAAGAAAAGAACTGAAAATTTCCAACCTTTGTTTCTCCACTTTTCCATCTATTTCGTGCACGAATGTACAAGTAAATCACAGTATAATACAAGATCGTACGAGAGGTTAAGGTAAATACGAAAAAGTTGCAATGTACGTATTAGTTTGAAGGAGTTACCGTGAATTTAATGCAGTCAATTTGGTTTCCATTAGAGCACAACCGATGTGGCCGAAAGGGAGGGAAACGGAAGCGGCTTCTAATTAATAACTCTTTTCGCTGGGACGAGAGATGAATAAATTTGCGGTAAAAATATGCTGTTCCTCGACAATGGCTGCAATCCACCGTCGAGGCGTCCTCGTTCAAGATTAAAATAGCGTATGTGCTGACACAAAAAAGGAATACCGAGAATTACTTTTATTCTCGCAATTTTGATAATCGCGTTTGGAATGAATTACGTGCCTTTATGATTTGCAAATGGAAGTCTTATAAATGTATCAAAAATTTCATGGTTGTTTAAACACATGGTAATTTAATAAGGGCACACAATATCATACTTAAGTATGGTCTAACTTACAATTAATAAATTAGTTTAGTACAAGGAGGATCGACCAGATTGAAATGATTCATTAGCAACTTTCTGAAAAAAAGGTGACTTTTAAATACTAATAAGTATTATCATTTGCAATTTTTTGACTTTCTTTGCTACATGTTTGCTTCTGTTTGTATCGACATGAGGCAAGTTTTTTAATCATGCTTTAGGTTACGTTAAAAAACACTTTTGAAATATTGCTAATGGGTTATTTCGATCCATGGCTGGTATTTCTAGTGTTAGATTTATCTGATAAAAGTAATTGCATGTTCCAGAAAAGATTCAACATAGTTATGGAAATTAAATATACTGAATATTTCTTAAATACACACAGATCTTCTTTTTCTACTTATTTTAAGCAGCGCACGTGAAAATTAGTGAACGAATTCTTTCCGACTGTAGTCGCATAATCAGTATGTACTACATCCATTCAAATCGAAATATTCACGATAATATACGTAAGCTGTTACAAACATGACAAAAGTAATGAAAATTAGTTCAATGATTGATCTATATTTTTCTTTTCAATAAAATTTTAATTGTACCTAAAAGTCGGGAAGAACTAATTTCTATATCTAATATTTCTCCAATACCTAGAAATGTACTTAAATAGAAGAATATACAGAGAGAAGTACCACATTCGGAAGAAAGTAAAACAAATTATAAGCAAATGAAATTGGGCTGCTTTACAGATAGAAACTCAAAATTTAGCATTGATAGTAAACTTTTAATCTGTTATACGAAATAATTATAGCCAAAATATTAAAGCCAATCTGGACTTACGGAATTGAAATCTGTGGCATGGTAGTCACATTAAAAAAATTGAAACTGTACAATTAATATTCTACAAACGATAGTCAATACTACATGGTATATTAGAAATTAAAGATTTAGAAGGAAAAACTCAAACTAGAACCAGCTGAGAGAGTAATTGTAAACCATACTAAAATATATAAGTAGAGACTATCCAATTACTCAAATACTCTAGCTAATAATCTACACAGTCAATCTATCTTAAAAAGATTAATTAAAAAGTATCCAAACTTGATTTAACAATTTAAGAAATGATATGGATCATTGGAAAAATACCTACATGTTCTCAAAACAAACATGTTATATAAAATTGCCGAATGTCACTTTGACAAATTGCAATTTGTAAAAAGAAGGTAAAAAACAAGTAAAGAAGAAGATACCTAATACTTCATAATTAAAAATTCCTTCAAATATACGAGATTTATTAGCTAAGCTTTTATGCTTACTACTAACATTATGCAATAATATTTTGACAATATTTTAATCCTACGCATTATGTCGCGTGTACTAAAAAAAAAAAATACTTATTCTTAATAGATAGTATGATGGTACATAACAATGCACATTGTACAGATTCGCAAAAAGAAACATCGTGTGATGGGTCTGTAACCAAACAGAAGAAAAAAAATGTGTATTCACAAATTGTGGTTACAAACTGGGTCGACAAGCTGGTCCACGTATACATTTTCCCAGATGAGGTTCCAACCTATCCGTCAGCAGTGCACCGTTTAAAATTGCACATTGTATGACACGAAAAGTGCGGACTTATTTTTCACAACCGCATCATACTTGTAACTCATTCGAGAGCAACGAAACTATGGAGAACAATGTGTATACTAGCGTTAAGCCAGCGCTAACATTTTTCTTTCTGTTCGTATGTATGTATGAACTCGAGTCTCGATTACAATCTACATTTTTTCTAACCGCATAAAGTAAACGCAGAGAAAAATGGCGACAACGTTGTTTTATGATGACCAAGATGATAAATCTGTAGCAACACGTACTTCTTTTTAGTATAATTATTTGTGTTTTACCTACAGTTTCGTTGATTAAAATTCGACAAATCCAATGGTTTTGTTACAATTTACAGTTACTTGCGGTTTTGTAGTCTTTCCATAGTTTCTGAACTTTATTTTTCCTGATCCTTTCTCAGAATCTGTAGTATCTATCTGAACTCTTTCTTTCTACGTGCTGTCTAAATCAGTTTCACATTTTACTGACATTCTAATCTTCTGTTTTCTCGAACCAATTATGTAATTCAAATATCTCATTTATGAAATTATTAATTTGGTCTTTAAATAATCTAAAATCAAACTTATTTTCACTGTTACTAGTTCCTTCATTTGGCTCGCCTTTTATAAGCATTAAAGACACATTAATGTACCAACTAATAATTTTAATTAAACACAATGCTGTATTATTAAGCGCGTATATGTTAAACAATCAAAATGTAAAGAGGAAGGACACTCCTCTTTAGATGTCGCCTCTTAATTGTCATTCGAGTTGCTGTATCGAACCAAGCTATGACTCAGAGTCATCTTTCGAGTCCAAAGGGCCAATTGTTTTAATATAAGTGTTACTAAAATGCCTGCTCTCAGTTTCGAGAGATTGGAAGCAAACCGGGCATCATAATTCGATGTTTAAATAATCCTTAGACGGTGCTTGGGTCCGTTCGGACATGTAATAACTATTATGATTTGCATTGGCACCAGGATCTGATGATTGCCATTTGCTACTGTGTTAATAATATAAACAAATGTACAATTACGAATAATAATATTTATAATAAATTTTTGTAGTTCATACAAATACTTTCACTTACTGAATGTATGCTGCATACATGTTTTTTGTAAATATTACATTCATTCCTATATTTATTATCATTTCCCATGCATACATAACATCGTGAACGTTTCTTTACATTTCGATAGCCTTTATTATCTCTTTTGAAACAAATACTTTTCAGGCTTCAAATTTTTTAGCTCTCCTATCTATATTTACTTGAACTAATTGAAATCCTAATTCTCTAAGGAATATGTTTCTTTGGTTTCTAACAAATAAATCATTTGGTCATTCAGGATGTTTTAGTTGTAATATTATTTAGATTAGCAAACCCATTATGCGAGGAACTTGCTACTTATTTATTGTTTTCACATATTGTGAAACTTTGTGTATCAGAATACAAAACTAAAATCAAGAAAAATTCAAAACTATACTTTGAAAATGAAAGAAATATGCACGTCGTTCTCGGCTGAGATCACGCAGAATATTGATACTAAATGTGTCTTTTAGAGGTACATTCCAAGTATAACTTCCATTGCGTATCGACTAGTGGAATTCGGGTCTGAACAGGCCCAGACATGCAGTGATAGGTATTGAATTTGTGCTGGCCAGCAAGACAGTAAAAAATATGATGAATGCGTGTGGGCCCCGTGCGTGTTCATCAAACTACAGTCAAGCTCAGTACGGGCCACTTCCGTGACGAAAACAGCATCGTTTCAAAGTCCCGTCAGTCGTAGATGGAAGTAGTAACGTGAAATTAACTTTCTCGCAGCAAAATGACGCGTTTTATTCAAGGGACAGCGTGTGCCCGGAGACCTAGCGTGCACGTGGGCGTGTACAGAAACGTTTTCTCATTGAACGTTACGCACATGATAATGAAGGTGGGTGAGGCATCTCATTTCTGTCGCCGGATGTCACGTGGTACTTCAGCCGATGCGCCCGCACACAACGCTATAACTCTTGGTAACGGTCACCATGAAATGACCATCGCAAGTATGTGTTGATTTTTTTTTCTTTAAACGATTCTCCTGATATTTGAAATTGAGGCATGGATAACAATATTAAAATAGGATTCGAGATTTAAGATTTATGTATGTGAGTGTGTATTTTTAAATAGTCTTGATAATTTTTGTAATTAACACTTTCAATTTTATGAGATAAAAATTCTATTGTGTGACCTAAGGATAAACAAATCTAATTATGCGGTTTCAGCGTGTGACATAAAGGTGACTTAAGAAAAATCTGTCTTTAATCCATTTCTTCTCAACGTGGTGTATGTGCAACATTTAAGAAATTTCTTTTTCTCATGGATTTCTTTTTACCTATAGAAATTATTCTCACAATCTTATTAAAGAAAGTATTGGAAAATTTATGATGAACCAAAGCCAATGGGTATTACAGGACTTATTTCCTAGTTGGATTGTTTTATTATTATGTATAAATCACGTTGATAAGAAAGGGGTTAAAAATAAAATTTCTTTTACAATCAGGCACAAGAACATATACAAAAGCAATATCTTTATGGGAAGTTGAAGAATTTGTTTTAAATAATGTAACTGGAATCCTGCAAAAATCTTTTGCTGGTTTTCGCAGGGTTCCAATATTCAAGTGTGAATGAAAATGTAAAACAGTTACTTTATGATATCATCCTTGTAACCATATGTTGTTTGAAATTTAAAAAAATTTATACTTTACAAATCCAAATAAGAAAAATTAAGTAAAACATTTTTTAAATTCATCAAATATATTTAAAAATAGAATAATCAAATATTTTTAAACTTTTTATATTTTATACTAGAAAAAGATACATTGACACATTTATTTAATTATTAGAGCAAAACTATTTTTGGATTACTCAAATTTTCGTTTTCAAATCCATTATTATATATTTATATACATATATTAATATTAATAATAATATTAATATAAATATTAATATATAAATAATATATTAATAATATATTATATTAAAATAAATATTAATATTAATATTATATACATATATTAATTTATTATACAGTCACTACAGTTATGAATAAAAATTATAAGGTGGTGTTAAGTTACGTGTTAAGTAATAGATTCATTTACATTCAAGGAATTTAATTTCTTTACGAATAAAAAAAGTCATACAATCATACAAGTAAAAGACATACTTTAACAATAATCTCCATTCTTTTTGAAATCGAACAAAGGAACATACATATAATACAAATATTCTATTAATTCCTTTATAAAAAAAATTGAAGAATGCTTTTGTAAACAGCACCACTAAAAAGTGAGCTTGATTTGATAGGCTCCAATTGTTATTTAAATATCCACAGCTTCCTGTGGGTAAATCACAGCGAGGAACATGTAAGAGTCTTCATAAAACCGCTGTCAGTCATCGTTAGTAAGGAACCACAACCAATATTGCTACTCCATTGTTGCCTGGTTAAAGTAATTGTTTATTATATTAGTGGAGCATCGCGTTATGATTCGAGCTTCCTTCATTTCCCATAACGTCTTACCTACAAGACGCGTCTTTTTCTTACGTGACAAGTTTTAGTCAAATGCAGATTTTAAAAAGAAAGTTTTATTGCGTATATGTAATAATATTTAAATATAATATAACATAAAATGCTTGTTTAACATAAAAAGTATTTATACGTATACATTATATATTATGCATATTTATTACATTACATCACATGTATGCAATACAATTTTTCTATCGGAGTAATAACTCTACATCCGATATTTTTTTGTTAAAGTAGCTTAAGAAATCAAATTTATAAACAAACTGGAGTTACAAAAGGGTGAATAAGATCTTAAAAAAGAGTTCATTTGGGATGCAATAAAAGCGAATATAATCTATAAAGGAATTAATTTGAAGTGCAAAACCGGTAGTATGTTTTATATCAGAATAACGTTCACTGTGCTCAAATCAATCGCCAGCAAAGAGAAAAAAGAAAAGAAAAAGGAGCTGCATAAAACGTTAATAGTATCAACAACGTTAAAAAGTAACGCTGTCGAGCTTTCAAAGGATATTTATACTGTTGTATACTGTACTTCCAGCAAAATAGAGTGTGTAAACGTTGCACAGAGTGAATGGTATTTCAGCAACGAAAATGTAGCCTTCAACACCGTATTCACCGCAGAATTGCACTACATCCAACAAGAAAGCTGTTTTTCGTAAATGGAACAGCTACAAAATGTAGAACATATTTTTTTCGTCATCGATATACAAAGCTTGTTTATGCAAAAGAAAAAAAGAATTTACTGTGTAAGCGCGGCTAATCGCAGGATTAAATTCACACAAATATTTTTCACTATTTATGTAATTGTAATATAGGTTAATAATATTAATGACATCTCGCTATACATTCACTCATTTTTTAAAATAAAAACAAGACGCTATTCTTCTTTTCTCACTTTTCCATTTACTCATCCAGATGACTATCCTCAAGTCTCTACTCTCTTCTAATTCACTCAAACATTACATTACCTCTCTTTCTTTTTCTGTCTTTCATATTATTTCTTCATCATATCATTCACTCTTAAATCTTACATACAATAAAAACCATCTCATTCACATTTACTATTTTGAATTAATTTAAACTAATAAACTAATTTATTTAGAAATATTTTGTTTGTCGATCCCTTTAAATATCACAGCATTTCCTAGTGTATTGTGTTTTTCGATTTGCGTTTCCTTTCTTCCTTTTTTTTTTTGTTACTTGATTGCACGTGATTGAATTTTAATGAAGTATCGAAGAAAACAAGAAAAAGACGCGTTCCATAATCATTGAAATTCTTAAACTCTGATCTACAAGTTTCTAAACAGTTTATGTATGTATCGTGACATTCGCGAATAATTTACTGCTGGCCCATGTCGCGATGCAAACGCGTCAAACCCTTCACGACTACATAAATTATTAACTCCTGCTCGATATCTCTTACCGCAGATTTCTAATCTCTGACCAAAGTAATTGCTCGTTCATCCAACCAATTATCATGACTTGTTGACGGTTTCCCGAAATTATAACGCTGATTAATCATGTGAGTTTCGAGAGAGAGAATTTTATTGGAGCAAATTAATTGTTCGGTTGTAAACGTGACTATGTACATAATTATGTTTAATGAAACAGCATATTTAAATGTACCGACAAAATAAGATGAAAACAATTTTGTTTTTTTACAATTTATTGACTCATTTTACGATCGATACGAATCTAATTACACAATGATTATCGATCGAGCATGATGTATGTACATTATACTATGATAAAGTTAATAACGATTTTACTTCGCTTACTTAATAAGCTTACTATAAAAACAGAGTTGATAATAAACTTTCAATTACTAATTATACATTATACATATGATTATATAATTTATGAAAAGCCTATTAGGGTACTTCAGACTGTCCATTGTTAATTAATAAATGATGTGAAATTATAGCTTAGAATTTAATTTGATGCAAATGTAATTATGTTTACGTGTTTTTAACAACTTAAAGTCAGCTGAAAAGGTATTTATTCACTTAATATATTTAACGTATATATATGGAGGAAATTCAAAGCATATACATATATACAAACATAATTTTTAAATTAAAAATAAATTAAATATACGTAATCCTTATTAACATAAAACGTACGATACTCACAAGGATTCATAATTATTGCACAAAATAGTGAAATTTCATGATATATTATAATATATTGTTATCTAGTCTACCTCTTATAATATAAAATTATTTGCAAACACCACCCGAATTGCCAAATCGAAATTATGGGCAGAAATAAAAAATAATATATATGTATAATAGTATATGTTAGTATATAACAAATAGTACATAATAATACGTGATAAGTAGAAGTGTCTTCTAAATATCAGGAAGAAATAAAGGACCGATTCAAAGAAGAATAGAAAAGAATATCCAAAGAATCGACGGAAAAACTAGTTAAATCAAAGCCTAAAAGACTTAAAGACTGTAATTAGATACAAAGGATATCCTGCTAAGTACTAAGTTTATAATTTTTAATTAATTAATTTTTGTTATCAGTGCAATTTAGAAAAAATTATACTTGGACGAATAGTTTCGCAGTCTCATTTTCTGATATATTACAATACGTCATTAAAGTTTTCTTTTCTGTGCAAGAATTATTAACTTTTATGAGTGCTGTATTGTTTTATATTAATAACGATTTATTTGTGTATTTTTAATTTAAAAATTATATTTATATTTTGTATCCATTCTCTCAATAGTGAGCGAATACATTTACTAGTGACTGCACATAAAAAGTTCAAATTTATAATTTACATTTTACGAACTGTCTTTTTATCACGCTGTTTGCTACTTTCGAAACAGAATTCAACAGAAATTTCTCCTATAAAAAAAATTTTAATAGGAGATTATTGAATAGGGAATTATTATTATGTCTTCCATTGTGAAGCTTTTTGACACTGTTTCGCAGCCTATGAACTCTCTCGTGTTAAAAGTCAGGAAGATTTAACATTTAACGCCGATCGAAAAAGAGCCGACCCGCCAATGAAAGTAAAAAGAATTATTATATTTCGTGTGCATTAAACGGGCACAAATTGATGAGTTATGCGTCCATCGAGATGCATAAATTTTTCATGTTCCTGGAAAGCTATTAACGAAATAATTATATTTTTGATGATGTGTCAAAGACATCGCCTCGCTTTCGATAACACGTGCCACTCGCCGCGACATCAAAGTTATTTCAAATATGATAAAAGAATATTTTAAATGATGTGCCAAAATGAAAAATTCGTGGAAATGTAATGAGTATACAACGTGACGAATTTGATTACACTTTTACGACTAACATCGAAATATTCACACTTAAAGTTACAAAAGAACATTTATAATTAGCTCAATTTCAAACTTCTGATGGAATATCTACAAATAAATATAATTATTCCAGACAAATTGTCGACACGAAATAAAACTCATATTCCTTTATCAGTAGTTACAATTATTAACTGCAGCAGGATTTCGTGTAAACAGCCAGTTCAAATGATTCGGTATTTTTGTCGAAAGTGGCTTTCATACTGTGATATCCGGTTTGCCTCAATTTCATGGAACTGAGAGCAAATATTGGGGTAACACTTAAATTGAAACAAGACAGAAAATAGAATTTCATTAACTAACGAAAAACTGACGAAACGTGTCATACACGTAACAAGAACAGAGATTGCCTGAGGATGGTAAAATAGAGCAATTTAAACCTTTTGACTTGACTTTTTATTTAAATTTTATTACATTTTCCGGTAAAAATCGACTGTTGCTATGTGAATTTTAAAAATTAAGACACATCCACCTGCGTTCATAAATATTAGGACATCGGAATGTGAAGTATATTGAAATATACTGTTTGCAGAATTGTATTGGTATCTATTGGAATCTATTAAATTCTGCTAAAATCGATTAAAATCGATCGAGATCTACCGAATCATATTTAAAATTACTGTATTCTACTAATATCTATTGAAATTTCTCGAAGCCTAACGATCTCAATTTAAATCTACCGACGTTTGCTCAATTTTATTAGTCTTTTGAATTCTACAGGCGTTTACTGAAATCTATTAAAACCTATTTACTAAATTTCAAGCAAGCCTTATTGTCGTTGCAAATTTAATATAAAATTATCTGACACATAAAAAGCATACGAAAATTATCCTCAAAAAAGAATGATTCTAAACTGAACCTAAAATTACCCTAAAAGAAAAAATTATTCATTCTAGAATCTCAAAGTACAAGTGCATATGTATATTTTTAGTAGTATATATCACTAACTTTGGTGAAAAAAATGTAATTTAAATCCGGTAGTACTTTCTACCCGACTATAATGGGCGATCTAATATTTATGAACGACAGTGTTTATCTCGAATACGTGTGGGAACTCATGTACTTAATAGGATGAATAAAAATATACTAATTTGAAAATTCTTTAAGTAAAACAGTTGTGTTATACTATAAATTGAAAGGGTGTGACAAATAATTTCAGAGAATTGTTCCAATTATGTGTGTAAAAAACAAGATTTTATCACATACCTTACTAAAATAAGAATTATGCAGTTTTTTTTATCCATAATTGCAAATCGAAGATAGTAAACATATACAAGATGATCGGTTTTAATCTATGCAAATCATTTTGCACAAAACTCGTTAATTTAGGAGATATTTCAATCTGAATATTGCAAAAAATACTACAAATACTTAGGGTACGATTCCGTATCTTCAACGAAAATTCAACTCCCACGTGTATGCTTACTTTTTCTTTTTCATTTGTTTGTCTATTCTGCTATTTGTGATCTGGAAAAATGGAATATGTTCTTTATTATGATTCGATATTGCTGTTGTCATTAAAAAAAAAAAGGACTAATAGAAAATATTGAATATATTGTAAAAGATAGGTACCAATTGAGTTCATATCACATTCTCATATCTCAGTTAAATTATACTAAATCCATTAATTCATGTTTGAGAGCTCAACGTGTGACGAAAATATAGAACCATGCGAAAGCTGTTTTTATTATCAGTTCAAGCAAAAAACAGGATTGTTAGAACTGGTTATAATGTGATAAAAAAGAAAAAAAGAAAACAAAAAATAATATACCAATTTTGAAGCTGAAATCAGTTTAATTGACGAAAAAATTACCGGTGCCCAAAAAGCAATGTGATGGTGGAACTTGGTTTTACGCGATTCTAAGTGTGGTTAGATTTTAGGTTTATCTACCCTTACTTTCACTTTACTTTAAATAACTCCTCTATACACATAATAAAGAATAATATTTTATTGTTTGTATTACTTTAAAATATAATATAATGTATACTATTTTCTATTATATATAAAAGAAACCTTTTTATTTAATTCTAACTTTTTGCACTCTGGATCCCTCATGACACAGTATATATACACAATATTATATAGTTAAATTAGTTAATTTTCATGAATGTTTTTAGTACCTACAATTCTACTATTAGACCGCTTCTGAGAATTTCACACTTCCAAAATTATTTTACTTTAAAGTTCTTAATATTAAGTGAAACTAATAATTTCGTAAACAATTCCGATCGTTTCCTAATAATTATTTTTACTTCGTAAGATGTGTACAATTTCTAATTGCTTAGAGGTATTTCGAACGAAATATTCTCGCACTCTTTCACGTGAATTCCCTGGAACAGAAACCATTAAAATTCCCTACAGCTGCGCCTCGTTTGTCGTCCTGGAGGGCCAGAATAATCGTTCTTCAAATTTGTCTTCGTGACGATACTGACCGGAAGGAAAGAGAGGGAAGTCAATCAATCGCTAATTAGTAGCCGATAGACAGGCATAACTTTATCGGCCGCCGAAATGCGCGCGATGTCCTCGCACCATCGTCTGGGATTCAAATGGATGCACGCGGTACACGTGCCGGCAATTAATAATCAATTCCAGCAGGAAGTGATGGTGATTGGACACGTACGATTCTGACAGTCTCTTTGTTCCTTATCGAGTAATCCGTAGAAATTTCTCCTCCAAAATAACGAATTTCGATGCTCGTTTGCATTCGAACAATATATATTTACGCTCATATAAAGGGCATAATTTCTGATTAATTTTAGGAGCATAAAGAGTTCTCGTTTCATTGCATTATTTTTAATTAGAATTTACATATGGAGAATGAAACGTGGAGCCGTTAAATGACTGTCCATTATGCTATTGCAATTTTTTAATTATACGTTACAGAAATTAAATTAATTTAAAAAGATTAAAAAGGAATTCGAAGAAAGTTTCTTGCAGAACTTAAGAGAGATATCATTTTAAGTGTCAATCGCCGACTTTAATGAACATTTAAAAATAATATATTAAACATTTACAAATTGTGATTCCATTTTCACATATTTCCAAACAGAAGAAACTTTTTCTTAAAGTTTTAAAAAAGAAACTGCTTTAAAAAACATTATGAGACTGCGAAATGATAACGTACAATTATTGGTGTCTTAAACTTTTTCTTGTACGAAAATGAAAATTAGAAAAGATGTTTTCAATATATTACATCGCTCGTTTTTATATTTGTGTATTATTAAAAAGTTGAGAAAATCTTCAAAAAATTCTTTTGAGTTTAAAACATACCTATGAAGTATTTTTGTATGATACAAAATGATTAAAGTTTATAAAAAAATATTAATTGTAATAATTTTTGTTATAAAATTTCACACGATCATAGGTCAGCAGACTAGCAATTTTGTCGTTTGTACTATGCTTACGTCATAACAGGTAAACTGATTTACACAGAATAACGTGTGGTCAGCATGCAAATTATCGTACCACGGATTTCTCCCATCGCAACGTATCATTCTAAACAACAGCCCGTAGCTATTCCAAGTAGGGTAATAGTTCGTGGGAAATTGGATGCTCATAATAATTGCACACGCACCACATTCGGCTGACGTTCGAAATTTGCGAATCAATTAAGGTATTAGTCATCCGTTGACGTTCCGTCAAATTATTCGATTAAAAAGCGTCGCAGTCGTTTTCATAGCTCAAGTCCATTTTCATTTTTAATGTGGTTAAAACACTGTTATTATCTCGATAATATACGAAATTCGAAGAACCTTCATGGTTTACTTCAAATAAAATCTTTCGTTTAGGATAACATTTGTACATAAATAAGTCCAGATTTACTGTTACTTTAGTTATTACTTGAAATGTTAATTCGTCATTGGTTCATCAATACTTGGTTAAGTTAAATATTTATTTATTGTAAAATTATTACATTAGGTGTAGAAATGAATTCTTTCCGATTGAAGTCACGTAATCAGTACACTTATCCAAATTGAAATATTCGCAATGGTATTCGCAAGCTACCAAGAAAATGATAAACGGTCATCAACAATAATGGAAATCATTTCGATAATTGATCTATTTTCATTCTTTTTAAATGAAACTTTGATTATATGCAAAAATTGGAAAGAATTTATTTCTAGACTTAATATTTATGTATTATTAGATTAGACTATTGTGTCTATATTAAACATAAAATATATGATATTCATACTTCCAAGAACAAAAATGAATTAGCTGGCTATTATTTTCATACATTTTTAATTATGGACTAGAAAAATTCAATTACTGTACGGTCGGTGAATCCAGTTAACAGATTAATTAATTCATGGCATTGTAATAGTAAAAATTGCTTGAACATTTCTTCCTGAAACAAGTTTATGAAATAATACCATGAACCTTATATTTGAAGGTTATAGATTCACAAGAAGAAGGCAGCAAGTTTTCGAAAAATATAAAAGAAAGGTAAATGAGACCTTTTTTAATAGAAAATAGATTTACTAGGATGTTTCCATATATTAGCATATACCACTCACACTACAGAATAAATTGCTTATATATATGTAGCTATTTCAATGCGGAATACAACTATGGAGATATAAAAAAATCAATCTAAATATTATTTAGAGATTTCAAAACAAAACTTTAAGAACTATATTTGCTGCTCCATAGTATACTCTTCAGAAAGATTTAGGAATAAAAATGTCAATGAACAAATGAAAAAATTCGCAACAATACATAAAAATAGAACGAAGAGCTATACCAATGTACTGGTTAAAGTGCTAGACAAGGTACCAGAAAGCAAAAGACTAAAAAAAGGAATAAGCCGACTAATCTACAGAAGTAATATACAAATAATTTTATATTTTAGTGGAAACGCTGCTAAGCATCATTCGTACGCACACAATATGAATGTTTATCAAATTTATTAGGTGGCTCTATAGAACCAGTTCTAAGTATAATATAATAATAAAATTAATATACAGGATGGTCCAGAGAGAGGACATTTTTTATGTATTTTATTTTTTAATGATTTTCTTCAATTTGTGTTCTTTTCATGTGTAACTACAATTTTTTTTTTTATTGCATCGTACAGCTGATCAAAAAATACGTTCAAAGGTATATAATACCATGACCTTGAGATGACCTTGATCTGTAGCAATTAAAGTTTTATGTAAAACTTATGTTCATGTGTACTGAAACTCCGACTGTTAGAAAAACCTCGAAGAAGTCCTTAAAAAAGATGCACAAAGATGTCCTTAACAAAGTCCTCAGAAAGAATTGTTCTTATTCTAAATATTTAATACTTTTATATCTGACTGCCTGTTTTAATTAAAATAGCGAAAAGTGGTAAAACTGTCTCGTCGAATCAAAACTAAGAAGTTCGGAGGCGTCTGTAAATACGCAAGCCGAGGATAATTTAAAAAGTCGATACGTCTAGGTTGCGCTATTGTCGTCAACTTTTGATCCAAAGAATAAGATTACGATGCGTTAATTGTTATTGAGCAAGAGAAGCCAGGTCCTTAAAAAACCGATTAAACGTTTGACCCTAAAATTAATAACATGCTACGAAATAAAATATTCGAATCCTCAAAAATAGCAAACGCGTAAAGCGTATGGTAAACTTAGGATAATCGGTTATCCCAACACGTGGCTCGTGTAATAACACATCACGAATATCTTTTCGAAATTTCAAGTATATACCTACTCACTAACTAGTAATCAGGTACAACATTAATTTTCCATAGAAACCTGTGCCGTTCATTCACCTCCCCTATTCAATTCCTCATACAAATTCATCTGAGAAAGCAACTCCTATACCAAATACGGACATAGGCTCACGTACACACGTGTTCACATATGCGTTATTGCACCGATCGCGGATAACTTACCCCAAACGGGGTAATGTAACGACGGTATTACAACAATGTGATTAGACGTAATCAAGTACGTCGGCTCGTGGTTCGAAGAGACCAGATAGAACTGTCCAACGACACGACTACATCAAACGGCTAATGGAATGCCTATTAAACGTGGCGATGCATCATCCAGTAATTACACCGCTAGTAATTTCTCTCCGTGATCGTTGACAGTCAAAGGTCCTCTTGTAAAGGGTTCACGTACAAAATGATTGTCTCTCTACGTCGGCTCAGTTATCATTCTCTCTATTTCTATCTTGCTTCTCTTTTTCTGTTTTGGTTTTGTTTTGATCTCTTTTCAACACAACGACAGACAATTAAAAAAAAGAAAGAACTACGGAAGGTAGAATGAAAAGAGAGGGACGATTCGATAGTACATAGTCGCGTGGAACCACGATGATTTACTTTCCGTTGAAGAGACGAATATCTGTTCCCGGGGAAATGAACGTCCGACAAAAATGCTGCGTAATAAACGTCTCGCGTTAAACACGCTCGCCTATTTCATCCGGATGAATTATTGCCAGGCACCGTGTTACGGCCTGTAACGCGTAAGTCAACCACCAGATACACGTATCGGACATTACCGCCGCGGTTGTTAAGGCGATGTTTACGAGCGATTATCAAGTTGCGCCCGTTGCACCGGCTCTCCGGATCGATTCTCGAGAATTGCGTGGAATCGATGGAGGTTGGTTGAAGTTTAATTACGAGGACAACGGTGTTTGTTCATTGCTGGATGATGCTTTTATCAGAAGAATCTCTGGCGAACCTTTTAATTTTTGAAATTTTCATAGACGATTTTAAGCGTTACATTGGCAGAGATTTAAGATTGGTTTGGTTAAAGTGTTTTGTAAGAAAATGTGACAATAGTGTACAGAGAAGTGTAAATCTCCTTTCAATCTCTTTTTAATTTTTTCTTCGAATTCATATTACATATATCTCAGCTTCGAATCTTTTTTACGAAATAATTAAAATCAGTGTATATTTAAAAAGTTCCCATACACTTCATTAAAATTTATTTTGTGTTGTACAATTTGAATAAAGAAAATAGTATATAAATACTACATATATGTTTAGAAAAGCAAACATTTACTTTTTAATAATTATTTATAAGAATAATTTGTACTCATTTGTTAATAATAAAACAAGTAAATATAAATATAGGTAGATATTTTACATTATGGGAACATATTTTATGCAACGCCTTTTCTACTTGTTTGTACATAAGAAACTAATTTATATTTGTTTTTAGACCTTGTTTATGGATATTTTGCAGAATTCTCAGATAATGGAAATTCTTTTCATTTTGTTTCTGTTATATCATGCTCTTTCTTTATTTTATGACTGATCAACTAAGCATAAAAAACCCCATTCCAAAAGAAGAAAACACCAAGCGTACAAAAGCAACTTCGAGAAATAACATTTACTATTAAGATTCATTCATTAGCAAGAAGTCAGCTAAGCAAGTTAAAAACAATCAAGAAACGTCAAGATCAAGGCGGATGCATCAACGAGCAATAACGTTTTTTTTTTAAATAAGTTTTCATCCTCCTCGTCCGTAACAATCTTAATCTTTAACAAAAAAACATGAATCATTTTTCTTTCTATTAACGCATTGGTGTTGGGGGGTCTGAAATCTCACTTGACACGGCTATTAGGAAATTTCGCGTTTTTTCCTTCAATCGCGTTAGATTGGAAAAAACTGCTAGAACTTTTTCACTAATTAATATTTTTCTAAAAAAAAATCTTTGAGCAAAGTAGAAAATTAATCTTTTGCAACGCCAATAATCATATAATTTGCACGTATGACACTAACTATCCTTTTGAACTAGAACAACTTGCAATATACACAAGCAGCTGCAAATTTTCAATATTAAAAATTATATTCAATATATTCAATAGCTGCAAAATACGATCCAATTAACAGATTAGCTCCAGAAAAGAGACAACATGAAATTATTTGAATTATAGGAAAAAAGAAAATAAAAAAGTCCGTGAAAACTATGCAGAATATGCATCATTTCCGAAAAGAAGTTCAAATGCATGTATGAGTTTCTCCTGTACGCTCTATTGTATGTTGGATAATGTTTTGAGAAATATCATACTAATTTTGATAAAAAAAACCTTATTGAATAATAAAAGCTTTATTTTTTATACTGAAATAATTACGCCTTTTTACTTATTAAATACTAATTACCTCTGAATTTGCAACTACATGTCAACAGTATGCTTTTAATTTTTAATAAAGCTTACAGAAAGTGCCGGTGGCGAAAGCAAACTGTGTTGCAAAATGTGCGGCAGTCAAAGTGTTAACGGTAAATATTAAATATTACAAACGTAAATATTATTTATTTATTTTTCTGTGGAAATTATACAATGTTAAATAAATTCTAATTAGACCTACGGAGACTTTTTTTACAGTGTATTATACAAAGGTATTCCGTTTATATTAATTTTCTTCGTGTTACTTCACAACTTATCATGTTACTCCATGTCACACTAAATGCACCATTCTGAAATAAGTCGAATTTCTCAACAGTTGCGTGAGATAAGCGGGCTGCAATTAGACAAACGCATCGGTATTCGCCATGCAATTCAACGAAATGTTTATTTCGTTTTGAAAGAATGTAAGAAATTCAGGCCTAATTATTGCAGTATTCGCGTAATTACAGGCCCCTTTCGCTTGGTACATTGTAATTTCCAAGAAACTTTTAACGACCTTTTAAGCTATAAATCTCGTCCGATTAGTGTCCTAATAAACGCCGTGAGTTTGTTCGATATACCGAGAAGTTTATTAGCACGACGTAAACTTCCTGCAAACTACTGAACCGTTAAGGATAATCTTCAATTTATCGTAAATGATATTGTCGTTGCGCAGTATATTGATTAAGGTCGAAGATCTTTGCTGAAAAGCCGTTCTACCGGGAACAGATAATGATTGCGCATCTCACGTAAACTGATTACCTCGTCACACAATGAAGAGTTTTCGGAATAGTATGATAATATATTCTTCCTGGAACATGTCGCATAAATTTCTCTGAAAATTCAAATTAATACATGTCTCGTGTATTTCTTTATTTCATACTTAACAAAAATTTATATAACAAGAATTGTTATTTTTTTTAAATTTAAAAAATAATTCTTATTTTTACATACACTCTGTTTCTATTAGGTGTAGAAAGGATTCAAATGATTAATAGAATCAATCAAATGGAAATATTCGCGATAGTATTCGCAAGAAACGGCAAAAGGTCATCAACAATAGTGGAAATTATTTCGATGATTGATCTGTTTTCATTCTTTTAGAATAAAACTTTGATTGCGCTGAAAAATAGGAAAGAAATCATTTTTACACCTAATACAATTTTACTTTTGATAAAAATTTATTTTCAACTACGGAGAAAGAACATTCGTTATACTTTTGGCACGAAGTTCTCGTTTGGAAAATAGAAATTCCTATCTTCAAATGAAAAACATAAAACTATCCGTATTGAAAGAGCCAAAATTCTATTCTTTGAGGAAACGAAGATACGTACGAGAAGGAAGAAGTGAAGAGAAGCAGCCGGGGAAGAAATTTATCGCCTGATCCTTAAGATATAGGAGATAGAGAAACTTATTTATGAAGTGTGTATAAGAACGGAATCAATATCAGGAAGATATAATGGACATGAACTGTAATGTGTTCCCGATGCTTCGAATTTTTCGGCAACTTCTGAAATATGAAGTATTATCCACGACAAAGTGTCGCAGAAGCAACAACAATAACGTAGTGAATAGAAGTATACAAAAAGTAACACTTCCTTTTCGAAAAAAAAAAAAAATTTAAATGAAGTGTATATTAAAAGAAAGAAAAGATTGTTGTGGAATACAACGTAAGTATAGAACAATTTATATGAAACTTCGTACATATTAATATCTGATTATTTCGAAAAATTGTTCTGAATAGACTGCGGATTCTTATGCAAATTCATATCTTCGAGAATAAAGTAAAAAAAAGGGAAACCGGTAAAAAATTGTTTCATACACTAGATATTATAAGAGACACTATAATTTGGATATAGTATATATTTTTTCGTATTACGTGCATTCTATACAATTTTGCATAGAAAATTCGCAGTCTAGTAACAAGGCTATATCAACAGAATCCTAAGTTACTTTTTTGTAAAATGGTTGTATAAATTGACAATTCATAGAAGTGGGTTTAAAATTACCCTTTGTTAAAGAAACGTACGAAACCTCAAAGAATTTTAAACTAAATGAAACAATCAATTACTCGATCTATCAAAAAATAGATAGATATAAAAGTAATAACGAAATCACATGATTAATGTGAAAAAGGTTCAGGAGATCAATTTAGAAAAGTAAGCAATTTACTTATCCAAAAATTAAAATATTCTTCCAATAAATAATCATAAACCTAACACAAACTAATTTTTGAAACTAATTTTTCCAAAACCACGAACTCTTAAAAAATGCTACTGCTTCCAAATTAAAATAATATAATTAAGCTATGAAAAAATAGGTAGCTAGAAAATTATTAACCAAGTTTCATGATTAATATACTGAAAAATAAAGAACTAAACGATATTACTAAAAACTAGTGTAACTCAAAATATATTTCAGACAAACAACCAAAAAGGTATTATGTTGAAAAGTAAAAACCATCTATATCAACAAGTTGAAACAAATTTCTATGGAACTCTACAAAGACCTTTGTTCCACGAGAAAACCACTTATTTTCCTTTTTTCCGTAACTGAATTGGTCTGCATTATCACAAAATAATTCCCCATAGCTTATTAATCAGCTGAATTCAGTGAAAAAGACAATCACGCAATCCAACGATGCTAAATAGCCACTCTTTCTCTTTACAACCACTAGCAATTAGGGGCTGCAAAAAAGAAAAAGAAAAAGTATCATCTACAAATGATAACATTCTGTGTTCTTCCCCACCATCTGCATTCGTTTCCTTTTTATCTGGTGGCTCCGGCCTATTCAGCATCTCAAACTCGCGTGCAGCTTTGACCTCTCCGAGATTCCTCCGACGTTCCGAGCTTCTCAGAGCGAAAGGGTAAACTTCAGGGACGAAACTTCCGGAAGTCGGACTAGCTGAGTACACTGCAGGCTTCGAGCAAATGCTCGACGGCTTTATCGAGAATCCAGCAAGTTGGAAAGGGACAAGGCGTATCGTGAGAGTATTCGACTTTCCCTTACCCCTTCAAACGCCCACTCCACCATCTGTGGCCCACACCAACCCAATCCCAACGAGTCTCGAACCCACCTACGAGGCAACCCTGAACGCAGTGCGCTTCGAAACTCCTCAGACGACGGTCTCGATTGATTTTTGGTAGCGTGGCCTCCTGCTGAATTACGCAGCACCGCTTGTATCGTGACTTAACGAATTTACGATGACCTGCCTGTCCCATGAATGAAATCGCCAGCTAGTGACTTTCTCTATAGTTTGGTTGTTAACCAGCCATGAATTTGATCGATGGTATTTCAATTGACGAGTAACGAAGGGGTTATCCTGATTTTGTTTTCATTTGATGATTTGGTAAAGGATAACTGTGATGTGATTAATTTGAATAGTTTTGTATGTAGCTCTATAGCCTTGGTTATAGGTATTAGACACCTCATCTTATACGCAGGTTGTTCAAATTAACTCGATTTTAAAATTGTTAAGGAAATTTGTTAAACAAAATTGCGCGTGAAATGTTGCCGATGATAGATTGAAAAGCCGTTGTCGAGTGCCAATCGATATTATTATATGCGTAGAACCGTTCACAGCTTCCTTTGTCTCACATTTCTTTTGTTTTCTTTTTCTTTCGCCGTCTCGAGGTAGTTTTCGTCATGCTTCTGTCACGCGTCCGTCACGTACTTTCATTTATACACATATTAAACACATAAGAAACTGTATATTTCTATCCACCAATAACCAGACAGTTATGTTAGCATATCGTTGGAACTTAATGAGTTAAACAGAAGTATATCTTAATTTCCTCATTAAATATTATTAGATAGAGATTTAATTCTTTATCTTGTAACAAGTCGGACACGTGGCACAGATTTTCTGATCAATGTATTATAAAAATGGTTATATTAGTAACAAAAATTAATTGCAACTTTTTAACCCCTGGGTTCATCTTTCTAACGAAAATTGAATCTCTGCAGTTTATAATTAAAAATCAATAAAAATGATAAGTAGTTACATTATTTTAATTTTCATAAACGTGGTGTACTTTATATTCAATACAAGCATAACAATACGCTTAAAACTGAGTAATTTCTCCATAAATAAATTATTGCTTTCTGTGTATTATTGAAACAGTGACGAGTTATCTTGTCATCCCCAGCTAAAAGGTTAATTCGATCATTGACCGACAACTCCAACATATTTTTGATTTGGATTACTATCTATACCTTCCACAGAAAGATTACTTCTCTTTTTCTCCGTTTTCTTCTTGTATCTTATCTTGTGCGTTATGATCTTCTCTAGTACAGTTGGAATTTCTAGATCATTTCTTAGTTACAGCAAAAAGTGTGAAGTAAGAGAAATATTCATAAAAGCATCGAAAATGTCTGCTTTAGATTTACATTTAAAATGGTATAATAACATCAACTGCAAAAAAAGAGATTTGAACGCCTTCGATCGTTAAAACACGCCATTGTCGTTCAATGTATTGCCATTTATTTCCACGGAAAAGCGTATGAAGCTATCGCTGGGAAAAATCGAACGGTAACTGTATCTATGTATCAGAAGCGGTGGAAAACTAACTCACGAGAAATTAGTCGAACTATGAAACATTTGTTTATCGAGACTGGCCACTATAAGCTTGGGAACGGGTGTTTTCGAATATGAACGAAAAATCGTGATAGAATCACTGTACAAACGACGTTTGTTCCGTTTTTAATCTTCCCAACCAAACCATTCTCTCTCTCCTGACACTATCTATCTTGCTTTAACCTCTCTGAAAGCTGCTACGATCGACCAGTGGCCAATATTGGTGGACTGGGATGTAATAAACCCTCAGGCGTCACACAGATCATCTCTCTTGCCCGCCGTTATTGAGGCAATATTATATGACATAGCGTGTCTCTGCATACGCACCGTGTAAAATAGAAGGCAAACGTGTTATGAGAGTCTTAGCGCGTGCGAGGAATGGCCTGCCTGGTTACTTGTTTCGACTACCAATCGACAGCTTTATGGTCGATGTGTAAAACATATTCTCGGGTCTGAGCGATGAACGAGACATAGTAGTACCCTAACATGGACCTTTTCTATATTTTTATTTTGTTTTAGTTATTATAGGATAAATGTGAATAAAGATTATCCCTCTTTTTTAGAATTAACATGTTTATAGTGATATTCCAACGAAAATTTTAATAGCTTGTCTACAATTGAGTAAGTCTAACTTTTATCCTTTCGTTATGGTACACTTGGGATAAAAAGTTCTAGCTTAATATTCAATGCCTATGTAAAAATGAAGATACGTATGATTGAAAATCAACTGTTTAATAATAGTGAAATGTCTGATGCCTGATTTTCATGCAAGATGTACTAAAATAAATTAATAAATTATAGGTATTGGATGGACGTACGTATGAGTGATCATTTTTACAAAGCATGTACTACATTCACACTTCTAGTGAAAGGTTTAAGTGAAGCGACTATTTTTCTCAGTGCTAAATTTTATATACCTCATCAATATTAAAAAAGACAGATACAAAATAAATCATTAATCACGTTCAATTTACATTATATTTACATTACAATTCACGTTCTATTGATGACATAAGTGGTATTAAGTATAATACATGAGAGCATAATTATGTAAATAATGTAAGTTAGTTTCCTTTTGTGAAATAAATCAACATGTGCATCCTTAAAAATTTTTACTGTACAAATAAAAACAAAGCAAACGTATAATTAAAAATTAAAATAAACATATGATTGAAAATCAGTTCTTTCGCGATAATAAAATGCTTGGTGCATTCTGGCGATGTTTAACATTCAGTCGATAGAAATATTTTCCTTTGGAAGTACGAAAATAATTTAATCCTTTGAGTACGAAAGGTGTATACAGCTGTGCAATTTTCGCTCAGTACACTATGTTTATTGTTATTGGATATTCATCAAATATTGCGAATTGTTTAGATTTTTATAAGCATTTTTCACGCTGAAAAGCCAGACGCATTTCTGATTTTAAAAAATCGTATATACGATCTTTGTAATGAAAGAGTTAAGAAAATATTAGGCGTAGTATTTGTAGTAAATATTAATAATTTTAATAATAATAAATTAAAGAAATTTCTTGAAATTCCGTTAGCAACACAGTAGTAAAAATGCAGCTATCACATATAGTCGAAATTCATGGAAATTGTTTAGTGATTAATTTACTAGGGAAATTCTGCAAAGGAAGATCAAAATCCAATATTCTAGTAGTCAAAGTGGAACTGTCAAAAGCAGTCTATATCGAATCCAATTAATGTCAAATTCCAATTACCCAATAGTCAAAATTTAATTACGAATAAATTACGCACAAACGTCAGAAGACGCTCAAGACAAATGAATTAACGTTTTGAAATCATTTTTTAATTTCTATACTTAGATTCATACTTTGAATGAAAAGGATTAATAAAAAAATTTTTTTAATGGAAAAGTCCTTGCTTATTATTAGCTATTCCTTATGTTGGATAATTGTTAGTTGAATGAATTTGAGAAGGATATTCTATTAATGATGCTACATTAAATCAATCTTTTTCTGTTCATTTTATTTTATCACAGATAATTTTTATATTAGTAGTAATTCTTCTTTCTTTTTATTTACATTTAACTGAGCCTTCAAATTGTATAAGTTATTCAAGAAATACTTGTAAAGTTGCTTTGCATCCATATAAACATATATTAATATTTTTTATTGATTTTATAATATTTATATTATAAATTTGTCAATATTCTTATTATTTAGGAGATCCAGATAATTTAAAAATTGCTAATAGAATAAATACACCTACAACTCGGAATGATGTTTTTTATTTGCTTATTGAATTTTATGTACTGTTTCTAATAAACGAGGAGGAGCAATTATGTTGTTTATTTCAATATTTATTTTATATTATATAAATAATAAATATTATATATATAAATTATATTTAAAGAAATAAATTTTATCCTTTAAGACAATTATTTTATTGATTTTTCATTAATAGATTTATTATATTAATTTAATTAGGAGGTCAAATTATTGAACATTATTAAATTATATTAAATAATATTTTTACTTTTTTATATTTTTTATTTTATATTTTATCTTCTCATTTATATGTATTTTGAGATGAAATTCCTTATTAATTATAAGTCATAAGTTTGAATAGGTATATATTTTGGAAATGTATTACATGTATTTCGACGTATATTTATCAATAACTATAAAACACGTGAATTAACGAAATCAAGTGTGATATAACAATTTTATCTAAGGTTAGGTTTCTATTTATATAAATATCGGCAGCTTTCAGAATTTGAGAAGCCATTTCGACGAATTTACGTAAATTTAATGTTTGTGTGATTTAGGTCGACGCGTGAATAATTGTAAATGCATTATCGTAATTCACCATATGTCTCGAGAATTAAATTAATGATAGTAATGGCAGTATGTTCGTTTTATACAGTTCAAATTCAAAACTATGCCGAAGCTACAAATGATTTTAAAATATTTTGAACTGTACGATTAACTGGTCAATTTTCAAGAGGGAAGTATATCAATACTTCGCAATATATTTGTTACCGTGTTAAAAAGTTCGCCTACTATTATCAGCATTTACCGTCGTGATTCCAAATGGATACAGTATTTACTACATTAAAATATCACTATGTTTTCAGCAAAAACATTTCAAACGAAACGTGCGGTGAAAACGAAGTTTCATGATTAATTTTAGTTTTCAGAATAGCATGTGGAGCTTCGATGAATCCCACAAGACTTCTGATACCGGTATTTCAATACTAGTTCCAATAAAAAACTGTTCATCGTGTCAACGTATTCCTCGGAGGGAAAGGAATGACGCAGATGAAACTTACTTTTCGAATAATTGGCGAGAAACTGTAAGAAATTTCCTGGATGAAAATTAAATTCTTAATAAATGAGAAAAATACCAGGTTAATGTTTTAAGCGATACTTAAGAACAATGATATTACCATCGTATTTAAAAAATAGCACAACGAAATATTCGAGACGCAATAATTCATCGTTGGTGAAACTACGAATGATAAAGGAAAAATGGAATAACGTGCTACACGTGAAATGAAAACCGAATAAATGTGAATATAACGTGCAATTAATTAACGTTGAATCATATCAAATAAAGTGAAATATTACAATATGAGGGAATAAGAAGAAAATATATCAAACGGGGTAATTCTCACGTGTTGCACGTTGCGTACGAGGGAACCATCTGTTTCGCACATATTACTTTTCCACACGGGAGGCGAGCTATTTCTATTTTTCATCCTTCTCAAATTATTATAGTTGTATTATTAAATGAATATTAAAAAGAAAAATATATTACCAATTTTAATATACGCGAACACTGAAGTATCTTCTTTATTTTTAATGATATCAGAAATGTTTCAAAAGTAGAGTATCGTATTGTAAATGGAAAACTTTTTCACGATTACATTTGTTGAATTTTTCTAAGATAGCTGGTATTTTCTTTTTATCAGAAGGCCTATTCTATTTTTTATTGCATTCTGTAACACGTGTTAAGATGTATTCAAAGAATGACTAACTTATGACCTCCAGGTGTCCTTAAACATTGAAAATGACATTCTGAGACAATGTTATGGTGGAATGTATATTTATTTTTTATGTCACGAAATGTTCAAAGTAATGATCATTTACGGCTATGCACTGTTTAAAACGAGAAACTGCGAATTGTTGATTTAACTGATTTTAATGTGATAGCAATACAAGCTGTAATTATGGGATTCTTCATAAAATGTAACTTAACGTATCACTGCACCAGAATTTTGTTGTATTTTCAATATTCAGAGTGATCTTAGGATTATAAGTTAATATTTTGGAATACTTTTCAACACATGCTACAAGATGCAACAGAAAAAGGTATTTGGATGCATTACAGTAAAAGGAATAGAAGTGACTTCAAAAAGATTTGAATAAAGTAATGATAAAAAGAATGTTGTATTCACGATGCATCTCCTTTGAAACATTTCTGCCATTATTAAAAATAAAGGAGATAATTATGTGTTCGTTCTTAGCTGAGATATCTGGTATATACAGCGATTCCTATTAATATTAAAACGGAATAATTCTTCTAAAATTGGATCAAACGACATGAGATTTTTTTCTTCTTGAGAAGTTAGGATTGCTTTAAAAACTTGCTTTTTATAACTTTTTTATTTGAGCGTGTGATGAAAATTTAAAAAGTATGTTTCGTAAATTTGTTAATTATATACATGTTGAGCATTTCATCGAAATCGATTGGTGCAGGAATAAGCGACAGGCATTGAAATATGTATGAATCTTTAAATTTATTGCAGTATTAGACTCAAAGTCGTATAAAATATCGATCTACGTGTTATCCGATTTCGACGAAATTTTCAGCATATGTATAATTAACATAAATTTACAAAATGTATTGTTCAAAATTTGCATTACATGCTCAGATAAGAAAGTTGTAAAAACGGACCGTTATTATTTTCTTCGTTATTCCGACCGATTGAAATTTGTTCAAACATTTTTCTACACATCATTTAGTAAATCAATCCTTTCAACTTTTTACGAGTGCTCAATTCGTCCCGTCTAATGTTAAAAAAGTTATTCTGTATTAAACGGTGTCGAATATTAATGAGATTTACTGTAGATACGTACAAATTCATTTAATCTACGAAAGCAAGTAACTTCAAGAATCTCAAAGATTATTCTACTTGCATTCACTTGCTATTAAATAATTTACACGTTCTCTTTCGTTCTATGCTAATTGTATCCCCTCAGTCATTTATTTATATAAAACACATTAACGGACATAAAACTCTTAATCTCCGAAGCTAAATACAAAACGGTGTTTCAGAAGTGAGTAAATTCGCTTACCTCGAAATTACTGTCAGCTCGACACTTCCTCACACTAATACGGCAAATAGAAGACTGCACGAAGTCCGCGGGATATAAAACAAAGAAGATTTCCTGTTGAGGAGGAAAGTTGCCAAGAAGGGTAGCAAAATTTCCACCGTCACTTTCTCACTCACTGTATAATAAATCTTCGTGGAAATTTTTCCAAGGTCACCATCTACGCCCGATTAAGGAAACTTAAGACACATTCATCACGGAGCACATTTTAAACGATCGATCGATCGATTTATCGATTGATATACACAGTTCAAGGTATAACCACGCGGGCACACAGTACGTGCAATCGTATAGACTTGAATTTATGGACTGGGCGTTGAAACTCTCGCACAGTTTCACTAAACTTTTCTACCATTCGAACTTTGAGTTCCACAACGGACAATTCTTCGAGGCCAAGGTCCCTGTCATCTGCTGCGAATTGTCAGTCGTTCTGAGTTTTATCAGGAATGACCGTCATACAGAATTTTCATGAAAAATTCTTACATTTGTTTCACCACGAAACTCGTTAAATTCGATGTTTCCAAAATGTTGTACTTTCAGATAAAATATTTTAATTAAATTAATAAATCACTTTTGAAGCACAATTTCCACATCGATAAATTACATTTGCTTCATTTCGATGATTCGTCGTTTTCGTGTTATTCGAAAGAATCGAACGATATCTCACTGTGTTACTCTTCATGGTGACTCGACGTCATTTCGTACGCTTTAATACGATATTTTCGGATCGTGCAGGTAACGGAGATCCAACTATAGAATGGGCTTCGATAACATTGGCTGAAGTGTTCGGGAGACCAAGTGAAGGACGATGGAAAAAGTGATAGAGAACTCACGTGTTTCGCCTGTCAATATGGCGGCGAGACGATGCACTTGACGAGTAGTGTTTACTTGGTATCGTGTTACCGTGACTACTACCTCGAAGGCTCTACATTCCCCGAAGATTTCCTTCAACTTCGAGGTAGCCTCTTCCAAGATCGACAAATATATTAACCGTTGAAACAACCGTTCTAATACATTGTACTTCCTGACTCACGTACAAGAAGAAAAGAAAGAGAACGAAACGAAAGAACGTTAAACAGACGTCACTTTTGTTAATGAAAGACTTAATAGTATCCTACAGGTGTAATGTAATTTTTATCGTGAATAATTTCGGCATTTCAACTATGCTCTCGTAAGTTTTGTATTTTACATTCAGCAGTTTCATGAAGCACAATTTAAAGAGCATTATTGATGAGACAGATAAGAATCATCGTCGATGAAAATTAGTGGACACGTAGGCAATTGTATAGGTTCGAATAACCACAGATGAAGCAGCATGGGTTGCGTGTTCCTAGACGAGCTAACACGACGAAAGTCGAAGTGTGATTCGCGGAGTCCTCTGGACTCGACTGACGGCACAAGCAGGGCTAAACGAGACGGAGAGTGCAAACGGGGTGTCGGTGGGGCGCGATATCACCCCGAGATAGAGAAAGCGCGAGGGAAAACGAGGTCGCGGGCATGGAAGAGCGAGACGGAAACGGCCGGACGCGCCGTCGCCTTGACGCTGTTTCCGCGATACCTAGCCTCCGCAATTCGGGATAGTCGCAGAGTGGCAGGATCTCCGTAATGTGGAATGCAAAGAAAAAGGGGCACGCGGCACGAGACTTTCGCCGAAGAAAAAAAACCAAGACAGCCTCTATCTCTCTGTCCGGAACTACCCGAAAGAAGTAAGTGGAAATCGTTGTAGGTTCTCGGCTGACAAACACGGCTGCATCGCGCGTAGAACCTTTAGACCCGAAATTTCTCTCTTCCTGCCGAGCCTTCTTGCTTGGACTACGCGCTAAATCGCATATCCACGACACGGAATCTCGATTCGAGATGTCTCGTGAAATGTCGTTGCTGCAGCCAGCCTGCTCCAGGGGATGTAAAGTTTAATGACGTACAGTCATCTGGAAGATACCAGAGGAGAATTTATAGGATATATTTGATGATCTTTTTGGCTTTCTTCATGTAACTGTATGTGTGTTGATTATTAAATCCTTGTCTATTTAACCCTTTTGATACGACTTCATCTTCGGCCACTATGCTTCTGTTAAACGGACAGTTTAATCGCGAATACGCTGCCACTGAATGGGACAACTACAACGCGAATGCTGTTTCACCGGATAAGAGGCATAGCAATTAAATTTTGCCGTATAATGTAAAGAATTAGTGGAAGAAAGTCACACTTTAACACGTTTTGTAGTAATAGCACTTTATAAAATTATTCAATAGTATAAGTTTTGCATGGAAGATATCAAAACAGGGGTAAACATATAAACCTACATCACAAATCTTACAGTAATAGCGCATTTTTCGCCGTTTATTATTTTTAGAGCAAATAACGCATTTTCTTACTGCGTTTTTTCGGTTAGTCTTATCACTAATATAAATTAAAGGGAGATGTCTAGCAACTAGCTTGAAAGGATTCTTTTTAAATAAAAACAAGATTGAAATGAAGTGTACAGGGTGTTCAGAGATCTATTATCCAGCGTTTCTCTCGTAAATGGTAGATATGAAAAAAAAATGAAAGAGGGAAAAGCGATACTGTCTTCTATAAGCAACGTAACGAGGCATATAAATCTTTCGTATTTGCACTATTTTTTGAAAAATGAAGGTGACCTTCAGTTTTCTAAATGGAATGGTATATATTTTTTATATCATGTGAAAGCGCGTATCAAAACGAATTTAATGATGTACCATATCATGACTTTGAGACCCACTCAAGGTCAAGAACAAAAGAAATATTTGGAATATTTCGTATTACTGTATTTACCGGTATTTTTTATTAGTATGTTTACATTTCATGTTCAATGTGGTTTCCATTAGGTAGAAAGCACTCAAGGTCATGATACGTAAGATCCTTGGGTGATATTTCATACACTTTTACTTTATATTTAAATTAATGTTATTATATTATATTTTTATTCTATTGTATAAATAAGTTATATTACATTATATTTTACAATTACTGTTATTTACAATTACCACGACCCTAAATTCTTACTGAAACATAAGAAATCCATCCCCATTGCTCATTGCAGTAAAATATTTTCAATGATTGTAACAAGTACTTATATTAATGTGAAACTTTGACAAATGAGTTCCAACAGACGTATGCATGAAAGAAATAACGTTATGGGTTTTTTTGACAATAGTATATAATACGTTTATACGCGTTTATTATTCGGCTGAAATTTCATCCAAGAGACTCCTTCGTTACATCTTTTCTTTTTTTTTCAATATATTAATTGTCCAAACGAATTGTCAGCAAACTGTATTTTACTTATAACCTTACGTTTTAGACAAATACATCAAGTTATAACGCAATCAAAAGAAAATCAAACGTTTTATAAAATTTAGAAACCGAAAATGGGTGAAATGTAACCCGAACGTCGTATGAGAGTTAATCGATTCTAATTAATATTTCTTTATTTAATTCATGTACATTTCGCGCTGTTGATAATGTAATATATGACAAATGTTTTACTAGAAGGCACGTACAGTATGTTATCAGTAAGCTTCTTATGACGGAATATACAAACATTAATTCACGATTAATGCTGTTTGATTTATGATGTTTTCACTGGCTGTGCATGTAAGCATCAGCTATTTATTGTTTTCATATTGTGTCACGTAAAAAACATTGATGTATTATCGATTATTTATATTCTTAGTCTCATAACTTAATATTTATTTTAAGTACTATATAACTGTTTTTATTGTATCTTTACGAGAATTTGTGTTACAAATCTAAGTTGTTATAAGACAAGGAGTTAATGCAGTATCTTTACTTGTCGCTTAAGTAATTTAAGACTTCCAAGATATACAAGACTTACTAATTCCAATAAAAAATGCTTAGTGCATATGAGTTAAAATATTTAGCTTTGTCAAAATCGAGAAACGTTTGTACAGTTGTATGTAGGATTTAAAAAATTATATATTTGCCAGTTCTGAATGTAATATGTTTTATATTTACTTTATTATTGTTTTATTACTTTTAATTTAGTTAATAGGACTTCTGAATGTGTAAACATTTTTCAGACGTAAGGGATATACGATACCTTCCCTACTACAACTTTAGGTTTTTGTTCAACAAAATTTTAAAGATAGTGAATATCTTTATCAAACTGTTAAACGCTGTTTTTAAAAATACGCTATAAATGATAGATTTACTTTTTATTTCTATTGATTTATACTTTTTTTTTATAGTATCTCTTAGAAAAGAAAAGAAAGTATTCCTTTTATAGCAAGTACCATAATCTTCTTTCGTATGGAATATTAAATGTCCTGTCTTGGTGAATATATTGAAGTGAAAAGATTGAACTTATGGGGTTGAAGGAAGTTAAGGAGGTCATTAAAATTTCACAGAGGAACATCAGAAGATAGCGATGTCAAAGACGTTTCAACGTCAATTCTGTCGCTTTATCATTCTTTCCTTAGTGGGTTATTGTACTTACTTTTTACGTAAAGTACTACTTCTTGGACTCGCAGGATATTTTGTAAAATCGCTGTTAAATAAGAAGACTTAGTTCGTCTAAATTAAATTGTTGACTGTATCATTCGGCAATGGAATACATATACAAGGTATATCATTTCACCTATTGTGAAATGAAATTCGTCACTAAACAAAACTTTGCTTGGAAACAATGTCCCACTATCATAATAAGTTTGAATAATGTAAATACATTGCTGCAATGCATACTTGTCTATAAATAAAACTGTGCTACCTACTGAAACAAAACGGCTTATGTCACTTTAAGAAACATAACTTGTAAACATTATATAGCTGTTGCGCTGGATGACACTATATAAAATCTAATAAATTCTTCTGTTCAATTAATGTTCTTCAAGCACGTTTTCCTTATTTTCTAATTTTACACTGAACCCTACTTAGAATGCCACCATTAAACCGAATTCCATTTCCCAAAGAGAAATAATACACGAAGAAGGTACCCTTTAACGTGCTTAAAGCGCAAGAAGCATGGAATTCTCATCCACCCTCTCACCTTACATTTTACACGTACCAAGGATTACCGAATCCTAATATCCAGAATTTACGATTCCTATCTCTCCTCTCTCCCCAACTTGGTTCTCCTCTGCCTATGAAAGAGGGCGAAGAATTCACTAACGAGCTAGCGCCAAAAAAAAAGTAAGTGGAATAGAAGCGAAGTGGACAGGATAATTAATTTTATCGGCATCGAAAGAAGAATTGCAGTTTCGTTGAGGATTTAGTCCCAGTTGAGAAGTCTCAGCTAGCCGAGGAAGAAAAGAGGAAGGTACGGCCGGTTTGATTCGAGCAGCTCCTATCTACTCTGTGCAGCGTCCTCCCATCCCCTCTTTTCTTCTCCACGCGCCCACTGGCATCACCATTAGCAAGCGCCGCGACGAAAAGGGAGAAATTAAAGCGAAAATAAAGCGGAAGGCAAATAAAAATAAAAACTATCACCCTCACCGTCGCTGGTGTTGCAGTATTGGGTCAGGTTGGACTTGGTACCGGCAGCAGCTGCATGCACGAGACGCTGGAACTGTTTCATTTACCTACCCGTAATTTCATAGCTGCTCCACCTCTCACCTCCATCCCTTAGCATCCCTTCACATTTGTGCTCCTGCATACATTCTATCTGTGTAGCTCTAGTGACGAGGCCACTAACATGTTTCTTCTTCTCTCTTCCTATATACTTTCAATTTTCCATGTAAGGGTGTGCTGTATACTGGTTACACGACGTACATGTATGAACATTTTGTTGTTTGCTTTTTTCCCTTTTTCTTTTTCTTTTCCCGTCGTTTTCTGTCCTCTCGCCGTTCCACAGACCATCAAATGTCCGTTTTATTATGGTCCTCCTACGGACGGAAGTGAAATTCACGGACGAAGAGGGCGTTGACCGTCGCCAGTCCCTCATAATTTGATTTTGTCGGTGCACGAGGGTTCTCGCGATTTCGTGTGAATTTAGTTAGGCAAGATGTGCATCAAGTTCTAATAACGAAGCGTAGGCGTAGATGTCGCTGGTGACGTTCTTACGTGGCTTTTTAGAGTCCGTGGCATTCTGTTTTCTCGTTTGCTAGGGGTACCTCGTGAAAACGTAATTGCAGCAAAGTGACTTCATTTCTCGAAATTCTGTAGGTTCTTAATGAATATGATTTAAGAAGATGAACATTTTGGAAAGAGTTTCGAAATTTTACGGCGAGAACACGTATTAAGTTGCTTAGTGTTAGGAACGTGTATCAAGTTACTTTGGGAAATGTACCAAGTTCATGTGGTACAAAATTAGTATGAAATGTGTATCGAGTAAGTGTGAAATGTGTATCAAATTATTTTAGAATGTGTATGCAGTTAACGTGGAATATGTTTAAAGTTAGTGTGGAATGTCAAGCAGATGTTAGTGCTGTTTCCATTGTACTAAATTTAAAAATGATTAGGAATTTGTGGAACAGTTTAAATACTCTTCCTCTAGTACTCTATATCAAGTGTGTAATTTATGAAAAACAGATTGGGCATTCAGAGTTTCATTTATAAAACCGTTCAAAATTAACAATTTTATGATTTATAAACCATTCTATCAACAAGATCTCCATATCAAATGTAACAGATTTTAACTTAACTCTTAACTACAGACATTTGTCTTTAAGACGTTACCCACAGAGTGTAGTCTCTCAGACTATTTGAAAATTTTATTTATTAAATCATTGTGTTTTAAAATAAATGTAACTGAGTTATTACATTTAACGATATATTTAATATATAATATGTAATATACTTCTATTTCTGGAGGTTCTTTTGCAGTGTCTTAAAAACAATATCTTTACAATATTAGATAAAACATTAGGATTATCTTTTTCTTTTTCTTACGTTTTTATGGTTTTAATAATGAAATATAAATTCAGTCTCGTATCTAAGACGAGTGGTCTACAGTTAAAAATTAATCAGTCACAAACACTTTTCAATTACTCACTTTCGCGTCATACTAACGCAACGCTCAAAAGGAGGCAATAAAGTTTTCGAAACAATAAAAAAAGGAACCTTGTCACAAAACCCACAAATCCGTTATTTCTCGAGCTTCTTGATAACCAGAAAGAAAGATAAGAGAGAAGAGTAGCACAGAGTTCGAGAAAACATTTTGATTTGCTTCTGTGAGCCAGTCCAACTGTGCAAGGAAACATAAATAAAAAGTTCCTGGTAGCAAGGAAGGCCGCGCGTGCTTGCGCACAGCTTCGAATGCATCCAACAGCCGTATTTCTCGGAAGCTCTCCTAGGTATACTAGGTATACCTATCCGCCTAGCCTTCGGTACCACGTAGGAAAACCGGGAAGAGTGGCTTGTTCGTGACAGCTGGAAAATAAATATTTGCACGTATTTCAACGATTAATCCGCTATAAGCGTCGCGAGATGACGACGACGACGACGACTACCGAGATGTCGTTGTACGATTTCCTCAAAACTCTCTCCTTCTGGTTCTCACCCTCTTTCACCTCCTTCGCCAGCCTTCGCTCTGTCACCCATGCCTGACCAGTTATTCCAGCCGATATTGAAAGAGGGCTGCATAACTCGCGGCTACACATGTGTCCGTGTTACGTGGCTTTCTTCTTTTTAAACCTCCCCGGGGCTCTTTCTTCTCGCTACATCTCTCACCGGCGGGCGTTACACGGCGAAAGCGTTACTGTCGTTCGACGTTCAATTTGGAGATTTATTGCACTGATTTAGGGATATGGAGTATTGGTTTTTCCGCTTGACTCTGTTCGCCGCGTGTAATTTTCGTTGGTGAACGCGTCAGCGAACCTATGTGTTTCCTTGTGAAATGCCCCACCTCCGCGTCAAAGTATAATGTTTACCCTCGCGTGTAGATGTTTCAACGCGGAGCTTTACGCTTCTTTCCCTGAAGGGAATCGAAATAGATTACGGAATAGTGTGTTGTAATACCACGGTAAGCTTAGTGCTTTGCTTTATGGGTTTTTAAATAGCTGCTTGCGTTCCATTTTATACGTCAGGTATACACGAGTTTACGAGTTTAGGTTTTCTGATGTAAATTGCAATTGATATAGTAGCAATTAAGTTAGCTTGACCCATTTTACCACATTATTTCTTTAGCTGACTATACGTCTAAGCGTCAGGAACATACTGTTTTGTTACTACATCGAGTGAGAATAGCTAATGTATCGAAGATTAATTACATTTGGTAATGCTTGGTTCTATAAATTAAAATTAACCTTTGTTGTTAATATTATTGCGACGTTGGCAGCATACCTTTATAATCGAACCGAATCTAGCGCTTGATTATGATAGCGTCGCGATGTTGAAGAAAGGCCCTCATAATCGATTTTTCAATCGATGAAATTTTCAGCATGTACATATATAGCTGACATAAATTTATAAAATATATGTTTTAAATTTTCATTACAGGCTCAGATAAAAAAAATTGTAAGCACTGACCTTTATAGTTTCTTTCGCTATTTCCATAAATTGCAAATTTTACAAAATTTTTTGTACACGTTATTTAGTATGCTAATCCTTCTAACTTTTCAAAAGAATGCAAATCGTTAAATTCAAATATGTACTTGTAACTGGAATTCACATTACATGACATAAAAATTGCGGTAGTATATTTCTATAACACCATATTTAAGCTTATACTGTCATAGTATAGCAAAATTTCTATGTTTGATGGTACATTATATTGTATAATAATTGTTTTATGATGTACTTATTGTAAGGAAACATCATCATCCATAGGTAAAATTTATCGCTGCAATAATGAAATATAGGATCATTATTCTTCTGACGAGTCTATAGGAAACATTAAAATTATCAAATAAATATCAATAAAATTCCGGTAACTTATGTCAGTAATTGTATCCTTTACTTCAAATAAAATATGCAATGACAAAACATTTTTAATTTTAGTATTTGTATATTTCAAAATAAAATAAAAGAGCATTTTACTGTTACATTAAAAATACTTCTTGTTCATTTTATACAATGAATCCTTACATCTTTTATTGATATGTATTTTCGAATGCACGCGTAATCCATATTTGTATAACCTATGTGACATATCTCCAGTGTTATGTAGGACCTATTGTAATTATATTGAAATAATTACATTGATCGAACCAAAGTAAATGTAAAAAATTTTCGAATTCAGTTTTTAAAGAAATGCTCAAATTGAAGCTTCTACTGAAAACTTTTTCACAACGCTGTACTTTGTAATAAAGATACTTTGTGAAGTATATTGAAATAATACTGAGAAGTTTTGAAAGTAGAATATTCACTACATTGAAACAGAACGATGGGACTGGATTTTAACTAATAAAAAGTGCTTAAGCTTGTATGAATCTCGTAATAGGTAGTAAAGTTCACTTTATTGTGGTTTTTTATGAATGAATTTATTCCTTGTCTCTATCAAGGGTTTCTCTGTTACAACGAAGTTTACAGAATAAACTTCTATAAACCGTGATGGTTGCAACTATGATAAAATGACATATACTATCGTATAGATTTGTGTGATAAGATCGTCAGTAAAACGAAAAAATGAAGGACCTTACATTTTAAGAAAGTTATCTTAAGAAATGAGTTAGAATTGAAAATGCCTGTTTTTGATCATACTTTTTAATGTTTACGTTAACAGAATATGAAAAATTCTGTCTTCTGTCAATTTTTGGTGTAACCTGTTTCTTTTCTTTTCTTTTTTTATGTTGAACTGAATAAAACGAACACTTTGGCAAGTACCGTTAATTTATCAATAAAGAACACTCATGGCAGCAATTTATTATTTCGCTTTATACAAGTTTGCTGAAATATCATGACAATGTTTGCTCACTCCTCAGACAGCCCGGTTACTTTTGGCAAGCGTTTTTTCAAGTGTGGCGTTTCATTGGATCCTAAAAAGCTTAAAAGCTTTCAAAAAGCAATTTATTTGCCGCTTATAAATTTACCGCTTATCATAACTATTAAGATAATTTTAATTGCATTTAGGATTTGCATTTCTCGATGCCAGTATAACTTTGATTGCATTTAAGATGGATTTCTTGATGTCAACGCACTACACAATAAATATATTTACCATGAATAAATATATCATTTATGTTCATTCACTTTGTAATGAACATTATTATAATCATAATGTTCCATGAAATATCACTCTTTAACTTTGTACTTTCCTCGCACTTAGAAATACGAAGTTCCATTTTGGAATAAGGACAGAAATGAAGCTATCAACTTATATTGATTTAAATGATGATTTAACCAACAATTTTTTGTGTATTAACATTATTAATTCCGTAATTGGTATAAGCAATCTTAACTCTTTCGACCTGATCTTTTTTCTATTTGGATTTTATTATATTTTCTCTGTAGAAATCGATTGTACTACGAATAGACACAGATCAATTCTGAAAGTTATATATCAATTTTAAAAATTGGGATACACATATGTGTCCTGAAAATGCATAGGCTCTCCGATACTCAATAGGATGAGTAAAAACATAGTAATTTAAAAAAAGTGTTTCAGCTGAATGTTTACATTGTAAATTGAAAGGCTACGATAAAAGTTGCAGAGAATTTTCCAATTGTGTTTTTAAAAAACAAGATTTTTATCATTGCGACTCTGCAGCTATATACGCTAGAACAAAAATTATCTAGCCCGTTACTACAAAGCAAATAAATCAAAGATAGTAGATATATATAAAATAGGTATATATTGTTGCACAGTGGATCATAAAAATTTACTGGGACACATGGTTGTGTCAACAGGGTTGAAAGAGTTAAAGAAAAAATCATACATATGTACCTAAAAATATAAACTTCAGAAAATATTTTAAAACATCAATCATTTCATTACTTATACTTTAAAAACAAATTTTCTGGGGTTAGATTACTATTGCACTGATAGCCTCATTTATCCTGATGAATTTATACTGAAGGGTATATAGTAAAGTAATAATTGGTATTTTAATTAGTTAGTATTTAATGATAAATTTTCAGATATTATTTTCCTTTTGGTAATTGTTATAAGTCTGAGAATGCTGTACTTGTGTACTTTATTATTCTGAATGTAACACGATGCTATCTTGAAAGTATTCATAATTATTTAATACAGTAGTGCATCAAAAAAGTTCAACAGTAATGTGTCATTTAAAGGAAGCATATTTAAATTTCATAGTTATTTTTATTAGATCATAATCTCCAGCTTGGAATTATTAAATTTAAAATTGATGTAGAATAATTTTTATCTCCAATACAGGATATACTCATTATTGATAATTACATTTCTTTAAATTGATACTATTAAATTATATATCTAATAATAATTATCTAACATAAAGATAAATTGATAACTTTATTAAATTATCATTGTACTGATACCCACAAATAATCTCATGATAGATGAGAAAATCTATCGAAATATTAACTTTACTAAAACTGCATACATTCGTTATTGATAATTATACTTTTTAAAATTGATAATTTTGTTAAGCCACTGCTACACTAGTAGCCTCAAATAATTTCACGTTGTGATAGACAAAGTCTACCGAAATATCAATCTTACTAAAATTTTAGACGTTAAGTCTCATTAATATCTTGCATCATTTTATTCCCAGCCACCTAATAAAAATACAATTTCTCAATGGCAACATAATTTCACAGAGAAAAAATTCAATTAAAAGAAGAAAAATGCTCGTCACCTTTTGACGAAACACCATACGTACGATTTGAATGTTACAGATTTATCCCAGGCTATTGTCGTTCTTCTCTTGGTGGCACGATTTTGCACGAAATACACGTTCAAATTGAACACACATCTTTCTCTCTCTTTCTGGCCTTTTCTCATTCACTCATTCTCTCTCTCTCTCTCCCTTCCCTTTCTCTCTTTCTCATTCACTCACTCACTCGTTCTATGTCCCTCTCACGAAACGCCTCGTTCGTTGCAAATCGTCACGAACGCGGCGAACGTCGCTGTGGACCGAATTGAATCTCCACGAAATCCCGGTAGGCGTCCCGTGTTCCTCGTTGCAACGTTGCTCCAGTTGACGTTTCAGATTTTCAGCCGGGCATTAGCATGCGCTGTGAATCGCGTTTCGTCGATGCGTGTCACGTCGTCGGCACAGCGCGGCGTCGCATTCCTGCGGAGGCACCCTTGAAGGGCGACACGTTGTGCCGTTTAGCCAGTCTCTCTTCCGGATCCCCCGCTAAAGAGAGACCTTCGGTCCGATCTATTTTGCAAAAGCTCGTTGGTCACCGTTACAGAGGCCGAATCGCACGACAAAGGGCATCGATGTTGAATCGATAACCATTTTCCGCGCTAGTCGAATAGGAAAGGTCGCAGCATACAGTAGCTCACGAACGTTTGCAATCTACACCTGTTCTGTGGAGTACCCTCGGAATAGGTAGTCATAAAAACCGAATTATTTAATATCTTAACCCTTTGCTGAGGTGTCGACATGCACCTATAACCGCCCATGTGTATTTATCGTTTATAACAAATAAGACATATATAACATACACCCCAAGTCAGAATGCAGCCTGTAGAAAAAGATTTAGGTATTCTGAAAATCCAAATTTTATTTCCCTTTATTAAGTATTGGGTTGTCGGATAAGTCTTAAATGTTTTTTAAATATGAATTATAGTCTTTACTTCAACACTTTGCAATATTAAAATTAACAGAAATGTGCACGATTTTGTTCAATTGTCTTCTGCTATCTATTGGGTAGTTTTACGTTATTCCATCTGTGTAAAATTTTTCATATTTTTGAGTAAGAAATTCCTCCAGGTGATTTTTGCAGTCTTTCGTTGAACGTAAATTAAGAACATTTAAAAAATGTTGTATGGACCGGAATGAAAGTCTAATGGAACTATGTCAGGACTATAAGGTGGGTGCATTAAGACTTCACATCTAAAGTCCGACAACATCGGTCGAGTTGCCAAAGATGTGTAGGGCCTGTCATTGTCATGGTGAAAAACAATACCTATTCTATTGACTAATTCCGGTCTCTTTTCTTCAATTGCACATTTTAATTGTGTTAATTGTAAACAATAAAGATCTGAATCGATCGTTTTGCCAGGTAATAAATAATACTTTATAATCTCACCAGATACACAACATCGCTTTATTAGGATGCAACCCGTTCTTTACAACCGTTTGTGGAGGTTCTCTTTCTTTTGACTAAGATCATGTACAACAAATATTATAATACACGATCTACTTTTCATCACCTGTTATCAAACACTTGAGGAATAGGTGAATTTTGTTACAGTATAGAAGGGAATCATAAATGAAAATTCGATCCAATAAATTTTTTTCAGTCAATTCATGGGGCACCCAGAAGCTCCTGTTTCATTCCCAGTTTATTTAAATGATCTATCACTGATAAATGATGAATATTGAGCTCCTTAGCTCCTCGGCGATTAGGAACTATACTGAGGAGTATTATGGACATACTCCTACATCCTTTTCATCTTTAAAGCGACGGAACTAGGACAGTGCTGCTTGTTTTTTTTAGGAAGTCAATTTGCCAAGAATAATATATTGTTTAGAGAACTTGGGTCTGGCTGGAAGACGGCACAAACTTTCTTTCGGAAAGGATAAATAGTGGTCAGCAAGATCACCCTTAGCAGCAATTGACTTATTACAAGTTCACGCATTGAAAAGAGGAATGCAGAAATTATGGGCTCGTTTCTTAAACAAAGGACTTTTATGCAACGTCCAGTAGTCTTGATTATCCGACGAAGTAGGCCTTGCATTGCCTGCAGGCGTTGCGCAATTAGGAAACTGTTCCAGTTTGTAATTGGACAATTCTAGGTCCCAGTTTTTTACATTTTCCTTCAAAATGTGACTTGGAGAGAAAATTTCCGAAGGATAACTTTTGTCCAATTTCGAAAAGAATGCAATTTTTGGAAGACAGATTTCATCGGGATATTTAAATGAATAAATTGAGACGTTGGAAAGAATTAATCGGGACTTCAAAGAATCTGTTTATTCCGATGATCGAAATCATTCGATTTGAAATTTTGCAATTCTGAACTTTGTTTTGTACTGAACGTTTAGATACACATAGACGGTGAAAATTATATTAATACTTTAAACATTTTTGGTAGCCGATTTTTATGATTATGTTCCATTTATATTGCTAATAATAATTTAACACAACACCCTTAACACACAGGGTAAGTAAATATTTTATGTTCTTATTTAGAAGTTCGACTTCTGAAAAACATTAAAAATTCAGTGTCTTATTTTACCGCAGAGTATAGAATGATAAAGTTCCGTGTCCAATTAATTAGATACATTTTATATAAAAGTATTAATTTATTACAAAATCTAATATTTTCGATTCAACAATGCGGTTCTTTCGGAGCGTATTTCTCGCGAAATATTACAGAGCTCGAACTGTGCCGCGTGCTGGTTCAAGGGTCATCTTTTATGTTCTTTATTCGACTTTAATTCGTTCGCCCACCGTTTCAAATATTACCAAGCAAAAGCGAATTGCGACGTCGTAATAATCGAGTTCCCGTTCACTCGCTCGCGCCACACTACCTCTAGTACCGAATAAAACTTTTCTCCTTTTTTTCTTTTTTCTCTTTTGCGCCCAAGCGAATTAGGTCATGGAAATTAGCAGACAATTGAGTTCCAACTTGCACTTTTCGATATCGTGTTAAGCGAGTTTTGATTGTCAAGATTTATTGCTTTAATTATTTCGAAAGGCGTAAGTACGTTTAACAGATGCGTTTATGTCGGGCAGGCGAACGGATGGATTTTCCAAAGGGAAATTTAAATCTAATATACATTCAAGGAATGTTTTTCATTTGAAATATTCGATGGCTTAAAGATTTGTCGAAAAAGAAACAAATTTTTTCTATTTAAAAGGATGCAGTAATCGAAATTTACATTTAGATATTCGATTTCGAGTTGGAAACATAACTCACTCATCAGTCTGTCATAATACTAACAAAATATCAAACAGAAGAACAATAAAGAGCCAATAAAATATATCGAAATTTACTTAAAATTATTTGTAAGGAATTTTTTAATCTACTTTGACCTAATTAATTCTAATGGAATTTGCATACGTTGCAAAGTAATTCTGTGTAAGGTTAGTTACAAGTTCTAATTAAACACAGAACATATAATTTGCAATTTAATCGAAAACCAAAATTTGAAAAAATCATTATTTTCCAGTGTCACAAAATATTGAAAAAATACGACGATTAATATAAGGAGTTAATAAGAATTATATTAATCTTAAAGTTTAGAGATCGGTAAATGTCTTTATTTACAGACATGCCAACAGTCGAGTCGGTTTCCGCAAAGAAACACATGGAAAAACGACGTATCGCGGGGCAAACATCATAAAATGCTTCATCTTGGTCGATTGCGTATTATGCAAACAATTTTCGGAAAAAGTTCCGCGAGGCAGACGAGATGGCGAAATAATATCGCGTGGCTGAAGGAGGTAAAGAAAGGTTAAATTCTTATATACGCGTTTCTCTGTCAGCGCGGCGTTATTCCGCTCTCTAAAAGTTTGTTTGGATCGATCTCCTAAGTTTCATTTCGCACTAGACGTAAAGTGTACACAGAAGTGAAAAAGCAAGCGTATATACGTTTCATCGTCGAGTCTGAAACGATTCTGGAGATATCAGCTACGTGAAAGCGCTATTTATAGAAGGACGTCTTCTTGCACAGTTTTGTGGCGACCGAAGTGGTGTCTATACCCGTATACGTTTCTATGTGCTAATATTTAAGTGTTCCATGTATACAAGGTGTATCCAGTAACTGACCAGTCTATAACTTTTGTTCCTTTTGCAGATGGAAGGAATTTTTCATCGTTAATTCAAGATGATTGAATAATGAAAAATATTTGAACTTAAACTATTGTTTATTATTTGTTAGTTTAAAATGTAAATGTAATTTTTCAGCCTAAAAATAATATAATTCGTTAATATAAATTATTAACATAATTCATGAGTAATATATTTGATTATACTTATTAACATTTAAATTGTTCGTTATATTATATATTGCAATGAGATGATAATGAGATTACTTACTCTAATCGAACGAAAATATCCTTAAATTTAGGTGATGCCTTAGGAAAATTTTATGTATCACTTTCAGGTACAAGAAATTATTTGAAATAATATATTAAAAAAATATATAGTATTATGAAATGAATATCATTGAAATATTTAATTTTCATAACCGTTGAATAATTTTTTGAATATATAATACTTCTTTCATTTTATCCGTACTCGAAGGTTTCATTTGTTTCATACACGCATAAAAATTTTCATCACGATCTTTAGTGGATTTTAGATACACAATGATTCTTATTAAAGCAGAATAACTTTTTTGAAAGAGGGTCAGACGACTTGAGTTTTTCCGAGAAACCACAAGAAATAGTTTACTAGATATTGTGTGAAAAAATTTTTTGAAAATATTTATCAATATAATTAATGAATAATAAATTGGTATACATAACTATGGTTTTATTTTAGCAAAGGTTTATTTTAAAAAGCATAATTTGTGTAACTTGAAGTAACAAAACTTAAATCGTTATTTTGATTAGGTTAATTATTCTAATATTAAATATTAATGTATTAAAAAATTGTTTACTGCTGTTTGCAATCTACAGTTTATCATTGTATAAAATCTAAAATTAAATATTCCTATGTAGAGGAAACATCTCGATATAGTACTGGCTGAAACAAACTGCTATCACGAGTTAAATTCGACATAGGACACCAAAGAATGAATGATAGCAATAACATAGTACAACGAATTAAATAACTAAGACTATAATAATACAACATGAATAAACTCAGTTCTAATGTTAAGGTATGTAAAGAACTCCAACAAAACTTTAACAGACCTATTGAATACGAAATTTGTATTCAAATCATTTTGACCTACTTATCTTCTCGCACACTTTTAACATTACCAGTATCCCTTCAAACGTGTTGCAAATGAAAATCACAATTCTACTTACATTCCGCATTCGAAACACGGAACTTCAAAAGAATAAAATTATTTAACACTAACACCTTATTGAATCCTTAAAGAAACCACACTTCCGTACATCGAAATTCCAAACACACCAAGGGTAGTTCCATAACGTCGCACATAATCCTATTTTTCTATAATGCAGATAGGCACCGAAACTGTCCCGTGTTTGTAACATAGCCGGTGTTGCACTTTTTAAATAAGTAAATGCTTGGAAGCAGCGAGTGTATCGCCACTCATGTTAAACCGAGTTTCGTCGGAACTCTCTTTTTCCCCCCGTCTGTGATTTAAATATTCAGCCTAGTGAATAATGCACGCCAGAGAGGCTAAAACTCTATGAACGGATTCAGTCGGTTCGCTCAGAGTCGTAGGCGCGGAAGTGCGGAGAAATTATTCAGAATATCATTCCGGCTTGCACGGTTTTGTACTGCATTGTTTCATTGAAACAGTGTGTCGCGCAGTATCGCGCATCTGTATGTAATTAACAGTATTCCAAATCTGTCTGGGAATCGTATTGTTTCAGGTGTTAGTATTAAGCACCTCTGCAAATAAAATGTTTTCGATCGAACGATTATCTCTTTAATGGAAGAACATTGATTCTCTGTTGATTAAGGGGAAATTGTCGAATATCAGCTTTGAACGTAAACGATATTTATGAATTCTTTCCGAAGAGTTCATTTTTTATTGTTGGAGACAACAGATTATGACACGGTCGACAAATTTTCTATTTTTGAGGATTTAAATGCTTTTACCTTCATCGTGTTATTAACTTTACAATCAGCAGAAACGGCAAACGCTTAAACGGTTTTTAAGTGCTTGGCCGCTTTTGCAATTGACGTATCGTAATCTTATTCTTCGGACTAAGAACTGACTAATTGTAAGACGTGGACAACAATAGAACGACATGGTCATATTAACTGTTTCGCTACAGCAGATTCTAGTATGTAACGTGCTTAGCGAAAAATAAATGTTCAATTCGCAAAATTTATCAAATTATTTTCGAACATCTAAAAACTTAAAGTTTATTTCGGTATTCAAAACCGAAGTGCACAAAGGATAAAGTTTAGGATAAAATTACGATAAAAGAGCCATAACAGAAGAGTATGAGAAAATCTCGAAAGCGCCTATAAGCGACAACAGTAATGAAAGAGTTTCTCCAAATTACTTTTGATTTACACGTGAACCATTACTTCAACTTTTCTTACCTGTTCCATTGGATATGACAATTTTCCCAATTTTCTTCAATTTTCACTAAGACACACCTCTAATGAACAAGTACAGAAAGAGTAAACATTCAGGACACAAGTTGATTATTGAGATTATTAGAGTTGACTATTAAGATTTCAAAGAATTCTAAGAGATTCTTATTAAAAGGACAGTAAAGAGATTCTAAAGGAATGCTGTGATTCTGAAAAGAATTTTCACGGACGTATACACTAACATTCGTATCTTTTGACTTTCACTTACAATATTTTAAAATATACATGGACTTTAATACACTTAACGGACATACGTCTCTGTTCATAAGTATTAGGACACTTAAACATGAAATAAACCTGAATAGTTTTTACGAAATTAAGATAATCATAGGAAAAAGATAATTCATTTTGAAATTTTATAGTACAACAAGTACATGCGACAAAACTTTTAAATGTTGATTTTTATTTAAGATGGCAACGTAAATGTTAAAATTTTAATAGTGTCACTAATTATGTCCTCTTCTATTCTTCTCATAAATAAACTATTTACGAAAGAAACTCCGAAAACTAGTAGTATGGACACTATATTTTTGTTCATGTAGAATACTAACTTTGACGGTAAAACGTAATTTAATCATGTAACACTTTCCGTATAAGCATAAGTGTCTTAATACTTATAAACGGCAGTGTATATACTTATATGGATATTTAGATATATTAGGAATTTACATGGACTAAATAACATTGCATAAACTGCTCATTATTGTTGTTATTACATAAATTGTTAATATTGTTGTTATTTTAATATAAAAATTGTGTTCGCAAATAAGAACATTTTATTTGATATATAATCGGATTTACAAACAGAGTGGGAGCCAAGACGGACATTGGATTAAATATTATTAGGGATGGAAGTAAACATTTTTAAATTGAAGATCAATATTATTTTCAATTCAATTTCTTCTTATTATTCTATACCTAATTATTTTCTCTCCATTCGATTATATTTACATCTACTCTTCATTATATTTCCTCTCAATTTGTTATCATTTTATTTCACAATTCTTAATCGACTCATAATGAACCACACAACACGTTGAAAGCGTGTGGAGATCTATTTTCCGAACTAGCATAGGATCAACTAATTTCCAAAAGTTCGTATATCTCTGTCAACACGTAGGACCAGTGCAATATTCCCTTTAAGGCGGGATTGGCATCCACAGGTAGCAAGGCGTGCGCGCTCCGAGTCCAATAAAAATGTAACTCCGTAGCGAGAGTTTCTATATCTAGGCTCGTAACGTCGCGATAAATTCCATTAGTAGAATTTACCGTACACCTATACCAACGGAGAAGACCTAAATCAGTAGAGGCAGCGTCTCTCAACCGGTGTTCCACCTTGTATTCTACACATTCTCCTCGTGTAATGTTACCCGATAGTTTCAACGTCTTTGCTCTGATAATCTCTTCCTATTCCTTTACCACTTCTTTCGACCAGGTTCGCGCATTAATAATACACCGCAGCTCTTCGATGCAGTACCGGTAAATAGTAGAAAGAAGATTAAACGTTGCGCCATGAAATCCTCTTATAGGATGGTCGATGGTAATTAATCGAGGAGGAAGAGAATGGGGAAAGAAAACAGGGCAGATGTAGGGAAGAGGATCGGTAAACGTTAAAGGGCAAAGAGCTCGTACGTCAGGATCCCAAAAAGGGTGGATGGGGTAATAAACTGTTGGGAAACGGCTAAGGGACGACTGGAACGTGGAAAAAGATACGTGAAAGCTGGTAAATAATACGATAAAAGCGCACCGTTGCGCCTGAAACGGCCTGGCGGCAGAGATGGGGGTGGGAAATTTGTAAACGAAGTAATGCCTGATAATCTCGACGCAGGCTACAGTTTTCGCGTGCACGAGGACGTTCTTTCGCCTCGGCCAGAGACTAACGACGTCCTTGCCCTCTTATCTGCTTGGTCACGTAGACCCAGCCTGAGAATTGTCCTTCTCTGGCACACTCGCCCCCTTTTCACGACCGTTCTTTTCCCTTTCACCCTCTACCCTTTGCCTCCCGGTTCCGCCGTTCCTCAGTTACGCCGCGGCGTCTTGGAACGAGTCCTCCTTCAGGACGAGGCAAAATGCGAGGACGTTTGGAGGGATAAGAATCGCTGGCGTTCTCGGTTAATTTAGTTCGCTAGGAAGTGCCGTAAATAGGAAATGTCCAGGTGACTTCCGGAATCTCCCTTTAGGCGAGACTCGTAGTTCGTACTTGAAACGTGACTTTGCCACCGTTACTGCCACTGCATCGACTTTACACCCACCGCCCACCATCATCCTTTGCCGCTTTCACAAGTGTCCAAACCGTTCACACAGAGGGCAGTGACGTACGATATGGTGTAATCACCTGACCAAGTGATACCCGCATTGCGCAAGCGCCCATCCATGGAATATTCATGCACTGCAGTTTCTACCTTCCTGTCTTTTGCTCACAATACCCTCTTCCTCCCTTGGCTGTCTGAACTGTCTCTTGCACGCTGCCCGTTGCATCGGTAACCATTCTTCTCTGCGATTTCTGAGCGCAAGTCTGGCCAGTATGTCGTAACATCGACTGGCCAATTCTGTCGTAAGTAGCTGGAACCAGACAGTATCGTAAGGGGTATGTTTACCCTCAAGCCAAGATAAAGGACTACTGCGGGTTATACTCGCGTAGGGAGGGAGCATAGGAACAATGGAATCGTGATGGTATCGTTGTCCGTGTTGCTTGCAGCGTTCGATAAAAACACACCACGTGCAAATATTTATCTGAGATTTCTTTCGTCCCGGTTGCTCATTTTGCGCGTTCCGCTGGCGTTAGCTCACTCCACGTTGAAGTGAAATGACTGAAAGAACGAAGAGGGGATTCTCTTCTGCAACATATTCTTATTTACTTGTTTGCTTGTTGTTAGGGTAAGAGAGAGAGAGATAGGTTAGACTCAGACTTGGGATAATTGATTTTGGACATGGCAGACGTTAATATTTCACTTTCATGTTGAGGATAATTTAGATTATTACTTGATGATATATAGCGTCATCTAAATACGACGCTTAGATGTCAGCACGGTGTAATGTTTATACATTATGTCTTTTCAAATGATATAAACCGTTCTGTTTTAATAAAACGTAGCACAATTTTAACTAAGGACAGATATACATTGCAGCAACGCATTTACATTATGTAAATTTATTATAAAAATGGGCCTTTATTCCATTGTTTTTAAGCAAAGTTTTGTTTAGTGATGAAGCTCAGTTCATAATGGATAGATTTGTTAATAAACAAAATTGTCGTATTTGAAGTGATGAAAATCCTCGTGTTATTCATAAAAAATCTTTACACCTGTTAGGGCCTTGATCGACAGCTCGGTTTCAAGGGCCCGTTAAAATTTGCACGTGATGTGCCGACTAATGCTTTTATTGAATGGCTAGTGGACTGTATTTCTAAGTATAAACTTCGGTTGATATTTGCGCGGTGCAGCTATTTTCAATGTTTCTTCTTCTGTGATTCAAAGGTATCTGCGGAGTCTCCGTGGTCCCGGTGACGCGGAGACTCCGCAAAACGACAAAAAAGCTGATTGGCCCTTCCGAAATATGTTTCTTGCCAATCAGCTTTGCTCCAGTGCATTTGTACCTCCTTCCAGTTCGCCCTTAGCGCGCTGACTTAGAGAGGGGTACACAATGACCGGAGAGGGTGTTGGGTGGACGGTTTCCTGAAATCCTGTGGAACCTCCGCGGGGCCTAGACTTCGTCATCCCCAAGTGGCCCACAGCTGAGGACGCGAAGCCACTTTCACTTTAGCCCTTTGGAGATTCCAGGATTTATGACATCCGGGGTCCTAGAGCTGATTGCAAGCAACGCAGTAAACGCTCTTTGTTTACTTCTAACAAAGCCATTGCCTGCAACGCGCGACCACTCGGTTGGTGCCATAAACCCTGTTACAGGATACGCCTTAACAACACCCACAAAAAATTATTATTCAATGTGCATTTTGGGCAAATGGAATCATAGGACCATTTTTCTTCGAAGATGATGCTGGAAATGTGGTTGTTATGAATGCTGAGAGATATCAATCAATGTTGAGTGGCTTTTTATGATCGAAAGTGAATCATATTTATATCTAATGTCTATTTCCAGCAAGACAAAGCTATTATGTGTCATGTAATCTGAGAGAACATTCAATTTTTGCGATCGAAATTTGTTCAATGTAATTTCGAGAAGTTTAGATTTTAATTTGCCTCCAAGATTATGCGATTTAACACCATTAGACTTTTTTTCTGTTAGGTTTTCTAAGAGATTATGTCTGTGCTAACAAACTAAAAATTATTAACGACCTAAAGAACAATATTCGAGTTGCAATTCGTGAAATGACTCCAGCAACGTATCCAAAAGTCATTGAAAATTTTGATAATCGAATTGATGTCTGTAAACGTAATCATGCTGCACATTTGAATGATATTCTATTACACGTATAATTGTAATGGATCATACTTTCAATAAAAGAAAATTTGAAAAAATTCTAAATATGTAGTTTGTATCTCATTAAAAAAAATGAAATGCTGGGTACGCGGCATGTAAGTGTGTAAGTTGAATGATCCTATGCAGGATGAGTCACTTAGGACTGGAAGCTGAAGTATATTCGAAATTGTTAATTGTATCGAAGAAGGCTTCACATAAAAGTTGAATGGTTTCAAAGAACACCTAGCGAAAATATGAAGATCCAGTTCATTTTTTAAATGTATCAATTGATTCGACTCGTCATTATCTATAAAAAAGAGTATTAATCCTTTACACTCAAATTTTTTCTGAGATCTTTTCGTGTATGTGGTCGGTTAAAGAAATGATTAAATACTGAAATCAATAAAACATGAAATTACATGCAACCAAACTTTAACCGTAAATCATAGTATTTTGATTCTTTAGTGCAACATATTATTAATATACCTGAGAGGCCAACATTTAACAGTTTCTGGGAGGAGTAACTCGACTGCAAATGGTTACTTATATTGAGAAATCATTACTTTAGAAGATATTTTAATTAAAATATTGAGTAATAATACTATTCAACTTTTGTCAGGTTAGGTAATACTCTGTATAAAAGTTAAAGAAGTTTGGAATAGAGGTAAATTATATAAGCGTTAATGTAAGTTTGATTTAAATACTATAAATTATTTAAATTTTCCTTTTTATTAATTACGAAGTAAAGAAATTATTTATTGAAATTTCATACGTCAGGTTAAACACACGATGTATGTTATCATCTCGAAATTGTACAAAAGTAGCCTGGCTATGAATTTTGCTCCTGATTATACTGCACTCTCGGACTAATTGCGTCCTGAGAGCGGAGACAAGGTACACAAATCACAACAAAGTTGATGCATTAGCACGACATCATCCTGAATCTTGTATAACATGCACGGCTCTTTCAGCATCGAAAGCATTCCTCTTAAAAGCAGAATTGTTTACACAGTAAATGAAATTTGAAAGTCAACGTGGAAACTAATCGAAACATTCTAGACGATTATTTTACGCCATCATTATCAGCATTACGCATAACTAAAATGTAATGGAAATTGTAGAAATTGAATGCAAATAATGCAGTTTTCTCTTTACCAAGGAAAGAAAAAATTATTCTAATAAAATTAAAGAGGCCATAATAAATTATCCCATCAGTACTTAATATGTGAGTCGAACCAACTTTTCTGTACATACTGTAGTTCAGTGTTATCCGTTAAACACATTTTACAAGACTACCCTGCTAGGAAAATATTAGAATGAGAGAAAAACTGTCTGAAAATATAACACAGTACTTAAATGAGAAATTATATAAAAGGAATAATTACCTTTTTGTTTGAGGATATATAATATATAATTAGAGTTACACGATCAAAATTATTCCAGTAAATAGTTATAATTTACTTAAGTTAAGATTAAAACATGTTCCACAAGCTACCCCTCCTCGATTTTGTACGGACACTTTGTTACCATTTATACCTAGGCTGTTTAATTAATAACAACTGTTAATGTAAGTTAAATAATGTACCACCACTAATAATAATATTAAAGACAATGTAATAATTCCGAAATGTGTAGTCGGTAATAGTGAAAATTTGATGCGGCATTAAATAAATAAATAAAATAAAAGAATACAAATAAATACCACATAGTACATATTATACTTTATATTTTGCTAATGGTATTAGAAAAATCAGTTAAAGTTGTAATTAAATTAATCAATGTTTCATTTCATATTTGAAATCAATAAACGAATCTATATATCTTTGACATAATAATAAATTAAGCATCACAGTTAACACGAGTTATAAATGAGATTGTCTTCGATGTTTCTTTCTTTTTTTTCAAAATTACGTCCATTTACACGATTCTTTATTTTCTGTGTACAAAATATAAATTGCACATAGCATTAAATGAGAACTATCTTGGAACGGTTTTTACAATTTCTCATTCAACGCTTTCGTGTCAAGTTTCTGGCCAAACCAATAATTCAGCGGGTCACTGCATTTAAACGAAACGGATATGCACGTGTATAGGTGCAACCAGGACGGTAGGAGACAGCATCGAAAGAAACAAATGAAACAGATACGATTCTCTAAAAAGGCAGCGTCTCTTAAATTAGCCGACTTCCAGAGAAAATTGATATTTCCGATAAAGCAACGGTCGCTCCGCTTAATCGACCGTTCTTTAAATCATTTAGTACGACCCGTTATTCTTATTTCCAATAAAAGTGCAATGTAGGCTGGAACGATTTAACAAACACGGACATTTTCATCGACACAGCAGCACGTATACGTTTTCTACCCACTCGTAAACCTGAAAGTTGATATGTTTTCTATTAACGATCTTGACACCATGATACCTCCATCCTTCATTCCTTCTTTTTCCGTTTTGCATCTATTAGGTGTATCAATTAGTGATTCGTTATTTGTTTTTCTCAAATTTTGTGTTTATTTCAGAGAATGGTTATCGTACAGTCGGTAAGATAAGGCATCATAAGTTCATATTCAAAAGGATTTTCAAAAGCAGTTATAATTACCGAGGCCACTCGGTAATTTATACGTATACTTTCCGAGTGAGTCGGAGAGTTAGAGTTGACCTGGCAGAATTCTCCCTCTTATTGCCAAATTTCTGTCCAGCAAGGATCAGTTTCATTACCTTCGCTCTAAGGACATTTTGCGCTCCGGGCGTAATGGAAACGGGTGATACGAGGTTGGTCATTTCGTAATTTTAGGAACCGCCTCTTCCTGTTTCTTTTTCAAAATTTGGAAGAATTGGAGACGGGACTACTCAATAAAAAGGCTGATTTATGTTAAGGATTGAGATTTAATATACGAATACTATAAGTCATACATCAGGAATCTTGATTCAGCGAGATTCACTTAGACATTAGAAAGCTTGATTTACTAAGACTCAGCCAGACATTCCATACTCACAGTCAGTTGTACATTTATCCAGTCAGTAGTTAGGTATCAAAACCCAGTGTCAATAATAAACCTATAAAGACATGTCAAATCAGTAATCAGTTGAGACTGTGAGGTCAATTTATACCTTTAGACGGTATCAAATGCAATGTTCCGAAGTACGCGGAAATTCAGTGTCCGAGTGCTTAATAAGGTCTTTTATCATTGTTTCTAACATCCTCTGGTGCATCTACTACCGTTCTAAGGAGAATTGCTTGTATTGATTCCATCTTTGATATATGACTTTTAGTGCTTTTCTTTAGAGTGTTATCTCGTATATCCATATAGGTTTTATAATTGTTTTATGTATTATTAATTTGTTATCTATATTGAGCTTATATTTGTGGTTGGTTAGCCAGTACATTTCGCGTATCTTAGTATATTTTCCATTGTCGTTTTAGTATGGTGCTTAATCTAACCAAGATATTTTACTTGATTTGTTTGCGGAATTCTTTCTCAAAAAAATAATTATATGTTTTGAAGACAAAGACATTACCATTTGAAATTTTATGATTTTAATATTAATAATTTATAATGTTCTGTGGACAGGTAGGCTAAGGTACAATATTATAAAAACGCCTCCGTTAATACGATTCTCCACTGTTATTTATTTCACTATATAACGGTTCGCGTACGGACGTTTTTGTGATACGTGTCGCGATCTCTTAGTTGTATATAACTTCCCTTCTAGCCTCCTTACTCCTCCTTTTAAGTCCTTCGTCAGAAAAGAGGAAAAGGTATAGAAGGAGAGGCAATCATAGAGAGGAAGAGAAAAAATCGAGAAGTATATATCTCGATAATCGAGAATCATAAAAAGTAGGGAAAGTGAAGAGGTTTGCAAGGGCCTAAGAGTGGACACTAACCAGGCCCAGGCCAGGCCCTGGAGCAAGCGTGGGAATTGTAGGAAATGCAAAGGATGGGAGTAAGAAGGAATAGAAATAGGATATGCAGTAGCGTATGCGGTGCCATGACTGCCACAGTTCATTAAAATGATTTAATATGTCATCTCTGCAAAAATGTATCTATCCATTGTATCACAAGATTCCAAGCTGAGTCATTTTTCTGTATCTTAATAATTCATAACTTTATGTTTGTTTTCAGTAAGTATCTTAATGCTAATGCACCCCAATGTACGTTAGAATTGAAAAATCGTAAATCAAGATGTTAATATTCGTCTTAATAAACGTTATAATATTAAAAATAGTAAAATATAGCATCCCATTAAAAAAAAAATGCAACCCTATTACTTTACCCGTGAAAAAAATATTTATATCACATAATGTCCCTCATTATACCAAACAACGTTTGCAAGAACATTGCTTCGATAGCTTCTGTTTCTTCCGAGATATCCCACCCTGTCCAGTTAAAAAAGAAACAATCTGTATATTCTGTGTTAAAAATACAAGTAACTTTTCTTTCAACTGATAAAATATTATGTGCAGAAATTAATTTTTTTCGGTTGAAGTCACGTAATTAGTACAGTAATGCAAATCGAAATATTCGCGATGGTATTCAGAAGCTAACAAAAAGATGGCGAAAATTTATCAGTAGTAATAGAAATTATTTCGATAACTAATCTGTTTTCATTCTGTTTAAATAAAGCTTTTATTTTATCAAAAACAACTTTATTTCTACACCTAATATGCTCGTAACCTAATATCATCATGTTAAATTGCCTTGCTTTTATCACGTGTTTAGAATTCTCGAACAATTCTATTCAAAATTAACTCAGCTATGTGAAGATAGACAGATCGCGCATCACAGACTGAATAGGATGTCACACGTACCCATCGTACCCATTTTCCTCTTTCACCCCCTTCAGCGTCATCGTACACGCTTTCCTTCTACTTTTTCTTGCCTTGCTCTCTGTAACTAATCTCCTCGTTTTACTTGCTGTTTGCGTCTCCAACCCTTTCCCCTCTGCTACACTCTGTTTATAGTTCGTCCAGTACATTCTACTCTCGTCGATACTGTCGCTGTCTCCCTTTACCTCTCTCTTCCTTCGTCGTTTGTCACCCCTGGTTCTCGTCTCTGTTCAACGACAGCGTAACAAACGCAAGCACCGCCACATCCATCATGCGAGCCACTTTGTCACGGCGGGATCAACAGCGCTTAAATTGTATTCGCGATTCGAGAACAGCCCATAAATTCTCATCGTCGCGACGGGCCATCCTCCTTAACACGTTCTCGCGTGCTCCGTGATTCGATGGCTCCTCTCACTGCTGCTATCTCCTTTCCCTCTTCACCCCGATTTTTCTCTCTACAACTCGCTGTTGAGAGATTTACGGATTTCGCGTTCCCTAATTTAAGAGAAGTAAGGCGTGTACTCTTCTTATCACGCCTAATGGTTCAACCTTCCCATCTGGGGGATTTATCGGCTCGATCAGGCTTATCTCGACATTCGAAAGCTCTTTGTAAACGAATAAGCTTGAAACGTCTTTTGTATTTGACTTTGTTAAGAGTTAGGTGGATCTTGTGGTTAGATTAAGTTAGATGTAAAAGTTCATTCGTTTCTCTAACATCGATATCGTTATTCAAAATGGAAATGCATTGTAGAAATTATTGCTTAGAATGAGGATGGTAGAAATAGACAGTAGGAGTTTTGATAAAATGATAAAGTATTAATTATCATTAAAATTATCAATAATTAATGTATACCTATTTTTACCAAATCAGTTAAAATGACTGGTTATTTATAAAATACGTTACTGAATGGAATAACAAATAACATATTGTACATATTTATATTACGTAGAAATACACTTTTTTCATACTTGACAATGGTAAATTTATTACTAGCGAAGACATTTCTTGCAAATGGAGATAGTGACCTTTTCGGATATACATATTTCCAAATGGCAGCTAAATTACATATATTAAAACTAGAAAGTTCACAAACAAAAATTATTTGAACAATCATAGACACCTCGTGGAATGTTAGAAATAATGATATTCGCAAAACATTACATATCCCCTTTGTCCAAGAAGAAATCAAGCGTTATGCAAACAAACACAAGATCAGAGTTGAATCTCATACAAATCCCTTAGTGGCAAATTGTTACAGCAGCATAGCTAAAACACTGAAACGAAAACACCCTATAAACTTAGTACAACTTCCAACACTTATCACACAAACAACATCACTGTAAACAGCAACACACACATGGCTCTAGGATTGCTTGTCGCTTAATGTAGCGAAAGGCACATAATATATAATATGTTATATATTAGGTTTGTGCAAAGGTTCGTGCCTGATTTCACATTAAAATACAAACAAATTTGGTATGTGAAATTTGTTTATTAGTCAGTTATATAATCTCCGTTGCTTTGTATAATCTTCTTTTTTCCAATCTATCGGCATTCAGTTTCTCTGTAACTTCTTCAGTTCAAATTCGGGGATTATTTTGCAACAAATTAAGCACAGCATTATTATTTATCAAAGAAGCTGAGACAGAGCGTGGCTCGTCGTTTAATAAAAATCACCACGTTTTAATTTTGTAAATCATTTTTTACTATACACAGAGCTGATGCACATACAATATAATAGGTATTAATAAATATGGAATTATAAAAAAAAGAATCTTGCACATAAAAAATACAATCATTCAATTCTCAATTCAATTCGTTTCAATTTCATTATCAGAACAGTCTCATTCAATCATTGAGAAACTCGATTGCAATATCTATGAGACATAAACAGTCAGTTTACTCTCTATTATACTTTTTTTTCATCCAAGTATTTTTCCTTACTGTCTACGATCTCTTATCACTATTCGAGTAATTGTTGTGCATGTTGGTATAAAGGTGCCACATCCTTTGAAATTGTGAAGTCCTTAACCCAGTTTCATCGTCCTATCGGATACAAAGGAAAATCTTGGGTTTATGGACGTTTCTCTGTGACGGTGCAGGCAGTTTCGATGGCCATTTTGAAGCAAAGTATAGATTTACACTGTCAACGACTGTAATTCTGAACGTGCCACGCAAATATAATAAAAAGAAAAATTTTGCATTGGGAATTCTGTTATTAATGTAAAAAATATTTCATACTTTCAAAGTGATAGGAACACATTAACATTTTGTTTCATTCAAAACTGATTTAATTTGACAAACCGATTTATAATCGTTTGCCGTTTCTAATTTTACCGATTTCTTTAATATTCTTGAGAAGTTACATGTAAGATAGAGACGTGAGAATGGCAGTGCAGATTCTTAGGGCAAGCTTCTTGAATTTTGCATGCGTCCAGAACAAACGTGCTGCATAGAATATGCAGGTATGTAATACAAGAACGCTGCCCGTGCTCCTGACTTGAGAAACTGGCCTGTAATCTTAGGGTCTCTGTTTGAAGTCTGCCGTTCTCTCAGGTTTACGATACGTCATTCGTATTGACGAAACTTCATGTTCTCTATACACCAGAATTTGTCAGTCTTTTTGTCTAGGATTCAATAAACTACAATGAGTTAAGCGGAAAAGGAACATGTAACTGAAAGTCACGTGGAACTATAAAAGCGAAGCACAAAAATTACAAACTCCATTTATGTCATTAATTTCGTCGTTTGGTTCTGACTTTGGTTATTCTTGGAGCTTACAATAAAACGGTTTGCTTGAAAGTAAAGATGATAAACTCAATGGCAAAGTGATATTCTAAAGGGTCATCTAAATGACGTCATCAGCTGGATAATGTTTACACGTCGTGCCATTTCAAATGACATAAGCTGTTTTGTTTTAGTATACATTGTATACATTGCAGTAACACATTTACATTATTCAAACTTATTACGAAAATGCGCGTTCTTTAAAAAGAGTTTACTTTAATCAAAGAGTTAGAACTTTTGTTGCTCCCACATGGTTCGTGAAGCTGATTGTAGAGCAAATAAATGTCCTCATTTGCAAGCACAATTTTTATATTTAAACAATAACAATATTAGCAATTTACATAGTAACGGTAATAATGTCCGTGTAAAATATATACGTCCGTTAAGTGTAATAAAGTCTGAAATGTTCTTGTAATATTTAAATGTTCGAAAACGTTAAAGTTCGGAAACGTTCTGTTCAGTCCTCGATCCTCTTCGAAATTTGGAGACGTTCCCCCATTCCTCAGATAATTTTCTCTTCAAGACGCTTCTCGGGTGAAAATGTAGAAACGTGGAACTTAGAATTATCCAATTAGAAATTGGGGAGGTTTCCTGATTATGCAACGCCTGCAGGTCACGTGCATCGTCTAGTAAACACGACCTGCAGAACGTCACACAAAAGTACTTTGTTCAGGAAACCATTTCATAAAGTCTAAGTCCCTTTTTTCAGTGCGTGTAGGCTTGCGATAAGTCAATTGCCGTTGAGGGTGATTTGACTGGACGCTCTTTCGAAAGTTGATGTCGTCTTGCAGTCAGATTCAAGTCCTCCAGAAAATTTACAATCCATGGAAAATTGACTTCCTCGAAAACGGCACTGTCTTATGCCGACTGCAGTGTAAGCCTAAACGTGGTTATAACAACTTTTATGAAGTGCCACACTTACAAGGGACATCACCCAAACGTTACACGCCGATTTCAATGAAACTTTTATATGTTATAGAACTTGAAAAAATATTTGACACGTATTTTTTTTTATGTGCGAATATCCACTCTAAAGAGATAAAAACAGCCCTTAAATGTGGGGTAGAAAAAGCTATTTTTACAAATATCTCGGAAGCTATTAGCCGTAGGCAAGAAATTCGAAATGCGAATTGTGCTGTTTTAGAAGACCAATAATATGGCGTAAGCAGATTTTTGAAAAATTGGTTTATTTAAAAAATATGTTAAAAATTAACATTCTTTGCAAATATTTTTTGTAAAATGTTGGACTATTTTTATCAAATTTCACATATGTAAACTACAGTTTTAAGCAAAGAATACGGATAGATCGGAATTTTTAATTTCATTCGTGCAAAAGATATTGTTACGGTTGGAATTATGCGCACATTTTATACCTGTCGATTCCCTTCGGATGCACGACTGATTTCTATACATAATATTCGGGAAATTGTATTATAATACATATTTTTTTATGATCTCTTGGATGGCAAAGGTTAACACAACAGGTAAAAATGTTCGGTGTGGTAGCATTCGTTGTTCGGAAGACCTAATGACGACTATGCGAAGCACAGTTTGATAATCCCGTTGACTTTAGCTTCAACCAAATCGAAATCATGCATTGTTTAAATTGTCCACAGGTAGTTGCCGTAAAATGTTCGTGGTGTAAAAGCCATTTATGTTTCATACATTTTTTTGAAAATTTTCATTATTGTAACAACTACATAGAATAACTTTTATAAAATATGGACTAAAAAATATAGATATCCGTTTTAATCGTTCCCGTTTGTTAATAGTGTAGAAAACCATTTCAGAACAAAAATCATTCTTTTCAAAATTACAGAAACATAAGCTCTTTTCAGAGCTACAGCAAAACCAGCTCTTTTCTGGGCTACCATGTTCTTATAAACGTGGAACAGCTCTCAATAAACAGAGACAACTCTTTTTCTTGAACGAAATCTAAATTAATTATGAAGTGATCACGCTTCACATAACCACAATCAACGTTATTAGGTCTTCCGTACAACGAATATTACCATCAGTACCACCCCTAAGACAGGTTCTGGGAGCTCCGCATCTCAGGACTTCCAAACTTTTTCAAAAATAAATTAGTACAAAAAAATAATATAAGTATAAATAACATAAGTATTATAAAATAATATAAGTACAATAGAAATCAAATTGGTAGAAGTGCAAAATTCTGTAAAAATGTAGTTTTCTAAAGGATATGGTAGTGTTTTCAGAATTACACAATGATAATTTTTTTTTTTAATAAGAAATTGATTTCATACTAACTAATCGCAAATTTTTAAGTTTATACACCGCGCTTTATTTGTTAGCAGATTTCACATTAAGTAACAAGTACACATGGTGTATATCCATTTCACTTATTTTTTGAGCAGTAAAACATGATTTTTGGTTATTGCCTCGGGTCCCGAAAATTTTAGGAGCAACTCTGATTACCACACCGAACATTTTTACCTTTGTATTAACCTTTGCCATCCAAAAGATCATAAAAAATATGTAATATAATACAATTTCCCGAATATTATGTATAGAAATCAGTCGTGCACCCGAATGGGAATCCACAGGTATAAAATGTGCGCATAATTCCAACCATAACAATATCTTTTGCACGAACGAAATTAAAAATTCCTATCTATCCGTATTCTTTGTTTAGAACTGTAGTTTACATATGTGAAATTTGATAAAAATAGTCCAACATTTTACAAAAAATATTTGCAAAGAATGTTAATTTTTAACATATTTTTTAAATAAACCAATTTTTCAAAAATCTGCTTACGCCATATTATTGGTCTTCTAAAACAGCACAATTCGCATTTCGAATTTCTTGCCTACGGCTAATAGCTTCCGAGATATTTGTAAAAATAGCTTTTTCTACCCCACATTTAAGGGCTGTTTTCACCTCTTTAGAGTGGATATTCGCACATAAAAAAAAAATACGTATCAAATATTTTTTCAAGTTCTACAACATATAAAAGTTTCATCGAAATCGGCGTGTAACGTTTGGGTGATGTCCCTTGTTAGTAGTGTTGAAATCAAGTGAATAGGATTGAATGATTTTAAATTCATTTTACCGAATATTTGAACACTTTTTTTATAACAAAACCCCATAAACGCAGCAAAGAGACATCATCGTTATCGTTACAAACGAAAAGCTAAACTATCCGAACCATCGTCACAATTCCTAGGAATAACAACGGATAGCCAAACGAGAAGAATTTTCCAATCGATGATTCAACGCGGAAATGCCGTAAAGTTCCGCGATGAAGTCATTAGAATATTCCAGTTGGATCTTTCAGTTTTATTTTCCGATTGCAGTATTTTACGATGGATATCACCAATGATCCACCGTGGCCAATATATCTAGCACGAAATCGTTTCGTATACTTCGCAATTATTCCGTGGGCCATGAAATTTTCACATTACGGTGAAGATGCATCGCAATATGACTATTGTACAACATAATACGTAGAGAAACGGGGCCCGACTGTGTTGATATGGAACCGCGTACAGGCAATTTCTCTCAGGAACATTTCGAACAACGCCGAGTCAGTCGCGTAGTTAGCGTTGAAATACCTGTCGTTAACTAGAGCAATCTAGCCTGAAGCATACGAAGAACGTATTCACGGGGGAGCTGAATATATATCGTCCCGGTGCTTGCGCACCTCCTCGCGACTACGTGCGAATGTTCGACGAATAAACGCTTACCTGCGACATTTTCGCGTGGACGGAAAAATAACGTGATCACCATGATTTCTTTCTCTCCCTACTTTCCTGTTTAACGAAGTGCCCATTTGAATTTGTTAAACTACAGTGTTCAGTTGGAAAGCGACTTTTTGTCAGAACACGGCTTAACCATCTAATTGTTTTACACGCATTTCATTTAAAGGTCCACGCACTTGTACATCACATGTGCCAAGCCTAAAGATAGAGAATCCACTATCAGAAACATAGGAATACCAATCTTAAGACAAGTTCAACCATCTCCAAAACCCGTATACGCAATTACTAACACACATAACATTTATAAAATACCGGACAGACACAGCATCAGCATTAGTATTAACTGTAAGCAAGAAAACTGGCATCGTTGTTCCTATGCCTAGCCGTTTGACGAGACGTTCGGATACGTCCATTATTTGCATATTTCTGTGGAAAAGCTGTGTGTAGCGTCCACTTAGGCCGCACTCCCTTTTTTCCCAAGGCATCTCTTGGGAAAACGAACGGAAGCTTTTAGTCTTAACCAAAACATAGCACGAAACAGTTTGAAGCAAATAAATATAACAACCACCAATTATTATTTCTTAATTAAACCCTTTCCTGCTCGACCGCCAGTCATTCCTATGTAACATCACATTATATAGGGTCTTCTAATAAGAGCAATAGATTTCTCACTTGTCACAACCGCTATGTTTGTTGTTCAATTGTCAGAGTCATGTGATATTTGTACGCAGTAGTGCTTGGTATATCATCACGGATAAATACTGAGTTACTCAACACGTTAAAATTATTATGATTTATTATCAAAGTTCTTGTTAAATTCAAGAAACATTTCGCGCACTTCGATGAAGCTCACTTTTGGATGGATGGCTTTGTCAATAAATACAGTTGCTGAATTTAGGGAGATGCTAAGCCTCACTTAGTAACCGAGCGATCATTGTATCCAAAGAAAGTTAGCTTTTAGTGTGGTTTATTTAATGGTGGAATCATTGACTCTCACTTTTTTGAAATTGAAGAAAGTGCAACTGTAACTGTTACAAATGAGCGTCACCGTTCGATGATTTCATCTTTTCTTTGGCGTGAATTGGATAGATTTTGTTTGTCTAAAATGTGTCACTTTTGCTACAACTATCGCTTTATTGAAATCGGAGTTCAACGATGGGATTATATCGAAAAATGCGGCTGCCAACTGATCACCAAAATCTGGCGACATGAAGCCATTGGACTTTTTCTTGCGGTGCCATGTTAAGTCTCTTGTTTATTTCAATAACCCACAAATTGTTGATGATCTCAAAGCAAACATTATTCGTGTTATCGGTGAGATATGACGTGATTTATGTGCCAGAGTTATCAAAAATTGGGTTTGTGGTACTCAGTCGATCTATTTATACGATATTGTATTTTCTGTATAATGCCATCGAATGTACTTTAAAAGAAAGTAGTGAGTACTAGATTATCTTCCGTACTTTTCGTTTCATTTCAATTGCAAAGTTCTATCGTTCTTATTGGAAGACCCTGTACATCTCGACTTCGATTGGTACACACATTCATTGCAAATATACATCGTTCATTAAACAGTGTTTTTTACTGTGTTATACACATTAAAATTACAGTTCACTATCTTACACACTTGAACGACTTCATTTAATACAAGCAGTGAAACCTAACGTAATTGAATCGTTGAGAAACTAACCATCAACGCTGTGACACAAAACATACAATACCGCTCATAATTATTCGAATTGTGATGTCTGCTTTTGCCTTAATTTCTTGAAACTGACGGCAGCTATTGGAGTAACACTTAAATCAGATCGACGTTGCGTAGAAAACAAAAGTTTATTGAAAGTAACGAAAACTGATAAAATGTGACGTGCGGATAACAATACAGAAGATGAACCGAGGATGGAAAAATAGGGTTATTTAAGAATTTGAGGAAGATGAACATTCTGTTATGACTGTATAGGAGATTTGAGAAGTGAATTGGAAGGTGAAGAATCTAGTGTGAGTAATGGTGAAAGTTGATTACTAATTGTAGATACAGATAAGACTAAGGCTAAGAAAGTAAATATTTGAAGGAATAACAGAACGGTACAGATTTTATATTTTACTCCTATTTTCAAAGGCAGAAAGTTCTTGTCCCGCTATTATTTTGCATAAACTATCGTTATTTTAACCCTCCTTTCCTCTAATCAATATGACCTGTAACGAAAATTACATTTATATGAATACTGTTTTTAAATATTCCTTTGTCATATTTAATTTATTTAAATTTACGTTTACTTTTTTAATATTGTATGTTTTGTAAGTATAAAATATTTCAAATTTCAAGAAAAATTTGTTTGTGACGTATTTATTTCTCGGACCATATAAAGAAATAATATAAAATGTTCCAAAATTGTGTTTGTTATCATCTTGATTGTTGAACTGTAGTTTACGCGTAAGAAATATTAGGAGTGTAACATCTAAATTATAACTTTTCCTGGAGTAATCACTTATCAACTGCGACTTTGCGATTCTGTTTTTGTTGAAAATTCAGAAATTTTGAAATAAATATGACATACCAACCTTTTCAGCAACCTCCCTAATAATTATTCTGGAATTATCAACAGCAAGTTTCTTAATTCTTTTCACGTTTTTACTGGTTGCTGACGTGCTACGCTGTCCAAATCGCTTGCCATCTTCGACGTCTTCCTGGCAGATTCCAAATATCAAAAAGTACAGTATGAAATGTAATAAAAAAGAAGGAAGTTGCTGACAATTTGCAGAACTGTAAAACATCTGGATGAAAATGATGTACAAGTCAGCAGGACATGTTCATCAGAGTTAAAAGTAAGCGAAGTAGAAGGTTTTGTGCATTGAAAATCACTACAAATGCTTATAAAATTAGGCGAATACAATGGATATGTTAAGCGGTGATTAAGGCAAAAGGTGGACAACATAGATGAACGTTATTTGGACAAAAATTAACAAATAGTTTGCAAAATATGAGACTCTGTATATTAGTGCGGATTATAAAAACACTATTTAAAACAATCTAGTTCGATAGATGCTTTATTCACCGGTTTGAGAAAATCCTGTTCTTTGAAATTGGGGTTTTTGAATACTTACAAGCGGTAATGTATTTTTCAATTTTTAAAATCGACAAACAATCGTTTTCTACAAGAAAATATAATAAAATTCAAGTAGAAGAACCACCAGGTCAGAAAGGATTAATAAAATAAAAATTCAATATCACCGATATAAAGTTAATTGATGTACATAACGCAGATCGAAGGAAAGTTATGAAAATTCATTTACAAACGGTATTAGCTCAATTGTACGAAATTATTCAAAGGTCGATGTTCGATTAATTCCTTCCGACGGATTTCGAGCGAAAAGCGGAGTTCAAGCCCAATGTTCCAACGGTGCAGAGGCTTTAGAATTTTCCCCGACGCAAAAATCGATAGCATTAAAAGTCAAATTTAATTTAACACTTAGCCGGATAAACGTTTCACGAGTAGTTACGCTCAACGTGTTTCGCGAAACGTGCGGCTGGATTTTAGCGTTTTAGAGGCGTATACTCAAGAGTCACGATCGAGTTATAGCCACACGTGACTGCCACCCGGTACTTACACAATTAGCAGAATAGCCTTTGCAAATTCAATCTGAACCACCAGCTTGGGATATCGAAAGAAGAGGGAGAGCAGGTGCAGAAAAAAGAAAAAAGAGAAAAGAAGAAAGAAACGATTGAGAGAGAGAGAGAGAGAGAGAGAGAGAGAGAGAGAGAGAGAAGGTTTGAAAAGAAATGATAAGAGAGATCGATTGACCAGATCGTATTCCCGGTAGTCTTGACCGTTTCCAGATATCGGTGAAATTAATGCTGTTCGTAGTCAAAGAATATGACAGGTATCTTTGTGTACGGGCCATTGATCAACTGACGAACCGTGAAACTCCCTTTAGCTATATGATAATAAGGTAAAAATTGAAGGACCGGTATAATTAAAAATGTGGCCAAAATATACAGGATGTATCCGATCTGAGGATACAACCGAGGAGTATGTGAATCTACGTGAAAGAAGAAATAGAAAACGTAGAGTGATATCTTTTTACAGCAGGCTTCATTTCTAAAGAATTAATTTTGAAGATTCGTGAGTACGCATACACTTGCACACGATTAATGATATAATATACGAGGTGTGCCCAAAACGTTCACCAACTTTTTAAAGTATATTCCAACCAATAACTGAATCTAACTATGGACATAACTTGCATTGCTCTCTAGCAGCAACTTTTGTGTACCACCTTCCAAAAGCAGTTTGATCTATCTTCATTTGTTATTGTGTTACGCTCAGTTCTGTAAACACGTGTTAATTATGCTTCGTGAAAATCTGTAAAGCCGAAATGAGTGAAACAAAGGAGCTGTGTGAAATTCTGTGTCAACTTAGAAAATCTTTTACGAATACACATAAAAGGTTAAAAGCAGCATTTGGTGATTCCTCTTTAGGAAGAATCCGCGACCCAAAAAGGCGCGACAAGTTCGATCGAATGTGAAGCTCTTGCTAACTATTTTTTTCGATTTTGAAGGCGTCATTCACCACGAATTTCTTCCACAAAGGAAGACAGTTAATAAGCATTACTATCTGGAAGTGATGAAACGTCTTCGTGAAGTGGTGAGGAAAAAAGGTCGGATTCTTGGATGGTAGAGGATAAACGAGGAAATGACAGTATATTCCTTCTAAAAAAATTTTTTTTATTAATGCACAAATTACTGGAAATGACTTTGGTTTCTTTGACAACGTAATTCTTCCCTCTGTATTAGACACCCATAGACGTTTTCCGGAATATTTTTTAATGCAACGAGAATTTTTTCTTTGAGCTGTTCTGGTGATATACAAGAAACTTGATGTGACTGTGTAAATAGAAACCTTTACTCTTATTTTTTTATTTATCCTTTGCTATTCAATATAGCAAACTCAATATACATATAGGTAGTTTTCAGTTATTTATTAGACATAGTTAAAGCATTCATATTCGACGAATTGTCAACATTAATTTATTGAGTCTCGTAAGAAAGAATGTCAATTCACATTCTCGACTTACTTTTTCATATAAATTCACTTGATTTCCGGTTACACCACCACCTCGGAAACTCCCTTTGTTAGTGAATGGCACTAACACGACTCGATCAGAAGGTGATATAACGAAATAACGTTGTCGATAATCGAAATGGACCGTCTCGGTTCAGGCGCAATCTTGTGGAAGAATTGGCGGCGGTGAAAGTGGCCGTGGAATCGCTATATTGAAACAGAGGTGGTGGAATAGTTGGTCGTTAATTACGAGAGTGGGTGGTGGCGAGCGAGGAGGTATAGAAGCGTTCGACTTCGATGAGCGAGCGAGCGAGCGCAAAGTTTACGCCGCTTCCGCTACGGAGATCTGTGAACGGGCGTCCCATATGGGAGTTAGTAAGGCGCGAACTCGTAACGGCATTAATATCGAATCACTCGTTCGTTGGAAAGTTGGCCGTGCACTTTCCGAACGGAAGAACAGAAAGCTCGGCTGAAAGCTCCACTGAGTAAATCCGAGTCGGTAATTCCGGAAGGAGTTTCAAGCTTTGCCGAGGATTTGTTTTGAAGATCGCTCGTGCCACCTTTCCAACCTCCTCCTTAACGTTCTACCCTCCCATTAATCGCGAGCAAAGCTATTGACAACGATAACGTGATACCGATGACTGTAATTTCATTAAACATCCCCGTCGTGCTATCTCAGAGATCCAGTAAACGCATTACGAAACCGTTTACCGTGTAAACGTGATTCCCAATTATGTGACATAACTCGTCGACAGGTCTTTAGAGAACAATATTACTGCGATAATTTAATTATGCTGTTAGGTAAAGCCTCGTTATTTCTTGCAATCATCACTTTTCACTTCTCGTACGTTTCTCTTCAGTTAGATTTAGTATCGAGTATCCAGTTACAGTTAATTAGAAACAGTCCGAAGTGAATAAAAAGTAAAGTTTCGGAAAGCCAATGTTCTGAAGTCGTTCGCATAATTCGCAGCAATTTCCGCAATCCCAAAGCCAGCGATTTTACAAAATTTCCGTCGAAGTATACGTGAACAGGTGCAAAGAACAGTAGCTCTGGCATATCCTTCGAGTCAGTTTACCGTGAAAGTTTCGTGCTTCGTGTGAACCATGGAAAATAATTTTTTTTGTTTCTATTTCTGGAAGCTACTCAAACTGTTCTTTCGGTTCTGTGCTGTACACGTCTTCGAATAATCGAGCCATTTGCTTCTACATCGAAATATGTTTGTAGCTATTTCTTGTACTGTATGTAACAAAGTAATACTGTGGATTATTCATAGATATGCATTTTATGAATTTAGAAATAATTAGGTTAGTTCTTATCTACAAGTGGAGTTTCTTATAACTTTATGTAGTTTTTGTAGCAAATAAAGAATTAATTCATGTTTACTAGAAAATGAAGTCGAAAGATATTCAATTTATTCTTGCACGAAGAATTATCGTATACCAGGTTGGCCCTTAAATTCTATTTATAAAAAGATCATAAGAAGCTCTTTCTAAAGTAATTAATATACATGAATTATAGATTGTGTCATAAATTCAATTTCTTAAAAATCATAAGTTCTTTCTAAAGTAATAGATATAAATCATAGATTGTGTTATAATTTTAATTCATAAAACAATTATACAAAGTACTTTGTATGATGATGCTAAGTTCTGTTCAAATCTATAATTTATATCAATTACTTTAGAAAGAACTTCTTATAATTTTTATATAAAATGAATGTGTAGTACAATCAAGTATAAGATATTTCTGCATATAAAAAACAAATTGAACATCATTTGTTATCGAAAAAATCGATTGAGGAACCTACGATTTATATTTTAAATTTTTGGACATACATAAAAAAATAATCCAGAAAATTTGTGACTAAATCACATGACGTGACGTACAGTCAATCATTAATTCTATCACAAGTATACAGCACGTTTCGGAAAAAGTTAACAGCTGGATCGTTTCGATCGTCGTTTCACGACGCACCGTTTGTATCCGACGTCTATAAGTGTGCAAATCGTATTTGAAACTGCGGGTCCGACATCTCTTTTTCCGTATTCGTAATTACTTAATACATTATTAATAGACGGCTGACTTTACATAAGCTCCAGGGGAAAGTCGGAAAATTTCGAGACGAGAAGTTAAGCAGATTGCCGAGACTGGACATTTGCATACCGCCACTTCCACACAGACGACTTCCACCGTTCTCCTATTTCTCCTTGGCGCCTCGCGCGAAACCCCACGACGACGAGGAAAGACTGCGTCATCGAACGAGTCTCGTGACTTTTAAGAGGCATATCTTTCGATAATGAAATCAGAACATTCCTCGATGAAAAACAGGGGCGCGACGAACAACTTTTAACTCCTGACGAATGAAAGAAAGTGAATGTCTGATATTAAAGGGTCTGGTGTTCGAATAAAAATGAATTTGGTTTGTTTGCATTTTCTTAAAAATTAATGTTGCTGAAAACTTGTTAGCAGTGTAAAAACTCAATGACGGCATTTTTTCTTTTTTGCAATCTTTCAATTATTACTATTTTTGAAGATATCAGTATGTTAGGTTGGAAAGGAAAACATATATAGAGGCTGCTCATTCCAACATTTAAATTTTTGCAAAACATTGGAATGTTGTAAACGGTTGTATACAGTTTGAACATGTATTAGAATAAAATATGGTCTTTGTGGTTTTATTACACTAAAGCTTTATAAAATGACAATAGTTGCCAAGCAACTTTCTATGTTGATATTGTTCACAAGTAGGCTGATTTTGTATTGAAAGTACAAGTAGTGGGTTGGCCAATAAGTAATGTCGTATTTTTGGTATAAAATAGCAGATATTTGTTTTTTTTAAGCGAAGGAAAACTTTATCGAGTAATGTATCGTCCACCTTGGTCTATGACTTTTTGCCATCTTGTAAGCAACTGCATAATTTAATTCTTCCAGAACTTGTCATTTTCTGCAAAAAATGCAGACATGCATAAAATTTCAGACTTCCGAAGAGTCAAGACCTTTATCATTAAATGAATTTTGTAAGAATCTAAACAAATGGTAACCTGAGAGTGCCATGTTAAAGAAGTAAGGTGGGTGTCTGTTTTTTATTCACTAGATTCTGACTGAAACACAAATCAGACTCTTTTTCGCGAGAACTCGACGAGGTACGAGGCTCATAGACGCGTCGAACATAATGGGGAAAATTTACGAGGAAAAGAGTTTTGGAAAAGGATGAGAAAGCACGCGAAAAGTACGACAGTGTGGAAAGAGATATCGAACAGAGTGGATTTGTGTGAAGAAAGCAAAGGTAGTATGAACTTATTGATAATCTAAATAGTATAGCGTAGTTATAGTTTTTATTGTAATTTAGTGTTGTTTTTAGGACTTTTAACAAATATTTTGTTACACAAAATATACTTTTCGAGATCTCAATCACGGATTCATCCATAATCCGACAATCGGAAAGAAACAGCAAATATGGATCTGAAATCCAGCAAATACGATATAGAAAAGGAAAAATTATACAGAATTATACAATACCATTGAATCGGTACGTAGAAACGATAGCGGTATTATTCAGGGAAGAAGAGGGGTGGAGCAATGGATATCCAAGACTAGAGAGAAAGACAACGAGACACCGATGCAACTTTAGTGGTAAATTGCAGGTAATTTGCGAGGGAGGTGGTCGACCAAGCAGTTAGCAAGCCAACAACCGCCGCCAGAACAACAGACTCTCTCGTCCAATGTTCTGTAGTTACCTGAACGTTAGCTTACAAAGGGTTAAAAGGAGCTCACTGGACGGTGCACACTGTTCCATTTGCATCGAAGCCATCCTCTCAAACTTCACGCCCTGTTCAAGTCCCTAATATTCGTCGAAAAGTGGACATGTAATTGTAAATGCGACCAACGATTCAATGTGCCTCGCGCGGATACTTCGAGACGATTTACAATTCAATGGAAAAGCAATTGCTGCAATTATCGTGTAATTTTCTACTTTGCATTACAAATAATAGAGTTATTGAATCTGTGTGTGTGTGTGTGTGTGTGTGTGTGTGTGTGTGTGTTTGATATGACGGAATCTGATTAACATCATCATGAAATATTTACTTCGAATACTCGTTAAATAATTCTTCGTGTATACTTTTATTCATTAAGTGTTAAGACACTTATTAAACATCCAGCAAATTTGAACGGTCTAAAAGTTATTGTGTGGGGGTGCGCGTCGCGGATGATGATGTCCTTGTGGGGGTGTTCGTTGGCGTCACTCCACTTGGATGCACGCATTCCACTATTGCCCGCCAAGTTAATCTTGGGCAATTATTTTATTTCGAATGATAAAGCACGATGTGACGAATGCTTTACCGTCGAATGCCCGTATACCGAACTCGAATTCTTAATTGTGTCAGAAACGATGACACAATTGACCGTGATTTTAGAAAAGATTCTCGATATCATCTCGTATGATCGACGACTGTTACGAATAGTTTGTAGCGAACAACTACTCTCCCGAATGGTTAAAGAACGACTATTCACCTTTGAAGTCTCAAGAAAGACTATTTTCTCGAATGGTTAGAGAACGACTCTGTTAGGACGACAGGTTTCGATTGCGTCTAACGTACGAATAGCTAGTCAACGAACGACTGACTTCGAAAACTTCTACCGTACGAATGATCTCTTCAGCAGCTCGCTCGATCGCTGCTAAAGAGGGTGACACGCTGATTGGTAGCAACCGAAATGTTAATTACCAATCAGCATGTCTAACAGACATCGCGAACACCCTTCCAGTGCGCCCTTAGCGCTCTTTTTCCTGGAAAAGTGGGGCGATACCTGCTCGGACGCGCGATGTGCCGAAGGTTTGGCAACGGTCTGGAATTTCCGTCAGGTCCGATCCAACGGTTCTGTACACGTTGAGAATCCATTGTCGAAATGACCGTTAGGAAACCGTTCGTTTTATAACACGTCTTCGGCTAATGAGAACGAAAATTAACTTTACGCGACCGTTTTGTAAAGAAAACTAATTTCTCTCGGCGAGAAATTCACAATAATACGAACAATGAAATTCGTTGTCTCAAAAAATAGCCTTTTCTTCGCGATCGTGTCATAAACCGTGCCTAACAAAAAATCGACCGGCTTTCAGTTCCTTCGGACGGAACAGTTATTTAGTTTCGAATCTCGTAGTACAACGAGTAATGTGTATTTTTAATTCTTTAGCTACGGCTGAGTTAGTTTTGGAACTGTATCGCTATATAAACAGCTCTGCCACATAATTTCGATGTCTTCAACTACATGGTATTTCGATTAACTCGAGCAGTTAAAATATCTCGGTTATTTTTCATGTTATGAGCAAAATATTCCAAGAGAAGATGAAATATTTACTATAGTTTCAAAGATATACAAAGAAATTAGTATTGTTCAGCATTCACAGTAACAGCTTTTCTAGCGTCGACTTCGAAAAAAAAAATCATCCAATGACTGTTTACCCAAAATGTACACCAAACTTTTTATGATTATTACGGATAATTAAGTTTAGAACAGATTTACGATACAGACGTGATTCTTTACTATTATTGAGATTAAGATTTTAATACGCGATTGAAAAGGACGCCTAAAAAAAGGCAGAAGATTTGAGGTTTCTTCCTGCGTCTCAATAGCAATTTAATATCAAAAATAGCCAGAGTCAGGTTAGCACGAGGGATAATTTTCATTGGAAATTTCAGTCTCACGTTCAACGACTTAACCCCTCTACATAAGGCCGATGATTTGACCCTTGCAAGTAAAACAAAATTATAAATTTACGAGCGTCGTGGCGAAGTAGATTTAAAGTGTCGATTAAATTGCAATAAGCGAAAAAGTTCAGGCGACCGGACGGTTACTAAGTCAATTAGTAGTTCAAGATAGTTGTGTCAGAATTACATGTACAGTGAATGAAGAGATTTTCCATGAATAGCACGAGGATTTTCATCACCCTAGATATGACAATTTTGCTTATTAACAAATCAATTAATTGTGAAATGAACTTCATTGCTAAACAAAAATTTTGCTTGGGAAAAATGATGCATCTTTATGATAAGTTTAAATAATGTAAATGCGTTGCTGCAATGTATATGTTGCGGTAAATATGATTAATCCGGTGATTATGTATAATTGCCGGTTATTATATATAATCACCACTAAATTTGATAAATGTGATGAATTCTTGAATATTTATTAAATTAACTGGCGAGTTTATATAATTCTCTAACCTAACCCAACGGAACCCCAATTACGAACAGGTTGTGTTATTTGTGCATTGTCACGTATTACCTAGCAATGGTCTACGTTATGATAGAAGCCAAGCAGTTGCGTAAATTGGACGAATTTTTGTAAAGTTATGGAATTTTATCGCATTTACCAAATTTAGTGGTGATTATATATAACAACCGGCAATTGTATGATACATAATCACCGGATTAATCACATTTGTCGTAACATATATAATGTGTAATATAATAAAACCGCTAATGCCATTTGAAAAGACATGACGTGTAAACATTATACAGTATATTTACATCTAGATGTCACATTTGGATGACCATATATTTGTTTGGAATGTGAGAGACGTGTAAAAACTATTCGCGAGATTGAAAAGTATACGTCCTAACAAAAATAATAAAAGAAAGATGCGGGAAACACCCTGCAGTCTCCGCTATATCGAAAAGATTCAGCAATATAACGGTATACGATGAAACGTACATGTAGCGAACGCGTTCCCAATTATCTCGTAGGATCGTAGTGAAAAATCGCGTCAGTCTCGAAGATGCGAAGATGAGCGGGCTAGCGGCGTAATTCGAGCTTAGTTGAAAAGCTGAATCGCACTCCTGGGGCAACGCCTCGCTCGTTGCCTCGGAACCCTCCTGACTTACGAGCAGATTAAGAAACTCCCAGCTTCTCGAAAACCAGCCTCCGAACTGCCTCGGGTCACTGCTCGTCCGTGAAACGATATCCCAATGGAGCACCACGGAATTCACCGTGGATATTATTTTCCGACCATCTCCGCCCGTGTTAATTACAGACAAGCTTTATGTTATTAAACCGCCACCGCCCGATTCAATGCTCTCGTGAAATTTTACGATCGGCCAAATTCGTCCTTTCCCGAACACGCCTTTCCACCCCAGTTCCGTTACTTCACCCTTGAATATGCGACTTAATCGAGTGCAACGAAAGTATTTACGAGTTTTTGAACGGACACACTTTTCCTTTAGAGAAATTCGATGAAAATATGATTTGTTGAACCGGTGAATATGGTGTTCAGTAAAGGCACGATCTTCGTACCGTGAGGTAGAATATTATCAAGTTTCTTGACTCTCCTATTGATGATAAAGGAAGAATTCTATGGTGTGTGAAATATTTTATGTACGACTAAATGTAAGATTAAAATAATGTTAATTGTATGGTTTTTTATTCAAACGCTTGTTCCTTAGTTTTATATGAAGCATTAAAATTATATGGAACTTGAATTAATGAGATAAATTTAATATTAATGTAGAAAATTATCATCTATTGCATTAGAATATTGAGATACTTATATTTTACGCAAGGTGAAAGATAAAATTAAAATAACGTGAATTGTACAGTGAGTTACTCAAACGCTTCTTGTTCCTCAGTATTGTATGAAATGTTAAAATTGCATGGTATTTAAATTATCGAAATAAATTTAGTATTAGTGTAGAAAATAATCATACTGTGCATTAGAATATTGAAATACTTATATTTTACGTAGGACTAAAAATAAGATTAAAATAATGTGAATAGTACAGCCTTTTACTTAATATTGTTTGAAGTATTAAAATTGCATGGTACTTGAATTATCGAAATAAATTTAGTGTATAAAATAATCATGTATTGTATTAGAACAGTGGGATACACTCTTCATTTTTTATTTTAGTATTCAAACTTGTACAATTAAATCAATTTGCACAAACCACGTTTTAGTCAACATGCTTTCAGGAAAAGTTTCAGGTCATGCAAACTGCGAGTAAAAAAAAGCTGCTTGCCACGTTTATGCACCCGATGAAAATGCTTTAATTACCTGAATAATGAGGATGAAAGTTCGTGGACTTTAAAAAATCTCTGTAACAGTGGACCACTTTCGTAGCAGGGATTACTCAGGAAGGTTGAGAAATATTCAGCAAAGTTCTCTGAACTTGCTACATAATCCGCAAATAATCCGCCTTCGATTAATCCGGAATCTACTGTGCTATTCTAACATCGCCTTCAAATTTGCCTAGTAAACTAGCATGCAAGGCTCCAGGAACTAGAACATCACCCTATAACATTGGGACAATTTCGTGTTTCTATAGAAAACAGAACAAAATTGCGTATTAACTGAAGGAATGTCTAATAACGATTGTAACTGATTTCAATTTCAATTTAAAGATAAATATTAACTATAATAACGAAAGTAATGGAGAATAGATTTTGACAGTGAAATTATTATTTCAAAAGAATCATTTAATGTTTTATTCGCCTTAGGCAATAAATTTAAATCTTCACTTTAAATCAGTTACATAAGATTTTAGTTGTTGTTAACATTTTCAATATTCTTTATAGACATAACATTTCAAAGGAAATAAGGATTTATCGACATATCCGACTGCTAAATATACAGCGTGTTGCACCATCAATGTCTACTTTAAAGATCTCAATTTTTTCTAGAAATGAAGACATTACTTGCAAAGATCATGTGTTGGTAATAGCTTCTTTACAGATGGTAACGTACAGGAGATATGCGGATCAATTTTGTCTTTTTAAGTGTGATACTCAATTTTTTATAGTTAAATTAGATAGAATATCAAATCTCAAATGCAAGTATGAAATAAATTTTGAGAAACATTTCAACAAATACCATAATACTTTAGTTATTAATTCATTTTTTCTTTATTTCTTAACGTGTTCTTTTTCAAATTTCGTAATCATCATTTAAAATTGAATCCTTTTTCTCAAACGTTATCAAACTATATCACTTTGACTCGGCATTACAACATTTAAAACATGTTTACTTTGGCTTCTGATGACTTTTGCTGCTTCGTTATATCGTGGCACAGACTATGTGTCCTTTTTACAACTATACAACTTTTTGTAAGTAATGTTTTCGTTTATTATATGAAATAACAAAGATACTTGAGGTGAACAGAGTTGATGGAGTATCATATCATTAACACATACATGTATGTATTTTCTCATTCATAATACTCACAGCAAAGATTCCATGCAATTCTGATTCCGAAAACTTTCAGAATACCCGTTAAGAATATAATTCAAAAATTAACATATTTTTATAAAAGCTGATTACATTTTAAGATGAAATAAAAGAAGAAAAACCAGCTTCCACGTAATTACACGTAATATTATACATATTACTGAAATATACTGTCATACAATACACTAAATGTTTATGACTTCCATACTCAACAAACCGCACATTCAAAATTCGTTCGCTCCATAAAAGGGTCATTCGAATACATTTTATTGGACACCTTACTGCGACGGTGCATTCGCAAGATTCTTTCTCACCAAGAATGCATCTACAGTGGAGAAAGAACGGTGTCATGGTGACAAGCACGCTGAAGAAAATGGCACGTATACGTACGTGTGTATGTGTATACATGCACATAGCAGAGAAGAAGAAGAAGGAAAAAAAGAAAGAAACAAACGAAATTCAGACCGCAAGATTCCCCGAGTGCAATATCATACAACCGGTCCCATTCTTGCGCTGCGAGATTAAGATTTTAATTGTGCTGTACAGTAATTACAGGACAAACTTCGTCTCATCGCAATTTTCCTCTTCTTAAGACCGCGTGTTCCGCGTGCACGCGAGCGCGCACACTTTCGAGGAAACGAATCTCCGTGTCCCCTTCCGCTTCTTTATGGATGTTGCAGAAGTTTGCACGGTCAGCTCGAGCGATTCGATTGAGTTTTCCGCTGCAACAACAGCACCCGCGAGTTTCCACCAATGGAACAGGTGTGCAAGGAAGGGGAATATCGCACTTCTCGGTGGACGGGGTGGGGGGCAGTTGGAATAATATTTGTAGATTGCGAACAGCGGAAGTTGGTTGCCCGACGAATGGAACAAAGAGGATGAATTTCAGTTGGAAAATGAATGTCGATCAATCTTGGCCGCATCGCGCGCCACTGCAGCGAAATGTGTTAATTAGTTTTGGAAAAGGAAATAGTAAACAAACACCAGTGTGACTTCGGTATTATGTAAATTAATCAAAGAACTTTAGGGAGTAAGAATTTTACTGTAGGAAACCAGGAAATGTATAAGCGTAAGGATGGTGCTATAATTTTTCACCGATTCTATGTTCTTCGATTTTATCTTAGTATACATGCAAATAAATCTAATGCTGTTCATCTGAAATTTTATCATTTGCAATGTTCTTTCAAATGGTACACTTGATTTTGTTGAATTATTTTTACTTATTGTTTCAATGTTGAGAAGTCCTGAAAATGTCAGTGGTGCTATAGATACGCTTTGGAGTGCATAAAATACTTTCTGGTAAACGCAAAAGGTTCATAACATTCGAAAGATAAGATATCTAAGTAAACAATAACGCAGAAACACATGTTTCTTGTTTATACCGAAAATTATTACTTCTAGCACCCACATCATTTTGACGTTTGATATGATGGAAGTGGTATAGGAATGATAGTCATTTCGATCTTTATAAATTACTAAGCAGTTAATTCCAAATTTATTGTCCCTATGATGTTTTTCTTAGGTCAGTTAAAATTTAATGGAGATCATTTAAACAAGGACTAGTACTTTTATTTCAGGATTTATTATCAAACCTATTAATGATTTTCAAAATGTAACATATGAGTGTATACGGATAACATATGAAATTAAAATAAGCTAAACAAAAGTAATGTGTTTTAAATGGTAAGTTCGAGCTCAAAGGTATAATCTTCATTTTTAGAAATGTGGCCCAAATATGGGAACATTTGTAAAATAATTGAAATGAGAAGTAGAAACTGCATATTTTCAAGTTGATATATTTAAAAACACACTCAAGCAGTAGATAAGCTGAAATACTATTTACAATATAAAAAAAAACGCTAAAACGCTTTACCGTTTTCAAAGTTCCTATCTTCTTTATCCTAATGATTCTTTATTTCAATACTCCCTTTCGTTCTGCCCAATGCACGTTGAACTACATGTGGGCATCTTGAAATATATATTAAAAAATAATCTAAATTGTGGCTAGTCTATATTTTGAACTAGCTTCGTAGCCCATATTTAGATCAACTGGTTAGTAACGTTTAGAGCGATGGTATTCGTTACTACGCAATGATATTCATTATAAAACTTATACTAAAAGGAAGCTTTCAATGTCCACAATGTAGTACTTCTAGTTAACTAGTTCTTAGTGTGATAGATTATTGCTGAAAAGACGGACTTAGCTGAAAAATGTTTTAAAATGGCGAAATAAACACGTTTTGGAACACAACACCCAGATAAAATAAGTATAGATCATTATTTCCTCCGTAACACTTCTTTTGTTCACACTTCCATCTTATCCTTAATAAGATGAAGCATCTAATATGATTCAATACTTCAGCTAGCCTATATTTAGATCTTAGACTATATCCTCTACTATTATTGCGTTTGAAATACGTTGTATTTCAATTATTTCTGTAAACCTTCTTCCTGAACTCATAATAACTTTTATACTTGCAATAAAGAAAGATTGTAATTATTACAAGTACGTTTTACAATTTATAATTATAGAAAATCTCTTTTTTATTATAATTCTTTGTTATACTGTCAAAGTGTGCGACCTGTGCTCAAAATGACAATTATCTACAGTGTAGTTTTACTATTTATTTCATAATGGTAACTAATAAGTTTCACCAACGCCACTGTGGTGGCTTTATTTTAAGTAGCACTTCGTGTGGTTCATCTTCAAAGAACTCTTGTTCATTCAATATTATTTTAAATAGATGTGCATATACAGAAAGTGTTTAATTAAAACGTTTATTATACCTCAGCTGAGATTCAATTCTCATCATTTACTATTGTTTTTCTATTTCATTTAATTAAAGGCAGATTAATCATGAAAAATGACAAATTTGCAAACAAACTGTCTCATAAAAGTATCAAAGTTCTCTCAACGCATTATAAGAAGTGCGATTAACCTTCGAGATTAATTAAGATTTCATGAGCCACGTCTGCTGTTGCTTTAAAGAAAGACAGCGAACGACAGGTTTGTCTTCGTTAAGTTTCTAGTACTTTCGATGCGATGCAAACTTGGTAAGCCTTAGGAGTTATGCGTTCCCGGAGAAACTTGTCCTTCGAAGCCTACGATACAACGAGCATAGCACTATTACGATACCGTACCCATACCATATATATACGGGACAGCTTGAATAATAGACATTGTTGTACGAATTAGGTAGAAGGGAAAGGGCCCATACAAGCCACGAAAAGCCACGGCGAGAGGTCAGACCTCGCACCCGGACCTCTGACTTTAATTAACGGTGTCTGAGCAGTCAGTCTGCTCGTGGTATTATTAACTCATCCCTTGTTAAGTTGACGTCATCTTTCCTGTGTAAAACGTCCCGAGAATTCGAGGACTCGTCAATCGTTGGACTTTACGTCCCTTTTCAAATTTCCTCGTGTCTCTTCGTCGCTGCTCTCCTCGTTGTATATACTCTTTCATCTACTTACGATGGATAGAAAAAGGGAAGAGCTGGATGTTAACCCCTTCGCTCCAAAGAGAATACACAGGCTGATAAAACTGGAAGTGAAATGTAATCGAGCAGGAGGTTATTCTATATACTCTCCAACGTTAGAGCAGCACTACTACAATTTTCAAGAGTCTTGGAGTTCTAAGTCATGATTTCTGAATATTACTAATATTACGTGAAATGGGTTAAAAAGAAATTATACGTAATGAAAAAAGTGCAACAATAACATTTTTTTTTATGACGAAATGTATAACTAGTGATCATTTATAGTAACAACGTGTCTGTTCTAATTTCTACTCATGTTTTCATGTGGGCATTCAAAACTGATTACTTTTTGCGTTTTAGAAGTATAAGTACACATATTATTTTTTATTTTGTAATATTTGGAAGGAGATGTTGAATGATCTAATGAGAAACGTCGAATCCACATTCTTTCATAATTCCTTCAACATTTTTTCAATGTGTTATTCGCAATTTTAACAATTTGTCGTTCAGTTCGAGGGAATACCTTTTTTCAAGCTCCCCTTTTCTTTATTTTTCTCATACTTACAATTAATAGAATCCCGTAGAAAGATCAATACAACTTTGTACGATCGTCCAACCTTACGAGCTAATTTTCGTTATGTTAAAATGAGAATTATAATAATCTAATAATTAAAACAATTATCTGTAGGCTACAATTGAACATTGGTCTTTTTTCTTTACTAATTAACTAAACAGTTTTGTGCTCGCTAAAAGTATTACAACAGAAACCCTTGAAGTTTATTAAGAGTGAAGCTGATGCTATTGTTTTGTACTGATCCTAAACAATTTTCAATTGCATCTCAACATTATGCGTAGAAAAGTTCAATGATTTTCATCAGAAGTCCATTATTTACAATGCTGTTTTGCATTATACAGTTGGCTTTTTCTAATTATTTTCTGAAAGTTCAAAAATGTTAAATATGTCAGTGGTGATGCTATAGTTATGCTCCACAGTATATAAAAATGAACCGAAAACGGAAAATAAAATTTGTTCTTTCAAGGACTGTCGCTTTTTCTAGAAAGTTAAATTTGAATATGCGTAGAGTAGGTACACGTATACATGATTATATCTGGACTTCACGTTTCAATTGTAGCCTATGCATAAGACGGTTGACACTGAACTGCCATATACAATAAAATTGGCACTCATCATGGTCCATACGCACCTAGAAAAGAAGGAAAGTTCCTAAAAAGAAACAGAGTTTTCCATCTCACCACTTCGATTCACGAAGAAACTAACATTGTACTCATAAAAGTTCACATTAAAAACCTTATCTCGCGCTATGTGGTCACCGATCACCAAAATCCCACTATCAGACTCACATACCTATACGATAGAAACCATATTCTTTATCATATAAAATATAAGTTTTCAATTAGAACGGTACACAGCAAGTTTCGCAAATATTTCTTGTTTCGATGCGCTTTTCTTCTTAAGAGCATCGTCTATACGTTCTAGTTGGATTGATTTTTACGTCAGTGACTATTTCTTAGTCGAAATATTTGTATAAACCTCCAAGATTGGTGTAACATCATTTTCAATCCACTATTCTTTAGAATCACTTCCACTATCAGATTTTATTACGTTTCTTTTTTGTCATTTTGTCGGTGGTCTAATATTAGATTTATAACTGTCTTCCGATACACTATCATTTTCCAGATCACTACACAATATTTCAAAATCATTCGGACAATCAGATAAACTATCTGTATATAATTAATTGAAAAATTATTCGCCGTTACGATCCGTCATGGTTAAAATTTTTGCAGCACTTTAATTGTAATGAAACCCTAGATCCTAAGAAATATAATTTCTTTATAATAAAGTGTACATGACTGAACACGATCAAGAAAGCTTTTACAATATCTCGTATTATCCTGAGTTTTAGAAATTGCAATAGTTAACGCAAGTACAAACACAAGTTAATTTGTGACCAGTTAACAATATGTTAAGTATATATCGAAAATAACACAGGCTATAGTTTTTAAACCACCGTTCACCAAATATCTTTATTCTAACTGTATACGAAAGATCGGACTGTGAGAGGAACGAGAGAGGTGACGGAGAAAAGGTTTCGACACCTAGAATTATGATCGGGATCAGGCCATAAATAAGAAACCGAACGTTTCATATAATTCACTGGATTTCCATACGATGATAAAACGAATGCTTGGACTAGAGTACTGATGATTTATAAGATCTGTGCCGTTGGTCGAGAACCTTTTTCGACCGCAAACGATTTCCTTAGTGCTGTCAAAGTTGTTTGCCTGCGATAACGAAATACCATGGTGCCTACCACTTATGTGTCGTGTCCTATTGCCTCTTTTCTTACTTCATCCCTTCATCGTGTTCCCTCAAGCAGCAAAGAATTCATAAGAGTTTCCATTAACGATTCATTTCGTTTTTCTACGTATACTCGCGTTTGTGTGGACCTGTATATGTAACTCTGGACGATTTGTATCAATATGTTCCGTGAACTATAAATGGTTCCCAGCAGACCACGTTAACCTATGCACTGAATAATTCCGATACATTGTTGGTACAGAAATGAATGCTTTTGAGCGTGAGAATCATTGTGAGATCACATGAACGTATAAATGTTGGAAAAAATGTAGGATTATTCGGTTCAATATTTAATGTCTGTAACAAAATGATCATTAGAGTGGAAAAGAATAAATCGTGAAAAATAGAGTAACACTAACTTTTAGAAAGGAAGGATGTTATGTTCATATTTAATATAAATTAATTTTTAACCTGTGAATGGTTATATATGTATGGAAAAGTATACTTGTGCATTAATGTATGTCTAAATATAATCCAGGAGGATGTCAGAATTTCAAGTATCAAGAGCAAAAGTGTGAAGATATCGTTTGTCAATGTCAACGGCACTTCAAGGTTCCTGATGGTCTTCGAGGTGCATATGTTACAAAGATGATTAATATGGAGATAAAAATTTTGACAAATTGCATGTTTTGTTCTACTTTCTTGAAAGGGAATTTGAAAATTAATCTCTTCTTAATTGTGTACGAAGTAATGGAAAAACAACTATCGCTAAATAGAATCACATTCATTGTCATGTGAAAATAATTAGGTAAACAGAAATAATTAACAAATGTAAATTTCATGCACACTATCTGCAGTATAATGTAACAAACAAATTCATAATCTTAGATCAAAAAGTTCTTCCTTTATTTATACCTCTTTTTGTTCTGACATCCTTAGCATAATTAATCAACTTTTTCTTTACAAATCAATATTCAAATTATTCCTAGCCTTTCACATTAATCATCCATTTGCAAACCTTACAGTCGATACGTTTTAAATACTTTCCCGTGGTATGTATGTTTTCACACCTAAATCATTATCTTGGTTTCAGAGATTGTAAAAGGAAGACTTTAAAAAGTGGCTCTTTTTAGCTTGGCGCGAAAATTAAAAAACCATGCAAAACATATACATATGTTTCCTAAGGTAGGAAAGATGTTATAAGGATTTATACCGAAATGTGATATTATTTGGATGTACTTCAATTTGATTCGATTCAGTTTATGATAATCTAGAGAAACTGCTGCTGTTTCAATTAGTAACTCAGTGTCCCCAGATTCTATTGATTACCAAGAATAACTAAGTGAAATACATCAATAAGTGAAATATATTCAAATAATAGCATTTTGCTTAAGAGAAATTTTTTTTACGTATTAATCGACCAAAGTAAAACCAGTTTTGAAGTCACTGTAACACATGTGTATGTGAACGCAAATTCGGTGAACAAATTGTTGGTCACTGATTCTGAAGAAGTCACTCTTACTTTTTCATATTTATTCTTAAACTTTTTGGATGAATTTTTTTCACATGTAGTAGAAATGACCATTTCTTAACAATTTACTTTCTGAATATTTTTTTATATGATCGATTTATTAACTCCAAAATATTTGTGCAAGAAGACTTGGGAAAATCAAAAATTTCGTTTTGAAGAAAAAGCAAATTATACACTTTCATGAATTTATTTACTTCTATGTATTTCATTAATTTGCTTTATTTCAATATATCATATATAAAATTTAAGTTATGGTTTGTACTATGAATATCTCTGTAGCAGGCTCAGTGGAGTGCAAAAGGTTAACATCCTCCTTCGCTAACGTAGAAGAAACAATCGTGTGTGGAAGAACGTAAACTAAACTCAATATTTCTATTTTCATATATTAAAAATTAAACCAAGAGGAACTCCTTAAACATGATAAAACGATTTAGCTTGGATATTGCTACGTTACTTAATCAGTTACACTATAATTCAAGCACACTTGGCGTTTAAATTCTAATCAAGAGTAACTGAAATAATCTCCGATTAGCTGGGACGAAGAGTTTTAATAATTTCACACGATACTTTTCGCAATTACGCCTTAATTGAGTTTTGATGAACGAAACGAAATTATTGCCCGATTTCTAGCACGGTTCATTTAACCGGGACTCGAAACTTTCAAGCTGAAGAATTTAATAATTTCTCCCAAGGATAGTCCTGGCCAAGCATCGTTGACCGATTAATGGTGGTGTAGATTGTTTCGAAGGAGTTCCTTCAAAATCTGTGCAAAAAGAGCCAAAACCTGTCAAGCACTGGGATTCGTCTGAAATTCAAATAACATCTCTTCGTTTCAATCACGTAGCTTCCTTTTTCCATTACGATGTCCCGCCTCCGAAAATTTATGTGATCCTCCATACGACCGGCGGATCATTTGTCAAGTCGTTTGAAAATACCGACGAGGAACTAAAAATGTTCACGCTCGCACGTGGATACGTAGGCTTTCCCGAACAAAAACTCGCCTCATCAATCACAACGGCTAAAAATCGCGCCTCCCACGTGTCATGGATTGAAAATACTTCGTGTTCGATCTGAGAAGGTTGCTCTTAACTCACGTTTCACCATTTAATATACAAGGTGAACAAAGTAACTTGATCGCTTCGTATATCTCACTTGTTTTTGATAATACGAAAAAGTGTTAAAAGAACATATTAGTTGGTTCAAAGAGATAAATATTACGATAAGCAGAAACGGTTTCTAAAGGTTATAGTTTTCGAGATTTCAAGGTCATTAATATTGTTTTAAACGAAAGTATATATTTTTATCACTGTAACGTAATAGCTAAGTTAAAAACTTATCCGATGGACTATAATATTGTGAGTTTCACGTGACCTTAAGTACGAAAGTTCGGAAAAATTTAAGAATGGATACATTAATGAGGCAAATATGTTGCAGAATGAATGCTTGAAATTGTGTCTTCCAACATATTGAATCATTAACAATAACGAAACGTTAAAAAAGGCTGGTTGTGCAGATATACCTGATTGATTTCTTTTTCTGTTGTTTTTTTAAATGTGCCCTTCGAAACAAAGTTGTATTTTACAATTTTTTCCAGGCTCCAACTTTTTCAAGATACTTGGTGTATTTCTCATATTTGAAAAGCAAAATTATTAAAGACAGAAGCAAACAATGCGATCAACTGATACAATTAACAACACGCGATCGACATTTGCGAGAAAGGCTCGAATTCTACCGAAAATGAAAGCTTTGCTCGACAGAGAGTGTTTCGATGTAACCCATCCTCCCCTAGCACCGATTAATACCTACTTATCAGCAAACTCAATTACATCGGTTCGAAGCAACACTTGTTCATTAAGCAATCGTATCAATCGTAAATACAATCTCAACAATGAAGAAAAAATCATTGCGTTTACATTTCACAATGATTGTTACGTGTATATTAGAAGAAAAACTTTCTTTCGGTGGTATGTTGGTATACGCCACGACAATAACAATAATAACAACAACGTACAACCAGTCATGATGAAAAGCTCAAGCTATCTGTTGTCGAAGATCTTAAGAACCAAAGGATATGTCGAGACAATTGAAGCAATTAAAGTCGATAAATAGAACCAACCAGTAGTTGTGACGGTGGTAGACGAGAAAAGGGACGGATTAGTCAGGTTCTGGCTTGCTCAGATCGAACCAGAGGCGAACGAAGAAGCGTACTCATCCACAGCGAAGAAACTTCGACTTGTACCGTTGAACAATTCAAAACGTTCAATTAAAAGTTCCCATCGAGCACTTTCTTCAAACAACCTGTGCATCCCCCTCCCCTCCTCCACCCCTATTTCTAAGGGACGTAAACAACAAAGATCAGGAACGCTGGCTGGACTTTCTGCATGTCGAGAATCGGCCGGCATTTACTTCCCCAATCCCTTCGAAACTCTCACGCACACTAGCCAACCAAACAGCCGTCGTTGCTGCTGGATTTCCAATTGACAACTGCATTCCTGGAAGTTTAGCGTCACGTCGATAACAATTATCGGCAGGATGCTTTAATTATCCCGCCGTTTCCCCAGACTATCTCTACCGGGGCGAAGTTTCGGTAATCGAACAAATGGATGGACTTGAGGCACACGGATTCCAAACTGCGGCAGATGGTCGAAGACGTTGAAAGACATTCTCTTGCTCCAATTTTCTCCCATCTGGATCGATAACACGCTGGGAGTCGAACTTTTAGCTTCGGTTTGGTGGCGGAGGCTCTGTCGGTGTACCCACAATGTTAATTAATATCAAACGAAGCAAGTTCGAAGATTCCCGAGATTCGAAGTTTTTACGTCCCCCGACCTATTCTGTTCAGGGACGATTTGGGGAAAATCTGAGTTCGTGTAATTTCTTCGTTTGAGGAGATTTCTTTACACTGGGGTGGATCGTTCAACGAAGAACGTTTATTAAAGATCTCGTGTGACTGGATGAATTATTGTTAATCTCCCGAGGTAGACGATGAGAAGTTTTTCGAAGCATTTTCAGTTCTACGGGAAAGTATTTCGAACGTGTAGACTTGGAAGAAAAGAGAAGTTGTTTCGATGAAAGACAATTCTTATTTCAATATTAGGTGTAGAGATAAATTATTTTAACTTTTGAGTACAATCGAAGTTTTATATATAAATAATGAAAACAGAACATCATCGAAATAATTTTTATTATTGTCGATAATCTTTTGCCATTTTTTTGTTTGTTTGTTGGCAGTTTGCGAGTACCATAGTGAATATTTCGATGTGAATGACTGTCCTGGTTATGTGACTTCAGTTGGGAAGGATTTATTTATACATCTAATACTATTAAGGATAATGTTATATTGTTAATATTTATCTGTCAACATAACTTTTCTAACTATTCTTTTGGTAATTCTTTTTCCTTTTATCCTTTTTCATAATTTATCAGGTGTAAAAATTCACTTTATAGTATAGCTACTCAAATCGAAATATTGTCAAACTTCCAGAAAAATAGCAAAAGATCTTTGACAATAGTGGAAATTATTTCGATGATTAATCTGTTTTCATTCTTTTTAAATAAAACTTTGATTTTATCTAAAGTAGGAAAGAATTTATTTCTACACCTAATATGATAGCAATTTGAATCCTGTTATAAATTTTCTGCAGTGGAACAATAGTTCCATATGTTTCTTTTTTATATATAATACTATAAGTAAAAATAATTTAATAATACAACAGCGTGTAAAATGCACTTTGTATTCTGATTGCTTTCATGTCCGTAATATACAATATAGTTACGACTTACCATATATATCTTTTTAATACAATTAAGTTTATATACGTTTATGTTTGACTGCAGCGACTAATTTGTGGCCTGGACTTTAGATACAAATAAAATTATTTTTAAAATAAAATTGTTATTATTTTTCAATCATTAAAATGAGGTATGCTGTTACATAGCCTTTTATATTTCCATTAAAAGAAAAATACAAGATGCTATTTAAAAAAGGAAAGACAAAATCACTGCAATATTTAATGTAAGAACGATAATAAATTCCTTATTTATTTGAAAATATTAATGATGCCGTTTATTTTACCAAGGAACTGTTGTTTGAAACGGTTTCTCTTTAAACCATCACAACTAGCTGAAATATTTGTAGATTTGTAGATTTGATTTGCAAATCACCCTGTGTACTATTATACTTTACTTCTAGTTAAAGAAAATTGATGTCTCTGTATTTTTTAATTTATTTTTATTATGTAATTTTCTAAATATATTTTTATCATGGAATTTTTTCAATTGTGTCTTCGTACGAGTTGCGACAAAAACGTTTCGAGAATAGCTTTGTTTTTTTTAATGCGGCAGTTGATGCATCCAACATTTTTAAAAAGTGGTATCATTCGAAATTCGTTGATATAAAAAATTGTACCGATAATAATACAATAAAAACAGAAAAATAGCTCAAAACTTAAATATATGTCACTTGTCGATACATGTACATATTGTCCTCATTTGTTTTACAAATGGAAACAAGTATTATATAAATGTACGAATATAATAATGACATATTTGAAAGAAGTAGTAATTCACGTTCATGTATTGATTAAACATTTCCATGTTCCAAAGGGATCTATTTACCATCTCATCAAGTTACCGGCGTTTCAGCCAACTTCCGGCCGCAAGAAGCGATCAAAAAGTTTCACAGCTACTTGACAAGTATTGCTGATGATAGGTACGAACGCTGCAGATGCGGCTGAATAAAGGGAAAAGAATGAGAGGAACAAAAAGGAGGATAAATCTCTAGCCAGGCGAGAGACCGTGATGTTAATTAATATAAGAGAACGGAGCGGAAGCTGGGCTTCTGACCAAAAACTTTTCACATTTTCCCGCCATCGTGAATCGCCGACGAGTCTTAAGTTCACGAAACTCTTTCCTCGTTAAACTCTTAGCTGCATCCCGAGCATCGTCGAATTAACGCGGTTTCGTGATTACATCGGAGTTCGTCGCATTATTATTAACTCCGTAGAATATGAACGAACGAAGGAACCATGATGAAATCAATTAATACATTGATAAATAATGTAGAAAAAAAATATTTACAATAATTGTGAATTATATTTTTCTTTTTTTTTTAATGCTATTTAATTGCTCAAATTGAACTATTCACTATAAAGTTTTCTCAGAATGTTATATTGTTGAAAATTCAACATTTAACTTTTTGCATTCGAGAGGTAACTCTCAGTCACCACTTGGTTCGATACAACAACTCGAATGACAATTAAGGGGCGACAATGACTACTTTTCTTTTAAGCAGATGTTCTTCATGTTATAAATGGTTTACTTATATGCGCTTCATAATACAGTATTGTGTTTAATTAAAATTATTGTTTCGTACATTAGTCTGTCTTTGATGCTTGTAAAGTTCGAGCTAAATGACGGAAATAGTAACAGTGAAGATAAATTCTATTTTAAATTATGTAAAAATCAAATCAATAGTTTCATAAATGAGAGATTTGAATTATATAATTGATTCGAGGTAACAGGAGATTAGAATAACATTAAAAAATGAATCTGATTTTGACAACTGACAGGAAAGACAGAGTTCATATACATGTTACAGATTTTGAGGAAAGATCAGGCAGAATAAAGTTCAGGAACGATGAAAAAAATTGCAGAATCGCAAATAGCTGTAAATTGTAACAGAACCATTGAATTTTTCGAATTTTAATCGACGAAAACATAGGCGAAACACAAGTAATTATACTAAAAGACAACTAAGAAAAATACGACTTCAGCACAAAAGCTTCGACTGCGAAGTGTTAATAACTTTTTAACCAATGATTCTATTTACTCGAAATTTACTGACTTTTACTGGAAGTACTCGAAGAAGCTATTCTTTAGGTAAAATTTTATATAGCGATAAATAAAATAATTGTGAAGTGTAAAATATAAATAAATGGATATGTAACTTTTGAATCACGCGACGCTGTATAGAGGTTTAATTGTGTTCTATGTGTTATACAGAGGTGGACTAAAGCATTAGCACAGCGCGTGATTCGGTATATAAACGCTTATAACTTTTAAAACAATTGCTAATATCAATGATTTTTATATTCATCTTTATTTATTTATAATATATATATTATAAATAAAGATATCTGCTTATATATATATAATTTGTTCACAATTATATATATATAAAAGTAAAACTATATTCATAAGAAACAGAATACGTGACAAATAAAAGTGTCTCTCGCAAACACTTTATGCCTTAACTCATAGTGTTTGGTCCAATTGTAAACAAATTTTGAAGACTCCTTTCAGGTCAATTCGACCAGAGTAAAAGTCTCATGTCTCAAAGTATATCATAAAAGAACTTTATACTTATTGTAGGGTGTGAGATACGAATGTTTATATCAAGTAAGGTACTACTGGAGAGTGCTTGTACCGAGTGAAACTAAAAAGTGTCTAGATCGGGTAAGGTGTGAAAAAAGAGTTTTAGAACCAAGTGACAATTTTGTTGGAATGAAAAGAAAGCGTGAAAGGTAAGACTAGAATTCGGCACATGGTAAAAGTATGAATGCGTGTACGAATCTGTGATCAAATATGACTATGTATGATAGATCATGTAAGAGAAGAGCGAATGAAGACTAAAGACTCTGCGCTTCGAATTGTAATGTAAAGGGTGTATAGTATAAGGCCATAGTTTATAATAAAAAGAAACCTAACATTATTTCTACCAAACCAGAAAAAACATCACTTATTAATATCTCCTGGATTATTTTAATTGTCATCGTAGTATTTCTGAACTGTTTTATCTGTAACCAGTTAAATATATTCTCCAATTGTACGTGTAATATGGAAAAGTCATGTGATCCTTGTAGAATAAACACTACGTGTATCTGGTTTAAATTGTATTAAACTTCACATATATTTCGGCAGAAAACATTTCTACAAACTTTTTATCACAACGAAAATATTTCAAATGATAAAGTCAGAGAGTACACCCTGTATATTCACAAGCTATCGAAAAACTCGATGTTTTTAGAAGTAGTGACATAAAAAATATTTTATTCTCATCGATCACCAACGTATTAACGAATCTATATCCACGTGTATTCAATAACATTGTTCATATGATGAGTGACCATGATAAAACCATGTGTATAAGACCATGTGTTAGAGGAGTGACTGTAGTATACTAAAACTACGAGACATATATGTATGTACATAGGATCACGAAGAAAAATTTTACGCAGTCAACAGTGATACTCTGTACGGTCCACTAACGTAAGACAAACGTAACTATACGTTTCAATGTTTATTATACTTCGATAACAAGACAGAAACCGAGTCAGGTACACAAGCAACCTGAGAGACACTGTTACGGTAACGAACCATCAAGGATTCTATCCGCCTCTGTCCGCGGTGCACGTAAACAGATCGGTATGGTAACATAAATACTCGATTACTTTGTTGGTACGCGTTCTATCAACTGCAGTTAGTTTTATAGTTTACCTATATACTCGTTTGTCGACGAAGAAAAGAAAATTGCTTCAAACGTTGAAACGTCGTTTCTTCCTTAAATTATTTCCTCACGAGCAATCTGCTATTCGTAATAAAATTTGTGAAGGAGATTATTGTGAAGAAGATATTTTTGTGGATCTTACAACACTGGAAAGTATAATAAGAAGCGTTTGTGATGATGGATGATTCAGTCATAATGTGAAGAATGTAAAGTAGATAATTTTGAGAGTTTTTCCTAATCATCGAATTTATTTTAGAATAGAATGATACTTATGTAAGATATTTCGATTAACCCTTTTCACACGGCTTTATTCTCTTTGGATTTTATTCTCTTTTCTTTTAGTAATTGGTAGTACTAAGATAGAGGTAAGCGTAGATCAAGTTTGAACCTTGTATGTCATTTTTAACAATTGGGGTGTACACTCCCCTCTATAAGTCACCGGACACTTAATAAAATTACAATTCGGACTTCGAAATTTTAGTTTTTATCATAATTTCTTGAATAGTATATTCTTCTTTTACAGCAGTAACCAGTGCTTAAACATTCTTTAACAAATAATTTTTTTCTAAAAGTATTCATTGGGATCATAGTGATGGTCAAACTAAGAATAAATAAGATCAGTTTCTCCCAGCATCATATTTGTCTCTGTTTAGTCAAGAACCCTTCTTAAATTGTTTATAAACACTTAACGATGCTACAGATGTGTTATTCAGTTAATTTTGAACTGTGGAAGTAAATCAAATGTGTATTCAGGATAACATCGTATAGAATTGGAGCTGTGTTTAATAAATATTTCTTTTTCTTAACATTTATTCACGTTATACATATATATTTTTAACTTCACATTCAGATATAATCGTAAAATAGATAAATATAACAAAATACACAATAAACTTGCGATACAAAATTGTATTTATGCTCTAATAATCATTTTGTCTGATGATTTATAGACGGAAGTGTACATACGTGTCTCAATAGTTCTTTTGGGATTCCTTTGGGGAAGGTTCAAAGTTTATACAAGGTGTTTCCTTTATCTCACAAAATTGAAATATCTCGTGAGGGACTGAATTTATTAAAAAAATATTTCTTCTACTTTTTACAGGTCAAATAGCCGAGAAAGATTCGAAGTTAAATTCACTTTTTCTTTTTGTTTTTATAGTAAGATGGTACTTGTTCAGGTAAACTCACTGACCATCACATCTGTTTATTTATTATAAATGCTATAGATTATGTTATACATTCCTATCTATTAACTCTGTCCACTGTAAACAAATTCTTACCTTCATTTGTATTTCTCACGTTACCGACATAAGTAAACGAACTCTACAAATATTTGATTAAAAAAAGAAGCAAGTATCATCCTTCTTTATGTTCAGCACCTTTCAAAATACATCTTTCCACTCTATTTAAAAATTATTTTTCGATTGTTTTACTTGACTTCTTAGGAACTCAAGAATTTTAAACATAATTTATAATACTCTGCAATGATAAATGATTTCATATGATAGGACACTGAATTCGTCTCAATAAATGTAAACTTTCTACAAAAATAAAAATAAATATACAGTTCCGTTTAGAAAAATAAATTTGACTTTAAAAGTTCCCCCGCCATTCAACATACAAAAAGCAATTTGCAGCAGATAAAATCCTCCTTTGTGCTAAACAACTTTTGTAAGAATATTTTTTTTTTTTTTTTTTGGTAAATTCAGTCCCTCACCAGATATTCCAATTTTCTAAGATAAAGGAAGCATCTTACATAAGAAAAAAGAAAAATAATAGTAAACTTCTGAATGAAATTATGTATTGAAGCATTTGAACGTTGAAGATAATATAATACGATATTAAATCAAAGAAAAACCAGATCGATATAATTATTACAGTTGTCCCTTAGTATAAAAGGAGAATTTTATTCATGCAAATGTGAAATAGACAATTTGGTTATTTAATTAGGGGAGTTTTGTTAAGTCTGCAAAAAGATTCTCCAAGTTTACCACACTGCATTTCCTTTTTTCGGCTAAAAAATATATTGCACGCCCCCTACAAATGTAACTTGTTCAAATGTACGCGTTTCTACGTGCGCGAAAGAAAAAATTCCGTGCTGGAATGTGAATTACTAGAATGTACATCCTTCTGTTTAATTAAAACAGGGAAGTCCGCTGTTTTGTGCAATAGAGTTGAAGATGTCTCTAATGCGAAATACTTTAAACGTGTTTTTAAATGAACACAATTCTTCTTTAGTACGGTAATAAAATTGTATGCTTCTTATCGAGTGCTTTTTAACTTGGAACGTTATTGCAGAACTTATTAGTCCTTTCGAATGAAACAAACAAATATGTCACTAAATTTCCTTCTTCTTTTCTTCCTTTTTCTTTGTTAATCTAAATTCGATTCCTAATTTTCTAGTTCATTTGAGTCTAAAATTTAAGCATATCTTTAAACAATTGTTACGCTCGATATTAAAACAATGTTATAATTAACTTTCATATCAAATTACTACTTTATCAATGAACTAACTTTCTGTCTATTTCATTAATTCATTTTACTTACAGGATAATGGAAGGAACCAATATGATATACGAGAGTCATTTGGAAAGTTCGCAACCTCACTCACCAGATGGTCATGATATTTGAATTTTATTTCCGCAGCTTGAAGTTGCAATTATTGTATACATAATTTTTAAGTTTAGCATTGACCTGTCATATAGTTTGTCGGGAGAATTAGTTGAAAGGAAAGCTCTCTCGTTGCCTACCGTGAAATAGATAATTTTGAACATCGTGCAGTTATTAAGCTTGATTACAGCAAAAATCATTGATTTAATTTGCTTCCTCGTCCTGCCTACTCTCCAAATTTAACTCTCTGAGACTTCCAATCTATTTCTAAAACTGAAAAAATTTCGGATAGTAGCTTCAGAAAGCAGACTTCTTTAAAAATCTTCAAGAAATGGATTTCTGAAATGGCATAAAAGCTATAGAACATCGCTGGATGTAGTGTATTAAAATTGAAAGAGATAATGTTAAAAAATAAAAGCAATTTATGGCTCAAAATAGTATGTTTTGTATTTTAAAGTCGCGAACTTTTCAAATGATCCTCGTAATAAATATTGAAAGTAAATCCTATATATTTCTATTTTACATCTAACAGTTCATTTATACTTTGAAAAAGTGGCTAAAAAGAGTACTAATATGAAATACTAAAAAGTTACAGAGAAGCTCATTCTCTGATTTACCGAATCGGCAGAAGTAGGTCATGGAATATTCAATATACATATGTATGTATATCAGTGATATTAGATTATACAGCTAGATTGTTCCTGTACGATCGGCTGCGCAACGCACAAGCACTTTATACATAATGTACAAGGTGGATGGAACACGTATGATACAGCGTACATGGACTCACGGCGAAACTAGGCTTTATATCAAATGCATAACAACGCTATTACTACACTCAATTGGTATAAGCCGTAGATTGCGGATAATCCGTGCGCTGTCATCACCCTGTGTACGTTCTTACTAGAAACACTTATATTTAGGCGTTACTATAACGTTAATAGGCGAATGATCATGAACGTTAATCCAGATTATCACTTGAATTATTCAGAAACAGTCAAAAGCAATATCAAAGGATTAGTCGAATTGAAGAATATAATTTCATCCTTCACATGTTACTTTTTAAATTTCAAGCAAGTATAATTTATTCAGTGGAAAGAAAGAAGGTTTGTCAAATTGAGGAATGTAATTTCACCCTTTGCTTGTATCCTTTTAGATATGAAACAAGGATAATTTATTCACTGAAAATGAGAAAATACAAAAGTTAACAATTAACAATTATCAATGATTATTAATATACAATTAATATTAACATCATAGAATAATGCATTCTATTAAATAAGAATAGTATTAAGGGATTTGTTCATAGGAGGATACAATATTTATGCTTATTACTTATTACTTATTTTGGATCTGTTAATGAATTTATTATAATACGTATCAACTTTCTTATTTAATAAGGCTTGAAGTAATTTAACTTTGTCTTGAGATGTTGTTTCCTACAATAATAAGTAAGGAAGATATTTAGGTGATCCAATTTTGTTAGTATGCTCTGTATATGGAAACAAATCTTTGTATATAATGAATTTTAGCATATGAGCAATGTGTAGCTATCAATGTACGACCTAGTTTATAGGCTATGTTAAAGCAGTAACTCTGCTCTGTAATTTGCATCTAAAATAATTTATACAAATCTAGAATAAAGAAAATTTCTTTCTCTCCCAAATACACAATCTGCTCATATATATTTATAAGAAAATGTGGATATAAAGTGCACCAGTTTAGATATACCCCCAGCAAATTTGAATTATTGTGACATAATTCTTACTAGACTGACATAATCTTAAACACATGATGAAAACCTTGTCACAATTCATTCTCGTTCTTAATTAAACTTTGCGATAATGATTTTACTAATTTTTGATGCAGTTCGCTATATCCAGAAATACAGTTCTTCAACTCACATTAGAATTTAACGGCTCGTTCAGAATTTGTGTATATTAACAAGAAAATGATTTTTCATTATATATTATGAATTATTTCTTTGTAAATTATATTTGCAGTGAGGAGAAGCTGGATTGCACGGAATATACATCATATAAAAGGAGACTTGACTGTATTTAATTTATTTATCTATTTGTAATAATTTGATCACACGCAGTGTATCAAAACCCATTACATCGAGAACCAAATTCTCGAAAGAATCGTGACCAAGCTTTATTTTCAACCGAAACGTTTTCCCTTTTTTCCCCAGAACAACTTCCAAATCGCCAGATTTCTGACAAATAGCTCGCTTACTTTTTTTCATCTCAGAATCAATATTTTAGTCTCGAAACAGCAATTTTCTTAAACACGTTTACAATAGAACGTCTTGATTGAAAAACGAATGTTTGTGTCTTTCACGTTTGCATCGCGCAGTGTATGCACATGTGAGAAGATCGGATGTTCCATGGGAAGCGTTTAAAATGTCGGAACGTGACCGTTCGCATGGGAACCGCGGAAACGTCAGACACGCACCTGTCGAAACAGACGAATGTCTTTCAACCATGGTGAACTGACATGAGCTCGCTGACTGGAACACGGTATTTATACCCGGGCAATTTATCGTTTTTTGCCAGGCTATTAACGTGAATCGCTCCCGCCACTTTGTCCCTGTTGGTATAATAAATATATTTCTTTCGTTCGGTCGACATTTAGGCACGTTTTCCCGGAAACGATTATTCGCTTCCGTGAGCTATTCAATTTGCTACGTGTTAATTTTGTCGCTTAAAAGGACGAGTTTTTGGTGGGATCATGTGGTATAACGTTTATATACGTGAGATTTGAAACGCGATTAGGTTGGAATGGTGAAGTATGATTTCAAATAGGATCCAAATTAGTAGATTCTCCAAATTTTGCATTTTATATCATATATCATTATTTTGCTTTCATTTTTTAAAGAAATTGATTCTAAATGTACGTATATACAGGACGTCCCACATATATGTATGTCGCTGTGAAGTTTGGAACCTCCTTTGAATTTTTTTAAGGAATTGGTTTATCGAAATTTGAAATAGATTTACATTTACACAAATTTCATAAACCAGAATTTCTGTTTCTACATTCTCCTATGTTTAATATATTTAATAGTATATACTTTAAATATTGTATTTTATATAACTATTACGGGTTTTATTTCCGATTATATGTGGAAGTTTAAAACTTACTTTGAATTTTACGAAAAATTCTTTTAGACAAATTTTGAAGTGTATTTAAGTTTACACGAGTTTTTGTTTCTAGATTTTTTCTAAAACCTTAATATTACTTTTCATTTTCTTTTTTTATAAAATTATAGTATTCTTTAGATATTTTTAATTGGAATAAATCATGACAAATGTAAGAATTGCATGAAAGTTACAAAAGTAACACAAAAAGCAAAAGTCAATAGAAGTTGTACAACTTCCTGTTACCTCCAAACATTCAATTATAATTTGTATCCTAAAGCAAATGCCTTAATATACTACGACCTTGTACTTCTACCAACTTTTTATGTTATTTAAGCTACTTTTATAACATATCTATAGTTTGTTAAATTTGTCACGATTTATTCTAATAAAAAGTATTTATGAAGCATTATAGTTTCATTTAAAAAGTAACATTCGTATCTCCAAAATAGAATTTAGATAAAAGAGTTGTAATTTATCAAAGATATATACACTTAAAAATACTTCAACTTTGATCTAAAACAATTTTTCACGAAGTTCAGGGAAAATTTTGAAGTTTCATAGCACTGTTTACATAGAACACTCTGTATATACTACAAATCGTGAAAAAATGTAATTTTAGCAAATAATAACGGTGCAATAATAAAAATTATTTAATTTTCATTAACGTTCTCCTTCATACGGTGAAATTTCATTTACGTTTTAAAATGAAAGGAATAGAAATAGGAAAGTAAAGAAACACACATTATCATACGACCATATTCCCTTCATAAAACATACATATGTACATCTTTTCCGTGACTCATTTATTTATTCACCTAAAGAAGTATGAATACCTTCGTTACAAGTGCGACATTATACCATCTGTTCTAACTTTCGTACACAAACATATATATGTTTACTCTACTCTCATTGCTCCTTGTAGCTGGTATCCAAATATTTTGAAAGAAACATGTTTTGCTACTACGAATTCTCTTTGGAATGAAGTAACTACCTTTAACATCATCGTACCAATTCTCAGTATAGTTGAAAATGGTAAGATTATTTTGGCTAACGAAGTCGTAAAATTATAGCAACGTCTAAGAAAGCCATCTAGAGGTACATAAGTGATGAGTGACGAGGGACCGGATGCTGAAGGGGCAAGTGAATGAAAGACCTCCACTGAAGATGATTCGTTCCTCCGTTGCTTAGAGTTAACGGTTCCACGAAACGAATTGTACGGCCACTTAAAGATAACAACTGTATCAAGTATGATTCATCGATCATACATCATGTTATAATATATATCCGTCCACAAATAAATGTCCATTTCTCGTTTAGACGAGACGATATTACTTTAAACTATACAACGGACTTCCTAGAGTTTAATTAGTCTTCTTCTACCACCAAGCTGTATATTTTAATTATACTTTAATTATAACGTGTTTTTAACAGTGAGGTGAAACCTTAATGAAGCATAATGAATAAATGTGGTTGGTAATAACGCAATTATTATAATATTGAAGTTCTATTACTTCTTTTTCTTCTTTTCTCTAAGAAATATTTTATGGAATGTAAGTTACCTTTACTACTATTTCGATTATACATAGATACGTGCGCTGTCAATACGTGTGAAATGCAGCACTGCCTTATGTTGCAAAAACAGAATAGTCAGAAATTTATCGATCATCGACAAATTTTATTGGACTGTTTGGAAAGTTCTGCGGATTTTTTCTATTAAAAAGTTTTAAGATGTTCTAAATTTAAAAATTCAGGAAAAGGTTGTCTAATTCTTTTTGTAAACTCTCTTTTATCTTTTTTAGTACACTATCAGCAAACTATAATTATTAGTTATCTATTGTGATTATTAAAAATAGATTCTTATATTGAATAAGCTAATTTTATAAATAAGTCATTATTATTAGATGTATAAATTAAATTTCTGTTTTTATTTATTATACCAAGTCTTTATCAATTCAGTCAGTATAGACAAATATTTCTTCAGAGGAGTAATTACTCCAAATAAGAAAAAATCCAAAATAATGGAGTTTATTTCTGGTTAGGTTAAATTCTATTATTATTCTATTATTAAATACCATTATTATATATGTGGTTAAATTTTGTTTGATTTATTATGAATAAACATTGGAGTTTGTGTAAAAAGACATCGAACGAATTTGTACTCTTAATATAAGATCAAATATTATAATAAGCTTTTAATTCATATACCTAGTAACTATGATTAATATAGAATGTAATCGTGCTAAAGGAAAGTTTCTTATTATTAACATGAGATATTTTTTATTGGAATTTAAGTACTCAATTATTTTCTTTTCTTAAAAGTTTTAACCCTTTTAGTATCAAACAACGATATATTAGTTCCTTTATGCTAGATGCATGAATTTTGGAAATTAACAAATAACTATGAAGAGTAACGAAATAATTAAAATATTATTTCTAATAAATGGTAATGTTTTCAATATTTTTCTTCATGTATATCAGTTTTCATCATATTTAAGTGTAAATGTGAAATAAATTTTGAAAAGGTTTTCAACAAACATCGAAATACTTTAGTTATTATTTCATTTTCTATTTATTTTTTAACATGTCCCTTTTTAATTTTGTAGTTATCATTCAAAACTGAATTTTTTTTCTCAAACCTTATCAGACTACATCAATTTGGCTCAGCATTAAAAAAGGTTTTAATATCATGTTACTCCTAAAAATATTCGAATACTAACGAACCAATCATAAAACACTGCAAAGGCAAAAATATTTATAATATTTAAAATATCACGAACATTATTTTATGAATATTAACGGTAATTGGACATGATTTCAATTAATTTGTATTACATACAACGCATAAACAGAAATGCTAGCTCACAGAAAGATGGCAAACGATTGTCAACAATAATGAAAATTATTTCGATCATTGATCTATTTTCATTTTTTTTTTTAAATAAAACTTTGATTGCACCAAAGGTCGGAAAAAATTTATTTCTACGCCTAATAACCGAAGTTTGATCACTAGAAAGACAAGCTTACATAATGTCCAAATATTTTAGAGAGTGACTGTACTCAGGTTAGTACCAAGATTAAAAGAAAAATCCGATGGAATTCAAAGTTACATAAATTTTTCTCTTAATGTTATCAAGTAGATGAATTCGTTCTTCTCTTATTCCACTGCCTCCTCCTCGTGCCGTTTCTATGAAAGAAAAATAGCCCCGTGAGATCAAACGAAAAAACACAAGGCAGACCGTTTCTTCCGTGGAAGGATGATGGTTGAGAGAAAAGAAAAGAAAAAGGAAAAAGGAAAAATCGGCAGAACTTTTTCAAACGCGTTCCCTCGTCGGTTTAGACGTCCCGATACGTGGAGCTTCCGTGAAATAATGAAAATATTGACATTCGTGGCCGCCATGATGCATTAACTCAACGTTTCCTATGGCTAACGGCAGTTGTAACATCGTGCTGAGTATTTCAAAGAGTCACGCGGCTTTTAGCGCACAGTTTTTCGGGCGCATCCTAAACAAATAGACTTTCCATCGATGTCTTGCACCCTTCGAACAATTTCTCTCTTTTTTCTGCTTCCCTATTCCTCCTAGTTTCCTTTCTTTCTTCTTTCTTCGCTCTGTCGTATCCTTTTTCTTTTTCCTCTTTGCTGGAGAAAAGAGAAGGAATCTTTTCAGCCGACGCGAACGTGTAACAACACATGAGAAGGTTTGGCACGTTTTTCAGTGTGACGGCCATCAACAAATATTCTTATAACTCTTCACGCGAGTAGGACGTGCGCAAACACAAGACACGAACGACGAAAAGAAGTCAAAACGACGAAAGGATCGGTGGCCCGACGTGACAGATGCGTTCTTTCGGAAAATTCTTACGAGATTTGACGTCGTAACGTCGATGGTGTTATATATAAAGGAAGCAGTAGAGAATTGTTTTTAACTCATTTATATTTTTTGAATTGGAATTATATAAATACTATAGAATTAAATACTACAGCGTATTTTAAATTTCGCCCATTTACGGTTTCTAAGTTTTATAAAATGTTTGATTTTTTCTGATTGTGTTGTAATTTGATGTACCTGTTTCAACTGTAAAATTACAAGTAAAACGTAGCTTATTGAGATTTCATTTTGACAGATTAACATAGTAAAAAAAAAAAATGTAACGAAAATGTCTCTCCGGTGAAATTTCACCTAAATATCGTATTTATATAAATGCGTTGTATACTATCGTCAAAAAAAAACCATAACATTATTTCTTTTGTTTATATATCTGCTGAAATTTATATCTTTAGGTATCAGATTATAAGAACTTCCTACGATCACTGGAAATGTTTTACTTCAACGTTGATAAAAAATGGATCTTGAAGACGTTTTTCTTATGTTCCAAAGAATTTTATGTTTTAATAGCAATTTAAAATCGTGCTAATTGCAAATAACTGTAATCATAAAATGTAACGTAATATATAATGTAATTATTTATTTAAAATTACTATTACTATTTTTGATAATTACTATTCCTAATTACTATTTGTGAGGACCATATGTGGGTTATGTAAAACATTACTGCTAATTGTGTGAGTATAAGGATTCCTCTTCAGGAAATGAGAATTGAAGGTGTATTTGCAATTAGACTAGATTGAACTAAATTAGGATTAAATTTTTTTAATGTTAAACAAATGTAGTTTTTGATAACATTATCGAGGTTCAAAGTTTCGTTTATGAACCTGCAATGATTTCATATGCAACCTAACACATGAGGGTACAGTTAAATATACTATAAGGAAAATATACTAATTAATGTGTTAATTCTGTAAAATGTTACTCTTTTATGCATAAGTATAGAGAAAATTCTTTTGAGCAAAGAAGAAATGAAGGAGTACCTGGATATATTTAATAATTATAGTTAACTTATTTTGTATTAAAGCGTCATTTCCAAATGTATGACTACAAGGAAACTTCTTTTGAGGAAAAGGAACGAAGAAAATTTTTAAGTGAGTGGTATCAAAGAGAGATAATAAATATTTTTATGAAGTGAATGAAATATGCATTTTTAGTTATTTTTCCTTTAAAATTCATGAAATGTTAGTGTCTTCAAATTTTAACTAGGAAGTTGTATCAATTTTCTAATTTAACATGCTAACCGAAGGAAATAAGTTAACTCGCCATTCGAACAAGTAATGTTCAAATGATAATTTTCTTATGCAAAAATATAGCATTTTAAACTGTATTATTATACCTGCATTAAATATACATAAACACACAATACATTATTCTTGTACTGCCAAGAGCTGAAGTAAGTAAATTGGGTTAGGTTAGACTTGAGTTTTCACTAATTTTTAATATAAAATTTTATTATTAACATCCTTTAAATTCTTTTATTTTCCTATCAGTATAGAAATAATATTATTAAAATGTAGTACAATAGTAATATAATGTGTAATAATAGGTTTTACTAATAATTCTTTGTTACTGTTTCAACAGTGGAGCTAATGAAAGTGTAAAACTTAAATGAATTACTAACAGTGCTTGTCCTTTAAATTCTTTTATCTTCCAATCAGTATAGAAATAACATTACTACAGTAATGAAGTATAATAGTAGTATAGTATTTAATAATATAGTACATAATAATAACCTTTTAATCATTCTCAATTAAACTAGTGGATAGATCGAATTTAAATGAATTATTAACAGCATTAAAAAAAGTTCAGAATGAAGAAACAAGTTGATAATTCTTGCTAAGATTAAAATAAAATCGACTAGATGGAAAGTGCATAATTCAATAAACCTTTCTTCGCAGTATCTCCTTCAAGATACCGTTTGCACTGCGTAAATCACTCTTATGCGAAATGCAAAGAATAGATTGTTTGGCGTGTCCCGCACAGATAACACAGTTAGAGGGACATTTCTCAAGCGTGAATCGGTGAACACGGAAGATGCACGAATCGGACTGTTCTTCTTTCGGTCTATTCCACTCACGTTGAGCAATATCGAGCAGCAGTCACTGACGAAAATAGAAAATGGAAAAGTCGAAGGACGAGGTTATGCAGCGATATATCGTGGCATGAACTTCGAAAACGAAACGCGAAGTTGTATCGCATGTTACGTGTAAAAATAATCTTTTGTGATGATAGCGAAATAAAATTTCGCCTTTCAAGATAAAGATCCTTGCGACTTGTTTTCTGCTTTTCACACGCATGGCTACATTTTCACCGAGATAAGCTGCAACAAGATATGAGGATCAGATTCACCAAGAAAAGAGATAAACGGCTGTTATTTTAAATCAATTATCGGCCAAGTATTAACACTAGATATACCAAGGGAAATAAAATGACTTGTTTGATATATTTTTGTAACGATTACTCATTTTTAGTACATGTTATTTTCTGAAATTTTGTGTGACTTCTATTGTAGTACATAAATGATTAATTTTATAAATTACCTTTCTCTTTTATTCTTTTGCATAATATTCACATGTTATATGTCTACATACCTATACCGAAATGAGTCATTTTGACTGCTCACAGAATGCAGGAAAAATTTTGATTTATTGGTATTTTAAAAATTTCTCATAAAATTTCGGAGTAGCTTTAACGCCTTCTAGAAAACTGAATAGATTTAAAAATTTGTACATTGTAAAAACCTGTAGAAACAAACTTGTGTACAATGCTTTCGGATACACTATCAACAACATCGATAGATATTACAATCGGACGTACACGATGTTAAATAGAATATTATACAAATAATAGAACGAACAATATGATACATGTGATAAATGTGTTTATGGTAAATGTACTGCTAACAAGATCTTTACTTGGAAAAATGAGTTCATATATACATACGTACATAATTTTCGTAATAACGTAAGTATGAAAATGCGCTTTTCTTGGTAAAGAAAAGTTTACATACGGTTATTTTAGAAAATATTACATTTATTTTCAATTTTCGTTAAATAAAATGAACAAATGCGTACAAATTCACGTCTTTTTTCAAAAACAGGTCCTTTTGATTCCTTAGAATGCAAGGAGTGTTCCTTTAATACCGGACGCCCTATAACCCTATAACCGGGCATTAGCTATATTTGCAACAAGTGAAAAGCTACAAAGTCGTTATTCCACGTAAACCGTAGATGAAATAGAACAAGGTTTTAATTCAATAATAATTTATGAACTATTATATCTATCAACTTACATGTCCAAAAAATTGTGTAAGTTATGTTATTATATCCTCAAGTAAATATTTTTCTCATTATCTTTGTACATTGTATACAGTGCATTGATTTTTACGGGAAAAAAATATTTTTAATGGATTCACTGTTCTCTGGTTCCGGTCAGAACGTATTTTCCTATTGTCGGACGATACAAACTTTAATCTTCTCAGATTCCTGTTTGTATTACTGTCCATTATTTGAGTATTAATGGTTAAAAGGTACATCTAAACAATATGAGTAATACAAAAAAAAGATGTACGTTTCAATTTTTCTCTACGTTTCCCTTAAAATCGATGTTTCCCGGATGTTAAACCTTACTGAAAACTTCAACCGCGCTTTTTCACAAAAGTCTCTCTTTCCCTTTCTCTTTACCTGTCATTCCAGCCAGCGTGTTCATTGCAACCCACACATACTTATCAATGCGAGAACATTCAACGTAATTCTCGCTTACTTGCCTCTGCTGTCGACAGAAAATAATGCATTTAAATGTAAAAATAACTTGCTGCTATATACCCACACGATTTTACGATCTCGATCTAAGAGGATACGTGGTTCGCGTGGAATATAAAATCCACGCGAAGTGACGTACATTTTTCTTCCTTTAATCCCGCATTTCGTGTTTTTTCTCCCACCTCCGCCGATCCTCCTCCTCTACTTCTTAGTCTTTGTCTTCCTTCCTTTTTTTTCTTTACCTCTTTTTTGATACAAAAAATGGAAATGAACGTAATAAATGTCTGCTAGGCTCGCAAGAAGAGCACTCGAGTTCATTGCACCTGTAGAATGCACAAAAGTGTGCACGCGTGGTATCACACGCTTTCTCTGTTTCTTTCCTTCTTTTTCTATTTAATTTTTTTTCTTTTTTCATTTTATCGCTGAGTGCATTTTCGAATTTCACCGATGAACCGTTCGCAACAATATTGTCGTTAGATCGCACCAAAAATCTAATTCGTGGTGGATTTTTTGGATCCAATTAGAAAACTGTCAACATGAGCCTGCGAGGCGTTTCAATTTTCACTCGGTCCATTTCGCGTGTCCTTCGTCCTGACCACCATTCCGTTTCTGTTATGTTCTGTTCTGTTCCGTTAATTAACGGTAATTAATTTTATCATTGATCCCGTTTGTTACGCTGTCATGCATTACACGAAGCTTCGGTGTCATCCAGCTTTCATGGATTTTCTCGTCCGACTGCTGTATACAGGATTTATGACGCGTGATTAGTGGAGATGGTGCTACTTCGCGATGGGATCGCGATTTTACCGATATCATTCGAGAAATAAAAGTTTGTTGTGTATACGGGCTGACAGAAACAACAAAATTGAATGAAAATTATACACAAAATTACATGGGGAAATTGGGAGAAAGGTAATCACGTAAATACACATCTGTTCACAAATATTATGACGTTCACTGAACCTGAATCAAATATAAGCTATCGCTACGAATTTATTAAAATCCAAAAAAAACATTGCTCTGTTTTTTGAAATTTCTTAGTGTAGATTCGTCGTTTGAAGTTTATCAAACCTTACGCAAGTTGTAAGCGTGTAGTCTTGTTAAAGCAGTCTTTATTGCTGAACTTCTCTGAATTTCTTATTATTGAACTCTTATTGAGTTCCTCCTTTATATATTTCGGTTGTCCTACAGGCGGACTATTACGAGTGCCGATTCAGCCCTCGGTTCGTGCGCGCTAATGACCATTGTTCTTGCACCTGATTGGTGCGCCCTTAATATAATTATTCTTGCACCTTACTAGTGCGCACTTACAGCGATTCTGCTCGTACCCTATTGGTGCGCGCTTAGCTATGCACTACAGTAGTATAAAAGCACATACAGTGACTTATTAATACCCCTAACCTCCGATTTACACGGAAAATCGGATCTTCAGGATATCATGTAGATCGAAATCTGAAAATCCGTAAAAACTATATAAATAAAAAAAAAATTAAATGCACATAATTTAATTAGTTATTTGATTAAATTTACTTATACTAACGTGAAATAACAATAAAATAAGTTAAATATTAGAACAGTTTCTTCCTTTTATTTGTAACAATAGATTTTTTTCTTTTAGGGATTATTTACGTAGTTTTTGTATATGTGTTTCTTCAAACCAAATAATTTGTCCTAACATAAGAAATAACGGAGATATTGTCTTGTAACAGAGTTAATGGGACACCCTGTATAAAGTACTTCATTTACTTTCGCTTTACGACATTGTTACTTCAAGTTCACTTATTTCAGTTATATAAAATATTCTATATTGTAATAATGTCACGCGATTCGTTAAATAATTGAAAAATCTGTTAAATCTACTTCCAAGAAAATCACAATATTTGTGGAAATATTAAATGTATTATGAAATACAGCGATGAAAAATATTGAAACGCAATGATAATTTCAGTGTATTTCGCCTAGTGAAATATGCGTCGATATTTGCAACAAACCATGAAATCCCTTTATTACCCTTCCTTCTTTTTTCTCCTTTCAAGCAGACAATGTAAAAAAAAATTGAAGTGTCTAAAAAATAACCTTCCACCGGCAGTCGTCGAAATTTTCATTTCAACCTCGCAGTGCTGATGTCGCGAAACTCGCATTTTGCGAGGCCAAACTGCACGATACGCCTCCCTAACAATTTGGGGCTTGCACAGCTTGTAAACGCTTAGATGCGCACTGAAGTGGCTTGGTGTGGAACACAGCGGTGCGCAGTCTACATTACAAATTGGTTATTATACAATTACTTAGTGATTAAATTAGACGCCGTTGAGTGTAACATCCACACCGATACCAAGAGATACCGTGGTAGTATACAGATCCCTTTCATGCTCGCAGTCCTTCAAGCAGTCTACAGCTTTGTGAAATGCTTTCAACAATTCGCTATTGTAATTAATAGAACTAAACGATTCATTATACCGCTAACAAATTACGGAATATTGTCACGTTACTAATACTTTATCCCTTGTCTCAAAACAAGAAGAAAATACCGCCACGGTGTTTAAAGACGACTAAGGTTCCTCCGCTCTTTTTTGTGCATTTAATTGTAAAAATATATTGTAAGTGAAATTGTACATTACAATTTCAAGGTACTTTAAGAACTGCTAAGGAAGAAATATTTAATTGTTGTTTAATCTCTTATAGCTTAATTCGAATAAAAATGATGTATTTAAGGTGAATAGTATTAATTTATGCAGTTTTAAGAAAAACTTTGAAATGAACGATGGTTACAATATTGTTTAATTTCAATTAGTGTAACGATATTGAAGAAATAACATTATAATTATTACAAATACATTTATGAATTACTTCAGACTGATTTAACATTTCTTTATTCGTGGATAAGTGGGGATAAAAGTTCTATCCGCACTTGTAAGAGTTTCTCTGTTTCATTTCGTGAGAGCGAGGCCTCCATACTCATCAGTAGAAACAGTAACAATCCAAAGTACTTGGTTCCTCAGTTTTTCTTGAATTTCTGAAGACCTTTTGAAGAGTAATATGGTAAAAAAACTGCGCAATCGGGGTTGCTAATTCTGTTAACCACTACAAACACCGGTACACTATTAATATTACAGTAATCTTTAACATATTAGCATATTCTGTGTTTGCAGAAAGTCAAAGCATCCTGCACGCTGTCAAGCTGCCTAAATTTCCTTTAAAACGTAAACTGAATACTATGCAATGAGCTTTGTCTTCATCGTTGAAAACCATTTATCCCTGCTCATGAAGTCAACGAAAGCAATGCTTATCTCAGTAACTAAATAAATGAGACCTATAGAGTAAATGATATTTTTTATTTAGAACGACTTGCTGAACATGCGGGCGAAGTTTGTTGAACTATTCACTGGATACCGTGTGTATGAGTAAAATTCATACTTCAGAAGTGGCATTTTCAGGTTGTTTCATTTTATATACTTTTCTTTCTAAAATACAAGCTGACAAATAATATCAAAGACAATTGATCGAAAAAACAAAGCCACTTCTGAAGTGTTGGAGGTAGTGGATCAACGTGGAACACTTTTTGTGATATATTAGTTTATTTTATATAACGATAGACACACAACACGATACATGATACATTTTGAAAACAGTAAACAAAGACAATGGACTAACGTCGTCGAGCCAAATTCAAGTGGTGTCATCTGACATAAAGAATATTAATTCCTTATTTCTCTAACATGAAGCATAAGTATACTACTTCCATTTATTTAAAAATTATAAAAGCATTTAATTTCACTTAAAATTCTCATGGCGACTTAACGTCACTTTTGAAATATACGTTTAATTCATATATATATATATAAGGTGTTTTTTCTAACTGAATACAGTGGAATGTTTCAGAATGCCTAAAGCTAATGAACAAAATGTAATTTTGCTTGAAATTCTCGTGGTGATTCAGCACCATTCTTGAACTGTAAGTTTCATTCATACACAAAGTGCTTTTTTTAACTGATCGTGATGGAATATATCAGAAGGGACTAAATCTAACGAAAAGAAAAATGTAATTTCACTTGAACTTGCAGTGACGACTTAACGAAATGTTTGAAGTGTAAGTTTAATTCATATACAAGGTATCTTTTCGACTCAACGTCAATTTTGAAATTATGTTCCATTCATATACAAGGTGTCTTTTTTAACTGGACACAATGGAATGTTTTAGAAGGAACTAAATCTAATGAAAAAAGTGCAATTTCGCTTGAAGCTTCCAAGATAACTTAACGCCACCTTCGAAGTATATAATTTATATACAAGGTGTTTTTTCTAATTGAATACGGTGGAATATCTCAAAGGGAAATAAATCCATCAATAAAAATGTAATTTCGCTGAAACTCTCGTGGCGTAACTCTTAAATAGATACACGGTTGATTCCTCACAGATGTATTTTCACCAAAAATATACCGAGATCAATTCGACCGTTTTTCCTTCGCTATGCGAAATATTTCAAGTGTTTCTTGAAAGATCGGGCTGAACAACGATCCGTTTCAAAGGAAGTCTCCGTCGGTTTTATCCGTTACGAGTACTCAGTCATTGAGGCCATTACAAGCCAGCTGGGTGGCCGATTTTCACCGTCCATCGTCAACCTCATCGTTTTCGTTCGCGTTCCTCTGACTCGCTATTCGCGCATCCTTACCAACTGTCCAAAAATAGTCATGGCCGCGATACATGCGAGCTGATATTTCTGTAGTGACGTCCGTTACTACAGTTGGAAATCCTCTGAGATGCTGGCATTTCCGTTCTCCGACGATCAGGGTGGTCTGTCACGTCGAAATTATCAGTATTGACAAATCCGTGGATGTCGGTCTGATTCACGGCGAACGATACACGCTCAACATTATGTATTCCGGCCTCGTGTATCTCGCGAAACGATATCTTGGAATTACATGGTGTAAAATTGTATACGTTTCGTAGCGTGAAGGTATTTCTTGGTTAGGGAAAGATACTGTATTCGTGAAATGGTCAAAACTTTCGTATACGCATACGTCAACTTTTCGTGTAACAGAATAGAGAAAGGTGTTGATGGTACGAAATTACTCGACATACCATTCGGTTAAATTTAAATAAAAAGTAGTAGACATATTTATGTAGAATATTCTTCGTTATAATTCGCTGACTACAGTTACTCTTATTAATATTTGGGCACACTTTAAAACAGAATAACCTTTTTCGAATTAGACAGAACGATGTGTATGTTTTTGAGAGGTTTACTAAATAATGTGTAAAAACATTTTTGAAAAAATTACAATTTGACGGAATTATAAAGAAAATAATGGAGGTTGCTTTTTACAATTTTTTTTATCCCACCCTGTACTGGAAATTGAAAAAAAAAGTTTTGTGCTTTTATATTAATTGTATACATGCTTGAAATTTCATTGAAATTGGTTAACTTTACTACAAGTTGCAAACTGTTAGAAACGGCGAAAATCGAAGTGGAACCTTATATTTTTCTTCACATACGTATATCAACTTTCATTTTAGAATACCAAACTTAAAAACATATATGATAATATATCAGTCTTTTGAGAAATTTTTTGCATCAAGGAAATAGTTCTAATTCAATACTTTTTGACTTGCGAGTTTTAGGAAGCACTCTTCCCCTAGAAGTATTCGAGTTACTAAATTCGTTTACAATTATTTAAATCAGTCATCCGTTAAGAACAAGTATTTTAAGGAAATTAGTGTTTTCTTATATCAGAAAAAAAATAATACGAATAGAAATGTATATACGCTAATTACTTTTTTGTTAGTTTTTTATTTTTCTTCAATATTGATGACATAAGCGACCACAAATCATACCTTTGGAAATTTTCTAGATTAGAAAAATAACATATTTTCAACATTTTTTTCAACCTTTAGTCTTCCTAGGGTTAATATAATATGAGGGTGTAATTGTGTATTCTATTTGTCATATCATCTAAGTGGTTAATTCTTGACACATTGTAAACAAGTTACTTTAGAATAAATATCTTCTCTAAAAATATGTAAACCCTTGAGCAGCAAAAATAAATGAACGAAGACACGAAATTACACGTTCTGCATTTATTAAATGATACTACTTGATAAAAATATTGAAATTAAGTGTTAGGTTGGTGCAAAAATAATTGCGGCTTTTGCTCTTGAAATTTAAGACAATATATTTCGAGTTACAATAAAGTTTTTAAATGAAAATAAGGACCATTTTATAATATTTCACACATTTTTGTCAACACGATACAAATTTACTTATTCCAATAGCGTAAAATACTGGAGTTCTAGAACCGATGAACTCTTCGAACGCGTTTTCAGCTGCTGCTTGACTATTAAATGTCTTCTCCCCCAGGAAGTTATCCAGATGTTTGAAGAAATGATAATCTATCGGAGAAAGATCCAGTAAGTATGCTGGATGAAATAGAATTTTACATCCTAGCTCATTTAGTTTTTCGACGATTATGTGTGAGACGTGTTGTTAAGTGTTGTCATGCAGAAGAATTGGTCCTTTTCAATTAACTAGTATTGAACATAAATGTTTCAGTTTTGATGCATTTTATCGATTTCGTGGCAATACTTTTCTGTTATTACGATTTCATCAAAATTAAAAAAATTCTAATAAATAATTCCACTTCCTGACCACCAAATAGTGACGATAACCTTTTTCTGATACAGTTTCGACTTGGAACAGTGCTTTGGTGCTTCATCTCGATTTAGCTATTGAACAGAGAGTTGTCATATAAGATCCATTTTTCGTCACAAGTTACGATACAATTAAGAAATGGATCGTTTTTATTCCGTAAAAGAAGAGAAGAGCAAATTTCAAAGCGACGAAATCTTTGATTCTCGTTTAACTAGTACAGTATTCATTTGTTAAGCTTTTCCGATATTTCAATTCGAGATAAATGACAAACAACTATCGAGTGGTCAACATTTAATTCTTCTGTAGCCTCTCGAGATATTTTGCGTATATCAGCTTCGATAATAGCTACCAATTAGTTTGAAAAATTATTTTAATTATCCAAATATATATTTTAAATGAACGCATATTCGTTAAAATGTTTTCGTGAAAGTTATTTTACTTATGCTTTTATTTTCAATGAAAATTTACTGATATTATCAATCATCCTGGAGACAATCTGCATGAATTTTTATGTCGACACGGATTTATTCGAATATTGCCTGTTTCTGCGTATGGTTACTCGACCTGAGGTCTAAATAAAGTGGATACGTTTAATCTTTTTAATCTTTCGATGCGGCTTTTTGAAATAACTGAAATGCGATGTACACCTTCATCCGCTTTTCCTGAAGCTTTTTTTCGATATTTACGGCTCAATGGACGTCGGTTCCATTTCAAATACTAACTTTTTGGAAACAATATATACAGAACGGTTAATTCGTTTCCATTAATCCTCTTATATTTTCTGGGCAGTGTCGGGTGTACTTTATGAAAATTTCATTTGTTCCATCAAGGATAAATCTGATTGAAGCTTGTTTTATGCAGAATTGTTTTGTGACTCTTTCATATTTTCATAATATTTGTAATTTACAGAGGCGATTATTACTGCATTTATTAAGGTAAACACGAAACATTTGGCCAACTTTCAATTCCTTTAGCACCTGTTTAAATAATGTAAAAGCCAAATTGTACGTAATACTTAAATTTCATAGGACAGAGTAATTTAACGATTTCATGTTCAACATAAAAATTATATAAAATATTCCAATACTTGTATATTTTTGCAATACAACGAAAATCTTCTTTCTAACACTTCGATTAGAATTTTATCAACGACTATGTGAGCCATAGTAAGCGGCTACTTAATTTTTCAGTGATTAATCGAGGAAAATCTTCAATAAAGTAATTGTTCTTCCTCATTATAGCAATATAAAAACACACATTTTACTATTTAGAATAAATCATTTAATTATTTAACTCTATAACTTGATTTTTCTATGTTTATAAGAAGAAAAGTTACAAGTTAATCGCAATTTTACATCTTGAAAAATGTCGAAAACCGTGAATTAATAATTACTATAAAGTAATTGGCTGATGACAATGTAATAATATAACGATCTAATAGTATAACAATAAACAAAGAAAAGATGATGTATAGAATATAGATAAATGCATATGTAATTTTTAAGTCCCATAAATTGATTTAAATAGCAAAAGATATTAGTTTCACCATTCTAAGATGTTCTAGTTACAAGTAATGTAACTTGAAATTTCAATGACAATTGATAACGACTAAAATAAATACGTAAAAGTATTTCATATATATCAAAATAAAAAGCTCAAACTACAAGTGAAGAACGTGTTATACACTTCTGACCACTAAGCAGCAATCACGCGTGAGAGATGTTATTCCAATCCAAATCTGTAAAACTAATGCACCCTAGAGAACAAGGAAACACTGTCAAACATTGTTATATGCTCGTAGTTGTTTTTAAAAAACGATCGTGCTTTGTCAAATTGCATGTGATGTACCTGTTTCTCATCAAAGCATCGACGTTTTGGTTTCGTGACGATAAACTGATACGAACTTCGAACTGCACTTTTATGCATGGTGAAGCCTTTGAAAGATGCGATGGTTTGGAAGTGGACTATGCGTATCACACCATTTTCGAAACAATTATACATATTTTTGACTTATAAATATTCAATACGTAAATTAAATATTTATTACAATCGAATGTATACGGTATGTTGTTCTATATACAGTACATGACATAAGAACGTGGACAGTTTATCTCTGAAAATTGATACTTAAGGTAGGAGAGTTTGTGGTAATTTAAACATATAACTTCCGTCCATAAATGATGGAACACTTGTACATTTTGAGCAAAATGATTATTATAATGTAGATATAATTTTGTGTCTCGAGCTTATTGTGTAATTTTGTTATATTTATCTATTTCACGGTTATGCCGGAATACAAAGTTGAAGATGCACATGTACAACTTGAATAAATGTTAAGAAAACGTATTTATTTAATACAGTTCAAATTCTATACAACGTTATTCAGTATACACATTTTGTTTGCTTTGACAGTTTAAAATTTCTGGAGAACATAGCTATTATAAACAATTTAAGAAGAATTTCTCACTAAAAAGAGATAAGCATGGTGTTTGGATACTGCATTATTCGATCTTCTTCATTTTCAGTTCGACAGTTCCTGTGATTGCACTGAACACTTTTAAAAAATAATTATCTATTCAAAAACGTTTAACTGTTGTTTACTGTAGCAAAAGAAGAATATACTTCTTGAGAAATTGTGGTAAAAACTAAAAATTTCGAAGTTTTAATTCTAATTTTACATTATGTGTCCAATGACTTATGGACGAGAATATACACTCTTCCCCATTACGCTTTCGTCCAGAAACTCTTAGTTTCATTGGAGTCACTGAATCATATGGATGAGTAGAGCGTGTACAAAAAGATTTAAACCGGTGTTCTTAAGTTTGCATCAAAAAGGACCAAAGATGTCTGTGAAAAGTGCAGCTAAATACTTGCACAAGTCTTCCACGTTTGTCGACAAGTATGGTACAACGTTATAATCGTCGGTCGACGATTTTCCAAATCAAAAATCAACACTAGCGGCAACAATCAAAGATAATAAAGCTGTTTTAAAGGCTTTCTTTGAAAAGTCCGAAACTTTCTTCTCGAACTGTATGTCATTTTCACAAATATGTACAACCTATTCTTCCAAAGACATGCAACAGCGCCAGATGAGCGCAATCTATTTTCCCCGTATCTATTAAACAGTGGCTTCCGCAAGCCTAACAAACCTCATTAAACGTTATAAATCGAGCATGACGGCCAAGCAAATCGATGCATCCGTTACATGGATGTTGACGGATCGTTTGATTGGCCGTCCCGGAGGTGGTTGCACAGAGAAAACATCTACGCGGAGGAAAGGGTGCCACGTGGTGTGATACGATACGCCGTAGTGGTTCGAAAAAGGTGTTTGCAGGGGTAATGTTTTCGCGCCAGCTTCAGAGACGAGAGGGGAAACCGGGGTAGGGTTGCCTTGGCTGTTCTGTTATTTATGGTTGCATTATCGAAAGCGGCGTAAGAACAGTAAGTGCGTGAGAGATGCCGCGTGCGCGACTAAAGTATGTATAAAGTGGAGAAGCACATTTTTACGATGCCACGCTGAGCTTAATCCGCTCCCACGATCGATTTCATCTCTCTGCTTCCCCGATGCTTCCTTCCCTTCCTCCCTCCTTCCCCATCGTTCCCCTTTAGGTGAGTCTCTGCGCGTCTTTGTTACGCGTTACCTGGGAGGGAAAACTTAGCCGCTGCCATTTCAGACATTGTTCGGTGCGCCGAGAATTTATCTTTACGACGTGGTGGAACTCGTTTGCGCAAAAACACTTTACGATGTGAACCTTTAAAATTTATACGAATGAGCGTTGGAGTAAGGTAACAAGGTGTGCGAGCGAAGAAAAGTTCATAGAAAGGATTGTCGTTAGAGGGACGAGACTTGCAAAGTGTAGGGATATAGCGTACTTAACCCCTTCTCTTATGATTTTTTTAATTCCTACGTTATATTAGCCACAGCTGTTCACAGTATTAATACACGATTATACGATGAAAGATAAAAATACAGTGTACGGCAGTATAACCTCCAGGTTTTGTATTGGAAGAATTTTGAACTTTTCTTTTAAATAATATACAATACTTTTATTATAATTGTATCTCCCTACAATCTTTAGCATTGGATTATCACTTTTTGTTATAGCTGTGACTACGCTTGAATCGGTTTTACATTGAGAAAGTGTAATTATTTTATTTTCTTTAATTAAAGTTTCTTGCAGTTATTACTCTGTTTTATCATTCTCTACTAATACCAAAGTAAAACATATTGAATTTTATGACCTAAGTTTGTATAAATATGGAGACATGTTATTTGCCGCCACAGTCATCTTTCATGCACTAGAACGAAAGGTCTAAAATATAATGTGCCGAAAACTGCAGAACTTTTTATAGATAAGCAGATAGATATATATATAGATGGTATTTTGTTGGTGTTGTAGCCAACAGATTACAAATATATAAAAGTACAGATTGGAATATAATCAAAATGAAGAAAGTTACTGGCAATTTGCAGAACTATCAAAGGTCTGGACGAAGAAAATGTATAAGCCTGCAGGAGGACTTGTTCATTACAGTTAAAAGTAAGAGAAATAAAAGGTTTGGTGCATTGAAAACCACTATAAGCGATTATAGCGGTGATTAAGGTAAAAGATGGGAACATCGTTAAACGTCATTTGGACAAAAATTAACAAGTAATTTGTAGAATATTAGATATTGTATATTAATCTAAATTATAAATATACTATTTAAAGCAATCTAGTTTAATATCAATTTTATTTATCGGTTTGAACATACTATTCTTTGAAATTGCAGAAGCGATCGAATACTTATGAGTACTACCGCTCACGGATTAAAGTATTTAATATCAAAGATTTTGATATCTAAAAATATATTTATTATATTTATTGCATTAGAATGGCTAAAAATTGTTATATTGTTCTTATATTATCCTCTTTCGTTGGGCTTAGCTCATGTGGTATCCCACGTGGTATCTAGGATGTCGAGCAATACGCTCGTAAAATAATTTGCTGGTTATGACAATTAATCTGTCAATACTATAAATACTTATCTTCTACGACTTAACAAATTCCTATAAAACTAATAATTCTATTCTACGAAAGTTCCTTTTAATAGTAATACTTCTTTTGTTATTATACATCTTGATTAGGGATGAAATCGAGTACCTCCCAAATCGATTCGAATTTTGACTGATTGGATTCGAATCCTCTATATGTATTTCAGGAAATAAAAACAGTATTTTCAAGTGTACGTGAAACTAAACGAGATATATTGGACTCTTTTATGAGTACTTGAAGAAATGAAAAAGACTCGAACATTGATCGAATTAGTATCGAAAATTCTTGTATGAGTACCTTAATAAAATTTTCTGTTCTTACAAATTATTACTTTTATTTTCAAGATTCGTTGTGAAAGATTCGATTCTTTTTAACATAGAACTGCTTATAAGTATGTTTTCGAAATCTGCAGGTACTCATTCTAAAACCAGACTTCCGAATTTTCTTTAAGAACACGCTAAAAGTTTGAAGACATTGACGTCTAAGATTTGAGACTAGACACCCAGAAGAGTTGCTACAATACAGATCCAGAAGCTATAATCTAAGTGCCTTTAAATTTGTAAGACTACCGTGTACAAAAATTTTGTAGAATAGAATTATTATTTTTAAAATATTAAGCATCGAAATTTAACATTGTCATACTTAGAGATGTTCAAGTATTTTTTCATCATTCTACATGAAATAGCCAAACAATTACACAATTCTTAACGATTCTCATAAAGGTTGTTAAAATGTAAAAAATAATCCAGAACAATTTGTAACAATCAAAAGAACAATCTGTCTTGAAATGTATTTATTTTAAGTTCTTATCCCATCAACTTTAAGTGAGGAAGGATAAAGTATACATTTCTGTTTTCCATTTACGCGACGTAAAGGAAACCACGTATTTCTTCGTCAAATTTAATTAAAACCAAAGCGGGCAAGAAGCAAAGCAATGTTTAAGATTCTGAGCGCACTTTTCCAACAGTTAAGCAGAGTATGCATTAGGGCTGAGAGTTATATCAAACGTCACGGAAGCAAGTCCGACAACCGTTGACAAGGGCGAAAAGCCGGACGGTATACAAGCATTGGCCTTAATTAAAAGAATCTTCATTTACACAAGTCCGAGTGTCGATCACCGTATTTAATTTCACGCTACTTTCTTTCTCATTTAAACTTCCCATTGGAAATTAGGGAAATTTATGCGGCATCCTCATTAACATTTATCAATGTCACCCGCTGCAACCCGGAAGGATAATTATAAATGATTATGTAATGATTAAAAGTAGCCGAGTTTATTTCGTTCACGATATGCTAATGAGATTTCTCTTTTATTATATGTGCATACACAGGGGCGAAGAGGAAAGTTCGAATAAGCAACGAGACCCAGATCTACTACCTAGTCACGATACCTATCATGATGTATTATAGCAATTCGTTCCTAATCACGATCTTTCGACTTTTATCTACGTTACCTTTTATCATGAAGAAAATTCGAACACCTTGTATGCGTTGTTATTTCACAATTTTATTTTAAATTCTGTTGTCGGTGTAGAATGGTATCACAAACTGGTAATCAATTTGTAATTTTTAAGCTCTTAACGGGGTTCACTACTTGCACACAACTTGAATCTCTTTAATTTGTAATTAAAAATAAGCAAAAATTATAAAGAATTATTTCATTTTTTTTTTCTTGCGAATGTGAATATGATATATTTTATATTTAGCACATGTATGGCGGTATAATTAAAATTGAATAGCCATTTAGTAAATACTACTATTGTGTTCTAAGTATCTATGAACCAATGACGAGTTAACTCGTTTTTCTCGGTTAAAAGGATATTCGGAGAATTGTTTTTGACAAAATTAATTCTTTCTTTTAACAATCTCTAATCTTGAACTACTTCCTTAAGAACTCTGATATAAAAATATTAATTATTGTAGTAATGTTGTGTCTCTCTACATTTATTTGTACCGGTTTCGGAGACGCTGATTATTGTAAAATTAAGCTCTTTAACGCACTTCATTGTGATATTACACTTTTGTGTGTTCTTCGTATATTACTAGTCGATTGTGATTTCAACGTGTTATTTGCTGATGCTCGTTTGTCATATTACTCTGTTACTCGTGTTCTTACTCCCTACTCGCTACTGCTTACTGCTATTTTCCCTGTTCGACTGTATTTTCTCTTTTACAAATTATATTGTGTTATGGTTCGTGTTGTGTATCGATTTTTCAAAAATGATATTCTACTGATATGATGCTTCTAGAATATTCTCCAAAAATTTTATTTGGAAATTCGTAAAATTACCGGATTTATAGCTATGAAAGATCGAGAGGTCACAATTGGATAATTAACCGTCCTCCTCAGACGCACATACTTACATGTATACTTACTTTTCCATGCTCAATAGTGATAGACGTATATCATAAACCCATATAGCGGTAAACCCGCGGCTGATCGGTCCTCACTTCTAGCCACTTCAGACCTACCTGCCCATCAAAATTGTCCCGTAAACAATGTAAACGGCGGAGCGACCAATAGATATCCTCCGCTATACATAATTGGTTTTCGTCGATCGTCGACATATAGCGTGAAAGTATTTCTTATTTATGCATATACAATGTATCGTACAAATAAAATGTATCATCGCAAAAGTTCACGAGAATTACATCGATCTTCGAAATTCCGTGAAAATGTGAAAAAAAGAAGATTCCTCCGAAAAAATCCCATATGGTTGAGCAAGAAAAAACAAGTGCAAGTTCGGCAACAAGAAAGTTAAAAATTGCTCACGATGTGTCTGTATCGGAAGAAGAAACATTTGACTCAATTTTTTTACGGTTTTCTTAGCCATAAGTGAGCATATGAAATGTAAGGAGTGTGGCGGTAATATAAAATTTAAAGCCAAAGGAACTAGAGGACTCGGCTTCAAAATCATGATTGTCTGTGCGAACTGTACTCCAATATCAGTTCCATCTTTTTCGTTAATTGGCTCCGCGTATGAAATAAGTAGACGATTTTTCTTGGCACTAAGATTGGGCATTGCGCGGTTTGCATGGCGCACAAAAATTTTGCGGTGTCATAGATTTGCCTTTTCTCGTAGTATAAAAATCGTATTATGCCATCGTTGAGAATATTTATTTAGCTTGTTCCAAGGTGGCTAAAATTTTATTTTCAAAAGCGGCCCAAGAGAAAAGACAGGTTCTAAAGAAAGCTGAATGTAATGACACGAAGTTAATACTCTGTGAGGATGAAACTTGAAAAAAATGCGGCTTCATTTCATTACTTGGTGTATCGTTGCTGATTGGATGGTTCACAGGAAAAGTTGTGGACATTATAGTGAAATACTGTACTTGTAAATCATGCAAGAATTGGGAAGGTGAAGAAGGTTCTACCGAATATGAAGAATGGAAAGTAGAGCATGAATCAAATTGTTCAGTAAATCACACAAGATCTACTGGAAAAATGGAGGTGATGGAAATGTTTTTACGATCTGAAGAGCTTCACGGAATCAAATATTTGAATTATATAGGAAACGGCGACACCAAAACGTATAAAGATGTACTTGATACTAAACCACACGGTGATGAGTGTAACGTCGTTAAAAACGAATGCATTAGACATGTCCAGAAAAAGAATAGAAATACGACTTCTCGAATATGTGAATAAAAATAAAGGCATTGGTGCGAAGAATGAACTAACCGGGAAAATGATTGATAATTTAACAATTTATTACGAATTAGCCATTGGTAGAAATTGCGATTCCGTTAAAAAGATGAGCAATGCAATATTGTATTTTGATGAAATGACTTTGGGAAAATGGTCTTTCTACCTTCAAATATTTGACTAAAATTTTCAACAAATACTACTTAAATAACATATAAGATGTGCATATTCAATTTTTAATGAAACATAACCTTATCTATAAAAAAATTCTGGAATTTTCCTTATTTTTGAATTGTTCAAAGGTATGTAACTCCTTAAAGCTATCATGATAATGATCAACATTTCGGACTTTTTTTAATTTAATGAATGATTCCTACTTCGAGTTATATTTTGTATATTTCAACAATGAAATATTTCGAATGGAGAATGTATTAGTATAAGATTAATTATTCTACGTATTTAAATTTTTTTTCTTCGAAAGTGTTAATTGTATGATCAGCAGATACTTGAGAAAGAAAAATAATTCAAATAAGAAAGTTTTCATAAAATTTTTAATAACTTTATTTAAAGAGAAATGAGAGAACTGTTCGAAATCCTTGAAATATAAAATTTTTAAGTCACACTATTCTTCACATTTCCATTTATCATCAATTCTCCAATATCTTCGCCCACGATAGATACCTCACGCGACAGCACGAAAGATCGGGCTAAGATATCACAAACAGAGAGAAAGAGTAAGGGAGGGAGGGACAAAAATTCCACTTTACCGCCACTGAAACGCAGCAACGTGTACGTTTCGATCGAACGGCAGGCTTTGAAAAACGTGAAACGGAACTCTGCTCCATGAAATCCACTGAAACACGATATTATTCGCGGCGAGTTACATGAGAAGGATACGATTTCGAAGTAGGAACTACAGTGGCAAACCCTTCAGGGATAAGGACACATGTTCTCCAGTGTTTTTGTGCTCTGTTACCTCTATGAAGTGCGCAGAAAAACAGAGAGAGAGAGAGAGAGAGAGAGAGAGAGAGAGAGAGAGAGAGAGAGAAGAAACGAGAAGGAAAACGATGTCAATAACGGGTGGTCGTTGGAATAATAAACTCGATCGTTTTCACCCTCGTTGGGACTTCCGGTCACGCAGTTGCAGCGGAGCACTTTAAGGTGCCGCGGTGGGTTTCGATTATAAGTTGGTCACGTTTAGAAAAGAAAGCTTCGGATACAAACATCTCTCGCCTCCAACAACAGATACACTCCGTGTGTCAACGACGTGACGAACGAGTTCTTACACAGCCATCGGCTGCTTACACCTCCTCATACCACGTGTATGTTTGCCAAGGATCAAGATTGAAACTTAGAAAGTAGATATCCGTTTCACAATCTACCTAAAAGGATCGCATCTCGTGTCTGTGGTTACCAGCGACACGCTCTTACGAAGACATTCAATTTACGTTTAGGACTATGGGGATTGTTCATGAATAAAGGGATCGGATTAGGTTAGATTAAGTTTTCATTTTGACTTTTAGTTTATGTTTTTTTTTACTGATTTTATTTATATTGCTGTTATTATACAAACCACTTTGTTATTGTGTATTTATTACCTATCTGAGATTGTATTGCTACTAATTGTTACTGCCTTATTCTTCTCTCCTCTGTTTTAAAGCCTATTTAACCCTTTCGCTACGCCGAGCGGCTATAGTCGTTATCCACGAAACACTACATACTCTCTCGCTTGTAAATCTTAGGACAGTTGTCATATTTGCATTTAAATTTAGAAAAAGAAAAATTGTCGAGAGGTACATACGAATTCTTTCTTCAGGTAAACGTGTATAGATAAACTATTAAAGTACTACATTTTCTTCTCATCGAAGAATCCTAACCACGTTTCTGTATTACGATTTCCGCTAGTTTTAGCATCCGTGCTACCAATTTCTTCAACTTTTTTTCTGAAATTTGACTCTATTCTCGGTTTAGGGTGTCTCACAATTGTGTGGTCGACGTTGGACGACCTTTTCGAATCTGCCCTATCCAGTTCTTCTCATAATTTCTCGAGGGAGTTCAAGTTCGGTTATTGGAACTGTCATTCTAAGATTTTTTTATGAATTATTACATTTAATTTGGTCTAAATAATCTTTACAAAAACTTTAGTAGTGTGTTGAATCGTTATGGTACATGAACATAAAATTTTGTCCAATTAATTTATATCTTGATGGCAACACGTTGTCACTTAAAATTTTTAAGTCTCCTCTCTTTAAGATTCCGTCTATCTAAGATATTAAAAATATAGCATAATTACGGAATGAAGCTTCATCAAAATAAACCATTCCTTTACAATCTGTCAATAATTGCTTCTTATTACCATCGACACCGCTAAACCATGAAAAATCATATCAGAGAGATATAACAAATCCACTTGCAGTGGAACAGCAATAATTTCAAGTGGCATCACCAACGCAACGCAGTTTTCTTATTTCGATTCCTGTCAAAATCGCAGATAACGGTGGACAATACCGTCGTTCACGTCGAGAAATGGGTAAAAAGCAGCGGAAGAAGGAATAAAGACAGAAAAAACTGAATTGAAACCCAGCGTTCGGAATCCCACTGGAAGACAAGGAGAGAGACAAGAAATCTGCATGAAGGCTCCTTATAAATTAGTAACAGACTGCCGTTTCACATCGGTATTTATATTGAATCCCGACCATTTACTCAGCACACGAAACGATAACATTGTCGTTTGTTCACCGCCGAATAACGTTAGCTTGTCGACAATGCCTACTTTAACATATCTGCCTTCTGTATCTGTTGGATGTTCGGCCTCTTAGTGGTCGAAGCTACCGCAAATTAATGAACGATAGCTTTGAACTCGCCGTCCCCCACCTGTTTCTTCCTCGTTTCGGCTTTATCTTCCGTTGGTTTCTCCGATTAAATTATTCATGGAGACCTTCCACCTTGACCCTTCGACTTCCGATCAACGCACTCTCTCACCAGTCGACGAGAAACGTCCAGTCAGCAGTTTCTTTCGCGCGGAACGGAGGATGAATTTTATTAAGCGCGGTTTGTGTCACTGATGCTTTCTTAAATGTCTTTCCGTGGATGACCTTTAACCCTTTAGGCGGTCCTCAAGTCTTTTTTGACGCATCACGTATTTATTTAACATAAAAACGAATGCAATTGTTGGTAACAATCTAAATATTTGCATTACTTGTCATGTAAACAAATTTATTAAGAGGAATTTCTATTATTTCGAGGTGCAGATATATTTCTAGAAATAATTTTTTTGGTGATCTCTTTCTTTTGGAAAGATCTCAAGGTCACTAGTATGTTTCTGTAGGTAACCCTATATGTACTTTTTTAAATATTCTCGTAGAATGTGAAAAAACGAATCCACTAAACTGTGGAACTATAGTCATGGTTTGAATGTGTTTTTTTAACTCATCACTAGCGATCATTACAGAAGAACAGAAATTAATTTATACTATGCATAAAATATGTGAAGCTAAAGTGAAGATATAGATAGAAATAATATAGTCTACATATGTACTAGGAGAATAACTAGTACATCTTTCGTAATAAAAAACAAAAACGCTCTTATGCAAGCCTTACAGAATGTAACAGAATCGATTGCATACACATTATCTCAATTAGACGTTTCAATACCGGAAAAAAGAGGAAAGTGTTATTTATGTTACAAAAGAGACAACAAAAGTACGATAAAGTCTGAAAAATGTATAAAATTTGCATGAAGACTGCATTCACATTAATTATGTAAAACTTATTACATGAAATTCATAAATAATAATTTATAAATAATTTGAGAAAAATACATTGTTTTTCTCTAATTAAATTGTTATTAACTATTAAATTAATTATATCAATGTTTTTTCAGTTCTTTTATTGCATTATAAAATTAAAAATATGAGTTTTATATAATCGGGTCATTTTTGACCCGAAAACCACGAGTGCATAATCAAACGGAAGAACGCACGAGAGTTAACGGAATCAGTCTGTTTTATGTTCAAGGTAGCACCGATAAACACCGAATACCTTTTCTCTTTATTATGCCGTATCTACCTTTAATCCTTTCAGTCAATTCGTGTAATTAAGTGAATTATATAGGATAGACTAATAACAATTATCACCTTGAATATCTCCAGAATTACGAAAAAGGAAAAGAAAAACTTGTTGAACAAAAATTGGTTGCTATGAGAGGGACAATAAGTTTAAAACTATTTTTCAAACTGAAATTCTTCCAATTTACAAAGTATGATACACAACATTTCTTCGTGTGTACACGAATAATGTAATATACGACGAAATGATAATAATTTAAACATGCCTGGTGTACTTCAGAAATTTTGTCGTCCGACATTTTTATATACACTTCCTATAATACTTAAACAATGCATGAAGGAACAAATATTAAGCAGAACGTTATTAACGTTATTAAAATTTAGAATCCTCCGTAAACGTTCAAGTTCAATGAAACGTATAGATACATGTGTATGAGTGAATATGAATGACGAGGTGTAGCGAGAGGAAAAAGAGGCAAAAGCGAAATTTCTGTAGGAGTATGAGTAGGTTTCCGACAGTTTTTGGCTCCAGCTAGCAGTATGCAGTTACTACCGGGCCATTGCATTTTACGACAACGATCGATCGAAAGTATACATATATATATATTTGAAACGCACCGCTGATTGGGATTTTAAATTTTTCAGTCCATTTAGTATCTGGCTTCAGCCAGGAACCGATAGTTTGCAACTTTAAAGTGTATTTTCACTCCTGCGGCTGCCTGGTTTTTGCATGAATATTTGATTTCTCTGGAATGTGTAATTATATTTAGCTTTGTTACATTTCAGTTTTTTTTCTTTTTACACATATTGGAACGGGAAGAAAACTTCCATTCATTACTTACTGTTTATTTCTGTTATAAATTAATAATTAAAATGATCGGTTTAATTGCCACTGTTAGAGAGATAAGGGATTATTATTCTTTACGTTAGATGACACCACTGCAATTTGGCTTCACTGATCGCCATGCAGTCGACGACGTTTGTCTACTGTTTTTGTTTTACCAGTTCTCCATGTATCGTGTTGTGTCCACTACTATATTAAATAAACTGATTATATCACAAAATTGTTCTTCGTTGATCCACTACCTCCAACAGTCAAGTTTATGAAATGCAGTTGATAAAATTAGTAATAACACAAAGGATTAATAAAAAAAATGTAAAATATAATAATAGTCATAGAAATGGAATAAAAGGTGTCGGCTTGAAGATTATAGATATTAATATTATTTATTCATTTAATATACAAGGGATAAGTAAAAAAGACAATGTATAGTTCAAGTCATGATATAACGAAGTCGTAAAGTTATAATTAACGATATTTCATTCGCTGTTTGGAATATTTACCATTTAATATATGTATATCTGTCAGGTTATTCATGGATATAAACACACAGTCTATAATGTGTTTAATAGTTTATTAAAGTTAATACATAAAATAACGCAAATAAAAGTACGTGGAAGTTATTTAACACAATAGGTACGTGGCAGGAGCATGATGAAGATTGCGTCGTACAGTCGACAAAGGAACAAAGAAATAAAACAACTTTGTGAACGATGTCAGTCATACATCTACAAATATCGATTGCTATTCGGTCGATAACTTATCGATTATTCATTAATATCATTATTTATTAATAATTACTATTTAAATTATTAGAAGTAGCTCCCTGTATCTGAATAGCCAATGTGTCCTATAAATATATTAACACTGGACTAAAAATCTTTTCTAACAGTTCTGATCGAGATTCCAGTTCTTTGAGCACGCTTCTTTCTCTTAATTTTGTTGTTTGAGACTCTATATCTACTTTGGCTTCTGATAACGTTTACGACCTCGCTATATTGTCGCTCGAACTATATGTTTTAATACAAAATATAGCTTCGATCCATAAACGTCAATGGTGACAGTAAGAAAATGTTTAAGTAGCAAACGTATTTACAAATTAGACCTTTCAGTGTGTTTACATACAGTAAACGATGAAAGTATTCGAACGCTTTCAAATAAAATGTTTAGTGCTTTAAAATATATACTTACATTACGAATTTCATCATGTCTTTGTTCCAGCAATAAAATATAATCGTCGTGATTCTACATGTAAAATTTGAAGAATTTGAAGACACCAATGTCAACAATACTTATGAAGTATTTTTTGGAAATATTGATGGTATATATTGCGTCGCAATGAACGTGAGGAAATCTCAGTTTGGCTTTCCTAAGTTCGCATGATTAGTTAACACTTTGACATTCGCACGCGTGATAGAAAATCTTTCTTCTGCTACCAGTATGTCTCGCGTAAATTCTACCATTTATTACTGGCCGTTTTCACAAGATTGTTCATATTGTAATTACAATGTATCATATTAAAATATGAAAATTTCAATAACTCTTGCTTGATTTTGTCATCCGATTTATACGAAATTTCGTAGATATGTATAAATAAATTTAAACTTTTTCATTACGATAGAAATGCTTTTAAGCGACACCAACGAGGTGTCACTGGACAGCATAGTATTAATAAATATACAAAGCAACAATAAAGTTCAACTTTGCAATTAAGTATTATTCATACATTACTATTGAGCAATGTTTATATACCATCCATCGCATTTGAAAAATACCGAGTATACCCTCTGATCAAAAAGTACCCGGAATTTGTTATTTAAACGAAGCGCGCTGAAGATATTGTCGAAATCATTTGTTTTCTAGGCTGGTACATCTTTCATTTGTTTACACATCAATTTTTAGCGCAATCTGTCTGATAGTTTGTGCGTAATAGCCTTGTAAACAAGTCATAGTTTGGTGTACTCGAATTTCGATATGTCTCATTTAGTGGAGCAGAGAGTCTGCCTGAAATTTTGTTCGAAAAACAAAATTTCATGTGCGGAAGCATTGAAAATGTTAGCTGTAGCTTATGGAGACTCAACAATGTCAAAAACACAAGCATACGAGTGGTACAAGAAGTTAAAAGATGGCCGTACTGTGGTTGATGATTTGCCTCGTTCCGGTCGTCCATCTACCTCTGTGACTGACGAAAATGTTGAGAAAGTTAAGGAAATTGTGTTCGAAAATCGTCGTGTGAGCATCAGGGAGATAGCAGCTGATATTAGAGTCTCGTTTGGATCGGTGCATAGCGTCATGAACGATGTTTTGGGCATGAGACGAATTGAAGCGCGACTTGTCCCGAGAATGCTGAAAGTTTTGTCATCGCATTGCTGTCGCTAAGGAAATGCTTTCTTTGGGCCAAAATGTTATCGAAGGTATTATTACCGGTGATGAGACATGGGTCTATGAATATGACATCGAAACGAACCAACAATCATCGGAATGGCGCTTCTCAAACGAGCCAAAACCCAAGAAACCACGACAAAGTCGATCCAAAATCAAGATTTTGTTAACCGTTTTCTTTGATTGTCGTGGTGTGGTCCACTTCGAATTCCTTCCACCAGGTCTAACAGTAAATAAGGAGTATTGTGTGAGCGTATTGAAGCGTTTGAGGGAGAATGTGCAACGCAAAAGGCCAGAATTGTGGAAAAACAACTCGTGGTTCCTCCACCACGACAATGCACCAGCGCACACGTCTCACATTGTACGCGACTATTTAACTAAAAACAACATCAATACCGTTCCACAAGCTCCATATTCACCTGATATGGCCCCGTGTGACTTCTTTCTGTTTCCACGTCTCAAATTACCACTTCGGGGAAAGCATTTTGAGACCATTGAGGCGATAAAGGAAAATTTGCAGAAGGAGCTGAAGACGATCCCAAAATCGGCTTATAAAAAATGTTTTGAAGATTGGAAAACGCGTTGGCATATGTGTATTGCTTGCGATGGAGATTACTTTGAAGGGAATAAAATAAATATCGATGAATAATTGAACCGTTTTCATTTTATTGACAAATTCCGGGTACTTTTTGATCATAGGGTATCTCTGAGAACTTAATCATAGCGCATGTGTGCTATGTTTTTGTCCAGGAGTGTAACAGATTAATTTCTAGCAGAAAAAAGTTAACCAGTAATTCTTTGCTATACCTTCGAACTGTCATTTCAGAAGTACTGTATACAAGCGACAGAGTTTCAGATCGGTAATAAAGGAGAGTGACGACATTGCACCTAGCCAGGACACTGTTTGACGATACATTATTTAAATCAGCGCCACTCTTGTTTACCGTCTCTGTGTGCAACATGTAAATACAGTGGCCGCTACTGCCGCTATTCCGACAGGAGAGACGAAAACATTCGGCGTGTGTGCACGCATTGCTGTGACGACGACGATGATGGCAGATGCCACGGTGGTGGCTGCCATCCCGCAAATTCGATTCTGCCGCTTTCTATCGGCGCACGCGTTACGTTCTGAAAATTCGTGAATGCCAACACGACCGATGATCGAGAGTGGTGATGCCATTGTGTGATTGGTGTTACGATAAAAAATGTTGTCCGCGTTTGACGTGTTATTTATTCCCTGGGATTCGAGCCATTTTCGCATTTTACGCCTCTGTGGCATGAATTCGAGTTATCAGCGGTGAGGACACATTTGCATGATTGCGAGAACTATATTGTGCGTTATCTTACTTGACCACAATTGAGATCGGTCCGGTGTGAAATTAAACAATATGCGTATCGTTGGTCATTTTTTTCATTCTTTTTTTTTGGGAAAGAAGTATGTATCACTTTATGTTGAACATTTTTGCTAAAGTTTTATCGCGATGATCGATCTGTTTTCATTCTTTTCAAAATAGAACGTTCGATTGTATCCGAAAAATCGGAAAGAATTCATTTCTACGCTTAATACATTCAATTTACTCAAAAAGTGAGATTATTAAGTGAGAAAATATTTTCTTTTGTACTTTTTATATATTCGCTCCAAAATTTGACGAATTGTATATTTCTCGCTTTCTGTTTTTCGTTTGCAGAAAAAGAGTTTAAAAGTTTATTCTTATTTTACATTATTAACACATTAAGCGCTACGTCAGTCATCGATGACCAACAAGAGATTTTTTTTCAAGACAACAATATAATATTTAATGAACAATATTCTAATAGTATAAGTTAAAAGTTAAAAATTGATAAAAAGAGAAAATTCTGTTTACACATTATTAACTTTCGTCGATCACCGTACATTTATTGTAACAAAACTGAAGAAATACGTACTTATGCTTATCAAATCAGTTTTGGGCATCGGGTGGCCTAAACAGAAAGACTAACAAAAAGCATGTGGCGCTTAACGTGTTAACGTTCAAGACAATTAGTATTAAATACGAATCTATAATAGAAAAGTAGTTTTTTAATATCTGGCTATTATTTTTTTCCCATCAAACAGAAAGACGACCCTAAAACTCAGGAACAACTTGTAAACTGTTTAAAATTAACGTAACAACGGAAACCCGTTACAACAAATATAATATCAACAAATCATAAAGGAATACAGACTCTGTTTGAAAAATAACGGGATTGCAAATATAATAATTCAAATACTGGTCATATTTGCAAGAATTGTTCATTTTATTCAAAGTATATTTTTCCGTCATCAATGCAACGCTATGCATGATCAAATTAATGAACGAATAGACTTCTGAAGATCTGGTGTGAGAATTATCTTAAACACTCTTGTCTGTATATGGTTGAAGTATCATTATAGCGAATTTTGTAAATAAGAAAATAATCACAGGGAATCAAATAAATAAGTGAATGGGCGAACATTGGTATTTATTTTTTGAATAAAAATTTATATACGACTGAGGTATCACGAGCAGATACATTGTTTTGCAAGGAATTAATTTCTTTCTTACTCAAGACGAATTCATAAAGCAGATATTCAGAAACTTATTCGTTCATTAATAAAATATGTACAAATGTGATCAGTGCTTGAATTATAATAGTGAAATTCCCGTTATTTTTCAGACAGACTGTGTACGTCTCTAGAATAAAGGCACACAGAAACGTGAAAATTTAGTGAAAACTCAATGAAAAAAGTTGCATGAAAATCTGAACAGGACCGTTGGCTCGGTTCTTCTCCATCGAATTGGTGTCATGGGTCGCAGATCGTGAACGTTCGACCACGGCAAACGGAAACTCGCTCGTTCGCGTGCCGATACTCTCTGTGAAAGGTAAATACGCCGTGACGTAATCCTCGTAACGTGCCGGTACGGCTGCGAAATTTCAATCTAGAAAACGACGCTTTCAATGGTCTCGGAGGCGGTAAGCTCGAATCTGCGAAAAGTCGCTTCAAAACGGCAACCATTGAGAACAGGTGCTGTGATATTAATGATATCATGAGAGATGCGAGAAACGTTAACCTCGTGTGTCGCTGAAGAAGTGTTTTGCGACAGTGTGGGCTGTTATGTTGACGGAGGATAGAAGGCGGAGGAATGATAGAGAGGATCGTAGGAAAAGGAAAGGTTGCGCGTTTCGTCCTGGGCCTCCTAGTGGACTCGTCAGTAAGGCATTCTAGGAGACCCGTGCCTTAGACGCGGGGGACTGAAGGAGTTAGATTGGAAGGTGTATATATACAAACAGGACCTCTCGAGAGCGCTAGCGAGAATGGTCTCCTGTGTCTCTGTCCCTCTAGCGGTGGTAGACAGAAGGGTCGCCACAACAGTTTCAAAAATTCTGTGTTTTGCTTCTTTTCTTTTTTCTCTTTGTTCGTTCGATGGAATTCATACGGTGGATTTGACGTTCGAGGGAAGAATATCATACAACGATATGAAAATATGTAGGAATCAAATATTTGATATCCGGTAAGGATATGAAGGAATCCGCAAAGATGAATAATCGTATTATGAATTTCGTTCGACGATATTAATTAAACGAAAGATTCCGAAAAAAGCGGACGTTTTTATAATGATAAATGAGTTAGTTCTTTGTGTACTTTAAAATGTAACAGTGGGGGAGATATTGTCATTCTACGAAGCATTCTTTTTAACCCGGGTTTTATAATACCGTACATGTCAGTAGTTCTAAACGATACTTAATGATCTAATTCATTACGAAATTGATGCTTATAATTAATAATAACTGAATTAATAGTAAGTTATAGTAAAGAGTTCTGTACTATTGCTATAGATAATATAAAAATACTTAAAAAACTGTGTACATAAGAAAAAAGAAAAATGAACATATTTTAATTGATTATTTAATTAAATTCGTTTATTTTAACATAAAATAAAAATAAAATAAGTATTAAATTAGCTAAGCAATTAAATCAGTCTTTTTTCTTCTTTTCGTAATTTTACACTTAAAGTTAGCGTCAAAAAGCCACACGACTTATGGGATGATCTGATAGAACTAAAACGTCTTTCGTATAGAACACTTCGGACACTCAGAATTCATCCAGCTTTCGCACAGCTAGCATACACCATAGTTAGAACCCGTCCATCTACAACACATTGTACAGAACTCATTTTAAATCTAGTGGAACTATCCGGATATTACTTATCGGGAGAGTGCTCGAGAGAAAATATTGTCATCATTTATTGTCGAAATACTATTCACATTCTAAAAACCTATCTAATTATTCCAATTTCCAACATCAACTGTCAGTTCATCCCGTTCAAAAAGTATTCCACATATCGTGACGGGTATTCCAGTAGACGATAATCATGAATCTGAAACCGGTTATATTTCTTCCAGTTTTGTGTATGGAACACGGATGTGCACTGGTAGATGCTACAAAATTGGCCAGGCAAACGGAAGATGAAAGCAGGCAGTAACAATGCGGTTTCCTGAGCCAACAGAGGGTAGAGGACAAGAGGAGTGAGGAGGCAAAAAGAATAAGGGGCCAGCATCGGGAGGGAAATTAATATGAAGTAGTGTCATTGTCACTGGTTTCGCGTCGCCCCAATGCCGGGTACTGCGAAGAATTGTGGTCGCGTCCAGGACTCGGAAAGTTGGAGGGATCGGAGATAACCGTGGATAATGACTTTTTGATTACAAGACTCGTCGTCGGCAGCCGTCATCTACGCGACCACCGGAACGCTAAGGGAAGAAGCTGGAATCAGTTATAGTGGATCGACAGTTAGATCATTCCCATCCCAAGCGATAAACGTCCCAACCGTTTGCGGTATTTTCTTCGTTTCTGTGTGGTTGCAACCTTTCTCCATGAGTTAATAGTTTCTTTTTATGTAAATCGTCGATATTTGTGCTAACAGATTCTTTCACATTCTTATTTGGTAGAAATTTCAATGTGTTTTATTTATTGAATATATACGAATGTATATAAATTAATATGTACTAAATAAATTTTATGTGCATAATATACTAAAGTGAATAAATGTTTTTCTTTGTTTATGTAGGCGTTTAAAGCCTTGTAGGGGGTTATTTCCGTCAAGTGAATGAATATAAAAATGATCAACTTAAATTTAATATATTTGTATATCCTTTATATTAAATTTATATATATTTTTAATATCTAATTCTTATATAATACAAATTTAATATACTTTTTATATGAAATTCAGAAAATATAAATTATACCTATATTTAATATATTACTTATATTAAATTTATAATATATTTAATATAGAAATAGTGCATTCAATTTATTTTATTTATTATTAACACTTTTTGACACGTTGTCACTGTTATTCGTCAGATTGTTTGGTTTAGGAAATTGATCAGATTTATCAATTCTTACCGAATTTTTCAATTTTTTGAGTTATCATTTGTTTTTGAAATATAGCAAGGATGATTAATTTTTATATTTTTAAGTTTATTATTAATAATTATTATCATTATAATTTTAATTGCTTTTTTAACATTATTAGAACGTAAAATTTTAAGATACATTCAAAGAAGAAAAGGTCTTAATAAATTAGGATTTAAAAGAACTTTACAATTTGTTACAAATTAAATTACACAAATAAAATAATAAATAAAATTATACAAATAAGTTACTTTTGATGTTGGATGATATTTTTTTAACTTTAAGTTAAAAATATAATTCACAGAAAATAAAGTATAAAAGAATGACAAATCTACTCACCATTCAGCAACAATAATTATAGATATGTTGTGACGTACTGTATATACGTACCTGCAACAAAAAATAAAAAAATATGTTATTGTAATAGATATACCTTCTATTAAATTGGATTTACTTTTGTGATTACTTTTTACAAGAATCCATCACGCAGTATAGCAGTGTAACTCCATAAATACATTACACTTCCTTCTGTAAGCGCAAGAAACTTATTTTTCACGATGCAAGTTCGTGTAAATTAATTATTCTCCAGCGTTTCTGGAATGAACTGTAGATTTAAATGCTTCAACGCATAATCGCTGGTGTTTTTATTTAAAGAAGAGAGAATAAGCTTTCGTTCTATTTATCAAATATTGTGCGAACTTATTATTGAATTTCCTTTAATAATATAGTTTTATTTAACGCTGATACTCATTTCTGTCGTGAAACTAGTGTTGAAAAGTTAAATATATCTTAAAGTACAATTACTATAGACGAAAACGACTCAAGCTAAAAAATATATGAAATTTAAAAATGCAAATGCAAATGTATAAAAATTAAAAAATACATTAACCGTTTGAATAAATAAAAGGATAAAAAAGGGTACATTGAACATAAAAACAAACAAATGTAAATGTTAATGTAATTTCAAATTAATAAAATTTTAGTTGTTAATGCCATTTGTGTGATGTTTTAATTTTAGCCTGGTTGCGAGGTAACAGTGGCAGTTAGTTAACGTGCATTACAGATGGAAAAGGACAGAAATTTTATGCTTTCCTAAACTTGTAGTGCGACCATAAAAGATACAATATTATAATAGAATACTTAAAGCAAATGTATTACAGGTTATATAATTTTTATATTATATAAAAGAGTGTTACAAAAACATGTCAACGTTCCTCCAGTTTATAGTGTACATTTAATACTAGTAGTTCTAGTGTTAAAAGGAACACGAAATACGAGATTTTCGAGATATACACAGCAAGTAGTATTCTTTTTTGAAATAAACAGTTCTCCTAGAAATACCATGGGATTTCGTGGAAAGACAGTAGTTGTAAGGCGAAAGATTTTCAAAAGAAACGTCGCGAATCCACTTCTTTTAAAGCTGAAGAAGGGGAGTTATGGAATTGTATCGTGTGCTAGGTGATAAATAACCCGGAACAATACGATACATCGTGTAATATCGACTTCAAATCTATGGTGGACATGTATACAACCCATAAAGCGAGATGATCTGCTTTCTCTTCTGCTTTTCTTAAAGCAACCTTCTTGGAAAACTATATTCGATCCCGCGATGCGAAAGATATCTCTGATGCGGAAGAGATAGTGTTCGAATGAAATACTATGGATCGGATATTATATTTCCGCCATTATTTATCTATTTCTCGTGGAAAGCAGCATTGAGATTACATTCTATTCACGTTGAAAATTATAATCATCGGAAAATATAATTAATACCAGATGTTAATAAGTATTCATTGGATATACCACCTTTCATAATTATATTAAGAGTAACGATTAAATTACTGTATTCGATTATTCGGCAAAAGTGGGTTACCTAATTATTTAGAATAATTAGAGGGTCATTTGTGTTGGATAATTTTCAGGGGAAATTTAGTAAACAAAGCATGGAAATTAATTTTTTATTTTTGTTTTCAAATATCATGATTCTCTGAAAGGAGCAACACTTCAATTGAAATTATTCGTTTAGAATACATTAATGAAATTAGGTTAATAAAATACGTGAGAGAAATTTGTCCGATCTTATTATACAAGAGGAAACTTTCACTTCAATGAATGAAATACATATAAGAAATGTAACTTCGATATGAAACGTCTTTTATACACTTGTGATTCAATTTCGAATATTTATTAGAGCTTAATTAAGTATCTAAACAATCATTTGCTTTTTTTTGGACATAACAATTGCTTTTATTCTTTACTGTTAATTATTTATTATGCCAAACAACAAAAGGAAGACGCATATGTTTAAAAATTACGCGTTGTGAACAAGTTTTCTGGCTACAGGGCGACAAGCACAAAAAACTGAATAATTCATATATTCAAAGTTTCGTTCCATCTCGTACCGTGACAAAATTATATTCAAAAAATGTGAAAATTTCGAGGGTTGATTTCACTCCTTGAAGTTGATTTTCCACCGAAAAACTCTTCATTGCGCTTTTACATAAGCATAAAATTTCATTAAAATCAGAATTTTCAAGTTGGTTAACTTTACTTGTTGGTCTTTTCCTCTTACATCATTTTAATTTAACAGGAACCCTACTGTTTAATGATTGTATCCGATGTTCCTTCTTCTTTTCTTAAGAATTCTAAATATCCCTTCGATGTGTCTGAATCTACATATAGACATTCACATAAATTATTTCAACTAATCATACGATTATCTTAAATGAGTATAATATATTTTTATTTATTAATATGTATGTATGTATGTATGTATGTATGTATGTATGTATGTATGTATGTATGTATGTATGTATGTATGTATATGTATATGTATAATCTGATAATATATAATTATCAATTCTTTAGAAATATTTAGATATGAAATTACGTTAATAACTAAAGTGTACAGAGGAGAAAGGAAGAGAAAACATGAGTTTTACGTAAAACTTTAATTTTTAAAGAACAAGATCATTTCAAAGTTATGGTATTATATAAGCTGATGTATTTTTTAACCAGAAAACATGATACAATAGAAAAGATTGTAGTTACACATGATAAAAGCATACAAATGGTATTGGAAAAAGTTATTGAAGAATAAAATTTCTGAAAAACTATCTTCTCCCCCCTGATTGGTCTCTTAAAACCATGTAAACTACGTCAGAAATATGTTTTGCATCATAACAACTCGAAGAGATATTTAGATGGACTTACTTAAATGGACCACCCTGTACAGTGTACCCCGTGTACGGTATATACTTTGTGATTTTTCGTTTCTCATCAACAACTGTGGAAAAGTGTTGGGTAAAAAGCTCGAGCACAAGAGGTTAGAGAAACGGCTGGGAAAGAAGCACACACCTCGTAAGAAAAGTAATTGCCGGCAACAGATCATAGGGTTGGCTTCATCATGGCGTGCGCGAGGCATTTGACCATGGCGGACGTAATAAAGTTTCGTTTTGCCAGCGTGGCCCGGAGGATCTAATATAAAATGAAAATAAATCAAAGCTTCTCTCTCTCATCAGGCCGACCATTAACTTCCGTTTCTTTGTATCGCCACCATTTCACCCTTCTTCACCTCCCCTCACTTCGTCCCCTTTCTCTTCTTCTTCTTCTTCTTCTACTGGCGTTCCAGGGAAATTATTAACGGCGGAAAAACAATTTACCCCTAGTGTAATGAAGGTATGCCACAGAGAGCCGGCGTTTCTCTTCTTGCTCATTATCGATTGCCGCCGAGCGAGTACAAAACTACCTTCACGGAAAACTTCGGTAATACGATTCATTCTCATTCGACGTGCATTCTCCCTACGGCAAAGGACAATCGAATTGTTCGGTAAATCGAGGGAATATTAAACAGACGATTTTGATCATCTCGTTGGGAATGGATTTCTTTTGATCAACGTTAGGCGTTCATTAAAGACGAAAGAAGAGGTAAAGCAAAAAAAAAAAAAGAAAGAAAGAACGAAAACACGCGAAGAAGACGAATGTTCGCGATTCGTCGGAGGGAATTCGCGCGAAGAGGCTATGTATCGGTAATAGTAATTAATTCTAGCCGCGTATAAAGTGTCGGGCGTTCCTGGCCGCACGACACTAGGCAACTAGCTATCGCGATCAATTTTTAAAGTGTGTGTATCTTCTAACGCGCTAGAAATGGACTCGTTGATGTCCATCGTGCCAGAAATTACATTACCTTTCAGGTAAGCTACCACAGTGACTTACCTTTCCCACCTCCCCTTTCCCTTTTTACTGTGTTCACTGTGCAATGTTAATATGCACTTTGACTGACGTCTAGCTTTCCCGTTGACGAAGAAAGAGAAATGAATGTCGGCATAATTGTAAGAGCAGACCAGAGGAGGGTTAGAAATGGGAGAATAGAGAGAGAAAAAAGAAACACATTTAAAATGTATAAATAAGAATCAAAAGCGTCGGAACAAGCGACAGTTGGGAGGAACGTTGTATGTCAGGTGCTTACCCACTTTAATTCTTCAGCACACAACGAACAAGCGCAACACTCACTCTCCTTTTTCCTTTACTTAACCAACCGTGCTCTCTAAATCTACCATTAAAACTCTGCGAAATGTGCTTAAACTATGACATTGAAACGAAACTCTACGCGTGTAATAAACCTTTGTCTCCGTGCGCCGTGGACAGAATGTACGGTATATGTATATGTATGCACAGTGAATAGCGTGGCCGTTTATCTGGCGAAACGGAATATTCACTAACAATCTCGGCCGTTTGAAGGCGAAATAACATCTAAATAGACGTGATAGCTTGTAAATCCTATAAATTTTTAAGCTATCAGCATGTGATGAGTTACGAAGTTCGAGGAAAGTTCAATTTTTGTTACTAAGGATTCATGTTGTGTGTCTGGAATCGATAAATCGCGATAAAATAAGAAATTTATCGTTTAAAACAGTTTGGACCTTTTCTTGAACTTCAAATTCCTTTTTTCTCGCAACCAAATTTTGAAAGACCGTGTTAGAAAAAATTTGAAAAAATTAGTAAACAGATTTACTTGATATTTGGTGTGGCTATATGAAACACTATTGTGCAGCTTTTAACATAACAAATTTTTTATGTGATTCGTACTTTCTTTTTATTGCATAAAAAAGGGAAAGGAATAATTTCATGTAGGAAAATTGAAATCTTCATTCAGAGAGCTGCCATTTTTTTTTAAATTAACGTTTTTTTGTGTCGGCTACGTTAATAACAGCATTTATTCATATATTTTAAGAAACTAATTTGTTTTCTGCTAGTGAAAATCTGTTTACACAGGTATCTGTTTGAACATCGCAAATCACTACCGCGAATAATGCATTTCAAACTAGTTCTTGTAGCTAACATGTTATTAAAATTAATGATTGTAATCAAAGATAAGACAAAATTAATGAAAAAATTCTCAAAGATGTTTGCTTTTAGGCCTCTCTAGGTGGTTAAATTATCCTGAAATGATCTAAAAGTAGGTAAAGTTTATGATATTTTTTCGTATGTAACTACTAAATGAAAAATCTCAATTTTTTTCAAAAAATGTGAATGTAACTTTCAGCTTCTTTTTATAATTTTTATAAAGTAAAAATGTTACGATTTGAAGAAATTATAGCTAAACAATCTTCGACGACAAAATCGATTGCTGGCTATCAAGAGATTAATAAATCATTCCTGTCTAAAAGAATTGTTTTGTATTGAATTCTCCAATTTTACCTATTTCTTGTTTTCATAACATATAACAGTTGACTGTACGAATATTTTCGTGAAATTTCTATATACAGTGTGTCTCGCTAACTCTATCTACTTAAATATCTTGGTATTTCAAACAATATCAGAAAATGTTACTTACAGAAGTTGTAGGATTTAAGAAACTACATAATATGGTACAAATGATATTCTTGCAAGTGGAAGCGTAGAGAAGACAGCGGTCATCTTTGTTGTTTTAAATAGAATGTTCAATTTTTTGTGCTCGATTTCGATAGATTGGCGTATTCCAAGTATCAATGTACTAAGGTGCACTTGTTCTAAAACTTACCGTTGCTGAAATATTTAACTCTTTTCATTCGATTGCTTTCATTATGGTCATAGTATACTAGGCCATTAAACTCGTCTTGATATAAACAATAATATTATGTATTAAAAAATATGCAGTGCCATTTACAAAAGTGAAGGTCTCCTTTATTTTTCATGAACAAATTTCTTTTTGAATTTTTTTCCATTATATTTTACAGTCGACTAAAAACTAATTAATTTTGTTCGAAACATTTTTTTATCTGGCTATTGGAAGTACCTGAAAAATCATGGCGACAGTTACGTGGGACAAAAGTGTATATGACATTTACACAAAATTCTTCGGCTAGATTATTTAATATATTCGAAATATGTACAAATCAATATGAGCAACATGTGTAATATGGCCATAGCGACAGTGTCTCTAATTCGACCGCGGTAGCAAACATGTTAAAATAGCTCCATTCGTTGTAAACATGTCCGATCGAATTGATCTTACAAATTGAGTATATTTAAAAAAATTTAGAAATTGCTTTATTCTGCAGCTTCACAAACATATTCAATTGCCTATAGAATAATAATAAAAACTATCTCCGTAGTATCCCATATAGGACATACGAATAGTAGGAAATAAGAATCACGTAAAATACAGGTAGAATAATGTACAAACGTAGAATCTAATCAAGAAGGCACACTTATTATTGAAAAAAATATAATTCATTTCACTATTAATACCACAGCAGTAATTTAAATTGTCTTTATAGATATTATATCTATTTCACTAATATATTATCTAATAGAAAAAAGAATTAATACAATTATCTCCTCGTTAGAGTTAATAAAAAGTTACGCTTAACATCAGATGTTACATTCCAATGTGAATAATTCCGAATTGACAACATTTCGATCGAAGATTTCGACGAATTTTTTTTTCCATCGAATGTTTACACGGGTGATTTTTTCGTTTTTCTTTTTTTTTACAAATCGACGCGGCGCTATAAATCACACGACGCGTACAGTTCTTCTATATCGACTCGCGGCACGTATATGTAAACGCGGAAACAAAAATGCAGGAGCAGCATTCGCTATACCGCGATCATGTATAATAAGCTCAAATGTTATATCCACCGATCCCTGGCTGCAGCTGCAGATACGTCGGTGCATTTATAGAAGTACAATGGCCGATGTATCCGGCCGATTGTCGACTATAAATATCAAGATTTATCTCGATTAACGTGCCACCACGCGTACCAGCGTGCACGTCTGCACAAAAATGAGTCGTGTCTATGTTTCTTCCTGTTCTGCTATCTGCCCGTTTCGAATAATTACATCGACTACGTGTCTCGCAATTGAATCGCGATATATCTCAACTCTATCAGATATACTGTAATCGCGCGTTCACCGTTGCGATTTGTTTGATTAATTAATATATTTGTTATTGAGAGATTCGGGATAAATAAAACACATCGATATCCGTGTATTACGATATCGATGTGCAATTTCGAATAATTCAATGTCGGTTTGAAGAAACGCAGCATGCGTGCACGAAGTTACACGAATATTAAACAACGCAATAGTGAAATTGTTTAGAAGCATGGAATGTCTGAAGGTGAGAAATTTTACTGATTCAACGTATTGAAGTTCAGTGGAGTCTCTTTCTTCTTTTTATACTTAGATATTTGAAAGGAATATGTTTATAAATGCTTTATAAAAATCTTGAAAATATGAAGATGCATTTTGTACTAAAATATTTGTAAAATTAAAGAAACAATAATTCGAATTATTTAGAGACATAAAAAGAAATGGTAAAGTCATAAGAAAAGAATCTTCAATCTTTAAAAGAATCAAACATAAATTCTAGAAACGTAAAGAAGTGAAAAATTGCAAAAAATTTAGTATTATAAAAAACAAAACTAGATTCGGGGAATTAGAAGATACTAAAAGGCAACTGAATTTCATAATAATTCAAATATTAGCCCGGGATTAAAAAGAGAAAACTAAAAAAAAAGGAAAAAATTTCAGTGCTTCCGAAATGAGAGTAAATTCCGGAAATAAAGAAGATTAAAAAGTTGCTCATTTCCAGAATAATTTAAGCATCAAATAAGCATTAAAAGTTAACCTTAAAAAGTAAGAGAAAGTTTCAATACTTGAATAATAGAACCAAATTCGGAAAATGAAAAGAAAACTAAGAATTTTCTCAACTCCAAAGTAATTCAAATATGGAGCAAGAATTAAAAATAAGAAAAGTACTTCAGTACTATGAAAAACAGAACCAAATTTAGAGAATAGAAGAAAACTAAAAAGTTTCTCCATTCTAGAATAATTTGGAATTTCAATACAGAGGAAAGGTAAACATAGAATTTTTAGAAAACCTTTAATGTTTCAAAATTTCAAGCAATACAAGTGATTGCAAACAATGTTTTCAGAAGTGCTAAAAAGTATTGGTTAATGATGTGTAGCTGCGACAGTGAACTATTTCAGTACAGAATTTCTTTTTCTTAAAAATGTTTTCTGAGATACTAGTCCAGATACTTCTTTTCATCAAATCTCGTGCATGTACTCGTTTCACAATGAGGTTCCATACTGAATAATTTCGTTTAGAATCTTAAGAAACTCTTAACGACTGTTTACGTTCGCTTCATATTCAGCGAGGTATCGCAATACTTATGAACCGGAGTGTACGTGTTCGTACGCGGCGTTAACACCGATCCACCGGCTGCAATTTTCAGTGTTAATATTGACAATTTAATCGCCGTTCCTTCGGGGACCGCAGGGAACATTTTCCCCGTTTTCACAGGGAAGAAATATGAACGATATTTTTTTTTCTTTTTTTCTCTTTTTCTCTTTTCCTTTTTTTTGTGCAGCCGAGATTCGACGACGGCTAGCCAACGGTATAATTCGTGCCGGCTGGAAGCATTTATTTTACTCATCGTGCTTCCCATATATGTACGTGCACACGTATCGGAGAACGCAGCCGGGGTAATCCCATAAAGTCAATTATTCCGCGGGGAATATTCTATTGTAGGAATATCGACCATTCATCGACAGAAACGAGTGACTCGATTTAGGCTAGGGACCGTGGTGAAAAAGAAAATTAAATTTACCCAAAATTTCTCTGGTGATCGACGCTCGTTCGACGTGTCCAGACTCTCGACGTCGATGGAGGCCAACGGAAAAACAAAATAAAGCAAAAAAAAAAAGAAAAAAGGAAAGAGGAAAAAACTTCCAACGCGCACGTAATCCTATCCGGGAATGTCTAATAACTACGACCAATGTCGTTTTTCAATTGTAATCCGTCGTTCAGCGCTTGCGCCCCGTTCGAATCGAATGCAAATTCAAGTTCGGTGAACGTGATTCCGTACTTTGCTTTCTGCCCGTACTTCAAGATCATTGACTTGAATTAATACCCGTTGACTATTTAATTAGCGAAGCTGACGGGGAAATTTGAAAGGAGCGATATTTGTACAAAATCTTGCGGTTCGATGTCGTGTCAATTAGTATCAAATAGAATAAAAGTTATTGTCTTGTTTTGAATTGAAGGATTTAATTACTGAAGTAGGTTTTAGTCATCGTTTTAGTATTTCATGAATGAAATTCTAATTTTATATATTCCGTTTTGTACTTTGTGTATCATAGAGATGTAAATAAAACATTGATCGCTAAAGAAGTGGAATAAAGTTTTACTGTTTTTTTAGACAGATGTTTTATAATTTAAATGAATTCATTTTGGATGCATTAGTTTCCTAAAATATCAAATTTTTCTATTCTTTTCTTTTCTATACTCTCATTTACAATTGAACCGTACATTTCTGTTTCTTATGTAAACATTTATCAAGCTGTACCAATACTTTTGATCTAAAATATTAATCTAGACAATTAACGAATTTAAAAGTTTAAAATGGGACACGTTACGATAAACTTTTCTGAAGGTAAGCTGAAAATATTGCGATATAAAATGTTTGATAAGTAAATTGCAGGGTTTTATACATTTATAGGAAATTTAAAAGTGCAAAATTACACAGAATGCACATAATATAAACAAGTATGCAAAATATCCAAATTATAGTGTTTCATATAATACCTGGTGGATGAAATAATTTTCTTCCGAAATTTATTTTGTTTATTATATTCTGAAAAATGTAAATTTCCATAAAAATCCGTCATTTATAACAAATAATGAATAATATATTATTTAAGAAAATTATGTTAAGAATTTTGTTTACTTTCAGTGATTCCTTTGTATTAACTTCTCTTATTTTATAGTATTGAAAAAGGTACATAAAATAATATCTTACTGTGTGATATTTATTTAAAATCAGTATTTGTCTGAATAATCGCAAAAATAATAGCTTTAAATTAACATCTGCAAAATCGTTCAATATTTCCTTATAAATTGCTCACGGATACACGCTCCCATTAATTTCTCAACGTAAAAGCGTATCGCGATTGTCTATCAAATCGCTCATTATCGAATATTCAGGCGTTAACTAATGATACAATTCACTAACTTCCGACACTGATTAAAGGTTGATTAAGCACAAACAACACGAGACACTTTGCTATGTAATATGCATTAAGCTCCATTTGAAAGGCGGTACAAGCTATTCGGTAGCAAGTCATCCAGAATCTAATACAGCAATCTCTTTTGTGTTCGCTTTTTAATTAAAAATCTAGAATAATATTCCAATGATATACTAAATATTCATGAAGAGTAGGTATTAGTCTAATAACATATAAATATTGCTTTAGTTTATTTTTGTACAAATTTTATATTACATTTTGCAAAGGATTAGAAACAATACTTTCTTGAGAATTATTAATTAAGAATTATGAAATTTTCTCAAATGGTTATTTGTACAATTAAACTTAGTGTAAAATTAACGTAGGTTGGTACGAAGACAAAATAAAACTTTGAATCTTCATCGATATTTTCACATGAATTAAATAAAAAAATAGTTAATATTTATATAAAGTATGTAGGTTATGTATTATATGTTATGTTTATAGGTTATGCTTAACCTAACCTAACCTAACACTTCCTTATCTTTTAAAGATAACTATTGTATTATACTTTTCATATGTGTAGAGAAAAGGGTACAAATATGAAACACCAAAATTTTAATCTCTACATTGCATTGGCACTTTTGACAATCCTTGAAAGTTAAGTATTACAAAAACTATAATGCCTTCCCCTAACAGCCATTGTCAATCTTTTGTTTAATAAACATTTCTTGTTTCGATTGCAACGGAAAGTTTTTGCATATGCATGTCGAAGTGGAATTTATTTTGACTTATTTTGTGGCTTTCAAAAAAACAAAGAAGTTAAGATATTTTATAATAGTCATAATTTGAAAATATTAACGAAGATTTCGCTTACATTCTGTTTTTGATTTTAAGTAAAATAGCGAGTTGGTAAAAATATAAGATACTTGTGATGTCGATATTAAATGAACCGAAACAACATTAAACAGAATTAAACGATGTAATGTGGACATTTTGTGATGTGAAATTTACCGAAACCTCTAAATGTGAATTCTGGATCCAGTGCTAGTCATGTCAATTATGATTCCATGTCTAACTTGACAGGTCTACAGAGTGAAATTTACATGTATATGATTATTATAAAACTAAATAAAATGCGATTGTGTTGTGTATGTCATTAAAATTCTTTTATTAACGCTTTAACGTTGTTTTATAACTTATTTCGCTTAAAGGTAACGCTGTGTCTGTTATTACTACATCGAAGCATCGAAAGTTCTGTAGGTTCGCAATATCTGTATTTATAGTGCTTATCGCTTTTTACAATTTTTTATCCGAGCCTATAATGAAAATTTAAAAGCACACGCTTTGCAGATTTATATCAGATATACACCCATGTCGAAAATTTCGTCGTTCGTTCTCATTTTTTAAAAAGTTATTCTATATTCACAAGTGTCCGAATGTTAATGAGAACCACACTATGTAGCACATTTCACATGAAATTCCTCAAAGTTATTCGTTTTATTTTTTCATTTATAGAGGCACCATAATTGTATATTCAGAAAATAGAGACACTCTATTTTTTAGAAAATAGAATAGCTATCACATATTCGTATTCTGGCATTTATGTTCTCAAAATTAATGTCTATTAACGTAGAACAGCGACTTCACCATTTTTTATGCGAAATGAAATTTCCAAATTGCCATATCGTAGTATTCTACTTCACACCAAATTTTTACCTACAAAGACATACTTACGTACCTCAGATTGAAACTGCACGTTCTCCGAATTTCAGCAATCGTGTAACTTTTCACAACTGACTCCCTCAATTGTGCAAATTCCACGATAGAACGCTGCCAGCTCGCATAAATTACGCACGAATTTCGATGGCGGTACGTTTTCGCGAGAGCTGCCACGATTTTCGTGAAAATTACTCATCGTTGTAGCAACCTGTCGCATGTATTACGTATACGATTTATCAGTTGCACGCAGCGCGTTTCGGACTCTCCATTCTGTTCTCGTCAAAAGGGCCGACCGTGCCCGGGAAGACCTCGAAAAATCCATTCATAGCAGCCGAAATATCTGGCTGCGGACGAGAGATTGCGAGGCTTTGACAATGAACGAAAGGTCCGCGGGATGGAACGGCAGTATGCGCCGTTTAAATGACCACCGCCACAGAATGTCGCACTCGATGGACCAGAAACTTCATCCTCCGCAGAATTTTCAGGGGCTTCCTATTTCGGCCGGAGCTTTCGAGAACCGGTGCGGAGTGATTACGCAAATTCGTGACCGCGCTAGTACGGACCGACGGTACGCTTTAATATAGCTCAACAGACAATTATGTTATGCCCTCCCCCTTTAAATCCTTTCGCTTCGATGGTAAATTGTTCCGCGTCGAAGTGGATCGAATGTTGGTTAAGCCTTTTCAGATTCTTTATTGGATTGTCTTTTAATATCTTGGTTTTTAATATTCTCTTCAAAGATAAGAATATTTCACCATGGATTTTTGTGCAATTTTATTGTTATTTCAAAAATGTGGTTATTTAGAATAATTAATAAGTGCCAGATGTGAGAGGAGAATACGTGTACAATAGGATTCCATATAACGCATATTCGTATATTTCTTTGTATAATACATCTGCGGAGAAAAGTTTCCGAAGGACAGCATGTTTCGCAGTGTTTAATTCAATTTTATATATTCCTTTTGGAGTTGTGAAAGAAGAGTAATTACATACAGCAAAAAGTAATTAATAATCTACAAGGATTACACTAAAGCAAGTTTCTAAAAAATATATTTACTATCTTATATTTAACTTATACATACAATCATCTGCAAACCTATTTGTCCATGTAACATGTATGTTACGCTATCGACCATAAATCATAGGACATTTGGTAATTTTGAACAAAACGTTCAAGTAGGTTTAGATAGTTTTTCTTTTTAGAATGCAAGCAGCTGTAAGGGAAAATGTGTATATATGAAGTAATTTCATGTAACATATCGTTGAATTCGTCTCACCAAGCGCTATCATATTATTAAACAAGTTTGTACGTATGTGTGAGTGTAGCATTCCATTTGGAAACATAAACTTCACTTTGAAATCTTCCTCACAATTTCACTTGCGAGAAAGCTATTTATACTGTATTACGCCACTCATCATATTAAAGAACTTTCTTAACAACATTTCTTCGGTAGTTTCAATTCCTTCTGATATATTTCACAGTGTAGACTTAAAAAGGATACTTTGGACGTATAAGGGTACTATTACATTTTTATTGAATTAAAAACACGTTGGACTTAATATGAATCTTTAATAACATTTAAAAAAATTCACTAAGTCTGAGATATTTGCAAAACATAACTCTAAAGGTGAGCTACTTTTATTTGAAGAACGTCACTAAAATTAAAATTAAAATTATACTATCTAACAATGGCAATCTCACAATATTTTATTACAGACTCTAAAAACTCAAGGATTATTATTTAAAATGTTTCCATTGCTAAATAGTTGAATAATTAACCTTTGCCTGGCAAATACAGGGTCCATTCGGGCCCGTCCATATATAAAGCCGAATTTCAACAGTCAGTTTATATAATTTACATTACAAAATATCGAGAAAACTGTAACAAACGCTCAAAACGTGTTTATAGTATTCATACAGTACACAAAACACGTGCTTTGTCTATGCATTCTAATAAAAGTTAATAAATATTGCACGTTTTTATACACCGTAAATGCATTCGTTTTCCTTCAATCATTACATAATAATAGTATCTTTTTAAACAGAAGTCTATATATAAAATATTTTATAAACAATATATAATAGTACTTTGAAAACTAAAAATTTATATATAAAATAAAATAAATATTTGAGTGGAAATTTCCTTATCAATGGTATAAAGAAATTCTCTTTCTCATAGGTCCAGTTGGTATCCGCCATTAGACGATTCGGCGTACGAGGGTTAATTTTCTACTACAAAAAAGTTTTAAACCAATTTCCTAAGAAAGTTTACTGTAGTTGTGTCACTCTTCTAAGTAAACCAATGATTCAGTGTCCGACGAACATTTTTCGAAGTAACTGTATTTTCTAATACCGAACACCTGTATAATTACACGTTATCGGTACGCAAAGATCGCGCATTCTATCGTTTTTTCTCACTGGCAAAGAAACGCGCACTTATACCAGCCGCTTATACATCTCCCGTTTATGGTGGCTAGCCCTTTTGTAAATGCAATGCGTGAGCCGCGCACGCAAAAAGCCAGGCGAATGACTCGAGCTGCACGCTCATCCATTCATGAAACAACGAACGCCCTATAAATCATGCACCGTCTTCGCTCGCGTGTATACGCGGCTTACAGAATAATCTGTCGCGCGACGTTGAAAATATCGGAGTCAAATTCGCCGATAAATAATTCAGTCCCTTTCTTTTCCGGCGTTTCGTGTACTTATGCGCGCCATTCTTGGAATTTCGAGAATCCGTTTTGAAGTCAAAGAGACGCCGCGCAACGACTTCTTCGCGGTTTCTTCGCGCCAACAATCGCTATTGTTCGGCGAAATGGTGAAGAAGAATGGTAAGGTGAAGAAAGAAACGAAGGCATGTGTGCTTGCATATAATGATTCGTGAGGATTTCTCGTGGTCAGCTTACGGGTCAACAGACGGCTATGCTAATTAGTTTGTAGGGTTAATTAATCTTCTGTGTTAGATGTTCTCAACACCGTCTTCTCTTTATCCCGTGCAGATAATCGCGAGATTCGTGACTCTGGTGTCTCGTTGGTGGAACAGAATGTTTGATAAAGAGTGGACTTATGGCTAGGTAGTGTGTATAATCGATTTTTCCACGCGAAGGAACGCGAATGTGTGTGGTAAGAGTACAGTCATTTCTTCTGAAGTTATCGTAAATGAAAAATATTTACGAAGAGGAGAAATGTTGATGAAACTACTGTAGAAGTGAATTTGCATGATTATAATGGTTAGAAATAAATCAGATATAGTTTATCAGTGGTATTCAGTTATTCAAGAGATGGTTTTAAAAAGAGTTTGAAGACAAGGAGAACATGTATAAACGTTATTAATAGACTGAGAAATTTAAAGGTTCAAAATTGCACAGAATGTGCGTAATATGAAAAAAATATAAAAAATATCCAAATTATTTTTTAAATTTTCTAAATTTTGAATCATTGAAAATTCTCTTCTGAAATCTCTTGTAAAATAGGTTCATTTAAAAAGTCTAATCTTCATTTAAAGTTGCTATGTATTAATATTTCCAAACATAAAAGAAAAAATCTCTTGTAAAATAAATTCATTCAAAAAGTCCAATCTCTGTTTAAAATGAGTGTTTGTTAATATTTCCTAATATAAGGCACTCTAAAAATTTAATTGACTTACTTAATATCGAATTGTCACATCATTTTATATCTATATTAAACTCACGAAAATTGAATAAACTGTTCAGAAATAAATTATTTTGAAAAAAATCAATTCAGAAATTTTCTTGTATTTGTTTTATTGCTGTAAGAAATCAGTTTAGAACTGAGTTTAACCACAGTTTTCTTTCTGTGCAAAGCTCGGTCAGACGTTACAAGGGGGACTTTCGAAGATTTAAGATGCTCGTGTATGTACACTTGAAGAAACCGAGCCGCAGAGATTCTTAAATATTGAAGTTAGGCACTGTAACTCAGCGTTAGACAGTCTCGTGGCGAACTACATGTCATAAACAACTCAAGAAACTTCGATTGTGAAACTTTTCTGGAAATAAGGTGGCAAGATGCTACCGGGTGGAATCTCAATATGCGTTGCGTCGTAACGCGTTTCCCTTTGGAAAACAAATGTCACTGGACTATTAAAAGTTCCGAATCCCTGGACGGATAAGGGCATAAATAATTTTCCGCCAGCTCGTGGTTTGATTTATCTACAATTCTAATATTTTCGTTCTGTACAAGTTGATATCCAACGTCTCCGTAGGATTTGTTTGATTGAAAACAATTAGATACAGAACTGTAACATAGTAGAATCATTTTCTATGAAGGTGTACAATATTTGGAAAACAGTATTTCAATTGATGTGTTGGTATAATTGCGACCAATATGAATATGGAATATAAGTATATAAGCTGTATTGTATTTTTTAAAAATATCAATGAACTAACAATAAATATATATCCACTAACTGATACAATTTTAAAGAGAGAAATAATTAAAGTAAGAATGTTCCTTGTATGTTTCTTTACGTGTAAGGAAATTCATTTTAGAAATACGAAATGTTTGATCATATCGTAAGTTTGGAAGCAGTAAATATTTTAAGGAAAGTCCAAAAAATCTTACAGTGGAAGTTATATTTTTCCCTAAAATTTAAATTGTTTAAAATATTGATCTAAATTTTAGCATAAAATTCAGCACAAATTACGGGATGATGTAATTTTAAGCATTCAATTGAATTTCCTAATTAATTTCATAAAAAATTATAAAGAAGTTGTACGAGTTAAGAAATTTCACATAAAAGCTTTAGATAGGAAGTCTTTACTTAGAACAATAAATATGACTTAGTTTAATTGTGTTGAGTGTAATTTCAGATTCGCATATTATATCATTTCAGTCATTCAATTTTGTTGAACACATGATCACTTCAATCAACACAAACACAGATTATATCATTCCAATTACGAAATTTCGTTGAATTCACGGTCTTCTCAGTTTGCAATTAAATTTTGTTGAATTCATGGTTCCCTAAAATTTCATTCAACACAAGTACACGCTATATCATTTCAATCATTTAATTCTGTTGGACTCATGATTCACTTAACTTGAATTAACACACACACGTACGTACACACATATTGTATCATTCCAATTGTTCAATTCTGTTAAATACACGGTTGACTTAATTTCACTTGCTAATGCATATTTAGTTGTACTATAAAACTATATTATTATTCAGTAACACATTCCACGTTCCAAAAGAAAAACGTAAACGTTTCTGCAAAACTTGCGTTAAGACAGTTACTTAAAGTAAATAATAGTTGCACTAAGTTTTTAACATTTCAATATTCTTTCATATCTACAATAGGTACCTACTATATCAAAGAAATTTTCACTTAAAATAATCTATATAATTCAAGACTCATCGCAGCGAAAAGTCTCACCAATCGAAAACGCGAAATTATTATTGAGAAGCGAGAAATGGAAATTTCTATTTGAAAAATTACTAAATCACAATATTATGAAACATACATCAGTTAAAATTTACTTATTTAAAGTATCGCAATTCAACTTCTCACATTTCTTCTGATCAATTACCGTGAAAATTGACAATTTCTGGAAAAACTTTTTAATTGTGAAATAATCACATTTAAAGTAACTACCTGTACCCTTTCTTCCTAATTTTAATATTCAAAATGATAGACAACATACACAAATACCCAAGAGAGTGTATCTTAAAGATACCCGGGACAATTCATTCACAAAGTGGAAAGCTACGAAGAAGCAACGGCAGCGATAACACACCGCAAAGTGAAAGAAGAAGAAAGAGGAAGAAAACGGAAGAGAGAGAGAGAGAGAGAGAGAGAGAGAGAGATTTGGTTCGCGTGGGATGCACCGCGTAGCAAACAGGCGGTGGGTGTAATCGTAAAACACTACCACAAGCGTAAGGTGTCCCGGCGTGCATCTCGAATGCAGCTGAGAACGCAGATTGCAGGTGTCAGCGACTCGGTGGTCCAACAGCGAACTTTCACCAGGCAGTATTTCATAAAAGTCGACGTCGGCCACCACACCGAGTAAGCAAGGTACTCGAGTTGTGGCAACGTTTGTGCAGTTTCACGCTGTCGGAGCAACAACTAGTTTATTCAAATTTGATGCAATGCCTTTCTGTGCCGCCTTCTGATGCCTAGGCTCTTGGAAAAATCTTACCCGACTTCGTGACCGTAACCTTCTGTCAAATTTTCGAGCTACTACTTAAATGTGTACGTTCCAGGGTTCGCATACTGCCACTTTATTTGCGTTATTCTCCCTTGTGTACAAGAAGAAGAAGAAGAAGAAGAAGAAGGTCAATGAAAGAGAGACGTAGTGAACTTTTTAAGAGATGTTGGAGCAAACATTACATTGTTGCGAGTTAAATTTAGGAGGATATTTCTTCTTGTTCGGGGAATGGTTATTTTTGTTTCGTTAAGAATTGGAGATCGTTGAATTTCAGGTTCTAGACTATGTGTTAGGATAAAGGATCATCTTAAGTTTAGGATACGCTAGACACATTTGTTATTTTGAGGATTTGAATATTTGATTTTGTAATGTGTTGTTAATTTTACAATTAATTGGTTTTTAAATGCTTAGCTTATTTAACAAGACAGCTTTTCTACTTTTTCTCTATTTTAATTCAGACACACTCCTGGAAAATCCAAGAAAGTACGAGATACTTAGAATAAGCAGGACTTTTTGTAGACAAGTACATTTATAAAGAGCTTTTTGCACAAACTTTTACACAAACACACGGACATTTCACGGACATTATTTTCCACAATGCAGACTTGAACTTGGTATATTTTAACATGGACTGAACACAATACACATTCATATTTGAATATTGTTATTATTTTTGCTCTTATTATTGTAAATTTTTGCTAATAGAGAAACAAACGTTTACTTTACTAAATAACGGTGACAATTGTTGCAATCGTGTCTTTTTAAGAAGCTACATCATCCTGAGTCATTCAAAAATACGTAAAGTTTGAGAATTTGTATCCTAGTGTCATGTACTCATAATTAATACATGAAAAGTTTCAATTTTTATGGAGGATATGAATGTAACTTTTACCTTTCCATTTAATTTTTGAAAACTAAAAGTGTTAGAAAACGAAGCAGTTTTTTACATTATAATAAAAAAGTTTGGAAGTCATAATAATGCTTGATATTGACAAATATTAAGATCGATTTATGTGGACCGTAATGAATAAGTAGAACATTTAATATCGTTTGTTAGGCGCTATGAGTAACTTTTATTATATGTAACGTCTAACATTCAATTTTTTTTATTATATAATGTCCGTTCACCTGTTCAAAGTAATTTTTATAATTACAAGTTAGAATCATAGAAAATTCTTCGTTCTATATGTTATGCCTTTCTGTTCTACGAATGCATCATTTAAATGTGATTGTGAATATAAGTATTAATTGATTCAATAATATCTGAAGGATGATATGTATCATTCGGTACAATGGTGGAGTATCTTCAATTTTATTAAATATAAAACCATACCACATACATGTTCAAGCCAATCTTAAAGTATCAGTATCTTTTTACAAGATCTATAAATGAGTTAAAAGTAAGTAAATTGAAAGGACATGGTAAGGAATTCTTGAAACGTATGTAGTTTAACGAAATTTAGATATATTTTAATAAAAATGATTTTGTATATAAATACTTTACAATATAATTATGATTGAAATGTATTTCTAATAGTATCACTTTAGACCATTTTAAAGTATCTTAGAGTATGTAAAGACAATCTCAGCATCTAAAGTATCAATCTAACAATGTAATATTTCCATATGTACTACTTGTTATGACACATGTTAATTTCATTCAGTATAACAATAAAGTATCTTTACTAGCATTTAGTTTTATAATCTTCATTAATAAAATTTATTAACAAAAATTACATTTTTGTTATCAAACTTTATAAAACAATTATACAATTTATATAAAACGAATATTGATAACATTACATTAGTCGTATTTAATTGATCCAAAAACATTTCACAACAACTTGTTTTTCTTAAAAAACAAATAATGGTAGTGACACCATTATTATTCTGAGTGACACCACAATACAACTCTTCAGTCTTTAAAATTTCGTTTCAATTTATATAACATCAAGTGGACACTTCTCCACTTCACTTCTGTACTCTTCAATTACCAAAACATTCTAAGGAATTGTAAAACGTCAAATTTTAAGCGACCGATCACCCAATAAAAAAAAAAGTCGATATCCACGTGCAATCGAACGAATCAGAAGCAGTTTACAGTAACAATTTCTCGACATTCGCTCGACGTATTTCGTTAGCAGTGTCGTCTCGGAGGATCTTCACACGAAAGGCGCCACTATTTGCCGAAGACAGTGGACAAGGGCGATTCGAACGAATGGCCGCCATAAAGAATGTCATCGTGGATAGGAAGACGTCGGATTTTCCTTGTGTCCACAAAGCTTGGACGGGATGCTTGAGACTAGGATAAAACGTTGTTGTAAACTATGCAGAGCTGCAGCTTTGCTCTCCGGCCAAGGCTGACGATGTAAAGAGATCCGAACGTACGAAGAAAGACGTATTTCAATGTTGAGAAGATTTCGTGTGTAGTCTGAAGGAACCTCTGTTATGCGTTTACATTTTACGCTCTTCGACTCGAAGATTGAAGGAAATCCGGTGTTTGCAAAAATATCAGATTTATGTCCGGAAAGAAAAGAGTATCGTATTATTCGATGAACATGGTTGGTCGACTCATTAGTCAAACAGAAGAACGAATATTCCCGTGCGTGTGTATATATGTACATGCACGTAACGAAATTCTTGGTTTATCCGGGATTTTATTCCATTTCTTTGGTATACTTGGTTACTGAATGAAATTTATGCTTAAAATGTTTCGAAGAAATGTAAAGTCACTTCACAGAAAAATTTGATCATTCGAACAGTTTTACGTGAAGATAATACCTAATACTTGCTAAATATTATTAAGCGATCAAGTTCCAGTATTTTTAAAAAAATTTTGGAAATTAGCTAAGTTTTCGTATAGTATTGTATATTCTATATCGAATGTATGGTACATATATTATATGTTAGAAATATATCAGCATTATTCGGAAAGAACGTTTTTACAAAATGACATTTTTCTAATAAGATTTTATATTAAGGTTCCACATATGTTTTGTATAGACCAAATATTTGTCAATATGTAATAAATATATACTTAATAATACCAATTAATTATTGCTATGTTATCAACACAACATTATCCTCCGAATTTTATAACTCAGAGAAGCGTAAGATATAAATATAATTTTCATTGAAATAAACATAAGTTCCCATTAGTGATTAGTTTCATTATATTAAAAATGATAGGTGAAGCGACATATTGATCAGAAATTTGAAACATTAAAGTTAAATTTGAAATCTGTTTTAGTTAGAACACTAGTAGGACCAGTATATCATGAATATATTAATATATCTTTCTATGTTAATAAGAAAGAACCGTTTTTAAACTATCACAATTTTATATGTTCGATAATAAGGCTATTTATTTTCATTATTTACCGCAAAAGCTATGTGAAAATTGTAAAGGAAGTAAATAAAGAAAAACGTGCATAGAGCGACCAAGTAGATGTTATTGAATTTAAATACTTGTAACTTCTAAATAAATAGATGAAATACAAAAATGCTAATGCTAGTTTGCAAATAAAGCTTTTATTTTTATTATATATAAAAGAGAAATGTAGAAAATATGAATTAACAGTCATAGGGAACGATAAATTAATGGTACAGATATAAACGAATGTGTATTAATTTTACTCTGACTTGTAACATAAAATGGTAATTCTCATGTACTAAAAGCAGTGAATAATTTCTATTGAAAGTTGACTTTAGAAAATTTTTAATACTGAAATGTAAAAATTCTAAAGTTACTTTATAAATAAATATTCTAATTTCTTTCATACGTAAAAAAGAAATATAAAAACTGTGAATTAGTAATCATAAAAAAGAATAAATTAATGATACAGGTATCAATAGGAATATACATCAATTTTACTCTGACTTGGAAAATAATTTCTATCGTATCGTTAAGTCGATACAATCTTATCAAAAGTCTTTACCAATCTACTGTGACAAGAATTTATAGAAATATAGGTCTCCCTTAAATGAACAGATTGTCGCAGTGCATACACTGAATTCTAGTTAAAGATAACAAAACTTTTCACTCAATTTACTTTTCTTCAGGCCACCGTTAGTCAAATTCCTAATCTACAAAGCCTCGCCTTCAGGTTACACAAGTCACGTCCACGATCGATCAGCGTAAGTTTTATTCCGAAATCAGGCAAGCCTCGTTGTGAATTCTAGCATTTTGTTCCGAACCAAAGTTCTGCTACTAACTCAGTTTGACTAACCTATTTTTCTATCCATGCCTCGACAATCTTTTCTTTTGTACGAAACCGTAAGCACCCAAGTCGCGTACGACCAAACAATTGTCGCGGGTAGTGGCTAAACCACATCTACATGTTTTACAAAAATCTTCGGTTGCATAATCTCAACTATTAGAAACAATCAATTACTCATATTAAGAAACCATACAATTACAAAAAAGAACAAAACGAGATTATTTTAATTATGCACGAACGTTTAATTAAGAAAACAGATTCATCTTGTTGCAACCACTGCTACAACCAAATCACAATAAACCGCCTATTCTATGAACGTAGAAGATTCAAGCCACAGAGGAAGAAACACACGATAGAACAGGCTATTGCTTTCACTTCATGGAACCACATAATGAACACGATTTCCTAAAAGATAAGAGTTTATGTCGTTACGTTTCGAACAAGATTCTTCTTTATTTATTCATCGGCGGGAATGCGATTCGATAATGCGTAGCATTATGGGAACTCCCTAATCTGTCGCAGCCTCAGCCTTTGATGTCGAAAAAGTTTATCCTTTCGTTTAGGCATCGCGGATGATTATTAATATTAATTCATACCTTCCTTGAAATCAACGTGGTCAGATAACCGAACCTTTTAGATAGATGAATAGCTTCGAGGAACTCACCAATATCACCGGATGTCCAATATAAACACAGCATGAGTATACGATGCATAAGAAATTTCCATGAACGACACTGATTGTGTTAAACAGATTTGAAATAAATAACATAATATGCTCTGGCAATATATAGCATTGTGGGAAATCCCTAGCCAGAGACATACATATATATTATAATAGAAAAGAGAATTATAATCAAAACTATAAGAAATCGTCCATAGAAAATATATACTTCATTTAGGATAACACCTAGGGTAAATTCATTCAACCGCATTAGGAACTTTAATAGTCATAAACACTAATAGTATATAGTAACACTGAACTCGTTCCATGGAAGTAGAGCAAGTAAGACAGCAATAAAGAAATCCGTCGCGTTTCTTCTCGATTGATTCGATTGACTCGTCCAAATTCATAAACAATGAATGCTGCGGTTTAGAAAGCAGGGCACCGAGCTCGCTCTTGAAGGACCACGTTTGGATCACTACCGTTTTAGACAAACGATCGAACAGTTGTGAAGTGCGTGATCAGTTAGTCCGTGGTAACACATCTAAGCAAGGGTTAGTTTGAAATAAAACATAAGTGACGAAAGACTCAGTGCCACGAATAGAATAGTTATATTTTATAAGAATTATTTTCTTATACATTTATTCATCACACACACACACACACACACACATATATTACATTACCGTTTCAATTATCGTTTTATCGACTATTATATTTTTATGTTATAATCTAATATCTTCAGAATTCGGTAAGCTCTAACCATTACTTGTCTTTCTGCAGTGAATGTAAGCATTAAACCAACGTATCAACAATAACGACAACACCATAGCAATAAATAAAACCAGTTTTTCTTAAGGACTAATTGTGGAACACCACACTTATATAGTTATACGTATGTACATATACTATTCTGCGTAATTGATACTGGCGAGTTAACCATTGCAATTATTTAATATATATATTATATAATATTCTTCTTTTACTCCATTCTTAAATTCTAAATTCCAATTATAATAACAAATTATAATTCTACATGAAAGAGTGTTCAACGATATACTGTAAATCACTATCAATTCTATAAAAATATGTTTCAAAAGAATAGAAGCACGTCAAATTTTATTATTTCCTATATTCATTCCTATATTTAGGCATTTGCCTCCCTCAATATTACTCCGAAACGATTACGGTGCCAGGGACCCGTATGGGATTATGCTATCACTTACCCACATCCTTATCTTATCAATAAGGAATTCTGAAATTATAAAAATTATTTAAATCACAGATTGATCGTCGTTACTGACACATCGCTGGGGAGTGCTCGTATGTAACAATATTATAGAAACTGTTCCGTCCGAAGGAACAGAAAGCCGGTCGATCTTTTGTTTGGCACGGTTTATGACACGATCGCGAAGAAAAGGCTATTTTTGAGACAACGAATTCCATTGTTCGTATTATTGTGAATTTCTCGCCGAGAGAAATTAGTTTTCTTTACAAAACGGTCGCGTAAAGTTAATTTTGGTTCTCATTAGCTGAAGACGTGTTATAAAAACGAACGGTTTCCTAACGGTCATTTCGACAATGGATTCTCAACGTGTAAAGAACCATTGGATCGGACCTGGCGGAAATTCCAGACCGTTGCCAAACCTTCGGCACATCGCGCGTCCGAGCAGGTATCGCCCCACTTTTCCAGGAAAGAGAGCGCTAAGGGCGCACTGGAAGGGTGTTCGCGATATCTGTTAGACCTGCTGATTGGTAATTAACATTTCGGTTGCTACCAATCAGCGTGTCACCCTCTTTAGCAGCGATCGAGCGAGCTGCTGAAGAGATGATTCGTACGGTAGAAGTTTTCGGAGTCAGTCGTTCGTTGACTAGCTATTCGTACGTTAGACGCAATCGTAACCAGTCGTCATTAACAGAGTCGTTCTCTAACCATTCGAGAGAATAGTCTTTATTGAGAATTAAAGATAACACAGTCGTTCGTTGACTGTCCACACGTTCGTTAACAGGCAATCGAGACACGTTCGAACGTTAGAATCCATCGTTCGAGATTTCTAACGTTTCGCTATCTTATTCTTGTCATCGTCCATCGTTCTCTTTCTTCGGTCAACCTTATCGTCGCGCATTTTCGAGGCGGATTCCACATTCAGTCGAATCCAACGTACGGGTATTCGACGGTAGAACACTCGATACATCGTGTTCTACCATTCGTTCGAAATAGTTGCCCAATATTAAATTGGCGGGTAACCGTGTAGTGCGTGAGTGTTGTTCAGTGGAACCACGCAGCCGACACCCCCACAGGGACATCCACGCCCGCGACGACACAGAAACCAATTACAGAAAATTAATAAAATTTAAAACACGCTAGCAGTTGACGCGATGTTAAAAGAAGGATTATTTTAATACATAAATCTTGTCATTCCTAATGGTTTCATTAGTCAACTGAGTAGTTGAAAAATGTTTATTTGGTGATAAACGACTCATGAAATATTATGGTTAATATATACAAAATGATCGAAAGGTAAGATTAGGCATTGTAGTAATAATGTCCCAGAAATAATTTTCTGAAAGACGAACAACATTTACCTACTTCAAACATTTCCTTTTGTCATTTATGATTAAGTAAATATTTATACTGCTAATTAAAGTTTGCACTGGTGGTGTAGTAAGTTTAGCAAAAAATTAATTTGTACAGTAATCGACGTATTGGTGATATGAATAATATTTCTGAATAAAATTTCTTAACTATAATTCTGATAACCATTTTCATTCAGTTTCAAATAATAATTAACTTCTTATTGAATATTTTTTGAAATTTATAATAAAAAGTGTAGCAATTTATTGTTTAATCCCTGATTAATATTTTCATGACCAGTGGAACATATGTTTATATCTCGCTTGAGTACTTCAACAAAAATTAATTTGAATTTTACAGATGCGATGATTTGTTGATCAATGATAGATTCTTAAAAAATAAAAGAAACATTCTCCAAAACACCAATGAAAATTTTAAAGAGTGACAATCTGAAAACTTTGATTAAAGAAACAGTTATCCCTCGTCATAAATCATATAGTCGTGGATAACAAAAAAATTCGATAACTTTCGTGAAACGCAATTTCCTTTGATTTGTCTCAGAATCGTCTGATTCGGTAATTCGTCGAGGGAAAGGAGTCGTAACGGTAAAATTCCAAAGATCCGATGAAAGTTTGCGTGACTTGCGACGGAAAGGGATTTTTACAATGGCAAAAATTCAAGATCCGACTAAAAGTTTAGCCCGACTGCTCGATGAACGGAAGGGATTCTATAATGATAAAAAATTCAAGAATTGACGGAGAGTTTGTTGAAGAAGCTGGACGGACCCGTTGAAGGGTTATGCTAAATCCTAGCGATTTGCCATCGAGCGTTCCCTTTATCGTTTCGAACGTAAAATATTCTAATAAGACGGCAGGCCGGTGATCATCATGGGAGGCATTCATGCGCAGAACGTCAGTTGAGAAAAGGGACAGCTATGACAAGAAGGAAGATAAGAGATGATAAAGAGGGACATCCGAATACAAAGATCAAGAGCATGACGACGGAACGATAAATTAGCATAGACAAACCATGCCATCCTCTTCGAATTTCCACCAGCATCCGGAATCGACTTTATTTATTCGGTTACCAATATGACTACCACCTCTCATGCATGTCTCCTCCTTCTTCCGTGTCTCTTGTCTCAACCTGTGCTGCTTTCAGCAGGGCATAGAAAATTTCAAGAAAAAACTCTTCAGGGAGAATACTGAGAGTGAGAATTGAGAGAGAGAGAGAGAGAGAGCTGAGAGATTTGAGATAGCTGAGAGAGACTGAAAAAACCGAAAGCTAGCTGGGAGAGAGCTGAGGAAGTGATCTGAAAGAGAAAATTTTAATAATCAAAAGAGGATGTTGAGAGAGCTGAGAGTAAGATCTGAGAGAAAGAAAGAACAGCGAAAGGGGGGGGGGGCGCACTTGTAAATGCATTTTGTTTGAGGTTGATACCTCAATTCGTTTTCGAGATATGAGTTTCTATTGCGATATATTTATGAATGAAGCAGTGTGACCTACATTTTTACCTATACTTTTGTCTAGTAGTGTTCCGTGGCATATCCACGGGACCCTTGTCATTATATTTCATATTTTGTTGTTCAAGCATTCCACCGAAGCTATGAATTGGCCACTCTATTGTTAACCCATTCACCATTTCAAGGTTCCAATTCATAGTTTCGTTGGAGTCTTGAATGGAACGGATGGCTAGCGATTTGCACAAGGGACAACATTTGAAGTGCAGATTGCAAGCACGTTTATGACACGGAAGTCAGTAAAGTCGTTTTTTAGGGTTAGTTATTTTAATCCTGTGGTTGTATTTCTTCGAGTTTCTTCGTCCTCAACGACTAATTGCATGTGTCATAAACGTGAATTTCCAAAGGAGCCTCGAGACCGGGTTAGGTCTCCAGTGACCATTGGCCAGGTTAGGTCTCGGGATCCAGGCCTAGCGGAAATTCCACCACGTTGCCTTTCTTCACCTTCGCGTCTTCCACCTCCGCTAACACCAACTACTCCGCACGAAGTAGGCGGGTGTCAATGAATCTATCACCTGACTGGAAAAGAAGAACTTACCAATCAGGTGACGAGATTCGCTCCCAAATTTCCATCGACTTGGAAATTCGGGAGGAAAAACGTTGGAAAGGAAGAATTCAATTCTTAACATTCACTCAAGGAGAAACATTGTCATCTCCAGAAAAAGTCCGTTCGTAACATTCATTCAAGGAGAAACATTATCATCTCCATTTACACGGGAAACGTTATCTTCCCTCATTCGATCCATTTTTCATTTCTTCACTAAACTGTCGATTATAAAATCGGGCGGAGATTTACGACCTCTGTTGATCCCGGTTCTCAACGCATCCCATGGTCGCAGCGTGACGCGTATTTTGTTAAAAACAAGTAGTATGATCTATATTTTGTCTCGTGATGCTATAATGTAATAGCATTACAAACAGTTATTTAACGTCTGCCACTAACTAGGTTACTGGGGCGCTTTGGGGTTGATCGTGACGAGGTAAGAGCGAAAGGTAAAATCATGCGAGAAAGATAAAAGAATAAGCTGTCGAAAATAATAGTTTACTTTAAACGACGATATCTCAGCAACGGAAAGTTGTATCAGCATGAAACAAAAGCTGTTTTAAATGGGAGATTTTTGTGCGTCTAACTATGTGAATAAAATATACTTAATGGATAGTAAATACGACAATGAATACCGTTCAACGTTTTCGATTAAAAATGTTGAAGTTAATAATATTTATTCTTAGTAGCATTATTAGTGTTCGTTTTATAATGCTTAGAAACGTATAAATACATTTATATCAAATATGAAATAGACACGCTGATTAGTATCAGCATATATGTACAACTTATGATAATAGAAACTATCAGTTGATATTGTAATCTTCCTTTTGTTGGCTCCGACATATTTCGTGGATCCGATACGACATTTAATTAATATATTTAGTATATACATCTAGTTTGAATTATTTTTGAATATATCAGATTAACATGTATCATTAAAAATAAACTTGTTATTGTCCAATCCACTTGTTTAAAATTTTAGTATCCACTATGTCAAATTATCTCAGCCTTTTATTATTACTTAATTTCTATAACTAACAAGAAACACTATAACTAAAATATTTTTCATTTCATTTCCACGAAAATAGCTTCTAATATCTTTCTATCATGATTTTCTGAAATTTCTTTCTATTTTTAAAATAAGTTATTTTCTTCACAACTAGTTTTCTGCGTCATAAAACAAACATTATTTGAATAGAAATAAATAATATAATTCTTGAAAACAAATACACTATTTACATTATAATTTGCAATTAATGAAATGGTAGATATCGGAATAAAATTCTATCGAATGAAATATAATGGAATTTCACTTTTTCATTATACATTACGTAGCATTTAGAAGGAATAGAATCACCGTCTACGAATCGTATAATCTTTTCCACGAGGCTTCACGCTAAACGTGAAATTAGAATTCATAGTGGATCGTCGCACGTGCACCAGTTTCGATCGTTTGCACGCGAAGGGAAACAGGAATGGGCATAGAAAAATCGAATACCACGAAAGCAACGTCGAAATCTCAAATCGAGTTCACCGGCTTTATCAGAGTATAACGTTGAACTCGATAGAAGATAGCCAGGGTACAACAAGCGAATTTCAATCTGCAGTCTTTTGTTTCCCGAATCAAAGAAGCGAGAAGCCTTTTCGGACTTTTGCAGATAAGAAGGACGAGCCAATAGTGAATGAGAAAACCCGACGGAGAATAGCAGCTTGACCTTTGAAGAGGAAATAGAAAAGACCGAACTTCGAGAGCAAAGAGTTTTGTAGATCTGTCTTTCATTGGCCACGAAGCTTTTGCCACCGACATTAATTAAATTACCAACGGGATGCTTGCTGGTGAACAACAAAGTGAAACACTGTTGGATAATACGACAGAATAGGCATTGTAATAGATTGTTCTTTGAACGAAAGTAGGTGACTTTTTGCTGAATAGAAATTTTCACAAATATTCAAGTTAGTGTGAAATCGACAAATATTTGAAAATACTTGATATGATACCTGTAATTACTGCAGATTCCAAAACTGAGAAAAGTAGTATTGCGAATATTTGCAACGAATATCATACAACCATAACAATTATACGACTTCACGAAATAATCTCTCTGCTTTTTCAATGTAAATTCACTATACGGAAAATAAAAGATTTGAGTAATATTCGAAAAATGATGAAACAAGGATCAAGAATGGAAACATAGCGGAAAAAATATTATTGTATAGTACAGTACATTCTTTAATAAGGCTGTGAGAATAATTTTTATTAGTGAAGAAATTTGTGGGAAAGATATACGAATGTGGGGACAGAAGTATGAAAAATATATTACTGCTTTAGAAACAGTTAGTTAATTAGATAATTTTCGAAAAATCTTTAAGAATTCAGAAATAAAAAGAGAAAGTAATGTTTCGCTTTACTATAAAACAAATAACTCAATTGCTCACGATATGGAGCTGTGAAATATGAAATAAGTAAAGAAACATACTTTACTTTCCCGATTATCTCCTTTCAAAATACTGAAAACATGTAAACATTTAATAACTTCAAAAATACTTTTTACTGGAGTAACATTTCTTATCAAATACTTTATGTCTAAAGCAAATGTATATTTAATAAAAGAGTGTTTACATTACTATGAATAACATCAAAACGTATAAAAGTCTAAAGTTATGCTTATTAATTTCAACACTGTAACAAAATACCTTACGTCTACATGGATATATTGAAGGTATAAAAATCTTATGAGAAACGATATGGAGAGGAGGATAAAAACAACCCTCGTTAATCCTTGGAACAGCCACAGCCGGACTATTCGCAACACATAAAACGCCCTCGAGACAGACTTGTCGCGCCAGGCTTTAAATGCGGTTCAACATTCCATAAAACATGGTACTCGTCATGGCTAGAGCACGCTCTGAACCACCATGCAGTCTGAGTACTCCACTGTCAGAGTCATGAGATTATTTATGCGAAACCTCTTTGCCTGATGGTCGTTTTCTCACTATTTATTGGCCCTGGGAACGCGGCTACGTTTCGCGGACCAAATCCAGAATCGATTTGGACTGGGTCGAGCAGCGCCTTAACTCACAGTATCGTTACGAAAGGGGAAACGATTCCAGAATACCAAACATATATTTCTGAAAGACAAATGGACTTCCTTTTACCGATCCAAGAGTATTTCAATCCTTGAAAGTGTCCTAAACCTATGATTTTGAAAATACTTGGGATAAAATTGGTCGATTGTGGAGTAATCATTTGTGACAAAGATAAAGTAAGATCTAAATGACGACTGTTAGGATGATAATGGATTCCATGTACAGTCAACTTTGAATCTATAGTAAATTTCTGTTCTTTTAGCTGTTTCATCACAATTATGGTAATGCAAGAAGATACCGATGCATCAAACATTGAAAAATTGTGACTGTTCGGTAGTAAAGCTAATCTCTGTTAAAAGCACGGTTTATCCATTTAATTATTTTACCATATGCCACATAAGATTTGTTGAAAGAACAATAGCACGATTTTCATAAACGTTCTTTCACCTTCGCGTACCATATATCCATCAGGAACAAAGGAACGTCAATCAGAAGACTGCTCAACTACCTTTAAAACTAATCACGAAACACACAACGTTTATAAAACACTTTATTTTCACTCTGTCCTGAAACAGAATTTCAAATGTCCTTTCAAACAGTTCACTATACAAACTTACTGTTGTACACACCTAGTCACTGAAGCTCAATATTTTATAAGTGCTGAATTTATGCAAGAAATATATCTAATCCTTTTTGACAAGGGTGTGTGGTTCAAACACATTCAAACTCATACAGACCACTTATTTTAGCAATTCGAAAAGTTTTACTCTGGTTCGACACAATTTCGAAATAAATCTATCAGTGCTGTGAAACTATACAGACAAAAATAAAGATTTAAATGATAATTTTTTAGTACAAAAAAATAAGTTTCTATCTTTTTAGTTGTTTTATTGTAATTATGATGAAACAACAAGAGATATTGATACATGAAATATTGAACAATTTTTAAACATGTAAAAAAAATTTAGTTAGAATTTAGTAATAAATATGGAGTACGACATTAATTTCAACTTTATATATAGATCTATAAGTGACTCTAATTCCATTACATCGTGAACTTAAACAAGAAATATGCCCAAAGGTTTTGGCGTTGTATGTGTTGCTGGTTTGTCGAATAAAACAACTGATGTATTTATGTTTCAGTATATTTACACATGCTCGAGTCACGTACAGTATTTCACGTACAGAAAACAGTAAAATATCTGTTAAGGAAGTGATGTTACAAAAAGAAACACTAGTTAACTTCTGTTTAGTGTTTTTATGATTTCCTAGATTTATGTAAATGGTCATTAGATCCTTAAATCTAGAATGTTTACTCTTCAAGTTTCCCGGTTTATTTAGTTATTCTATTTCTTTGGTCCTCAGAATCTTCAGGAAATATGAATTCACAATATAGTTAAGTGGATACGCACTCGCAATTGATATTCAAAGTTTTAAATCCTCAAATCGAAAGAATTTATTCTACAGGGTATCCCGGTTAAGAGAGTACAGCAGGATATCTCGGAAGAAGTTGTAGTTATTAAAAATGTGTTCGTACAAAAGTTGTTTGGTAGGACGGGATACATCATGTAGTAATAATTGTTTTCTTATGGGTGGAGTACTAGAGGAGATCTGAAGGTCAATCTAATTTTCTTAAATAGAATGCTATATTTTTTTCTTCAGAAAGTAACAGCTGGTACTAAGACAAATCCAAAGAGGTGCTATAATGTAGTATTCTGAGTTCGATAAAGGTAAATCGTTAGCTTATGTTTACGTTGTGCATCGGCTGACGGCAGACAGCTAGCACTGCCTGTCGCCTCCTTCTCTGTTTTACCATTAGTAGTGGGATGCCTTGTATATATGTATCAAATGAATGTATCATCTTTCATATAGTTTTCTTCGTTAGCTATTCTCTTCAAATTTTCTCAATTTTAGACAAAATAACGTTCAACAGTTGTTAGTTCCGCGTTGATTTCCTCCTTCCGTTGGAGGTCTCGCGACGCGTCGCTCCGTAGCGCTAATTTATTTGGCCGGCAAATGAATTCAAATCGAAATGATCGGCATTTCTGTTTGCCGTGACGTTTCGCTCAGTGACAAGAATGTTTTAATTACGCGGCACGCTGACAGCGCTAGAGGTTGAGTCCAGGTTAATGCGGTAATTCACATGCACTTTGACTGCATTCAGCAAACATCGGGAACAAACTCGACAAGCTGGCTCCGATGTCACAGACCGCCCCCCGCCTCGCCCTTGCACACTCGTTTGCTTGTGTATCGTTTTACTAGAGCGAAACGTTCGATACCCAGGCTTCGGACGTACATACGTTCGCAGATTTCGTTTGACCCTGGATATATTACAGGTGTGCGACACTGATAAACGCCAGGAAAAAAACGAGTTGTATAAATAGTACAAGTGGAAGGTGGGAAGGGGAGAATTCACTTAATAACGAGCTAAACCTCCAAGCTTGATTCGATCGGAGTTAATTTAATTTCTGAATCAGGATGCCTTTGACTCGCCTTGAATTACACATATATTTCCATTTTTTCGTGAAGGAATTACGTTTTCAGAACATGAATAGAGATATCGTGATTATTTTTTAAATATTGATATTAACAAATGTGTGGAAATTGTGTTATCATTATTTATAATTATTGTTTTATTAATTACTTATATTGATGTATTTATATGTAGATTGCCAGTGATGATTTGAGAAGTACGAGCAAATACACATGCTGTGTAATGTGTGGGTGCGTTGAGGATGAGGGTAAATAAATGAGAGACGAAGATGAGGGAAGAAGCGAAAAATGTATCAAAATTGTATGGGTATATTGTATAAAATATTTTATTAAACGTTCTCCTAGTTTTCTTATCAACATTTCTGTGAACAATGCGGAAACTTTTCGAATATGGTAAAAGGTACTTAAGATTTATTTTTAATTAATAATCATTAAAATATTCTAGAGTTTTTATATGTTTTCCAGATATTTTATTCTAAATTGATAGATCAATAGAAATGATCAGATTGAATATTTAAAAAAGACTAGATGTTTTCTACGGATTCAAGATTAGATGTTTTCTATGAATTCAAGATTGGACGTTTTCTATCAATTCATGAATATGTCCTCAATTTTACTGTTTTCAAAATAATATCATTTCTTAATCACTGTCATGAATTTTATGACTGTTGTTACATTCTATTCCATTGCGTGCTCAGGCCAGATGAATAAAATCGAAATAGTGTTTTGACACCATTTTGACAATGCGTTGAAAGGCTTCACCTTTCGCACTTCCGAAATCAACTGTCAGACTAAACTTTCGCAAACAGACGTCTCGTCCCTGGCGGGCAGGAATACTGTTTGTCCAGCGCTTAATGTTTTCCTAACTCACGCGCGTTAAGTCAACCCAGTTTGACATCACAGACCGGAGACGTGGTGATAATTGAATATACTGCTTGTCCTATAAAACTATTACGGTCCTTGGCAACCGTACACACCTGCGCTGCGTAATTTAAACATGAAACCCTCGAATTTGAAATTTACTTTGACGATCAATTGAACAAATTGTAGGTATTATTATATTAATCTATTGAATGAATTAGAATTACATGTAGAATCAAGAAAAAGGTATTCGTGATCACTCAGATATTTCATATCCTCCTTATTAGTTATCAATTCTCAGATTTAATTATTTGTAATGTATGAAAGATTTAACATGGATTTAATTCATCAATATTTAACCTGTTAATTAGGTTCGTTTTTCAAACAGAAATTGAATATCTCTAGTTTATAATTACAAATGAGTAAAACTTATAATTAACTACTTCATTTTGATTTTTTCAAAGATGTATATAATGTATCTTATAGGTTTGATACAAGCATAACAGTGCAATTAAAAATAAACAATTCCTTAACAAATAAAATATTGAGTTTGAAATATTGACTAACCAATGAAGAGTTAACTCGCCTTTCCCAGTTAATCTAACTTAATCGAACTTAACCTAAACAGGTTAAAGACTAGAATATCAACAACAATGTGTGAATACTGTTTAACCAACGTATTTATTTTTTTCTTATTATTAGCAGTTGTGATTTACTAAATTCACCATAGTTAGAAAATTACTAGTGAAGTTATTTTCAAAATAATAAGTTAAATTTCAATAATTTAAATCCTTCAGGAATTAAGTGAGAAATGTAAATTTTTCAACTAAAATAATCCCAAGATTTGTACTAAATTCAAATGTGAAAACCAAATATCTATGTCTTAAAACCAAATATTATACTCACATATGAAATCTAACAAAGAAGTTTCCATCGATGAGAGAAAAGGAGAATACTGGAAAGCGTATATATTTCTTTCATAGTAACGTCGATTACATTCTAACCACATTTCAAAGATGAGCACCTACGGATGAGGGTTAAAAAGGAAAGAAACGGGAAATAAGTCGACTTCGTTCACCAGGAAAAAAGGAATAAAAGCTGTTCCTGTTGCAACTGTTGCTCTCGGTCTGATTTGTAATGTAGCTGTCAACTTCAGACGATGAGACGTTTAGATTCGTCTGACAGAAATAACACTGTATTACCGTTGTCACAGTTCACAAGCAGAAGTATCACGACTTACGTTCCATTTTCACTATCCAATAGATAGTTGTTTGAATAACATAAAAATTTATTTTACAGCATTATATCTATTTATTTTTTTTTTCAATTTTAAAATAACGAATATTTCGATGAATGTATTCAAGTATACCTACGATTAGGAAAATATGTAATCTTCAAGTCAACAATGAGGAAATTTTTCAACATATTTTCAATAATACAGTTAAAAAAAAGGCTATTTAAGGGTGATTTTATGTAAAATATGGTTTCGTTTGATAGCTTTAGCTATAAGTATTATGTTTTACGGAATAAAGTGATTTAGGTGGACGGAATTTAATGAATTAGGGGTAATACAAGCTAACAAGCATCGTGCAAAGAGACCACACAAAATGCACGTCTCGATTAAAATTATTTAAATATCACATTATTCGATACATTTAACATATTTATTTTTATCTGCATTTATTTAACATATTTTTCGATCTGAGAGAAAGTTCAAGATTTTTCATAACAACAATGGTGAGAGATTTCTTATTTACACAAATAACTTTGATTAATTTAATAGCATTGTCTTACAAAGCATAAAAATTATCAATTGTTTATTATAAACGTTGTTTTATATCTACTGTAGTTTTAAAAACATACAGGGAAATAGGATAACACTTATCTTCATTTAAGGACTGTTTTAATTCCAAAGAATCGGGAAAGAGCCAAAAAGTGCCCGATATTTCTCTTGAGCGATCCTACAAACGTACAAACTTTCTAAAATATTGGAATTTTCCAGTTACCGAAGTACCCTTGTAAGTACGTCAAATAAAGCTTAGGTATGAAAAGGTGTACACCTAACAATACAGTTTCAGAGGAAGAATAACGGCAGTTATAAAGGTGATGAAATTTGTAGAAAAAATTTTAACTTCAGAAGTTAAAGTTCTAGTAAAAGAATGTGTAGAAGAAGTAAGAGAAGTTAGGCTGCTGATAAACTGTGTTACAAAGAGAGCCGCGTACTTGAATAAAAACGGTTTTAGTCAAGAGGATTTGTATAGATGATGATAAGTAAGGAAAGAAACAACTACAGAATTTTGGAAAAGAGATTATCAAATTCAAGAATAGCTGTGATATAATAAAAGTGTCAATGCAATATATACAAGGAACTACAAATATATTACATCTATGGAAAAAGTCTGAATATCTGTAGAAAAAAGAAAGAAGTGTAAATTGAAAAATTATAGCAAAAGAAATGAACACAATTTCGATGAAATTTTTATAAATTTAAAAGATGTATTTTTTAAATTTTCATTACCAGCTCAGATAAAGAAATTGTAAAAAGCAACCTTTGCTATTCCGATCAATCACTATTTTTTCCAAATTTTTTGTACAACGTAATTTTTTGTGAATTAATCTTTAACTTTTGATTTAAAAAAAAAAAAACTCCAAGTCGCTTGGTTCAATTTTTAAAAAGTTGTACTGTTTCAAATAGTGTCTTTTTTTATACTACTTCTATAACCGATTGTATACATATTTGCATTGTCAAATCCGCGATAAACTTTGGCAAAAAGAAAAGTAATAGTAAGTCGGCAGCATCGCGTTCGCGTCGATTCCTACACATCCTGAGAACAATTCCCCCGTGCTTCTCGGGGAGCGCTTGAAAATCGAGAGACATTCTCGACGAACGATTCAACGTTACCCACCAGTGGACTCTGTTTGAAAACACCCCTTACAAGGTACGTCGCTAAAGAATACAATGGCGCACGGTGCAGGAGACGTACAATTTGAAGGAGAACGCACGGTAGATAGAAATGTCGCTTGAAGTTGTGATACCACAGAGTCGAGTGTGTCAAAAGTATTGTCGTGTAAACAGGTCGCGCGTAAAAACCGCTGCTAGTCACTGAACAGACTGAATCTTTCCACCTGACTCTATCGGCAGTTCTTCCCTTCTCTATTTCACCTTTCCTCATTTTTATTCTATTCCTTTTTATTTTATTTTATTTTTTTCTTTGGTTCTCTGTCGTATACACGCACAATCTCTTCATTCATTGTCTCACGCACGACCTTCGTTTACTCCCTTCTTCTTTCGATGTAACTTACTCCCGATCTGTGAGCTTTATAGAGAGCTTGTACCCAGCTTCGAGCAAGGAAGAGGTTAAATAAACATTCCTTGGGATCCTATCCTTTGATTTGTTCCATTTTTACCTTTTTACTCTTTATTGTTCGGGTTTACCTGCACTGAGACGCAAGTCCTCCAATTGTGCCATATTAGAGAATATTTCATTTTATTTTGTGTTGTATGACATTGATTATTATAGTTTTTCTTCGTGAATTTTTACTTTCATTGATTTTAATAAGGGATTTCCCTACTGTGATAGTTAAAAAACATTTTCCTGTAGTCTCATAGATGAATCTTTAAAATTGACAAAGGTAAACAGCGTTAGTGAAGCAATGTGCAAATAAATAGCGAAGCGTTTGAAACTTTAATCTCATTTTTTTGAAAACCACATTCTTCAAAGTGGTTGCCATGATAGATCGATCCAGGATTTTTTCGATACATGACAAATTCGACAACGCGGTCATTTTTTAACTTTTTAATACTGTTCCATTATTTTATTTTGAGTTATAGTCATACCCATAAAGATTAAAATCTATATGTTTCTTTCAGTTTTCAACCACTATTTATTTTCAGAAATATTTTTAGACGCCCCGGCAGAATCGTTCTCACTTTTAAATAAATGAACATTTTCACGAGGAGAAAATAATAAATATTCATAAAATACAGTTCAACAAATCTGCGAACTTTCAGATTAATCCATTTTGTAGGTGTCTTTTAAAAAATTCCAAAATGTCACTTTACTTCTCGGCCGACAAAGTAGGAAGACCCCTTAAATTGTTTCTTCAGTTATTGATAACAAAGCATTTCGAATTTAAATTTCTAAATGAGAATAATCTGAGAATAAACATTTATCTAATAAAATATTCTATCCTTGAAACTTTGATATTTTAGATATTTTATATATTTACTAAAAATTTGGAATAGTTCAATTCGCGATATCTCTTCTATTTTCCATAATATTTCCATTTTGTGTCTATTCTTTAAAGTTTTAAGACAAGTAATTAAGTAATAATATCTCCCATTTCTTTGATTAGTGAATTATTAAATACACGTAATAATAGGAAATATTTTATAGCAGTATTTCAATGCAAAATGCAGTCTGCTACTCTTTCTTTTGTAACAGTTCCACTTGATCTTCGTAACGTTCATAATCTTTGAAATAATAAAACGAAGAAAGAGACGACTTTTCTTTTAAAATACTGGGTAAACTTTGCTCATACACTCTTTCAAGAAAAATTTAAATTTCTTAAAAGTGGTAAAACTGTATGATAATGTAAACTGATTTTTAAAAGAAAACTTACGTCAACTTCTCCTATATTTTATCAATTACTCGATTTATTTCGTTCTTCTGTTACTTCCAACGGAGAATTAAATTATAAAGCTTCTGCAGAGAGTGAAATAAACGTGAGTGTTACTTATAACGATGAAAAACGAAGAAATATCTACTTTACTGTTTGTAAACTCTCGAAGAAGTATTGTTATCAATTCTTGCTGATGCTTCAATATCAAAATCCTGTATGGAAACGTGCAACCACACTATTTGTTTTTTATATGTATAATATTAATATTCGAAAAGATTGTAATAATAATTTAAATAATGTTTAAATTATAATATATTTATATAGTAAAATTGCAAAATTATGCCTGCTTTTAATAATCCTATTGACACTTAATGAATTGACCATAAAAGTGCTATACAAATTTTTATTGAAACCGTTTTATTGCAAGTTTTATTGAAAAAATACTAGTTCTATTCGAAAAGCATTATAATTTTTGATAATATGAACTTCGATCGTGTGTAATTTATTTTTTATTCATTGCTAGAAACCTTTGCAAAGTGCAGTGTGTATTCAAGATATTTTATCAAAAGAGTTTTATTTTCTATACAATAAATAAAACCAGCCGTGCAGGCTACATATTCAATAGAAGGATATTATTGAATATCGATTCCATTAAAGTATATCAGTGAATTACGAATGAAGAACTAGGTTTTTAATTGGCAATTAAAGGATGGTCGAGACGATCATCTGCTAGACCAACTATTTAAAGCGATAATCATAGCTTTTATTAAAATTATCTGACATCGACGTCCGCCGATATTTATTATCTTCTTATTAGAAATAACTTAATTAAACAATTCATTTTTTTGCTTCTTCTTAGTGTAATTATGCAACTTACCAATTCGAAAACGATTCTTATTCTACAAAAAACACGTTGATCGCCTCATCACCCAAATCACAAGTGAGTGACACTTTTCTTTATCGAATTAAGCAGAAATTCACAAGAAATTTGTAACAACTTTCATTAGTAACGCGATTATTTATAAATATAGATATTTTTTTATTGAAGAAATTAGAATAATTTAAATTTTTTTTAACAGTGTAATGATTAAAAAATTAGACTGTATAATGTTATTGTTGTTTCCTGCAACGTTGGTTGAAACAATTTAAACAATGTTGCCGTGTTTCAGAGCAACTGTCACAATATGTTCTTGTTCGTTTTTGCATTTATAATTGTAATGGATCATACTTTTAATGAGAAAAGAAGCAACTTGAAAAATTTCCAAATAGCTCGTGTTTTATTAAACAGAAACCTAGAGGCGTGTTTGTTAGATGACCCTATACTTGGCAAGTGAAACAAATGCGTGTTGATTTCAAGAATATCAGAGGAGCGTAACAATCGTTGTTCTATGGTTACTGAAAACAAAACGATTGGGTATTCGATAAGCGTAATTGAAATCAATCATTCCACTCCATTCACGGCATTCAGTTTTATAAATACGATATTTTCCCATTTTTACTTAATGCTTTGAATATCACGTTACTAACAAAGAGCTCGATACGATACCTTCCGTACAAAAGGTTATTTATTCCACAATATGTATCACATGTTTTTAATAATCGGCACTTGCCGAATCATTTCAAAACTCTCCGTGAACAGAGACGGCTGTTTTAAAACACTACGTGACGTGTCAATGGCAGGGAAGCCGAGGCGTATCGGGACCGTTTTAAAAGAGAGTAAATCTCAGGGATAAATCGATCGCGTCGAAGAGCAGATCGTAATAACGTAAAAGTTGTGTGACACCGGGGACAGAGCGGGAGGGAAGCGCACCTGTGCTGAATAGCTCACTGCTATAGAACTCGTTACTTCGGTCCGACGAGAAATGTTGTTGCACGAACGAGCCACACTCGAATCCTCCGATCGATTTATTTCGCGAAGAACCTCGCGCTGCTATTACTAGCTCCGAATATCAATTCGCTGATACTCGGAACCGAGTTCTCGTGAAATGAACGCCCGTGTAACGTCCACGTCTAACTTTTCTAACTGGCTTTTACGAGAGTTCGTGTGCAGCGAAGAATAACAACGCAATGTAGGAGAAAGAGAACAGTAATAAAAGCTCAAAGTGGAAATGTTTGTATGCAACGATTGTTTCATTAATGGTTTTTATGAAATATCTTATGTGTGTAAACTTCAGAGTACACAGTGTGCAATCCGATGATCGAGTTTTTATGACCTACGGACTTCTCATGAGTGAATGCAGGGTGTTTCGTCTAATTGGAAACGGTGGAAGATCTCACGAGAGGTTGAAGTTATTAGGCAAATGTTCTTACAAAAGCTATTCAGTGCATAAGAGAATATTAGGAAGTCTAAATCATTTTTCTGGAGGTATAGTAGTGGAGGAGATATCGAAGTCAAATCTTGCTAAGAGCTGGGTCTTTAATGACCCGAGCACAGGATAATAGGATTTAGCCCTTCCGCTACAATAGTTTTTACCGAAAAACTATCATATAGTACGGCTGCACGAGACACGTGCATTACGCAGTTACGCTAGTAACGCATTTGTCCATTTATACTGGGTTTCTTACTTATAATGAACACAGAAATGCTATTCAAATCAAAAGAATATGTTTAACAGGAATATATATGGTTAAAACATATTATATGATTGATACATAGGATATTATTTAATAACGTGCATTTGGTGATGATAAAAAGCAGTATGTAGTGACTATTTTCGGGAAAACGACCATAATTACCCGTATTACAGAGATCGTTTTATTACGAGAGACTGTAGTTGTTCGTAATAGCGAAAGGGCTAATTATGTCATATAATTCTTGGTAAAATTACCACATTGTGTCAATCACAAGAATATCATTAGCATACTGATTAAAAATGGAATAATTCTACTATGAAAACATACAAAAACTACAATCTACTAGTTTTTGTAATATTTTGTAACGTTTTGCGTATAAAAAGTACCGAGAACAAAAAAATATCGAGAAGAATTCAATTTTTTGCGAAAAACCAATAGTTCAGCTATGGCATGGAAATTATATTTGAAAAATCCAAAGGAAAATTGAAAATTTTGTTCAACATTTCCCTCCCATTCTTCTTTTTCATACTCTTCGATAGACTGTAAAAGTCAACGCAGAAAGCAATACCTCATCCTGTCATCGCGATAGTATATTTTCCAATTAATCGTTTAACAAGCGACACAGATAAAATACGGTAATTTCAACGATGACGAATCAACGCGAGCAACGTGGATAGACTGATAGGAAATTCCGTGGTAAACTATTAGAGTGTTCAAGCATGATCGTGAGATATCGGTTAAAAATAGTGTGCCGCTTTCGTGAAACAAATATCAGAATGCAAATCCAGCAGGTGAGACGAGGGCTAGTCAGAGAGACTGACAAAGCGATGCAATCACGATCCACGGCGGGTAATTAGTTAGCAACGCGTACTGACGCTTGATCGCTTTCGATTTTTCTCCGGCGCACCGCGCGTTAATTACCGTCCACGATCGATGGCCGCGTGCAAGCCTCGAGATCACGCCAATGCGTGTGTGCTCTATTAAATTTTCACACCATTTCACTGACTTATTTTTACCTTCAGCAACTGTTTACAAAATAATTTAATTCCTAAACACCTAGTTTATTTTGATAACTTTGTCCCATCCTAAACTTATTCTCGAAAAAGCTATCCTTTGTTATAACTTTCTAACAATGCAGAATAAAAAAAGAATGTTTTAGATAAAAGTTGTTAATCTTGATAATACTTATCAAAATGATGAAATGTTAATATATAGTTCCATTAAAAAGAATTGGGTGTTGCACCCTTTCCGCATCTAATAAATTCACCCCCACAAGTTTTTATATTCTAAAATATTAGCCCGTTTGAACCATTTAATTTGATCAAATTTCAAATTGAAAACAGATTGTTACACTTTACGTAAACCAACCTCTATATATGTATATAAAAAGTAACATACACAATTATTGTATTCCTAGTACTAATTGTTATACATTCCATTTTATATAGCGAAGTTTATTACTGCAGAAAAACAGTTCAGTCAATTTTCATGTAACATATTCTCTTGTCAATAAAGTAAAAGGTAGCAAATATTATTAAACTTTGAAGCATTGTTTTTCTATGAATAATACATGTTACTACACTTGTAGAAATTAATGCAGTAGAATCTCGAGTGTTGAGTGAAAACTCGTAGAAACCTCGTAGTCAATCAACTGTATGAAATCTACTTTTATCATGTCCCAACTCATGCTTTTAACTAACATTTCTCTATATTGATGGCAATAGGGCTGTATAAAATTAAATACATACAATCACTCTCATTAATATTCGCACATCCATTAGAATTGGACCAAATGACGCGAGATTTTCTGAGAAGTTAGAAGGATTAATTTACTAGATGATGTGATGAAACATTTTGAAAAAGTTGCAACTTGTCGGAATTGCACAAAAGGTAGTAAAGTTCGCATTTTATAACATTGTTAACCGAACCTGAAAATTTAAAAAATCTGTTTTGCAGATTTGTGTCAGTTGTATGTATAGTAAAAATTGAATCGAAATCGGTCGCATAATACCGGTATAAGATAGGTTTACTTACTTTAATACTATAAAAGTATTAAAGTATATCGATATTGAATCGTTGGCAAATATAATTTTATGACAAATTACAAGACTCGGTTTCATAAAGAAATATGTGTGTATACATATTTTACGTTAAATGAAATTTTTATCTTTTCTTTGTGTTATTATATTTTTGTTAATATATATTTACACTTAAAGCAGCGACAAGTCAACGATTTTTATATAAAAATTTGTAGCACCAACGGCGGAACTTATTTCATCTACATAAATGTAACTCCATTCAGACATGAAAATATGAAAGAATAAAAGACTTTGGAAAGCAAGAGGAGAGATCGTTCGAATACTTCAGAGTCGTCATTTTCCATGGATATGCGTGCACTGGGTATTCCAATTTTTCTGAAATTCTATTGAATTTGTCAGATTCACGGACACGCGCGCGCCTAAGCACGTACCCGAAGTCTGTAATATTCAACATTTTTCAGAACAGATAAAGCTATCGAAGTTCCACAACGTCGAGTTTGACATGACCAAGTTTTACTTTATTCGAACCTATAGCACAGATAAAAAGTTTCATTTGACAGTATGAAGTATTCTGATCGATTCTTAATTTCTTTACTCGTTTCTGTATAGTATTGCTCGTTAAGAAATTCTGAACGTACATAATAGAAATGCTCAGTAATAAGGAACTTTGAAGAATGAAAATTTCTCGAAAGTTATAAAATCATGAAGAACTTGCATCTGTTGCAGAGTTAAACATAATTTAGCAGGCCAAAGGGGTGTGACGCGTACTGACCTGACTTCTCAATTCATTATTTAACGAATTTTCATGAAATTGAATGAATTCTTATGGCATATCTTCGAATTCATCTCAACAAGCACTAACATATGAAAAATATAAAAAAGAAGAAATACAAAGTTCCGTTTGTAAAAATTAACTTGATTTGGAATTCTTCCCCATTATTTTATCTAAGAAAACTGTTTATACCGCATTATATCTTTTATCATATTAAATAATTTTTGTAAGAACGTTTTTTCAATAGCTTCGGTTTTTTCTGAGATATTCCACAGTCTTCATTTAAAAAAAAAAAGAAAAAAAAGGCAACCTGCATATGCACTCTTCATAAATGAGTAACCACTTTTACATTCGTGCCAAAAGGCATTGTTAAATGCCTATTAAATTATAACATTATATTAAAACACATAATTGATAAGTAGACTGCGAAATTTTATGCATTTATAGGAAATTTAAAAATTGCACAAAATGCACGTAATATGAAGAAATATACAAAATATCCAAATTATAGTGCTTCTTACACATACATATTTATACCTTTCTTTTTAATAAAACAAATTATTTGAATAATTTTTCAAGTTACCTTGCTTTTATTGATGATACTGCTTTTAATTGTTTTTACCTTCACTTTAAGTTGTTTTATACACATAACAAAGAAAATTTAACATCTTTATGGTTTTCAAATAAAACGAAATACATATTGCTTGCTGTTATATCAAAAAATATAGAGGCAACCAACTTATACGCCTACATGCTTCTTTTCAATAAAACAAAAAATTTGGAATGTTTTTAAATTTTTTTTTTTGGTGGGAAATATGATTCATTACAATTACACTGGAATAGAATACCATTGAATACAATAGAATACCATGCACCACGATTGCGTATGCAAATATCAATTCAATTATCGAAACCTTCAATCATTTTTTGACACGTTGCTGGAGTTATTTCACGAATTGCAACTCGAATGTTGTTTTGTAGACCATTAATTGTTTCTGGCTTATAGTGCCGACATCTAGGCATCGCGTTTGAATGACCCTATACCTGGTAAATGTAATAATTTTCTACCGCATTCCTTTTTTTACTACATTCTCAAAAATATGAATTTTCATAAGAATCTAGTCTACTGACAACGATTTGATATAGGAACGATGCAAGATTAATACCAGAATAATAATCAAAAGTGATATCGATTCTTTGAAATAGTTTTGAGAATCGATATTCTGATATTACAACAATTTTCAACCCCTAGCTACAAACGCCTACCGCAATCCTGAATAATCAATCGGGCGATATATCTAACAGTGGGTTAGAAAGAACGTTTGACAAGGAAATTTATTCGGTACGCTAGTTTCGCGCGCGAGAGTCAGTAGTGGCGCGGGACCAGGCTGTCGTTGTTCGGGATGCGCGCAGCCGGCATGAAACCAAAAAAAAAAGGGAAAAAAGGAACAGAAAAAAAGGTAATGGAAAGGGAATACATTTTTTAGCGTCAGTGGTCTAACTCCAGTTGCCGGATTAACGGGGAAAGTGGATAAGCCGGGCGTCAAGGGCCGGCAGAGGTGAGGCTAGCTGAAAAGGGAGAGGGTGGACTACCTACTGCCAATAAAAGCCGGGGTGTCAGTATATCACGTGGCTCTGGCTGGTCGTGTCCAACGATACAGTCCAATATATTACCCAGATAGCCATGCTAATTCAGCTCTAGCTCCCGCCGATTCCCCGCTTGGTTGCCTTTGCCTTGCATGCTCGTCCGTTTACGTTGCTCCCACCCTTCCTATTTTCCCTCTTCCTCTACCAACCATCCACTATGGTAGCTTCAATATCATCCCATCTTCGTTCCGCATAGTCATCCCCTCTATAGCCAGTAGTGCTTCTTGCTGGTGACCGAATTGCATGTACGTGTGCACCTGTACACGGTTACATACGGAGGATGCGTTTCGTCATTCCTGTGAATCCAACGATCCTCCGCAGAGCCGACCTACGTGGCAGGGATTTCAGATGACATTGCATCCTCGTTACGAAGCATTATACGATCCATTCTGATAAGGAAGATTACCGGAGCCGGATCTTTGCTCCAACAAAAGCCCGATTTACAAGCATGGCCGATCGCACGACGGCTACGTTTATTGTTTGTTTATTACGACGTGCTACCCGTTGAGGGTGTTTCGTTAGTATAAAAGTAGTCAGATTAGGTTGGACTGGCGTGCTGTAGAGAAGATATTCGAAAAGTGTTTGGTTCGTGAGAACGTCGAATTTTTATACACTACGTTTGTAAATATATTAGGACACCTATTATGTTCGTATGGAAATTATGATATGATTTAAATTACATACTTTGCTAAAGTTAAAAATACAGAGGGTGTTCACGTTATTCATTTTTAGTATTTTTCTGGTAAATTATAGGTTTGTGAGACCAATAAGAAAGGACAAAGTTTCGTTATTTTTTATGCCTGATACGATGGCACGAATAAATTTTTCAAATTTATTATATAATGGCTTTTAGCGTAATAATGATATCATGAATTTTTTTAAATTGATGGTAATCAGTTTCTTTCATATTATATGAATGCTGCTGCTGAGGTAAATTCAGTAACTTCTAACAAACTCAATTTCGTGTGACATAATCAATGAAACACTATTAGGACCTTACTGCTTTTCTTATTTGTTATATTACGAAATTTTAGACTGACACATTTTTTTCAGAATCTTAGTAATCTTGTAATGATAATAAATTTGCTTCACATTCAATAAATCTCTTAATACTTTTGAACGGGAGTATTTCTGAACTTTATAGATTAAAATTAAATTAAAATATTAGCTCATGTCATATGTAATGTTGTTCAAGCAGCTTATGTTGTTTTATGCTAGACAGTTTGACCTTCTTACATGATTCCTTTATTGTGACAAAAAGCAATTCTTATTCCTTCAAAATGAATTATAAATAAATTATATCAGTATTTGAAAACAAAAAATTCTTAATAGGTTAAGAAAAAATTTCAAAAGAAATTAAATTATTAAGGATTTCAGACGACGCAACATAATTTGTTATTTAATATCCCAGAACATACTCTCGACACTGAATACAAGAAACGTTCGATCACGATTCGCGAGTTTAGATCCTTCGCGATGAAGCGAACCCCGAGGAGCACGTAGGAATATTAAATCCAATCTGACACGAAATTCAATATCACATTATTCAACAGAAATCGAAAATACTGCTTGCGATGCAGCCCGTGCATCGTATTACTTTTACATCCGCCTACGATGTACACTGCTTCTTACAATTGTACAAAAATATCCGTCGTTTCTGTACATTTTATCGTGCTGCTTTTCCCCCTACCGAGAAACCTTTTTTTCATTCTGTTTCCTGTAATTAAACACGTGAAGTAGTAAGTATCGTTAAATATATAGAAATCAGTAATCAAGGTTGTTTATTGTGTAATGGATTTATTACACAATAATCATTTTACTAGATGTTGATCTAACTTCAATAAGTAAGGTAGGAAGATAGAAAATATTTTATATTTTGTAAGATAAGCTCGAAGGGTAACGTACAACGTTCTGTTGATCAACGATTTGATGTTAGATATCTGAAACTAACAATTGAAGATAGTAGAAATGTAATGGAATGGACTTATCTCTCACTTAACAGTTCTGATCTGTGAATACAAGTAAAAGAAATGTGTAGATAAATTATTTGTGTATATTCGTACGCTATGATTTACTCAAGAACACTTAATATTCTTCCAAATTAATTAAGAGATTTCTCACGAAGCAAAATGTTAATGTAATCAAATAGCTAAGTCATATCCCTATATTTGAACCTGAAAGCACGGTTTAATCTAACAATATATTATTCTGATCTATTACAGAATAATTCAGAATATAGTAAACTTTCGTATTACCACGGGAAATATTTTCTTATTAAAGAGATGGTAAATTGTGACCGGATCAGCGAACGAAATAATCAGGCGTAAGAAGAACGAGGAAGACAGAGGCGAGCAAAAGCAGCGACGAATGATTTGCAAATTACATTTTTTTCTCTACCCTCGCGCTGACATCATCTCCGCCCACGTTCAAGATAATTAGCGCTCGTAAAACGATGGAACAGCCTCGCGAGTAACACCTGTCACTGCACTGTAAACCGGTTCCAGTAGTCAGGGAGATACAAGCCACATTTTGCAACAGTCTCAATTAGCCCGCCTGCACAGTTCGTTAGACCTTCCAAAACCGGTTTGGAAGACTAAATGTTTCTCAGTGAAGTCGATGGACTCGTGCATAACAGAACAGGTCCGATGAAAGGGTGAAACGAGAAAGGAGTTGTAGAAGGGCCACGTCTTGAACCGCTATCAATTCAGTGAAATTGCGTAACGTAAAACAACAACCGGATTGGCAGGACAATTTCGTGACATTCAATACACTTTAATTTCTTGAAATCGAAATCTTTTTTATCTTCAGCGGCACTTTTTGGTTTAAGAAGATGTTTGGAAAATTTATCAGAATGTCTGCTAATATATTTTAACATCTTAAATATAATTAGAAAAATAACAGAGGTTGATTTACGTTTTTTGCTTTACGATTTTTTAACACTAAGTTTATAGACTTTTCTTGTATATTAATACACTTCAAAATACAAATTGTAGATGTCAAGGAATAAGCTTAATTTGAACACTGGAATGTCATAAGAACACCTACCGAATAAAAGGAATGTTGTGCCATATAGGTTATAGGAAGAAAGATCACTTTTGTAAGGACATCTATGGATTTCTACTGGATCTACTGTTGTAAATTTCAACGTGAAAAGAGCTTAACAGCTGTTAATTTTTCGTATAATATGAGCAAACGTTCGTTCACTGGATGGGTTACCCTATATCTATTTTTATAGGCACCCATAAAATTGACGAGTCAACGAAAACTCGAATTTTTCTTAAAAAAACAATTTACTTAATTTAAAAAAAATTGAATTATGTACTAATAACTTACTTCTAAATTTAGATATTTTTTCATGTCAATCTATTAACATTCATAATACAGATCCTAATATTTACATTTAATATCGATTCGGGTACAAAGAGAATTTCATATAACGCTTTCCTTGTTCTAATTACTACTAAACGTACATATAAGTAAATTAGATAAAAGCATAAATATATTACACTATATCGAAGTATAAATTTATCGTTTGCAGTCAATACAAGGAGTTATGCTTGGGGTACACGCGTACTACACTGATTGTGAGTATTATGGAGGTTAAAGAAAATCAGCAAAAATTATTGGAAAATAATAGCAATAATTTCTGTAATTACGCTTTTGATATCCTAAATCCGATAAATTGGCAGATCCTGTAAATCTAGTGGTAATTGCTAGACGTGTTATTCTCAACTATTCACTGTTACACTCTCAAACTGTCAATCGAAAACGACTCGTCTAACTGATTCAGATTACTTTTGACCCATACTACATCGTTACGATTTTCACTTGCTAGCAATTCACTAAATGCAGATACAGTTTGCTTGATAATTTCTTCTTACAGTTATACTGAATACTGCCTGTTGGAATTTTCCACGCAATCATTGTTTATGTTAAAGCGATAAATAAGCGATTGAGTGTAACAGATGCGATGAACGCAACGTTGCTATCACTATTCCGTCAAAAACACGAGTCAAAAGTGACCCGGGTTGATTGGGCGAGGGTTAGCACATGGTTAAATAAAGAAAAAGATTAAACTATTATATGCATATACAATTTGTATTTTGTAATCGTTAGATTCAAATTGAAGCTGATTTTAAAGCAAAAATGTAAATTGCTTATATTATAAATACGATTATTCTTTTGTCATATGTTGACTGTAGCCTCGAGCATGACTTATTCATGTTATGAAACTTAAATTTAGTACATTTTTACTAAATAAATAACAAAGAAATTAGAAACTTTACATTCTGTACGACATTAATAAATTCTTTTTCATTAGTACATGTATTCTGTGCAATTTTGTATCGTTAAGTGTCCTATAAATGTATAAAAATTCGCAGTCTATTAATAACTGAAGCTACTGAACAGTAATGAAGAATATAAAATGGACAATAAAAGGAACAAGTAGGTTAATAACGTGAACAAATTAAACCGAATATAATGTTCACTAACAAGTTTCTCGTAAACGTTCACGTTATCCTTAAAAACTGACTTATATAAAATACCAGAGGGATCAACAAACTATCATCATAAATCAGTAAAAAATAAATACTTTCAAACCATCATGTTCCTAAATATTCGGTAACAGGGTCATTCACCTTTACTGCTTACAAAAACTTCAACCGCTATCTCAAAAATGATTAATCCACAAAAATCCCTGAAACAACACACCGAAGGTAACCAAATCACCCATCTAAGTCACGATATCGTAATCGTGGCAGCGGAAAACACGCAACCCTGGCTAAATCATTAACGTCGCTACATACCATTCTATCGTACGAAGTTCTTAATTAAACAGGTTACGTTTCGCGTTGCCTTTGATTTCTCAACGATCGAGTCACCCCCGTCGCGATTGCAGCTCAAAGCGGCTAGAGGGTAGCCGGTTTGCGAGCCCTGGTATGGGGTGTCGCCTCTTTAGCTTGCGCGAGTATTTTCGTGGAAAAGTTAAATCCCGCGCGCTGCGTGCTCGAGGACTACGTCGGGCGTACATTATTTCATTAACCGTACTTTTCCTCGTCGGCCTTCGCCATCCTCTCCCTCTGACTTCGTCGTTGCTTCCGCCATCGTCGTTACCGCCGCTGAGAGAGTGTGTGTATGTGTGTGTTTTAGAGAGAGAAAGAGAGAGAGAGATGATAAAGTTAGACGAGAAGGGTAGTGAGAGGGGGGAGGGGGTGGTAAAGTTAGACGAGAAGGGCGGAGAGAGAGAGAGAGGGAGGGCAGGACGATAGAAATGACGAAGGGCGAAGCTTTGGCAGCTCGCTATTCTAACAGGCTTTTATATTAATTAATTTGCTCAAGAGTTTTCACGACTTATTGCACTTCAATTAGTTCGTTTTAAATTGCATAATTTGACGACGCGACCGCAGCCGAAAAATTCGTTTGGTAACGATCCTTACAGTTTAATCGGCCGATCGTTGATTGTGTTTAGGTTATTCAGTGTTGAACCTTCCTAACGACAAGTAAATACCTCCTTTAACCTTTTGCATACCACTGGCGTCACTACAGAGACATTCATAATACGGATCATAACTCCATTCGCATTTTACTCATACTGAAATAAAGCAAACAAAATAAATAAAATAGATAAATTCATGAACTTGTATCATTTTTTCTCTCCAAAAGGAAACTTTTAATGTATTAAAGTTTCATCGCAAGAGTATGTTGAAGTTGATAAACCGACCGTATAAACAAAAATACTTGGAGTGCAAAAAATTAAATTCATTTATCCTCAAAACGAAACTCTTCATGAAACAACTGTATTCCACATTCTTGATTTATTTTTACACGTGGAATCAACTTGTAACCATTTGCATTAGTTCACCCTATATACACACAGTTGTTACTTTCATCAACTGTAAGTTCATAAATCCTACGTTAAACGGGAACTGCATAATTTTATGTTCATTGATTGTGTGCAAATATAAGTTCTGTAACATGGAGTACGAATTTCAAGAAACATTTCTGTGGTACTTGCCAAGTATTATAACTTACGGTAGGAACAGATACACCAAAGGAATCTCGTTTGACAGTGAAAGAAATATTTGGTATGTTTCAATTGGTCGAACCGGTTTTATAAGGAGGTCGGTAATCAAAATAATCTCGGTTCGAGTTAACGTGAAGTTGTAATAAATTGCTATGACAGGTACAGGTACTTACGGGTAAAATATACGCTGCAAAAAAAATTAACTTTACGTAACATGATTAATATTTGATGTGTTTACGAAATTCGTGAATTTCGCGAGCGATATAGAAACTTTGTAATTTTTTCATGGCTATCTTATTCATCGTGTGGTCGTCAATTCAAAACAGAGAGGAAAATCTGTTCTTCTAATCTTGATTACAATTATTGCATTAGTCTTTGCAGAGTATTATGCAAAAATTCGTGTTACCATTCTATCTTTCATCCATTGCAAAAACAGGAGTAGATTAAATTTAAGTTCATAATAGAAAAGTCGTTACTCTATTTCTTTTTACGCAGTATCTTCTTATTACAAGCAATTTGCCGGGCAGAATAATCGATTATCGATAATAAAACCGCATCTATTAAACAGCTGTTTCAACATAAAAAAAAAGAAAGAAAAAACAGTGTCCATCGTAGTAACTTCTTCCAGTTTTGTTTCTTTTTCTTTTTCAACGGTAAAATTAGGAACCAAATAGCACCGCATAAACGTGTGAACATCGCCGTTGTGCCAAAAAGCGTTTGAATTTATGTACTGTAGTACACGGGCAAAGCGGATTTAAAGTTTGAAAGATACACACATGGTGGAGCTGATGAAGAAAGCAGAAGAAGCATGAGGACGAAAATTTGCAATTCATGAGGGAAAAAGACGTGGTGCATTTGTTATCTTTATGGGGTAGTAGCAATCCTTCGGGCAACAACAAAAGCACATTTCGTTTCAGCTATTTAATTCAAAATGGGCGAGAAAGAACATAAATGTCTGAATTAATCATGACACGAGATGCTCCGGCTAACTATTACCAAGAACTTTGTTGCTACGCTAAACAGAATTTGTGGCGACGTTGAAATTATTTTTGAAGAAAGCGCCGAGTAAGCTTGCGGATCTTTCGTTTTCATGAAATTTCAAAGCTGGTACCCCAACATTGCATATTCCGTTTTCATTAAGTGAATCTATTACTCGCTTTTAATAGCAAAAGGAAGTGGAAGAAATAGTGCAACGTTCGTGAAACAAAATATCTGCAGGAATTAAGTAATTTCGTATGGAATGTACGCAAAGCTGTGTATCGTAATTAATTAATTTCAAATCGATTAGTTTTGTGGAAAATGAAAAGTAAATAAATTAAATTAAAATGAAAAAAGACTGAAAATAAATAAAGCAAACTTTTTCCCTTTTCTCATAATACATTCCCTTTCACGCCATAAATTTCCCTACTCTTAATTAGTCTTACCCACTCAGCTTCTTATCTCTTTCTCACAAATGCAGGCTTATACACACAAATACTCACGCATACGCACACAGAGATATTTTTACATAATTAGGCAAATCCTCTTTAAGCTAACTAACAGACTGCAATGTAGACCAAAGGCAGCGTATGCATAATTCGCAATTCCTTTTTTATAAGTTGATACCTCAAATTCTTTTAAAATTTTTGCAGTACTTGTTATCCTTATATTTAATTAGTAAAAGAATCACCCTTTGCTACCATATTCCAGTCTGTTACACGAATTACACAGGATGTTGTAGGATTACTAGTCAATGAAACAAGAAAGAATAAAGGAAGATGAAAGGAACACCTTTCATTCAACTCATCAATGCTGACTTCGTTTTCCTCGATCGATTTTCTTAATTTAATTTCCAATCTCAAACGGCATAATCCACACATGATAATTGTCACCTATCATCTCGTATATAATAATCCGCACGCGAGGATGTTCATTTCTTTTCAAATTAAAAGCAATAAAAAGGATCGAGCTTTCCATGTTTATAAAGAAGAACTAGCGTAAGAAATTACTGTAAAATATTTAAAAAAGCAAAAGGACTTGAGTGACATCAATCATCAATGATTCAATAACAGGATACACTGGTATACAATTTCTCACACGAATACCTGCAACGGCAGTAAGTGGAGCAAAAACATTTGAGTGATGAATTACAAGTTTATTTAAGTCACGTAGAAAAGAATCTGTTTTTAAATATGATATTTGAGATTTACTGCTACGTATCGATCACTTAAAAAATTATCATACTAATTAATAAAGTCTAATAAACTATTCCAAGTTTATTTATTGTACAGATGTATAATACTAATTTTGCTCTGATTATTACACGTAATTTCAACGCAAAACCTAAAGCAAAAAAAAACTTATCAGTACGCGATGGTATGGACCAATTATTAGTTGAATGTTCTTAAATTATGAAGTCAGTAGCTTATTTAGAGCTGTGATACAAATGGGTGAATTCTTATATTATTATTAGTTCCTTTGGTTTATTAATATTAGTTATCGTTGTTGTTGTTAATTGCTTCTCCCGTTTTTCCAAGTCTTAGGCTTATGAGACAGATCCTCGTCAATTCTCTACTCGCCTTTCTATTGTATTGAAGAACACTTGTGGTATACTACATGTTTTTAATATAACAGCTTTCTGTATTTCTCCAGGTGTATGGGTTGCAATTTGAATTCTGTTTGCTGCTTTTTGTGCACACTTTCTGTTACTTTCAAATCCTTTGTACTTTTTGTACTAATGGTGTATATATATTTGTATCTCTTCACTGTATTTGTGTTGTATGTTTTAACTAACGCGTTCATCTCAAACCATTGCTGTTCAACTTTGAACTATACATTATTTAACATATAAGGACTGCTTTCACTTTGAAGAACTAAAAAGTAGTAAAAAAGAAAAATGGTTTGATACTTTTATGGACGTCTCTTACAAGCTTGTGAAGTTTAAAAAAGAAATCAAAATTTTCAGGGTAAGAAAGTTCCCCTTGTAGCGTAATTTTTAATATTTTTTAACAATGCACTATCGGCAATTATCAGTGACATCCGCGAAGAGAAAAAAAGAGAATTCTGCAACAACACATTGTAACAGCCGTATTAAATACATACGACATTCGAACTACATCGTGGCATGTAGTTTCTCCAAACGGCAGCCAGACAATTTATCACAAAACCCGGTCAACTTGTCTGCGTGTCGGGCGCGAAACTTTAACGTATGTACGTAACACGTAGATCGTTCGAAGAACGAACGGAAATGGTAATTCACACAGTATACACAGAACACACAGGAACTTCCTTACCAAACGCACAAGATACATTTCCGTGAATAATTGCGCGAGATATAAGATATACACTGGATTTCTGTTTCGTACGTGGCGATTCTCTGCCGCGTACGGCTCAATGGAAAGTCGAATCTAAAGGATCGCGAGAGACAGGAGAGGCCGCGACGTTCAGAAAGGAGCACGATGAAGTTTCCCTGGGGTTTTCGGAGAGCGCCCCTGGAACTCGTTCGTAACCGTGAGTCCGATCCGGGCCGTAATTACAATTCGAACAAAGTTATGCCGGCCTGGATCGGGCGGGGATGTGTCAAGTATTTAATCAGGGCCGAGTCGAGTCTACGAGAGACAATAGATGGCGACCAACCAAACCCTAACCTCCATCTCTCCCCCTTCCCCCTCTGTTACTATCCCGCCCTTACCATCGTTGCCTCCTTCATCTCTTGCTCACCTAACCCGCCCCCGTCCCACACTCTGCTTCCACTATGACTAGGGGTGCAATTATGTCGACCTCATTTCAGGACAGCTTCACTCCTCCCTTTGCATTGTACCATAGCTCGTCGTATCTCCTTCTGTCTCATTCGATCTCCCTTCCTCTCTTCAACAAAATCGTCCTTTGCATAGCTATCCTCCTTCGCCTTCTGCTCCTTTTCTCGCTGTCTATCTTGTCTCATATCTACTGTCTTCTTTACGTCTTGTTTTGCTTCCCCCCTTTTTTGCGCTTCTTCTTTTTGTAAGACATACCTTTCCCTGTCTCGTTGTTGCTAGTTCTTCTTCCTTCCGTTTCTTTTATCCTCCTCAGTTTTTCTGTTTTTCCTTCTCCTTTTTTCTCCTTTTCTTTTTCGTTTGTTTCACATTATGCTTACCTCGTTGCTTTCTTGACGACTGTTGTTTATTCGAGTAACGCTTGCCGATAGAGATTCCTCTCCTTATACGCTAGAGTGAATTACGTTTTCCTTTCTTTTGTTTCTTATAACGTCCGTGTGCCGCGGTACTACGTTGCAATCGTGTAGCTCGGAAAATAATCGCGCAGAATGCCTTCGTGTTGATCTGTCGACGTTACGAGATTCTTGGGGTTTTTTGTTTCGAGCATCTGTTTCGATGTTTTAAGTTTGTATCGACTGTAAGGATTCTTATTAGATTTACTCAAAATTTTGATAGAGAAATTACGGAATTAGGATGTTTTTGTGATATACCGGGTCCGTTAGATCATTTTATTAACGCGTGTGCCATCGTGGGTGATCCATGTTGGTCTTTTCATTTAAGGTGTTTTGTAATCCCGTGCAGGAAGGAGCACAATCGTGAAATGTTTAATAATATTATTCTATTGAAACCTAATTATCACGTATAGTAAAATCATGGATCACCAAAGACTCGCGTGATATAGTGGTACGTTTTTAATTCGCTAAACATTATGTATGGAATTGAACCAAACATGAAAAACCCTTCGTTCCAACAAGAACATTGGAACAAATGAAATCTCATTTTCTCAACAGCAGAAATTAGCAGGTTGATATTAAGTATTAAGTTCGACCGATAAATTTTAATACGCAGTCGTCAAGAAGAAAGAATTTACTGTAGTATACGCATATTGAATAACAAAAGAAGTTATAATAACGTTATTTAGACATAATTATCTAAGGTAATGAATAATCAAGATATTCGTCTAATTTTTTTGTTATTAGTTTAAACTTGAAAAAGTTGTGATAAAAGCTTCTGAAAATATAAATTTAGTATTCGAAGGAGGTTACATAAATGTTAAGACACTTTAGCGTTAGCATGGAAAATTCAAAATTGATCACTTTTTATTAGAAAATAAATTAAGAAAAAGACCAAATGATAACGTTTTGAAAACAAATTATTGAAAACAATCCACGGGAAAAAGTATAAAATTTTATCACATCCTTCGCTAGATCTTTCTCCAACAAATTATCATTTCTTCGAACATTTAAACAATTTTTTAACTGATAAATTATTTCATAAGGAAAACATCGTAAAAGCAGTATTCAATGAATTTCTGAATTTGAAGACTGATGATTTTGATAAATTTGGAGTAATGGGGGATGTTAATCGTGTAGAAATTATTTGAATGAAACAAAATGTATCTAAAGTTTCATTTCAAAAACCAACATTTCATGTGCTCCAACCTAATACAATGAATGCAATAAAATGAGTCACTGATGGTCCACCCGGTCTGTTTGGAAAGTCACACTGTTATGAAATTGACACAGTAGGCAAAGTGTTAATGAGACCAAGAGATAAATCTTACAAAAAATATAATAATTAGTCTTAATTTCTCTTAATTCTTCTCATATATTAATTAATCAAAGATAAAATTATTGTGTGTCGTTGTAAATTATACAAATAAGTTACTTTCGTTTGATAATCACCAAAGCTGCACTATTTCCACAGATATGTTATTATTCTTCCTGGATTTTAAGCAATAGTTTAATTAACGTTGGATGAAGTCATAAATGTGTAACTTAATTCTAATTAAGCAAAACATTTTAATCATATTTAAGCAATAAATAAATTTCTCAATTTTAGATATCGTAGCTTATAATTCATGATATATTCTTCTGAATAAATTGTTACTTTCATACTTTCACTTTACTGAATATTATACGTTCGATGACATAGAAATAAAATACACATAACTCTAATCTAAATAATCTAATAACTCAGAAATGTCATAAAAGTACGCGCATACAAATAAACAGCATTTTATTAACAACAATTTTGCGAATGATAAATTGATGCACGTGCAAATAGAGACTATTATAGAACGACCAGTTTGGATTAGTAGAAACGACGTATTAAATTCACTCTTCACTGATCGCAATCTGAACGCTTACTTTACAAATTACGGCTATACGTGCAGTTTGAATATACATGGACGGCATTTTGTCAGGCGCACATAGGTAAAAATACCATCGCGGTATTTCGTTTGCAAACCTCGTTATCTGATTACAGGAGGCATGCTAGTCTGTGGTATTCACGATCTTGATGTATACGTATGTCCGTGACGTCTGTTCCTTGAATCACGCGCGATCCCTACAAATTCCCGGGATACACGCAAACCAAACGGCAGTGATTTTCTAAAAAAAGAGAGAGGAAAAAAGGATATAAAAGGAAAACCTATGAATTTTTACAACTAAATTTACCGTTTGTTTTGTACAAGTTGATATTCGTACCTGCACGAGCAAAAACGAATAGTTACTTTTACCACCGTAGATTTACGATATCGTAATACAAATCCTCGAGAGTTTGAAAAAACCTAAGTGCGCATCTTTCTATTTCTTTTTATTTTACAATTTGTATGCTCACGAAAATTTTTCTATTTTCAATTCATGAGAATACGAAAAATTCTGGAATGTTTACTACTTTATTTTACAGTAGTTGTACAAAAGTCATTCCATAAACTTAAAGTTAAAATATGGGTAAATAATTAGAGTATTTATAAACCGAAACCGTGATTTATAGTTTAAACTCGATGTTTTTCATTCTATTGCGTAAAAGAATTGCGAAAAGATTGGAAGTACTATCTCTAAGATAATATTAGAAAATCTTCCAGATTTTTCGAATGCAAACTCGAATTTTAAAGAGTGTAAAAAGTTTAAAAATGTCAAATTTTTATTCCAGTTACCCAGTGACAAAATTTATATTTTTGTAGCTTCAACAGTGTCATGTTTATTAATTTGCAAATTTTACAGATTTTTATATGATTGATATATATTTTATTCTAAAACCTTTTTCACCAAAATGTTGAATTTTTTCATTACATTATTACCTTTTTTATTATTTCTGCTTTTCCACGATAATAATCATTTACATAATTCGTATGTGTACATTTTTATCTATCAACTTTTATATATTGTATATTATTTGTTTGTTACGAACTTTTTTACATTTTCTCCCGAATACGTACATTTGTTTACACAACGAAATACTCTTTTCTACTTTTTAGCAAATATCACATGCTCAAATTGCATTTGCATTTTTAGAGAAGTCAAAGAAACAGATGCTATTTGGGTAAACGCGTTAGCAATACATTACTCTGGACGTGAAAAATTCAGGTATTTCTAATTCATATTACAGGTTCACTCTGAAAGCATGCTTGCTATCATGTACCTCTACTGACGTTAACAATTCTTTTTTCTTCCATACTTTTTCAATTTTTATAGTTTTTAAAAAGAATCAAACATAAATTTTTAATATGTGCGCTCGTTCAGCAATGTGTCTACGCTGACGCTATTGTGCTCTATGAATATCGTATAGCATTGGAAAGGTTACTCAATAATATAAAAGTTTATTAATACGCAGTTATTGAAATGTACCAAAAAAAAGGATATGGTTATTTATCAAAGCACCATTGCAGAGTACTTTTATTCAAACTTTCCATATACCATGAAGCTATTGTATTCCATAGATTTTTCAGAATGATGTTCATCAATATTATTATACAACTCAAAAAATTGCTCGCTCTCAGGTAACAAATGCTATTCGATATAATTTTAATCGTATAATAATTAAATAAAACTTTATTTCGCCTTTAAATTTCTATAGCAACTAGGTTCAATTAAGTTAAACTCTGTAAAAGAAGAGTTCCTACATTTTGTTGGATGTTTGTATTTAGCGTTGTATAATTTCCACAGAAAAATAGTAAATATATGATATTTACGTTATTTTATTTAGGAATTTAACAGTCACTATATGTAGAATGATTCATTTGCTAACAAATTAAAGTAAGGAAAGAAAATAATGTAACAGAAAGGAGACGAACAAAATTTCTATGCAGTATCTAAACATTAATCAAAATATCTACAAACTGTTTTCCAAAGAAGAATATAAGTTAATTTCTTATTTAAAAAATATTTTTTCTGCAATGGTAGATATCTGTCTACATTTGTATTCATTTCTTTAATAGGAAGGCTGAGAATTATAGTGGTGTAAGTCAAAATTTTGAAAACTAGTTTTAATCATTCTTTTCAAGTCTTAAAAATACCATTCGTTTATTACAATTAAACCGGAATAATGAGTACAGTTGTGAGAGATACAGGGTACAATAATTAAAAGAAAGAAAAAAAAAACAGACTGCAATAATTGAATACATTTATGAAGAAAAATGCATAAACGGTAACATTTTGGCTTACATCACTTTGACTTTCAGTCTGCCAATTACGAAAACATGATGTAAATTCTCTTTTCTTTCGAACATTTGTATTATTTTGTTATTAATCACTAAAATTAGTCTGTCATATTTTTCTTTCTGCTTTAAGAATACATAATAACATCTATTCTTTTAAGATATAAATATTTTCATTGAAAATTTTTAATCAAAAACTTTTAGTCAGGAGTAGTATACTTTATAAATCTCACTGTATGTGTTTATTCTTACAATATTACGTTACATTGTTGTACTATTACATTATTACCAACCAATTTCGTAATAATATTTATTCATTCTTGCTCAACCCATCAGAATAAAAAGATTGTAATCAATCGTGAACGAAGAAAAGTCGATGTTACAGAGGGCTAAATGTCCACATCAACAATAATAATTTATCGACGTATCTCTGATAAGATACGCATTGCCGCACATTGATCTTCATCACATTACTAAACGAACATTATTAGTTTGGTTTTCAAGCTGACAAATCCGGGCCGGAAAAAAGATGACGTAAATAAGAGAAACGCATTGTAAATTAGAGTACCGGAATTGTCACGAAAACCAGTATCAAATTTATGGACAATCCGAGCTGGAAAATCTAAATCCCCTGTGATTGTATGTCAATTATTTATGATTGGCGGCAATTTGTCCAATGGAGTATAAGCCCCATCGGGATGGGGGTTTACCGGCTGTCATCCAACGTTTCGGACTATATTACGCGTTTTTACTCTTCCTCACCCTTTACGTTAATATAACAGCCATCAGAAGCAAAAAAAAAAAGAAAAATAATAATTTGCAGCTTTAATATCGTCGGTGTATGTGTACACACACGCTTGACAAACGTTTGTCTCGATTCCTCTCGTAACACTATGTGTAACCTCGTGTCTCGATAATCCAAACGTGACAACTTTTCGTTCGATTAATTTATCTCACGCTATAAACAGAGGAAGCAATGCAAAGCTGTTCATCGTGTTTAGGATTTTTTCTCCTTTTTATTTATCATCAAAGAAAATTCCCGCGTAATAAGACTTGTAATGTCTGCCGGTAGTAACACGCTATCGTGAGGGAAGTGTTGCGTCGCGTCGTTGGAAAAACCGATGCCACGCGTCGCAAACGGAAGGGAAACGAAAGATGTCGCGGCTGTAATGTCGTGCAAATATTTTCTGGGCCATTTTAGAGGAGACGCGGAATTCTTTTCAACTTCATTCCGACCGACGATAAGCCACGATATACGAAACGATCCTCGCGTGATCCGGGCACATCGATCTAGCACCACCACAACGACCTAACGTAACCTCCGGCTTGACCGATACGTTAATTTTTCATTATAATTTAAATTAATGGAACACACGTGACGTTCGGGCTGCACGACGGCGTGATAACAGCCCGAGGTGATACTTATTACGTGTCGTTCACGCGTTCAACGTAGTGACGGGTCTGTTCAGAAAATCATATTTAATCATATTAATTGCGGTTAAGTGAGGGAATAATTTGGCGATCGTGATTTTTGTACGAGAAATTGCTCACGTTGTATCGTTCAACTGGTAGATTTCGAGGGTCTGTATGGGTTACTAATATTAGAACTACCAAGCCCGTCAAAATGATGGGTTTCAGATACATTTTTTTTTAAATTATTAAAATCGTGTTAGTATAATTGTAGGAATTTATAATGACTTTTAGTAGGTATTCTGTTGTCTTTCCTACCAAAAGTTTTAATGTTCAATTGTTTATCTAAAGTATACTTGAATGCACCAAGATCCGTCAAACAAACGGTTCAATCAAATGAGTGTTACATTCAAAAATATACATTAATATGTTTTTATTTATTCATACAAAAATTTGACGATATTTATCTCGAAAATTCTGATCTTTATTTGGCATTGAAAAATTTATACCGCAGCAACAGAAATGTAGCTCAATAAATTGCACTTCAAGAAATTCAAAACAACTTCTAATACACGTAAATCCTATCAAATTAGATAGTGTAACAAAAGAAGAAGGAATTCAACTTGTCTTGATTGCAAGAAGTATGTTCTATAGGCCGATTAGAAAGAAAAATTGTTTTAATAGTAAACACCTCGACTAAAAAATACATTTTTCTATATTTTCTAATTGAAAATAAATCATTTAATACATTAAATATTGTTCCGATTATTTACAACTGTTATTAAGAAAAAAAAAGAACCACACAGAAGCACATTTCTCAAATATCCACCAAATTGACGGGTGTAGCAGAATTAGGAATATATTCAACGTTGTTAGTTCTAGTGCTAAGATTATTAACTCTTATCCAGTCATGGGTCGTCTATGAGACTGCTTTATTTATAAATTTCCTAATAATTCTAAGAGTAGCAGTCCCTAAATTCTTTTACACCACCTAATTTAATTTCACTATTAGACCCTTACCATTCACTCGATTTTTAACGTATTCAGATTCTTTATAAGTGAAATACAAACAAATGTTTGTTCGAAGCAGTCTTTTAGATAGCTCGTGTTCGTTTAACCCTTTGTATTCGGAGTATTTCAAGTCGAAGACTGTATGTAGACGGAATACTTTTCATACACGTAAAATTATACATGCCAAATTCGAATTTTGCGAATTAAAAACATGATTATTTTTTATTTTATAATACTTTTCAAGTATCCCAATTCTAGCTGTAACCACAACCGCAAATATTAAAATCTTTTTGTTTCTTTTAATTTCGAACTACTACAACGGCTAATTTTATAGAAACCATAGACAAGCAATTTCTTTAAGCACTCCAAAAGAGATCGCTATTCCTCCTAAATAAAGAAATATTTGAATGCGAAAAAAATACTAAATCTTCGTGAATGTGTGTGAACTTCAAAAGTTTCATTTTTATATTTTTATATTTTTATATATATCTTTTTTTAATTCCAAACTATCACCTTATTTCCGGTTCTTACAACGAGAAGAGTACTTAATCTAAAATTTGCCTGGCAAAACAGATATTTAATTAATTTCATAGTAAGAGCTGTTGGAATCTAAATTTATTTTTATATTTTTATACTTCGTTTTAATAAATTGAAGAAGTGATTGAAAATAAAGATAGAGGTTGTTTAAAAAATTCGAAAAGTTCAAGCAATTTTTCAATATAGGAAGCTTCAAATCAACTTCTGATTATAAGTGTAATTAAAATAACAAAGTGAAAGGTAAGCACTTCGCATAAATTTCTCGTATTTATAAAGGCAAGCATTTCCCTTTACTTTAAAAGCAACGAATTGCTTTGATACTTCTTCAACTTCACAAACAGTTCTTGAAAATGATAGGTATTGATTCTGTCTTTCTATCCACTGATACCACCGCAAACTCTTTGATTCTGTAATTGAAAGACTTTTGGGTTCGAATAGCATTGGACAAATGTGATGATAAAGATGAAACTTATAAAACAAACGCAACAGGAAAAGTATTTAAAAAATATTTCAGAAGCTATTGAATATTATTCAATCGAATAATATCGTTCATTTTTCTCTATCACTGATGCCATCTAGTTCAAGAGAAGAACGTTTAAAAGGTAATTTAATAATTGAACGAAACTTCCTTCGATAAAGTACCCTTCATGTCCGATATCTGTGCTCTAACTTTATGTCAGTAACTATCTATATTTACTTTTCGTTCTGTTGGATCGTAAATAAGAGTTTTCATGAAACTATCATCTCGTGCCACGCGGACACATTGAATTTTGTACATTTTTTTAGGTTTGAATCTTGATAATTGCTTCCTTTACAGCGAGTGATTGCAAAGGTCTGAATTTAAATTTCTTAATATGTGCTGTTCACCGAAAAGATGAAAAGACATCGATCAATTTTCTTTTGTCTTTAATGCAACAGAAACAGTTTGTATATTTGTTGTCAATTTTATGAAATATTTAAGATATTATAAATTATGCGAAATTTCTGCTCTAAAATCCTGCAGTAATTTAAATAATTACTTGGGGTGAATACTTCGGGTCTTCATAAAAATTTTAAACTAAAACAATCTCAAATTATATTGCACAGTGATTTCAAAAATAAGTATTTAAATTAACACGACATTACAAACATCAAATTGTCATTATGACTACAGAATTAACACTATCCTGAATGAAAGTATGCATTTAAAATTTAAATACACATTTTCATATTGGTACGGAAGAATTTTCGTCTATTCGTATTTCAATCCGCGATATATAAAACCAGTTTCATTTATCAATAAATCACATTGCATTTCTATTCCGTGTCTTCTCGTATATTTTTTACAGGATATTTCAACAGTACAGTTTCCTTATTAATCTTTCGATATTTCTTCTCTATGACAATTATAACTCAGAGAAAACACGTCGATTAATATTTATTATAAATTTCGTCTCCTAACAATGTATTTAAACAAAATTCCACAGATCCTACAAAACCCAATGAGATTTCACTACGCTGAATTTCCGTTTAATCTTCGCGTTGGAACACTTTTATATCGATGAATCAACGAAACCGATGCTTCACAAATGCAATGCGAGCGACAACGCGAACCCCTGTGACGATTTTATTCGAAATATTTCTTTCAGCGATATTCATCACAATAAAATTCGCATTGATTATATCACAGCTGCATCGTGATCGTAAGATTCACGAAAATCCCTGCGATTCTGTCGGTCGCGCACGCGGGAAACATTCGCGTGTATTCGTTCTCCGCCACATTTACAAATTCATGTTAAAGAATTGTCTCTGTGATGAAATATCAACGGCAACACTTGTTGCTCTTTCACGGAACTGCTTACAAAAGATTGATGTTTTCATTTCACACTCAACACGCTGCATTTTCATTCATGAATCTCTCGAAAATTGCAACGTCGCGTCGTGACATCCTCCGGTGGGTTTCTAAGACAACCGTTTAAATAATAAATGTTAAACGAGGACTCACCAGCCACGTTGACGAAAATCCCGTGGACCAGGCAATGTTTCTTTCCAATCTCTCTAACTCTGCTTTCGTTCACCCTCTTCGTCTATGATTCCTCCGTCATGTCACGTTGTAACGTCGGGGCCCTTCTAGTCCCCAGAGTCTCTTTAGCACAGATCTCACTGCACGCCACTGTTTCCTTTTTTTGTATCTTCTCTTCTGTACTTGTCCTACCCTTTCATTCCTCTTTTTCGTCTTCTCTCTCGTATCCTCACTCTCTTCCTTCTCCTCGATCCTGTACTTTCTCAACCACTTAACAAACGCGACGAAAGTTCAACTGAACCGAGTGTGCATACGCATTGGAAGAACGTTCACTGGTAGATTAGTTCCAACATTTCCTTCACAACACACCGATCACGTAAAACGCTTGAGAATCTTTCCTCGAAACTTAGCCGATGACTAGTTTTCTTCCGCGGTTCGTCGTTACGAATTCTTGTTTGGTGTCACGTATCTCCGGAAGAGAAATCCTTGTTACTTCATCGTGTGGAACATCAACAACCTTCGATACTAACTTGTCTGTCAAACTAACGTCGGACAAAGCGGTACGAACGAACGGAGATACTTCGAAGAAATGATAAAAAAAGAACATCTAACTTCGTGATGAAAAATCACACGATAATTCCCCTGATCGAGACCGGTTGTTTTGTTTTTTTCTGCAGATCGAGCGTAAGCCACGACGCGGGTCTCGTCACGTGGCGGCGGACGCGACGCTCATTGATCGTGGACGACCTTGGTGGTCTCGGTGCACGTTTCTCCCCCGAGAAGGTCAAAACAACGCGTGCACGGATCGTCTGACGGTGTGGTTGGACGATACACGTTGCACGATAGGGGTATGGGCATGGGTGTGTATATATGTGTGTGTGTGTGTGTGTGTGTGTATATATATATATGCGTGTGTGTGCGTGCGTGTCTATATATGTTAATGGCGTCTATTATTCGTCAACGATTTACGGAGGAAATGTTTCACGACGAGGACACACGAACTCATCGGTCTTCCTAGGTGTGTTCTTATCGTCGACCATGAAGAAACGTGTTGTTTGATGACAGTGTCTCTATCATCACGTGCCTCTTTCCACTGGCCGGCTACAACAACAATCGCGTGCTGCCTGCCTAAACGTGGATCGTGCGAATCACGTCTCGTGTTTATACTTGGACGAGAGCGTTCTCCAAGAGGTCACGAGGAACACGTCCGTTCGCGAACTGTTCGCCAAACGTACTGACGAACCCGGCGGCTGGTTCGCCGGTGACGTTGTGCCCTCCGTGGCTTCGATTCCCGGATGGGCATGCGCCACGTTCTATGCTTTGGAGGGAGGCTGCTAGCTGCTGGTATTCCCGCTTACTCGCGAAGGTGCATCCACCGACAGGAGGGTAGTTGCCAAGGGGTTCCAAGGCTTTCTTTTCCTCGTCTTTTTTCAACTTTTGTCTCGTTCCGTCTTCTTTCCTTAAATAGTCATAGTCTCTTCTCGTCGCGCCTCGTTATACCTTTTTTCCTTTACTTGTCTGGACGGTGGCGCGCGACTGAAACTGTTCACCAGTGATCAAACTCCCGCTAATCTCAATTTGATCTGGTGTATCGCGTGCATTTCTGTTGATGAGAGATATGGAAGAAAGATAACTAGAAAAAGAAGGAGAAGGAAGATGTTGTTCGTGTTACATCTTCTAGTAGACTCTGTTAGTAACGGCTACCTAGTTAGGCGCGGAAAGTTAGGTTCAAATTAAAAGTTCACATTTACCGTAATATATACACTATATTCACCGGTATAAGGAAAACAAGAAATAGTTTCCACTTATTAAAAAGCTTCTGAAGTTATTGGACTGAACTATTGTAATTGAATGTTTAACATTGAAACAGATTGTCTGTCCATCCTAATTAATTTACGAAAAGAATGGTATTAGTAGATAATGCAGAAACAGACAGAATTTCTACACTTACCTAATGATATTTAGTTAGGTTCGTCAGGATCTTGAATGGCTACTGCCTACGCACTTTCTTTTCACATTGTAATCTCGGATATTCTGTTCCAATAGGCTGTTTTTTCGCATCTTCATAGCTCTAATCCCTCAATTTCACTTGAAATTATAACATATTTTGACGTGTTATAAACAATTCACATGAAGCTTCCCTTCCAACACTATTAGAGCGTTACTTTGTTATAGTACGGACCACGATATAGCGAGGTAATAAGTTAAACTCTTAACACATTGCTAACCACGCGTATTTTTTGCAAACGACGCGTATAAGTTTGACGTTGAAAAGTATAAAATTCGTCAAGTTGTACAATTACATCCATCTGTCCCTAATAATTTTTGACATATTGGATCAAATATATTAAATGCCTCACCAGTTAGTTCATCCTTGGAGCTTAAGAAAAACCGCCACATTGTATACAAAGATGATAATAGTTTCGTCGATAGGTAGAAAACATTTTTTTACCCAAATACCATGACGGAGAGGGAAATTAAGAGGGAGAATGGAAGAAGGTAGTGTGGAAAGACATGGAGGGGTAAGATTCGTCGTTTCGTTCGAGACGTTTCGCCGTCTCGATTCGTTTAACTGTCTAAATTGAATTTACCTCCGGATGAGGACGTGCCTTTGAACGCTTTTCCCTCTTTCAGAGCTGGCGGATTAGGCGAATTTAATGAGTTCCCTTCGACATGAATCCTCGCGCGAAAGTTTGACGATTTATTTTGCTGTTTCTGTAGGATGCAAATTTGTTAGCAGAGTAACGGTCTCTGAAGCGAAGTTGAAGGGTAATTACGTCTTGAGCACTTGTTGCTCTTGCTCTTGTTACATTTCTGCTCGTATTCTCTGCGGATGCGTTACATGTTTAAGCAGTCGACTATGGCTTGGCTGCAATCGGTATCACACCGAAGATTTCATTTAATCTGAACGAGTGCATTATGAAGCGATATTATTCACGTTTCATTTGTTTGTACGTTGAATTAATGCAACGTCTATTGGATAATAAAACACATATTCCGGAATTAAAGAAACAGTACTTCAGATATTCTTAAAGACTTTCTTAACTTCATACGTATTTTAAGTAATTCATTCTTTGTATTTTAACTATGTGTATTTTTCGTAACAGAGTTTTGTATGTTTAATTGAAAAATATAGCATACCAAATTTTTCAGAGAATTTTTCACATTTCTGTCACGTATCGATGTTGGATTCAACATTTTATGATTTACTCTGCTTTCTATCACATCGAATATCATTTCTCTTTCATTTCACTTTTCCTCAGAATCGATAAAAAAGGAATGCTACGTGGGCAATCAAAATCAAGACATCCGAGCAAAATAAAATAAAAGAAAGTTCGTTCTCGATCGTTCCAATCAGTACGTACATATATTCGCTTATACCAGGCTTCACTCATCGAACTATTCAGTTTCATATGAATTTCGAATTTCAAGATATAAATCTAATTTTACTATTCAAGCGAGAAAATATCTATATGGTAGGTATGAACATTTGATCATTGTACATCATTCTTATGAAGATATCATAGCTGTACCTAAAAAGATTTACTACCTAATTATTATTCAGTAACTTCTTACAGTAATGTGTGAATTAATGTGAACACAGGAATTTTTTGAAATTTTTATGTGTGGTTAAATTATTCTGTTAGCTTTGCCTAATTATGTTACCCCTTACTCAATTGAAATAATATTTCGATAGGATTCATTTTTATGCTATGCATCGATGAGTATGCAGCAGTATTTTCACGAGATGAGGCTAAGTTGCTTAGACTGACCTAGGAACTTACTCGACATAAATCTTAAAGAAAAGCGGCCAGAGTATTTAAAATACAGATTGTATTATCAAGAAAAAAATGATCTAAGTATCAATTCAGGTGTGATTTCGAAACAAGAAAATCTTGGAAAATTATGTAGAAAATTAATGGATTGAGTAATTATGGTCAATCTTTATATATAATACAATTTAAGTGTGATACTTTAATGTATATAACAGCATTGATTAAAAAAGAAAAAAAAAATTACTAGGACTTAGACGTTTCTTTAATATACTAGCCTTCATTATTTTTATTATTTTGCTAGCATTGTTATTGTTTATTATTTTATTTAGTGTCTCTAAAAATCAATTGTATCATTTACATTTTCTTTACTGCAAATGCATGGGCCATATTAGTTCGATAGAATTTCTTCAAAGAATCAAAAATATGAAAACATTCGAGAATTAATAAACATAGTTGTTGAAGTGTGGAATAAAATAGGTGAGAAAGCAATAGAAAATCTCTTTCCCAGTATGGAAAATCAAGTTTTTTATTTAATTCGTAGAGAGCAAAGCGTAATAAGTTGTTATACGTTTTTATCCGTACATGATAATTAAAGTAAAATAAGTTTTTGTTACAGTTGATATAGTTATGAAACAGTAAACAAATAGCATTTTTTCTGTATTTTTGATTTAACTTACTATTCTTAACAAATTCATGGGTCTATTTTTTTTATGTCTTTTTCTATGACCATATTTAACTCTTTGACTACGAAAGGCGTATATTCGCCCTAATTAATTTATCAATATATACGAAAGACGTATATATATTCACTCTAAATTTTTTTTACTATAACACATTTATTGTTTTCTGAACTGTTTTTAAACATAGAATTTATCGTTTCACGTAACATAGTAACTATAAATAGCTGAATATTGGCAACTGTTTCAATATTCGCATATTTTTATTAATACTACCGTTCAGTCACAATTTCGCTGTTCTCGTAAAATCGCATCGTGAATTAACCCTTAACTGGTATAATGCTTTTCGCAAACGTAACTGGTATATCGGCGCCATGACAGATCTCACATAAAAAGTGCAGAAAAGTGTGTTAATCTGATTCTACATAAACTTCTATGCATATTTTGTTCTTAGATAGTGTATAAAATAATAAAGTCATAAAAAATTAAATTTTTATTATAAAATGAAGTAGAAGTACAATTTTTTTAATTAGACAACGAATGGTTTGTAACGGACTTTGTGTATTTGTGGTCACTCATGACCCCATTGTACCAATTAAGGGTTAAATCGTATAAACTTATTCCTTTGCTGCACATATAAGTGTTTATTTATTTCAATTTCTGATCAATTTTATAATTTTATTTATTCGTTGTTTTTCTAAATAATATAGTGCACCTTAAAAATGCTTGATCGGAAAAAAAGAAAACGAGTAAATACGATAAGTAACAGTGGCAGCCAGCCGCCGCGACTTATATGCGAATATCGCACCGTATATGTATGTATTAATGGGTCTGTGCAAGTGTGCACCGTAGTCAAAGGGTTAATAATAGAAATGTAATGTTATGGTGTAAGTTAGTTTCAAAATATCAGATCATTTAAGTATTGTGGGGTTGGTGTATTTATGATACTTACTGTCATCAAATAGCACGGCTACATCCTATCACCGAAACTCTGTATAACACGAACCTCCGGCATTTTGCATTCGGAGCATTCCCATTGAGCTGCCGGTTCGTTTCGAATTAAAGCATTCTCGCGCGCATTCCGCGGTATCGTGTATCCATCGTTGCCGTGAGAACGATTCATTAAGTGGCCGCGCGAACTTTCGCGCTGTTGTTCGGCCGCGGTTCTCCCAAATTATTCGAAAACTGTCGAACGATTAAAACTGGAAGATCGTCGTGTGAGGGGGTAAAGCTAATAGTAGGAAAGCAGATAAACGTAGCACAGACGTGGCAAGGTATGTCGTCGTCGTCCTCACTATTGGCCGATCGAGCATGAATCCGCGAGATTGAGACAATACGCGTCGGCTGGCGGCACAGTTGGCAGAAGGAATGCACGTAGAGGAGTAGCACGGCCTGGTTAGTACGGCCGAGAGAACGAGAAACCCAGTTAACTCGGCAGGTTGATTACGCGCGGCAGGTGTCACGCGCCAAACTTACCAAGTTTCGTCTAACCGCACGAAATACCTTACGAATTACGAGCGAGAGTTTCCGTGCTGTGCTCGGCGTGGCCGCGTGTCCGTGCTGCAGTTAATTGCACTCGCGACCGGCCGAGCACTTTCCATTCGCAGGGGAATGGAAAAGGTAGACGACACGCTGCGGAAACAACGACCGGAAGAGGTGTCCACCGCAAACGCCACTTCCTACGTACCGCAGACCTACCACCTTGGTGAACTTCGCCGCGCTTTCTAATTTCCTTTGCTGACTTTTGATTATACCTGATGCATAACGGATTACGATTGGGTGAAAAATAATAGGCAAAGGAAGTAACGGTTGTTTGGAAAGCTTAGATTATATGGGGATGAAAGTTTCGGGCGGTACTTTGAGGAATAGTTGTTCTCTTCAAAGAAGAAATTCAAGGATGTAGATCTAAGAGTCTTTATCTTTTTATTTTTCTGAGTTATGTAAGATGAATTTTTAACACTTTCGTTATGAAGGTGTACATGCACTTACTGACAAAACTTAAGAAACACAGTAGATAAAGAGCATAGTAAGTGGTTCAAAAATCTATAGAAAGATGGAAGAATAAGTTTAATTTATTCTGAAACGGCTTGAAGGTTCTATTGATCAACGATTTAATAGTAGATACCTGAAACTAATAGTAGATCATGGTGAAAATATGACGGAATGGGGTCCCTCTCACGACTTTCGCCCTAGTCCGTTAATACAAGTAAAATAAACTGTTTGGATAAACTATTTGTGTTGACTAAAAAAGTGCTGAAATAATATATAGACATTCTATTTAGTAATCGTCAACCTTAAATTGAAACTGAAATTAGAGCAAAAATATAAGTTTAATAAAAATATTTGTTTAATAATTCTTTTGTCATACCTTGGCCATGATCTACAACACGAGTATGACTCGTCATTGAAGGGCAAGGGAAACGACACCATATCATTCACAAGAAATATTTGATGCAAACTTATGGTAATTAAACTGTGTTGAGAATCCTTGAATAACCTCTTGCCTTGTATGAAGTAACATGTCACGCTCGTAGTGCAGATTATGATTAAGCTATTAATCCTCTACAATCCACTCTTTCTTCGTTTATGGCAAGAAACATTACAATCGATCATACTTTTATACTTTTATTGGAAAAGCAAGTATTCGTTATTTTTAAGAATTATAAAAATTATAAAGAAAATGAAATATTATTCTAAAGGAATTGCTTGATAATAGTGTAACAATGAAACACATAATGCAATAGCATAGCAATGAACAAACAAGATGAGACTTATGGAATGCATATAAATAGACTCGTAACTTTCAAGTTACATTTTATTGTATTGTTACATTTTCAATGAACTTCAATTTTAATTTGAATTTATATTTGGAACTTACCAAACAAAATTTATCTAGCAATATTTTAACTTCTCATTTAATACAGTAAGGAAACTATAAAAAGCTAACAATAAGTCGAATATATGTAGATATAAAAAAAATACGTACCGCAAAGGCTTAATATGTATACAATGTTGAAGTCAACATTGCGTAGCATTTAACGTCCAAAAATTCCTGGAAAAAAAACGAAAATTTAATTTTCATTCTACTCGAAATAACTAGGCAAAATTAAAGGGTAAATTTATTCCATTAAAAGGTCGAATTTAAAAATTCCAGGTGGTTGTAGCCGTTTAAAGGGCTTTAAACTCTCAAGCGGAAAACGCGTCTCCCACTACCGCGCAGCATCGTCTTTATCGTCTGGTCGGAGTGATTAACTTCCCTTTCATTAACGCAGTATTCGTGACCTTCGTCGTATCCGACGCGGTCTCTTCCTTGTCTCCTGAAGCGTTCTCGCGCATTCCTGTCGCATTTTAAACCGTCTCATCCTCCGGTTATATCTCACCTTACCCTTTCTATGAAAGTCTGTCGAGGCTCGAGTTAATAATGTCCCCACAATTAATAATCGTGAAATTAATACCAAGGCACTGGGAATAAAGATGGATGGAGGCTACGTCACCCCTCTCTCTCACACACATTCTCTCTCTCTTTCTCTCTCTCATGTTCCACAGTTTCCTTGCTTTTATTCGCATTCACCCGCCGTTCAGGATTAAACCTTATCGTTGGCTTTCTCTTTCGCGCGATCTTCTGCCCGCATCTTTTAACAAAAGTGCTTTGATTCGTGCTCCCTGTAATTTAATCGGATCTCTTGTAGTCGTTTCGGACACCAAAAAGAATTCTTTTCTTTTTACTTTTTTATTTTAAAAATTTGTTAAATGTATTAGGTGTACAAATAAATTCGTAGCCCTAGCAATTAATTAATTTTAACTTTATTTTAAGTTCTAATCTGCTTCCCGCCATGTTCCTATTTTTTTGTTCCATTACGCATATTAGAAAGAAATAAAGAAAATAAGAAAAATTAAAATTAAAATTAGTTAAATGATTATTAAAATAAGAATAGAAAGGGGTAAAATTAATCTACTAAAACACTTCTGAAAATGGTACACATAATTTATTAAATACATGCATTCCCTATACAACATGGTTCGACAATTGGAGAAAATCCCTGTAAAAAACGATACGTAACGAAAACTTTTAAATCAAAACTACGTCGTTCAATATTTATCAAAATTGTTCGATGTGTTATTTCAGATTTGCGCACAAAATTGCAAGCTATTGAAATTTTAAATACATTTTTGGTTTGTGGAATATTAACCCTAGCATTTCCAAGTCTTGAATCGTCATTCGGAGTCGGGGGGGGGGGGGGGGGGTCGTCGAATCCATACTACTTTTTACTCATTTATCCTAAACTTGTTTTTTGTAAAATGTTTTGTAATATTTGAACGTGTGATGTTTTATAAACAGTATAGCATATTTTTTTGCATTGTATTTATTTAATTTATGAAAAAGAATAATATTGTATTAACATGAAACTAGTCTGAATTTGATTCTACTTGTAATTCGTCTGATGTTCAACATGATGAAAATCCCTAACAGAAATATTCTCGAATATAACTACGTATAATTTTGAAAATATATTATTATGTATGTAAAATGTATATTATGAAAATATATAATTTTTAACTTTATACTCGTATAACTCTTTTCTCTGACTGACTGCTCTGTTTGTATGTTTCGCTTCTTCTCAATTAGTTCTATGTTTCGATTTTTAGTTTTGTGATTATTTATTATTATGTAGAGGTAAGAGGTGCGTCGGAATCTGCTTCACTTAATCGTCCCCGTACTGGTATCGCGACGCGTCGTTTGTTTTCTTCCTCTTATGCAATGTACCTTTCTACATATAACAATGGGTACTTCTGAGTATCGAACTTAAATGTGGATATGACAATAAACAATTCTTTGAGAATTTTTTATATAATGGAAATAGACTTAATTAAAAATTTTCCAACTATGGTGGGTTCGAGGAATCCTCTCCTTGTAATATTTTACACTTGAAATTTTTCCAGTATGAAGAAGTAGCAACTCGAAGCTCTCGTGATGAAAGATCGATGACACGTTTTACAACTAACATAAACAGGAATCATACATAAATTAACCAATAGAACCATTTGATTTTAATATCTCATGTATTGCACACATTATAAAGAATTCAATATTAAATATCCAACTTTATTATTTCTCTTCGTACGACATTTTACAAAACATTCGCTAAAATAGAATTCTTAATTTTAAAAAAGAAGATAGTACATTTTTTTATCATTCTTGGAACCTAAACCTATTTTTATATTATATAGTTTTTTGCTTTCTATCATATCTGATAATAGTGACACATGTACTACCTTTCCAACATTTGATATCAAAATTTCTATTAAAATTTGAAATAACAATATTTTTAAAATTGTCGTTACTAGATAAAATTCTTCCATACATTCTCCAATTGCTTATTCAAAATGTTCTTCAACGTCAGTGACAAACCTAAAAAAATTCTCTCTTCAGTAAATCAAAATAAAGTGTTCTGCTTAAATATTCAACGCAATCACTGAATAATGTTGCAAAATTTCTGTAAAGTATAATCCCACGGGTAAACAAAATTGCCGCGACATGTTTTGGAAGATGGTCGAAAGCTGCAATGACCACGATTTCGTATGTCCGTTTCCAATCGTAAAACGTAATCCCTGGCGTTATGCTTTGATAATACACGGGAAAAGTACAGAATCACGGGGAAATTCGTTGGACCTCCTTTCATCCATCGATTCATTTATCCATCTCGATTGAAAGACCGTGGCGAATCGATGACCTATCCTACCTTTAAATCAATTGCTAGCTACGTGGGAATGCGCATCCGATGAAAAGCCAGCCTGCTTGCTAGCCACAGACTCGGTTCGATGAAATCAAACCTTGAGCTCGCCAAATTCGTTTCAGAGAGCACTTGTGCGATCTGTTCATCGCATGAACATGATAGAAAACGACGTGATCCGGGAGGATTGAACGATCAACGCCCAGGAATGAATTAATTCTTTCGATCAATGATTCCGCTGAGTCGAAATATTTTATGCCGCGGAAGCTCACGGTTTCCGGTAACGGCGTCGAATTCAACGTAACCTAGAAAAAAAGGAACCATCTGCAGCCTATCATTTTGCTTTAGTTTTACTTCATTTTTCTTTTTGCTGTATAAATTTCATTGAAATTCCTAAATTGCTGTGGTTGTTCTGAATTCAGACTTTCGATTGGAAGGTTTTGGTGATGTGTTTTAATATACAGTGGGTAATCAAACTATTATGAACAATGAAAAAATGACATATTTTATGTTTTCGGTAGTATTTTAAATTTAATAATAGTAACATGTATTTTTTTTTTCATGCATCTTTCATGTATCTAGATAATTTGTTTATGTTTTCGTAGCTTACTTTGTTAAAAAAAGAAGAAATCGGAATGTTGTTGTGATCTGATAACTCACCATATATGAATCCAATGGAAAAACTCTGGAAATTATTAAAGCCACGAATGCCATTAGAAGTGAAAACTAATAAACAGCAATTAATTATAGAATCTTGTATTGTAAAATGGAGAAAAAATATTAAAAGTACGTCGATGATTTAAAAATTTTTAATGATTTATATTCTTTTGAGTAGTAAAAGTTTCACTTTAAGTATATTTTCACCTTCACTTTTGTTTAAACTTCCAAGTGATACATAATTTCGAAGTGTTTGCATAATTTGATCATACTCTGTACGTAAGAAAATAGTTGATGTCCTTATTATTAGTTAGAGGTTCTTCCTTCTTCGATGTTTCTTTGACATCTTGCTTTTTATTCAACATTCTTTTCTCGTCGAAAAGAAAATTTCGTTTCAGTTCTTAATTTATAAGTTGTCCCAGAGGTTCTTTCTCTTATCTTTACGCATTGCTTTCCCTCAGAACTTTTCGAGTAAACATGCAAGCTGATCTGTTTAAGGTTGATGTTATGATCATTAACTGTGGGGGAATTGAACGCTTTACCGTTGCGCTCGCGTCTTTGGTTATTGCACTCTAATGTGCCGTCTACAATAGCTCGAAGGACCACCCAGAAAAGATGACTTTTCTGAGACTATATTTGCTTCTATGGGCCTAGCCTACTTGCTGGGCTTGTAGAGTTAGGACCTCGCTTTATGCTTGCTCAGAGATAACTGCTTTTGCATCGACTCGCCACTGCTAATCCTAATTTCTTCTAATTGGCTGTTTTCCTGCTTTTGGAAAACACCAATCGGCGTGTCGAAAATACATCGCGACACCCTTCTCTTGCGCCCTTAACGAGCGTTTCCTTAGACAGGGGGTGGCGATATCCTTTGCCAAATTGACGAGTGTCTGGCAATAGCGCGGGAATTCCTCCGAGTTCGTCACCTTTGGTCCCTTGACCATTACACACTGTCTCGTGACTCACCCCTTTGGAAGGCCCATTTTTTATGGCAGGGCTAGGTTATTGAGGACGAGGGAAAGCGCCTTCAAGGCCAAAGGGTTGCAAAACCCAACTTTCTCTCGTCGGGACGTAATTGTTACTAAAATTACATGTTGACAATTACCAAAGTCCCATTCTCAAAAATAACCGTTTCGGCACGTCCGTACCATAAACCGATGTGCAGACATTAGCCGTTTTATAAATTTCCAGCAGTACATTTCGATCTTAGTAAAAATGGAAAAGCCAAAAAATGTATTTATGTGATGTTGCATTGCTTTAAAAAAGGTAACAGATGTGATTGAAATATTCTATCTCCATTCTTCGTATTCTTTGGACTTTGCTCCTTTTGATTACTATTTGTCTCGATAAAAATCTTTCTTCATAGTAAAAAATTCGGCTGTATAAATGAGAAAAATATTTTGCTGATAAATCACACTAGTTTTGGAAAAATGGCATCGTGAGATGGAGGAGAGTGATAGAATGGATCATACGTGTATAATTCAGTAGAATTATACCGAAAATAGAAGTTCCTAAAACATCTCATGTCTAGCAATAAAGTGGAAAGAACTTTTGGGACAACCAAATATCTTTAAATATTATGTAACTATTTATGCATAATTCGTTAAATTTATGTTTATATAATGCAAAAGTAATCAAAAATAAAATTATTTTGTGTTAAGCAATTTCTATGTTTATTTTTTCTTTTACATTTCAGGAGTCCATACTTTCACGAGCAGAAGTACGTGTTCATCTATATACTTTCAGTACACTTTTCACAAAGAAATAATAAATTAGACATAAAGTAATATTCACTGCTTCTTTATAATTTCAAAACATTATAGAATTACACCTTCTCGAAATTAAATTGTGAACTTCCAAATAAATTCCTTAATAATGTTGAACATGATTACTCGAATAACCCCCAACAATTAACTTTATAACATGTACAATTCTTCAAATTTAAAAGTGACATTGCATTTCTCGTATAAATAACGGTGAAACATTAATAGTTTGGATTCATCAAGGGAGGCGGTGAAATAATTCCTTATGCAACAGAAAAACGAACTAGGCCGAATGAGTGGATATCTCGCGATTCCACGCACTCTGTGCAAGCGACAACTCGTTCGCGGTATGAATAATCATGCATGCAAGCGTCTGCGCGGATTGTAGAGCGGTATGCTAGCCACAATTATACAAAATGTAACTGGTGCTCGTTTGCGTGCTAATTCGGAGATGCGCGGGAACACTGTCAAAGGGGTAAATACGTTCCTCCAACACGCGCGGGTATCACGCGAACGGATAAAAAATCCGACAGATATTCGGAGGTTCAAGTCTAGTGCTTTAATATTTTAACCTGGAATTTTCTTTGATAATACAGCGGAATTTCTATATCCGTGAAAAATCCATTTCCTGAAATTACCGTCAACAAATCTGTGTACGCACGTGGAGAAATGAGGGAAAAGCGTATAGAGAGGAGACAGAGGGGGGGGGGGGGGAGAAAGAGAGAGAGAGAATTGAGTTACGTATTGTCAGATATTTAAATACATGGAAACATTAATCTGAAACCTTTCGTTTGCTTCTGGCAAAATCGAGCAGAAGTCTCTCTGGAGTCGAGGTGAATTGAACTCGAGACAGAAAAAGTTATGATCCTTTTCCATTATTCTTCATTTAAAAAAACAAAGGTGCTCTAGTGTATGTAATCCAAACGCTTAGATACCCGCACTGTTTAATGTTTACACATCATGTGTTTTCAAAAGATATAGATCCTTCTGTTTTAGTAGGAGGTAGTAAAATTTTAACTATGGACAGTTATACATTGCAACAAGGCATTTATATTATTTAAACTTATTATGAAAATGAATCGTTATTTTTAAGCAAAATTTTGTTTAATGATAAAGCTCATTTCACAATGAATGGATTCGTTAATAAGCAAAATTATCGTATTTGGAGCGACAAAGGTGCTCGTATTATTCATGAAAAGTCTCTACACCCATAGAAAGTTACTGTTTGGTGAGCATTTTGAGTAAATGGAATCATTGGACCATTTTTCTTCGAAGATGATGCTGGAAATACTGTTACTCTGAATGCTGAGCGATACCAATCAATGTAGAGTGGCTTTTTTATGATCAGAATTGCATGATATTTATGTGTCTGATGTTTATTTCCAGCAAAACGATGTCTTACAGAAAAATTCAGTTTCTGAAAGCGAAATTTCGCCAACGTGTAATTTCACAAAATATAGATTTTAATTTGCTTCCAAGATTATGTGATTTACACCATTAGGTTTCTTGTTATAGGATTTAAAAAAAAATTGAATCTATGCTGACAAATTAGAAACAATTAACGACTTAAAGGACAACAATCGAGTTGCAATTCTTGAAGTAACACCAGCAACATGCTAAACAGTCATTAAAAATTTCAATAATTGAATTAATGTCTGCATACGCAGTAGTGATGCATGTTTGAATGATGTTCTTTTCCACGTATAATTATAATGGATCATGGTTCCTATAAAAAAGAAAACAACTTGGAAATTTTCCAAATAATTTGTGTATTAGAATAAGTTATAAATAACAATTTCTAACCGCAATCATAAAAAATGTTCTACATTTGAAGAATATCCTAAAGGTGCTATCAATGAATCCTACAGAAATATTCAGAAGTTCTCTTCCTAAATGGAAATTGTTGTAAAAGCCTATAATTCAGAGTTAGCAAGAAGAAAATGCTAAGGATTCAATTTACTTTCCATAGTACTTAATACATGTACATATTTCTTCAAGCAAAAGGTCATCGAGTGATTCGACGTGTTAATTCAGCAGAAGTGTTTGTCTAGACGAAAATTCTCGTAAATATAACAAATCGGTAGAATGAAATGGTATCGTCGATGAAGCTACCCCTCGAAGACTTTCGTAGCATTGAACTAAAGAAATAACTTACGCTGCTTTCCCATCCTCGGTATCGGAAGAAAAATGCGTTTGCACCAGACCAGCGATTGGAGGGTACAAAATGGATGATGTAGATATAATTCTAAGAATGCCGACGGAATCTTAAATCACTCGTTTTATGGTAAATTGAAGGAGGCTCATCTGTGCAAGTTTCACGCAATTCCTCTAAAATCTCATAAAAATAATTTCTTAGGGGAAATAGGGGTGGGAGTGATGTGTCGAAACTTGTTTGCAAGAAGAAGTCAAAATTGAACTTACACTTAGGGTAGAATTGACTGCATGTGTAAATCTTACTTTCATATTAAAAAACTCAGTAAACAGTGTTACTTGGAAAGAATTTTGTTTACCATTAATTATCAGCTAATGACATCGAAGTTAATATTCAATAAAAGCACGGCTGCAACCTTTTTCAATCAGATTCTTCTAGTTCAATTTCAGGAGATTGATTTGAAGCGAATGTAAAGAAAATTAACATGTACGCTGGTGGAAGTATTAATAATTAAGGGGAACATGCAAAAAAGTAATAATAATAAATTTATTACTTATTTTAGAACGAAATATTTGGTAAAATTTCACTAATTAAATCCTGTACACAAAAAACAGCTTTCCGGAAAATTTCTTCTATGTATTCGTAATTCAAACTACGGATTCTACGAAAACTTCCTCTCCTCATACACACATACACATATAATGAAGCTGCACTCCGACATTCATTACAGAACGAGATACTAAACTAAAATACATTAAAACAAAAACATACATAATGCTAAATTTTTTCAAAAAATTTGTCTCCCTTGTTTTCGACATTGAACAATCTCATATATAATGTATCTCTTCCTACTTCAACTGCATTTGAGCCATTCATTTCGGAACGAAGTATTACCTCAAATTAAACAGAAAGCTGAACAGAAACCAAACAGCACGAATTGAAACAATGCCTTGAAACAACGTGATGGCAGTAAATTTTTCCAGAAATCTTCTCTTTTATCCCGTGTTACTTGAACCATCTCGATGCCTAAATCTCGTACTAACTTTCGTTTCCCTCTTTTCGTTTCTTTTTATCTCCAACCTCGTTCTTCCTTTCTCAGCCAATACACCAGTACAGTTTATCCCCCCCCTCTCACTCTCTAACACACACACACACACACACACACACACACACACACACACACACACACACACACACACATACACACATACACACACACATCTCTTACCGAGCTCTCAGTTCTCTCAACTTTCTCTCTTTTTTACATTCTCTCTTTCTTTCTCTTTCACTTTCACTTTCTCTCTCATCCGTCTGTGTCTCCCTTTGTCTCTCTCCCCTTTCCTTTCTATCACACATACAGTTCTGCGAGAGAATCTAATGAATTTAAGCCGTCAATAATACGTGACGCCGGGTGGGCGGTAGAAACTCTTATGGTGGGAACCTGAAAAGCTGCTGCGAGAGCTTTGTCGTCCCGGTTTGCCCTGGCTCGATACAAATCCAGTTCTATATATACATGCTGACATACACATACACACGCATAGGCCAACACGTAGAAGAAAAGGGCCGCTTGTACACAACGCGACGAGGAACAACTAGTAGGATGGACGCAGTGACTGTGAAATTAACAAATTTTTCACGATAGGCACATTAACTGTTGCCTGTTGGGTCAGCAGAAGCGTCGAACCGTTTATGACAATGATGCAACCGATCCTGCGGAATGACAGAAATACAATTGAATGGCCTTGTAGGTGGGTTAACAAAAAACAGCAAAAAGAAAAAAAAGGAAAAAAGAAATACTACACGGTACGGTAACAAATTGCGTGTACATGGGAAAATTGTAAAATTCGAACTGCGATTTCTGTGGAACGCCCAAAACGTTTACCTCTACTTTTTTTTTTAATTTAGTGTCAGAGTTTGTTAAAAGTAGGCGGAAGTGTATTAAAGTCGATTAAATGAAGCTCGTGCTTTTGTACATATTAACGTTTTGAAAACTTTCCCACTGTGTTTGAATAGAAATGTTATATAATGGATGTTTTCAATGAAATATTAAATAAAACGATTAAATCGAATTGTATTATCATGCTTCGCATTTATCTAGAATTTCAATTTAATTTGAAGATCCTTTCGTCTAAAACCAGTTTTGTAAATGTTCAAATTTTCGGGAAAACATTTTCAAATAATTGTATTCGAAAAGTGATAATGTTCTGCGAAGATTATATCGATGTACCTAATTTCTATTTCCTTTGTTCTAATATAATACATCACAGTGTGCAACCTGAAAAGTAACAAACTTATAAAGCATTCAAGCAATTATTAAATTATAATATTAACAAAATTTAAAATAACTAAGCTTACAACTACAGGTATCTCATGAAACTTAACATTTTGCATCATATTGCCATCTGTAACGTACGCTGTTGTTTTTAATTCATTATATACCTATTGTGTTTGGCCAAAAAATATATTATATCATTTCATAATTACATTACATTTTCTTGTTAATGATAGCAATATAAATTAGCACAAATATACAATGCGTTTATATTGTTAATTTTCAGCGCTTTTTGTACACAATATTTAATATTAATACAAAATAATTAATACAAAAACATTTTGACTGTATTTTTTAGATTTGTAACGATTTTCATGTAAGCGAAATTTTGAAATTAATAGCTAGAATACTTTTGAATACATTTTTCGAATTTGCAATGATTTCGCATAATAAGACTGTCACGAATTTTGTAAAATTAGTAACTCTAATACTTTTGAATATAGATTTCATCGAAATCGATCGATGTAAAAACATGCGATAGTCATTAAAAAACGTAAGAATCTTTGGATTTATCACAGTTGTAGGCCATCAGTCGTAGATAGCTCCGATTTTCGCCATTTTTAATCATTTGCAGCTTACAGCAGCGTTAATTAAGTTGGATGAAATTTTCAGCATTATTGATAATTGATATAAATCTACAAAACGTATTTATTAGATTTTCTTTACAGGCTTAGGTGAAAACATGGTAAGAAGTGACTTTTATAAGCCACCAATTGTAATTTTTTTCCAAAATTATTTTACACATCATCTAGTAAACTAATTCCTCTAACTTCTTTAGAAAAGACTCACGTTATTTAGTTCAATTTTAAAAAAGTTATTCTATTTTAAAGCGTGACTGAATATTAATGTGACTGTACTTAATACCATGATTAGATTTAAAACTCAAGTTCCACCATCCTGAATATTATACAACAAAACTAAAAATAACACGTCCGGTAACTGATCCACCCATGAAGATTGTGCGTCCGATAAGTTAAGTGAACGCGTTACCAGTTTAGAGAGGCGATCCAATTAAGTGAATACTTTCGAAACGTATAATCCTCGTTCACCTCGAAATTAACCCTCGGCCAGGACACGGTTACGTTCGAAAGTCGAGGATCTCGAAAAGTCGAGTATCATGAGAGTTTGGTAGGGGGTTAGGTTACGCGTCGGAAGGGGGTGGGTGGGGTGGAAGGGCCACCAGTAGAATTTCCGCCTTCCTGCACCTACGACCGTTGGGCAGGGCTAATAGGATTCGCGAAATTAATTACCTGCATTTGCATAAGCCCCCGTAAACGTTTTTCTTTTCTACCCTGCCTCCCTCTAGTCGTGCAACGAGCAGAGAGAGAGAGAGAGAGAGTGAGAGAGAGGGGGTAAGGGAGTGAGAGGGAGGGAGGAGAGGTGGACGAATAATTTTCACGGAGTAATTCGTGATTACGTTAACGATATCACTCTCTCTGTTGCACTTGAACACTCTGTCTTCGTCCATTTCTCGGGTAACATCTCTTCTCACCTATCTCGATCCTCCCTTCCTCCCTTTCCCTTATTCACTTCTGCTTCTCTCTTTCTCGCTTGCTCGCTCTCTCTTTCTTTTTCTTCTATTCCAACAGCAACGAGCCACTGCGTTGTTACGCCGTTGCGTTTACATCGTCAAGGACGACATTGTCCTCGCCGTCGTGCCGCGTCGTCGGCTATGGGCATAGCGCGGCTAACGAGATTTGTCGTCCAGGATAATTAGATTATCCGCACTCTGGACGAGCGGGGGAATTCACGTAGACACGGAGACAGGAAAACGAAGCATCCATACCGCAAGAACGACGCCACTGTAACGAGCGAGCATGTGTTTGATAATTCGCTGGAAAAAGAGAGAAGAAAAAGAAAATCGTCTTTTCTACTCAGATGTCGCGCACGACTCTTCGTCTGATGCGTTAATGAATATCGAGCCGAGACGCTTGAGGTTTTTGCTGATTACGGCTAGAATAAACGTATTGCTGTCATTTTATAATGGTTCAATTTGGGCCGGTGTTGTAAAAATGTGTCATTAACCCATTAAGTCCCAACGTTGTGCTGACACAACATTACATTCTCAATCCTTTTTTCAGCAAATTTTCATTCTTTTAAAATGAAACTTCGATTCTACGCAAAAGTCAAAAACAATTAATTTCTATACATAATAAAATGCTCGGAGTGTAAACTATTTAGTGTGTTAGATGATTTTAGAATAATATAAACTTTTAGATGTAAATGTGATTAGTATAGAATGTTGCCAGTGTGATGACATTGATTACTTATACTAAAACGTAAGGTGTAGGTGTGAATATTTTTAATGAATTCCTCGATCCGAACATTCTTGGACACACCACCAAGAGCAAAGTCCATTCCGCTCACCCTGCACTTTCCAATTGACAGGTTGGTACATAGTGTGTTGTATTAGTGGAAAAGTTGGCTTCTAGATCTTAATAACGTTAGGACATATTAATATCTATTGACAAATGTAAACTTCGGCACCAAAAAGGCGCATGATTTGCATAATGTGGAAGTTCTGTGAACATAAAACACTTTCTAGGCTTAAATCTCTAGAAAAGTAATGAAAATTACTTAACCGAGGGGTTTAAAGTTTAACTTTATGACCCGCATGATCATCGCTGTTATTTTTGAGAGGCACTCAAAACCTAAACGCATACATACTCTTCGATAAAGAACAATCAAATCGATGGTACAATTAAATACAAGAAAGGAGAATGCACTTTGAATTTAATCGGTACACATTTGTCTTCTGTGTGGAACCGCATCTACCCCTTTTCGATATGAATAACTTAAAGCGGTATTAACAGTCGCGTCGTAGGAACAGCAGAGTACAATAGAGGCAGGGTGGAACTTAAACGGAACAAGCGCAGGATTTCTCGATTGCGATTCCATTTGCATACGGTTCTATTCGCCGCGACAGAAAAGCAAAGTATTTGCGATTTACGTTTGCTCTGGCCGCGTGAACAAGTGCATACCTATATCCACCACACGTGTAACAAGAGGCTGCCTTATCAACCACCGGTACATGTCCAATCAATTTTCAACGCGACGGCACACGCCGCTTTTGTGGTAATATCTATTATTCGGTGTCCCGAGGCCGGTTCAGCTAACTCCCACTCTCGCGCATCACACACGTGATCTCCTCGTGACAATAGGTACGTGAATGGTACGGGATTCCCGGTGTACCGACCCTTCTGCTTTTTAGATCAAAAACCACGGATCGCTCGTAATTTCGACTCAACGCCGGTATCCATCTGCTTTTTCGGAGGATAGAATTCCCAATGCGTCGTGCTGCCACGCATTTCCTTAAAAGCCTTCGCCGGACAGAGGAAACGGCACGTTATGATAGCGCATCGATGCGAAACCTGAAAGGAAGAGATGAACGAGAAAATGGGAGCTCGTGGTGCGCGATGTATCAATTGTTATTTCGAAAAGTGTATACTTTGAAGATAAAGGTGTCACGTGTTCCAGATTTTTTGAGGATTACAACAAGCAGGCGTGATATGTTCAAAGAGAAAATAATAGTGAATTGAATTTATAATAGGGTTAACCGAGACGAATCAAATTACTTTCTGTTCGATGGTAAAAAAAAAAAAATAGACATTCAAAAAGTAATTTTTTATTATAAATTTGTATTTAGGATATATTTGACTTGAAAATTAATAATAGAAAATAAAAACAAACTTAGAAATCTGCAAACAAAAAACGAAAAAGTGAGACGTACGTTAAGTTAGGTCTCTGAGAGGGATCTGTGACAGAAACTGAAATTTTCGCAACAAAATCCTTGGAATTAACTTAAAAAAGTATAATTCAATGACAATGAGGTCAGCTGACATTCTTTGCTCTTTTGTAAAGTTGTATAAGCTATATCCTATATTTCCTCAGCTGGACATATAGCCCTTTCTTTAGATTTAACTTTCACCACAGTTTCTTTCATTTCTTCTGCACACTATGATCCTTGACTGGTGTAATTTTTATGTACTTACCAAACGATCAGTATATAAATAATTGTCATATTTATTGTTAAATGAAAAAAGAGAGTGATTCGGTGCACTAGATCCATTAGAATCAAAGTGGATAGATTATATAAACATATAATGATATAATAATCTGAAATATATCAGATATTAAATTTTGACACCATATAAACTAATAATGACTGACACGTTTAAATTTTCAAGCTTACATTTTTACGTATTAACTCACATCTTCTTGTCAACATTGCATTACGCAATCTTTATTCTCCTTTTCCCTAACAAATTTCGTTACCAATAGAAATTATTCTCACAGTCTTATTATAGAATGTATTGTATTACACATCAGTATCTTTTTGATTATACATCTATTATGTACAGTACACTATAGTAAAAAAATAAAGAGACGTGTAGTCGCAGTATGTTGGTTTAGAAGTCGAAGGTACGATTTCCATTTGGTTCCTCAAATTTTGTCTCAACTCGTACAGTTACATTCCCGTTTGTGCTGTTTGGTGTATCATTCGCTAAGTACTACTCAAATCTGCGACTTTCAAAAGCAGCGTAATTTCAAAAAGTAAAGTAAGGAAGTGTTTCATGAAATCGCATAGCTTTTATGGTTACAGGATTCTCATACGTTTTGGAAAATTCATAAATCGAAGCCAATGAGTTCCACAGGCTTTATTTTATAATCAGATATTGTACGTCTACCGCAGTCAAAAAGTCAATAACAAGAAGGAAATGACATTTCTGAAAGTTTGAATTTTTAACCAGTTTTTTCTAATTCTCTAAAACATCTCGAAAACACCCTCAATTTTAGAATATTTCAAAATTATTATCATTTATTATTATATATTTATCGAAATTATCCAATAAATGAATATTGATCATGCGATGCATGTGAATCTATAACTCTGTCCAGTAATTAATGACATAATACGAAAATACTTATTTGCCTTACGGTTTCAGTATTACGATGCAATATTTAAAATATACATTGATCGATAATACTCAATCATTTATTTTTTGATTCTACAGTTTTTAGCAACGTAATTAATTACAACATGAGCGTATGTAACTCCGAATCAATTATGCTATACTTTCACAAATAACGTTCATGTAACTGGTTCAATCTCGGTTTTAATAACGACACGAAGAAAAGTATGTGAAAGCAACTGGTATACACAAGGATGAATACCTTACAATCCGTCGATTTCTCGCGTTCATCGGTATTCTGTGGACCAGGTGGACGTAAAATGTCGTTTGCGTGAAATAATAACGATGCTGTTTCACAACTGATTATTCAGAGTTATTACTGTAATTGGCAATCCGTAGAGATTGAAGGTTGCCGTTCAACTGGAATGGTTGTTTTACATAATGCCCAGTCATCATATAATCGAACGAACTTTCACGCAGAATTATTTTCAACAGCATTCTATGGAGATGTGATAATTTTACCAGACGTAAAAGGAAATCGTCCCACTGTGTAGGAGGGAATATTGCTTATTGTGTTCGGCGTCGCCATTTCTTGCCTGCAGTTATTACAGGGAGGAAGAATAGTGTTAAAAAGAGTGACGAAAAAAGTGGAGAAATATTCAAACATGATAAGTTTTACGCTAACCTTAACAATATTACCTGGTGTGCATGCAATAAAATAGAAATATTAAATAAGCTGGGTGCATAATAGATTCTGAGAAGTTGTAAGCTGATAGTACATTTATTCTTTTTTTTTTGCGCGGTGGGAGTCTTCAAAAGATGCCTCGCCCACCCGGGGGTTAGGGCTGACCCGCTAAAACCTCCACAACTGCACACCTCCGGGACACCCACACGTTTTGTCTTCCGACACGACCCAGAAACAGACACTCTTTCTTCAAATCTTCCGTTCCTGTGGAGTTCCTGTGTGGGGGGAGGGGGCGGGGTGTCAGTAACCCCTTATGCCCCTTCACATGCTCAGAGATAACATGCAATGGCGACTAGACCCCACTTAGCCACCTGCTATCTCCTTGAGCTACTATCCTTCCCTTACTTGGTACTGTTCGTATCAGGGAAGAGGAGACAGCTGACTCCTCGTACCTAGGCCCCAAACGGCGGCACAGAAGCGGCGGCGTGTTTGGGCTAACATTGCCGCGGCCAGTGCCAAAGGACCCCTTAAAGCGCGCCTTTAGGCGGCTCAGGTCGGACATTCCTCCAGCGTATACTATAAGTACTCTCCGACACAACCACGCCCGGTGAGCATCTGCGTCAATCGGTATGTGAACCTACCTTAGATCTCTCCCATGTGTCTCTCAAAATTGGGCAGAATACCCCCCTCCCCCCTCTTCCCCGATAGTGCCCTGGCCCACACTTGCAGACTGTACAAACTGCGAGCGCCACTGCGAGAACCAGTCCTGGCTAGTTCATCCCGCTCTGGCGGAGAGCTACGATACGACTGTAAACACTCGTCTGGTGCTTATACGGGATTTGCCTAGCCACAGCCAGCGTTGCCACATAGGAAACAGTGCGATATCCCCTGATCACCTTAATGGTCAGCCGTACTAACCAGCAACTCTCTGCTGCAACGGTTGGCCAACAGGTCTCCCGCCCAGACTGCCGCTCAATAAAGGGCCATGAACCGCACACTCTTTGTGTAGAGGTGATAAACTCCATCTTCAAGTCCCACCAGATTGGGCAGTAGACGTTCCAAAGTGGCTGCCGCCCGCTTCAGCGGGGGGACCAGACGAAATGGGTCCCGAAGCGCCAGGACTGTCTAGGATGAGGCCCAGGTATTTCATACGGGACCCAACTAGGACTCTGAACTCACCCACCTGCATCCATGGACTGCGGCACTACTCTCCACCGAGGCCTCAGGAACCACAGGACCTTAGTCTTGTGAGGGGCCACATCCAACCTCAGTCTCCGGATGCCTGAGGCTACACAGGCCACTCCTATCTCCGCCAGGCGAATGGTCGCCCCGCAATCACCCTGATAGCCACCACCAGCGTGTCATCCGCGTAGCAAGTGACGCTGACACTGGGAGCGACAGACGACCTCAATTTCGATTCGTACGCAAGATCTCACAAGATCGAACCCAGCAACAACCCTTGCGGGACTCCGTATACCATGGCTCCCTCCACCCTAGTCCTCCCTCCGATTCATAATCTCTGTTCATCTATCCGACAGGTAGGAACCGATTACCCTTCTAAGATAGGGAAGAACTCTGTGGAATTGGATCGCCTGCCCTGCCTCTCAGGGCACAGTGTTAAAGGCGTTGGAAATGTCCAGAGACACTGCTCCGCAACACTGTCCTGAGGGGTGGTTGGCTCCTTAAGGACATGCAATACCACGTCTATTGTCGACCGACCCCTGCGGAAGCCAAACTGACTTTTACTCATGTCGGGTTTCACCGTGGATAGGTGCTCGAGACAAATGGACCGCTAGGTGGAGGCAGAGTGCTCCGGTTGGCCTCCCTTTCGCAATAGCATCATCCTTCCTCGCCTCCATTGTGGGGGAATTGTCCCAGCCGCAGGCACTGCTCATAAAGCTGCTTCAGCCAAGGCCCAAGGACGCAGACGGCCAAAGCCCGGGTTCGCCCGGGGATCTCGTTAGGGCCCGCTATAGTGCACCACGCCGGCATCTTTCTGACATATCCCACGAACTCCTTCTCCGCCACACCTAGATCGGCGTATCAATTCGATTCCATCGGCTCCTCGCTGCGGAGGACCTACATTCCGGTGTCGTAAATGGAAGCCATCTCCCCCCTGGAACCACTCCACCCCCGCTGCCGCGTCGACAGACCCGGTTAAGTCCTTGGACTAAGTCACAGCATGAACGGCTACCATAAAGGCGTCCTCGTCCAAACGCTTCAATGCCCACCTCAACTGCGGGTTCAGCAAGGTCAACGATGTAGAGGGTCTGGAAGCAGATCCAGTCGCCTTAGAGGAGAGCATGTCCTCTCGAAATCGCGCCAATCCAATCTAACCTGGCGTTCTTGGGCCTACAGCACGGTAGCTCTCAGCTCCGTCACTTCACGTTCAAAGTAAAAGCTGGACTCGCCGGTTCTACCTTTCTCCTCCTCTGCTCCTTCTCCCTCCCCGTGTTTGAGTTTTCTTTATTTAGAAACGTATTATTCTATAGCTTACCTCAGGTTCGGTTGTCATGGCAGCTTCACCGCGGTACAGCATCTATCCCTGGTTCAAAATACTCTATATAAATACTCAATAACGCATGCCGAGGACCGAAAAGCGGTTTGAACAGGTGGTTAACCTTTATTGGTAGTTAATGTGCGAAAAGGTTACTAGCTAGGCCAGCAATCCAATCCGGTGCCAGACCCAGACCTCAGGCTAGACGATACTGCGGTAGAAAATGGTGACCATCTAGATCCTCCACATATGCGCCCAGCTGCCCCTGCCCGGCTACAGGTAGTGGACTGGGGAGCGATCTTTTGCGCGTTTAACATGAGGGTTCATGGGATTTCTGCAGTACCAACCGGGCTCACACTTACCCTTATTTCTACCCCAGAGATCAGGTATAAACTTCACCCAGCCACTCCAGTCGGGGGACTACTACCCCACCCTTGGTTAGTCTGTCAGGAATATCCACAAGGCGCCAGTCGCATCCCACATACACACCACACGTTATGTGCGGACCCCAGAAGCCGAGGTAAAATTCTAGGAGTCCCTCGTGGAGATGAGAGACGCGGATTTAGCAGACTCCATCCTGCCAACTTTGCCGAGATTCGCCGCCCTGGTTCGCACCTGGAGATATTAACCAGTTAGGAGAGGATGGGCTCCATCGTGGTGTCGTACTTTCATGCACTCGAGGCGGTGACAATATGTTCAAGGCCCCGACGATGGGTCACACGTTTCCACCCCACTCCCCCCCGGGACGATGGTGCTATCACAGCCGGACAGCATCGTCTACACCCGCGCCGTCTTCACGCTTCTCCGCAAAGAACATGGCAACGCCGCCGTGTGCCCCAACAGAAAAACACGGAAACTAGATTAGAACCTTGTATGTCTCCTAGATACCATGCAACGTTTGTTTGAATTTTTTTTCGTACAATGAATAACTTACGAGTTATTTGAAGTCGTCATACTATGAGACTAGTAGGAGACTAGTTTTCTCTTAGTAAAATCAGTTGTGCAATACTCATAAAGTTTTGTTTCTTTCGATGTGTATTTTTAATGTTCTATGTTTATGGAGTATGTACCAGATGTAGTAAGGTACTTGAGGATTATGAGGTATTTAAAAATTTAAGTATCGTAAGAACGATTAATGGAGTAATTATTAAACTATATAATTAGTAAGTTATGCGTTATATAAGCCTTCATCCTCTTTTAATGTCGGATGATGTCTTAATAGCGTCATAATGAAAATGTCCATATTGTTATATAATGCTCAATGGAGATTAACCTCGGAACTTAAAATTCTACACATATAATACTACATTTGACGAAATTATAGTGTTCGCTTTTGTACCATTCATGTACTATTACGCATTGGTTTCCCATGTTATTCAAGTATTATCAGCTTCTTAGTATGGAGGCGATTAGTGGATTAGTACATTTTCCTAAACTTTAACGAGCTTTTGAGAAGTAAATATTAACACATTTTACAAATTTTCAATTATTTTCTTAGAAAATTCAGTTTTTTCTCTTGCGTTATAGACGCGACATATAAAAATTCACACATCAGTTCACACCACATTTACACTTATCTTTAACAAATTATTTAGTTTGAAGAACAGACTGAAGCTTGCTCGGTACCAAACATTTTTTTCAAACCGGACTAAACCTTTCTTTTTTTTCTATTTTAATATTTCAAGGGAGTTGTAAAACGGGCCTAAAGGAGTCGCAACTTTATTAGTGGATTATATGATTAACGGGACTGTTAGAAGCGCGTATTTTCAGTAAGACTATAACCTAACAACGTTTTCAAACTCCGTTATCCCGATTTCCTAATTACTGAAGTTGTATTTTTTTAAATCTCACGTCTGATTTCCTTTCTTTCGGAATTTCCCAAAAACCATACATTTCGTCCTTCTACCACTACTTTTACCATCTCTCCATTCACTTAGAAAAGGCTGTACGACCAATGATAGATTTTCTATATTTCCCAAGTTTTCACCTGCAAAAATGCACTCCACCTTTAATAACTCAGATTCATGTCCTGTTCCAAATTTTCAAGCAGCCTTTTTCGGAACGCCAACCAAAAAACAATCAAATTTTCAATCAGTCCGAACATTGAACGATCAACAAAGTTTTACACAATAACATTCAAGATACAGTACTCCGGCTCCATTTCAGGCTTCTTTAAAAATATCCGATTCATTTTATCGCAATCTAAGTTTGCAACACATCGCAAACCGACGCGAGAACACAACAAAGTGTATATGCAATTAAGCAAAAAAGATCTTTTCTATCTTACAAAATATAAAATGTCTTTTTTATCTTTTCTCTTACTTGTTAATGTTATAGCAGTATCTAACAGTGATGTTCATGAGCAACGCCTCACACAGCGCTTAGTTTTCTTCCTCATGCGGTTATTAATAGATAAAAATAGTTTAAAAAGAGATTAATGAATTCCAATAGTCAGTTAATGGCTATGCTTTACCATGGTAACGAAAGCAAAGTGGCAGTGTTAATTGTAGCATCATTGTTCGTCATAGCATTTTGATTTTATTTACAAAAATTATTCGTTGTAATAAACTCCACTGTATTGTCACGAACAATTAATCAATCATGATTAATACACATAATGACGAAGAATTGATCATTCCATGAAACCACGCAAATAACATATCAAGCCTTAACGCTCATATTTCGGGCGTTCAGAAAGCAAATGATCGTAGGGGAGAATGTGAAAGCAGGAAAAGAGAAAATAATAGAAGAGCGAAAAAGAGCGAAGGGGATGACGCGAAGGTTTCGAGTACAACCACGTACCGAATCGATAGATACAATGCGCCTAATGTTCACTGGAAACAGGAGGGTCCTCTTTTCTTTCGTCCAGTCTCGCGAGCCGACACCATTCCAGAGATTGAAAGTCGATTGAATGATGTCGCTCGACAGTGGCAGCAATAGATACACATCAATTGTACCTGTGAACTTGAATTCGGGACACAATGGATCCAATGAAACGTATCATTATCGTCTGTCTCCTCCTGTCCCTTCTGTCCTTTCTCCCTTCGTCCATTCTTACGCTATAGCTCTCTGTCCACTCTGACGAACTTGAAAACCGGCTCCCTCCAAACGAAGGTCCGATGTATTGTATATGTATTAGAACACCTATTATATTTGTAAAGAAAGTGTTACATGATTTAGATCACATTTCTTTGCTAAAGTTAGTATCAAATTGTCATAATACCACAGTGTGTGATCAAATTGTTACGTATCACTTGCTTGAAGTTCGAATAAGAATAGAATGTTACGTATCACTTGCTTGAAGTTCGAATAAGAATAGAATTAAAAACATATTTAAAAATAAACTGTTTTCTTTTTTTTACAAAACGTATTATATTTCTAACGACAAAGGACCCAGTTATGGACAAAATCAAGGATATAGAAAAACTACCCACTCTACATCCTTTGATAAGTCAAAGAAGTAATATGGCTACGCACTGCCATGAAAAAGAAATACCTTTCACGTTAACTAATGTTAGTTGAATATTTACGAGTTTAGAATGGGCTTCAATGACCAATTACATAAAAAAATCCTCTATTGCTACCAACCTTGTATATCAGATATTGTGAATTAGTACTGCAAGAAATTGATTTAAGTTTATCACCGACAGAAAAATCGCATGAACATTTTCCGGTGCCTAATAGGAAAATGTATCGATGTGATCTTAAAGTACACTAAATGATGTTTCATAACGGAGAAACGTCAACTCAATTATTTTATAATTAACCCATTTCTGCACAACAATCCAATTGGAAAATATGTCCTACGATACTCGTTGGCTTTGATTCATCATAAACGTTTCACAAAATATATGAGAATCATTGTTGTGTACTCGCATCGGTTTGCGGTGTGTTACAAACTTAGATCACGAGAGAAAAATTCGGATAATTTTTAACGAGGCCTGAAGCGGTCACGGAGTACTTTATCTCGAACGTTGTAGTATAAAAAGACTTGATAGTTCGTTCAGTGCTCGGACTGATTAAATGCTAGGTTACTTTTTGATTGGTGTTCGGAACAAGACTGACTCGAAATTTGGAGGAGGACATGCATCTCAGTTACTGAGGGCGGAGTTAAATTTGGGAAGTGAAAAAATGAGAGAATAAGAAAACCGATTATTGGTCGTAGGGTGTTTCTGAAGTACAGGTGGAGAGAGGATAAAAAAGGATGGTAGAAGGATGAGGTGTCTGGGGTTTAGGAAATTCCAGAAAAAAAGAAGATCGGACGTGAGAGAAGGAAAGTACTAGTTTAATAATTAGAAAGTCGGAACAATGGATAGTAAACTGAGTTCTGGAAACCTCGTTTGGTTATGAATTTACCGAGGGTACGTGCTTATAACGGTCCCGGCTAGTCCTATGGGTCCTTCAGGCCCGACTTACAATTTTGTTAGAATATTAAAATAAAAAAGAGAAAGTTTCAATCCGGAATGAAAGAAATGTTCGGTATGGAATAATCATGTAATCATAAAAATTATGCGATTTTATGAAACATTCGTCACTATACTTTTTCAATATAAATTCATTACAAGGAAATGGTACATTATAGTAACATTCAAAAAATAATAAAATAAGTAGCAAAAATGGAAATGTAGTTGTAGGAATCGAGGAGAAATTTAAGGGTCCAAGTGGAAATCGCATCCGTGATTTTCGAACTGACAGACCCGAACTCCATTCATTTTTATTTTCTAGCTGTTAATAGTTTTCTTTTTTTTTTTAATGAATATGTTAACGAAAAAGAATATTTATGTATAGTACTGTGGCGACCCTTCTGTCCATCACCGCTAGAGGGACAGACGACACAGGAGACCATTCTCGCTAGCTCTCCCGAGAGGTCCTGTTTGTATATATACACCTTCTAACCTAACTCCCTCAGTTCCCCGCGCCCACTAGGGGAGGCCCAGGACGCGAAACGCCACGCAACCTTTCCTTTTCCGCCCATCCTCTCTATCATTCCTCCGCCTTCTATCCTCCGTCAACATATAACAGCCCACAGTACCAATAAATAATTCTCCAATAAGGCTGTAAAAATAATTTGTATTGATGAAGAAATTTGATCGCAAAAAAAAATGTTTTCTTAAATGTTGCATGCACGTAATGTTGGGAAGAAATTGGTTAATCGAGAGAGATCACTAGAAAAGCAAGCTTTTACAATTAGTGTCTGAATATTTTCGGGACTGGTTGCATGCAATTCGTATTCAATGATCGTCAGTTCTATAAATTAAAATTGATCAGTTTATTTTAATTTATATATCAATGTATGTATGATCCGATATTATGAAAGTTTTAAGTATCAGTAATCAAATTGTTTTATCATTCCTCATTATCTAAGAAAATTTGTAAACGTTTCGTTACAATGAACACTTATTTTTCTTACTATTGTTACTGCAAGTACGTATAGTATAATCATCTTACAACAATATATATAACTAGACATCTTAAACTCATTAATATAATAATCAAGTTCGTTATCCAAGTTTAGCATATGTATGAACTTTCCATAGGTGAAAGAAAATTCAGAAGAAAATAGTATATTGTAGGAAAATTTTACTTATAAAGAGAGAATATACATTATATATAATGAAAATAATAAATGCATCATAATGGACAAACCAAGCAAACGATCTAAATAAGTTTCTAATGACTGTTTAGATTCAGTTTACATTCAATATGCATTTCGATACTTATGAATAGAAGTGTATATGTATTGTACCTGGTGTAGTATCGACTGGCGCATGTATCAACTGTGAGATCCATACTCAATACGATTGATCGGAAAGTTTCGTAAACCGGACTGTCGCGATAACCGATTTCTAGCCTCTGGGGACACACTTACGTCCGGGTAGAAGTACGATATCGAATTGACACGTCGATCGATAACGTCGATACGAAATGTGTTTATCATGTTTTACACGGGGCCATCATGGCGTGTACATCGCATTTTCGGTAACCGGCTAACTCCCCCTCCTTGTAATGTCGTGTTAATTGCTCGCGATCAATCGTTGATAACGTCCGACGTCAATAATCGATGACATTAGCGGGATGGAAAACGAACGAACAAACGAACGACACCTATGCTGCATTTATACCCGGCTGACTCGCAAAAATCACGTTCCCTCGGCGACACGATATTTATATTTATATATCAGAGCAGAGATACGGCGCAATAACAGAGAAACAAACTGTCCGTGAAATTTACAGGTTTCTCACCATTTTGTTTCACGTACAGTACTCCCTTGTGTTATCCATGTCCATACGAAAAGTATTGCTGGCCAGGATTTTACCTCGTTAGCTGACCATAGCTATCTCTGTCAATTCTTCGAACTTACATCGTAGAGTGAGTCTCCGGTGTTACGTACAGTCAATTTCGCTTTAGCTGTTCATGGCTAGGTACTATTTGGTCAGCTATCAAAGGAGATAGAGTTTCAGGAAATCCTGAGTATGTTTCTTTTTCATTAAATGCAAGTGAGGTACCGTTAAGGATAATTAAGTTTAGACCATGTTTAAGATACGGACGTAATTTTAATATTCTTGAAATGAATGCATGATTATGTCTTAACAATTATTTAACTTTCGACCATTGTAAGTCACAATGTTTTCGAGGCTGTCTTAACCTTCGGTTAGAAAGGACTTCGTCATCACAACCTTATTCATTCATGATAAAGGTTCAAGGAAAATAGTCATCCGTATTCCTCTTCCTTAAAATAGATACGTTATAAGTATAAATCGAAAATCCGGAAGATACAATTGTTGTATTAGCAGTCACAGACCAAACGTTTATCTATCACTGAATATAGTCACGTGATCGTGCGTCTTCTGTGAAACCTACCAAATGTTTTGTTCGTTAAATTTTCCTTATTGTTAGGAAAGCTCTGAAACCTTTCACAAAAGCAGGGAATTTGGAGTTTCCTCCTGCATAACTATAGCAATGGATCTATCATAAGCTCGTGCAAACCTGACTTATATCTTCGCGTGTGATCGGTACTATTGCCCTGGGTTTTTCCATAAACCCAATGACGTATACCTCAAGAAACTCACTCCTTCTCTAAGAGTGAAAGGTTGGTGTTAGGCGTTGATTAAGGCCCCAATTTGATTGGGAGAATCGACCTCATACCTAAACCTCACTCCTTGACAAAGGGGCCGAAATACCACCCTTGGAAGGGGGGCTGTAAGCTAAACGCAACGAAATGAAAATTGAAACTTTAGAACTGATTAAAGACTCAAACAAGCAAAACAGTAGAATTACTATGGCATAGTGGCGTATAAACAATGAGTAAAAGTTCAGGCGATCAAATAGTCGCTACATTATGGATTTATTCAAAATGATGTGTCACAATTGAACAGATGTATTACTGTGCAAAGCTGAGCAGTTGGCGTGAGTCAAATGTAAGAAAAATGGTATGGAAAAGAAAAAATAAAAACAAATCGCTTCTGCTAAGGATATGTATTCGCTTATGTGCGCTTTCTTTAACGATATCAACCAGCATGACGTTTTGTTTTCCGTCAAAAATGCACGTTAACCTGATTTAGATCTAGTCCTTCAGAATTTCCCTCTTCTCTTAACTTTTCTCTTGGATTCAATAATCAGACGGCCATTAATTGTTTTTCCTTTTCAAAGTATACAGCGGTTCCCATTTCTTATATAAGGAATGCAGGTTTGATTAAGTTATATATCTGTTGGCTCACAGTTGTAGAAATTAGGTACATGTATTATTATTATTAGGCAAATGCGATAACATCGACAAATCGGATCATTTATCATCTCGTAACGAAACAATTAGGTGAAGCAAGTGACGTACCCTTTTTACCTCTGTGCTGTCTTGCTAATCCTCAGCACTGTACAGTACTATATAAAGCTGACAAGTTGGAAGACAGAAAGAACGCATTGGAACATGTTCTCGTAAGCCGATCTTCTCTAATGAACTGTAGAAATTAGGTAAACGTATTGTCATTATTGGTCAAACACGATGACATCAACGAATCGGATCACTTATTAATATGTGATAAAATGTTTGCTTCATTAAAAAGGAAAAATATTAAAAAGGAGAAATACGGTAAAGAAAAGTTTGAATTGGATCGAAATTTAGGTTGATTCTTTTAGTATGGCAGAGTAGTAACAGCAATAGCACGGTGCAGGTTAATTTCGATGATTAATAGTAAGAGAGGTTAAATCATTACGTGGTTTGCGTGGGCATAAGGTAGAGAAATGAGACGGTGAGTGGATGGCGAGAGGAGGAGAGTAGAAGGGAGGACACAATACGAAGGAGGAAGAGGTAAAGAAGGATAAGGGCCATGGAGGTATGTACTCTCGATGAGGGATCCTGCCGTGGGGTACAAAGAGAAAGAGGAAGACGAGAGGGGGAGAAGAAGGGAGAGAGGGCCGTGGCATTGAATGCTGCACCGGCCTTCCTCTACCGGTCCCGCAGTCGAGCAGTTCCCTTTAGTTTATTTTTCCATGCGTAATGAACTCCTTCTCCCGACCATTCGTCGTTGCATCGATAGGGCCGACCACCCTGCTACTCGCCACAGACTAAACCCTGTTTCGGAATTCTATGCTATTTCACGTCCGGCCGTTTCCCTGTCATTTCCCTTCGTCCCTTTTAATGCCGTATGGCCAGCAAGCTTGCGGATATTTTTGTCTAAGTTACCGCTCAACTTTGTTGCTCGCGAAACGCTACGGGAAGCATCCAGTTTAAGCGTTTCGATGGAACGAACGATAATTCCTACAAAGGATGGTCAGGAAAGTTCAACTTAATGTTGGTGTTTGGTTAATGCTGGTTAGAACGTGAGCTTTGTAGGTAATTAGAATTTATGAGAAGTCAAGTCAAGTATGATTGATGAAACGTTTTTGGATTTAGGTTATTGTATATATGTATGTCGTTGGTTTATTGGTATATGATAGTAACAAGGGAACTTCGGGAACTCGAACTTGTTTTTTAAACTTTGCAAGTTTGTAGAGGATGTCAATGGAATTCTCAGGTAACTACTAATCAATGAAACAAGAAAAAATAGACGCTGACGAATGAAATTGAAAAGTTAGAGATCTTTTAAATAAGAAGGATTTTCATGAATTAAAATTATGAAAATAATTGAAATAATGACAAATATTAATACATTTTTAATTATAATATATGGGCGAGAAGGTGTACCCTCAGATTTAATGATTACAGTATAACACAGTGTGTACTGTATTGCCAGTATGAAAAGGGTTAATTTCTATATGTTCCTTCGCCATACAGTACAAATAGGTATTTTTTCAATTAATATGTTTTATCAATATTATTAAAAAACTTATAAACAGAATATAAGGTAATTTTTATGAATGGATGTAAACCAACTTCAAAAATGGTAAAAGATAAATGTGTACACTTCGAAAAAATTAATCAGGTATATAAAGTCTTTGATATAATTCCAACTGATGCTTGTACATTTTTCCAGGCTTTATATTTGCATATAAAGAGATGTAATAGATCTGATATTTTAAAATTAAAGTTTATGAAATATTTCTTTCAGGGATATTTGCTTTTTAAGTCTTTCCCTATTAATATCGTACTGCAGAACATTATTTAGCTGCAAGCATTTCTTATGAAAATAGTACATCATTGTTATTCTTTGATATTGTTTTTGAGGATGTATTCATAAGTGTACACTTAATTCCGATAAATAATATTTTCAGTAGCGGAATTCACGCAATATGAAGAATATTTACAGTGGCTCCCATTAACATTTTCTTCACAATTCCCGCGAATTGTAATATTTTTAAAATTTGTTTACACGTCATCTAATAAACTAATCATTCTAACTTCTAAAAAAAGCTCACGACGTTTGGTTCAATTATAAATAAATGATTCTGTTTTAAAGAGTATACGAATATTAATGAGATTAATTGTATCAGATTTCAGTACACACTTCTGAATAACACAACACCAACTTTCAAAGTATACTTACTTTTTCCCAAAAAATAACATTAAAAAGAAAAACACTTTAATTACCAGAATTATTGTGCTCCTATCGAACTGTGGCAGTTTATCCTACTCGACTGCGTGTATATTTCATTTAAACAGTGCGAATTAGTAGGGGGATTCGCACGATATAAATAATACTTTCTTTCCCGTACGAGGCGGTGGGGTAAATTCACTACACGAGCAAAAGGAATCTCTCGGTACGAATTCCCGAGAGGGTTCTTCGTAGCGAATCCGAAGCTGGCTTTATCGTGTATAACGAACGTCACTGCATTAAGCCCTGTTGCAGCGGTAAGCGATGGCGCCGTCGGCTATTGCGTAATCTGCAATTTTATGCAGGCCGTCCTAAACGCGGTGAAGCAGGAAAGAAAGTAGAGATTTCGTGGTCTCTGTAATTGCTCGCGCGAAAATAGCACGATAATAACGGGCACCGGAGCTGGGTATATAAGAGAAGACGGTGCAATAACCGGTAAAACGGTGTATTTAACCACTTACTTAATGCAACTCCGCGAATCTTTCTAATAAAATTAATGTTCCCTCGTCGTATGCGGAAATATACGGTAGATAAGTACGCTCTTCTATATATAAAAACGATTCATTGATTCGATGGTTAAAATTCGACGTGATTGATGAATAGAAATATAATCAGAGAATCTAGAAAAAAATGAAGAATATGACAGAATAATAGACGATGTAGGTTCTGAAAACAGAAATCAATATTTGATTTCAAATAATATCACTGCTCGTTATTACTGTATGAATCCTGGAACGATGAACACTTCGATCGATCACATGAACGTCTATGCCTGGGGCCGTTTGGACCTGAGCTAGCTACTTTCTAATGCATACTTTAAACGAATCTTTCTGTACTTTGTAAACCTTTCTACTTCTATTTATTATAATTTACCAATATAAACTAACCCTCTTTATCTTAACACTGTGTATAGAGGATTGAAACGACAGTTAATGGAACTCGCGATTTTTTCATTATCTAATTTTCATAATATGAAATATTGAAAAAAGTGGACTAATGGTCTCCTATAATGTTCCATAAGTTAAACTAATTGAAAAGATACTACAACTAGTATAATCACACCTTCTCGAGTTTTCTTCGATCATGTTTGCTTTTTGATCAGAATGCGTACGAAATCTAGAGCTTTACTATGCTATAATAGCGATCACCTTCCAAGCGTAAACGTGCAATCCAGCGGTACTTGCGAGTGGAAAATTAATCATATCAACCAGAATATAATCTTAAATTACCTATTCGCTGGCTTATTGCAAACGAGGCAGGAGGTTGTTTCAGATTGACCAGGATAGCCAACGTTACCGGCTGTAAGCAGCAGTATGTACATACGTATGTATGTACATAAGCACAGTATGCAGAGGGGAACGAGGGCAAAGGGAGGGTGTAGGTGAAACACGAGGAGAGGGAAGGAAAGCAACAAGATACCAGTCGTCCGTATAATCTGTGGATCTGACCGCGCGTGTTCTGCCCACGAATCCCGTGGGTGGTAACCGCCTCAGGGCCTGATTTACAGGTGTAACCAGTAATAACGATTCACAGGAACGATCGAGAAAAAGGGACAAAAGGATTTTCAAACAGAAGAATCGATCGTGTTCTTATGTATATTCAGGGGGGAATGAACAGAATAGATATTCATTTTACGAGGTCTTTCGATAAATAAAGAGACAAACGTCTGTTGTTTTAATATGGCGAATCTCACAATTTGTCTGTTTTTCGACATAATTCCCTACTATTGTACAATTATGCATATACTTGTTCAATCGCTTTACTAACTGTTTTATACCTATCTGCAACGAAGGATGCTTTGTCTGGTTATGTTTGAACCCGTTCTGTATATTGATTTCTTAAACGTGTCTTCGTTGCTTTGAAACTTGATTCTACAAAAGGGGAGCGAAATAACAAAAATTCTAATGAGACAGATCTGGTTAGGAACCTCCTAGTTTCAGATCTACTAAGTTTAACAAAACACGGCAAATCACAAAATTTACGACAAAGTGTCGTATACGTTGTTCAAGAACTTATCTCAAAGTTGTAGAAGATGTTTTCTAGTTATTAGATTTATGTAACAATTGTTTTAATGTTTAGGGTTGCCCATTTATTACTACATTCACTTATCCGATTTTATCAATTGTTAGTACCACAAAACATTATTTTAAATTATTATTGAAAAACACTTAAAAAACAGATTCTGCACATACATACGTTTCTTTACGTTTGATAGAAGTTTCTTTAAAATAAGTACTAATTCAATTCAGGCATAGGGAAAATCTGAACCTGGGATTTTAAGGGTTTGTGCTCATTGTAAATTTTTGCAATGTAGTAGAACACGACAAATCACAAAATTGACAACAGACTGTCGGAGGTGAAATGTTGTATGAATCGTTTAAGGGTTGTCTAAGTTGTTCTAGAGTTTTAAGAAATATTATTATTATTATATTCACTTATTCTATTTAATTAATTGTCACTGCCATAAAACATCATTACACGTCATTACATGAAAAACACAACACTTTAATTGCTACGCTGGTCTCTGCAGACCGACGCTAGGCTTTTCGTTTAGGCGGTGCTGATTCTTAAAAAATGAACAGCTTCAAATTTAGAAAATAGTTCCTTATTGTTCATTAATGAGTTTAATTAAAACATTTTAAGTAAAGATACAGCTTTCCTCTGCAGGCGTTATAAAGTTACCACTTTCTTCGTTAAATTATTTGCAAAACACTTTGCAAAATTTTCAAAACTGAACCGTTAAACGAGAAGTCGACCGAAATCGACGTGTCACATAACGTGTCAACAATACAAATTATATACATGTGTTTCCTTATCATTGATACTAACAAAAGTTAAAACTTCCAATGACATGAAAGTATTGATAGAACGTAGCTCGCACATGTTGAATGAACAGATTCTGTCATTCATCGCTTGAATCTCGTAGATACAAGTATAATGATAGCAATTATCACATACAGAGGAGAAGAAAGAAATAGACCGAGCAATAGTGGTATATCATTGTAAACTCGCTCACGATGGGAATCCCGTGACGGTAGATTGACAGATGCAAATCCCTTCGCGCATTCGCGACAGGTATTACGTGATTTCACGATGTACGATCGCATTACTATGCAAGATCGAAGATGCGTCTAATCGATAATCACCGGTCACGTTCACCTGATGAAAGCACTGAAGCGCGATCGGTTGAAATGTACGTGACCAATTCACGCAGAGACGTGTGTCGATATAACAGTGGGCTGGTCGTAAATCAAGACAGTTTACTAGATCGTGTTATTTTCTTTAAGCGTGTTCTTGCGTGCAACCATGGCCTGGTGGCTGTTTTGCAAGAGTTATCCGGGGGGGGGGGGGTGATAATTTCGGTGGAAGTATGAAGCTCCTCTGATCTACTTTGTCCAAGTTTCCGACGTGGTACCACGCTTCCATTCGATTAATCTTCCTTCCTTCCCTGCTATCGTCGATGTATCTGCTGGAGCATGGAAGAAGTTTGAAAATTGGCTTAAATTCTAGTTTACTCTGACTGTAATTATAACTCCCCTTTTTATCTAGCAAGTATTAAAGGTATTCAGGAAGTTGAGTAGTTGATTTTTCACTGAGCACATTTCGTAACATCCATAATGTGTACTTTGTATGTAATACAAAAATGGTAAAATATTGACCGTACTAGAATTAGTTGTATTTACTGCGTAGATGTTATCATTTGAGATAAGACACAGGAGAAATCATGGGTATTGAATACGAATGAAAGTAAGTGAAAGGAGGTTCAATTATAGGCGTGTAAATAAACTTAACACTAACTATTGAAATGAGTAATTATTGAACGTAGTACACATCGCTGGAGACGTGAAAAAAATGGTAGAAAATTATACCATAATCGTATAATGATTTTTTCTGTGTATTTCGTGGTATTATATGAATTCTAGTTTTGTCTAAAGAAAATCGGATGAGAATACTTTTATTCTGGACTAATTAAATAATGTATACGAATGTTAGACTTTAACTAACGGAAGTGACTAATGATTAATATTAATTTAATTTATAGTAGTCGAAATATTTATTGCATAGCTCGAATATTAAATATTACGATTTGTACTAGGGAAATACTATTGTAAGATTTAGATATAGATTCGGCATCTATAGGATCATCCAATTTACACACCTACAGATATCTGTTTAATAAAACACAAATTCGTGTTTTGATGTGTGTTGACTTGTCGCCTAATAAAGAGTATGTTACTTTAAACGAGTATAACAGCACTCTAACAGAGAGTCGTCTAGTAAAGAATATATTATTTTAGATGAGTATAATAGCACTGTAACAGAGAGCTACAAATTGCAACGGTGATTTTCACTAACCGTCATATTATTTATATTAATAGAGTGATCTAATTGAAATCTGTACACAAGAAGAGCATTGTAGCACAGTCATTAAAGGTACACTCGATGTATTTACTCTCCGCCTTGCTTTGAGGTTTCCATATGTTTTCTTGTTATTTTCGTTGATTTTCTCTCATTTGGAACAATTTTCTCTTTTAAACCTGTGTCATCTGAAGTATGCCCATGATCTCCAGCGTTTTCAACCAAAAGCTTAAAGTGAATAACTTTCATCATTCCGGACAAGGAAAATTGTTACCTCGACCCAGATTCTCCAATTCCCAATTTGTACTAGTGGTGAGAGTCTATTATTTTTGACATGTTCTCCGTAACAATTCCGCCTCGCCGATTCTCCTGTTCAAACGTCAAGGTTTCATAAAATAGACATACCTTGAGCTATTCATCTTACTTTATTCTATCTCTCTATATATCTTTTCGAATTCATTTTAGATACTAAATAAAATAATTCTGATGTCAATGTCTTTAATTGAAAGAAGAAGTTTCTAAACTAGAAGAGTTTATCAGTAACTATTCAAATATATTTATAGTAAATATGTACTATGAATAGTTAATTATAGTAATTATTCCAATATTCTCTAATAAAATGTTTTTATTGATAATACTAGTTAGCAAGAAAAAATGTCACCTGCACGCGATGCAGATTATAAACATCAATGCTGCATGAACATGTATAAAAATGAATAATTCAAACGGAAACTGATTTTATAGAAAAATGCAATGCAGATATAAAATAAATAACTTCATTAACAGAGATATAAAAATGTGATCGTTTAAAAATTATTACATATTTAGATGAGGTATTATTAGGTATAGAAATGAATTCTTTTAGAATTTTAGGAGTTAATTTTTATTGTCAGAAGTTTTCGAACAGCAATAAATCAAGAAACGATCCTGCCACGTCATTAACGTTCCCTCGATTGACTAGTCACAAAGTGTGCGTTGCTAAAGTGAACGAGTGAAGCAGTCTGCATCTTATATTATTTTCAAATTTTATGTATATAATAAATTTTACAATTTTTAATTTTAGAAATATAATTTAAATTTATAGTTTATTTTATAAAATTTTATTTCGATAAATTAAATTTAAAAATATTAAATATTAGCTAAATTGATTAAAACAAAACCAAATATCATAAAAATCGAATAACATTTATAATGTTTAACGTTTGCATGGGATTGAGCATTATCCTGGTGAAAAATAATCTTTTTTTATAAACCTTGTCTTTTTTCACGGATTGCTTAAATCAATCATTCTAAAAGATTAAAATAATGTTCTCTAATAATCGTACGACCTCTAGGAAGGTGATCAATTGGCAATATTCCCTCGGCATCCAAAAGCTGAAGGCATAACTTTTCCAGCGGATAGAATTAATTTTCCCTTCTTTGGTGGTACAGAATCGCTATGTTTCCATTGATTTGATTGCCTTTTTGACTCTGAAATATAATGAAGAATTCAAGTTTCATTTATCGACACAAATCGACGAATAAGATCCGTGGTATTTTCCTTAAATCTATCCAAACAGTCTTGGGAAATTTGTATATGAATATGTTTTTGACTCTTAATTAACAACCGCGGTACCCATCTCGCCGACAGCTTTTTTTATACCTAATTCTTTAGCTAGGGTATGACGTACTCGTTTCTCTGAAATGTCAATATCTTGAGCAATTTCAAATACTTCTAATTGGCTATGCGTTCCTAACTAATAATTACAGATATTGATGAAACTTTGATATACACTAGCCCTAAAAAAAAAAAGAAGAGAGGTAACACATACTTTTTTGTTTTTTCGCAATCATCCACAGTTAAAAAGTAAAAGGTATCCTTGAAATTGAAGGTTATAAAAAAACTTAAGCTAATATCTTGAACATTATTAAAAGCAGGGGAACGATATAGATAAACGAATTTTATATTTTTCAACATCAAATTCATAAGCATTACTCGCGGTAAGCAATGTGTTATAATTCCCACGGACCAGGCAACAAACAGTTATCTTTATTCTTAAAAAGGCATTCGAAACTCGTGAAGAGAGGCTCGCGATTTCAAAAGCTCAAGCATCTGTTACCAAAGAGAATCCTGTACAATGGTTCACAGATTTGATACATTTTTCGGAAGTTAGCTATTGCGTTGATATATTTAAAGATGATAGAAGATTGCTGAACTGTTATGAAAGTGAGTGCTTTACTTGCCCTAACACTGAGAAAGTTATAAGACCAAAGCACTTTCATAATTTATGCGAAATCAATCATAGTATTACGCACTTATAATGCAAATAGTGAAATCTTACCACCTACGCTACAATCTTAGCACTTTACAGCTACGACCACATTTAAACTCAGTTACCCATTTCTTCACTATCGTATATTATGGCACATTAACGTGCAACACATTCTTCATTTCATTAAAAATTTCTATAAGTGTTGAATCTTTTTTAATGAGAAACTTAATTATGGCACGATGCTCGAAATTATCCATTTCAGTAACTGCGATACAATTTTCTTTAAATTAACTTTTCCAACAACCTACGAACCAAAATATAACAAAGAAATTTTAAACAATATTTCCATTGATGGCTGAGGCCACGAACTTTTCAAATTGCTCTTGTATATGACACAAGCGACACATTGGAATCTCGTCCTTCATCGTCTTTCACAATCTGTAATTCACGTTCAGCATCGTCTTTATCGAAATTACCGACATCTGCGGACCACATGGTTACCAACAGGCTCGGTACAGGTCATGATTGTTGGCGATAAACGTTCACGACCACATGCAGACTCTCCGTGGACACTCCTCGTGTTCACCTCGCGGCACACGGCACATGTGCGGAGCAATCAGGTGTTCATAAGGAACTCTCGAGCAGGTAGAGAACACGAGTAGCGTGTCTGGAGGCGACAGAATCTCTCTGGACGATCTGCATCGTGTACGCGAGAAATGGAGCGGTGAAGAGAACAGGTGCACGGCGCACCGCTTGGGAAATCGCGACCGTTCTCTTGTCTCTTTGCATTTAACATTATTGTTTTTATCTTTCTCGTTGATTTGTCCTTTCTGTTTCTCACCCCCTCCCCCCCCCCAAATATTTTCGTCTCTCTTTCACTTTCAATTTTTCAGATACATATGCCGAGATTCGAAAGGTGTTCGTCTCGATTTGGTACGATTAAAGTAAAAACATAAAATTGGACGGTGAGCTGTATGGAGGATTTTTTATTTCTTCGGCGATTGCGGCTTTTGGTACATTCTTTCTGTTGTGATTTATCGTTTGATTAAATTGCCTTATTGCGAGAAATCCGGTGATATATACAAGATTTAATTGCGTGTTTGTTTTATACGTCTCAGTTTTCTGCCTGATATATCGTAGCGAAATGGAAGTTGTGCTTCTGTCGTTGTTTGTGGTGTAGTGCAGTGAGGTATCGGGATATGGTTGCTTAAATATGAATGTAAAGTGCATGTCAGAAATGTTTTATATACATACAGTCAGTTCAAAAAAGAAGGTATCTGTACACCTTATTCGAATTTATTTAACTTTACGTCATTTTAACAGAGGAGATAGTAAATGAATTATTTTATTTGGAAACGTTACATTTACTATTAATGAAAAGGAAAAATAATTTACGTCTGTTTATTAACTATTAAACAAATAAATGTAAATGTAAATATAAACATTTCGAGTAATTAGCTTTAGTATTTGAAACTCCATCAGTGTAAAAAGCTTATCAGAAAATCAGTATTATTAGCTGTATATCTATATACAGCTCAGAACTCTTACATCTTGTAAATAGGTGTACGAAAACTTTTTTGACTGACTGTGTGGATAATAGAAAAAGGTATTCTTAGATACAAAGAACAATTATGTTTTACTACAAATTTTTTATCTTTTATTGAGCTATGCTGTACTCAATTTCAACATTACATACTGATGCTGGACATTTAATTCACGCTTTTTTATAGGGTAATTTCCTTAACTGTAGAACACTACCTTTTGGTTTCAAAATTAACTGACGTACAAGAGGTAAGCAAATTATTATGAATGAATGAATAAATTAAATATTAAAACATAATTGAAGTATACTCTTTTCTGTTGTTGTGAACATAGAGATGAACAGTTTGTTTGTATTGCGACAGCTTAACTAGGTAAAAGAGAATTCAAGTTACCGAATATGAATTCAATAGAAAACCTATAAGATATATTAAAGAGTCCAATTGTACGAGAGGTGATAGCTAATAACAGCTAATTGAGAAACTTGTATCCGTATATTAAATTTTTTGAAAATGTTTAAATCCTCATTTACATACGAAAATCGTTCATCACGTAGAATTTGCTTATTCCACCTTTTGTACATCAATTATTACGATTAAACTTCTAAACAATAGCATACATGCCACATCATGTTTATTGCGATGACGTTTTCATATCTGAACACACGTAAATGTCTAATACCTCCGCGAAAGAAACCGACTCGAATTATGCAACTTTCTCGTGAAAATCTCGAAATGTCCAGTTGAGCTTGAATTAAGTTGAAATTGCGGAGCGAGGCAATCCGTTTCCCGGATTGTTGTGTAACTAGTTACTGGTCACGGGGATGCGTGTATATACATACCATGGCGCGTTATCACCCGAAATTGAAAGATTTATTATATAATTAAAGTTATAACTCATGCGCGCTAGCTGTCGCGCAATATATTCGACAGCGAGTGCAATCAAAATCCGATCGAAGTCAACTACGTCACAAACACCTGGGACTGGATAATCGCTAATTAAAAATCGCAATGAACTTTGATCCTAGGAGGAAAACAGAAAGAGAAAGAGAGAGAAACGCATCCAGAATTTTTTCATATGTGGGCCGCGCCGCGCATTTTTTTTTTATTGCCCAGATGCAGTTGTCGGCCGCGCGAATGTTCTGACAGGTGACATCTGCGAGGTTATCGTGTTATTTTTACTGGCGTTGTCGCGCGTGCACACTCGGTGGCCCTGTAAATACATAGCCACGGAAAACGTTTGTCCCTTCGATATACACACACACGCACACATATACATGTATGTGTACAGGATAGTCCATCTAACGTGACTATCTCAATTGTTTTTGTTATCAGTGGATCCATTAAAATTTTATTTATGTTAGAGCATACAGTTTTAGAGGATCCTTGAGGTGATGACTTTACATCTTTTCTTCTTATTAGTTTTCAATGTCGTTTTCAATCTTTTTTTTTTTTATATATAAGAGGAGGCATTATATTGAGGTCAATGAAAGCTACAGGGTTATACCTAAAACAATTCAGCAGAACGTTGAAAACTTGTTTAAAAGAAAGGTATAGGAAATATCTAACATCATCACTAGACAGTAGATTTTTATGTATTTATAGGAAATTTCAAGGTGCAAATTTACACAGTATACACATAATATGAGAACTTGTACAAAATATATAACGTCTAAGAACTCGAACTTTTTATCTTACTTCGATTGCTGTTTTAGTACTTACAATTAGATTATATGCGTTTCAACATCTGACCAATTATACAATCCCACTATATTGCTTCCATTAATTATACTTATAATTCATCATAACTTATAGCGTGGTACATTTGTTAGAAATTCTTTACATATGTAGAGTGAAAGAGAAACGATTCACTCGAAACGTGGCAATGTTGATCTATCTGCTGAAACGGCAGAAAAGTGTTTACAGAGAATAATTCGCGAGAAATGGAAAGAAATGATGAGGAGATTGCGCATCTTGAAAATACTATTAATACAAATGCCTGTAATTTTGAATGATTAGGTGACGCAATGGTCACTTACATAGATACTGTAATAGTACTTTCAAATCAGGTTTAAGGCATTCGTAGCCCGGTTATGTTTCCCGTTTTGCAAACATTGCAGTTAGTTTTATCAAGAGTCTAAGAATACACTGATAATATGTGTCAAGATGTTCGTTCTTTTTAAACACCTATATTCATGTTCCGGAACATTGATCAGCCAATCAGTTAACCAATTATTAACGCGTTCTAGAACCCTTAATGATGCTAGCTACAATGTTTGCGATTCGTTGGGAAACATATTCTCTTGGACACGACTTACACCTGAACCTGCAGGTGTAGCCCCAAACAATATAAACATGGTTTGGAATCATTTGAAATTTTCAAGAAATATTTGGAACTATTTCTTAGGGATTTTAATTCTGTCAATAATGGAGGGAACTGTTTTGTGTTAAGTGTAGATATAAATACTTTCCGACTGAGATCACATAATCAGTACAGCTATTCACATTGAAATGTTCGCGATGGTATTTATAAACTCTCAGGGAAGTGGTAAAAAGTCATTAACAATAGTGGAAATTATTTTAGTGATTGTTTTGTTTTCATTCTTTTTAAATAAAACTTCCATTGTAGGCAAAAGTCAGAAAAAATTCATTTCTACGCCTAATAGTTGAAAATAACTCTTTGTTTTCATAAATTATGAGATACACATATTTATTCTTATTATATTTATCATGAAATTCATAATAAATTTCTGTATTACACTTTGCAGATGGGAATTCTTTTCCCGTGTACTTAATCTGTGCAGATACATTTAACATAGGTTGTGTTAGAAATATATTTAGATATAATAGATTTGGAGAGACTGATGGTTGAAAATATACACAATAAGAATAAATGATAGCGACAGCGTTCGACGTAGTAAGTAGAAACGTGATATTACTTATTTGATAGCTTTCACTCTCAAAGGATTAAAGTAGAAGAAGAATAGTATACACATACATAATCGTTAATGTTTCTGTATGTAAAACTGTACATAAAAATATCTCATTTTTCGTTCCATAGATATAAACATAAAAATATAACTTTATATCTCTACATTTCCTATAATTTTATGATTAATTCTACAACAATGCGCAAATTTTTAATGTAAAGTGAACACAATTTTTAGTTGCCCTAATTTTAACGAATTTTCCTCAGGGAAATAAAACAATTTTATCAAATCAGTCCATAAATTTATGCAAACTTATTGGTGTCACGTGTATGATCAAAATTGGAATCTTCACACAAAATTTAATTAACAAACATGATTGCCAAGGTAGCAACAAGTTGTTAATAATAAAGGCAAATATATCATTAATTAAAACAGTAAAATATGTTTCATTTGTATTGTTTCAACATTTTTTGAAAGTACGTAGGAATTTATCATACTAACCTAATATATGCATATGATTATTATTGTGACATTTTATTATGCTTGCACATGCACAATGTAAAAGTAGATGAATATAAAAAGGACGGTGAAAGGAAGGCGAGATACATCTAAATTCTTTTACAATTAATATTTCAAACCCTTTTAAACTTCAACACACTCGAATATCTGTATATCATAATTAACACTGAGACAGAAAGCAGTTTCCTCTTTCAAATGTTACAAGAACAAGGTTATGTCAAGGATCGCGCGTCTTCGCTTCTACGACTTCTATTTCAGAAGATAATCCTTTAAATTTACCGAGCCCCAGGAGATAAAGCACGGTTACCAGATTGTGCATTCCTACTGGATAAAATGTTCCAACGGTGTGTTTCAAATTCGCCACTCTTCTAAAATTCATACGATGCCCCATTGTTTCGTATCTTTGCGCGAACTCCCTTATGAATTTTTAAACCGACCAGACCATGCCGCTCGTCCACGCAAAATTTGTACCTGTTTATCCGTTGAAAAATAGTAGCTGCGTGCTGCAGTTTCCGCGGGTTCGTTTTCCCAACGAAGACGAATAGCCAACCCGAACGAATAATTCCTACTGGAAGAACGTTAAAGCATCCTTTTAAATAGCTACCATTTAAACATCGACAACGTACTGGTAAATGTAGATTTAACAATTGTTAATATTAATCACAGATACTCCAAGAAAATATTCGGACACCAAGCAATCGTAAAAATCATTAAATACGGCGCAGGTAAAAGTATTATGGGTTGTAAATAGTTAAAGAAACTCGAAAGTGATGCAACAACATCAGAATTCGAAAAAGAACCTCGATGATTCGAAGTATGATATAAAAAAGAATGCAACGCTATACACAATTATTTATGTTGAAAAATTTATGACTCAGTAACCGAAAAGTTATGGAATCCATAAATATTTAAAGAACCTATCATTTAATCTTAATTTTTATTTGAATAAATGAAATTTCATGCCGAAAGAGTAATTGTTCTGTTATCCGAAAATTTCACTATCCGAACAGTTTTATCTCTTTATCAGTTCTGATAAAGTACATTATATATTATGTATAAACATGAAGGAACGAGGATTATTTATTATTGGTAGATTAGTTAGAGAATATTTATATATAATATTAATTTCTTTTAAACAATATATTTTCGCATCTAATATCAATTTACTAATTTATGTACTACATATACTTTTTATTACATAATTGAAATTATTCTTCGAATAACCAGCAGCACTTTCGCAATATGATGCCGAGTCACATACGATATAGTATTAACAATTTTTAAATTAATAAATTATGTTTCTTAAGACTGGGCTTTTAATTTCTATGTGTAATAAAAATAAAAATTATTCGTCACTTCTCTATAACAACAAATTACTCCATACATTCTATATTTAACACATAAAATATAAAAAATACTTTGGTTTAGCACGTTCTCACGAAAATTGTACAATAAATGTGTACATTCGTTTCTCAATTTATCTTACGAAAGTGCATTAAAATGTTTCCCAAAAAAAAATTTGAACTTTCACATATACACATTATCGTACATCTTTTTTTCTTCTTAATAAAGCTAATCTAATTCCGAAAAAGTTTTTATTAATTGAAGAACGTGACTGGTTCCACGAGGTTCCCGCATTGTATGCAGGCGTTGCAGCTACGAGTTATCGCGTCTGAATTGCATTCAGAGTGGGTCCCTGCATTGGCAAGAAGGGGGCGAATACGAAGGGAGAAAAGTAGCAGGCTGTTTGACGCCGATGCATTATTTATCACCATGTATGACAAGCATTTTCATGTTAATAGCGAACCTCGAGGTCATTACCTCCATATAACATTGTAACGGTATAGGATTCGTGCCCCAGATAGCGTGTGGGGAGCAAACGGTGAGAGTGAAATCCGTCGCGCACAGATTGTTACGAGTGACGTAATGATTAGCTTCGATTCACTGCCTTATGCAACTGATTCGACAAAGAATGTTTACAATTATAGGAATGGAAAGAATCTTTTTCTCTTTTTATCGAAAGTGACAAAATTATTTATTTCTAGTTTGTAGACATTTGAATTTTTCTCAGGTAGAAATATTGTACGCCGGGCTTGTATTATTACGAAATTTTCGTCATTTTTCTGCCAGCTTGCCAATGCCATCGCGAATATTTCGATTCTAACGGCTATACTGATTACTCAATCCAGTCGGAAAGAGTTTACTTCTATACCTAATAAATAAAAAATTTCGATTGAAAAAGGTAGTAAAGCACTGGTAAGAATCTTTAAATTTAACATTCAAAATATACGGTATGTTTGAACATTTAATACTTTCTCATGCAACTAAAAATTATTCAGACAACATATGGATTAAAATAGTTAAATGTAATTGAGGAAAATACAGTGTGTCAACGTACACATCGGCCTCGATGTACTTTCAACCTATGGTATTTTCCTTGAAATGGAAAAGCTAGTAATTTGACGAATCAGTCGCGGAAAGCTCCTTTTTTAATTTGCCATATTAGTCGCGAAACTTTCGTCCTTCACGATACCTACGTATACATATATATGCGTGTGCGCGCACGCCTCTCATACGACCCGCACCACGTGTGTATGCAGTTTTCATTTGCCTAAAAGGTATCTACATATCGTCCGAATCGTGGAGTAAAAGCGAGAAATATCAACACCGATGAAAGCTCGATTCGAAAATGCCAGGATGCACCTGTTTCCTTTGAGATCACACGGATTTAAAATCTTATAGGGGGGGGGGGGGGGCGGGACGGAATTATTTCGCCACCTATGTAAGATCACATAATTCCAGCGACGTGTGCATCTTTAACATTACCTGCAAAGTTTAATTGATTTTAACAGTATGACTCGCTTACGTCAGTCACCTGACTAACAGATTCGTTCAATTTGAATATCTGAATTTGAATACTTAAGTGTGAATGCGTTGGATTTGATTGGTTTATTTCGAATGTTTTGAATTCAAACGACTTCATTGAAATATTTGGATTTTAATAGTTAAATGTGAATACTTTAATTTGATAATTTGTATTTGAATGTTCAAGTTTGAATATCCCTCATTTGATCGGCTCACTTTGAATATTAAAGTTTGAGTATTTTGATTTTAACTGATTTGTTTGTATACATATTTGATTTTGGATGCTTAATGCGAATTTGATTGGTTCAATTCGAATATTATGATTTGAATATGTAAATAAAAATACTTTAATTCGATAATTTGAATTTAAATATGTTGTATTTGGTTGATTTAGTTCTACATTTGTATATGAAAACTGAAATTTGGATGCTGTGAATTCGAGTAGTTAAATTTGAATATCTGAATCTGAATATTTCGGTGAGAATATTTTGAATTAGATTGGTTGAACATCGGAATATAAATTTAATAATTTGAATTGGAATATTTAAATTTGAATATATTGAATGTGATTTGTTCAATTTGATAATTTGTGTTTGAGTACTCAAATTTGAACGATCCTTATGTAATAAAGAATTTATGAATGAAATCGTCATAATACATTATATTTTATAATATTTTATAATACAATAGTAGAATACATTACGCACCTCCTAACACGTATAGTAAAACATAAATATGTATATTTTTTTTTATGTTCATCGTATCACATACGAAGAATCTAGGAAACTCTATACAAATCATTTGGAAGCGAAACAATGGCCGGATATGGTGAGCTCTATCCTTTCCGGCTGTTTCCTCAGCCGGGAATAAATTACTCCTAAGACGTTTTCCATCTGCGGTTCGATCGTCAATATATCAGCGACTTATCCGCGAATTCGTAAGATGGCGAACTAAAAAGGATGAAGTTCGTGAAACGATCCGACGATTTTCTGCTTTGGTGAATGGCGGCGCATCGGCGGGAAACTATCTGCGCGAGAGAAACGCCGATTAAAGTGCCGTTTCGAGTTTTAAACTGCCGCCAGTCCGGAACGTGTGACGAATAGTTACGGAATGGAAACGTTCGCAGTTGGTAAATGAAAGCTTTAACGAAGACATTATGCACCCGATCACTGCTAATCGGTAAATGCTTTCAAAACGGTGAACCCAACTTCTCGAACTTTTTTCCAACTTCGCCGGTTACATATTGATTTTTATCCTTAACAAAATTTAACTCCAATGAAATGTATGTACATATATCCAAGAATTTCGGGTAGCTGAGAAAAATAATCTCAAACATTCTATTACTTTTGAAATTGTAAAATGTTTTAATTGTGCAATTATTTATAGTGTGTCAAATTATTATTACCACCTCGAAATTATGTATTTACTTATTTACAGTTTTAACAAAAATAAAATTGAAAATGTACTTAAAATGAATGCTTCTTTCTATTAGAAAAGGTATTCTTATGTTTTTAATAAAATGTAGTAGGGATTTTTAAATTTCTGCAAATTATTAAAATCTTTTGTATTATATTAAGTTAGGTAGTTTCTGAATACCTAATTTTAAATTTAACAGTCTTTTCTTTTATTTTATATTTTCTTTTTTATGAGGAGAAAATTTGGTTCTGAAAGTTCTTAATTTATATTTGTTTGAATATTATTCAACTATTTATACATAGTTCGTTAACTTTTTGTTTATATGATGAAAAACTGATCAGAAATAAAATTATGTTGCTTTTAGTTTTAAGAGATGAGGATAGAGAAATCAGATATGCACAGATGGACATTATTGTCACTAAGATCTATGATCACAGTAGATACATATCAAATCTACGAGCACAGAATTCATACTTAAACTTAAATTAATCGTGGACTTGATATCCTTCATTTAACTTGAACATTCAAGTTAAAATAGAACATTGAACTCGTACAATTTGCTAACATTAACATAAATGTTTTCTTAAAATACTAAAGCTTCATCCGCAATGCTTAGCCAACATACACGTTGAAATTAGTGAACCAATTAGAGATGCAAAGAAAGTGCTTTGTATGGTATACATAATTTGAAATTTCTTTCGAATTCACGAAATCGCATCTTACGTTAATCGATGAAGAAGGAACTGATTGTGCTTTTCGACCATCGACGAGGCTCTTTACAAGGCTATCCTGCACCTCGAATGTGCGGTTCGGTCGTCACATGCATATGGATCGTTGGTGCTTTCATCGTGTACACAAGTCGTGAATAAATATGTATGAGACCGTGTGCATCGAGATTATTCGTTACTACCTCGTTTCCTTCTATACACGGATAGTCGCGATTTTCTTTTTGTACATGGTCACCGTTAAATTCTATGTAAATTTCGATGCCGATCGCGGTTGATTATTAATACCTACCGTAGCTGATATGGAATTTACTTGATTCCGTTTACATTGCGTTACAGTATAAAGCAATATAGACAGAATTTTAACATAATTCTGCATATAATTTGGTAGGTACCATTATTTTAGTTATTTGCTTCCCACCTTTGTTTACACTACTGTACGATAGTATTAAGGACGAGTACATTTTATGAACATTTCGTTAATTAATTTGTTCCTTAATATTATGATATCCATACAAAATTCCTCTTTACTTATTAGAACCTTTGCTAATTTTCTATATGAAATATCACCTTCTTCTTGTTCAATACAATTTATACAAATGACGATTTACACGTAAAGTTTAGATCAGTGAAATATTTTGATTAATAACTTCCCATCTGAAGGTCACGAAAATTATTTGAAAAGTGTAATCAGTCAAATATAGGTTCGTCCAAAAAACACGTCTATACATTTCGTTTTAATAAAGCAGAAACTGTTTAGAATTTTTTGTAATTTCATTGTTTATTGAAAGTATGATCCATTGCAATTATATATAAAATAGAATATCATTCAAATGTGCACCACGACTGCATCTGCAGACATCAATCTCATTACCGAAATTTTCGAAATGTTGCTGAAATTATTTCATAAATTACAATTCGAATGTTATTCTTTAAGTCAATAATTATTTCTGGCTCGTTAGCATAGACTTAATTTTTTGAAAATTACACGTTGACGAAATTTCGATCGGGAAAACTGAATGTTTTCTAGAATTGTATGACACATAGCACCGTCTTGCTGGAAATAAACATGAGACACACCTATATGATTCAGTTCTGACTATAAAAAGTCACTTAAGATTGATTAATATCAGCATTCACAGTAAGAACATTTCCAGCATCATCTTCGAAGAAAAATGGTCCAATGACTTTATTTGCCCAAAATGCTCACCGACCAATGACTTTTTATGCGTGTAGAAATTTTTCATGCATAACACGAAGATTTTTATCACCCCCGACACGATAATTTTGCTTATTAACGAATTCATCTAGTGTAGAGTGAATTTCATCACTAAACATTTTGTTTTTTTATTTTATTCAAATATATTTACAATCCATTCCACTAAAAGAATTTTTAGCAAATTTAATGGCACTTTATTTTGATATAAATAGTAACTACTTATTTGTTACATTACGTACAAATGTACAATATGTGCTTATACTGACTATTAAGAGGGTATTTAAGTAAATGTAATTATCAAGTTTAAACGTGTGTCTGTTAAGTCTCTGTGTGTGGTTATTTTGTTGAATGAGCTTTAATAATACTAGACTTCTTTTCTATTGTAATTATTTCCAGGTTGCTGTGAATTAATTTATTTGAGATGAACCAAGATGCATTGTATATAGTCCGTAGAGTTTTTGACTGGAACCTTTGTAAAAGTTTAACATAAAAACGACTGATGGTACCCCAAAGTTGAATGCGATAAGTCCAAATGGGTTTAAGGACGATTTTACATATTTATACACTTCTCAACTTTAAATTGAATTTACCACCCATGCGCCATTCATTTTTAATTTGAGCTGTAATTTCATTCGTATGTGTCTTTTCCATGCGTTACATGTGAGCATGCCCGAACGGCAAGCTGTCTTATGATATTGGTAACGACGAATAGTCTACGATTTAAACAATTTTAATCATTTTTGAATTCCTTATTATTAAAATAAAGATGTGGGTAAGATTGTCTAACCTCATACGGGCCCCTAGTTTCGTAATCGTTTAGGAATAATTTTAGGAAGGTAAATACCTAACTATGGGAAATGAATAAAGGAAATAATAGAATTTGTAACGCGTCTACTTATCGAGCCTCGCGTTGGGCGCTAATTATAATGCGTACTTCTACTCGTCCTTCGACAGTGAAATGTCGCTATCTGACTGGTGAACGAGCAAAGGTTTTTAGGAGCAGGATAAAGTAATTTGATGCGCTTAGGTCGGGATAGCTGAGATCCGTCTGCCAAGGTTTGTCGAAGTCGAACGTAGGATGTTGTCGGTAAAGAAGAGAGTTTGACTTGCGAGGCATTGGGGTCAGAATCGCTATGATCCTTTTGCCCAGACTTGTCGTAGTCAGGGTTAGTATCTTTGAATTTGCTCGCTGTGCATGAATCAGGTTAGCTATAATTCGTCTGCCAAGGGTAGTCGAGTCAAAAGATTACTTTTGCCAAAAAATTAGCTGTTTTATGCCTAAGTTCACATCCTCGTTCGCCCAATCAACGGTGAGGCAAGAAGAGTTTCACGACTCTTCATACCTGCATCACCGCGCGTACATCGTCGAGTTGCCTGGAAAAGTACATTTATAGGTTATTTTATAAACTATGTGCGCTATAAATTTAAATTGCTTCTTGTTCTTTTAAAATGTACTGTTACAGAATTTTGTGTTTAAAATAAATGAACTATTATAACGGTAGTGAATGTATATAATAGAACTTGAATTTCGAAAGTAGATAATGAATTGCAATATATTGTTGGATGCTCTTTTGCATACAATTATGATTTGTTATTACAATTGGAATTTAGTATTTGACAATGGTGTGAAAGAAGAATATTATACATATAGTAGATGACTGCAATGATTAACTTATCAATATTTATTATGTAGAAGAATATTATATAACTATGGTGTTTCACAATTACTATCTCTTATGAAAAATAGGTTTCGCTTATTTTTGTGGATTGTTGTAATTCTGGTAGTTTTATTGGTTTTGTGCTTTCATTACATTGAAGAAGATTAACTAATTAATTAAAGCTTGTCGAATTTTAGAGTATGAAATTCTAATATAATATAGTGATTAATTATATAGAATATAGGTATAGATACATTATATGTAAAAATTATGAAAAAAATGATACAATTTGTAGTATATATAGTATATATAGCACAGAAAGTAACTATTCTATTCGTGCCACTGAGTCCTTCGCCACTTGTTTTTCTTTAAAAATGTAACTAACTCTAGCTCGGATATTACCACGGACTATCCGATCGCGCACCTCGCAACTGTTCAATTGTTTGTCTAAAACGAAAGTCATCCAACCGTGATCATTCAAGAGCGAGCTGGGTACCCACCACCCTAAACCCCTACGGTGGAGATTGATTGTTTATGAATTTTGACAAATCAAGTTAGCCGAGACGGAACGCGACGGAGTCTTGTATTGCGGCCCTAATTGCTTTGTCTCCGTAGAATGTGTCCGATGTTACTATACATTATTCTATAGACTATTGGAGTTATGTATTTATGAGCTTAGGTGAATTTAGCATAGGTATTATTCTAAATGAAGTATATGGTCTTTCCTATGAACAGTTGCTTATGGTAAGAAGAAAGTAACATGGTTAGATTTACTTTCATTTACCTTTATGTTTTATTTTTACAGCCAGATAGTTACGTTGTTCAAGTGTAAACAAAATTTTGCTTCAAAATAATGGAGCAAAGAACGCCTATTTTCATAATAAGTTTGAGTAATGTAAATGCGTTTTTGTAATATAAACCTACCTTGTACCATCTACTTGTACTACTTTTTACTAAAATACAATGGTATTTGAAAAGACATGATGTATAAACATTGTACAGTCCTGACATCTAGGCGTCGCATTTGGACGACTCTGTAGTAACGAAAGGTTTAAATATTAACTTTCACCTGTAACAACCCAAAGGGCTTAGATTAGTCCATGGGATGAAAGTTCAATTTCGAAGGGTTTAATGAAGACGAACTGATAATTAACACGTCGTCTGAATACGATGAAACACTTGAAGCGCGGTACAATGACACGGCCATTTTTCTTTCTCTTAGGTACCATTCACAGACATGATATTTCGTTCGACGTTTCTCACTGTGGGTGTAAGTACACCATGTCGCCATTGACGGGGCTTGTTAATTAAATATTAATAACAAAGATGAATGATCGAACCACTGTCCTGCGGTGAAAGAACCGGCGTCGACATTGTAACGTTCAATAGGATGTGAATGACGAGCACCTTTTTAGCACGAGGTAAACACGTCGTTCTGTGTTCAACACGGGCAACAATTCTCAAGAGAGCCTTCGTGTGTCCTTTGTAGCTATTAAAATCTCGTCAGGATATCGATTCGCTTTCGACACAGTCCCTCTTGATGTTCCTTTCTTTCCCCGTCCCCTATCTGACCGACCCATCGGGAGTTGAGTTGTAATTAAATCGGAATGACTACACAATGCGTTTCTGTATGAACAAGCAATCATTTTTCGATTCATTTCAACGCTCTCTCTGTATCTTTGATGAAGGTTAAATTCGAAACTTGTTTGTAATTTGATGAAAGCTTCAATTAAGAATATTACTTTATTTTAAGGTGTGTTGTGATAATTGTACTTCGCGTAGAAATTTTATAATTGAAAGATGTATTCATACTTTGTTACCAAACCGTTATGAGACTTTAACGTGTTGTGTGGACTCCATTAAAATGGTTATGATCACGAAGTATGAAACTTGATAGAGCATTTAGATTAGATGTTTTGAGAACTGTTTTCTTGGATCGGTGTCGTGTGTGTTGAAGTGTACGTACAGAATGAATCCTGTTGGTTCCAATTTCGGAGGGGAAAATGAAATTTCTTTTTTCTTGTTTTTTATTGGTTGATTGATTGATTAATACTAGAACTACCAGTGTTAAATATATACCTAATTCTACTATACCCATCAATTTGATGGGTATTTGAAAAATGTGCTTTCATATGTAGCATTTTCAAAATAAAAATTAGAGATGTATTAAATAATTTATTTTTTATTAGAAAAAATTTAAAAACATTCTTTAATGGTGGTATTTATTATTGTTGTGTCCTCAAAACACGAAAAATTGACGGGACCGACGACACCACCCATTGACTTGCGTCGGCGGTCTATACCTGGGAACAGAAAGCTCGCAAGAGGGATCTTATTTCGGGAAAGGCATCGATTGACCCTTTTTTCGAACTTACGGCTTCGAAAACACACATATAAACAGCATCCGTACAACATAAAATAGTAGTTGAAAAACATTGTAAAGAAAAGCTGAACTGCTGCCACATGATAAAGCGCAACGAGTTGTAACCGAACAACAATAACTAAACATTTCCCCTACGACCTTCATTCCATTCCTCACTGAGTTGAAAAAAAAACTATAATGCTTTATAACCGAGTAAATAAGAGGACAATGTCTAAAAATGATTAAAATAATTTTCCCTTGTGATTCCTTGATCTTGTTTGGAATAAACACTTTCCACAAACACATTTCTTGCAATTAAGACAAGTTGAATTCAAGTCATCTGTTCAAAAAAGGAAAGAACAGTTATTATCGCTTCTTAATTGTCAAGTGGTGACTGCGAGTCACCTCTCGAGTGCAGTGTTAACATTCTTCCAGCTGAACCATACACGATCGATTGAAGAAATGTCAACCAGAAAATAAGTGATATGTTTTGCATTCACCAGATTACACACCGAAGATTTTCGGTATTGTATTTAACAGTTCGATGGGAAGGAAGTGTGGAAGGAGATACGGAGCGGTTGTGTATAAGTAGACAGCAAAGAGGTGGTAAGATACTCTTTCAATCCAATCGTCTCTTATTTCACGCGACACAGACTCATATTTCACCGGTCGGATGTAAAGCCAATTGAATCCCTTTATAAAATTACCTACGAGGCGTCTCGCGTCCGAGAAAAGGTGGCGTAAACGAATTTTGAATGCGATAATCCCTGGTGATTCATTTGCCTCCGCACAATGTCTACGCGGCTGACTCGCCGCAGCGAGTCTCCAATCTGCGAAGCTGGCTTTGGGGGTAGACTCGATCGATTTAAAGTCTCAAAGAGAGAGCGTATCACTGTCCAAATGGAGATTTTAATCCGCTGTAAATTCTAACAAATCATTGTAGCTCCTGCCCGTAAGACTTCCTTTCGTTTTTGTTAATTCCGTTATACAACGAAAAAATACTTGGCGAAACGACATTTCCTTGAGGGTATTCGAGATATCCACGAAGAATGTCGCGGTTTGTCACGATTCTTCCTTGACTTCGTTAGACGTCTCCTTTTCAGATATACTGGATGAGTCTCGTAACCTGACGACTTCAAATATCTCGTAAATTATTTACTGCATAAAAAAATGTCTCTGAAAAAAGTTGCATGGTTTCCTGAAGGACATGCAGTACCCTAATTGATTTCTTATTTCTTTGCTTTTTTATCAAGATATGAAGGTCACCTACAGTTCTTTAAATTGAATGCCTAACATTTTTTCGGGAATTTGAATAAAACATGAAATTCTACGTAAAGAAGTATTACATGAAATAGAGTGCAAAATTAGTACATACAATAGCGACCAATAAAATTGCACAACTCTTCAAAAACACAGTTTGTCAAATATGTAGGTACATTATAAATCATTTTAACGCGATCTTCTAATAGTTTTCCATAATTTGCTGCAAATAGGGTTGCATTAAGATGTGTATTTATTTGTTGCATCATCCTGTATCCTTAAAAATTGCACACTGATGCACAATGGATGCAAAGCAGTTATTAAGATTCGCAGAGGTAATTACAAAATACTAAATCATATGAAAAATAACGTTTAGAATAGCCAGTAATGTTTAAAATTGGAAAATTTTGGGTTATTTCTGTCTGTATTCACAGTCGAAATTTGTAAAAAGCATACATCATTTAAAAATTTTGTAAGAATATAATTGTTTCAAATTATTTGTAGATTTACAGTAATAAATTATGTTTTCTTTAATGTAAATCGAACCTCTTGTAGCCACGCCAATAAAAATTCGTTTGCCCTCCGCCAAGGCCGCGCGAGTCTGGCTATGGTCAGTTCTCGCATCTGGTAGCCAGATTCGTACGGATCAGGGTTTTTCCCTGAATAGCCAGCTTTCACTAGAAAGTTGGCGCTCTTTTTTACGCGCGCTTTTCTGCCCGCGCTTTTTGGTAACGCGGCTTGCTCCCTGTCCTTGTCTAAGGACAAGGGCATATAACGGGAAAGACTGGCGAAAGCGAGGACAGTCGAGAGAGTCGCAAGCGACGATCGGTAGAACACCGTGCTGCTCGATCGTTCGCCCTCCACCGTTACGTTACATTATTTTATTTCTTGGTATTTGTATTTTATCATATAGTCACTATTTTTACTCGCGTTACAAATTAAATGTTCACTCCTTTCGCGTCGAATTAAACAAGGTCGAAAGTGTATGGGGTACAGCTGATTTCATCTTACACTACCTTTCCCCTCACTCTAATGCCTGATGACAGATAATATGCCGTTCGTGTGATTATTAAACCAAAAGCTTTCATATCTTTGAAGTGATAAAATTCCTGTGGCCACTATTGTATAATGTTTGTTCCGTTACAGACGGAACAACTTTCCTTAATTGAGCAATTTCATTACCTTCTTGTACTTAATTCCATTCAATCCTTCCTAACCCCTTTTCTTTGTTAATAATTCATACTACAACACTACTAAAATCGAACTCGATTAACATTGATTAGCGTTACAATTTAATATCAAAGGGAAGAAAGCTGAAATTGTTCGTCGAAAATGCGATCGTTCGCTTACTTCGAGAGCTCATCGCTCTCTCTCTTCTGTTTTCTTTTGCTTCTTTTTTTTCATGCACTCAGCTCTCGGGGAATTATAGAGCGAACGAACAAATTTCCCGTCATAATTTATGGTCCTATCCGGCCACGACTTGTCGGATAATCCCCCATGCCGGTCGCTTGTCGGCGTTACCCCTTGTTTTCTACTCACCGACGCAATACAGGGGTGGCACGCACGCGCAACGCGACGCCAGCCACGAAATTCGCGCCTTCATAGGTACAGTTAATAAAAAAAAGATCAATAAACCCTTGATTATATTAGTGATCAATGTTTCATATCAAGGTTGCATAAAAATATAAAAATATATTAATGTTTAATTTATACGTTCTAACTTTCTGTAAAATTACTATATACAAATGTTCATTCCAACACATTGCGGCAATTACGTAAAAATATAAATATTTTACATTTTTTTCAAGGTACGTATTCCATGTTGAAGTTGAATAAAAATATGTTCATCTTTTTTATGAAAGTGTGTATTTCTGAAGAATATTAACACGTTTGCTACTATCTTTCGTATTATTTTTATTTATACACTTAATATCTGTTTTCATCAGTTTTATATGCACTGATATGCATATAAATATATTAAAAACACAAACTGTGCGTTTTGTGTAATGTAGCTACTTACATGTAGATAATGGCGATATATTTATAAAATATGGTGTATCGCATATACAGTTACTCTCGTTAATATTTGGTCACCATTTATAACAGAATAATTTTTTCAAAATTGGACCAAACTATGTGAGTTTCTTTTACAAGTTAGAAGAATTAGCTTCCTAGATGATGTGTATACAAAATTTTGAAAACATTGCAATTTGTCGGAATCGCAAAGAAAATAGTGAAAATTGCTTTTTACAATCTTTTTATCTCAGCATGTAATGAAAATTTAAAAAATATATGTTGCAGATTTACGTTAGTTGTATACATGGTGAAAATTTCATTGAAATCGATTAATCCAGGAACAAGTGACAGGCATTGAAAGATGTAAGAATCTTTCAATTTATTGCAGTATTAGGCTGAAAATCGTGGAAAATTTCAACTTACACAATCTTTAACTGTTTGTACTTCACAGAATTTTCACAGAAAAGGTCACCTAACATTAACTGACCTAAATCTAGAAAATGTATTTTACAAATTTTCATTACAGGTTCAGATGAAAAAATTGTAAAAAGCAACCGTTACTATTTTTTTTTTTTTGTGAATCCGACCAATTGGACATTTTCAAAAGTGTTTTGACACATCATTTAGTAAATTCATCTTTCTAGCTTTTCATGAAAACTGAATTCGTTTCGTCCAATTTTTAAAAAGTTATTCTGTTTTATAGTGCTCAAATATTAATGGGAGTCGTTATACGTAATGCTGGTAGCGAACGTGTTAAAGCACTAGAAATGATTAAAGTAATAAAGGTATAATTTATATGATTCAAATGTAATATATCTATATTTATTGTGCGACATTTATATTTTTATGGCAACTATCGTTTTTTATTTCCTCCCGTTATGATTCACTTTCCCTTCTACCTTTATTGCAACCTCTTCATTGTCCCCTTGTAACCACACGCAGAAACGAATGAATTTATTTGCATTTTAGATAGCAATTTGTAAGTCACTTACACAGACTTCCCCCATTTCAGTAGAACATTACGCGCTGTTCGTCAATTACCTTCTAACACCCCTTAATGTTCGTCCGACTACTCGGTTGTTTGGAACTTGAGATACAGTAGAACTTAATACGTAATAGCCTGGCGAAGACATTCTAAAATGGATGTAGAGAAATGAACCGATTCGTTACGTTGCTAAAACTATAAATGCTGTAGTATGCTTAATGCATACGGTTTACTGTATGTACCAGTGCACTTTTATTCATGAAATATTGAATATTTGCTAAATACAAAAAATGTGTTTACTAATGAGAGCTTTAAAAATTTATAATTTCTTTTAATATAAATTTTAATTTTTTAATATAATTTGTTTCATAAAATCGTATTTTATCTAGTAAGTGTTCGAAACTTGTAGACAAGTAAGACTTGTAGAAAGTTTTCAAAATAAAAGTTGTCTGCTGCAATGTAAATAATATATTGCAGTGCAGAAAATATTCGGAAACTGTTTTTTTCTTAATAACAATTATAGTAATTAAGGTATTATTATTTTTGGTCTATTTGATTCATAATTTTTTTGGATTCTTTATGAATAAATTTGTGGAAAGTAACAGTGGGAAGTTGTCTAATACATGTAGAATTCTGAACATAAGGTAATGTAATGTTCAATTAAGAAAGAGGTGCACTCCGTCCTGAAATGTTATAATTAATACAGTTTCGGCATTTTCCTATTAATGCATTGAGAGTCGGTTTAATAAAACAGTTATATAAAAAGTGGTTTGCGTCCTGTTGTGTTTCATTACTTCGTTCGAAAGGTAAGTAAGTAATTATATTTTTCTGATTTATACGTTTAAAATGACAATTTCATAAGCTTTTATTTTCATATCGTCTTCTTTAAATTTTTGGTCATGTGCATCACCAAAATAATCAAATTTTTGTATGAAATTTTCTGGAAGAAGAGCATAACATATTCCATTTTTATTAGTTCCTTTTTGTGATGAAAACTATGTTATATTTATGTTTGATTTATAACTTAATCTAGAATGATGTTTTACAAATTTTCAAATAAAAATAAGCAGAAAAACCATTCAAACAATGAAAGATAGTAATAATCGAAACTTTACCACTATAAAATATTATCACAAATTGAACATACTTACCTCCTAGAAATTAAGGATACTCCGTTCTCAATGTGGGTCGATCACGTGTCTCTCTGAATTTGATAATAATAATAAAATAACTGATGGTAAAGATGCATGGAAATATATTAGAATATTATCTAATAAATATTTGAAAGCAGTAGGTGTAAAATTTCGAAATATTTCTTCATTGAGAATGCATCTGTGACCTACTAAGAAAGAACCTCCCCATATCAGACAAATTTTCCTCTATCCTCAACAATTTCTACTAGATATAAATGTAATTTTAATGAAACATTTCTCGTCAAGTTATTAGATACAGGTTAAATACGACGACGATTTATACATCACTTCATATCTAAGAAGACAGAACGTTATTACCTAGGTAAACCAAATTGGTTACAGTAATTATAACAATAAACGACGAATCTCTGCTTCGAAGTCCAATTCAACACGTTCCAAACATGCAATAACATTCATATATCGATCAGTGCATTTACCAACGTTAATCAGCTCGATCCCACTTAACCAACCATTATACCACAGCTTCGATCGATCAATGTCTCTTCGTTTCATTACCATTTCCATTCAGAGACTCGTATTCTACCGAACCTAATCAACAAAGGTATGATCGTCAAAAACTACGTCAATTATCCCAATATTTGAGTAAATAAGTAAATGGTTAGCAGGTAGGTAACCCCATAAACGATTGTAATTAGCTGTAAGCGAAAAAAAGAAAAAATCACAGTTAGGATAAGATAGGTACCCAGGTGAAAGTGAGGGGGGGGGGGGGACCTCACTGGTGTATCGGTTCGATCCCGTGGCGACACTCCGCTAAATCTGATAAACTCGCCTAATTTGAATATCCTAGCGCATTATCAAAATGCGATATCGGTGGCAGCCAAGTGGCTAGGTGTGCGTACCGAAACAGCTTTTAATGCATATAGATTAGATCAATTTATAATAAGCCGGTTTCGTGTTCACCCTCCTCCCTTTCCATCTCTCCGCCGTTCTGGCGTCCACTGCTACAAACACCAACTTGCTGCAGTATCATCGTCCGCCCCAGCTCACTTTCACAACCTCTCGTTAAATTTGTATTTATATTTTGCGTTTATTGCTATAATGCCACGGCATTATCGCTATTTATTGGCAGGCCAACGGCGAACATATGCGCTTACATTCGATGCGGCCACGTCCACACAGGCTGCCTCTGAGGATGCCGTGTACGCGCGTGCACGCACGTGGCACATGATCATTGATAAAATGTTAAAAGCAGCAACGGCGGCTACGCGGGCAAAATTTCCGCGGAGATAATAGAATAGAGCCGGGCAAACACGCGCGGGAATATATCCGTGACCCCTCTCGGTTCATTAACACATTAATCCGTAACTTTTTAACGCCGGACGTTGTTAATCCCATTAGCCGTGAACATAAACGAATCTTAATACCGTTTTCAACCCAACGCGCGGCGTGGCCGAGCGGACGTCGATCGCATGACGATTACGAGATATTCGATCGCGTTACCGTTTCGTGAAATTTGCTACTGGGATTATTACTGGTGCTTCAGTTCGTAAAGATTTGGAAAATTGAGCTGTTGCTTTTGAATCGATGTGCCGATATGCTTTGTATTGCTTTTTTTTTTTACCAATTTTAGAGAAGGCTTTTTGTTCATGCAGCATCAAATGTTCTATTGTAAAATGGGAATATAGGTAGAGTGGTTTAGTGGTTTTAGTTCTTTCAGAAATTTAAAGTTTCGTCACTTTAACAATTTTTTGTGCATTTTTTTGTTCTTATTTGTGCTAATCAAGAATTTTTCTGAGTTGTTTTTAAAATTATGCTGACATGTTTTGAAACAGTCTGTATATACGTATCATATCATTAATAAAAGTTAGAAAAGTTGCTAGAAAATAAAGGTAGCAGTTTCTTGAATTTTGCTCATGAAATTCAATACCCGTCAAATTGACGGATCCCATAAAGCTAGTGTTAAACGCTCGGCGGGTACTTTTCAAGGACACGTACTGATTCCTTTATAACTCGGCAGGCCTCGTACTGGAACATTAATACACTATTATAACTTTGTGTAATTAAAATGTGTTCAGTTATTTTATCAAAACTTTATGCAATTACAAAGCGTTCAGTTACAATTTCTTTTCTTCTGACAATAGCAAACTTACTGCAAAAATAATTTGCCACATAAGATAACAAAGGCAGATTTAATGGAAAAGTTCACATTATTCGTACAGGAAACACTAGAGCCTGTGCAGTGTGTCCCAATAGAAAAATACAAAGGGGGCGGAAAAGAACACAGTTACATGTTTCGATAAGCCTACTGAGCATGTAGGTAATTGTTTTGAAAAATTTCATAGTGTAGAAAACTACAAAAGCTAAATGTGTATAATTATAGTTTATTGTGACCTTATATTATGATAATAAATTCTATGTTTTTAATAAATATAGTTTATTACTTTTTTTATGTTTATTTTAATATTTTATATTGATTCGTTAGTAAGTCCTAGTATTACCCCAAGTTGTTGATAATATGCACTCATAACATGTACCAAGCGTTAAAGGTTAACCAGCACTAGTAAGCTAAGTATTAACCATAATCACAATCAAACTTGTTCGAAAAGCAATGAAATAGAGGCACCAAAGAAACAGCAGTATTTATATACGTTTAAACCTTTGAGCACAATCCAACACGATCGTTAAACATTAACCGAAGTAAAGTGAGTACACTCTAGACGCTTGCTAAGTAAGTAATACGTAGCTGAAGTGTTTCTCTGTTAACCAAACTATTTCTACTTTCCCTTCGTCAACAATACGATCCACTTCATAAGATCTGTTCCCCTGTACAATTTTATTCTCTATCTGTTTATCTCTCTTTCGTTGGAGAATCCGTAGGATGTACCCGGAGCGCCGTGGTATTCCAATTTCCAGGAACGATGTATCTTCCCAGTTGGCTGCTTCCTCTCACGAGCAAGACCGTGGGCTTGCCAACTGGAAGTTCATTAACGAACTAAATTACCGTATCCGTTACTTTTATCGTGCCACCGTGAACGTATAGTGTACCCTCCAACCCGCGAAATCGTTTCTGACGATATTTGGCTCTGTACACGGTTGTCCCGGACTAACTGCCGCAAACAGAATTTGCGAATATCCCCACTGAACTGGAGCGCACTTTCAAGGAGCACGACACTATAACAATAATTCTCTACCTCGTACAAGATCTTCCTAGTTTCCTGCTTATCGTACCGATGAACGTCGTGATTCGTCATTTTTACTGTGTCCATGTAACAAGCATAGAATTCTTGATTACTTGTTAATTATCTGGATGTAGAAAATTCTTTTTTTTTTTTTTTGTTTCCTATGTGATGATAGGTGTTGCATTATGAACTCTGGAGACACAAAGTTTCTGTGATCATAAAAACTTTCTGAGACTAGACGTAGTCTTGCAAAATAAATGACTTCACAAAAGATTTTAAAAATAAGGATTTTCAATAATAGTATAGATAGCAAATAATAGGATTATAGTTGATCGGCCATCTTTTGCTTAAATTGATTTCTTTTTTTTAGGGAGATTTATATATAGGGTGAATCTCGTAACACATTATTTACTGTACGCAAAAATGTTTTGTTCAAAAGTTGCATGATTTTTAAGGAAGGCATACAGTATTGCAATCGATTTGTAGTTACTTCGCGGTTTTTATCGGAATATGACAGTCAAATTCAACGTTTTAAATGGAATACCTAATATTTTTTCTCAAAATCAAATCAAATTTTACGCGTACAGAAAAATTTGGTTGCCAATTAAACTAATTCACAGAAACTTAAGCTAATCAATTGGCATTGACAACTTGTGGTAAATTAATTTTCTCATTCTTCCGTTTTAGGTATGATCGATTTCATATTGAATAGTAAAAGAAATGTGTAGTGCAATTGCTCAGATGTTGATAGACAAACTTGAAAGAAGTGCCATAAAAACTGCTGAAAATATGAATTTAGCATATGAAGGAAATTACATAAATGTCAAGGTGTTAATGTTGGTATGCAAAAATCAAGATGAGCATTTTATTCAAAAATGACTCAAGAGGAAGACCAGATAGGATAGTCAATGATAGCTTTTGAAGAAAACTTATCGAAAACATACTACAGAAAAGAACATGAAATATTGTCACATCCTCACTTACTCAGTAGGCTTTTCGCAAACATACTACCGTTTACTTAAATACTTGAATAACTTTTAATAAATAAATGATTCCCAAATAGAAACACCATGAAAGCGGTATTCAGAGAACTTTTGAAGTCAGAGTCTAATAATTTATATAAATTTGGAACTATGAAAGTAGTTAATTGTTGGGAAAAGTGTACAGAATTGTGTGGAAGTTATTTCAATTAAGTACATTTTTCTTCGAATAAGCAATGTACCTAAAGTTTCCTTAAAAAAAAATTCATATTTCAACCTAATATTTTATTAAATAACCAATATCCTAAAGATAGAACAATACTTTTTCATTATTAAACGAAAATATGAGAGAATCATCCCTTATTTAGTGTATCAACATATACCAGCTATCATAAATTTAATTTAGCTAATTAATTGCCTAAATTAATCACCGTTCATTCTAGCTTAAAAATAAATGAAGTCGTATAATTTCATGGAGGATGTTTCATTTTAGCGATACAACAGCAATGTTTTTTACCGATTTATCCGCATGAGACGAGAATTCGTTATTTAACCTGTGTAGGTATCGGCGGTTAATGTTTATATAGGATGTAAATTCGCGTATGAGTCCGATAATAGACACTGCATCCATACGTTACGTCCACATGGGCGTGTCACATATGGTAGCTACAACTAAACTATTATTTTTAATTTATATTCTCAATTTACCGACTAACGAAGCTCAACGCACGGGCACCAGAATAATTAATGCTAAACCGCTGCTCTCGTAAAATTATCTCGCCGATAATTTTTGTTGAAACTCACCATTAAAGCGTGTGTACGCAGATAATCACCCCTGTTTACGCACACGCGTCCCTTTCATTTTCTTTATCAAGCGCAATGATGCTAATTTTCGCGCGGCCCGGCCAACAATTTTTCTTCCTGCTGCCGGCGGCCGCGCATCGGTGACAATTTTTCACCATCAAATATGCTCTCCCTCTCTCGTCACAGTGAATTAATTACTGTGCCGTTAGAAAAATCTACTGAAATTTTCATTTAACGTTTCATCGACAACCCCACTTTCTCTGTGAGTGTGCTTTTAAATTATTACTTCATTCTAAACGTTGCTTAAGTGACAATTCACGAGGTGAGAAGATATTATATTTAAAAGGAACGTAATGATCTAAATACACGCATGATATTTCTGTGTACCGTTATTTAGATACTTAATACTTTCTTGTATTGTTCGGAATACGTAATAATTTTAATAATATTATTTACAAAATAATTTCTTAGAGAAAGGGAGAAAAGGGATAAATGTGTCAATATCATTCCGTTTATGTCAGAGGCATGAATGTATTTCGATCAATTGTGGGAATTCACAAGTGAATATGAAAAGTAACGAAACAACTCTATTAATATTTCTAATTAAATAATAACTTTTGAACATTCTTTTTCAGTTATCAGTTTTTGTAACTGTGAAATAAATTTAGCAAAAGTTAATTTAATACACACCTTAAAAAATGAAGATTTGCGTATTCATGCTGCTGGCATAAATGAATCAATGTGGAGTATGTAACGCTTTTCTAATATAATATAAAAGATATATTTTCATAGAAATAAAAGATGTTTAAGAAACTATCAAATATGGTAATATTAGTATTAACAGCATTATTTGGGATACTGTTAAACAATTGGCTTGCTGACTTAGGGTATTATAGTGCTCTAAATTTACACTAAATTACAACATTGATTTATACAATTTCTATGAAAAATTTATTTTAATATTTATTCGATTAAAGCTATGTTGGCAGAATATTACTCACTTGGTCTTTCTGTGTGTTTGTTTGGTCTGCATGTATGTTTGTTAATTTACTGAATATTTTATTGATGATCCCTTTTTGTCTTTAATTTTAACTGCTAAAGCCTTAGAAATAAATCTAAATTTTTATTTCACTATAACATTCCAATGAAGAATAATATAAAAATTCTTAACATTTTGTATAACATTATAAATATTACTTTTATAAAATATGGTAACAAACTTTGACGAAAAAATATACACATATATTATTACATGAAATAATTATATTAAATTTATTTTTATACTACAGCGATTGGTATAAATGAAATTGCTATGCAGTCTGGTAGACTATACGTCAATATCATATCATAGTTATTAATTATGAAATATTAACATCACTAATAATTTCTTAATTTGTTAATATTTTTATGTATACTGAAATAGTCATCAAACAGTTTCATGCATTTTGAGTGTAATGGTATTCATACTACGATATTCATGTAGTTTGATGTACGATAGTATTTGAACTGTTTAAAATCCATGACAGTGTTACTAACTTATGACTTTGGAAGTATCGTACAGTTTATTTGAATATTTCTTGAACTAGAGTTCCTTATCTCTTTACTTACTGAAATGAACTGTAAGGTACTCGTGTTATCTTGACATTCCTCAATTTCTATTCTACTGGATTTTCCAGAAAATTCATAGTCAATTTTTAAGTGAATAAGTAAATTTCATTCTTCAAAGTATTAATTTTTTTTTATTCCATATGGTATGTACTATTTAGTTCCACAACTTTTCGTGCTTCTTCCAATTTGAAAATTCCATTTTGTCAAAAACTTTGTCTCCTTATTTTCTTTAAGATGAAAAATTTAGCAAACTATTTGCAAACAATTTTGTCTGAGAGGATACCATCTCTTTAAATATTACATACTTCATTTACTATTTTACCAAAATTTTCCTGTTTTCGACAAAAAAAGAGAAAAAAGAAGAAAAACAAATTTCGGATGTATTCTCTATTTTTTTCCATTTTCAAAACAGTACAACTTCAAGAAGGAGGTAGTAATAATTGTAACAAATAAACTGCCAAAACGCACATGAAAAAATAATCTTACACAATATATATGAACTTCATGTTTCCATTCAATTTTATTTGTTCTAACACATTCATACACTACCTATCAAAAATCAGCCCGAATTTTCTGGATAAAATTTCACACACACACACACAGACATAAACACATCAATCGATCAAAAACGCTGAAATCTCTCTAAAAATGTGTCAACCCTTGGAAATAATCCGTAGATCTCTTATACGCTCACCCACGACCATTTGGCTCACGAAACTGCGCCATGGTCCAATCCATAAAAACGCTACAGACACTTTTCTCGCATCCACGGGGTTAACGGCGGCGCAGCGTAGTCGCGGCAGAATTCTCAGTCCGTTAATTGCACGGGAATCGAGAAAGTCTATTTAAATTCACGTTTGCTCGAGCTCCCCTCACCTTTCCCCGAATCTCGTCGGGACGACCCATAAATTACGCCTTTTCTCATTGTTCTCGTAACGAACAGCCACGTCGTTGGATTCCGCCTCGCGGCGGACCGCTTCACCGGCAGGTGTTTCTCTTCTTCCTCCTCGATATCGACGCGAGTAGAAAGAGAAAGACAAAAATACAAAGAAAAAAAGAAGACAAGAAAGAAAAAGAAAGAGAGATGAAAAGAAGAAGTTGGAGAAATGCTTGTAAAGTAGGAAGAAGAAGAATCTCGTTGGTGGGTGGGTGGTGTGCCATTGTCCCCTTCGTTTCTCCGTGGCGCTCACGGCTCTGATACAATGGGCCTATATATCGTGCGGCACATGCGTGCGAAATCGTATTAATTTACCGTGGGGCAATTACAAGGAGCCATATATTAGGCAGTCGGCTACAAAGCGTAACCATGGCAGAGCTTTGAGAGCAGCGCGGTACCAGAGGAGAGAAACGAAACTATCTAGCACAAGGGAGAGAAGGGATGGAAAATCAGTGGGTGAAAGGGGAGAGGAGAAACGTAGGAGACGAGGGGTTGGGTTAGAAAGAGACTTCGAGTTCATTTCGATTCGCGGGGTGCCTGCAGCAGTAACGCATCTGTCGCCTTCTAACCCACCCCTGCTACTCGAACCTTGGAACCCTGATTTCTGTAGTCGAAACCTACAGGCTCGGGTGCGTCTGTTGGCGTCGAATCTGAACCCGTGAATTCGAATCGCCTGCTCTCCTTTACATAAGCAACTTGATTAGGCGTCAACCTATCTTTACTTGTGTTTATAATGGTGTTAGGATAACGAATTATCTAAAGTTTACGATACGGCTGACACATTTGCTATTTTTTTGAGGATTTGAATGTTTTCCTTCTAGCATGCTGTTAGTTTTACACAACAGGGGGAATTGTCGAATGCTTAATTGGTTTCTAACTATTTGAGTGCTATGCGCGATTGCGTTTCTGCTGTTCAGCGTTTAAAAATGCCAGCTAAAACCAAACTAACGAATTTATCGAAGTTCTACTAACTTAAAATCCTTGCTTTCATAAGTTCCGAAGTTATTGGTAAAGAACATTTTCTTATTCATCAATCTGCAGAAGTAATAAAAACGAAAGAAGCAGGATCACGCCGGCTGGCATTCTTCCATCGAATTTTTACAAAGGTCCGTGGTATTCAAACTGTTAAACCATTTGCATCACAGCTCTAAATACGCTATTAACTTCATAAATCAAGGACACTCAACTAACAGTTGATCCGTATAACAGCACATTAATAAGTTTCTTTACTTTAGGTTTTGCGTTGAAATTACGTGTAATAATCAGAGCAAAATTAGTATTATCCATCTGTACAATAAATAAACTTGGAATGGTTTATTAGACTTTATTAATTATTATGATGATTTTTAAAGTGATCGATACGTAGCAACACATCGCAAATATCATATTTAGAAACAGATTCTTTTCTATGTGACTTAAAACTTATTAACATGTAATTTGTCGCTTAAATGTTTTTGTTCCCTTTGCTGCTGTTGTAAGTGTTCATGTGGCAAAATGTCAGCCAGTGTATCTTGTTATTGAATCATTGATAAATGTCACTCTAGTCCTTTTGCTTTTTTAAATATTTTATAATAATTTTTGCTTATAAACATGCAAAGCTCGAATCTTTTTATTGTTTTTAATTTGGTGAGAAGTAAATATCCTCGTAAGAGAATTACTACACGTTGGGTGATAGGTGACAATTGTCATATGCGAACTATTCCGTTTGCGAATGCAATTGTGTATAATAAAATAAAAATCGATTATTTTTTCCGGAAATTAATAATACAATATTTCGAAAATATGTTTCAGAAATTTGAGGTAAAATTTACCGAAAAAACGGAGTTATAGCTTATTTGGTAACACCTGTCAAGTGTGCAACAGCAAAGTGATGGGTAGTCCAAGCAATTAATGATACGTAAGGGCTCGAGGATCGAGTTACGTATATCTATGAAGCCAATATGAATAGTGCTGAAAATCCACTCTGTTGAAGTTGTGGTACCATGTATTAAGAATGTGTACTGTGCATAAAAAGTACAGTACAATTGAAGAGTGATATTTTGTGAATGCTGTGATTTGGCGTTTAATACTCAAACACCTCCATTGTAGACCAAAGACAATAGAAATTGCTACCTTTTTGGCTACCGTGGTATTCAACGAAAATTTTCATTGAGTTTCGCGTATGATAGAAGCAATAGAATATCAAAATTAGTAAACAGTGCAAAATATTCGCCGATAACTGTAATAACAAATGTCTACTTAAAGTAGAGTGTAGGAGTTCCGAAAATAGTTCTCATATCCGACACTTTAACATGCTTTTATGTGTAGGTGTGTTGATCAATTGGTGAGTTAAAAAAAAAAGTATCCTCGTTGATTTAACGAAGATTATAGGGACGATTCGCGGTATACGCAGAATGTGCTAAATCAAAGCGGAAAAATACGACAGACGCAGAAACCATATCCTTTTATTTGGAAAGCATATTACTTTCATATATTTTATTGCATATTTAAAGAGATAAAAATACGAAAATTTCGAAACTGATATAATAACATAGTCAATAGAGCTTGAAACGTTGTATCGAAGCATGTATGACCGAATTCAGATAAAGTCAGACGCACACGAATGCCCGGAGATACAGTTCCGATCTCAAGGGATTGTAACGGGATGGAATTGGACTTGGGATGTGTTCGGTTCACGAAAAAGAACATACTGTCCAGTGGACCGATACAAGGAGATCCTGGAGCATTTGTGAAGCTGTGAAATGGTTTGAATTTTAGTTAAATTCCATTTGGACCTCGGATAAATGTTACGTAGCCGTAGTATACATTTTCGATTGTGTATAATAACAATGAAATTGATTCAATATATATAAACATTTAGCTTTTCATCGAATTTGACTTTAAGACAGTGTAAACATTGTTTGATACTAAAAAGATTATTCGAATTTAAACGCGCGACTAGAACATAAGAAAATATTTCACATTTCCACTACTATAATTCGAGTAATATGTTAGTAAAAGTATCATGTATTTTGAATTCGTTTCGATGTCTTCTAAATACGGTTAAAAACACAAATGTGTTCTTATTTGTAAAATCCAAGATGACTTGGATGTCACCATGAAAACGAACTCTTTTCGAAAAAATTTTTACTGATATCTATTGTACATTCCATACCCTTCAACTTTTGTACACATTTTTTTGTCAGATAGCTGCAAGTGGGTGAAAAATCGTGCGTCACATTAAAAGTAACACCCTGTACATGTAGCATTCAACGTCTAGAAAGTACACAACTACATTTACAGACATATGAAGGTACCAAATTTTCAAAACTATTGGGTTTATAACACGAATGTCTAGCAAAGCTATTTTTGAGAGATTTAATTAAAAATGTTTTTACGACATAGTTAATCGTTAGGGTCAAGAGATCGTAGAGAATTTGTATTTCTGCGTACCCTAGAGAGTGGTAGGTGTATTGCTTCTGCCCACTCCATAGCAATAGACGTGTCGTAAACCTATTGCAGAATGCATGAGTAATCCGTGATACAGATAGGTTGACCCTTGGGATTGGTCCTTCTGTTGACCAGCACCACCATTAGCTAGCTTTCAAGGCCAACTACCAAGGTGAGCGGGATATTTGAGATTCTAGAAGGACTATCTGAAGATCCAATAAGTCATTTCACAAATTCACATCTATTTCACAAATTGTAATGTAAATCCCATACTGCTCGAGATAAATGAGACACTTTGATTCACACTAGAGATACAGTAGCTGATCAAATTGTTATGATCACTTGGAAATTATGTATCACATATTTGAAGCTTGAACAAGAATAGAATTGAAGATACACATAAAATGAAACCGTTCTTTATTATGAAAAATATTGTTGTGCTTTTTATGAAATACAGTCAACCGTCCTATAACACGGCATTCTGATAAAACGGTTTCTATATAACACGATGCAGAAATTGCGACAGCATCTCTTACAATACGGCATTCTGATAACACGATCTCCACATTAATTTTTTCGGCACACCGTTTTGATTAACGACATATCTTTTCTTTAAGTTTAAGCCAGAGACAAAGGACGAAATTCTAAATTTCAGCAGTTTTCTCAATTTCCGAAATTAAAATTAAAATTTTGGCCGCTGTTTGTCAGCGGTATAAGATTACTTTAAGAAAATACGGCTGCATCTACTAGTCAAAAATTCATAAATCCTTACACATTTCGCTTAAACATTACGTAATTACGTGGACCACTGAGAGGTAATTCCCCGTTTGTATGTCAAATAAACAGGAAATTCACCGTGCATAGCATCTAGTACAGTTTTTTTTAATCAGACTTAATAATGAAGATACAACATCTGATCAGGATTTTCAGCCTATTATCAGAAAACGAGTTAGACCGACAGTGGTTTTAGATAACAGTGATGATATAAATTAATTTCTTATATTTTTGTCATTGCATGAATTTGTATGGTTTAGTTTTACATACATTTTGAATTTTTGTTAATTTTATTTTTGATTTTTTTTTTCGCTATTGCAGAAATTTGTCTGTTTTAGTTCTAGATACTAAACTTTTAATTATTTTTACTTCTATTTTGCGTTTATTTTAATTTTAGTGTATGATATCTTCAGTCGTAATACCATTAAAAGCTTTGCAATAAACATGTGTTTTTTTTTTTTGCATGGAGATATATGCTATAGGATGATTTTTCAGCTATAACGAAGAACGTACTCAACCTCGATATAACACGCAACTCATTTCCTTGCTTTTTATGTCATCTGTGTTTTGCTGGCACGATTTCGATATTACACGCTAACCAATTTCAATATAACGCGTCTTAGCTCTAAGTTTCCCTTAACACGATTTCGATACAACACAGAACGAATTAATTGTGTTATAGGAGGGTTAACTGTACAACAAAGATTTTTAAACTTTTACAAATTGTTAATCCTTTTATTTTCGTGAATAGGTTACTTAATTCTTTAAGCACTTTCTTAGGAAGTGTAAAATGATACATCTTAAAATGGTTACAAGATTTTCTTATTCCAAATTAGTTTGTGATCCCTGATCGAACTGCGTCTTTGGAGTTAGTTTGAATGTGGCAGTCCTGGCAATAGGAACATTACTTTCAAAGTTTTTGAGTCTCTATACATAAAGCACTTGATGATAAAGTGAACGAAAGTAGTAATGAAGATAGTGATAAAGTAAAAGGTGTAAGAAGGTGAAAAATCAGAATAATGGACAGTGGATGTGAAAATGAAAACAAAGTTCCAAAAAAGTGATACCGTAGAAGACACAGAAAGTTTAAAATGAATTTAGTGCACAAAATCCGAAAAAATATCACCAAGAATACAGTTTGTACTCGGTAAAAAAGACTGTAAATATCTTGGTTTCTCCAATTTCACCAATTTAAAGGTGAAAATATTATATCATTAATATAATAAGTTAAATGTTTGCAATAGTTTCAAATGGTTTTAATCCGTTCATCAAGGTATCTTTACCGAAATAGATTGGAAATGTACTTAATAATTCGATTCTGATTCGAACATAAAATATTTTTTGAGTAAGTGCTTGTTGCTTGAAACGTATCAGATTTAACATAAAAGGACCTTTTACGAGGGTCGCTTCTACTTTTACGTAGTACAAAATTGGATTGCTTTCTTCAACGTGGTACCTGTACCGCCATCTCTTGGACATCAAATACACCGGGAGTGGATGTAGTTCTAGATCTTGATCTGTACTTCTTTTGATCACCTATATCGTGTATTCGATCTGTTCATACTACGGATAGAATCGTAAACTTTACGCTTATAGTACTATATCGCAGACTGAAATCCGTGTATTAAAATTATATAGTACTCGCCGTAAAGTATAATCCTTTCTTCAACCACTATTTCAATATTTTCTTTTTTCATACGATACATCAAAAAGTGAACGACGTTTCAAAATGTTTGAAAATGTATACAAAATTCTAGGAAATAATACAATTTTGAGTATGATGCTAATAAAATGATTTAAACCGAGGCGTCTAATTAAATTAATGTTAAAGAATTCTTTTTTGAATTGGAAAATAATATTGAATCATTAATATTGAATCATTTATTTGTTAATAAAATTACGCTGTATAAAATATTAAAATTCATTTTGACTGCCTATTAAATCTTTATTAATAACTTTTCAAAATGTCAGTGCTAATGGCATTCAATAAGTTTATCTCGTATGATTACTACTTATAGAAATAGTAAAATAATATTTAACTAGCTTATATTTATTTTCAACAATACTTATCCATTTCTTAAACAGCTTGCTTCTCCATAGGTAGCAGAGTTACACATTTAAAAAATCGTTAATTTTATGATATCTGCAAAACATAATTCTAAAAGTGAGCTATTTTTATGTGAAAGTGCGTCACTAAAATTGAAATAAAGATTACACTATTTGACAAGAAAAATTTTACAATTCGAAATAGAACTATTTTAACTCTTCTTCAAATAATAAAACACACGCATGAACAATATTTTATTAGAGACACTCAAAGCCAAAAGACTACTAGCTAAATTATACAAGAGAAATCATTTGTTTATTACTAAATATTTGGAGTTACTCTTCTGACAAACAAACAATGTTACTTCATAAACGCTCATTTTCAAAACTTTTCCAAGTCTTCATCCGAAATCGCGTATAATCTCTCATCCTTCAAAAGCTTAACTAACAATCTGTGTAAAACCAATTACTACTCCACCATTAACCATAAGAATGGAAGGAGCAGTACAAACGAAGCGACATTCACGTTCGGTGGTGGCGTGTAGCTGCACCGGATGGAACGTACTCTCAGATAGAGAGCCGGTACCGTGATCGAAAGTAAGGAGTTCATTTATATCTATCGCGAGGAGTCAAGGTAACTTCAACGGGAGTAAGTACGTGTTCGTGAAGGATGAAATGGCCGGATAAGGGATGAAGAGATTATGGGATGGTTCGGGCCACATGCAGTTACAACTTTGATTCCCTCCTCTTCTAGTCAAAAAGAAACGGGAGGAGCCGGGTGAACGAGTAGAACGAACCGAGAAAGAAGAGACAAAAGCGATCATGTTAGAGAAAGAGGTCTTGGTCGAATCTGAAGATAAAGGGGAGAAAGTGTAAGAAGGAACTAACGTCTATGAGGATGGTCTATCTTCAACGGTGAAGAGGGAAAGAGGAGAGATGGCAGGAGAAAGTGTACGGAGAGGCTTGCACCGCTCCCACATCCATTTGTCTCGTTATAGTTTATCGATACGACGGAGAAAACGAGTCGAGTCGATGGCATCGTCTCTACTCGAGAGTGTGCGATGACACTTTAAAACCACTTCAAACTTCGTGCTGGACTTGCACGTGAACGTGAAACGATAGAGAACAGAGAGAAAAGCGGAAAGGGACCTCTGGGAAGTGGGCAGAAGACGGTGGTAGGAGTAGAGAAAGGGAGAGGAAGGAGGAGTGGCAGGGAATGGTAGTGTCTTTTAAGTGTTGAGAATTTATTGGGAAATAATGGAGCGAGTTTGTTCGTAGGTCGTAGGCACCGATAACTCGTCGAGATGGAATTCTCTTCTGGATGTACGGGACCAGACAACTTTTTATATATCCTTTATACCGAGGAACCCTTTGAAGTCTAAATTGACCCACGGTCGACGACCATTACCAAGATCTTTTCCTCTCTCCCGCTTACTCTTCCTTCCAGGATTTCCTATGTTCTTCATTTACCTCGGACCGTGGGCCGTTTAGTTCTCTGAACGCCGTTTTCACGTGGCCCGCGACAATTGTCAAAGACTCACCTTCTGAAATTACTGGCCTCTGTCTACGAAACCCAGTGATAAAGCGATTTCCTTTCTAACGAATAGTGCGATTAGGCTACGCCGAAACGACTGACTGGATAAGAGGATCTGCTGCATTTCGTTTTTCTTTCTTTTTCTTTTGTTTCTTTTTTTTCTTCTTTTTGTAAGCCTTTCAATGGATGCCTGTAGTATGATAAATATCTCGCTGCAAGTTTTTATATATCAACCGAAATATATAAATTGATCTCTTGATTATTAATGTTATTATTATTTATTATGAATTAAGGTTATTTAAAACTCAGGTGTATGTAAATAATTACTTGGTACTGTTAGATTACTTTCATGTTATAAGGTACAAGCTATTTTATTATTACTCATTGAAAGGGACAGAATAATTACAATTATAATAGCTACTTAATATATAATATATGTGTAAGCAAATTAATTGTTTTCGTGATGCCGAAGCTTAAATATTTTAGGGATACAATAAGAGAGTGTAGATGCTCTATAATGTAAGATTAGGGCCTCTATTACGCATCAAAAGGAGCAATAACAGGGAGGAAACGAAAATGACGCCTTGGCTGCGAGTATTAGTGACCTGACTTATCAATCCGAAGATCGTGAGTGCGATTCCTACTTAGTTCCTCAAATTTTTCCTCTGTTCCTGCAATAATATACATTACTTACAACTTGTTCACATAGTTTAACTTGGCTTGCGTCACAATGGAATGAATATTTAATCAAATAAAGAATTGAAAACCTGAATTATCTGCAGAACGATTCATTTCTAAGCACATACATATGTATTAAAACCTTTTTTTTTTACTTTCATTAAGTTGCCTCATCCTATAAAATGTCTATTCAATGCTCATGAAATACCATGTATTTTCCATGTCGATCAAACGAGATATCGATTCGCGACTCGTCGCGGCGTGTTCCACGAAATGGTTTATCTATTGCAAAGCTCGACGCAGTTGCAAAGTCACGCGGTCGTAATTACTGCCGGGATTGTCATAGACAATGCAGCTGCGGTTAATTAGACAAATACAAATGAACTTTATTGACGACCCCCTCCCCCACCGGTGGCAGAGAGAGGTACGTAACAATCCGAAAGTGATTACGGCACGCATTAACCTTTCACAATGGTCGCTTTAATGGCGTTACCGATGTTTTGCTTGTTACTTTGAATTGTTAAGAAGCGTGCTTGAGGTAAATGAATTTGTCACTCAGACTCGGAAGGAATGCGACGTTCTCTGCATTCGGTCGCTGGTTTTACGTGACAAAATTGCTCAACGAACGAGATTTCACGAAAAGAAATTATTAAATTTTTTGTATATTTGTAGTTCAATGACGAATAATAACATGTATATACAATGACAAGTTGAAATTAACGTGTAAATTAGTTTCGAGAGAGAATAAAGGAAAGTAATTTTAGCCTATTGTTTATTCTTCAATTGTTTTAGGAATTCTACGTGATTATAAAAATTGTTATGTAAAATTTATGAAATTTCTGGTTTTATATCTTTGTGGAATTATTTTCTTACACGATATGAGATAAAGAAAATAATTTCACGAAGATATGAAAATAGAAATTCTTTTCTTCATTCATAATATAAAGATATTATACTTTCGGAAGTGCATTATGTGCATTAAACGAATAATCTGTATTCTTCATTGTTTTCTGAAAACAATGCTACGAAAACTGAGTTTTATCAAATAAAATGTGGACCATTACTTAACATGTTTGTATCATTATACAGAGTGGGGCATCTAAAACAGGTGCCCTGAATAACTCCATTATTATTGGTGATAGAAAAGAATGGGTCAAACGAAACTTGCTTGCTTTTGAGGGTGGCATAGTTCTATAATATTTAATAGTTCTTTTGTAGGTGGACGGATAGAGAACATACGAAGGTCAACACTGTCTTCTAAATCAAAGTGATACACTTTTCTATATACTATCTAATAGGACGTTTCAAGACGCGTACAGTGACCTACGATCGAAGGTCACTGAAGATCCTTGAAGGCCAACTGTGATGGAAAATATTCTACTTTGGAGAACTGAAGATATGACTACTTTTATTGAGAAAAGTAAGTCAGTTGTGTTAACTCAATGAGAATATCGAAGAAAACATTGGGTTCAGTCAGTGTTTGATAAGAAAACAATTCATGCTTTAGCAAATCTATTTGAAGAATATGGTACTACTTCAGATTCTTATTGTTCAGGAGGTCAAAACGATATTTAATACTGATTGATATATTTCAAAAAGTAATGAAAATTCAATAAAAAGAGCCTATTTGCTCAATATTGACAAACAAAAAACTTACACAGTAAATAAACGTATTATTTGAAAGAAAATAGAAATCCTTCATATACTTCAAAAGTGTAAAGGAAAAGAAAAAATCAGGAAATTAATTTTACCCTACTTTGTATTATAAATATATCAGACGAGAAACAATCTCCTCTTACAAAACATTTACACAGATTAGCACATGAAACCAATCTTAATATCATAGGTAACACTTCAAAATTACAGAAATAGTATAAAAGATCGATTTCCAAACATCCAAAAAAAAAAGAACAAAAAAAAGGAGATACCTGTTCCCAATATGTAATAAGAACCTGCGGTCCCTTCAAAATTACAAAAATAATACAAAAGTTCGAATCCCAAACATCCAGAAGAAAACAACGACAAAAAGGGAACCTGTCCCTAACGTCCAATAAGAAGCTATTTTCCCGTAGATCTCTGGCATGACAAGGAAAACCGTGAACAAAGAAAATCCAACCCCAACTGAGGCAGCTCGATTCTAACGTCAAGCGGATCAAAAACAAACACGAAACGGATCACTTAATCCCCAAGCGTACTCGGGTGATTTTCACGCGGCGGTCTATACCATGTCGAGCACTCGGTTGTTCACAAATTAGCATGGAAAAAAGATCCCACGGCGTACCGGTGAGGAAACAATTCGTTGGGAAAACAGAGCGGCTGGCTTAATCGCGTCTTAACGAAACTGCCTGTATACAAATCGATTCCCTTCGTGGCATTGAGACCTAGAAGCTTCGTGGAATAGAGAGGAGACGGTAGAAGGTTGGTAGAACGGAAGGAAGGAAGGAAGGAAGGAAGGAAGGAAGGAAGGGAGACGAGTGTGCACCCTTCTCATCGCGCAGATTCCAATTTGCCGAACGGCTCCGGACACGTACGCCCGAGGGGCCGTTATTTCTAATAGGAGATTTTCAAAAGTTGCATCCGCAACCCTCCTCGTTAAGGGGTCAGTAATTGCACGCTAGCAACGTGCTAAGATGCTGTCCGCCAGCGAAGCTAGGCGGACCTCTAGTACGAAAGAGACTCGTGACGTCTACGAGGGAAAGCGACGTGAAAGGAGGTTACCACTACAATCATACGAACTGTCGGTGCTGGTCGAGAGAAACGAACGAGGAGGGGAGAGAAAACGTTATCACTGGAGATCACGCTAATCTAACGCCTACATTCCCCTTCTCACGAGCGTGCAACCCCTCGATTTGTTCCAGCTTGACTTTTTGTAACGACTTCTCTCTTTCTTACCCTGGCTACAAATTCCACCACCCACGTTCTTTTCTATTCTTCCACGCCTTCGTCTTTTCCTTTAGGAAACAGACCTGCGTTTCTGGATCAGTTCTCTTTCCAATCTGTGACAACGGGAAACAACTCATCCTAGTAATTATCCGATAAGCGGGAAAGAACGCCCAGTTGTCCGGTAGACTGTTGATACATTGGATGATCTTCGAGACGGTTTCCAATTACACCACGGGACAAGAGAGAATAGCCCAATTTCTTCTTTTTTTTCACCTTCATCTTCGTTCCATCCCTCGTTAGATCGTAAGGCTGGACGACGTTCTCTGTGGAAGAATGCGTGGAGTCCATTTTGATGAGTATAAGGCGGAGAAGATGCGATTTGTGATTCTGGGGTCTTTTAGGTGATTGAAACATATGATAGGTATAGATCGAACACTATTGGTTTATGTGGATTTAATGGCTTTAGTTTTGGGTGAGTAGTAATTCGGTGCGTTAGGAAAAAGAAACTATACTGTAGTGATTCAGTGTGCTCAATCTATGGAATGTAAAAATATAAGATTGTTGCAAAGGAAATCAAATTTTATTTGGTACTTTGATACATTTGGACATAAAGTACAATGCAAGAATTAGAAATTTCCATATGCCATTATTGTAGAACTAAGTAAATTTTGTTTCTGTCGTTATATTTGACACTTGTGTGTTATTAAACCTTTTTTTAAAACGTATTTCGCACGAGAATGTAGAAGTTCGTAGTAAAGTGACGGTAGAGAGTGGGAGTGTCAATGTTTATACACTGCGACAGATCGCTATTCTACAACCATGTACATACATAAGGGTCCAGACAGACCCAATATTCGCCAAGTCGGAGTTAATATATAATAATTTTAAAATTCAAGAAAAAGTAGTAGAAAATTAGGCTACTGTAGCCGTTGCACCGGAACAAATTTAAAAATACGTGGATGCTTTCACTACGCTGCCCCTCAACTTAATGATGAACAACTGATTATGTTTAATTGACGATAAGTTGAGATAATCGTGCATCGATTGAGTCGTCAGATGATCACGATTAATAATTGAATCGTTGCGACTGGCCCAGATGGAAGTCGCTATTTAATGTTTAATCGAATATTGCCTCGAAACGTTCATTTAAAAACTCGGTTGAAAAACGCGATTTAAACTAGGTTGAAACTTGACTGAAGGACTCGAAAGACTTGAACCACTCGAAAGAGTTAGTTAGTTTGCGTCTAAACCAATCATCTAAAAATCAAGAGAATGGGAAGGCACGGTGGCGTGCTGGTAGGAGAAATGGTGGCAAGCGCCAAAATGGTTACAGGGCCTCATTTGATGGAGGTAAACTAACTAGGGTACGCGATGTCCCTTGGTGTTAAGAATTGAAGAAGAAGTTTATGGTAAGGTGTTAACGATCACGGAATGAGACTGCTCTAATCGAGTGCTTTTCCGTCTATGTCGTGAACAGCCTTATTGTGTCACTGAGCTTTAATGAACTCATTTGTGACAACGCATTCAATACGTTTTACCATTGAGCGGGCGAACAAAGTCCTTGTTAAATGAAAAGAAAAGCTTTGGCAATCTGGAGAAGTAGAAAGATTCTAATGGCCTGGGCTTTCCGTCGAATGGGCGGAACAAGTACAATAACGTTTACGTGTTGGGGATGCGATTGAGGCTGACCTGCGACTATTGTCCCTTATGTTTGGACTGTAAAGCATATCATGAGTTTCACTCGAATTTATAATACAAATCTTACCAAAATTATTACAAATTATCGTATTGTAAGGAATGTAACTGGTTATTACAAAGCAAAAGCTGTTAAAAAAAAACAGAGAAAAGATGAAGAAAATTCGTTATCGTCCATGTGTAGATGATTCTTGTGTCAAAGGAGAATGAATTGGCCCCGTAACACGTCGTAACCGGCGTTTATAGTCCTCGGTGCTCCAATAATATAAATCCTGCCCGTTATCGGGCCAAATTTATTGGAGGATATTATCGAACGTCGATTATCACGATACCATCGTGACCGTACGTACACGAGGCCGGTGATCTGGTGGCGTGGACTGCGTCCGCTACCCCCACGTGGCTACGTAATACGATTATTTATTACAAAAGCATTATTTATTGGTCGGCGATCCTTCGAGCCGGCGATTCGTTATTGTTTCGCTGATCGAAATTTCACGGCTCCGCCGTAAAATTTGCCTCCCGCCGGATTTGATAACGAGAAACGAATCGATGATCCTCTTCGAGCTATCCCTGGTTGCCCGTTCTGATTTTTCAACTTGTATTTTTGCACGAAAATCGTGGTCCGTTTATTCTCACGCTTGCCGCGCTAGGTAAATACTAAACAAAAAAGCTGTGTAAATACAGAAACGATTGAATTATGGAATACTTGCTGCTGAGTTGAAGTGACGATTTCTGTGTGTGCATATTTGTTTGTATATGTATGTGTGCGCCTTTGGCATTGTTCGATTGAAATCGCTCCGAAATTTGATAAACATAGTTTATTTGAACCCTTCATCGGTTGGAATTAGTGGTTATTTTATTCTTGTTTTATTATTAAACGATTGTAATAATGTATACTAATAATGAAATATGGTGAATGGTTTTGTTGAAAAGTATTCTGATAATTTATTAGGTGTAAAAATGATTTCTTTCCAACTCGAATCTTATAATCAGTACAGATATGCAAATCGAAATATTCGCTATAATAGTTGCAAACTCTCAAGAAAATAGCAAAATGTCATCAACGATAATCAGAGTTGTTTCGATGTTTGATCACGTTTTCATCCTTTTCTTGTATCAAACTTTGTATCTTAAACAGTAGGAAAGAATTGATTTATTAATCCAAATATTAAGGATGAAAGAAGTATTTACGTTTATTCTTACGATATTCCCTTTATCCATTAAACACGTGAAAATTGCTGTACGATCGTAGGAAAATGTTTCGGTAAATCTGTTTAGATTTTCCACGCGACCTCGCTATTAAATAAGCCACCGGTACAAAGAAGATAATAGTTTTTCCAAGCTGTAAAAATAATGATAGCACGACTTGCGAACATTTTGGTCGCACGTTATCGCCGCCAGTATACGCGCGACAGCTTAGCAACTACACCCACACGTATAAACTTTATGAACTGTTTTTATGATCGCATAAATGTTTCATGAACACTGGCTCTCTTTACAGCTTCCTCCTTCCTTCTGTGTCTTCTGTCGCTGATTTCCTATGGGATTGAATGTTGCGTGAAATTAGCGGATGTTGACAACAGTAAATTAACAAGAAACAATAGTATAATTAACGACAGAATTATACCTCTATAATGTGATTTTTCTTTGTTGGTAAGAAGAAAAATTATAATTAATTGCAAGTTTATAATTTAATAAGAACAGAGAAACTTAATAATTACTATAAAGAAATCAATTACTAATAATGTGATTGTACAATAATGTAACGCAATAGTGTAATAGTAAACAAATAAAATAAGAGTTATAAAATGCATTGGGTATATAGATTAATTCAGTACCCTTTTTCATAAAGTCTGGACAACTTTATCAATTAGGAGTTGCCATATTTTTTCAGAAAATGAAGATTATTCTACACATTAAAATTGTGTTAGATTTTGTATTTAATAACAACTGAAGTTTGTGAAAAACTGCACCAAATTAATTTGCATACTTAATAGATACATGGTGGGTAAGTAACTTCCAAATTACATGATGTCATAGGGAGTTAAAGGATGCTATAAATATATATAATTATAATAATTATAGTTATCTATCGATAATAATAACAAAGTAATTACTAACTTACAGTGTTTTATTACCAGGGTTAGTCAAATATAAGCCAAATTTTTTTAACAATGGTTTAGTTGAAGAAAATTTCTTAAAAAGGACAGAAGATTTGTTTCTCTACATATGCCCCGTTTTTATTTATGCGCTTTTGTTATCGGATTGGCAACTTTTTTATACCACTGTCATAAAACGAAGAGGGTTGTGTCCGAAGCCAGTTGCACATAAATTGTTCTGCCTCCTCGTTGCTTTTGAGTTGCTGTCCTCCTAGTGCCTCCTTTAATGTTCTAAACAAATGATAATCATATGGTGAAAGATCTGGATTATAGGGAGGATGATCAAGCATGTATCTCATCCTCCCTATAGTCCATTGCATCTTTTTAATTTGTCCCTGTGTTTGAATGACGGTGTGAGGTCCAGCGTTGCCATGCGAAACTTTAATTCCTTTCGAATTATAAAAGCCACACTTCCATGACTAATGTTAACTTTCGAACAATTTTCATGAATTTTTATTCTTGATAAGTTTTCGAACAGCTTCAATATTTCTTGATATCACACTTATCTTCGAACGTCGCGGATGAGATGCATTCTCGACGTGTTGACGTTCACTAGAAAACAATTTACACTAAGCAAACGCTTGAATTCTTGGTAGTGTCTTATTACCGAACTGTAAACGCAGCCGATGTAGGATTCCAATAGGTTTTGTACTCTCAACGGTTAAAAACTTATATAATTATAATACTTTGTGCAACGGAAGATGGTACTGACTTCTCACTCATTGTGTTGTTTAAAACGAAAGGAAAAGTAAAACGTCAGAGGGAGTGCAGTATTACCAAACCACTCTTGTTTTAACCTTTTGCGCTATAACAATGTGCTAGACTCGTGGCACAGATTCTGGCTAAGGTTTGACAAAAACAGTTATATTAGTAACAAATGTTAAATTTAATTTTTACCTTTGCTTTTAATTTACAACATTGTGGACTGGTAATTGTAATTAATGTATAATACATTAGTATATTTTACGTAAAAAGGGATTAAAACAGCGAATAGCTGACTCTTAGATATATAGGCAGCAAAATAAATCGTAGTGTGATGTCCGGTTGGCTCCAATTCCTCGGATATCGAAGCAAATAATGGGGTAACACTAAATTTTAATCAATTAGAGATCGTCGTTGCGTAGAAACAGAACTTTATTAATGTGTAGTATGTGACGTGCGCGTGATAGAACAGAGACTGACTCGAGGATGGAAAAATAGGGCTATTTAAGGGTTTGGAAAAATGAACTGTGGGATATGACTGTGTGGGAGAGTTGAGAGGAGAGTTGGAAGGTAAAGAATCCAGTGTGACTAATAGTGAAAATGGGTGACTAGTTGTGGATACAGATAACAGAAAGGACAAAAATATTTGAGGGTATAACAGTAGGTTAAGGGGTTAACTCTCGTCAGTCAGTCTTACCGACACACGTGACGCTGTGCAGATATGGCATACATAATCCGGTTTATATTTGACTGACCTTCGTAAATTATTAATGAACAGAAGTATTTTCATAAAGTATAATTTTGATGAAGTTTGCAAAAATATTTTTCTATTTGGTGATAAATCCAGGACGAAAAGAAACGTGTAAGGAAGTTGAACGTAGTTGCACATATAATTAAATGTTATTGTTTAAATTCTGTATTATATCTATAGTTCTAATACTGTTCCTAAATATTATCAATGTACTATTGAACGTATTAATTATCATACAAATTAATCGTATTTTCGTATGTTCCATAATGTAGCTTAATTTGGTAATACATTAATTGTTTCATTATGTATGTACATGAGTGACTTTGTTATTTGATAAAACCATTACAAATATTCTATGACTTTATGCTGATTTAGTGCAAATATTATTAAGTACTTAACAAATAAGTTTATGAGCAATTGTATTAAAATATATAATTATGGATACATACGCATTCAGTTGTTCTTTTACATTGTACTCGTATGTGTGTATTCATAAGCGAATAAATGATATTATGGCTATATAATTTGATATGAATTAATGTTTCTCAAGCTGCATTAATTTGTAACATATATAGATACATATATATCCCAAAATTAATAGATTATAATTTATAAGGTTATTAAGTATAAAGATTTAATATAAGGTTATTAAAGATTTACAATCTGATACCTATGCATTACTAATTATGTTTATAAGTCGACTGCGGATTTTCATGCAAATACAAATTTTTGAGAATATAGTAAAAAAAGTGAAATTGCGGTAGAAAATTATTTTACCTGGCAGGTATTATAAACAGCACTATAATTTGGATATTTTGTATGGTTTCTCATACATGCATTCTGTGCTATTATGCACCTTTAACTTTTCTATGAATGCATACAAATTCCCAGCTAATTTATAAGCGTGTAAATGATAGTGTGGGTACATAATTTGATACCGATTCATTTTCCTTATGAATTTTCCAAAATTAGTAAATTATAATTATTTATATTATTTTTTATAATTTATAGGAATAGTATTATATTAGATTGTAATCTATGTTCGTTCCGTTTTCTTTACTTGGCAACATAACATCGCTTCTTTAACATGTTGTCAACTTCACGCAACAAATGTCATATTTCATCAAAGAGGTGTTAAATTGTACTGGTAATTCTAGCAAAAGGTTTCTATAATCGATAAGCCTCCATGCTTTTTTGTGGAATTTGAAGAATATCTAAAAGTTTTCAACACATAAATGACCTTTTACTTCCGAAAAGGCAAAAATGCATCTCAAACGTATCAAAAAGTTTGTACAAACACAATTACATATTCTATCCAATATTATTCCTAATTGTAAGTGGAAAAATTAAAGGGTACACTTTACGAGAAAAAGGCAGAATTGGTCAATAGACAAGGCGTTAATTTCACTCCGTAATAACGCTCGACCACATATACCTTGAGATAAACAAACAAACATTATTGCAACTTGAATGACAAATTTTGATGGAACCGTTATACAGTCCTGATCATACAACATCGGATTACCATCTCTTCCGAACATTACAGAACGTTTTAAAAAGCGTAAACTTATTAGATTTCAACTTTTGTCAAAATTTCTTAAATGACTGTTTCACGAAGAATACTATCGAATTTTATGGAACAAAGAATCCTTAAGCTATCAGAAAAATAGAAAGAAAATGGAGGATGGTAGATACATTATTGATTAAATTTATGTATGTTTTGAAATAAGTGATTTTGATAACATTTCAAAACCGGGACGAATTTATGCTACAACCTATTACATTCATAATTTGGTCTCTTATCAAAGTACATAATACAAATATTGTCATAATACGTTTCATTGCTGTTCAAAAAATGCCCAAATTTTCCACCTAATTATTTCAAACAACGCATAATCTCGTTTCGAATCCTCAGACTTTCCCGCCTTTTACTTCTGGGGTGGCCGTGTCTGACGAGTTCTTTTATCGCCTCCTAAAATATCGTCATCATCGGACTTAATCGCGTAATAAAACGTTTTTGTTCCCCTGTTTGTCTAGCCGTTGTTTCCCCCGTGGGGGAAGTTTGCACAGAGAAAAATAAATAAATCGCTATGGCGCATCGCCAAACCTTACTTTCCACCATTGCCGCTACATTTCTTCAACCAACTCCGTTGCCCCGACCTTTGCTGACTGCTTTTTTTTTTTGAAAATTTACCGACAGAAGACCAAGGATGACACCGAAAACTTTTCCTTTCCTCTTCTGTCCGGTGACTAACGCGTCCTTTATCGACGAGGAAAGTTCGAAACAAAACACACGGAGAAGAATAGTTATTCCGGAGAGTCGCCGGTTGTTCGATGAAATTTCATGTACCGAAAATTCCATGGAATGGAAAGTCAGCTGTACGATGGTCGTTTCTTCAACTTCTTGTACGATTAAGCTAATACGATTGCTATGGCCACTTACTATCGAGTTCTCTGTACGTACATGTTCGCAAACCCAAGGAAAAAGAATTCCGCAATGGTGCTTTGATTTCCTCTGTTTCTTCTGTTATGTACAGATTTCGATAGATCGTGTATTTCTTTGTTTACCGTGAAAATGTTTCCGCTTTATGTAAATAATTAATGATGAAGAATATTAGGAATCGTAAATAAACGATAAATAAAAAGTGCTGTAAATGGCAGAATACGTTTTGATAAAAAGGAACTTAAAAAATTTATAGCTTAAAATTCTGTTGTTATAAATTCAATGGTGCACATTTGAACGATATACTATTCCATGTATAATTGTAATGCATCGTACCTTCGATAAAAAAAAAAAGTAACTAGAAAGGATTTCAAATAGCTTGTATTTTATTAAAAGGAAACATGTAGGCATGTAAGTTGGATCACCCTACATTTGGTACTATATACTGACACTTGCGGAAACCAAAATGAATTAAATGATTATAATTATTTTTTACTTTTTTATTATAAAGTAAAAAGTTTCTTATATGTATATCTTATATACACACTATGATATTTTCTACCTTTAGCTACCTATGATATTTTGGAATATTCGTATAGTTAGTTTTCTAGTGTAATTTATGAAATAATGAAACGTTTTCATAGACATAGATCTGCAAAGTACAGATGTTCCCCACGGTACTACACGGTACTCCTATAATACTGAGTTCACCGTAACACGGTTGAAAAAATTCCAAGTTGTTTGTGTTTTATTAAAAAGGATATGTAGGTGTGTAAGTTGGATGATACTATATGTTCGAAATATAATAAAAAAACGTAATCCTTTCTAATGAGTAAGTTTTAAAAATCATGTACCAGATGTATGTATAAGTGCTCACTGAACAGAAACAAACGATTGTGATTTTAATACCATTTATCCTATAAATCTTAGAATTTGCGTAAAAAATTATTTACCTAATAAATTAAAGAACAAAAAGAAATTCTTCGCACTAAGTGAAAGATCCATCCTTATAATATGCTAAAATCGATTGCATATATTCGATACCTATTAGCATCGCCGTAAGAAGTAAACAGCCTAAGTCTAGAACAACGGAAACGCGGCTATTTACAGACATCGTTCGTAAAGGGGTTAAAAGGCAAGATACATGGTGTAAGCCTTAAGCGCGTTCAAAAACTGCCAACACCGCTTAAGCAACTATAGGGGGTGATGGGAAGTAAAAACCGAAGGAGGGAGTTGCGCGAAAGTGGAGATATAAAATACGAGGGTGCGTGCCGTTTAAAACCGTGCTAGGAAAGCGCTTTTAAGGGGCACTTACTGTTTTAACTTTTACGCTCTCGTTAAACCAATGGCTGAGTCTGACGTCCGTGGCTGCCACGATCTTGCTATGCGTTCAGTTACCGCTTGTTACAGCTTTGAAGCTCCTCATTTACATGACGGTAGCTGGCCAATAGGAGAAACAAGCAAGTCGGTCGGCCAGCTGCATCCTCTAAAGAAAATAAAATCGTAACATCTGCTAATATAGAAGCGCGAAACTGTAGTAACGTGAAAGTGATTTTTGCTGGGATTCCGACGTTATCGAGTCTCCCGGCCCTGAGTCCCTCTCATTTACATTTCAAATTTTAACGATTTCACCGGTCTAACTTGAAAAGCGTTTTGCATGGAACGTAACCGGTTACGTCTCGGAGTTCAATAATGGAAGACAAGCTACTTTGCGCGAAGTGGGGGTCCGGTGTGAAAATCCTTTCAACGCGTTCCGCCTCACTCTTCCACAACCTATTCCCCTCCCTTCTATTGCTATTGCTACGCTCTCGATACCGACGATCGGCCTCGAGTATTTGGCCAATTGCTATTTTCGGTCGTTTCCTTTTATTTAGTTGTACTTTCTGGGGCTTTTGAATTTCTGTGTACTTCGATGCGGGACACTTATCGTTAGCGATAAGCTGTCGTTGGAATTATGGCTAGGGGGAGAGGCTTTGAGAAGTACTGAATTGAGAAGCATTCGTTTCTGTGAAACTATGTATTGTATATACATTTCGTTTTCATTCGTTACAGATTGTCCAATTATTGTTAGAATAGAGATCGTGTTAGGGAAAGCGGCTAATAATTAGGTGTTTAAAGTGTTTTATATGTTGAATATTTGTGTAAAGTATGCGTTAGGACAAACAAATTTTATTCATTACGACAAATAATTTATTAATTTCTTATTAACAGTTTTATTATATTAACATAATTATTAGTTCATGTTTTAGTAATTACAAGTTCAACTTATTGAATATATTTGTATTAGGAGTTTGTAAATTTTCCGTCGCAGATTTTTAAACTGAGTTGCGTTGTTTTTTAAACCCGAAACTTTTGAAAGTGGCAAAATTGGTAATCCCTCTTTCAAGTAGGTATTATAACAAATAACAAATGAAGATATGTTTAATATAAGATATTGTATCAAAATGAATGAATTTGGTTAAAAAACGACGGAAATTTTATGCAAACTTCTAATACAATATTGAATCCTTACCCTTATCCTTATACAATATTATTAATACATTTGAAACAAGATATCTTATTTTTCTTATGTTTTATCTTATATGAATAAGTTTATGCTTTGAGTACATAAATTCTATAAAAACAAAATTGGCTAATGACTGATTTCATTAACTATAAATTAAAGGAATTATTTAAAAATCAGTTTAACATATTTTTATTAATTCTCCATCACGGATAGTGTAACAGAACATCATAAAATGAATAGTATATGAAATAAAACAGTCCAATAAAATTTAGATATATGTGAAAGGTGAACGTGATATTATATATTGTATATTGTAATAAATTATGTAATATATTAGATTATAAGAATGTTATTTAAAAATATTTTTGTATAATATTTTCATTTATAATATTATCGTATAATATTTTAATCTTAATATTTTTACTTGTTTTCTTTTATTCTGATATAAAAAAATGAACACAAAATATCTATAATATTCAACATTAAATCCAGAAACACTTAAACCTAATTGCCCATTAATCTTCGTTTTTATACTTTTTACTGCATGCATTACTAAAACTTTATGAAAACACAAATAGTGATAATTAGATTGCAGATTTTTATACAAATATCTGCAATCTTAACATATCTTAACACTTTAATGATCATTGTCACTACCACGTGTTTCATTCAAGCAGCGATTTTCAGCCATTACATATTTGCGACTTCATTTACACAACCAGACGAGTAAAAGACAAATCGATTATCTGATTTTTAAATAATCAAATAACAAATAATAAAATGCAAATTTAAAGTGAAAGATAATCAAGCACACGTTTATTTCATCTATTTTTTTTAAATTCGTTCGAATTTTTGTCTTCAAGTGCATTGTTTAGCCTCTACAAAGTTGCAAAATCGTGAAAAATATCAATGGCAAGTGGAAGCTTTTGCATCATAGAGATAGTCGTCAAAGTGTTAAAAGTAGAACTTCGTATATTTTTTTACATATTACGTGCATTCTGTGTAACTTTACATCTCTAAATTGCATATAAATGCATAAAAATCTGTGATAATAAATATAATTATAGTAAAACAGAACATCAGAAAGTAGAAGCTTTGATAAGTGTCCTTTTCACTATTGCAATAAAAATTCCATTATTTTTTCAAAATGTTACTCTTACAAAATATTTCTATAACGTAAATATATATATATATATATATATATATATATATATATATATAATTTTATTATATATATATATTTTTTTATATAATTTTTAATATAATTATTTTTTATTATATATAATTTTTTTTTAACGTAAAGATTGACTTACTAATATTCATGTAACATTTCATCAAACATATACACACTTCCCCTACCTAATAATTCCACAGATAATAAATTTACATCAGCGAGCATATTATTGTGCGCAAGCGTAATTGCGCGTATAATAAATTAAATCAATTTCGCACTTCCAAATCGACTCTATTCACTGCAAAAGGAAAAAAAAGAGAGAGAAAAAAACATGTTGAAGGACAAATAGAAAAAGATAAAAAGAAAAAACGCGCGTAGATACTGATTTCGTTTCCTTTGATCTCTCAACCGATCATTGCATCCGAAACGCGTCATTTTTCCCGCGAATTTATATTCCATCTAATTTCGCGTACATCAAACAACGAGGCGTTGAATCGTTTTCGTCGAAATCCGCGGTGATCCACGTAAAAAGCCGGGTGATTCAGGGCATAAAAAATAGCGTGGCTCGCGTGCGCATGGTTCATCGAATACAACAAAATTCTACGTATACGCCGCGACGCCATGCATCCTACAACGGTGGGTGCAAAAAAAAAAGGAATAAAAAGTAAAAAAAAAGAAAAAATCAACCATGGTCTCGGTACAGGAAACCCTGTTACGATATGCGTTTTCGAAGCGTTCGAACGATTCTTGTTCGAACGACGAATCGCGCTTGGACAAAGGTCAAATCAATTCGAACGATTCGAATTGAACGAAATTGAATTGATAACGCGACGAAGACTAGAGAAGAGAGAGGGTCGGAGGGTGGTGGAAGCGTTGTATAACGAGAGAGAAAGAGAGAATGGACAGGTGGTGGGACAGAACGATGATCCTCTAGTTGAAACGAATTGGAGGAAGCAACGGGGAAAACTGTTGCAATTTATTCAATGCCAAAGTGGAATGGCCGAGCGCGATCCAGCGGCGCGGCGCTCGAGTGGCGTGGAATTGCACTCTATCGGGCCATAACAATTATTAGCATTGCGACGCAGCATGGAAGTGGCACAATAATATGCATAGGAAGGCTTACAGCGTTTCCATTACATTAGCCTTCGCACGGGCGCGCGGTCGCGTCAAACGATCCGGAAATAAAGCGGAATTGCATATCGGAAACTTGGCTTGCTGGCTGCTGGCCAGCCAAGAACCTCCTAATTCTGTCCTTTGGAAAAATCGACGCTTTATTCGTGCCTCACGTTCGTAAGTTTTACATCCCCCCTTATCCTGGTTGGTCGAAGTGTGTGAGGATCGACGAGAAGCAATTTCGAGGTAGACGGGGAATAAAGAAGAATCGGTATGGTCGGGCTGTGAGCTACAACAGAGATTATTACCGCGTGAAAGGGGAAAAATCGGACCTTCTTCGTTGTTATTACAGGCAAATATATTGTTTCATGGTCATGTATAGCTTCTTAAGTTTTCCTTATCCTTTTTTTTTTGGGTTTCTGTTTTATTTTTATGCTTTTATAGAGACAGCGTAGAGTTTATGAATGGTTCCGTGGCTGAGTTTGTATAAGTTTATTTATAATATAAAATGTTTATTAACTCTACGCTTGAAATATTTTTCCAATGTACTGAAAATACTCTTGGTGTCGTATTCGAAATGTACCTATTAGATACACCAATAATATACTACACTAAAAAAGAAAAATATTGCGATTTATAGTTAAACTTCCGTAACATGTAATTCTGTTTTATTGATTTCAGTATTTAATCGATTCTTTGACCAACGGAATCAAAGGAAAAAGCTAAGAAGATATTCCAGTGCAAAGAGTTAATAGGACAAAATAAAACTAATGAACACACAGTTTATTATAAGACTATGTCTGGTACTGTTAGTTTTAATTCTATTACACGCCTACGCTATTCATGCTCTATTTCTGTTCTGATTCTATACCATATGCTTGCTAGCTCCACACTAGAGATGGTTAATTCCGATTCGATTCTACAGAAAATCGATTCTTTCTATTAAAGATCGATGTTTTAAATCGATTCTCTGCCGTCCAATTTTTATACAAAGAGATTCTTTAAAAATCGAGAGTCGATTTCGTTTTCTATTTGTTACTAAAGAAGATTTTTCACTGGAATAGTTTGACTAGAAGCTGATGTAGATATATCCAGTATATTAGTTTGATAATTTGATAACTTTACTGTAGCTTGTTCAGAGTTTAAGATTTACAAAATTTCTAAGAATAGGGATTACAATGTATAAAATTACACATAACTGTATTGTAAGAGGATCATATATACATGTATGCTTATCAATAAAAAATATGTAAGAGCATTGAATGTAGACACGGGCCTGGTTTATGGCACATCGAGTAGAAGAAGTCCAGACCTGCCATAAACCTAGGCTCGATCCCGACATTTGGCATCCACACGACATAGCTAAGGCCAAGCGGCCAGGGTCCGAGAAGGACCCGGCCATGTGCACCCTTGTTCGCGCCGCGCGGACGAAGCCTCGGGAAAGGCCTACGCCCTGTGAGTTTTCCCGGGGTGTAGGAGAGGGGCGCCCAGAATATAGGGATAGACAAGAAGGCCCGAACAGGGTTCTTGAAAAGGTTTTTGTAAAACGTAGTCGCGAGAGAAGAGAAGAGAAGTCATTTTAAATAAAACGTTACAAATATATCTTAACAAATTGTAATCTCAAAATCAATCTGGAAATATACATATATATTTTTTCTTCATAAACCGATGGACCTCGTTGAGGTCGTCCTTCTTGCATGCTTCTAAAACTACAAGCAAGGGGACAACATTTACATACTTACATTAGTTTTGTTAGCTTTGTTTATTTCATATTTTTATATTAATTGTTTACATTATGTGTTTAATTTAATTGTAGTATGTTTCGCGAAAATAATTCACTCTACTTTTAATAGAAAAATTTATTTTGTATACTTTTGGAAGTGATAAATTTGGTAAGTGCAGACAGAGTTGCAGACATTTCACGAGAAACTAAATATTACTACAGTAATTTCACATACTCCATAATTCATACCTGAACCTAGAATTTATATGAATATTGAGAGAGATAATTATATCCCATTAGTTTATTGCAATTCTTGTTCGCTTCAACGACTTCATAAATTGTAGAACGTTTCATATAAACTGAAATAATTATTATTTTCGGTAGTATTAACATTAAAATGAGTATTAAAAGGTGCCTGATAAATGAAAATGATTAATTCTAAAATATCTGTAAAAGAATAACTCTAGAAGAGAGCCACTTTTATTTGAAAAAATGTTGCTAAAATTAAAATCATACTTATTTAAAAAGAGGAATGTCACAATTCAAAATAGAACTATTTTAATCCTTTCTTTAATAGAAAAAGATACACATAAACCATATGTTATTAGAGATTCTTAAAACTTCAAAATTGTTAGCTAACTTGTAAAATTGTTTAAATTGCTAAATTATTGAGTAATTAATAACTTTGTATCATAACAAAATTTCAAGCCGATTTCCTAAAAAATTTACTTTCGTTAGCAAATTGGTGATAACATAATTAAAAAGCTATACAGAAATTAAACACTTTCGTTTGTAAAAAATATTTCTAATAAAACTTTATTAAAACTTTTCTACAGTTATAATGAACCTAATAAACTTTTATCATGAACCTTTTCCATTGTTATAACTAATTTGATGTACTTTTAAATGCTGCCCTTCTGTTTTGAATTAACTCTGAATGGACATCGTTAAATGTACCAAATGTAACGATGTAATGTTAAACACCGAACAAGATCATGGTATTGACACGAGTCATTTTGTGGTACATAAAACGCACCGTTCAAACGATAGATGAACCGGAATGGTGTTCGTCTGCCAGCCATAATTTATGTTATTATAGGAACGCTTACACGACTGAGTCCTGATCCCCGACGCAAGAATTATAGACTAATTAAATCGGTGACAGAGCGTATTTGTGCTTTCACCGAACGCACACGACTAATTACCAGTTTACGTCGAGCCAATGGCACGTTAGGTGTAGGCGATTTGTCGGTACCCTTCTAATTGCTTGCATCGACGTTCGTTACGAGCTTGTAATTTTGCATCACCTGCATGCGGCCACGATTCGTTATACGTCTCCGTTTCCAGCCAATCATTGGTTATTGTTATATACACGTTCAACGCCATTCTTCAACCATTGTTAATTAGTCCATAATAAATTACGTCATGTAGTATTATTGGATTCTCAATATTCATGAGTAATATAGTTGCATTAGGTTTCTTTATTAAGGAGAGATATACATCTAGACATGTCAGAAAAATTACAGTCTGCTGTTAATTTGTCTTTAGTTTTGCTGTTAATATTTTAAAATTTAAAAAGATTTCTTTGAAATATGCCAAAAAAGGAGTGAACTAACGGACTACCAATGCATATTAATTCTTTTTCGTTAAGAACATTTTAAAGCTCAAGAAGAAATTGTGATTACAATTATTACGGAAAAATAGCCTAATGAGATATTGACAAACTTAATAAGAAATTATGATTTTTAAATAATTCATACTTTATGGTGTGCTTAATAATCTTTTTACCAAGGCTGTATACAGGTTGCCACGAGAAGCAGAACACCTGAATATCTTTGTTGGATTTAAAGATATGAAGTATGCATACATTAGAATGAAAATGGTTTCGAAAGATGCACATCGCCATCATAATATTATTTTTCTTTATGTCATCTTTTCGGTATTTTCTAGGTTACCAACGTTTTCTTAAATGGAACTGCATACTTTTTCCCTTGTACAATTGTAGCCGACATTTAAACGAGTTCGATCATGTAAGACAATATGACCTTCAACCCAGAAACATGGAATAAATAAAATTCTATTGGAATGGAATAAATAAAAAGGTGGAATAAAAAAAAAAGAAATAAATAGAAGAAATGAATTACAGAGCAGTACATTGTGTTATTTTACGGTTAAATAAATGTATCGCAGCTCAAGGGAATAATTTTGAACATTTAGCATAACAGAAATAAAGCAAGTGAACCTTACACCTTGAAGTTTATTTATTTCATTTTTCTGGGTTGAATGTCATTTGAAGGTCATATTGTGTTACATGATTGAACTTGTTTAGATGTCGCATACAATTGTAAAAGGGAAAAAGTATGCAATTCCATTTAAGAAAACGTGGTGATCTAGAAAATACCCAACAATATGGTATAAAAAAATAATATTATGTGCATCCTTCAAAACTATTCTAAATCTAATATATCCATATTTCATATCCTTAAATCCAACAAAGATATTCAGGTGTTCGGTTTCTCGTGACTCACCCTGTATATGCTTACTCAATTTCTTATAATATTTTATAAAAATAGTACATTTATAATGTTACATAAAAACGTAGAATGTTGTTTTTAAATTGAATCTACTTAAACGCTAGATTTAAAAATCTCCACACGTATAATAGTGATACTGAATTAAAAATTCGAACTCGTCTGTGTGACGAAATCTGTAGTTAAAGAGTTAAATTACATTTCTTCATTAAATGTAGTAACACATATCAGAAGAAATCTATGTATAACATTTCAGGTTGAGTAATTTTGTGATGACTGTTTAGCTCTACTTCACATTCAGTAAGTGTCCTCATACTTCTAAACAAAAGTGTAAATTTAGATCTATGTCTAAATTTCAACAATAATTTAATTCATTATGTTGGAAAAACTACTCATTTCAAAACCTAAGTTCCCTAAAGCAGAAGCATCTATTTCAATACCTAAAAACACATATTCAAGTATTCATTGTTTTTAATATAACTAGTTCTAATTATATTTAATTATATTTATATTATATTAATATTAATAATAATATTATATTATATTAATTATATTTAATAATAACTACGCAAAACTCGATCCATAAACCTGTCATATAAAATTTCGTAAACATTAAAAATCAAATTAAAGAAAAAACCATATAACCTAGAAGTACTCAGGTTGCTCCATAGAAAGTGCTAATAGCGTGTGGAAAAACCAGCGCCGTGAATTTTCTGTGGTAGTCAACAAAGTTTCTGTTGTAATGAAAGTTTTTGATTACACGTTACGTTATTATGACGTTTCTTATTCAGTGGGAAAGATTACAGGCCGATACGGGAAGGGGGACGCGGACGAACAAGTACGGATCGAATCAAGAACGCTGATTTCGCGGATGAATCGGGCAGAGTTATGAAAACGCTGTCGGCTACTGGCTACCAGGCTACACGATGTCTTTCAAAGAAAATCCATTTACTGCAGAACCTGGTTCTGGGCCGTGTCCAAGATACTCTAATGGTAGCCATTCCTATCGGTCCAATTGCCGCTACTGCCGCTGCTACTGGCAGGACCCGATTATACCGTGAGCAGATATCGTTACGTGAAAGAGATGGCAATTGCCGATACACTTTTCAGACGTATTCATATGCTCCTGTGCACGACCTCGCCCCCACGTCGAACGATCGGTCCGTCGAAATAGTGAGTTCCACTGCTGCGATGGCAATCAATGTTGTCGCACGGTTATTGATACAACTTGCGGGACGTTTTACGAATGAAATCGACAGTTCGCTTTATTTTCGTGGTGTTTCTTACATTTCATGAGGGAGATCTAACAGGAGGATTGAAATTTTAGCATACAGAAATCAAAATTTAGATACTAGAAAAAGTAAATTAGAAAAAACAGAAAAAATGTGCAATGTGCTGTACAGAGATCATAAGTTGCCGAGTCGCATTCGAACTAAACGGTACAGAAGTAAGGCCGCTTACTTCATTTAATGTTCTTTAGGGATCTCCATTTTTAACAGCTAGCTGACACACCACAGTGTAATAAAATTTTCGTATTCATGGGAAATATAAGGTCATCCAACTTATACACTTACATATTTCTTTTTAATAAAACACAAATTATTTAAAATTTTTTCCAGTTTCCTTTTTATTAGAAGTATGATCTATTATAATTATACGTGGAACAGGATATCATTCAAACGTGACCTACGACAGTATCTGCAGTCATGAATTCGACTATTAATATTTTTAGCGGCTTTTCAACATGTTTTTTCATGAATAGCAATTCGAATGTTGTTCTTTAGGTTAGTAATTGTTCCTAGCTTGTAATTGTTCCTAGACTCGACTTTTCAAAAAAACCCACAAAAAGAATCTAATGATGCGAATGACTAGGCAGGACTATAACTTTACTCCTTTTACAGAGAGAAAGATATTGTAGAGGATAATTTTGCATTGTTTAAGAAGCTCTATCACGAAGTAGTGTGAGTTTATGCAACGATTCATTGGTTCAGTTGTAGTGTACTTATTTTTTAAATGGAAATATGCAAATCATTTTACATTAGTTGATTTTTGGTGCCATTATGAACAAAAAGGTGTTAGGATAAAATCATAAAAAGCTTAATACTTTTAGAAATACGTAATTTTCTCTTTGAATGTCTACAAAGGGTATTCAAACATTCCACCATTGTATTCTGAACATTTTTTCACTCGTTTTCCTACATTCTTCATTATATTGTCCATTTGTTCAGTACTTATATTTAAGTTAACAGTTTGTTTTAATTCTCTCTTTTATGTCATCTACTAAAATGAAAAGTTTTGAATAGACCTCATTTTTTTAAAAGAAATCGCATAATGGGGATTTAAGTCAAGTATACTCGGTGATCAACATGTCGGTTTATTGGTAACGGACCACTGTTCTCCATATGCTAATGTTAAATAGCTCGCGGAACGATTCAGGGTGTTATGGTAAATAATATTTTAACATCCTTTTCAAGAATCTAATCATTATTGAAAAGCCTAAGTATGTATAGAATAGTACTGTTCCATCCATCCGATGGAAAGCCCAGGCTATTCGAAATTTTCTTTTCTATTTCTTCTGATAACCAAAGCCTTTCCTTTCATTTAACGAGGACTTTGTTTATCCGCTTAACGGTAAAACATATTCAATGCGTTGTCATAAATGAGTTCATTAACGCTCAATGACATAATAAGGTTGTTCACGACATAGACGGAAAAACACTCGATTAGAGCAATCTCGTTCCGTGATCGTTAACACCTTACCATAAACTTCTCTTTTTAATTCTTAACACCACGGGACACCGTGAACCTTAGTTACAGTCTACCTCCATCAAATCAGGTCCTGTAATCATTTTGGCGGTTGCCACCATTTCTCCTACCAGTGCGCCACCGCACTTTCCTTTTCTCTTGATTTGTAGAATATTCGTTTAGATGCAAATTAACCAATCATTGCACTTTGAAGCTTTACTCCTACCAAAAATTATCCACCACTTGCTACCGCGCTTTGGCATTCTGAGATATATAAATTAACGTAACTTTTTCTTAAAAATATCACAGTATATACATAGTCATGCTAGAGTAGTACACCAGTATAGCACCTAGTACAACAGAAGTATAGTGTGAAGTATAAGTACCTCTTTGTGCAAGAGTAAATCGTTAAACCGGTCTCAAGTCTTACGACTCTTTCCAGTCGTTCAAGTCTTTCGAGCCTTTCAATCGAGTTTGAACTTACAATTAGTTTAAACCACGTTTTTCAACCGAGTTTTGAAACGGACGTTTCGAAACAATACTCAATTAAACATAAAACAGCGACTTTCATTTGAGTCAGCCGCAACAATTCAAGTATTAATGGTGATCGTCTAACGAATCTGCTGTTTGATATTATGCTGACAGGCAACGTAGTGAAAGCATCGACGTATTTTTAAATTCATTCCGGTCCTACGATTACAAATGCATATTCAGATAGAATTTCCTAAATACCTCTTCTATTTAATAATGTATACAAAACTTGTTCAACGGAAACTGAAATATTCAAAGAAACATGCAAAATGATAGGAACAGTCATCTCAGATGTTTTAATTTACTTATGAGGTCCGTTGTATATATTCAAAATATAATCTTTTTGCTAAAATGCAAGGTCTAGTAATGAAGGACAATAATGGCAAAGAACACTAACATCTCAGATAGCAAACTGTTATAATTCATCTCTCTTGATTTAATTATGACGAAAACTTTTCAAAATACCAAATTTGCAATAACAATATTTATTTAGCATATGACAGTAGCAGTAGAACCAATTATCTTATCTTAAAATTCTCAATTATTTCTCAATTTCAACACAGAAACAAAAAAAGTGTTGCTTCACGCTATCACATTTTGCTCCGTCACCCCTTCATTTCGATTCAATACCAAATTTAATTTCGTTCTCCATCCGCGAAGCTTCACGGAAACTAGACATACTGAACATTAGTTCATGTGAATTTTCAACTTCTCCCTAACCGTCACGGTTACACAAGTTTGCGAGACATTATCGAGCAGCCGGCAAATAAACGATAAAGGACATGTAACCCAGTATAAACCGGTGAACACGCCGTGTATCCGGCGTCTCTCATCGGAAAGTTCACGCGGCGAACTCGTACAAGGTACTACACACTAGCCAACCAGAGGATATAATCGGATCGCGCGGAGTGTAATCAAACGGAGCGCCATCGACTTTGCCCGACGCTTTCCTCCTACCGTGAATCGTAATGCCAGGAAATAAGGCTGTACTAGACACGGAGGAGAGAATTTGCGCTCCCGTTTCCTCCTGCAGGAAAGTCAGCGCAAAGCAACAATTTCATGCGAGCAGTTTGACTAATCCTCTTCCTGGCCCTTCGCTACGTACATGGTTACTTTTCGCTCTGCCTCTATCCTCAATGTTATACGTCGCCTCTGTCACTCATTGTTCCTAAGTCCCTAATAAAATGGCCCTCTATTTTCACCCTAAAACCGAGACTGGAACATGTACACATGTACACATTTCATAGTCACGCACGCTTTCACGCACCCACCATGTTGCGTACACGTAGATTGATGCACGAGTTTCAGCAAGCTTTGTCGGACTACGAGACCGTACAAGTGTTCTCCTGAAGCCTTTTCATCCTTTGTTAGCGAGACGATTCGCCATGGCGAATTCCCTGATTTTTTGAAATAATAAGTTACTATTCCGATTCGTAGAGTATTATTGTCTGTGGTTGTGATTTTCATTGTTCCTATTTGTTTAATTGTGTTGGTTATATTATTCTAAGGAAGGATTGAACAGATGCATTAAAAGTAATACTGTTGTCTAAAAGGAATTAAATGTTATTACATTTAGTTATATTGAATTTAAATTGTATAGCTTGTATATAATCAGAATACTGTATGAATTTTTTAGTTAATCTGAGTTGAATTAAATCATTTGAATACTTAGTTTAAACAACACGCAGTCAAGGAATACAACTAATAAAAAGTATGCTATAGTTATTTTGAGAATCTTTTTAAAACATATTATGTTATGGAAAGGAAAGGAATTCGAAAGATCCATTAACATGAGGATTATTAGGTATAGAATTAAATTCTTTCCAAGTGAAATCACATAATTGAGTACAACCATTCAAAGCGAAATATTCACGATGGTATTTGCAAGCTGGCAGAAAAATAGCAAAAGATTATGAAGAGTAATGGGAATTATTTCGATCATAGAACTGTTTTCATTCTTTTTAAATAAACTTTTGATTGTACCAAAGAGTCGGAAAGAATTTATTTCTCCTCCTAATATTTGTCCTCATAATATTAGAAATGTAATATTAAAAATGGTAGGATACAAAACTAAATCTGTCCCTAATGTAGAGATGACTGGCGGTCATGCCAGGAAGGGTTTAATAAAAAATATATAATTGGTGGTGGTTATATTTATTTGTTTCGAACTGTTTTGTGCTACGTTCTGGTTAAGACTGAAAACTTTCTTTCGTTTTCCCAAGAACTGCCTTGAGAAAAGGGAGGTGCGACCTAAGTGGACGCACGAACCACTACGCACAGCATTTTCCACCAAAATATACACAAGATAAACGTATTTGAACGTCTCGTCAAGCGGTTAGGCATAGGAACAGCGATGCCAGTTTTATTGCTTACACAAATTAATTCTTTTTTTCATTATACTGTAAAACACTCACGTTGTTAGAGCATGACAACATGAAAGTTTATGCTAACAAGGGAACTACTTATTTCAAATTTCAAAAATGTTTTTAAAGTTTGCAGCCTCCCTTATATGTAGAAGTGCAAGAGTTCGTATATCTTATAAAGAAATTCTGAATACTTTGTGACTTATAATATTTTCTGAATATTTTGAGAAGAAGATTGAAGTTCTTTCAAACAAAGGTGACAGGTGATGTCTGCTTATTTAAACATATTTTTTACAATTTTAATACATAGTTTGACAGAGACATGAAAAGTCATTACATTTTCGTTCTGACAGTTTTTTATATCCATTATAGTTTTCAAGATATACAGCAAAATAGCAAGATATATATATATATATATATATATATATATATATATATATATGTTAAAATTTAAGGAGTTTCTATCCTGAAGAACCAATATTAAATTAAAATACATTATAATAATGTAAAAATATTTATTGATTAGTTCAATAATATCTGACATAGCACTATTTAAATAATAACAACACTACTGTAACAAAACTTATCAATTGCGTTACTTTAAACAACAAAAGACTCCCACAATTTCTCTATTCCTCACGAAATTTTCGGGTTACCGAAGTTCCTGTCTATAAGTCGGAACGCGCATCGAATTCGAAGCATCGCCGTCTGTATTGTTCGTAGGCCATAGAGCAGTCCTCTACCAGATCGATCAGATCTTTTTGAAAGTTTGTTCGCGGAAGAGTGGTGAAACGAAAGTATTGTAGCGGCACCGCGTGGATTTGGTGCTCGTCAAGAGCACAAAGGGTTTACCGTCGTCGGATTCGTTTGTTTCGCACACGTAACAACCGATAACGAGAAATAACGGTTCCGGCGTCCCGCTTACCATCCACTGTGTCCTCTTATCTTTCTTACGAGTGGCCCTTTCGTATTATTGTCTCATCTGTAGGTCGGTCAAAGGATAATCGGAGGTGGAAGCGACAAAGTCCATCCGGTCGGATGACGATTGTCTCTGGCCTCAATACTCTGGTCCGATTGTCCCTCAGACCCTCCGCCCCTCATCGCGCGCTTGCGACCCTTCGATCGGAACGTATCCGCGCGGAGAATCCAGATGTCAAAAAGAAAGTGGGAGGAACGTACCAGGCCTTTTTCCTCTGTGCTAACAAGAGAAAGACGCGAAATAACGAGAGACGTCTGGAAACGATAAACTACTGCAAATAAATGGAAATAATTCGAAAGGACGGCTGCCCTCTCGGTACGAGCTTTCCCTTTGTTTCTTTATTAGAGGAGAAAGCAACCGAGAGAAGTAAAGTAGCGGGAGCAAGGCTTGTGATACAAATTGAACGCGCGAAGCGGAATAGATCGGTTGTAATGAAGGCACGGATAAATATTGCTGAAGTAAACGTTGAAATTGTGAAGGAAACGTAGTGGTAAAAGTCGGGTCATTGAGAGATAATAAGGATGATGCACTTGGTGTGGTTGGAAGTCTAGTAAGAGCTGAAGTATAATTGGTTGGCGAATTGTGGTCAAAAGAATAGGTAAAGAGGATTCTAAAGACGGTGACTAATAAAATCTTTTCCTTTGGCTTTCAGTCGATGATACATTTGTACAATTATATCGATTGTTTCGTGGACAGAATAACAATTAATTAATTTATAAAAAAGTTTATCGTACACTTTTAATTATTAAACGTGGTAAACGTACGATTGTACCATTTGATTTGTTTGGATCTTCACGGGATGGTATAGGTAAATTATTTTAGTATAGGATTTATCTGTTCTCAAAATAAATACTTTAATATTAGATCTATATAGCATATCTATGTAGATCATATTTAACTGAAGTAAGCCGCCTACTTTTCAAATAAGTTACCATATGATTGTATTAAATAAAAGTATTGAAGAGTATACGATATTCAAATTCTGAGGATTTCAAATTGATAAGAACGCTTTATATCACCACGTGGATTTCTGTAGCTTCAGAAGGTTCTTGAAAATCTCAAAATGGTTGCCATTCTATATGGTAGTTCTTGTAGAGTAGTTAGAAGTCCCAATCGTGAACATAAAACACTAATTGACAGGAAAAAACCAATACTCTACCACAGAAGTTTTGATGCCTTAGTAACAGTCAGATCATAGAGACCTTAATATTTCAAGTAGGGGACAGGTGAGATAAAAGAGATATTTTTGTTTCGAACAAGATATAGAAAAAGCTACAAGACTATTTTACTACTAATTAATAATATTGCAAATTTATCTGCGATATTTATCTGCTTTATTTTTTGCATTTTGAAAATGTGTATTTTGTTACTTTCATAAATTGATCAAAATTGATCAAAATTGCGAAAGCAATTGGTTCATCAATTTTAACCCTTTCATGAACGAATTTTTGTTTTACATAATTTCTTATTCATCTACCGATCGTCGATCGTAGATAAATTTATAAACAACCGTCTGCAATGAATACTAAATAGAGATCAATTTTGCTTCGAGTACTCAAATGGAACATACAAAAATGCAAAAGAAAAGGTTAAAGTTTGATTATTTTCGATTAAAGCAGGGTGATAAAACAAATAAAATATATACACGGAAAACAAGCAAAGATTCTAGTTTTAGGACGCTACTTTTATAAAGAAGCCATCATACAATGTAAATAGTGCACTTTACAGTTCTATACAATAGAAATAATCTCACTACAATAGTAACAAGTAATGTTCCTTTTAACCCACCTCTCTCCTATCTTCAATAATCTTCATGTCATGACAAGTCCAAGACTGTTGGATACCTTCGAGGTATCAAGCACTCTGGAATCTTAACAAGTTCACAGTTGTAAGTAACGTCTGATCATAAAATGATCAGATATTAAGTATTACAAGTATAAATACTTAATGAAATTCGCAAAAGACACTTCAAGCTTACTCTATACAAATTCATATTACTGTCGTGTACTCGCGTCGGTTTGCGGTGTGTTGCAAACTTAAATCACGAGAGAAGAAATCGAATAATTTTTAACAAGGTCTGAAGCGGTTACGGAGTACCTTATCTCGAAGGTTATAATATAGGTAATATAATATAGGTTGAAGGTTTAGTGCTTGGATTGATTGAATGCTAGGTTATTTTTTGGTTGGTGTTCGGAACAAGACTGACTCGAAATTCGGAGGAGGACATGCATCTCAGTTACTGAGGGCGCAGTTAAATTTGGGAAGTGAAAAAATGGAAGAATAAGAAAACCGATTATTGGTCGTAGGGTGTTTCTGAAGTACAGGTGGAGAGAGGATAAAAAAGGATGGTAGAAGGATGAGGTGTCTGGGGTTTAGGAAATTCCAGAAAAAAAGAAGATCGGACATGAGAGAAGGAAAGTACTAGTTTAACAATTAGAAAGTCGGATCAATGGATAATAAACTGAATTCTGGAAACCTCGTTTGGTTATGAATTTACCGAGGGTACGCGCTTATAACGGCCCCGGCTAATCCTATGGGTCGTGGATCCTTCAGACCCGTTTTACAACTTCTTTAGAATATAAAAATGAAAAAGTGAACATTTCAATTCGGAATAAAAGAAATGTTCGGTACGGAACAATTACAATATTTCTAAATAATCAAAGACCATAATTAAACCCAAAAAAATAAGTAAAATGAATTGTCACAAAAGCGTAAATAGTATCAAAAAGATACACTTCGCAATGGGAACCAATTTTTTTCGTATATAATTTCTCTATCACTTATCCAACATGAATCTAGCCTATTGTACCCACCGGTGAAAAGATTTGACAGAAGTTTTTCGACGTATCGTTGGTAACAATGGCTCTGGCAATAGTATTATGAAGGAATGAAAAATTGGAGAGATCAGATTGGAGTGGCCAAATACGGTCGAATTGTGCTTCGATACCATTGCTCGAAATATCCGACGGCAAAGACACGTAGGTACGTAGCGACTCGGTCGAAATACGAAGAATTTACTACTGCGTCCACAGCAATGCACCTTATTGTAACGGCGGAGGCATTGTACTGTTAAACTCGGCGGTCAGTCAATCGTTCGCTGTTTCTCTGCAACTTTTCTCTCCCGTACTTTTATGCTGTATATGTATCGACAGAACGGGCACAGACGATTTCGAAGTAAATTTAGGTAACCGTTCCCTCCATGGCAGCGCAATAATCTGAAAGCCTGGTTTATTTCCGCAACGATAAATGAGATACCGCTCTAGGCTAAAGGAAGACGAACGATCAACTAAAACCTAGTCTGTCTTGTGAGCGCTTTAATCGTCGAACAACATTTATAATATTCCATCCTGGAAAGCAGTATTTAGAGAGAAAGATGAAGCTGAATAACGAGCATTTACATGCTTGCAGCAAGGTTATATATGGAGGCCTGCAGAGATAATTCTTCATGAAATAACACATCGAAAATGAGGAACATGAATTTTTTATTTAATGTGTAATCTGAAAATATTTTTTTGTCTGAAAAGAAATTATTTTCGATACAACATTTCAAAAAATTTTGAATACAAGTATAGTAAAACGTCAGTTATTCCGATGTCACTTGTAACGAATGTTGATTATTCGTAAGATCAATTATCTAAACGCAGAATAAGTCAAGTACCTAAACTACATGTATCTTTCCTGGCTCAAATGATGTGAAAGTATTACACTTTTATAAAAAACTTGATTTAACACATTGTATGCAGGTTATCTTGTTTGGTTCAGTCTGAAAACAGCATGGACTATTTTTTACGATTTGACTTCTTGAGAAGAGGGTTTCAAAACCGCTCTAATTATTAATATATTGTGAATGTTCATTTCTTCTTTTTTAACTCATACGACAATGAGTAGAACGAAGAGCAGATCGAGAGCTCAATCATAATTATCTGAAAAATCATTTTTCTTCGAAGGGCTTTGTCTTTCTATTAATTCAAATTATCGACGTTCGACTGTACTATTCAAGAGAACGTAATTATCAATTTGTATTAGATGTTTGGGGAAATATTGAGAACGCTATTGTAGTCGATAAAGAGATCTTCAATAAATTTATCTATGAGAAAAATCAAATTATAGACAAAACGTTTGATTTCAAATAAGACTTATCATGGCGATAGAATGTTTCATCTCAAACTTATTGTAAGATAATATATACTATCGCCCACAATTTGAGACAATTTATCTAGTACCGATTTTCTATAGATTTACAATTAATGTTGTAATAATCAATAGAAATATATTTCGTTTCAGTAAATTTATGTAATAAAGGATCCATTATAAGTTTTTCAAATTGTTAACATTTTTCTGAAGATTCTTGCTTAGCATAGTGGTTTCAAACTTTCAGCCTGGAATGTATATTGCACGTGTTATCGTACTCAAAGTTTAACTAACAAAAATTTTCCCAATAGTTATTGACATTTTTGAATGTATACTTTCGCTCACTCTATCGCTTTAAAACACTAAAAATACAACGTTATGTAATACATCTCACTTTCTAAACTCTGAGTCACTCTTCTACAAAACCCAACAACAAGACAAGCTCGAATATCACGTGCACTATAGATTTCGAGCATATCAAGATGCGAAATTCGAAAACCGAACGATCAATTTTTCGTTCTTCGACGCGTATAGGGGCGAAAGTAGGTATCAGAGATTACGGAGTGACGGCTGCGGCGCGGTCTGCCGGAAACAGGATGGAGGTTTCCGCGTCGGCGGTCACGCTGCAACGTCCGATCAGCCGGAAAACGTCCAAACTCACAATCAACCCTGGGGAATATTTCATTTGGGTAGGAATTTTTCCCTCGAATTTCGTTGCTACCAGGGGCCAGCCAGCGCGTCGCTCGGCCATTCTCCTTCATCCGGCCTCTCGATGCCTCGAAAATACGGGTCAACGTCTGAACGCAAATTGGAATAAACGACGAGAGACAAGCGATGGCCTCCGGGGAAACAGGTTAGAGAAAGGGGTGGCTCGACGAAGGACAACCTTGCATATGCACCGACCAGAGAGCGAGAGGCAAAAAGGAAAGAGAATGGGAGACGAGGCTTGGAACGAATGGGAGGGAAACATTAACCTGGTTGACCCTTGCATCGGAGCGGTCGGCCGGAAAATTCGAAAACTCGTTTGTCCAGGCATTTGGCCCCCTCTATGTAGTCGTTAGCCGCGCTCTGCAACCGCTTCCACGCTCCCTTTTCCTTCTTTTTATTTTTCTTTTTTTACACCGATAAGCATGTGAATCGCAAGCTCGTTACGTCCTTGCGTGTAAGCAGATTCGTATTGTAGGGGGATAAAAGAACGGTTTGTTCTGGCGCCAAGTTGAATCCTTTTGAGCGGCAGAGCCGATTCACTTGGATAAGCTAAGATTTTCACGAAAATTTCTCGCTTTTTCGGAGTCTATGCGTTTAGCGATTGCTGTCGAGAATTTTATTTTTGTGGAACGAAAATGTCTAATGAATAAGTTTAGAAGTTAAACGCTGACTAATGAATTTCGATATTGTATTTGTCATAGTGTGTATATCGGATCTGTGCAAAAATTTGTGCCCGTTCCAATACATAGCAACCAATTTTTTGTTTGTACGTGACACTTGTTGCATGTGCAAATTTCATAGCAGATAAAAAGAGCGATATTCAATTATTGTCTCATCAGCAGACTTTTGTGTTTCGACAGTTCTTACGGTATAAAGAATGGTTTCGAAAATAAGCGAAGAAAGAATTCAAGTGTGGTATAGAGCAGTTTGTGCAAAACATGTCTGTGTTAAAATATACAGCAATGTGAGGCCGAATATTAGAAAATAATGTCTTATACCAGAAAAAATTCTCTTTATAATAAATATTCAGTTCTTTTATTGGTATGTCCAGAAGTTTGTCTTAATTAAAATAGAGAAAAGTATGAAAATTGTTTTGTCCAATGGAAACTAAGAAGTTCGAAGTCGTCGTGGTTTTGATATTTACGTCAAGTAATGATAAATATGCGAGTCGAGAGTAATTTAAAAAGTTGGTATGTCCACGTTGATCTATTGTTGTGAGTTCTTGGTCCAAAGAATAAGATTATGATGCATTAATTGCTCTTGAACAGAAAAGGCCAAGCACTTGAAGGCCAATTAAGCGTTTGACGTTCCTCCTGATTGCAAAATTAATAACCTGCTACAAAATATCTAAATGCTCAAAAATAGCAAATACGTCGACTGTATCGCAGACTTGGGGTAATCCTTTGTCCTAACATATAAAGTAATCTTTATGATCACTACCACATTATTATCACCTTCACGGCTCGATTTACTCATAACATCATGTCCACATTCTGCGACAAAATCCCTGCAAAGTAAAGTAACCAATTTATCCTGCTACATTTCCGAACAGCATTACCGATTTTTATTTGAATAGAGCAAATCCTACGTCTAAGGATTAATTCGACACGCCACGCCGCATCGCGTGGCGGTTCGACGCGGAGGCTGTTCCACACGAGCGTGAAGATTACCGGGTGGCGCTCAAATAAATGAACGGTGCCAAAATAATAATTCTGCCCTTTTATTCCGTATTCACGAGATATAAATAAGACGGCTGCTAGTATTCATCATTGCGTTTGAGAGCTATTCCCCTATGCGAAAGCCAGCCGACGTGGAAACTCGTGAGCCTGGATACCTCTCAACCGTAAAATCCGAAAGAATCACAGCCACGGCACGAATCATTTCTAGTCCTTTCGCCGTTCCTTATTTTATCGTTATATTAGGCGAAAGAAAAAAAAAATAGGGGATGAAAGTAAAAGGTCCGAGAGGGACTGTTCGAGTAGAGCTTATCTGCCATACTGGATAAAGCCTTTTTCGATCCCGCGTATGTAAACTTCATAAACATCGTCTTGGATGCTCGAGGGGGACGTAGACTGGCCAAACGAGCCTCGTCAGTTGTTTGGTCGAAATTTCTTTTTCATAGTAACCTACGTACGGCTCTCCCTTTCCTTTATTTTTCTTCTTCTATTCAGGTCTTAACTGAATTAACCCGTGTTTGAATAACTTATTCCCTTCTCCTTCGTCACTGACCAACTCTAACTCGCTTGCCTTGTCTTGTTTAAATAAGTGTCCGGCTGACATATGTGCTTCATACGACAATTAGAATGCACCGAACATTATTTATTTCGCGCGTATGGTGTTTTGATACAATGTTTGGCCTTCAATGACCCCTACAGTTTGCCAACTATGATCAAAGGAGATGGACGATGGATATCAATGAGGTACATATTTACTTGGACATTGACGTATACTGTATACTCTAGTGAACTGGTGTAGAGACATAATTCTATTAATACTCAATTAAATTAGAAACGTGTTATTTCATATTTAATTGTTGGATAAAGTGTGTTTCTACATTTAAATATTTAGAGGGTATAATAGGGTGGTCTTTCGCTATAGGAGTGATTTGTTTCGACTTTCTATCGCTTCTTAAGATTATGACACTTTGTAGAAAAATGATATCTGCAAAATTTCAGAGTGATTTATTTGATTTAACAGAATAGCAATTATTTAATTTTATATGAAGTTCACTTTCCGTTTCTTATTTTAATATTATTTATTTTAATATTTTATTTATATAAATATCATTTTTTTGTTGAAAAATAACAAGTAACATTTTTTTTCAAAATTATATTCTCTGACTTTTGTACACACATTCTATATTTCAGATACTGCATTGTATCGTATATTATAAATTTAACGGTAAAATTCAATTGTTTTGAGTATATTGTTGAAAGTTACATACAAGTGCTACTATTATAAAGGTATGAAATTGTGCTTTCATTAAAAAATATTCTTATACAGTCACAAAATTATATTTTATATATATACTTGCAATATTGTAATAGTATATAACTATCATTATTATAAATGTTTAAAATTTGACTTGTTAGCATCAAGTGCTTGGTAAAGGTAAAACACGTGGCAGGGGCAATGCACTTAGGGACTTTGACCTATTTCTCAAGGGGTTGCCGATACACGGGACCATATATCTATCATCGGTCTTGGGCCCGGCGGTAATCGTTCCTTTAACAGCGACAAATTCTAAAAGGCGTGGATGTTGTGATTACGGATCAATAATAAAGATTGGCGATCGTCGAAGAACGCGCATGTGGTCGATGACCCGAAGTCATAGTGCTACGCGGAGCGTGCAAGGTGATAAGGGTGTCTTCAAAGGATCTGGTCACGAAGTGGGGAAGATGTTGCCATTTTCTGGTAAGAGGATCATGAGAGACTGCATGGCACTTATCCCAGAACCTTGAAAGAAAACGCATCGCTACAACGTCTTAAATCATATTCATATATCAATATCTTACAGACCCAAATGCAGTACCGAAGTTCTTGGTATAATCACTGTGAAATTTTCCAGATATCATCTTTGCACCAACTGTTATAATGTTAGGCGATGTGACAAAAAAACAGAGAAATTAAAAGTCGAAAAATAAAATAGTCTAATATACACTAGTCGGATTCGCTGCCCTTTTTCTGTTTACAAACTTCCTTCAGGTATAATATTAACCTTTCCAACTAGAATCACTTTTTGATACAATATTTTCAACATACCTTCACAATAAAACTTTTGAAAACCGAAAATTTACGTTTGAAAAGATGATACACTTTGTCACAAAAGTATCCGCATTCTCTTTAAAACAGAATAACTTTTTTCAAATTGAACGGAACAACTTGAGCTTTTTGAGAAGTTAAGGAGATTAGTTTACTAGATGACGCATACAAATTTTTTGAAAAAAATTGCAATTAATTGAAATTACGAAGGATATAATAATACCACTTATTACCTTTTTTTTTATCTAAGCCTGTAATAAAAATTTTAAGAATACATTTTGTAGATTTAGGTTAGTTAGATATATGTGTACATGTTGCAAATTTCATTGAAATCGATCAATGCAGAAACAGGCGACAGGAATTGAAAGGTGTAAGGATCGTTAGATTGATTCAAGATGTAGCAGGAAAATTGTGAAATACTTCGATTTTCGCCATTTTCAACCGTTTACAGCTCACAGCAGTATTCACTGATTTCAATGAAGTTTTCAGCATACGGATATATAACTGGAATAAATTTACAAAACATATTTAAAAAATTTTCATTACGAGCTCAGATAAAAAAAAGTTGCAAAGTGAGTTTCACTAATTTCTTCATTATTTAGTAAACTAATTCTTTTAACTTCTCGTAAAATTTCAAATCGTTCGGTCCAATTGTAAAAAAGTTATTCTGTTTTAAATAGGATACAAATACTTCTGTGATTCATTCTACATCCTTATGAATGTATTTATTTCCGTCTCCTTTGTTAATTTGCTTCATTTTAATATGAACGGAACTTAGTAAATGTTACTTTAGCGACGCCAGTGGAGTGCTAAGGATTAATAAAACATTGTCACCCACAAACGAGTTGAAATCGAGTTGCTAAATTCGTTTCTAAAATCTTACTAAAGAGTTATACATATATACCAATGAATAAAGAAATAAATAAGTAATAGATCTTGTAATACTTGTGAACGGCAGTGTACATATGTCGAAGGAACCTTTTAGTTCCTAAGACCAGCCTCAACGGTAAACGTCGACGTAAGAATAAGAAAGGTAGAAAAAAGAAGGTCACGTCGAGTTGCTCTCGCAATCGTCATCTTGGATCAATCACGGAGTACGGCTAACGTAATCGGAAAGTTCCTTATATCTGGCGAAACTAAGTTCCAAGGCAATTTGTGTCCCTCTTTGTAAGGAGTAGGTGGAGACGAGAAAGAAGGAAAAGGGAGTATAGGGTGCTGCAGAGACGGCGACTTTGCATCGCTCGAAGCTCGGTTTAGACTGTTTCGCCCTAATATAAAGAGGGGCTTCTCTTCTTCCTTTTACTCGTTCGTTCTCATCTTGATCGTCCCTCCTCACCGGTTTGTCTTTCTCTCTCTATTCCAGAACGGACCTCATCCTCCTTTTCACCCAGCTGCACTTCTTTTTGCTTTACCTGCCCTCCTTCCAACCACCCTCATCCGCAATTCCCTCCAATTCTTTTCTCGAAACAAGTTTGTAAAACGCAATTTTCTTGTAGGTTGACAAGTCATCTAATCGCACGTTGAGACACTGTCTACTTCCTCCTATCCTCTCCAACCTCCCTCCACCATACCATCCATTTTTCTTTCTTTCTATCTCGCGTATGTCGCTTTCACATATATCACTTGTCCTGCCTTCCTTTTGCATTCCTACAACAACGACGCTCGCACGAAGAGGAGTTCGGGAAACGATCGCAGTTTTGAAGTACCGATGCCTTTTCGAGCATCGTGAAAGAAAGATGTTCGTTGCGTGTATACGAAATCTTGACGCGATCGAGATATACGTTGTGTTTGATAGAGAGATTTTGATGGTGGTTTAAGGGGATGAGATATTTATGTATATCGTTGAATTGATACTGGATGGACTTGTGAACATAATGTGATGTGCAAAAATATTTAAATCTACATTCGAGAGAATAATAAATATAAATGTGAAATGTATTTCTTTGTATATGTTTCTATTAACAAAATATGATTACAGTATGTGTAAGTTAACATGTACAAAAAAAAAGTATTTCACTTGTACAAGAAATGGTTACTATGTCATTCTGATTACTATTTATTATTTTAAATACAGATAAATATTGCGTGTAATTATTTAAACGTATTATGAGTTTCATTGCTGTTACGCAATTTTATATAGATTTTAAATGATATGATATTGCTATAATGCTAGTCATCGTTCGTTACTTTAAATACCTAACCTAACCTTTTCAATTGTTACTCTTAAAAGTAGATAAATTTGAAGTATAGTCCAGTCTCTTTTCATATGGATTTTTTTTATGTAGTGCATACCTTCGTGTAAACCAGTCACTGCAAATATAATTCGGGAAGATCTTCAACTTCGCAATAAATTGGAAAATCATTTTCATGACACAAATTCTAAACGAGCCTTCTCAACGTGAGCTAAAGAATTGTATGTTTGGGTATCGCGAAATCTATAAAAAATTAATAAATTTATCGTCACAAAATTTAATTACCGATTATATTGTCAGAAAAAGAACGGCAATACAGAATGAGAATGAAGTTAATTTTAATTTTGTTTATAAAAAGCCATTGCCTTTTATCATACAGGTCTTTTCTAGTCATGAAAGTGATTTGGCACCAATTCGCAAGCAGTGTTAAACATTGTCAGATAACGACAAGAAATCTGATGAAAAATAGTAAAAAGAATGATTATTTTTCAATGAAATGAAATGAATGAAATTTGGAAACAAATTTATTTTAGGTTATGTATCAATTTTTGTTCAGATTCCCAAAGGAATTTGTTTGGCATTTCTATTCTTTTGAATTAGTTTTATGCGATTTTAGGTTAATTTTAATTCATTGCTTTGGTTTTATGTAATTTTAGAAAATTATGGAACGTATGCTTAATTTTATTAATTAAGCCTTTTTTTGTACAAATTTTTTATATATGCCTTTCTGTGGAACATATCTATTGCATAAGAAGAAACTCGTCTCCATACATTTACCATTAATGTGTAGTAAAACTATAATACCTACTTCCATCTACTTTTATAATAAACATCTTGGACGTAAATTCCATAAAATATGAAAAAATAAACAGAAATTAAATGTGAAATAAATTCTAAACATAATACTGCTGATAGCGGTAAAATTGAAGAGTTGAAAGATCGAAATAATAGAGTGTGAATTCGAATCGTATAAAGTCAACGTCACAGTCCTACAGAACCAAATGTTCGTGATCTAATTTCCTCTTCTGTCTGATTTACGCTCTTATTCGTGGAATGATCGGATCGACCGAAGCCGACTTTCCTGAATCTAACTATACCGTTTGGCCCGCATATACGTTATCGGCTGCGTCTTCACTTCGACCGAACTTGAATTATACGATTAATCTCCTAGCGAAAATTAGGTTACTGGGATACGATGGTAATAGATGGCGCTGAAATTTCGGGAAGAATGGGATCACAGGCCAGAAACTTCCGGAATATTCGAATAATAAGTCTGAATAGCTGGTTGTCTGATTAATAGCTGTACTGTACAGTTCGAAGAAGTTACTCATCCTATTTCCACTGGATTGGTTCGTGATCATAAATTAACAGGCGTATTATACCAGATATTGTAGACACTATTTTCATGGTAGTGTTATTTGTGAATATTACTGCAATTTGCAATGTGTTGTATAATTTTTTCCTTATAGAAACACAATTTCGATGCATTAAAATTTTAGTTAAATAACTTTACAAGTGCAACTTAATTCTACAACAGAACTTCGATTAACAAGCTTGTAAGTGTAGTTTTGTTTTTTCCTATTCTTCGTTGGATCGCTCCTTTAGTTCTTTCTGACAACTTACACGCCTACAAGTTTCCTTTTAATTAAACACAAACTATTTGGAATCTTTTTAAGTTGTTCTTTTTTATTGAAAGTATGTTCCATTACACTTATATATGGAGCAGAACATTATTCAAACGTGCATCACGAAAGCGCCTGCAGACGTCAATTCGATTATTGAAATTTTCAATGACTTTTCGATATGTTCCTGGAGTTATTTTACGAATTGTAACTCGAATGTTGTTCTTTATGGCATTCATTGTTTCTGGCTTGTTAGCATAGACTTGACTTTCAAAAAAAAACCCACAAAACAAATCTAATGGTGTTGAATTGCACAATCTTGAAGGCCAATTGGAATCTACATTTCGTGAAGTTAGAGGTGGACGAAATTTCGATTGCACAAACTGAATGTTTTCTCAAGTTGTGTGACACGTAACACCATTTTACTGAAAATATACATACACCAAACATACCAATATGATTTAATTCTGACCATAAAAAGTCACTCAACATTGATTGGTATTTACAGTAACATATCATTTTCAGCATCATTTTCGAAGAAAAGTGGTACACTGATTCTATTGGCCTAAAATGTCCACTAAACAGTGACTTTTTATGGGTGTCGAAATTTTTCATGAATAACACGAGCATTTATATAACATCCCCCAGAGATACGATAATTTTGCCTATTAATGAATCCATCCTTTGTAAAATGAATTTCATTACTAAACAAAATTTTGTTTGAAAACAATGGTCCATTTTCATAATAAGTTCAAATAATATTAATACGTTGCTGGAATGTATACCACTCCATAGTTAACAGTATACCAGCTTCTACTAAAATAATATGTCTTATGTTATTTGAAAAAGCACGATGTGTAAACATTATATAAATCTGACATCTATAGTTAATATAAGCATAATGCTATCATTAAAAATGAATAATCTCTCAATAAATAAACTATTTTGTATCAAATATTTGTAAATCAATAACGAGTTAGCTCCTCTTTCCCAGTTAAGAGGTTCAAGTTCATCTGCACAAAATTCCTATCCCTCGCTCTCAAGCATACAATTATACGTTCACTCGCGAAACAGAAAGTCCCCCTGTTCTTCCTTGTTTCAATATATCCCCCTTGTTTCAAGACAGTCTTTGCCATGACTCGATTTATCGAACTAGCTTGTAGATTGCTTCGATTCCGTGCTAGTTAGGACACCTTTTAGTGCCTTATCAAGCTTCGTTTGCCAGGCACCTTTGTCTGGGGAACTCGAGCTAATTGAAAACACAGGTGTACGAAACAATAAAAAGGTTGTTGCTCCAAGAAGGCCAGGAGACGGTTCCTGAAGTAGGTGTAGATGTTTAGAATGAAGCGACGTTCAAGAAATGAAAAAGATACCTTGAAGGAAGAGAAAAGGAGAGTATGGGCAAAGTGGTGAGAGTGAAGTGTAGGTGATTTCGCCGATTACAGAACGAATCTAGAGGATCCCTTTCATGCTCTCCTTTTCACGAACGAAGTCAAGTAACAATTCTGAGATTACGCCGCTCCCGAAATGAAATTTCATTCGCGAGTCCCAGAGGAACCGCGCATTTCAAGGGGGAGGTCCTCCTTTTTCTAGCGGCGTCTCTCTTCTTCGATGAGTCTTTCTCTTATACAGCGTGCAACCGGTCGCCTCCTCCACAGTCTCTTCCAATTTTCTCTTCGTTTCGAGGAGAGCGTTGGTAGGGATACGCCACCAGGGAGTTTACCGGAAAGATTTCGTCACGGGACGATATTATTCCGTCTTTCCCATTCCAACCTTCTCTTGCGTGCGTTGCTAGAACTTCCTACACCCAAGTGTTAAGGACACTGTACTAGTGTCTACTTTACGATACAAGTGAAAATCTCCTATTTTTGAGGATAGATTTTATTATTAGTAATGTGTTAGTAACCTTAAAAAATTAATAAATATTTTACTGGGTTCGTGAAAATTCTGATTTATTCATATTTTATGTATCGACATGTTTATACGAACTTGTATGAAAATATATAAGGATTTAATAACAGAAATTAATAGAAGGTTAATCAATCCAAATACATTATTCAAAAGAATATATTTTGTTTAAATTATATATTTTATTAGCTTGAAAGATTTTGATTTATTCATATTTTGTAAATCGACACATACGAATTCATACGAAAATAAATAAGGAATTTACAAGAGAAGGTAAGAGGAGTTTGATCAATTTTAATACATTAGTTATAAGAATATAATTTGTATAAATTATTATACATCTTATTAGATTGAAGAAAATTCTGATTTATTTATATTTTGTACCGTAATATACATGAATTCATTTGCGAATAGATATAGATTTTAAAGAAGAATGAATGAAAACTTAGTTTATTCCTTGGAATAAGGTAATAAAATTATCTTAAAATTTCAGTATGCATATAAATTCCTTGTTTGAAAATACCAAATGCATCTACTTATGCTATTTCTTTACGTCTATTAATTTCTAAGGTCAAATATATTTTTTCGCCCTTTAAACATATTTAAAAAGAAATTTTTTCCATATAAGTTTCATCAGGGTGGATATTTACAGGTTCAATATTTTCCTTTATAAGTTCTTAGCTTTGAAACTTTCGTATGCAATATTTTACACACAAAGCCTTGAAATTTATGTTTTCTACTTCAATTAATGTCTTGTATTTTGTAGTATTTTCTGCTGGCAAATAAAATTGCATACATTTTTAATAAACACAAAATTGTATAGAACGTTTGTACCCTTTTTTCAAGTCGATTACCTCCCTTTGTTCACTTTTAAATAACACTTGTGTAATCGATATAGCCAGCCTATAAAAGACGGATTGAAATTCGACTGACGACGTTGCAAACGAATCCATCAACTGTAACGCTTGCTGGCGCAGTTTGTTTGCTGGCGACGTTTCTTTTATTTCTTTATTTCCCAGCGAAGCTAAACTGCAATTTATTTCCACGAAGAAGGCGCCGAAGCGGGTGAACTGTCCGCGCCCTTCTTTCTATCTTCTGCCTCTCTGTCTTTCTTTTTGGTCTCGTCTTGTCTAGTTGTTTCTGCGGCTGATTTACGCGATTCAAACTTCTCGTCGAACACTTTTGAAACGCAATTTTCCGGGAGGCACCTTCCATGATTGTTGTGCCGCGCAAACTCCAGTCAAGGAATTCTTTTCGATACATTGGTGATCGAAGAAATTGCACTTGGATAAGTATGTGTATGATTTTAAAAAGGATTAAAAAAAAATTGAGTATTAAGAGGAGAGTGTGAAAGTAAGTATTACAAGAAAGAGAAAGACTGTGAAAGTGAGTATTAAAGTAAGAAATTGCAAGTCTACGAAATATTATCTTCCCTTATTTCTCAAGGAAACTACAAAACAGAAAAAACAAATTGTAATTTCTAGTGATTATGTTCAGTAGAACTGTGTAGTAAAACTGTGGTTTTTGGATTGTTAGAATGATGACCATGGTGTAACTTCTTTTGGAAATTATTAGATTTTTGAAGATGAGGTGATATTAGCAAGAAAAATTGAGCAAATTATGTTCTAATAGTAGTATTATATTATCTATGGACGTTTTTATGGTAAAATGATAAACAGACTGTGGATTTTTATGCACATTCGTATTTTTAGGAATAGAGCAAAAACAAAAAGATAGAACTTCGATAGAAAATTATTTCACCTACCAAATATTAGAAAAAGCACTACAATTTAGATATTTTGTATATTTTCTCATATTACGTATATTCTGTATAATTGAGCACCTTCAATTTTTTTATAATCTATAATAATGCATAAAAGACTGCAATCTAATGATAAAACAGATCTCTCAATTTTTAAAAGAATTATACAAGGTGTTACGCCCAGCTCTACTAGTTGAAACATTTCGATTGCTTTTTATGATACCGGAAAAGATTTCAAAGAGAAAAAGAATTTTGCAAAGGGAAAAATATTCTGATTAATATTGATGTAAATAGTTTTACATATCTGCTATCAAACTTTTTCCAGGTCACATAAAAGTTAACATATGATATTATATACCGTTGAATTCATATTTTTTATGAGTTACAATAATGCGATAATGAAAATATATTAATCCACTTAAAAGGTAGTCGATGGTAGTAAACGATGATACTGAAATCTCGTAAAAGCATTAAATAAGGAAAGGGTCTTGTCAATCAGGATATTTGAATATTTCCCCCTTTCTAGTATTCATTGTCTCTGAGTATTTTTTCCATATCGCGAGAAGCAACCGAAATATCTTAACTCTTAACTCGACGACTTTTTAATTTGTAGCCAAATGCAAAACCGCCGACAATAATGTGTGAAATTTAAGAATTTGTCTCCTGAAGGAAAAACCAGCCTAACTCTTCTTTTATGCATTATTTTTAGGTCAAAGTTTCAGATAATGTAAAGAAAACCATAAAACGTATAAAAGCTATAAACATTATTGATATGATGTGCACGTAAATAATACACTTGTTAACTTATTTTATAAATCATTTTTTTAATGTTTTAATTTTTTATTCAAGCTAACACTAAGTTTACAGTAAGTTCTTACACTAATACTAAATTTCAAATTTGTTTATATCTTCGAGCCAAACTGTATATCATATTACAGATTACAAAACTGCAATGTCCGCGGTTTAGCAATAGTCCAGAAACATTGCATAAATGCAATGCCGGTGGGTTAAGTGTTAAGTATTCGAGTTAGGTGAAACACTCTATACAATATTTTGATAGTTCACAAAAAATTATTTGATATGAAATTTACATCCATTTGCGATTTGCGAAATTATTTGCAGCATGTTTTTTTATTTAATTTAATTACTTTAATTACAATCCATTCTTACGATTATGGATATGTAAATAATATTTACCATTGATTTATATCTGTAAACGAGTTTATTTTTCGAAGTTGCTTTGCTAAGGTATCGAATTACACAATCAAAATACAGTTAATCTGTATTTCGAACAAAAATTTCATTGGAATATTTATTAAATCGTGTCAATGTTTCTGAATCCGGCTATGAACCATAAAAGCGTCAATAAACAAAATAATCGAAAAGACTCGCTGGGATCGCGGTGTGGTACATGGTGAAAATAGAAACGAAGATAAGCTTGAACACGGTGGCCGTGATTTGTCCCGGGATTATTTCGACAAATCGAGATAACTATCCAGAAACGTTTACTCCACATAGATATAGGTGTACTAGCCCGTTGATTAGCATGCCACCGTACGGAGATAAGCGGCCTAACCGTGACGATATAGTTGGTTCTGACAGGTCTATAGGCTGTTTCACCCACGACAATTTACGTTATTGTCACAACCTCGACGGTTCGATAATATCTGAAAATAAAATTCGATACGATCGAATTAACAATATTCGAATCAAATTATTGCATTAACACCTTTACTAGTAATGATAATAATAATGATCATAATAATATATCTTCATTATATATAACAAAGTTAGTGAAATATAATATAAAAGCAAGAACGAAAAATATATAATGATCGAGTTTCAACAATAATACATGACACTTCTCATAAACTCATTTGTAAATTAATAAGAATTTTGAATAAATATCGCAGCTATGTATTTGCATGATATATTTGAAATATAAGAAAGTGTTGATGATGAAAGTGAATTTTTGTGATGAAAATAATACGAGTAGTACATTCGTAAAAAATAAGAAGGTCACGCGAAATCTTTTTGCATATTGACAGTGTGGCCAGATTGGAAAACAACAGTTTGATATAACTAAGAATTAATCCTTTGAGATAACCGATTGTTTAACCCTTTGTTCTTTTTATCAAAATATTTTTCGATATAGCAGAAATTTCAAAATATTTTACAATAACGATGGTAGAAGATTTTTTATTCAAACGAATAATCTTAAGGCATCGTTTTATAAAGTATAAAAAAACTACCTAATTTTATTCTAAAAATTTTTTTTATGTCCATCATAATTTTAACAATATACAGGGAAATAGGGTAACTATTTTCACCCTGAAGAACCGAAAACTCCGATACTTCTTTTGAAATTTCCTACAAATCTACAAAGTTTAAAAGGAAGGAAAGTTACTTTGTCATTCTTACAGGTACTAACAATAAGACTTCGAAACAAAGGACACTCGTATGTGCATCAATTCAAAAAAGGTGAATACTGTTTGGGTTTTTTTCTATGAAATAAGCAAAATAGACTCCGATTGCCACTTTTCGATAAGACTTTTTCAGTGACCCCTGACACTCAAACAGAATAATTTAAGATGATCACGTTAAGTGATCCACCTTGTAGATAGGATACATCGAGGCAAATCGGATCAGAATAAGAATTCAGTTCATGTTTGCCACATCGTAATAGATACAAAAATTTCGATTGTTGGTGTTATCTCACATTCTTCTTCTCCACACCTACTACAGCAGTCTGTTAATTGTTTTAAATTGTTATTTAATGCCACTACATGTTTTCAATGAGACGGACGCGTACGAATGTAATAATGTTTTGGGAATCTAAGATGTATAATCTGCAAATTCGCATTTAAAATAAAAAGGTGAGCTTGAAAATTCAAACGTGTTGATTATTATTAATTTACAGGATGTAAAAATTTAGTATTTGGTATGTTTTAGATTATTATATGATTATATGTGTATATAATCTACTCACTTTGAAATCCTTGCATATGAGCATAATCGTATCATGTCATTTGGAGAGAAATGGATCACGTTTTTTCTTCACTTAAGTATTTTTATTATTATAAATGTGATAACTATTTACATAGAAATGGTTTGTACGTATACAATAAAAAAGACCTATTAAGGATTATGGTCTCGAAAAGAAATGAAAAAACCTGTGATAAAGGTTAAATCTAAAACGTACACGTCAAGCTGCAGAAATGTACGATGTACACTACATATGTAGGTCTACAAAGGAGAAAGGAGTGTTAGTTAAACTCATTGTCATTGTCATTTTTTACGTTTATTCCAAAGATTTTATTAGGAAACTTTCAGTATTTTTCAAACATTTGTCAGTGGATATTTCTCAATTCTTCGTTCTTTGCTTGCAGAAGAAAGGTTTTTAAGTGTGTTATGTCCTGTTCTTATTAATATTCAAGCCAAATGGGTATTAGATACGAATTTACACTAAAAGGTTAGCTTTTTAATGTTTGACTATTATTTTTTTACCATTAAAAAGAAGGTAATCCGATTCACCTCGGTCTATCCTATAATCGTAAATAATATTAAGACATTGAGTCAAAAAATGCTAGAAAGTATCGTTTAAAGTAACCTAAAGTCATCCTCGCGAATCCACGAAATCTTGCCAGTATTCTTCATTAGCGATTTCCAAGAGGGTTGAATTTTACAGTTACAATAGAAATACACCGGGTTATCGAGACCTGTTACCTCGATAACCGTTATCTCTGGCGGTTCGTGATATTAGCCCGAAAATGCACGAGCGTAAACATCATAACGTGACAGTTTCTAGAGCACGGGATAGCTTACTTCCTAATAACAGCAGGAAGTGCAGCAGCGAGCGCAACTCAGCTTGGCTTCGTTGTTGCCCGACGCTCCAGGCCGGCGTGACGTAGATAGGAAGCGAACAATAATTGATCGAACCCTCTAAGCTCCGGCTATAAGCTCGTGATCCTGTTATTGCAGATACGCATGGCCACGAGCCTCCATCCTACTGCCCACATATCTAAACGCACCCGTTTTACTACAGATTTGTATCGCGCTTATACGACACGTCGGGGAAACTGGGAAAGATTAATTTCGACAATATCGAACGGAAAAAGACTCCATGATATTTAATTAAGAATACAGGTTGTATGAAACAATTCATGCGTGTCAGTATCTAACGTCGATATTCAGAATGTATGATCAGAATGTAATGTCTAGTAACTGGGTTGGAATATAACATTGCTTCCTTTGCAGAAAAGAAAGAATTGCAGAGGATAATTTTGCGTTGTTTAACAAGTTCTATCATCAAGTAGTGTGAGTTCTTTTTATTTTTATTCTTATTTCAATTTATAGAATACAAGGTGTATCTAGTAACTGGATCGGACTATAACTTCGTTTCTTTTGCAAATAGAAAAGAATTGTAAAGAAAAATTTTGCATTGTTTAAAAAACTTTATCATTATCTAGCGCAAATTTTTGCAGGAATGTATCGATGTAGTTGCAAAGTGCAATTGCGCTTGTTTCTTAAATGGAAATATACCAATTATTTTACATTAATTGATTTTTCGTGCCATCATAAACAGAAAGGTGTTAGGTTAGGGTATAAACATAAAAAAATTAATAATACTTTTAGAAATATGTAATTTTTTCTTTGAATGTGTTCAATAAATACTCAAACGTTTCGCCATTGTACTGTGAATACTTTTTCACTCGTTTTCCTACATTTTTCATTACATTGTCCATTTGTTCAGCACTTATATTTAAACAATTCGTTTAATTTTTTTATCTATTGATATAAAAGGTTGTGCATAGACCTTATTCTTTAAAAAAATGTATAGGAAAAAATAAAGGGGATTTAAGTTAGGTAAACGTGGTTGCCAAGGTGTTTGATAAGCATCATTCTTTGTATATTCTTGTTAAATACCTTTTGAATAAAATTTGAAATATCTCACGAAATATTAATATTTTTGAGATAGTATACTAACAGTTTTCTTGCTCATAATGGCACGAAGGATCAATTAATGTAAAAAAATGGTAAAAAAAGTTTGTTATGTCGCAGTAACAGTAACTCCGTTATTGTTTCCTTCATTTCATGTTATTACCATAATTTTCTATACACTTTTAAAAGGTTGTATAACATTTGTTTTTTTTAATTTCAACTCATAGAATATACTGACAAGATATGGCCGTTTAAACCTGGGTACTGAGATTAACTTTTTAAAGGTAAATCTTGTGATTTCTTGAATTCAACTACTAAAACTTTACTTTTGCTTTTTCATAGTTTTCTAGTCAATTTATTTTTACCATACTTCAATAATTTTACTATTATTATTAAACAATTTACAAACTATATATTGGTTTAAAAATCGTATATTATGTACTTTCGTATTTGTTTTTTCAAATGGATGTGTAATCAATTTTAAATTTCTGAAGGTAGCCTCGGTCGTTGATGAACCAAGAGGTATTTTACTCTTATATTTCTTTGAAATGAATTTTTGTTTCTATTGGAAAATGTTTTAAACACTTAACTTAATAGACGATTGTATAATATAACGAAGTAGAAACTTCCGTAATATATCAGAAACTGTGCAGATCTTTTGGATATGTAGTACTGTGAAAAAATTGGTCCTTGGACATGAAGGACTGAGTCTGTCCATAGATTATGAACAAATATTTTTCTCCACGAAAGATTAATTACAAGCTCTTATTTTACTTTGCATTCTCTAATATTGTAGCGTTCGTTCGTTCTAAATTTATCTCTTGTTTCAATAAGTTCCACTTTTCACTTTTATCACAGTCGTTACATAATTATAAGATCAAGAAATATTAACAGATCCGCGACAACTGACGTGAATTCATGTCATTTTATATTCTGCTTCCGGTTACCCCTAATATGAATTCTCTTCATTTCGTAAGTGTTTCGTGATTACCACTAAATTATCATATTTAGTGATTGTAAGTATATGGTTTGTTTAAAAATATATCGTTTGACATAGTTAAACATAGGAAATTGAAATGATTTTAAAATATCCAATTCATAATACAATTAATATCTGTCACATATATTGAAAATAACAACACTAACGCAAATCTAATTGTAGACTATGAAAAAATTAGTCTTACAATTAGACGAAGAGGACTCAAGTTTGCTATGGAGTGTGAGGAAAAATATTGTTTACCCACGGAGATTTGCCTTAAGCTTCCAAACTATAACTAAACAATAGATGGGATTACATGTTTTAGAATTGCTTTATGTAACAGTATCAGGAAGTTGCATTTTAATCGAAGATTGACAATCCCCACGATGACAAATGAAAATTCACATAAGCTTCAACAAAATCTGATTTTTCAAAAATTACCTTGTGCTCGTGTCAATTTTAGTAGACAAAAATCTACTATGAACAAGTTCGGAAACTGAAATATGCTATAAAATAGGAGGATCTGAATTCAACTATTTAAAATTCACAACTTTTCATTCGTTCAAGTCGTACTGGATTCAAGAAAGAATCCTAAAAGGTTATAAAAAAGAAAACTTATTCAACAGCAAAAGCATTTCGCAAAATATTTTTATTTGAAAACTGTTCAAAAACTCGAGATAATTACATTAAATAATAATAACGCATTTAGATAAGTTAAATTAATACTGTATATTAATGTATTTTTATTTCATTTATTTGTTAAACCACGAATTGTATTCACATTCCTTTTAAATATTACATTGAATTCCATTCCAATCCTCGTCGTAGAAGCTAACTCGCCGCATACGTTGCAAAGGAACACGTCTGGCGCGTGAATCAAGCGTCCTATCCATTCCTGCCGAATTAAGGAGCGTTCCAAGGAGGGGGTGGTAAGCCTGTCAAGTTTGGAGGATTCGCAAATTGACGATTTACGGTCACCAAACAGGACGATAAGCGAATGCCTGCAGGCTTAATGGGCCCCGGGGCCATAAGCGGCGGGGTTTCGGCAAGATTTGCATGACAATGCCCTGTCATTACGAGCCCGGCCCAATCAAACGTCGAGCACACACCGTTTGCTCAGCAAGTGTTTATTACCGATGCACCATGTAAATGCTACGGCTTCTATACATGAGTATGCACATACACCGCGCGGTCGCATTAGTAATTCCTCCTTTCGTCGACAGATACGATTCGAGTAACTCCCGCTGGTCTTCTCCACGAGAACCTGTCAAATTGTAAATCGTATCGAAAATCTTGTTCCACGATGACTGGAAGTTGGGGGATCGTTAAGCATTCATAGTACATGTTTCAATTGGACTTCTCGTTATTAGAATTAACTTGTGCTATTTTAACATGGTACAAGATATCTTTTTCTTTCCTTGGCTTGATTTTATAACGGAAGTTTTTCATCTTCAAGTGAACCCTTTCGACTCAAAATTCTTTTCGCTATGAATTGTAGAAATTAAGTCTGAAAATCGATCATTCATCTACAGTTGATCACAGAAGTTATTTGATTAAGCTGACTGGAGCTTGTGACTAGATCTAATTTATAACTTTTTTTCAATGCAACGATATGATACAATAGGTCATTATATTCATCTAAACAAACTATCATATTATGAAAAAAATGCAGGATTCCGTTTAAAAGACTTAACTTGACTTAGACATCTACTCCACTTATGGAAAAATTATTTACTTCATGATATCTCTTGATACAACTTTTGTAAAAACATTTCTTTGTAAACATCAACCACTCGTAAGTTATTTCATCGTTTCCAGTTAATGGAAACACTCTGTGTATGCAGATGTATAAGCTCAACATAAATTTGTGTACTTTCTTTAACGGGAAGAACGAAAATTTGTACTGTAATGTAGCTGACCTGATTTTTACATAGTACTGTACGTATATGTCGTAATAGTTACGAACAAGAGTATACACAACTTTTTATAAGTACTCAAACACTTAGGTATTTGCGATTTTGCATAAATATTCTTCTAATTTAGTTTTTTTTCATAGATTTATTATGCTTACTTATAATCTTGTTGTTTCTCTTGAGTGATACAAAAAATATTTATTAATTAATATTAATTAATAAGTATTATATACTATATTTATTAATCATCAAAGACGCGCATATACTATAGAAGCGGTAAGAAGGCATCAGATTTTAGACTTCTTTATCACCCGTCCATACCTTTTTCACGGTGTAAGCTATTTAATATGTTTATTTCTAGTGAGAATCTGTCATCTGTATACATTTTGATGAGTATCAGCCACTTAATATTGATAAACATGCGAGGAGAACGATGTAGATGTTTTAAAGATTTTAGTTTAACAGTGCCACAGCGATTACAGCCATAAGTTCTGGAAAAGAGTTATCGAAAGGAAAATGTGTTGCTATTATGATTTTGAAGACTATTCTTTTGGATAAATAGCAGCAAAAACAAAAATTTCGAAGTCTACAATGCATGATACTTTAATAAAGTACCGTGATACGGATAATTTGTCTTTGAAGAAAAGATCAGGCAGGCCCCGAAAGAACACATATGCAGAAGATCAGTACATGGAAACCCCGAGCAAATGTTTGCACAGAAATTGTAGCAGAAATGAATGTGTACAATGTAGAAAACAAGTTTGGGAAAAAATTCAGGAGGAAGTATTTAAAAAACTTTTTGTAATTTGATACAAGCGGGTATTTTTAAAAAGAGAAGGATATATACAAGAACAATTTAAAATTTTTTACATCATTTGCTAGTAAAAATTGTATATATTATTCACTCTTTATAAGATATAGTAATGTTATTACACATAAATACACAATTTATATGAATCTGATAAGTCGCCGGATGCTAGTGAATAGTGGTGTACATACAAAAAATACTTTCGACACAAGAATGTCCCGGTGATTCCTCTATAATCGGTCGATTAACGGTAAACAGTTACTCCCTGGTAGAGGGACTTGCACAGGGACTGAATTGGGTTCAGTGTCGACTTTAAATTGTTGCCCCCTTCTCTCTCTCTCTCTCTCTCTCTCTCTCTCTCTCTCTCTCCCTCCCTGTCTCTCTCTTTTCCCTTGCCGCCACTGTTAGCCGAGCTCCAGTAGCGCGTCGACGCCATTGAGGAACAATAAATGATTATTGTCGAGACTATTACCGCCGGAGTGGCGAGCAGGCCCCATTGGAACTGTTCGGTGGTCAGTTTCTCTCGGTGCATGTGGTCTTGTGTGTACAAGCAGCGCGCGTATACGTGCTACCATTATTTCTCGTATCTCGCGAGTCCATGCACAACCCACCCACCATCCACTCTACCACTACCTACCGCTTCTCTTCGGTCTTTCGTCTTCCATCTCTCTTTTGCTAATGTGCACTTTCCCTCTACCTCATTCTGTGTCTATCTCACTCTGACCCTCTCACAACCCGATACCTCTCTTTATACGATGGCTCGCGCTCCCTCTTCTTTATCTCTGAAATACTGTCGATACGAGCAAATAAACTACACTCACTTAATTCAACGCCAGGATCCGTCGTAAGAAAGATAAAGCGATTTTCGGTGAGATTGTCTGGCGAACGAATGAGAGTGGAGTAATTATTGACAGTGGGTCTTTCGTATGGTCATAGGTCACTTTTAATAGGTTAGTTTCTGAAATTGAACTAAACGGTGTAGTAAATTGCTAAATAGTTCGTGAAATTCAAATTAATTATAAAATTAATTAGAATTAATTAGAAATTAATTTTTGTAGAAGATGTATCACTTCTGTCTATATACCGGATGAGGCATCTAAAAGAGATCACGTGAATAATTCGGTTATTATTGGCGATAGAAAAAAGTAGGTCAGACGAAACTTGTTTGGTTTTGAGGATGGCATAATTCTATGTTAACAGCTTTCTGTAGGTGGAAACGTAGAGGACACACGAAGGTCAACTCCGTTTCTTAAATTAAAATTGTACGCTTTTCTATGTACTATCTAATAGGGCGTCTCAAGACACGTACAGTGACCTACGGCTCAAGGTCACTGAAGATCGTTGAAGATCAACTGCGATAGAAAAAGTTTTATTTTGGGTAACTGATCAAAAATTTCGGTGATTTTCTTACCTAATGACGCAGTACTAAATGAAATGCTCAACATGATTGACCTTGAGCGTCGATGCCTGCCGTAAAGCGTTGCGACACGGATAACACGGTACGTTGAATTTCATTTGGATTGATCGCGGAGCAATCTCTTGTTATACGCTGCTTCATCTCTTCTTTGGTTCTTAGTATCTCATTGTAAACTTGTTGCTTTAACTTTTCCCACAACTAAAAATCTAAAGGTGTTAAGTCTGAGGAACGTGCGGTCCATTTGTGATTTCCGGTCCGACCAATCCAATGATCTCCAAAGCTCGTATTACGAGTTTCCGTAATAATCCGTGGCGAATGAGGTGGACACCCGTCTTGCTGGAACTACATGGATTATCGTATATGGAGTGGAACATCGTTCAATGGTTGTGGCAAAATTTCTGTTAATATGTGTTCATATTTGCGAATGTTTAATGTTCCATCAATAAAGTAGGGACCAACTATTTAATTGTTAATAAGTCGACACCAAACGTCTACAGACCATGGTGTTTGTTTATCCACTTCTCGTAGCCACATTTCTATTGACCAATAATGCACAATATGACGATTAACTTGGGCACAGATTGTACTGATGTAGCTTTATCCGAAAAAAAAACTTTTGTTCAAAAATGTATCATCATCTTGCAGTTTCCGTAGTCTTCATTCGCAGAAACACGATTTTTAAAATCATTCCCGTATAGTTCTTGATGAAATGAAACATGGAAAGGGTGAAATTTATTCAAATGCAATATTCGCAAAACACTTCGTTGACTGATGCCACTTACGTATGCCAGTTGTCTTATACTAACATGTGGATTTTGATTTACAGCTGTTGAATGTTTTCTCTGTTTCTGTTATTGGTTGCTGTTTTAGACCGTTTACGTGTTTTGTTATCTACATTTCTAGTTTCTTGAAAAGTTCTGATAATGTTGGTGAAGACAGACCTTGAAGGTGTAGTACATTCGAGAAATCTTTAAGTATACAAACACACTACTTCTCTTACAATTTGGCGACATTGTTTAGATGCAATAGCTTGTAATAATAAGAGATTACAAGAGCGACGCGACAGCCACGAAAACGTTCGACCAGTTCCCCAAAGTGGAACAGTTTCCATGGCAGTTGATCTTCAACGATCTTCAGTGACCTTGAGTCGTAGGTACGCGTCTTGAAACGCCCTATTAGGGAGTGCATAGGAAAGTGTACTATTTTAATTTAAAAAAACGGAGTTGACCTTCATATGTCCTCTACGTTTCCACCTACAAAAGAACTATTAACATAGAATTATGCCACCCTCAAAAGCAAGCAAGTTTCGTTTAATCCATTTTTTTTCTATCAATAGTAATCGAGTTACTCAGTTGGCCTCTTTTAGATGTCTCAGCCTATATAGTGTGAGCCATGTAATTTGTCCCAACTAGATAGCTACTGATGTACATATGTGTTCTACAAAAAAGGTTTCATACATGTAGAAGGAAACATATATGACTGTTAAAAAGAGAGTAACATGAAAAAGCGGCTTTCGAGATAAACGAGTTAAAAGTCATGCACTTCATAGTGGTGTTGTCTGTTTCAACTGTTTTCTCTTATTTCGACGTTGGTACTTCCAGCAGGGTAAGAAAAGAGTAAAAATAGAAGACATCTCTTCTATGTCTTTAAAAAAGGAAGTAGTTGATTTTCTTGTTTTCACAAGTGTTTTGTAACTTTTATTAATGTAATAAATAATTGTCTACTTTAATTAACAATATATGACTTTAATTGTGAATTGTGAAGAGAATAATTACTTAAGAATATTATGGTTGTTCTCATTGCAGAGTACACTATTGTCAAAATCGATTCTTCTGCAGCTCAACTTCTTTTCAAATATGTCTTACAAAAATATCTCATAACTGTACAAGCGTTGTTTAACATTGAAAATGAAGCATTTTTTGTGCAGAGCAAAATACGTATCAGCAGATTCAAATTATATCTAATATACTCGAGATTTTACGGAAAACTCATCTTTTCCTAACCTAACCTAACCTATTTGTAAGGTTTAATAAAAAATTATTAAGTTTCCACTGATTTTCAACTAAATCTAGTATTTACTTTAAATAAATTCAACAATAATAAAGTGCAGTTTATTATTTAGAACAGCTGCATATTGTTTACTTGTTTTCCAATAAATAAACATATTTTAATTTAACATCTTTACTTACAAGCGTAATGTCGTGTCGCGTAGATCAAATGAAACTGCTACTTCATCCCTGATGGACGTGTTTGAAAGGGTTGCGAGGACGTGATTGATCCTGTCGCTCTACCACGAGTGGCACAAATACGTTATACAACGAACAAAAAACTCGTTACAAACGTTCAAATACAATTGTGCCGCGTATTTGATTAAAGGGCCTTAATGCTTCTTCGTTGGGTACACAAAAGCAGAAAAATTACAAAGCGAACTACGATTGGATAGTATTCTGGATCGTTTTTAAACACGATTTTTTAAACAGTGAAATGAACACCCATTATTTCTTATCATCTTGCTTTTCATTCGTAATTTCTTGCACATTTTACGATTGTTTAGAAGAATTAGACAGAAAAATCACACAATTAATTAAAAAAAAAAAATTAACAAAAAAAATTTTGATTTTATTTTTAATTTTTATATTTTTTTAACAAAATAAGTTCAACTTATCTGCCGAGAAAAGCAAATTTATATTCTAAGCGCTAGAACTTTTCTAATTTTTCATGTTTTTCTTTCAAAAATAGATTCAATCCCAGGACAAACTATTGAACAATAAGAATATTTCATAAGTTTTGCAATTTGATGACTGTGACAAATGCTAAACTGCGCATCATCAATGGCTACACCAGCAAAGTGTATCATAAATCTTGCATGATACTTAATAAACAATAAAGAACATTACTTTGGTACTTTAAGACTTTTTCTTTATATTTCAAAGAAGCTCAGTTTCATATTGTTAGCAATTAGTCTAAAAGAAAATTTACAGGAGTCATTTGTAACACCAAAGAAGAGAATAGATACAATTAACTTAACCAAAAAGGAAAAAACCACAACTTTATTTCTTTTGAAAGTTTAACGTGAAAAGTGTAAAAGTGTGAAAATTCATATATTGTTAAGGCAGATAATTAAACTTTCAATTAATTAAACAATTAATTAAAGGTAAGTACATGTAAAATATTACAAGATCAGAATATGTTTTATGTATTTATTATACGATTTATGAACATCCATCAACTCTTCTGTACTATACGTGGTATAACTACTCGGTCTACATAGTCTCAAATAATCGAGACTCTTTTGTGCATAATTTTTTTATTTGTTATTCGACGAGAAAGGAAATGAAAATTGAATACCTATAATAATACACCAAGTTCAAATTATTTCCTTGAAAGTAACATCGGATGAAATTTGATCAATAGGAAGTAAGATTTCTCAATGAAGCAAATGCAACATAAAAAAATAAAGAACCAGTAACGTTTACTGTCGTGTTGGAATTAAGTATTCCAAGCTTCCATACCTAGTACGAGGGAGCATCGAAAAATTAGCATACGACGAGTGGAGTCGTTTAAACGTGAACTAACAGTGGTAGTTCAGCATCTGCATGATAAAAAGAGCAAGGTCGAATTTGCTTAAAAGACACTTCAAAAACCTTCCATGTGAATCGAGTGAACAGGAAAAAAAATTACCCGTGAAATGCGTCTGTTGCGTTTCGTTTAATGCCGCAGATGTTTTCCTATACACGAACCGTTTAACAGTCACGTTCAACTATTCGAAAGATCCCTGATCATGTTTGATATACTAATTTACATGCCACCGATGTATTGTCCAGATGGAATATTATTCAAATCATTGAACCAAATTCTTACCATGGAAAAAAACGTACAGTGTGTACTCTAATTATTATGTAAATTAACGAAATATAGAAGTGTAAAAGGCGTTAATAAATATCTGCTTTGAGAAAAGCAAATTTACCATGTTTCAAACATGGTAAATGTATTCTGTCCAATTTTAAATAACATCTGTCTAAATGTATCTCATACACCAATCGTAAAACACATTCTTTTTAATTCACTCTTGTGTAGAAAAATTATAAGTGAAATTTTACTCTTGTATTTCTTCATAATGAATTTTTATTGGGAATAGTTCTAAATATTTTACTTAACGGCCAATTGTGTAATACAGTAGAGACTTTAATAAGTGACTCAGAATTATTTCAGTTTTCTTGAAAGTCTAGTATAGTAAAGAGTTATATCCAGACGAAAATGATTCAGTTTACCTATGGAGCGTGAAAAAATATGTTTGTCTAATGAAAATCAAATTTTAACTTCAGAAAGATTAAAATATGTCTGGAATTAGATCAAGTAAGTTACCAGCAGAAATACACGACTAGACAAATAATTTCAAAATTTCTTTCATGTCTTATAAAATTTTCGAAAATTCTGATTACACTTGATATATTTATTTCAATATAATCTTTTCATAACTTAGAATCTATACGTTTCAAATACGACGTGAGACGATGCAGCAATTATATAACTACATTGTTAATATTTATGCACATGTAGTATGTTGACTTATACAAATAAGATGTGTCAAACATGAAAACATGCACAGAAACGTAATAGAATATACAAAAAGTATGTGAGATATATAATAAGTAATATTGAAAATATTATCAACATTAAAATATTTTATATCTACAATATATAAAATATACGTAATATATTAAAATATTATATATATATAAATAATAATTAAATTATTATTTAAAATAATTAAATGTAAAATATCACAAATATATAAAATATAAAATATTAATTTTAAGATTAAAATTAAAATTTCAATAAACTCTACTATTTACTAATAAACTCTAACATTTTTATATTAGCTATAGTTAATTGATAACGGTTATTAATAAAAATTAATATACCAGCAGAAAATATATCTTAGATAAGCCGGCAAAAGTGTGTAAGAAATACTTTAGTTTAAATAATATGTCAGTGTTCTGAAAAAAGAGAAAAAATGTGTCTAAATCGAGTAGGATGTATATTTAGTAAGTCTAATAGTGTGAGACATGATATTAATTTTCACGTCCAAACTAATATTTGTTCTTACCTTGTACTTTAAATATTATATACATAAGTGTTTTTCTACAAAACTAATAATCCTGACTTACATTCTTCCCCGTTAGGTCACCAGAGATATGAGATATAATGTGATAATAATGCGATAAATGTATAGGAAATATGCGATACACTTACTCATAAGGCAAATGGATCACCTAAAAATAGTTATTTTTTATTAAATTATATTGATGTCACACCTACATGTTAATTATATTTTTAATAAATATTTTGATCGAAAAATAATCTGCAATATAATAAATACATTCAACTTCAATTTTTTAAGATTCTGATTAATGTATCCTTTCATATATTATTTTTAATAAAATTAAATAAAGGACTGTTCGTTAATGGGAATGCATACCTTATGTTCTTAAAAATATGAAATATGCAAAATGTATGAAATAAATGGCACATGATTAAAACCCTTTATTGACAAAAGAAATTTCTATGTACATTCCATTTTATTGCTAATTTTGTATAAAAATATAGATTTGCATACACATCCACAGTTTACAGCTAACACTATCAATTGCAAACTTTGCAAACCTCAACCATAACCTTCAATACCTAAGAACTGAAATTACGAACCTTCATTTACCATAATTGTAGACCGATTTCCCGAGCGACCGACCACTCTTCAATCTCACAAGTTTCCAAGAAATGATTACTTCCTCGCAATCAATACGTTATTCCTTTATAAGGTCTCTGTTCGATAAATTTCCAGGAGTTCGCGAGTGCCGTAATCAGGCGTCAGCTAACACCGTTAGATAGGGCCGTTGATGCGTCTTAAAGTTGTTCGCCGGAATTGAAAAGGGTCTCGAAAGGTTTGATGATGTCGAAGAAAACGAATACAGTTCTGGTGAGAAGAGTAGGAGAAGAATCTAAAGGGCGATAGAACTTCTCTCTTGCTCGCACATACACATACACAGTGGAACAAGGAAGAAACATCAAATTCACAGAGAAAGGAGAAGACGAAGAAAAAGAAGTTGGATAAAGAAGGAAAAATGTTAGAGAAGAGATGGAGGAAGTGCTGAAGGGGAGGAAGAGTGAGGCTTCGAAGCTCGATTATGTGATATAAAGTTGCCAGAGCGAGGGGTGGATAAGAAGAGGGGGGCCAAAAGAGAGATGCACCCCCGTTGATTGAGCCGCCACCTTCAACGTGCCGTGAACACATGTGCTGGTGGCAACACTCTGATTGGAAGCCAGATGGGCTCTTCAGCCTCTTACCTTGGTACCAGCTACCTCTCCGTTTCTCGTTCAGCCACGTCTCTCTTTGTCCCTGTTGCTCATTCGCCAAGCGCCTCAGCCTCTGTTTCCATCTCGGGCATCTTTTTCTTCGTCGACACCTGAAACACAACCCTCTTTCGCAAAGTGCCTCCCGATATAGCTTAGGATGACTATCGTGGCCATGGCTGACTCGTCTGCATGCACCGTTTGTTGAAAAAAAAAAAAATGGAGAAAAGGAAAGAACACTGCGATCAAATTGAAACGAAGCAGGCTGGATAAAAGGCTGAGAAGGAGCAGATAAACTTGGTCGATTTTCACACCGTCGATCGTTCCAGTCTTAATACCGCATAAAATGTACATTTATCTGTTGTCTTGGATGGGTTCGAGTTTGGATTTTAAAAAAATGGTAGACGATCGATTGAATCGAATCGGTGGCCTGGAATCACAGATCATTTCGACGATGGCAGTTTTGATCTTAACGGAAGTTTCGCTTGAGAAAGCAACGTCGTACATTTTATTCAAATTCTTTTGCGAATTCTAACACGGTGGAAGCACTCGCCTGATACGGGGCAGATATCAAGAGGCCTATCCGCGGGATCGCTCGTGGAATTCCGGTATTTTACATTAATAGAATTTCGAAAGTTCGCAATACCACTTGCGTATTCTTTGCTCATGAAGCAGTTCGCGCTGTTAGCATACATTAACGTATTGATTCGGTTAAAACTTCTCGCACATCTTGGAATTGTCACGTTCAAGGGATTTTTGTTACTTTTCCTTCATTTACATTAATATTTTCTTCCATGTTGCTTAATTTCGTTATACAGTAACTCGCATTGAAAATCGCCTTCATCTCTCACTTGTTTATTCTCCTTTGGAAAATCCAATAAAACAAATAAAAGGGCGTTTGTAATCAGTATAGAAATATTCTTTATTTATTATTATAAAATATGATTAAAATATAAAAGGATTTATGGAATAATAACGAAGAAACAATAGTATAAAGGTAGTATATACAGTAAGAATGGACTCACTAATAATCGCTTATTTGTGTTTATTTATTAAATTTAAACATTACTTTAAAAGATATATAAATTTCGATGGATCTCCTCTACTATTATCTATAGCTGTTAATTTATTATACGTCACTTTTACAAGCTTCTCTGTATAATCACTTGAAGTTTTCGTCCATGTTGTTAACAACGCACTTTTTAAGTCGTATTTATTTCGACCTGTTAAGGATACATTGTACCGTAGTCCAACTTTCATTTACCATTTCTGCAGTTTCTCTTTGGAACTTCCTCTGATTACAATGAAATGTTTTCGGCAAGTTTTCGTTCTTCGATTGTTGTTTACTTTTTCCTAGCTTCTGTTTTATGAAAAAACATTTCAAATATACACTGCACACTAAACTGACCCTTAATAAAGAAGACAATAATGAAAAACAATTGAAAGTACATTTTTCTGTTCAGGGAATCCCCGAATGTTATAGATGGACAGTTTTTAGTGTGACTAACTTTTCCTAAATATTAAAAGAAATATCAATTTTTATTCATTTTTCTAGGAAATTAAACACATATCTTTACACATAATTATAAAATAATGTACGTAAAATGTTTTTCCATATGTGCAACATTTATAACCTATTTTAGACAAAACTTTGATACTTTTTTGCGTACAATCCGAATATGCAATAAGAAATACCATGCCCCATTAAAAACAATGACTTTTGATTTGAAAATCCTATTTCCTGTTAATACCAGAAATTGTAACTACCACCATTCCATATAGCATACACGAATTAGTTACTCAAATTTTTTTAGTTTTCAATAAAAATCACTCTCCATCATTTTAATAGGGGTGGACGGGTAATCTAGGACACCCTATATATTACGTTCTATAAATAGAATTAGAGAAAAAAGTGTCGTGAACGATTTTCTCTGTGAGCCACTATATATATAAATAATATGTGTACTACATTTATTAGATGTATTGTTATAATTACGTCATAATTAGCTTTTTAGTCAGAAAAACTTATGTTATACATAAGTGGAATATATACAGTGAGTGGAATACTTATATATTTATCTGTTATACCCATTAAAGTAAATGTAGAATATAATTAGTTTTAATGTATGCTGACTTTTCATTCATGTCATACATTCTGTTTGTACTGAAATACTTGATCGTTGTTGTATTGTACTGCGTAAGATAACAGAGAACATTTTTTATATAAATTAGAAAGCGACTGCAATATTATAAAACAAACATAAATAAAGAAATTTCCTGCAAGCTACTACGAAATCTCTAAACATTTTACGTATTATTTACAATTCGACTTTCTAATAATATCAAATTCACTAAATTCTACGTCAATAATATGTTAAAAAGAAAAAAGTAATAACAAGACAAATTTAGTAATACATAAATATAGGAAAATGAAGAGCAATAGAAGGAAAAGCGAAGAAAGATGTAAGTAGTTGTTAAAATTTGATACGAGTTTCAATAACGAAACAAATGTCATGCAAGAATAAAGAACTTCGTTACAAAGCGTAGCTTCCTCCAATTGGGAGACATCGCCAGATGATTACTGCACTCCATTTAAGTTCATTGCTTGAGGTTGACACTAGGATCTGTCGGTGACACTTATTATGAAATGATTTCTTTTATATCGTAAGATCCGAAAGCGGTAATTAGAGCGTCCGGTAACTAGAGCGTTCCCGGTACTCTCCAGGAAAATGGCAGCCGAGGATTTTCTGTCTTTAACAGCAACGAGGTGATGGCTGACTTTATATTGTGTTGCGACTCGTTAAAGTCCTCGCGCTGTTGTCGTAATTGTGGTTCCGTGAAATCCAGCGATTATAATAGGAGCCGGTCTTGCAAATGCACAGAGATTAGAACGACAACATTCGAGACACCTCTCCCAAAGTAACGAAATGTGAAAATTTCGAAATTTTGTTGGTTCACACATTTTCACGTAAGCTAAATAAGAAATAGCTTTTGTTGTAAAATTTCACTTCATTTTATTTTGTTGATGAATAACAGATTTTATGAGACTTGTTCTATAAATTCATATAGCCTTTATTTGTGAAATTTTTCACCAATAAGGACGTATAAGTATATATAGTTTCATGTAGTTTCTTACTTTCATCTGTGAAATGGTTCCTCATAGTCAAAAATTGAATAATTCTTTATCTCCTATTTTAGTATTAGCTTAAAATTTACAAGTAGTTTCTCCTTTAGCCAAACATGATCAATCAAACCATTTAATCTTTGAGAATTAAAAGTTCTTCAACTATAAAATCTATCATAGAGGACGACTAAAAGAAGGGTTGATTTTATAGGTTCATATGACTGTTAGAAAAGAGTAAAAAATCTCTAATAAGAATAGGTTCCAAAATCAATCATTTCAATGATAAGTACAAATGTCTGTTTTTACATGTTGCAGATGCTCAATATGTCTTCTTTCTATCATATTTCAATACAAAATTCACATCTGGGTATAAGATGAATACTATAAACCCTTAGAACCTGTAACTCTTTGTAATTGCGAGCGGTTGTTCTACAAGAACATTCAAGTTTTGTAATATTTGGAAGTGGTATGCCAATTTTAAATTAATGCGCGAAGGACCATTCAATGTAAGAAAACTATATGACCGTGTAACGACAGACTGGATTGTTCTTACATGTTGTCTTGTTGACTGTTGCTCGTATTCTTTTGCGTCATTTCATGCCTTGTCGGCACCTGAAACGCGTCGGGATAAATTTACGCTGATTTATAAATGTTTGGCTACATTCATTACCAATTAAATTGTCCAATTAATTTTCTCGTTAATGCCTTCTAGTGTGCTCTTAGACCGCTCCACCTTGGAAGAATGAAAGATAGTCACGAGAATAGGCAAAAATTTATAACAAATTGCGAATTTCCTACGGATCAATCTATATATATAATGTATTAACTGCGGATTGCTAAAAATTCTAATAAAGCAATTCTGTCAACTCTCGCCGGGATGTACTTTCAAGCATGTAAATAATAAACGAAAGTCCTAAGCTCAAAACCTATTTTCCTACGTAATCGTGCCATAAACTGTGCTAAAGAAAACCTAACACTTATTTCTCATCTCCTCTCAAATATATCGCTCAACATGCTATCTATAATTTCACACACACGTATAGATACGCACACAAGCCCCCAGGTAAATCTGTTCCCCGAGCAAAGGCCACGAATGTCGCGATCAGAGAAACAGCATCTCGTCGGTGTATAGGACGGTAACGTCAGTAGGTTTACAGGCTGAACGTAAACGGGCTTGTTAGGACGGCTGAATGGGTTCGAAGGTTTTCACGGCTGAGGAAGGCGGATGGGTGGGAGAGTAGAGAGGAAGGGAGACAGAAAGGAAGCAGGGGTTTCCAGTCAGGACACGAGGGACAGTTCACCGGCTTTACCCGCCGGCAGTCCCTAGAGGTGGCAGCCCCGTTGCAAGCTGAACCTAGTCTGTGGTTGCTGGCTTGTTAGATCCAGTTTGGGGTTGGTACGGCCTGAAGAGGGGGTTGCCCAGTGGAGGGCGCCACTCTTCAGTAGACCGCAATCGGGTATGCAATTTACGTGGTGTCCGACCTCTGCGACCTCTGCCCCCATCCCCTTATTCCACCAGCCGTACTCAGGTCCCAGCCTCAGCATCTACTATCCTCCCTTAACCAACCATCCTCTTACCTTCGTTCTATCCTCCTCAGCGTACTACTCTTCATCCTCGTTCTACCCCCCCCCCCCCCCTGGGCACTGCAGCCTCATTTCTGCGGGCCAGGTTTCTCTAGAATTCGCACCCGTGTGCAAAACGAAGGATCCAGGTATGAGTCTGTGTTCAGACTGCTTCCACGTTCGATACGCAACAGTGGAAACGTGGCGTGTGAGCGGCGGGCGAGTAGTCCTTGCAGAGGCTGAATATTGGTGGCTGTGGGGACGATTGGTCGAGGAGGGTGAGAGAGGAGGTGCGGATATGGCGGAAGAACGAAAGCCGATGGCTGTCGCGAGCAGAAGCTCCGACGGTAGTTAGGATAGGACTGGTTTCTTCCAACGCCAGGGGAACACCGTAAGATTTCTCCATGGCCTTTCGACGGAGGCTTTAGGAACACCGGTAATGACGCTCAGGAAATTGGAAGTAGCGAGAGCAGGATTGAAATTGGTCGAGCATACGAACTAACAATTTGTCAGAGATCAAGGAGAAGTGTTTCCATCGCGTAGCCGATCGTTTCTTAACGTGACCGATTTCAAAGAGCTCTCCTATTTCTTCTTCCTTCTTCACCTTCTTACTACACTCTCGTTATTTCCTTTGTCAAGGTGAATGGTTACTCTAAATTTTCCTAGATCGCTGAAATCGTGAAAGGTTTGAAAGGGATATGAATGTAATGAATTATTGTAACGAATAATAAAGCTATTTGCGTAGATTCATAACACATTTTCTAGCACAGTTATGTTGAAGCATCTTCTCCTATCTCTTACGTTATTTTTTGCTTACATACTTAATGTCTATGTTTTCATCAGTTTTACATAATATGATTTATGTTTACGCTCATGCACACGTAATATGTATTAAATACGCAAACTATGCATTCTGTGTGATGCATTACATATAGATAATGCCGATGTATCATGAGAATTAGTGCCTCACATATATGTAATACCGGTAGCGAACATGTTAAAGTGTTTCTGCAATCGTGCTCAAACCGGGAAAGGGGCGATTCCTTATGAAAAGGTGAGTCGAAAATGTGAAATACACTTTTTTGTTATTGAGAGAAACGATTTTGATAATAATGTGAATTTAGTATCTATTCTAAAGGTAAAAAATAATCAACTAGGACATGTGCTTCTACGTACTTGCTTGGTTAGTTTTAAATAGATACTAATTTCTTCCCCAAAGTGAGCCTTACATATAGTAAAGTGTCATCCAAATGTGACGCCTAGGTATTAGCATTATATAATGTTTACATGACATATCTTCTTAAATAATATAAGTTACTCAGTTTTAGCAAAATGTAGTACAATTTTAATTATGATCTAGTATACATATATTGCAGCAATGCATTTACATTGTTCAAATTTATTAGGAAAATGGACGCTCTTTGAGAAATACCTATCGCAAACTTCATGATTCTTTTGATGTAAATAATCGGCCAAATCAGTTTTCAATGCAAAGATAAATAAAAAAGAATTCAAAGAAACCGATTATGGTACTGATGAATAAGTGAAGGACCGAAAACTGTATACACAAATGATGACCAAAACTGTGCATGCTATACCTACGTATCTTTATAACATTCTGTCTATCAGCTGTTAGTATAAAATAGTTTAGTATGATTTTTCAGTATAAAGTGTTAAGATTGTTTCATAAATTATTACGAAATGAAGGCAAAGTGTTTTTTGACTTCATTTTATTAACCCTCGTGACATAAATTTTGATTAAGATACAGTAGAAATGGTTATACTAAACAAAGATTAATTTCATTCCTAACTTGTCGTTTATAATTTATAAAACCGAAAATTATCAAATGCAAACAAACTATAATAGCTTTTCTAAATAACTAACTCTTGTATGCAGTAAAAGGAATCGTAAGTCAATGTGACAACAGATCCTGGTAAAGATAACACTGAGGACGTATTAAACGATCTTATTATGAAAACCTACACTAACTATCTATTATGAAACTAACTATTATGAAAACCTACTACTCTACACTACCAACGAGAAACATTCAAACTGTCTGCAAAAATATACGACAGATTTACTATAGCTTCTGAATTAGCGGCATAACAAAAACATTACGTATTACAATTGAATTGGAATGAAATTCATCGGAGCAGATGTATTGCTACAAATATATAAAGAGAAACCTTAATTTTTACAGTGAGCTAAACGAATCGTTTCATTCTTTGATTTAACGAATTTACAGTTGGACCACGAGAAAATTTCATTACTTCCCTCTCCTCTCGTACTTAATACGGTGTCTCAACAATGCAGTTTACGATCAATAAAACAGAGAGTTACAAGTAATCTGTGGCACCAGGTGTTATAGGGGTCTCAGGTTGTTCGACACGTTCCAATGCAAATGTCAGGTTGAACGTTCCGACCTCGCGTAATGCGCATGTTAATCGGTTGAGGCTACGTCGTGTACGTACCGGTACCAACGGCATAATTCGCTCAATTTACAAGCCTTATCGCAACCGTTGCATTTAATCGTCGAGAATTAGGTTATATCGTCGGGTTGACGTTCCCGCCTTAACGGATCGAAACATCGAAGGATTCCACGTGACTTCCACACAAGAATTTCCATGTGTCAGGAATATTTACTATCGAGTAAATGTGAGAAACATTCTTTCACAGGCAATAAATGATATTACATCATTATTTATTTTACACTAATAATGAATAAAATATTAGTGTTGTTGGGACAACAGATTGTCCTACGTTTACGATACGGTCGACTAATTTCTATTCCTGAACAGATTAATATTTTAGTTTATAATCAAGGAAAATGGTCCAACGCTTAATCGCTTTTTAGGTACTTGGCCATTTCTGTTCAATAGAAATTGACGTATCGTAATCGTATTTTTCTGAATAAGGACCGACTAAGGACTGACTAGAGTTTGGACAATAGGACGACCTGGAAATACCAAACGACCATCTACGGACACCCGAACCGACTTGTACTTGACGTACCGACAGCATCATAGGGCGGTGACGAAGGAACTTCATTACCCCCGACCTTCCTTACTTATTTTTATTGGACCGAACAATTTTCCCACTTTTCTTCAATTTTTCATAAGACATTCCTCCGAACAGACAGACGGGTATAAAGGGACTGGACAATGAGGGACCCGGGCTTTTTGCTTTCGGTTTCTTTCGACACGAACTTTTTACTCACATTATATAAATCTATCAGGACTTTAATACATTTAATGGACTTTATATCTGATATGAACATTTAAATATATTGTAAATCTACACGGACTAGATAATATCGTATGTTATTGTTAGTGATTCATTAGAGACGCTTGTTATTAAATTATTTGCTATATAATCGGCTGTCACGATTAGTGTGGGAGCCAACAAGTGTATTTCATGTCTCGTTTTCAAGAATATCGAGTTTTAATACTTATCGAGTACATGTGTATTTGATTATCTCCGAACTTCATATTTATATTACTTCATGTGTATAGGTATTACTGAATGAACTGTTGAAAGTGACGTTTCCGTTGAGGTATATAAATTCCTGCTCTTCAAATCACAGCTTTCTTTGCTTCCTTTGTGCTGTAGAAGATTTACACTATTTCTTTGCGAAATGTGATATTACCGCAATTTATCAATATAAAAGTGTGAGCATAAGCAACAGCTTATAAGAAATGTTACAATTCAATTTTCTTGAAAACTAAGCTGCTTATGAAAAAATTGTATTCCTTATTATTAGTTCACTTTTACATACAGAATCATATCCTGCCCGATTGTATCACGAATCACACTGTGTATATTCGGACAAATTTTAATCTTCGTCACATTACAATAAAATATTTCATTGTACACTAGACCTCATCTCTTTTAACTATGCTTGTGAATAACTTTGAATATTGAATGTAAAATAGAATGACAGTCGTTCGTCTTTGACTGCCATCTGTTTCGATGTTTCGAACTGTCATCGAAGCTATTTGAAAATTATTATGGAAAATAAACTGATTAAATAAGAAGTCAGTGAGAGAGTAGAAGAGACAGTTTATGATTGGTAAATGATAGAAGTTTCAGTCAAAGAGTATTTTGTTACAGTTTCTTGCGAAACAGATAGGTCTTATCGTGGCATATATACTGGAAGAAACTTCGTAAATGTAATTGCATCATGCAATAAGTACCTAAAAAAAAAAGAGTGGAAAGAGGAGGAAACTCGGTTCATCGGGTTTTTAAAGTTTTCTTTCGTTTCTTTTTTTTAGAATATCTGAAGTACTTGACTAACTTGAAACCTTCTTAGACCAAACGAGGGAAAATAAGGAACAAGAAAAATCCAATTTCAGCTCTCCCCTCGTGTGTAATTACCAAGGAATGTCAAAATGGGGAAGATGCAGGTAATCTTTGAATAATTCTCCTCTCCATAACGTACAGAGACTTTCTAATTCGAGACTTGAGTTTTTGTGATATTTTTTTCGACATTATCGAAACAAAATTGTTCAGGTATCACTATAATAGAATTTATGGGATAGAAAAAAGAAGTGAATAAATTATATTTAAAGTTATTAAGGACATCCTACAAAAATTTAATAAGAACTTCTGCAACCTGTTATGTTAAAAAGAGTATCCCCAAATAAAAATCTTCTTTCGGAAGGACAGATTTTTATAATATAATATAAATTACACGATTATACATTAAAAAATTATTTGTATACTTAAAGACTGAAGTCACATATTCAATATAGTAATTTAAATTGAAATATTCGCGAACTTCCAGAAAAATAGGAAAAATTATTATTATTATTTCGACGATTGATCTCTTTTCATTCCTTTTAAATAAAACTTCGATTTTACCCAAAATTCAGAAAAAGTTTATTTTTACATATAGTAATATTTTTAAGCATGCATATAATTTTTTAACGTACAATTGTGTCATTTATATTATGTCATAGTATCTTCATATTTAATATCTACAATATAAAAATTGCATAAATCACATTTTTCTTCATTAAGTACCACATGGAATCATAGCTCTTATACTAATTTAATTAAAAAAAAGAAAAGAAATATGAAAAGTACGAAGGCTGTAACATCAAAATAGGCTGACCATTCTAAACCAATTTCGGGGCACTTACGGATTTCATTTTTTGAATATGTAAAGTGAAAATTTAAATATACTTTTGCGAAACATAGTACGGATATTAATTTAAATTATTATATAAAAATTTAAGAAATGATTTGTATAATTTTTAAAATATTAATGGTATACTTTGTACATTGCAATTTTTGATAATAACGCTTGACCAGTTTTGATAACAGAGCACTTATGTACATACATACATCATTCAGCACATATATTTTCAAAACACAAAAAAAACAAAATACAAGAGAAACGATTAATTATGATTTTTAGCATATAATCGCTTATATAACTGGAGGTGCGAATGGTATCGGAAAGGCTGTAGCTGAGAAAATTCTTTGCGAAGGTGGCAAGGTGGTGCTGGCCGATATATCTTGCAACGGAGCTAAAGTTGCCGAGAGTATGGGCGAAAAAGCTTTATACACGTGTACCGATGTAAGTTCAATTACTCGTAAAAGTTCCTGCCGATATCGTTTATAAAAATATACATATCTATCTATTATGTACGGCAAATACTCTTAACTTCCTCCAAGACATTTATAAACCAAACAAAATTGTATTACTTTTAGTTACACTTTCTTTAACGTTCTACTTGATCCATAAAATTATCCTTCTAACATTGTATAGAACGTTTCAACAGCGCAAGATCAAGCTGTACGAGTTTGTGTATCGCTTTCACCAATTATACACTCTCTCGTTTATAAGACACCGGACATTCCCTAATTTTGGATATAATTGTTGGTATAAATTGGCTTTATGGTGTGAACTATAATCTCCTATTTTTGGGTCCTTTCTTCTTTATGACAATTTTAGTAATTACATTTTTTTTTAAAGTAGGAAAAACATAGAATCCCAAGTATGATTCAAGGAGCAGTATACTAAGCGCGATACGATGTTCGAATAGTATTAACTGGCTAATCGCGAATAATTACAAAAACGAAATAAAGACAACGTTCAGCGTTACAATCGCGATAGCTACCTTTTAGATTCATAAGTGATTGAACAGTTAGAAACTGCTTTACCGTGTCATTCTCGCATGCCGTCAACAATTTCCTTTCGAAGGACTTAGTGCATGTAGGAAAGTCTAATTAAAGAAACTATATAAAAGAAAGTAGGAAGGTCTAATACTTTTGGGAAAACTATACGATGTGCCTAGCCTATGGTACTAAACGTTCTGAATCAAAAATTTTGTAATGCTATGGGCCCAGCCTGCTTACTGAGCCTGTAGAATTAGGAGATCACGCTGTAGTTTTTCGATACTGACTGGCTGTCGTCACTCGTCCACCTGCTATTTCTAAATCTTAAGTATTTGCTGATTGGTTGCTTACAAACATCGAAAAGCACTAGTCAACGTTTCTAAAGAATATCGTAATAACCTTCTCTTGCGCTCTCAACGCGCGTTATCTTATAAAAGGTGTGGTGGTGTCCTTTACTAAATATGTTATCTTAATAAGAATTACGTTACTAGAACCGATATAGCAACAGTAATCAAAACAGATAAAGCCAGAAATTTCGGGTTTTTATAACAGTTATTCAGAATGCAGGTTCTTCACAATTATTTTAATCAAAAAACCTTTATGCAATAGTTACTTTTGGAAACGTTTCAACTCCTCATATCACGCATTCATTTAACAATTACTATAATTTCTGACAAAGTTTGAAGGAAATAATCTTTGTGTAATTCGTATAATTTGAATCAATTGAATTGTAATGCAATCATAGTTAGATAATTAGAAAATAACTGTAGTATTTTTATTTCTTACTAATGGAAGCTGCGAAAATGTCGAAAAAGATAACATAGATAGCAAAGCATGCTTCTCTAGTTGAAATGTTCTAATGAAATCCATTTTACAGGTGAGAGTCGAAAAGGACGTTCTAGAGAGCATGAAATGTGTAAAGGATAAATTCGGTGGTGTGAACGTGCTGATTAATTCTGCTGGTGTTGCTGGATACGAAGCCTTGTACGATTTCAAGAATAAAAAGCCTCATTCGATCGAAATGTATAGGTGTTTGTTCGATACAAACGTGTGGGGTTTATTCAACGTGACACGCTTAATGGTTGGTTTGATGGCAGAAAATAAACCGGATGCAAATCAGCAAAGAGGTGTTGTTATCAATCTTTCGAGTATGATGGGGTACGAACCACCACCTACTATGGTAGCCTATGGTGCCACGAAATCCGCGGTTTCTGGCATGACATTGCCTATGGCCAGAGGACTTGCACAGAGTGGGATACGTGTCGTTGGCATATGTCCTGGTTACATAGACAGTCCTATGACAGGTATGTCAATTCTACTTGTGATTATAGTCTCGGCCACGATATAGTGGGTTCGTAAATGTCGTCAGAAGTCAAAATGAACATGTTTCAGGTGCAGGAACAATTTTTTTTTTTTTAAATATCTCCCATAAACTTTACAATTTGTCAGTATAGACATGAGGTCAATTGTTACATTTGTAGATTATAACACGTTGACTGCATCTCCATTGAAGCAACGTCTTTGCTAGTAAGATCCTTCGATCAGTGTTATTTTACGTTCATTACTATTTCACTAAATCTTCAGGGCGTCTTCTTTTGAGCCTTCGTAGGATGGGTTGACTGTGTACATTGTTGGTTAGCGAGTTAGTGTGAGTTTCGATCCTTCTTTTGTAACTGGAGGGTTGACCTTATTATTTATTCCTGTATCATGGAGATATTTTGGTCTGTTCTTATTTTTTCGTTTCGGACATATCATGGGGCGTTCACGATCGTACGTAGGATAATAGCTTGTTGAGCTTCGAGTTTGATTATGTGATTTTTCGCTGCTATACCCCATATTGGAATTCCATATGTCCAGATGGGCTTTATTATCGATTTATAGATTTGTAATTTCTTTTCCATACTAAGTTTAGATTTTTTACCGGTTAGTCATGACATTTGTTTTCCTTTTAATTGAATTTGTTCAATTTTTGTGGTGACACGTTGCTTCCATGTTAATTTGAATGCAGATGTAATCGTAAATACTTAACCGTCTTTGTTTGCGGAATTTCTATGTTTAATTTAACTTTCAACATTTGATTTTTCCTTAAGGTGAACGTAATGTGTTTACACTTGGTGAAGTTTATCTTCATATTCTTTTTATACAGCCATTCTTCAAAAGTGTTGATTTACTTTTGTAATGAATTAATTGCTTAATGCGACTCTTTATCTCTCGTAAGCATTGCTGCGTCATCCACAAATATCAAAACTACACTATTTGCCTTTATTAGTATGTCTGCCGTGTAGAGGGTGTAAAGAATTAATTCAAGAACTCTCCCCTGTGGCACTCCAGCTCTAATCTCTCTAATATCTGAGTGAGTTTTTTAATTTTTACGTAGAATATTCTATTGGTCAGATAAGATTTTAGAATATTGTAGAACGAAAGTGGAAATCCGTGGTGCCAGACTTTATCGAAAACTTTTTCTACATTCTATATTGAAATGAGTTATTTTGTGTTTTTACATTAATTGTGGTGGCTTGAAGGTAGTCGTAGGATGTATTACTGTGCAGGTAATGTTTAATTTCGTTCTTGATAATTATAGCAGTTCCACTGTGTGCTGTACCAGATGGATGTTTTGTGTCGTAAATAAGAGATTTTTATGTAGTTCCTGCTAGTAAAATGTATTTCGGAAACTAACAGAATATCTATATCGTCTATGTACAGGAATGCTTTAGTTTCTTGGATTCTGTGTTGTAACCCGTTGCTATTCCAGACTGCTATTTTAGGTTGTCTATCCATTGCTTGGTTTTTATTAACGTACTTGTAACATTATGGTTATTTGTTGCGTTTGTTCCTTGAGAATCGAGTTTTGCGCCATTATCATTTTACTTATGATCTCTGTATTTTTGATTGTTTGTTTTAGCAATTGTGTTATATTCGATGCCTCTTCTGCGTTATGGTCTTTTGAATTTATTTGCACTCGTTTAGACGCTTCGGCATAATTTCTTCCAGTTGCAAGGTGATCGATTATTATTGCATTATCTCTATTTTTATTTACGTTTAGCCTGGAGTTTGATATATTGCGGTAGTTTATCTTGTAAATTCCATCGAAAGTAATTGTTTCCATTTCTTTTCCCTCAATGTTGCATAAATTTTTTGTTCGTAGTGCTATGAAATTGTATTACTCTGTCGACGGAAATTTCGACTTCCTATAATCACTTTTTGTGATACTACAAGCAACTGCTTTTACTGTACGAAAGAATTACAGATGTTCGTTTCGAAAACTACTCCCATAATCAACTGAGTTCTTTCTCCAGATCGTATCATTTTTGTTCAGCTTAAATGGAATGTAACGGAAGAGTTAATTATCAGAATAACAGAAATAAACCAGTGACTTATTTATTAGTTGTACTGTGTAGATAAACAGTTTGATAACGTCGATAATTCTTGTTCGTATTCAGCTGTACAGAAACCGGAAGAAAGGAAGCATTGGATTTCGATGAAACTAACACCGAAACGTTACGGAACATGCGAAGAGGTTGCTCATTTGATTCAAGCATGCATCGAGAATCCATTGATAAATGGTGAGAATATACGTATAGATATGGGCTTCCGCTACAATCAAGTGGGAGATAGTCAACAAGACTCGAAATGTTAATTACGACTTTTTACAAAAATGAAACTTAAATACTGTCGCATGTGTACATGATAATCATGTCTTCGATAATGTCGTTAACAAACACTTTGGTAGTGAATGTGATCACTTCATAATAAAACTTCGCGGGAATAAAATGAATAGCACAATTTAATAATAAATATAAACATTGGCTTACTTTGTAACCACAATTCACCACGTTAACATCGGACATGAAGAATTATCGTTGTCTTTAGATAGGTGTACCGCCGCATACACGTAACCAATGTTCGAATTTTAATTTCTCAATCAGTCACTCACTATAGCTAACAAGACCCATTATATGATATGTTATATTCATTAATTCCATAAATAATAAATTTTATTACCATACTCATCGATTATTTTCATTTACGGTTGTTCCGGTTCGTTTGAGGTGGTTTATCACATGATCGCCGAGAAATGTAATTTATAAATTGACAATATTTGTTTATTCTTCAAATTTTTGTATATTTTTCGCTGGAAGAATTAATCTTTCATAAATTCTTTTAGAATTCACTTTTTTTTTTTTAATTCTCAATAACCGAAGATGTTGCATAAAATGAGGGTCTCTTAAGGATCGGCTTGATATTGGGATCTAACATTAAGTCAAAATCTGGTGCAAATTTTTGACCGTTGCCCAACTTTTGATACATCGCGCGTACGATCAAGTATCATCCCATTCTTTTTAGAAAAAAGCGCATGAAGGACAATCTGATAGTATTGCAGTAGACGAGTACTGCTTTGTACACATAAATCTGTATAAATGTAAAACACAAAATTAGAGAAATCGCATGTTATCCAACGATATAACATCACTTTCTCCTCTATAACGTTCCTAAAAAAAGTATATTTTTTATTATACTCGTAAGAATTATATATTTATCTATAAGAAACTGAATTATCTGAAGCTCTCTTTGAACCATATTATGCGGCCTATGAAAATATTCGATCGATTTACTAACAACAAAATAATCTAAAATAATCGTGTTAGGCAGTTTACTTACCATAAAACTGTGTAAAAGTTGTAGAAAACATTTTTACGAAATTTCAATTATTGATTTTCTCGAAAAGTTTACAGCTTTTATGACAGATGATATTAGTAATGTTCTTGATAATTGGTACTTGTCATTACTATTATTATGTGCTAATATAATCTTCAAACCCATAGTTTCAAACATTTAAAGAAAAAGGTATTTGAAACATTTTGAACATTTCGTACAAATACGTTAGAGTGAGAACGCAAACATTTCTTATTGATACGAATTAAATAATGTTGTAATTTATTAAGTCAGTGCCCGATTCCAATAGATGACACTAACTTATTTGTTTACAAATTTCATAGCGGATAAAAAGAGCAATATTAAATTGTTATTCTGTCAGAAAACTTTTGTGTCTGGACAGTTCTTACGTCATAAAAAAAAGAGGTTTTAAAAATGAGCGAAGAGAAGATTCATTTGTATTATGTCATGCTTTATAAATTGCGAAAAGGTGTAACGATAGGAACTGCTGTAAAACAATATTCAGAACATTAACCAAGACAGTGCATCAAAGAAATGGTTTGCAAAATTTAGATCTGACGATTTTCAATTAAACGACGAGTTACGCTCTGGCCGACACTTTTTGATAAACGACAACATTGTATTTAATTTATTAATAAAAAAGTCCTCGAATTTTAATTGAAGAAGTTTCAGAAAAACTTAATATTGACAGGTCGATTGTTTTACATGCCAAATTACTTGTATTTCAATGTGCAATCGGACACAGACTTTGGCACTGACACAATACTTCTATTTTCACCATGACGGGACAATTATAGTATTACTTCGTAAACCATTTAGTAAAATCGTGTAGCAATGTATCATTATTTGATAGATCAGAAAGCGGATAGCGTACACATACAATGAAAATAAAAGATAAAGTAAATTGTTCTCACTCTGACATATTGATACGATATATTCAAAATGTTTCTTCCATTTTTGACCTTGTATAACCTTAAAGTTATTATGCCATGTACGGATGTATTTGTTTTGACACACGCTTTCATATTATGTAAAAAATATAGCATTCCATTTAAAAAATTTAAATTTCTGTAATTTTCATTTCTAAAAGAATTGCGCAAACACAAAAAGAATTACATACGCCGTAGCGTTGCTTGCAAAAAACGGTATTACTTTTTCTTCTTTCATTTTTTTTCTAATATTTCCTATTCGCAAGGAAAAACGCTGGCTAGTAATAACGCGAATATCCTGTAGTATGTGATCCAAAAAAAGCCTAAGTTAGACGGGTGTCGTAAAACAAAGAATAATGATCGTAGTAACCGCCGGAGGACGTGATCAGCCGTCGTGTTCTCGAGCAGATCGCGTCATCAGCGTCAACGTACAACCTCACAGCCACTTACTTTCTTCCGGATGAAATTTATGTATGGAAATATCCGTGAGTGAGCATTACGCATGTAGAATATCACGACCAGCAGCTGGAGATCCTCCCGTGAAGACACTTTCCCTAGGAAAATGTATTTTAACGCTCACGATGGAAGCGGCAAGGTGAAAATACGCGGTGGATCGACTCTTTCCTACTTCTTTTTTTTTTTTTACTTTCTCTCCTACGCCATACGTTTTCTCCAAGTTGCCTCCGTCCGCAAACCTAAACCTCTGGAGTCTTCATCGACAGCCCCGGAGCCATATACGCCCCGAGTGACTGAATAGGTATGTACATACACACGCGGCTTCTTCTTTCATATTTCCACGTGTAGATTTTGTGCACCGCATTCCTGCGTGCTCGAATGTGCCTCCTCATGTTTTATGCACGCACGATGACAATTTTATGAAGTGGGAACAGATTGTTAGGGAAACGAGCGAGTATGAATCGGTCAGTGGACGTGGAAACCGTGTTTACATTTCCGTTTCCGTTATTTGCATGTTTTTCGTCGTATGGGAGCATGCTCTTTTGGTGGATTTTAAGACTGATTTCATTCTTCAAAGCGAAATTTATCAAATTTGGGTTGATTTTTTAAGGGAATTCGATGGAAGAGGAATGTTTCGTTAGAGTTTGCTCACGTTCATTTCAGTTTGATGTTTTTATTATGGATTTTAAGGTGACTGCTGGAGGTATATGTATAATATTTCTTAGTTTATGTACAAAAAGAGATATGTGTATAAATTGAAGTGTGGCGATGATGTTGGAGGCTGAAGGAGGAACTGAGATAGAGAGGATAGGCGGAAAAGAAAGGTAACGTTTTGTTCGGCGCCTCCTAGTGGACTTGTCAGTAAGGCATCCTAGGAAATCCATGCTTTAAACTAAGCGACTCAGGTTGAAAGAGGTATATAGAAATAGGACCTTTCGAGAGGACTAGCGCCAGAATGGCCATGTATCCGTTTCTCTAGTGGTGAAACGCAGAAGAGTCGCCATAGGAGAAAAGGAAAAACACACGTTGGCGTAAAAATTGCCCAACAGTGCTTGTAGTGCACTGTCAGTTAAGAATACGTGTTAGTAGACATTCTTTCTCTGCGGTATCTTTCCAAGACGTTCTTCACCATGCACCGATTATGATTTTTTTCTTAAAGAATAAAAATAATTATAAAACACCTAAAAATAGTTCCTAAATTTGTAAAAGCGAACATCAGCTGCATCGGGTAAATTTTACTTCGCTATAAGGATCTCTTTGCAGGTATCTTTTAGAAGAAACTGTAGTTACCTAAGAGCCACTAAGCGCTACGTTAATAATTGTACGTTATATCGAAATTACTTTATAATTATGGTTCTCTTTTAATATCAGAAAACAGAATTTTTATAAGGTTAATGTTACCGTACCTTTCCTTTTCTTTTTTTTTTTGTAAAGTGGATGTTATAAATTCCTTCTGTGTGTTCTTCTTGAATGGGTAGCATGAACTGTTACCAACCCTAATTTTACTAATTATGTTATTCAATTTGTGTGAAAACTACATTAAAGCAACGGATTTTGATTTTCTATGAGGATAGTTACTTATAATAACATCAAATAAATAAGTTGGTAGTTTACTAAACTTAGGGCCAGTGTGCTTTTTATGAGTATAACCAGCACTACGTGGGTACGAGAATGTACCTATAATGAAGAATGGACAAAGTAATGTAGCACAATAATGTATGCTACTTGTTGAAAACGGAATAACTATGAATCTGAAAAATGCAATACTAACAACATGTCCTACAGAAATACCATAATTCGTGTGACGTAAGCATTTATCCAGAAAACTTTCGATCATTCTATATTTTTCATAATTTTAAACATTATTCCTCCATTCATAGTACATTATCACAGAATTCAAAACGAAAAATTTAAACTATGTATGCTTTTATTTGTAAGTTAATATTTCGTTGTCATTTCTTACCATCTGCCTATGAATATTTTCATGCACACACTTTATATCTTCCAAAAAATGTTCTTCTTAAAGTAATTGTTCAAAATGACCGCTTTCAGCATCCAACCACTTTTGTATCCATCTTTGAATACGTGGTGGATTACATGGTGTTCGTGGTAATGAAAGATTGTTGATCACCAGTGATGATAGTTGTGGACTGATCTTCATTTTGTTTCCTCAGGAATGGGAAAGTTCTGAAGATCCTCTTTTACCTGTTGACCATCGGATTTAACCAATTTTCTGATTTTTTAACAGCTACCAATCTACTCCGTGCGCTTATTGCGCGCTCTGTGCAGACTAGATGGTGGCATTTGGAGGTGAACGGTCTTCCTTGTTAAACAATTTGCAATATAACGGAAATTTTCATCAGACTTCGATCTCGCGACGTGATCAGTTAGAAGTTGCCTGGTCCCAAAGCCTTTTGGAAATTCACATTGGATGACACGAAGAGTTAACTGTTGAGATTGTAGAAGAAGTTCGAAGAGGAAAAAGCCATTCTCTACCATGCATTAAAAAATATGGCAACTTTCTCAAAAATAAATTTCCAGCTTGTGTGCTATGAAACGTACTAGCCATTTGCACGGCTAATGTTTTTGTGCACACTATTAGTCACTGCGAAGCAAATATTTTTGGATATGTAGTAAACATGTAGTTCAAACTTGTCGTTTGATCCCAGGTTTATTCCAAGGGGAATTCACGGAACAACAAACCAATTGATAAGTTAGAAATGGATAGGGTTAATAAGAAACAAAAGAAGAAACAAACTTAGGTGCCTTCTATGCTAATATATTATCATAGTATTTCCATCCAGAAAGTACATCGATTATATCCCCGTAACAATTCAATAATTGTTTAAGATCCTCTCTATGTCATACGACGCAACGATGATCACGGATCTAATGATGTCACCGACAATTATGATACCTTCTTGAAGAATAGCCAGAGTGATATTGTACATTGGACAGTTCATGGCAACGTCGTAATAAATGCGCAGGATAAGTTTTAACATGGAAATCAAGGCGCCAACAGGATTTGCACTGCGGATAGCTCTTTCAGTTGCCCTTTGTATAGCACTGACCAAGTCAGTTGTACCACCAAGTGCGAGTGTGGCTAGGTTTCGTGCTTTCTTCATATTCTCCCTGAGACCACGTAGTGCAGGTAACGTGTTGATATCCTGTGGAGGTGGAATAGTAGGGATTGGTTGAACCACCGCGCTGAAGTTTACTTGAATCAACACCTCCTCCAGGCCACCCAAAGGGTTCAAGTTCATCAGCTGCGAAATGTCACCTTGTTTTATTATATTCGACATGGTATCGCCGATGTCACTGAGCATTCGCCGCCTTCGACCACTCGACGCAGCAGTGGTAGATGTTGAAGAGCTAGTACTACTAGTAGAAGTACTATCTGTGGTTGTAGATGAAGATGTACTACTGCTTGTAGATGAAGATGTAGTGCTGCTAGTCGTTGAAGAGGTGGTGCTGCTGGTTGACGAAGGGCTAGTACTGCTGGTCGACGAAGAAGTGGTGCTGGTTGTTGAAGGGCTAGTACTGCTGGTCGATGAAGAAGTGGTACTGGTCGACGAAGGACTAGTACTGCTGGTCGACGAAGAAGTGGTGCTGGTCGAAGAAGAAGTGGTGCTGGTTGTTGAAGGGCTAGTACTGCTGGTCGATGAAGAAGTGGTACTGGTCGACGAAGGACTAGTACTGCTGGTCGACGAAGAAGTGGTACTGGTCGACGAAGGACTAGTACTGCTGGTCGACGAAGAAGTGGTACTGGTCGACGAAGGACTAGTACTGCTGGTCGACGAAGAAGTGGTGCTGGTCGATGAAGCAGTGGTGCTGGTTGTTGAAGGACTAGTACTGCTGGTCGATGAAGCAGTGGTGCTGGTTGTTGAAGGACTAGTACTGCTGGTCGTCGAAGAGTCATCCTTGGCAGTGGAAGAACTACCAGTAGTGGTTGTCGAAGAAGTAGTACTGCTGGTCGATGAAGCTGTGGTGCTGGTTGTTGAAGGACTAGTACTGCTGGTCGATGAAGCAGTGGTGCTGGTTGTTGAAGGACTAGTACTGCTGGTCGTCGAAGAGTCATCATTGGCAGTGGAAGAACTACCAGTAGTGGTTGTCGAAGAAGTAGTACTGCTGGTCGACGAAGGGCTAGTACTGCTGGTCGTCGAAGGGCTAGTACTGCTGGTTGTTGATCTAGCAGTGGTGCTGGTCGACGAAGGGCTAGTGCTGCTGGTTGTTGATCTAGCAGTGGAGCTGGTCGACGAAGGACTACTACTGCTGGTCGTCGAAGGGTTAGTACTGCTGGTCGATGAAGCAGTGGTGCTGGTTGTTGAAGGACTAGTACTGCTGGTTGTCGAAGAGTCATCATTGGTAGCGGAAGAACTATCAGTAGTGGTTGTCGAAGAAGTAGTACTGCTGGTCGACGAAGGGCTAGTACTGCTTTTTGTTGATCTAGCAGTGGTGCTGGTCGACGAAGGACTACTACTGCTGGTCTTCGAAGGGTTAGTACTGCTGGTCGATGAAGCAGTGGTGCTGGTTGTTGAAGGACTAGTACTGCTGGTTGTCGAAGAGTCATCATTGGTAGTGGAAGAACTATCAGTAGTGGTTGTCGAAGAAGTAGTACTGCTGGTCGACGAAGGGCTAGTACTGCTTTTTGTTGATCTAGCAGTGGTGCTGGTCGACGAAGGACTACTACTGCTGGTCGTCGAAGGGTTAGTACTGCTGGTCGATGAAGCAGTGGTGCTGGTTGTTGAAGGACTAGTACTGCTGGTTGTCGAAGAGTCATCATTGGTAGTGGAAGAACTATCAGTAGTGGTTGTCGAAGAAGTAGTGCTGCTGGTCGATGAAGAAGTGGTGCTAGTCGAAGAAGGGCTAGTGCTGCTGGTTTTTGATGTAGCAGCAGTGCCTCTTGAGGAGCCTGGGCTTTTGGTTGTCGAAGGACTAGTACTGCTAGTCGTTGATCTAGCAGTGGTGCTTGTTGAAGAGCCAGTGCTGCTGGTCGTCGAAGGACTAGTATTGCTAGTCGACGAAGAGTCATCATCGTTAGTGGAGGAACTATCGGTTGTTGTTGTCGAAGAGGTACTACTGCTGGTCGTCGAAGGGCTAGTATTGCTAGTTCTCGAAGGTTTAGCAGTGGTGCTCGTGGAAGGGCTAGTACTGCTGGTCGACGAAGATCGAGTAGTGGTGCTCGTGGAGGGTCTAGTACTGCTGGTCGACGAAGAATCTTCATTGGTGGTAGTGGAGCTCTCAGTGGTTGTCGTCGAAGAAGTAGTACTGCTAGTCGTCGAAGGGTTGGTACTGCTTTTCGTCGAAGTGGTAGTACTGCTAGTCGTCGAAGGGCTGGTACTGCTGGTCGTCGAAGAAGTAGTACTACTGGTCGTCGAAGGGCTAACAGTGGTGCCCGCAGCAGTAGAGTCGTTGTCATTTTCAGGTGCTGTGGAAGTAGTGGTTGAAGTAGTTGACCTTCTGGAAGTAGTTGTTGGACGGCTGGTTGGACGAGGTCGACGGGTTGGAGAAGGACGTCGAGTTGGAGAAGGACGTCGGGTTGGAGAAGGACGACGAGTTGGAGAAGGACGACGAGTTGGAGAAGGACGACGAGTTGAAGAAGGACGGCCGTTTGGACGGCGAGGTGGAAAGATAGGCCGGCGAGGTGGAGAAATAGGCCGTCGAGGTGGAAAAATAGGTCGGCGAGGTGGAGAAATAGGCCGACGAGGTGGAGAAATAGGCCGGCGGGGTGGAGAAATAGGACGGCGAGGTGGAGAAATAGGCCGTCGAGGTGGAGAAATAGGCCGTCGAGGTGGAGAAATAGGCCGGCGAGGTGGAGAAATAGGCCGACGAGGTGGAGAAATAGGCCGACGAGGTGGAGAAATAGGCCGACGAGGTGGAGAAATAGGCCGACGATTTTGTCGCAATTCTTTAGCAATGGCTTGCACATCCCGTGATAGCTTGTCCAGTGGGTTAGGTCTGTTCCAACCTAAGGAGTTAAGCATTTGACCCAATGGCAAGTTAGTTTGTCTTGAGTTCTGCCTGTCTCTCCTTCCAGACACTTCGATACCAACATTAATATCCCGTTGCCTAGATCTTCCACCCTGATGCAGAAATTAATGCAAAATATTGAAGTCCAGTTTGATTAATTTTCAAATGAAAGCAGGAAAATAAAACGAAAGAAAACTTCATATAAATTAAGAAGTTTTGTAAACTTGCATGTTGTGAGTTCATAAGAATATAAGAAACAAAATTTGGTTCGTTTATAAAATCTTACATCTCTTCCATTGGACGGTGGAAGTCGGGCGCAGGAAGCCCCAACGATGAGAAGAAAGAAGAACAACACTTTCGTATGCATGTTCGTTTCGTACTGCATGTTCCATCTCCAAAGAGCCAGATATTTAAACGATGCTAATGAATAGAAGTCTACCGATTAACAAACAACATAGAATATAATGAGGCGCACCTGCGCTATCCACTTGTGTCGTACAATGACATTTCGCAACAAATGATTTCATAGAATATCGTTTCGATCAATTATTGTTGTGTGAAGAATGCTCGAGTATTGACGCACTTGTAAATTGTCGCATACTTTTCATGAATTATTATGTTTTTTCCGAGGATACAAAAACGTACCGTACACGTGATGTTAGTTGTTGCGCTAGTAATAAGAGCACACTTAGTTTTATATTTTTCTATTTCTTTAAGTAAAGGTGATTTATGTGTAGAGAATAGATTCGATTATGCACGAAGTTTAGAAACTTAAAAGAAAAATGTTTTTACTGCATCGTCTTTTAGCTTCTGACTTTCACACTGCACTTCATTTATCTTTACTGTGCATCAGAGGAAATCATTTGACCACTGATTTTGGATTTGCTTTTAACATGGATCTGTTTCATGATATTTTCAGGTTTCATATTAAAAATCTTAAATCTTTAATTACAATTTCTCTTTTCCGTGTTACAAACAAGTGCAAACTTAGAAATTTAAGGTCACGCAGAATTTCTGTCACCTACTTTTAATATCTCTTTGACTTTGATCTTCAGACACATTTCTTTGTGCATCTTATTAAACCTACTCACTTCCATAATTATTAATATTTTATAACAAAATTTTTTGGATATGCTATTATTTGCTTTTTACGCGATAAAGGTTTTAAGGTGAGTTTTGTCTTGTCTTTCCTAGTCCTTTTCTCAAAGAATATCCTGGTCCTTCCTTCTCCGTGATCAGATCTTTCTAAAACGTCCGTCAATAGAACGTCAGGTTCTTCGCCGTTGACTCGAAGCCATACCAACTGCGACTTCATTCATCAATCATTCAATGTCATGGGCGAATCCATGTCCATTGACAAATACAGGGCTTTGACTATCTGAGACCAAAGCCCCTTAATTCATGCGTCACTCCTATAAAGAAGTTTATGTTTACAAACGTGTAATTAATACATTATGTACCTCTCAGTGGTTAAGAGTTGAACTTAATAGTTTAGTTGTCTTAAGTAACATTACTGAACATTTGAAAAACATAAGGTAAAAACTAGTAAACTTAGAACAAATAAATTAGACTGTTTTTAGAGTTCTACAAAACACATAGGACATTTTAACTTTTGTAAAAGTTGAAAAATACGAGGAGTTTTTAATATTTTACAATATACTAAAAAGTAAGAGATTGGTACATAGGACGTTGTCTGGTCATGCATCTGACTAGGCAGTAAAGCCATAAAAACCCATAGAAAACGTCTTCCCGGACTTAATTTTAAGATCCTAGCAAACTCTACTCGCACATTAATTTCAAGGTCAGAACAAATAGCTTTCCTGCCACAAACACAGTTCGAGACGCATCACATTTACTTTCACCATCTTTCCTATTTTCCCTACATTCCTCCAGTTTACAAACCTCCTCCACTCTTACTTCTCCTTTAACTAGAATTTTCTAACATCCCACTATATTTTTGCATTTTTCGAGGTTCATGTCCACTTCCTCCAACAATCAACCAATCACCGTCCACAGACATTTACTAACGTAATTATATGTATATTACAAAAAGAATCATTCCGACAAGAATAATGTAAACGTAATACACGAAACATCACCTCAAATCTCTGTAAGAATCAAGCACCCTATATACTATATAGGATCATTCAAAAAATATGCCTACATGTTTCTTTTTAGTAAAATACATACTGTTTAGTGTATTTTCAAGTTATTTTCTTTATTAAAAGTATGATCCATTGCAATTATCTCTAGAACTGAATACCATTCAAATGTGCACAATGACTGCATCTGCAGACATCAATTCAATTATCAAAATTTTAATGACTTTTCATCATGTTGCTGGAGTTATTTCTGGAATTGCAACTCGAATGTTGCTTTTTAGACTCGACTTTTCAAGAAACTTCACAAACAAATTTAATGGTGTTAAATGACATGATCTTGGAAGCCAATTGAAATCTACATTTCATGAAATTACATTGTGACAAAATTTCGATAACGAAAAATGTGGTGACCCTTCTGCCCACCACCGCTAGAGGGACGGGCACACAGATGACATTTTCGCTGGTCCTCGCGAGAGGTTCTGTTTGTATATATACACCTTCTAACCTGAGTCCCCCGCGTCTAAGGCACGGGTCTCCTAGGATGCCTTACTGACGAGTCCACTGGAGGAGACCCAGGATCAAACTCTACCTTTCGTTTTTCCTGTAATCCTCTCTATCTCACCTCCTCCTTCTTCTGCATCACCGCCACAAAAACTGAATGCTTTCTCGAGTTGTGTAAATACGGTATCACCTTCTTGGAAATAGCCATCACACAAACCAACACGATTCAATTCTGACCATACAACAATTATTTAATATTGATTGATATCGCTCAGCAAACGCAGTAACGGCATTTTCAGCATTATCTTCGAAGAAAAATGGTCCAATGATCCCATTTATCCAAAGTGCACACCAAACAGTGACCTTTTATCGGTGCAGAAATTTTTAATGAATAATACGAGGCTTTTCATCACCCCAGGTATGACAATTACGCTTATTTATGAATCTATCTGTTGTGAAATGAGTTTCATCACTAAACAAGGTTTGTTTTGAAAATAGTGGAACAAAGAACGTCCATTTTCACGAGTTAAAATAATATAAAGGCATTCCTGTATTGTGCTCCTCTTCATGTTCCAAATTATATTATCTTCTATTGAAACTATGCCAGTTATGTCATATGAAAATACATTATGTGCAACCATTATACACTGTTGACATCTAGGCGTTGTATTTCGATGCTCCTTTTTAACACTTTCACGGCGTATGATAACCGGCAGAACATTTACCTAAATACCGCATATAATTTCAAAAAGTGTGTAGCTGAGTACAGCAAGGTTCTGCTCTTTGTAAGTATAGAAATATAAGAAATATTACTTCTCAGTATAATGTTTACAGCCACTTGTTCAAAATTTTTTTTAAATTAAATATTACAAATGCATATTAAAAACTTTTTTTTTAATGAATATGGTGAATTTAATTTGAAACGACGTAAAGCTACGTTGTCTGTATTCAGCTAAAGACTGAAATGACGTAGGACTACGTCTGTGGTCGTAAGAGTATTAACATTCTACAGAGTAATTCAACACTCAGTTATTCTTTCATCATCTTCATACCAGCCGTTATAATATCGCTCTTACAGTATTAATTTGTTATGTGCGCAACGATACTCTCTGTGTTTACTCTCGTGTTTACTGAAAGATACTTTCGTGTCGCGAGTTGAATATTGTACAGACGCCTTAGATAAGAACAGAGTGCCTTCCTTTTAAACTCTTTAACCCCTTAATTACTGTTAGCGTCTATAGTTTAATATATAATATAAATTTTCGTTGACAATTTGACAAATTTTGCTACTAAAAATAGAACGTCTACTTTTCTACTGAAATCTGCCGTAGCGAAAGGATTAAATAGTCGTAAACCCAATACAAACACGATACGATAAAAAAAAATTGATGGAAGGAATTAACCTTAGTAGTATTAGAATACTCTGTCACTTTCATAAATACAGTAATCAAGATTAAGACTTTCTCATGACCTTAATGATACCGCTCAGCGGAAAGAATAGCTGTTTACAATTACCATAGTCATATTGCAGTGTAATCCGTGAAATATCACGTATAAAATATGATTTTCAATTGAAATTCTTCGCGAAGAGTTGGTGAGGTATTTTCATGCTGCCTCAGATTGTCGACAGGGCGACGAAATCTTTGAGGGTAGAATTTTCGCGAGAAAATGAACATGCGGCATCCAGCTTTCGAAAGTTTTCCCTTCACGAATCCACCGATTCGTAAACGAAGACGATGTTTCGCGCTCGGAGCTCGAACGTGAGCCTGTTCGTAAACAAAATCTCCGCGGGTAGGTGCAGTGCGTGTCGTACAAGAAGAATTCCGCGAATGTTCACTGCGTTTGATTCGCCCAGCAAAGATTTCGTCCCGCCTGCCGCGATTCCATTGCGGTCGCCCACATGTTTCGTGGAATTTCGAGTGGAATGAAATGCCGCTCATCCAACTATCGGGCCGAACCCTCAACTATTCCTCAGATCTTCGTCTTGCTAAAAGAGAACCTCTGCCGGAAATGAAAGGAAGCTAACAAGGACAAAGAAAGAAGGGCCTCCTTCTTGCCGACTTTGTCTTTGGAATCCAGCCAATTCGTATAAGAGCTCTCTCCCGCTTTCCCGCGACCGAACTATTTATCCGAACATTCGTCGAGACCGTCAACAGAAGGACCATGGACGTTCACGTCTCTGTTGGTGAGATCGGTGACCTGTAGGCACTTTATTTGGGACTCTTTAACCCTTTCAACGCTGTGAACTCCACATACGAATTTCAAAAGATTGGATACATAATTACATAATAAATAGTTATGTGTCTATGATGATTGGTTATAAGAAGAAACAATTATAGTAAATTACAAAAAGTGGATAGGCAAAAAAGAAAAAGTATGGCGTTTCGTCCATGTTTGTCTTGCGAGCAAGGCGTCCTAGAAGATTCATGCTTTAGACACAAAGAACAGTAAGAACTTTTACGATTGTGTTAGTGAAGGTGGGTTCAGGAACAAGTAGTGCCAGCTTTACAGCTCGTCATGGTAATATTTTTGACGAAGACCAGCAGGAAGATTTACAAGACTTTGCTGGTACGTTAGAACTGGAATGTCACGGCACTCAAAGATTTTAATTTGGCGATATTCTATAGTGAATAGCGAGTTATGAACTACGTGGCAGTCACTCGTTAGAAAGGAGAGTCTATGCTGACAAGAAACAATTAATAACCTACGGAACAATATTCGAATTGCAATTCGTGAAACAGCTTCAGCAACATGTCGAAAAGTCATTGAAAATTTCGATGTTCTAATTGATACCTGCAGGTGCAGTCATGATTTGAATGATATTTTATCCTTTATATAATTGTAATGGATTATACTTTCAAACAGAAGGAAACAAAAAATTCTAAATAGTTTATATTTCAGCAGAAAGAAACATGTAGACATGCAATTTTTGGATGATCCTGTACATTAGCTTCCTCTTCTAACTAGCGAAGTCGTATGTTTTACCCTTTTTTTGGCAACCACGTTCTCAAGTCGTTAAATAATATCCGGTCACAAACAGTGGATCTATAGAAATATGATCCAATCACATATATGCTCTTCTACTTAGCTATCTTCTTGTAGATAGACAATACGTAAATAAAAGGAATGAAAAATTATTCTGTCCATAGCATGCTTCATCTTAATAAATAAGCAGAGTAAAATATATGCAGGTTACCGGATATTTTAACGTTGAAAGAATTAAATATCTAATAGGACACAGGTATCGATTGTCGTCGTGGATGCAGGAGACACTGGATGAAAAGGGTGCGAAATAAACGAACGAATACGAGGCCCCTGGACAATTGAGACTTGTTTCGCGGCCGCATTCTCTTTTCCTCCCTCTTTCTCTTTGTCTCGTTGATTATGCATCCCTTGGCGCTTGTTTTCCGCGTATTATTCGCCTCTCTGAGGGTACGAGCGAGTCTGCTTCTGACAGTTTCGTCGCGGAAGCTGTAATTTTGAGAGGTAACACGTGGGGCAAGGATGTTTCGCCTTATGTTCGGATAACTGAACGTTCTTTTATTGCGGAAAGTGCTGAGAAAATATGAACGTCAGAGATGCTAACTTTGTTTCTTATGAGAAATGTCATCTCTTTGGACCTTGGTGGAATATTAATAACTGTGAAATTGTTATAGGGACGTTTCTATTTTTATATTTCTAAGATAGCGTCAAAATATGAAAGCTTTGAATTATAAACGAGAATTTTTTTACTCAAGTCTTCTATGGTATAAAAAATATTACAAGAAAAAATGAACATGTAGCATCCACACTACGGATGAAACCTAAATATGTTAACAAATATTATGATTTTTGTTTTTTACAGTTCTTCCTCTTTGTTCAATATTGTATCGTATTATTAGTCATCTCAATTTATTTGTAATGAAAAATCTGAGAGATAATTGAAGATATATATACGTCATAAACGAAACTCTTGCAAAATATTCATTTACTGAATAAAGTATTTGAAACACGCGATAAAAGAATAAAATAACTATTAATCATGTATGTATGTACACCATTATAATCGATACGTACAGTACAAGTGACGCAGCTGTTAAAATCGCTACTCATTCTGTTCCACACAGGGGATGCTAAGGTATAATAGAGAAGATTCATTCACTTCTCGCAACTTTTACAACTTTCTTTCTATTCTTTACTTCTAAATGGTATTTTTTTTTTTTTTGTTGATTATGATGTATCGTTAAAAAGGATATACATTTACGAGAAAATATTTAATGCAACTGGATTGTAAATTGTTAGAATTTTTGTGCTTCAAACAATCTCCCGAAGGGTGTAAAAATGTACATATGGAACATACATAAAAATTATTTATTTTCCAAAAAATTTGATTAATAAATGCATCTGTTAATTGAAGTTAATTTTGTCAATGTTAAAATGTACTATAACATGTGTGTATTGTATTACGTGGCTATTTTTTTTTTTTTTAGACCGTAGTTTAACTCATTTTCGTTACCCAGAGATCGGAGCCCAGAAAATGCTTCATGATTATAGACGATATATTGTATAAATAGTGTGAAAAAGTAATTGTTTGAGCATTTAATAGTAAATAGAGTTTAATAATAAGCATTTAATAAGTATGAGTGTTGGTTCTACGCAATGGATGAAACCTAAGTATTTTAGCAAATCACGTTATTCTTTTTTTTGATAACACTAATGGTAACGTTAACAATTATGTGAATTTGGAAGTTCTATTTTAATTTGAATGTTCAAGTTCAATGCTGCAGAGTTCTATGAAACAGTATGTCTATCATTAATTCAGTTCTGTATTCTGTGTGTATTAGTGTCTGTCGTTATTCTGATGCTGCTCTGTCGTATCTGTTGGTAAAATAGACCTATCTGTTAGTCAAAGGATGGGTCTTAAACTAGTTATGTAATATAGTGAGAAAATGTTCTATTCAATTAAAAAATTTTCCGTTCAATAGAAAAATGGTCCATTAGTTTCCAACTGTCCATTATCATGTATTATATTTAGGAGTTGGTCCATAGTGTGAAGAATAATGTTATGTTACGTCAATTTCTATTGAGCAAAAAAGCTAAGCAATTCAGAACCAATTAATTGTTTACCGTTTCTCCTAATGGCAAAGTTAATTGCATGCCAAAAAATAAACAGTTCGGATTCTCAAAACTAGTTTTGTCAATAGCGTGGTAATATCGCTTAGAATAATCTGTTGTTTCTGACAATGAGTGACGACCAGGGATGGGGTGGAGTACCTCAAAAATAAATTCGAACCCTCTACAACGTATTTCAGAAAATGAAAACAGTACTTTCAAGTATATTTGTACCTAAATGAGAGATTCTAATTTTTTATGAAGAAATAAAAAAGGTACTTGCAAGAAGTACTTGAAGAAATAAAAAAGGTACTTGCAAATAGACTCGGACACTGATGGAAAAGATTCGAAACTTGTATGCGTACCTTACCAAAAATTGTCTACTCATCCAAATTAATGTTCTTAGACTGCTTTTACAACCAGTTACGGTATTTTTTTATACATGTGTTAGGGAATGTCTCACGTATCCGAACGACTGTCACCACAGCTACGGTGCTCGCGGAATTTAACCGCTATCACCAGTCTTGTGATGTCGTTCGGGTTTGGTCTTTGTACTAAAACGCGCGTTTTTCTCGATCCACGGTAGACGTGGATATAGATAGGAAGGGTCGAACAGTCCAACGTATGATTAACGAAGGTAGCCGAAAGAGATGGACTACTCAGCGTATGGTTAACGCTTCGTGCCTTGGATATGGAGGTATTTGGAATTTGCGAGTCGTAATTGTCGATATACCTCGAGCGGTAAAGGTATATCTTTCTAAAGTAAAGTAAAGGTTACTATACTATTCAGGATGGTTTAGATTGAATATAGACATGAGTATGACTCTATATTACTATATTCTATTATAATTACAAGTTATGATTTGATACGCAAGTGACTTGAGTCTTGCTACAATGAAGTATAGTTACAATATTAACAGTCGATTCTTGACTCGGTAAGAATCTTCCTTCTCGACTTTACGTGGTGAGAGCGCGGAGGAATCGTACACAGTGTTATCTGATTGACACTTACGAAATACGTACGCGACGTTATAATGCTCGAAGGGGACTGGAACTCGATATTGCTCGTGTCAATACTCTGACGGACAGAGTAAAATTCTGTTCAGAAATTGAGTTCGAGACCCCCGTCCCATGTAAAAAATCATGCCCTTTTTTACACCGAAAAGCTACGGTTTCTGAGGGTGGGGAACGCTAGGTTTTTGTGGGAGCGGAAGTCGTTCACTTCCCCTTTTCTTGGTAACTATCCGGGGGGTGCGCGCTAGATTAAACACTAGGCACCGTACGTTTAACACTAGAACGCGTACTTAACACATGATCCAATTATAGAATAATAACTAAAATTATAAAAATATGCATGATTTTCATATGAGTACACTTCTTGTAAAATAGAAATAACTATTAGTTTACTTGAAAAGATTATGCATTTCTGCATGATTAATATGATTCGTAGCGTATTTACAAGGGGTTCTACTGTATTTACTACACTTAAATACTCTTATAAATGTATATAATATATACATTATTGTATATTGTAGATATAAATATTTTAAATATGCTTGCAAGTATTTCAAAGCAAATAAACTATTGTTTGTATTGTGCTAGAAATCACAGAAACTAACTTACTGTTACTTGTTCTAGGATTCGAAAGCAACTTACATAAAATGATTACGTTCCAAATATACTCATTGAAACTTTAATCCTTATGAATAATAATCGAAACCCATGAAACGAAACTTGATTATTGAAATTGTCTCGGATTCATAAGTACATGTTGAACTTGATCTCATCCCTAGTGACGACTACGTCAAAGATCTGAATAATAAAGGTGTTAATATGTTCTCGTCTGTCATCGAGGGATTTAATAATGTATCCAGCCGCCAGACACAGCAGAACGAAGTAAAGAGGAAGGAAAAGGATAGATGAAAGGGTGGTGAGCGACAAGAACAGGATTCGCGTGAGCGTAAGGGCGCCTTTTCATTTATGTAGTCGCATCTGCGAAACGACGGCGAACATCAATCACTGAGCATGGATGCGTCTACGAGGCAGGCTATTGAAGAGGCATATGCGAATTGTACGACTCGAATCGACAGCTTAGATGAATGAACGAAAAAATAGTGTTCTAATGACTTGATGTTACCCCGTTCATGGTTCCGATCATGTCTTCTGTGATTAGCAGATTTTATGGGAAAGATGTGGTTGAAAAAAGACTGATGACGCGGAAGAGCAGTACTCTATAACAAAATGGTTCTTTATGGTGTTTGATTGCAAAATAGGATGGATTTTATACAAGAGAAATTCTGTATTTGTACATAAATGGCACTAGTTGTTGGAAACTTAAGTATTTATGTAAGAAAAAATCAGGATAACGGTGGTGAGCGGTTAAATAACGAAATAAACGTGGGCGGTTAAAGCAGAGTGAAAGCTTGTATTTTTGAACTGTACTTCGCGAGTGCTGATACAATTCTGTTCTTCCTGGAAATCCTAGTCAAGAGGACCCCCTTGACAATATGGCCTTTCTTAGCCTTGAGGCAGAACTATCCCTAGGAAGGGGAAACGCAGCAGAAGACTGCACATGGCCCACTCAAGCCTTCGCTTTTTGGACCTTTCTAACATTTAAGTACATGCAGGAATAAACAAATAAAAAAAGAATCGCTGAAATCAGTATTCTATAAGTAGCTGTATTTTCTTGGAATAATAAATCAAATATTTGTAGTATTTTTAATGATATTTACTATGAAAATTGAAAGAATATCAAGAATTGAGTGAAAAGTTATGGAGGTTTAAGGGGTCTAAAGTGGACATTTATTGAGGTATTTATTAAATGGAAGTTTTCTCGTAAAAGGTGTCTTATGACGTAAATTCAACTTTGAATATAATAAAACTTCTATTGTAAAATATATCAATAAACGCTTATTTACTCAGTTTTTAATACCCTTTTAATTTAAGTGAGGACATGCACAGTGTTCCATTAAAAAAAAAAGATTAAAATGGTTTTCAAAATTTTATGTATAGATAATATAGAAACAAATAATTATAAAAATTATATAACTTCTGTTTCACATATTTTTTTGTGGAGCTAATAGTTTGCAATTAATTTTAAACTGTCCAGTTACGTGAATCAAATTACAACAATTAAATACAATTAATACTATTTCACAAATTTCTGGAAAATGAAATTAAAACGAAACGAAGCGAAATATTGTATAAGATAATTAAATTAAACAACATAAATATAATAGAGTATGTTCACTTTATGTATTCAAATTCACATTTTCCTGCTATTAATAATTTATTATATTATTTGTAGTTGCACAAACAGTACAATATCCATTTTTAATTCCTATTATATTATATAACCTTTTCATTTGATTTCAACAAATTCAAAAATTTTGTAATTGTCAACATCAATCGTGGTTACAGGAAAGTTTTTCTTTCTCAGGGAAATTGATCAAGAAATTTCAAGTGCTCAGCTTCCGGCAAACAGGAGGACATGCATAATTACATCTAATATTCTAGAATTAATCAGTACGTTTCAAATCTTGCCCCGTTTGAAATATTTTTCAGTTGAAATTCCATTTTATACTTCACATTTTACCTTCTTCATGTAAACTTTACTCTATGTCGAATAAAAATGACTAGTTTAACCAAAACAAACTCCCAAAACGCAGAACTCTGTACAACTACTATTTTCCATGATCTACATATGTAGATACACAGTGACTTCGTGTGTATACATACCATGGATCACCGTTGGGATATTACGATGGGTTACTGTATCCGCCGATTATTTACGTTGTCTTTGTGCGTGTTCGATGGCGTTTACCGAATTTCGCCCGGAGAGCTTGCATTGTTTTCTTTTTTTTTTTGCAGTGGACGATACCCTGGCAAACAGTCAGGTTACCGATGATCGCGATGCTGACGCACGTGCGTGATTGGCAGAAATTCATTTCGCGCGATTTACATGCCACGGAAATTGCGTGTCTGCCGCGCGTATATCCCCAGACCCTTTGTTTAGATGGCAGCGTTTGTCATCATGGCCCGCGTAGAGGTGAGCTGTCGTCGCTGGCGCAGACATAAGACTGTCGTTGGCTGGAGCGACCCTCTAACGTTGGAATATTGGGCACAGATGCAGTGTCGAGATTGCTTGACGGGTCTGCTGGCGTTCAAGATGATCTAGAGAGCACAAGAGGGACCCATTATCTTCTTAGCCAAACACCGCGTCGCGTCCATAAAACGACAACTTCTTCGCGAGGCGTTGAATGTCTACAAGACCTTGAACGTGACAGTGGAATTAACACGTGCTGCAATTGATGTGAAGAGAATTCTTGAAAGGAATGCTCTCTGTTTGAATTTTCTGTGAAAAAGTGTTACTCGATTTTGTATTTTTATTAATTTCTCATGTAGTAGGATTAATCTTCCGTAGACAAACGTACATTCGAACATTGTATAGATGAGGATCCATTTCACAAATTTTAATGATTTTCCAATATATTGTTAAGTTGGATATTCTGGTTACCTTTTCTCTATACATGTAACTGCCGCTTGGCTTTAGTTTTCGCGATATATGTATGCAAAAGTAGCTCAATACTATTACTCCTGGAAAAAATTATTCAGTCAAACGCAATGATACGAAGTCAACGAGAAATATTATAATTTTGTATACGTAACACAATACGGTGTAAATTTATAACACACAAAGTAAATACATAAAATATAAATAAGATATTTGTTTATTATCTACTAAAAGATAATGAACAAACAAAATCTCACTTGGAAACAGTACCTGGCCAACGAAAGGACTGGAGAAAAAACTGTTATTTAAATTTCCAAAGAAATGAACGATAATTTACTTAAAGTTCATATTACTTTATATTTATACAGTTATATTTCCACGTGAATGTAGAACCGCTTTTATGCGTCTTGGCATTGAATCTATTGTAGATATCATGTTTCTAATGTTTGGAGTAGGTTTAGCTAGGTTTAAATTAAATTTGTATTAGGTTTAGGTTATATTTGGTCCGTTTTACAATTAAATGTGTTTGAATTTAATAAAAATTAAGAATATAGTATAACCATAGACAGGTTCACTAAAAATACAGTGGAACCGACCAGTTTAATTATTAATACACAGTTTTTATTCTTTTAGCTGTTAAAACTAAATCTGTGATCAAGATTTTCGCGCGAAATTGCCAGGCTGATGTCTGACTGACGTGAAATTGTAAGATTATTCGTTTTAACAGAACCGATTCCGCAATCAAGTGCTGCAGAGAGGGCTGAAACGGTCTCTGCTGCGTGCTTCCCTCTTCCTCTTCTCTCCGTTCTACCCGCGTGGCGCACCGTCCACGCGATGCAGGCCGCATGCATCGGCGCTGCAATGTTTGCCGATCAAACAGACTTTATAACGAGATGAACGCGTGCAGTTTGTTGACGGAAAATATTGAACGATCGTAAGGCTCGACATTGTACTCGACAAAAGTCCGGCTGGTATATTTTCCATTCAATAGGGGAAACGATTCTTTTCCAGACAGAACTATCCCCGATTTTCCGAGTCCTACATTAAGTAAACCTAGAGGTGCTGCTGAAGATTGTCAATAAGTACTGGATAATTTATTGATAGTTACCGATATACCGATAACATCGTTAAAACATTGATAGAAAGAATACGAGTGGTTAAATAATATAGAACACACCACGTGATAAATTTATCACATAGATTTATTTATTTTTAACCCTGCTATGGTTTTTGGGTCCTTTTCGATCCATCGCGTTTTTATTTCTTTAAGAACTTCTGTTGTTATAAAAAAATGTAATGAAACTATTATTAATATGCTTCTTTCTATTCTGAACATTATACTAAAAGTCTATTTTCTAGGTTCATATGGCGTGTTGGTAACCGAAAGTCTTTTCTAGCCAAAGTAACATTATAAAAAGACATAAATCGATGCTGGTTAAATCTTATAAAACAGTAGACGTTGATAAGGTCGAAAGAAAAGATAATTAACATAATATGACTGGAATAGATAGTTATATTAATGCCAAAATCAAGATTCTGATACGACGCACAAATTCGTTTATCGTTGTAAAGATGCAACGCGAGACTTTTTGGGAGAGTATAAGCATTTCTTTCTATTTCATCAACAAAGTCTTTTACAACGAAACTATTCTCCATAAATGAAAACAGCAAAAGAATTGCAGAAAAATGTTACAAATTTAATGGAAGTTATTGTTAAAGTATTATTGCTACGTTACATATTGGAATTATTTTCACATTTATTTTATTCGTTTATTTCATTAAATGGGTTCTTTTTGCCGGAAATATAACACACCTTATTCGAATTTAGTCAGTGCAGTGATTATAACATTGAATTACACTTAACTTATCTTAACGATACTATCAATACATCAAATTATCAACAACATTATTCTTAGCAATATTTTCAAAAACATCCAATCAAATGATGACAGATGATTGCGACATCAAGTCGTTATACGTTAACTTAATGGTTCGACGCGATCGTAACAACCAGCCAATTTCTTTTACGAACCATCGAAGTTCCATTGAGAAGGTCCTGACGATTTCGAGTATACAGGATCAAATGTCGACAGATGCTCGTCCTTCGATCTTGTACCATTCACTATTGATACACATAACTGGAGAGTGTTGAGGCAACAACCGTGTCCACGGTGTCGTCAATACGTCCTAACGAGTTCTTATGCGGTTCCATTGTATCCCTGGCGAAACTCTCTTAGATAGTTGAACATCCTGCGCCGCAAACACAGGATATCGTTGCCAATTGCGTCTGACCGCATCGTGAAACTCAATTGCTTCGTATTAGCATAGTTCTATAGATTCTAATTGATTGGTCTCGATAATGCATCGTCGTTGGACCGTACTACATCTGATACAGCGTTGAATTCTCAAAGAAGTGATAACCTTTGCTTTCTCTCACGTAACTTTATTTGCGAATCTTCGTAAGAGCGAACTACACTTGCGGAAAGTCGGAAAAATTCTGTCCTTTGGAAAAATGAGCAGAGAGTTTTTATCCTTATTATTCGAGTGCCTCTGACACTGATGATGGAGACTTTTTTTTCAAATTTTACGTTTGAAAAACTGTCTATCAGGCGCTTGCTCTCGTTCGAGACCTGGATCCTTGTTGTCAATAGAAAGTTGGTTTTCCTATAACAGATGTCGATTTTTCTTTGTTTTCGTTAAAAATTTTAGTACACAGTATCAGTATTTAACTAGGAGGAGTGCGTTAAAGTCTATATTATAGGAATTTCATGGAGTAGAAAGAGGAAACTGTACGATGGAGGAAATATTGCGTGAAAGAAATGTGAAGAAAGGAGTTGGTTGGTTGGGTAAGATAGAAAATAAATTAAGGAAAGTGAGAGAGGGTAAGGGGGGTTAGAGGACGAGAGAGTAGGACAAGGTGAGAGATGTAAGAAGTATGGAGGGATGAAAGTGGTTTAAGTATTAAGAATTGTAAACCATATCTATATCTTGGTCTTTTCCCCACTAACTCTATTACAAGGCAATATATTCATTATTCTTTATACTATGCAGAAATATCAAAGGAACAAATTATTTGGTTTGGGGAACACATATTAAGATGGAAATAGTTTTTTTGTCAGAGTTATACTTTTCGAAATTGCAAGGACGTCGATGTTCTTTTACATGTAATTAAATATTTTCATTATTATCAGTTATTTCCGTTTACTTTGTCTGTTGACAGTCAGGTGAAAACCACATGTTAGTCCTCTACAAAAGGAATTTACCAAAAACATGACTATGTTTACGTTAAATTATGGGCATTGTAATAATTATCGCTACAATTATCTCTCAACCGCATTGTTCTTCAAACGTTGCTTCTCTAGATTTTTTTTCTACGGGGATTTATCAAAGAGAAATTTTTTTTTATGAGACATGAAACACATGACGGCATGAAAGGAAAAATTCGGCAAGCTTATTCTGCTGTAACACCTCAACTACTTGCAAATGTGCGACGTTATTTTCTTCATGATCGAATTAACAAATATTTTTAGAAGTCAACAAAAATAGTTTTGAACACAACAAGTCTCTGGAATCCGTAAAATTATAAATCCATATAAATTTAAATCGAGAATTTTCATTTTGGAGACATTCAGCTGCTAGTAGAATAACGTACTTCCACTTCAAAAGACATTTCAGTAGTTACCGAAGTAGTGAAGAATCCGTGAAAAAGTTATTTAGTAAAACATTGTACAGATACGAGACTAAATAAAGTATGTATTTGGTAGGGGCAGTAATAACTGCAAAAGAAGAAATTACAGGAAAGGACGATAGAAGCTCTAGCTCGAAATGTAAATTAATCGGCAACGAAGTGATCCATTTAGTAAGGGGAAGGGGAGGGCCATCCTCCTCTAACCGAGACCAAACAGTGGCCTCGTAATGAGATAGCTTCAGCCACAATACACCCTTCATCCGAGCGGAAGAGAAACAAGAGAATAGCATTACCGGGGAAATCTACAGGCGATCTCGATCAATCAATCGTTACTGAACGTTGTATCGCTATCATCGTCAAAAGCGGCGACAACCGTAACCACGATCGTGTCGATTACACGCCTGTAGACTATAGACGAAAGCCTAATGTCCAATTAGGCGGAGAAGCCTATTGGTTGTAATCCAAGCCTTTCAAAGAAAGAAAAAAAAGCTAAATTGCAACCAGCATGACCGCTAACTTTGGTTAGCCATAATCCATCGTACACCAACCAAACAAAAATCCTCTTCATCGAATCGATCTTATCACGAAATCCAGATTGAAACTACGTCAAGTGTCCTGCGTTTGCTCGTGCACGCGCTGCTATGGAATGTATAGACCTCCCCAATTTCCACGAGGTTCGATCGAGTACCGAACGATCTATGGTCTACCTCGAAGGATTTAGACGTGTGATCCTTGATGAAGAGGTCATTGATACCGAGAGCTCGAATCACCACGAGAAAATCGGTCGGTCGAGTCGGTGGTGCTCCGTTAGATAGCTTACCAGGCCGTTACCATGTCGATGGTGCCACTTGTCTCAAGAGGTTGCAACCTGCTTCAACCTAACAGCCTAGGTCGAAGGACACGGTAACGTCTGTGCTTGCTTCATCAATCGCTCAAGTGACTTTGACATGGCAGTAGCGCTCGCTAATAACTGACTATGTATTGCACACACATGTATTTCTTGGTATACATTGCATGAGATTCTTCAGGGGAGAACAGAGATTTAATCAAATTTAACATGCTGCTTTTTTATCAATTTATGCGTATACTATTTTTATCGTCTTTTGTGGTATTTTACGATCTTCTGAGGGTCGTTCAATAAGTAAAGGCACAAAGAGCTGTTATTTTAATATAGTTTATTCAATTAGTCTCTCAATTTACATACATACATATGTCCCATCGCTCTACTAACTTTTCATATCAAAAACAAAGAATTCTTTGTCTTACAGTTTGTATCAGTTATTAGTATATGAAATACATACAACAATATTAGTGTAGAATAAATATAATTGCTTTAATAATTCACGAAATCATTATATTTTCGTATACGTACCACAAAAATACAATCGACTAATAATTTATAAGAAATATTCAGAGTCTCCTATTTAACGTTCTGGCACATTCATTTGACAATACTGTTTTGAATAATCTTTTCCTAATTATGTGGGTACAACTCGTAACAATTTTATTCTGTGTCATACTTGGATAATAAATGAGCTTCAGTTGATTTTCCAAGCTCTTAACCGACGCTCCCAAACGTCTCCCACCTGTTTAGTGTTCCAGGGCCCCGTCATAAAACTATCATCGGGGTCTAAACTCTATCCTATCCAAATGCGTACGATGCGTACGTGACTCTCCCTCCTTCTGGTTATATCACCTTTCCTGTACTATCCTTTCCTAATATACACCTATTAGTATATTATTACATCGTTAGCTAACTGCCACTATCCCTATCAGATCTTTGAACTGACTTTGTAGAGTGAGATCCAGTCGTTACGCATTTAAAATAAAGACCTGGATATTTACAGATATCTATATCTTACTCGTACTCAATAGGAAAGAAACATACATAGTATTCTCTGGAACTTTTCCTCCCTTGATAACTGGCCGGATATGGTTCTGAACTACGATTAACTAATGTGATAATGTGTATATCGGTCTCGAGCTCAAGTGATCATCACTATTGTTACGTTGCAACCCTTCATCATTCTTGGAGGTATTTCATGACTTGTCATCTGCCATGCAGACTGGATCAGAATGTGTTATTGTTCTATTCAACACTGAACCATTCGATAACAATAATACATTTATGAAGTTGTCAAGCATATTTACTTTCAAAAGTTTCACGCAGTTTACACTCTTGAGTCTTCCAGCTGCAAGCCATGCCTTCATGGAATTATTTTCAAACACACTGATAATGATTTACTAACCTCGTGGTAAAGCTATAATAGTTGCAGTGCTAGTAAAACGTTGAAAAAGTAATTCTATAAGGACATGGCTTACACATGAAAGCCTCAACAGTGCAAACTGTACTTTCTCTTTCATTTCTAAAGCCTAATATTTTCGTAGCCGTTGCTTACCCAGAGATTAGCACTTACCATTTTCACGTTTTGGTGAAGACATATGGAATATTCCGTGCACGTTCCTCAAGGATATATTTGGTACCTGATAATGATCATTAGTGAGGGGGAAGTCATGTTTTCTAATAATGTTCGCCTAGAAATTTCAACTAATCACGTCAATCAACCACCTTCATTGCCAAATCGAACCACGCAAGCTCGCATACCTGCGTGTCTCACTCTTCGAACGCACCCTCAGGGAGGTGATTTAAGTCATCACGCAATAAAAAGAACAATCAATACAATTATCTACAATTGACGGCGTCTCGCCATGCCATAACGAGGCTCAGGGTAGTTTATTCAACGCTGAACCAGGGTCTAACTGGTATCTGAAATTGTGACGCTCCGAATAACTATATTAGTAAAAATTATTAAGGATTTCGAGAAAACGTGAATATATATTAGTGAAATATCTGTATAAATCAGAAATTACTTCGGCAGAGAACTCTAAGCTGCAGTACTTGGAAGGTTAAAATTAAAAATTCACCGGTGAAAGAATTATTTCAAAGAAGAGATCATCTTGCTTCTGTGAGACTTCCGGTCTCGTCGAAAGCACTTAACAAGAGATTCTCGATCTAACTGACGAGAATTTGAGTGCGTAGAGCTTTTGAAAATTAGCAAATACTCTTCCTTCCATCGATGGGAATAAAGAAAATTTAACGAGGTTCAAAGAGGATCAAGCTGTTCGTTCAAGACCGAAGTAATATTAAATACGAGCAGAGAACGAATAAATATCGTGATTGTTAAAGAACTTTAGTGTTTACAATACAATTACAACGTTAACAACTTTCATTGTTTTTCGAAACTTAGACTTTAAGAAGTCTTTCAACCTTTAAGATTTACACTATTAATATTGCTATACATAGTATCAATTTTTCTAAATAAAAAGGGGCTTGTTGCTTCAATGATCGATTGCATTGTGTTTTACATTGAAATGCAAGAAAGTAATCGGAGGTTTATGTAGGAAAGAACGGGAGGCTAAGAGGTGTGTAAGTGGAGACGACTGCTGCACTTCGTAGATAAAGCAGACTAGGGTCTGAAGCAAGCTAGATGCAGTGGTTCGGCCAACCTGGAGGTCCAAGACTGGAGAGCTCCTTAAATCACATGTAATCGTTTCCGACCACTCGCTGTCCAGACCCGTAGGATCAGACAGCACCAGTTTAGACCAACGTGTAAGTAACCTCGTCCCACCTTTTTGGCCTCTTTCCTTTAATGTTAGTGGAAACCGTTCACACCTTGTTCTTGCTCCTAGAAAGATGTATTCCCGTTTATTTCACTTACACCGAGAGAAACCTAACACTTTTTGTCGTTAATCGAACGTTATGCTTAAGATGTTGTAAATTATTTTGTCAATAATAAATTTATAAGATTGCAGTGTAGATAAAATAATTTTTATAAAAAAATATACTTTGCTAGATCTTACGTCTAGGATTCCATGTTGTTTTATATCGAAGGTCAATGGAAAGAATTACTAATTTTGAAGATGTACAGAACTTATTGAAAAGATCAATTCCAGAAATGTCAAGATTGTATATATTTCTCAATCATTTCCACATCCTTGGCTGATCTGTAACATGCATTTTCTGCTCATTCCTGCAATTTACAGAAGCTGTACATAATATTAAAATAATATTCTGGAACACTTTAAATTGAGAAAGTAACCGTGCTTAATTTTTGAATTATACTTTTATGCAGTAATACAAATATTACACTATGCTCTACTATCTTGTCATGCCTATATGCTTTTTGTTTTATAAAACACAAACTATTTGGAATTTTTTCAAGCTTCTCTTTTTTTATTGAAAGTATGATCCTTTACAATTATACATGGAATATAATATCGTTCAAATGTGCACTACGACAGTGTCTGCAGAAAATTATTAAAATTTTTAGCGATTTTTCAACGTGTTACTGAAGTTATTTCACGAATTACACCTCGGATGTTGTTCTTTAGGTCATTAATTGCATCTGACTGGTTAGCATAGACTTGAATTTACAAAAAACCCACAAAAAAAATCTAATGGTGTTGAACTGTACGATCTTAAAGGTCAATTAAAATCTGCATTTCATGAAATTGCAGATTGACAAAATTTCGATTCCAGAAACTGAATGTTTTCTCGAGTTGTGTTACACGTAGTACCATTTTACTGAAAATGGACATCAAACATAATAATATGATTTAATTCTGACCATAAAAGATCACTCAACATTGATTGGTATCGCTCAGCATTCACAGTAACGGTATTTTCAGTATTATCTTCGAAGAAAAATGGTCAAATGGATAGTAACTTTTGGTGAGTTGAAAGATTTCTCATGAATAATACGAGGACTTTCATCACTTCAGATACGACAATTTTGCTTATTAACAAATTCATACAAACAAAATTTTGCTTGAAAGCAATGGAACAAAGAACACACATATACATAATAATTTTGAATAATGTAAATATATTTATGTATATGACTACTCTTTATTTCAACCTGTGATTTGAAAAATATTTTAGTTTACTTTATTAAGTACCCTACTGCAAATAAACCTTTTAATAAATAATCTCAAATCTAATCTTCCCTATTAGCTATACTTGTTAACAAGATTTTAACAAACTGTAATTTTACTTCACGTACGAAAATTCGTGTTACCCTTCAATAGACCCGCCGCTGATTTGCACAGCGCGATTATGTAACATTCACAAAACGCTGGTCGATATATCATATGAAAAGACCATCAAACCGTGTTCGCCGCGTGTCCATAAAATCGGAGAGCATCGTTTGACAAAACGTTATCGTAATCTTCGTATCGTTACGCGGTAATGGAAGGCCGACGACGCCACGGTGAAATGAACGATAGTCTGCGGGCCTGACAACATTATCAATGGATTCACCAACGGCAGCAGGGCCGCGATATAATAGAAATCGTAACCCCCTCGCGGAAGATTAATCGTTCGTTCGATCGGATGAAATTGCCGATGAGACGTGAAATTCAACGCAGATTCCCCTTTCTAGCCGCGTAGTTCGCTACAAATAAAGTTTCGTCTTTCCATTTTCACCGTTGAGGGAAAGAGGAAAACAGGCAGGCATAGGGTAGGAAAATCAAGGAAACGTTGCTATCTCACAGTTCTCTCTTCCTTGCGAAAAATCGGTTCTCTAACTGAAATACCACTCGTACTACTGTTGTTCACCGGCATAAGAAAAGAAAAAGAATAGCTGTGAGGTGAATGTGGCATCAATACGATATGTAGTAACGTCAATGGAGGAACATAGAGGACGACGAGGAACCAGCGCGGTTAGAAAGAGGGAAATGAGTTAAACGAAGTTGGTCGTTGAGCAGATGGAAGCGAAAAGCAGAGTATTCTGCGGTGCCAGTGACAGAGTTACGTTGTCGCGTGTAACGAAGTAGATTAGTCAGTGTGACAGAAGACCGTAATTTCCTAGGCAAATGATACCGATCGTGGGGCCGACGCAGCGCACTTTCACTACACCAACCGTTCGTGTGTCTATGGCTTTTATAAAACGTTCGTTGCTGTATCATACTGTAGAAAAAAAATGAGGAAACAAGGTGCGAAAATTATACGTCAAATAATTACTTTTATAATCTTAAAATAAGAACGCCATGAATGAATACATCTATTAAGTATCAAGAAACACCTTTTCATAATTAAGGGGAGGTTCCGGTAAAGCACTTTAAAAATTCAATTTTATTTTTCTGATTTTTCACTTCTTTAATGTGTGCAATATAAGTAATTAAAAAGAAATTTTAAACTTTTTAAAATTACCGAAGTTATAAACTGTTCAGTGGCAACTACCATACGTCTGCTTTCCTTCATTGGCGAACATCTCTCTCCACTAACGACAGGGGCTACATGCAGATATGCTACTTGACCACTGTTTGTTTTGTAATAGGTGATGAAATTTATTTATTGATCACTAATAAACGCCCAGTGATCTGATGGGAAGATATACTCTAAGAAATACACAGAATAAAAGAAATTATAATATTTGCGTATGGGTTTTTTCTGCAAAACATATACAATACAGCGTAGATCTCGAGCCTCCTTGGTCACTTATACGTTCAATAATGGTTATTTATCAGTACCACAAATAATAAATGCATTGGGAATTGTTGGCTTACGAGCAAACGCGTTTACTGAGAGTATAGATACGAAGAGAGAATTGCTGCCCTCGAAAAACAAGCTTCTAAATCATTTCAACAATAAGAAATGAGCAAAAAAGAAAGTATAAACACCCCGAATATGCTTCATGAAGAAACAGAAGGTCTTCTGTATAAACCTGGAATTACGGAACAAAGAAAAATATTGTTTCAATTGAACTTCTCATCACATAAAACTTTGAACGCGTTTTTCTGAAAACCCTATTTTGCAAACTGGTAAGACATCAATCTCAAGAACTACTGGATGAATTTATGCACACCAACCTTCCTTAAATTAAAGAATGTGTTCTTCTGTAGAGACTAAACCTGTAATGTTTCGAGTTTTTCCAAATTTACTAATTTTTAAGGGAGATACAAAACGGGCTAAAATGAAACGATTTTTAAATTTTAAGCGACAGAAAATGTAAAAAAGGAATTTTTTATTTATTTTCATAGATTCACTCCTTAGGAAATTCCATACAGTTTAAAAATATATTCGGTTCCTTTATTTCAAAATTATAGTAAAGTTACTGTTCCGTCCAATCGATCGAAAATAATTTTTCGGACACAGATACCAAAAACGACATAAGCGTTTTCAATTTTTGAATAAAAATAATTATAAAACTTTTCACATCTTCAAAGTATATACAATAAAGTGGTGCAAACCACAGATTGCTATCTTGTGTAGTTTTCTCTAAAAAGAAATTCTTTCGAATTATCTTTCTTTGCACTTCTAGACAGGAACCTCCCCTTAATTCAAAAGGGAATCTTTCTTTTTAGTCAAAAAGGAATTTTCAGGACCGCAAAGTCTGGAGTGTTAAGAACACGCTTATAAAATGATTAATTCATTCTTTATATTTTCTATATAACTACAGATTCTGATCAGCGTTCATTTTCTGACAGACTGTCGTGTTCATGATTCACCAAAATAAATTTCTAGTAGAGAAGCGTTCATAGGGAGGAGTGAAGTGGATTGAGACGACAAAAGGTGGAGAGTAATTGAAGAAATGAGTTCTACAGTTATGAAACACAATCTTTTTCCATAAATTGCGTCGAAAGAGTAACAAGCAACGTACACCGTCGCGAATGAGATTTATTTTCTGGTAAGAACATAAACGAGCTAGAAATAGCGAAGGGTGTTTCGGTTCGGTGACTACAGCTGATTCAGCTTTGCACCCTTGTGATCCCAAACGGCACTTTATCATGCGTAATAGATCGCTGAGAGTGTAAGGATGTACATGATGCTTTTGTCATTAAGACTGCGTGTAGTAGAAAGAATCAATGGTGACCAATAGATCAATGGTAAAATTGTAATAACTTTGTAACTAAGCTAAAAACAAATACTCATGATTTTTAAGAATGCACGGAGACATGGACTTGCTCTGATAATACACTATTCGCAAAAAGAAAATGCAACGTCTAGAAATTAGGATTGCACAAATCCATATTAAAAAAAACACACTATTTAATTATATCTCTGTAACTACAAGTCCATTTTAAATCAAATTTTAATCACTTTCCCTTTTCAATGCCACAAACGACATATATGTATAAATTTCGGACTTGTGAGATATTTTTTTAAATGTTGCAACTTTTTCAAGCGAGCAGTTTTTTATTCCATTAATTCAACACTGATTAATTGTAAGTGCTCTTATGTACTGACTATGTATGTAAACGTAGGTTGTTTATTATTTTAGTACTACATGAAGTAAGACAAACTAACGTATTATATCATATTTTTTACAGTTTGATAAATTTCAGTCTTATAAGTTAAAACTAAAAGAATTAAGACATAATATATACTTAATATACATTTAATTAAAGATTAAAATCAATATTTATTATTGATGTAGCAGTTTCTTTTACACCTTAACCGGAATCTGTTTCCATGATTCTGATTCATTTCAAGGTACAGTATCAAAGGTGTATAAATCGTAAGCAAAACTTTCGTAAATTTTATCTACCAAGATGTACTTATGCAATCACAAACCCAAGATATAGCTAAAAATAAGAAAAAGTAAACTATATGCTATGTCTTTAATAACGATTTTTTTTTTTCATTAAGTTCAATTTACAGTTAATTGTAGAAGTATTTGTCCACCTAACGTACTCGATTGTATTGTGGGAATTGAAAGAAGATACATATATAATTTTTTAGGTTAAAAATGCATAAACAACTCGTTAACAATATAAAATAATATAACACTCACAATAATTAATAATTATTGCACAACAAGAGAAATTTAATAATACATTATTGCATACCAGAAAATAAGACAACAAAGATATTTATCCATATATAGTCTCTTCCAATTATACATACTTATATTACATTAAAAATCAATTAATTGAAAATTATATACTCAGTAGGATATCTCTTGGATCTAATTCTCGCCTCAAGCCATTTAGGCGTTTATTTAACTAGTTTTTTCATTAAATTTTGTGATATTCTTTTCTATTCTTCTTGGAATTTTTCCTTTAATTCTACCTGATTTTCAGAACGCATTTTTTGTACTTCTTGTTTCTTTCTTTAATTTCTGCCCACAAATGTTTGGTCTGGCAACTGAAGTGACATTTGTGAATAATGTTATATCATAAAAGACAGATTAGATAATGGCATATTATATCATTAAATTTCTTTTTCTTGTGTATTACTTACTGTTATATTATTTTATACTATTGAATGTTTATTTCTGTATTTCTAAGTTAAAAATTATATTTATGTATTTGTTCAATTACCTTCATGTACGTTGAATACATTAGGTGGACAAATATTTTTGCGGCTAACTGTATGTACATCGAATAAATCTCTAACCGAAAAGGTTATCTCAAGCATGTTATGTCAAGCATACGGGGACGAAAAATTACTACTGCCAAAAGAAAATGAAAGCCATAGCTAACTATCGTAAACTGAAATCATTAAAACGGACGATCATCCAATTATTTTAAGCATCGTGTAAAGAGCGCGTTAAACATTGTCCTTAAAGTTTGGATAACAGGTTAAAATATGTGCAAAGACTGGAAGCACGTTGTTCAATTAAATTCGACACCAGAATTCTGAAATCAATGGCGGCCTGATAGAACATTCATCCCGATGATTTGGCCCTTTAACATTGCATCAACGTAATGGCTTCACCCGCAATCCCATCACGGTAAAGATATCAGAGTTGTAGCTTAAAATAAGCAGAAAGTTGGATCGGCCAGACGGAAGTATTGTAATTATGCTAATAGCTTTGGCGCTCCGAGCCCTTCTGTGATGTGGTCTAGTGCTGGACTCGTTCGGGTTAGCTGATCAAACCAACTTTTCCTTCTACTTATTAATATTACCTTGATCTTCCGTCCCTTTTTTCCCTTTCTCCCGCTGACTTTCCCCTTCTCCTTTTTTTCTTTCTCTCTCACACTCTCTCTCTTTCTCTGACTTTCCGTACAGTTTCTTCCTTTTTTCTTTCGCTAGTTTCCTCAGCCAAAGACTCTGCTCTTCTCTCTTCCGTTCGTCAAAGTACAGTTTCAGGCTGCAGGAGAAGTCTTGAAGATTTCTTCATTACTTATGCTTATGCTTGTAGAGCTACCGCGGGAAAAGGTAAAACCGACACGGTGCTTGACCAAATAGAAACCAAGATGGAGAAAGGTATACACCGCGAAGAAGCGAAGTATTAAGATGTAACGAAGTAAAAATTTCATGCTATGTTTTGCTTATCTCCTCGGAATTCAAGATCCCCCTCCCTTCCTCGGCAAATAAACCACCACAAGTTTTGTTCTGAATGAAACATCCTCTGTTCCCACTGTTCTCTTTATTTTCTACTCATTCCCAAGCAAACTGACAAATGCAAGGCTTTTGTTAGAAGTACTTATATGAGAGGTACGCTTCTGGCGAAAAGTTTCCGACATCTTTTTGTTTCTTTCAGTATAGGTTCATCCAAAAGTACATCTACATATTTCTTTTAAATAAAAAACACACTATTTGGAATTTTTTTCAAATAACTTCTTTATGTTGAAAGCGTCATCTATTACAATTACACAAAATAAAATATCACTGAAATGTGCAGCATGACTGTGTCTGCAGACATCAATTTGATTATTGAAATTTTCAATGAGTTTTCAACATGTTGCGGGAATTATTCCACGAATTAGTACTTGAATGTTGTTCCTTAAGCCATTAATTTTTTCTGATTTGTTAACATAGATTCGATTTTTCAAAAACTCCCACGAAAATATATAATACTTCTAAATCGCACGATCTTGGAGACCAATTGGAATCTGTGTTTCATGAAATTGCACGTTGACGAAATTTCGATTACAAAATCTGAATGCTTCCTCGAGTTGAACGACACCGTCTTGCTGGAAATAAACATGATACACGCCGATATGATTCAATTTTGACAATAAAAGGTCACTTAAAATTGATCGACATCGCTCAACATTCATAGTGACAGCATTTTTAGCATCATTGTTAGTGTACGGCACTAACATGTCTTGACCAGAAGGCGTTAGGTTTATGACACTGATGCTAGTTTCAGCTATTTCTGAGAAAATCTAATTAAAGAAAAAATGTTGCTATTGTCAACCAAAAGTCAGGGTTTAGAAGGTTGTTTATGGTAGCAGAATGATAACTGCGCATAAACCGCGGTCTATTGTCATAAACCGCGTAACACAGCAGAAACTTTAGGCACCAGGCCCGAAGACTCCTTGGGCCTACTTCTCCCGGTGATCAACACCTACACTTGTTTAGCTCCCGCTAACCAAGTGGGAAAGGTGTTTAAGGAAGGTGGAAGGACAACCCAGGAAAAGGGAAAATAGTCGTCAACGCTTATCAAGGCAATCTAGAATAAAACTAAGAAATCTTAAAATGTAAATGTTCGGCAATGTTGATTCGGCAACATTCATTCGACGAAAGTGATTCGACAAAATTCATTCAGTTTTTCCGGTTAATTCGGTAACGGTCAATTCGGCAAAATTCGTTCGGCAAGAGTTCATTTCAGCAAAGTTTATTCAGCTTTTTTGGTGCACTCGGTGAAGAACGTAGACAACGGGTGAGTTTGCTGAAGTTGGTTGGTGCACGAGTGTGAATTGTAAAGTATGAAATAAATAGTTTCACAAGCTCAACTTGTGAGGTCCTTCGATATGGGTACAACGGGTGCACAACGCAAGGTCCCTCGAGATTCAATGGGAACCAAGTAGAGACCTAAACAATCAATATGCCCAATAATTCTATTACCCCAAAATAGATACCAAACAGTGACTTCTTGTAAGTGTGGAGATTTTTCATGAATAACACGAGGATCCCCAGATACGATAATTTTGCTTATTAATGAATCCATCCATTGTTAAATGAGCTTCGTCACTACACACAATTTTTTCTTTTTAACTAGAGCACCTATTTTCATGATACATGTAAGTTTGGATAACGTAAATGCATTGCTGTAACATATACCCATCCATGGTTAAAATTGTACTATCTTCTACTAAAACAGAATGACTTGTATCATCTGGAAAGGCATGACATGTAAATGTTTTATATGCTGACATCTAGGCATCACATTTGGATGACTCCGTAAATTTCGAACAAAGCTTCAGACGACCTGTAACATAAGGGTTATAATTGCGTAAAGCACGTCTTTATTTTACTTTACAATTTAAAGTAAGCATGTGTCATGTGTTCGCTAAGAAACCGAGAACTTTCTTTTTTGTTTGAATTCCTTCTTACATATTGTTTTAACGTGAGCGCAGCGATTTTACGAGTGGAGCTTGTTTTGGTAAAAATTATTTCTATTCGTTTTTTGAGAAGCTTCTGGAAGTTCCATTTGCATGACTATTCTGGCAAAAGAGTGGAAAACTTGGGGTTTTCTGAAGCACACGAGTTAGTTGCCACGTGCTTGTTCTTTTGCCTTTGGAAAGTTTGGTAGCGGGTCACGGTTTAGGATAGTTAGCCTCTCACAGGTTGTAAACTAATTTTGACAATTAAGATTTTTAATTTGCAACAGTCATAAAATGTTAAAGACGAAAACTTCGACAGCTACAAGCTTATTTTTACTAACGGCAATCATAAATTGTATGTTTGTATAGCATTTCTTTCTCATTTATACATACAGGATGTACTGACAAAGTTTCACCGAGAAAAGGCTGGAACATTATATATAAACATTGTTCTGCAAAATTTCACTTAACATAGAGCTTATTTAAAGGGTAGTTCCGACCTTACCTCCACTCGATACCTCACCCGTTCACCCGGCAAATTACCCAAACGCAAGAAGAAGGCGTAAAAGGCCGACACTTTCGCGTGGCAAAATCCCCTTTAGTCTCGACGGTTCCAGATCACCTCGTTCGCGTCTGGCCTCTGGTCGTACCTTTCTCCTGACATTATATGGCTACACTGGCTGAACTTTCCAAGCAAAATATCGTTGCAGAGTCCCAGTATGCAGAGATTGGGGGAGGATATTATCTAAAGCCAGTCTGCGACCCGTCTATCGGGCCGTACGTCTCTCGTTGCTCCATCGAATCTTACGGATCTTCAGACTCGATGGGGGTGGCCGAAGGGGATGGGTGATCGGTGCAGAGGAAAGAAAGTCGGCTTCCAAAGGAATATTTATCGAGTGGATATTGAAATTGATGGTCGCTACCTCAGACATGCTAATCCGACGAGCGAGCGGATTTCTGATAACGCCCGACGACGGCCGAAGAAATAACAGAAGGGTAATTCAAATCGAAAACGCGCCTCCGGCGAGATTACTTATGAGGTTTACTTACGTGCCGCCACGTTTCGTCTTCCGTTTTTCTTCATGCTTTCTTTTTTTCCTTCATTTCTTCTTAAAGCTTCCATCTCTGTCTTCCTACTATCTATCTTTCTCTTTCACTGGTGAGGGTGAAGTCATTTTGTCAAAACCGCGAGAGTAAACCAACGACCCACCGTTCGACCCTGAGGCAACAGGTATACCCACTGTTTCTTGTTCTCCGGCTGCCATCGCAAGAAACGCTTTCACATCATGGATCCTCGTTTGAAATGGAGTAGCTTAAGAAATGGATATGTATTTGAATACAAATTTTTATTTCTAGCTCGTCTGATAGTTATTCAAGTAACTGAAATACTTTTATAAATCGTTGAACAAGTTTTTCATGTTTATACAAGTTCTGTATAAGTACAGTGGGTGATTAAATTATTATGATCACTTCTGGAATTATATACCACTTATTTGAAGTTTGAAGAAGAATCGAATTGAAAATTCATTTAAAGTGAAACTCTTTTCTTATTATGAAGGATGTTATTATACCTTCATATTCTTATATTTATATTTTTAAGCATTTTTTAATCCTTACGTACGTTAGTCCAGAATACTTGGTATTCCAATACAGTTTTAACTTAAAAGAAATCAAAATAATATGTATAATTTTGTTTGGAAAGTCTTAAATTCAAACTGAAGTTAGAGAAAAATCTAATGTATGTGACACGTCTTGCCCATAATCTGCACCACAGATGTGATTCATCGTTATGCGGCAAGGGATTATTAAAGTATAGCAAAGATTTTTTAATTTCTACAAATCATTTGAAATCTTCTAAATATTTTGTGACTTCACACTTCATATCTATAATTCCTTAATCAAGTCTGTATTTTTCCTACAATTTTCTTTTATTCCGTGGTCACTGATACAAGCTTCTCAATTGATTGCTGTTTATTAATTATCACTTTTGATTCAATTGAACGCTTTAATAATTTCCCATAGATTTTCTATAGGATTCATATTCGGTAAGTTGTCAGGATAAAACTTGAAAGAAAAATTTTTTTTGAAGAATTGAGAACTTTCATCGCTTGAAAAGAAAATATATCGATCAGTTTGAAAAAAACCCACAGAGGTTACCTTGAAATCATATAAAGAAGTTAAGTAAAAAGAAGTCTGTCCAATCAGAATATTTGTTTCTTTACACCATTTATTTTCCCTCTGAACAATTTTTCCCTATAACGAAAAGCTACGGAGGTATTGTAACTATTCGAATTAGACGAAACACTCTGTATTTCATTTTAACCAGTCAATCCGTGTAAATCAACCTACAAAATCTCAATAATTTTGTTGAAAAATCCTCATCTTTACAAGTGTATCAAATAACAGTTTTCCTATAATACACTATCAATATTCTAATCCAACCAACTGAAAAAGGTCACAATTATAACGTTTGTACATACGGCAACACGCGACGCGAAACCAACACGAACCATAAACGCATTCTGAAGCACAGCTACATACTGTACATATACACAGTTCCATCGTGCACGAGCCATATGCAATACGTGTTGTTCACAGTGCGTAACTCTTGAAAGTCGAATCGATACTGCGTAAAACGATAACGATAAGTTAAAAAATCGCGGTTCCCGCGTTACAGCGATAATGATAGTCACAGCGTGTGCGCCATCCTCGCACCGCTTGCCGCGCGCCGCCAGCAACAGTCTCGTGTATGTATGAATAGCGCGACGCGGCTCGGTTACCTCGTTAAAAGTACACAACGGCCGTTTATTCGCGAGCAGATTGTGCATCGTCGTCGTAAATACCTCTAGGCGATTTTATCAGGGGAGAGGAGCACCGGTGAAACGAGTGGGGCGGGAGGCAGGGACGGGTGAGGCAGGGTGGTGGCTCGACGCGTTCCTCTCTCCACAAAAGGGTAATATTTCCGTGACGCTATTACACTTACCGGAATAGGGGTGGTGTCGAGGTACGGTAACTACCCAGTTAACGCAGTGCAGCCAAGAGACGTCGGACGAGGACCAGCTCCCTTGCAAAAGGTTATAAAAATTCAATTAACTCTGCAGTTTTAATTAATTCCGTATTTATATGATGCGATAAACAGAAACTGCCCCCCGCGCGGCAGTTTCGTTTAATCTCCGAGCATTGTGCGTCCGGGGAAGACCACGTTCCGTTCACAGTGACCTCCTCCACCCCACGAAACGGATTTCCTGTGCCCGCTTTCTTTTCCTGCGAATTGAATTGTTTGATTTATTTGCTTTGATTTCGAAGAAAGTGTGCTGTTAGGAGGAATTTTAGTAACTTTCTTTTCTTCTTGGTTGATTCGTTGAATCTCCATTCGGCAAAGAAACTTCAGGCGAATTTGAATTAGGTTTCGAATCAGTAATGAGTAGAGGTTTTTCTTTTTCAACATTTCATTGAAGTTTTGTTAAAATCCATTTTTTAACCAAAAAAAGGAGACAGTGACTGTGATCACGCGAACTGTCTTTCGAATAATAGTGTTTCGAAATATGCCGAATTAGGGACTGGGTTTGTTAAAGTAATGAACTATCCTAAGTTTGAAATACAGTTGATGCATTTGCTATTTTTGAGCATTTGAATATTTTATTTTGTAGTATGTTATTAATTGTACAGTCAGAAGAAACGGCAAACTCTTAACTTTTAAGTGCTTGGTCCATTCTACTCAATAACAATTAACGCATCGTAATTTTATTCTTCGAATCAAGAACTGACGACAATAGAACGACATGGACATACCAACTTTTTAAATTACCGTCTACTCGTATGTTTACCGTTAATTGAGGCACTGACGACACGATAAGGTGTGATTATTATCGAACTTCTCGGTTTTTACAGGACAAAACAGTTTCCCTATTTTTTCAATATTTTATTTAAGACACACCCTTGTATAGATGGATATATAAAAGGTCTAGATATTTAGAATAAGAAATATTATTGGATTATCATTACACGTTGCAATTTCTAAGGACACTTTACACTCTTGGATTTTACATACAAGGACCTTATATACGGACATTCACAGACTTTTACGAACATCATTTCGAACACTTGAACTTGTATAATTGAACACGGACTCAACGCAATACGTTATCATATTCGAACATTAGTACTGTTACTATTATTGTTATTGTATTTTTTGTGCTGGTAAATAAACCAAAGTGTTACTTTGTTACATAACGCGGCTTTACGAATTATGTGACAATTAATACTGTCACTGAAAGAAAGTTTTTTTTAATCAAATATTGTAACAAGAAACTGATTACAAGGAACAATATTTTAAAAACATTCAGTGTAAATATTATGTATAGGAATGAATTCTTTCCGACTTTTAGGTATAATAAAAGTTTTATTTAAAAGAAGTTTAAACAGATTAACCATAGGAGTAAATTTCATTATTGTTAATGAACTTCTGCCATTTTACTGGCAACTTGCGAATGCCATTTGCAGGTTAGGTACGCGAGCGATACTTTTTATGGTAGTTAAACATTTTCTATGAAGTTTGCCACAAGTGATGTCCAGATTTGGAAATATAGGTATAATGAAACATTTAAAACTACTTAAAATTGAACAACCCTTGCCCTGTTAATTACGAATGACGAATCAACTCATCATTGGTTCCTAGTACGTCAGTAGTTTGTTTATTAATAATTACTCATCCTTTTATTGTACTGTTATACTTGTATTAAGTATTAAATATAAAATACGCCATATTCACATCCGAAAAAGCAAAATAGTGTAACTACTTATAATTTTCGTTGATTTTTATGCAGACATTTAACTTTTATTTGAGAAGAGAACCCAGTTAAAAGATTAGAAACTATAGATGCGCGGTCGATTTTTGAGACCGATCATATTATCCACTGTGGGTTTAGTTTCTGGAATTGAACACAACAGTTGCTCGCATGAATGGATAAAAATGCATAAAGACTGTACATATGCCACTATGATTCTCAGACCGACAAATTGTTTCTCGTTCCTCCAACAATTGGTTAGATTTTAACGTGGTGATTGTATATTAGGTGCAAAATGACTTCTTTTATGTAGATGGACAATAAGAACGGTGAAAATGAAAACTTCGTGAAATGTATTCGCGATTTACAATTACGAAAATGATTCAATTAAACGCGTTTATTTCATTTTTCATATTACATATAATTATATACGTTTATTTTACACATTTTCTAAATACATACGTAGAATGTTCCATAATTTATTTCCTCTGTATGCTTAATTACGTCACAGATGTATGACAAATTCACGTGCACGTGAAATATTTCTCAAAATATGTAAATACATCATAAAGGAGCAAGAAATATAATAAATACGAATGACTCATCGAAATATTCAAATAAATATTCGTGTACACAAGAAAGTAACGATATCGTAAAATTTAACGTTGGACACTCGAGCAAAATTAATCGTGTCTTTCCGTGTCTCTCACGTTTCGTATCGTCCATCAACTGTTTTGTTCGTTCGTTACGTGTTCACCGTCGGTGATTCCGCATATTTCGATTTGCCTCTTTTTGCGTATGGGATTTTCGAAAAAATTGCGTTGCCACGCGGAAGCTGCGTAGAAGGCGCGAACGCGCGACGGAAATATGCAAATCCCATGCAAATGTAATTAAAAATAGCAATGGCTGCGGATTTTGTACTGTCGTCGATAAATCTGAGAGGGATGGGATGACTGTGAGAAAAATGGGGTGGGTCAGGGATAGAGAGGGGTGAAGCTGTAGGAGAAGTGTGTATGCAAAAACAGTTAATGTTACCAATAAAACGTGCAATTTTACCATTTCGAAGAATGTGTTAATTAGTTGCCGCGAGGCAATATAAACAGAGCTGTAATTTTATGTTTTACAAGGCAGCCTTTCTATCTCGTAAACCAACGTCGTTCAAAGTAACGAGCAAATTACATTTTCCTTTTTTTCGATAATATACACCGTTGGAACGAAATCTGTGTATTTTAACGCGGCAACGTATTTGTTAAACGTTTGAATTATGTATTTGGGTAGTTAAAATATTTGACATCTTAATAAATAAAATAAATCTCTCAAATTTTAATAGTAAGGATGTTATACCTTGAAGAAACTTCCGAATGATCATAATAATCCTTTTACTAAATATAATGAATTACATTACAAACACTATAGTCATATTCGCCACACTTTTGTATCTGTTATTAATATTGGATGATAGGAAAACTTTTTCAATTTTTCGTTAATACTAGCAACATGAAAATCACTTTCAACCCTCCAGTACATGAATGAAGACTACGTACTCCCACCAATGAACGGATTAAATCCTAGGGATCAAAAGAAAGAATACCTAAATCGAATACAATATCAAATTGAAATATTAGCAGATATATTGCTATAAAAGTACTGAAGCTGATACAGAATTTTGAGAAAATTAAGAAAGAACAAATGAGAAACAAGATCCTCATGGGTTCCACGGCTCCAACACGTGCACTGAAGGGTAATAGTGTAAGAAGAAATTGCGAAATGAACTTTAAAGGAAAATTAACTCCAAAAATATTTCTTTTCTCATTTTTTAATACCATTATTTTATTTCTCAACATGTTTTTATTATTTTACTTCAGACGATAGCCACATATCTACGGATTAGAAATCTATTTGTATGTTGTATTTCTGATAACCACAAACCAGGTGACCTTATTTCACAATAAACAGATACTTTTATAATACTTACAAAGAAAAATGTGTGTATTCTTAGAACGTGATAGAATAAGCCTACAAATTTGCGAAAGGACATTAAAATTAAAAAAATAAAAGCGAACGATTTCTGTCAGCTGTCACATTAGGAATACCCCGTAAGCACTCCATTGCAGTAGCGTTCACACGTATCGACGCCAAGCGTTTATCGTTCCGCAGCGAAACGTTAAAGACTTTCTCAGGCAGAAGAACAGCAACGAACCGGCCCCATCCTTCACCTCTGCATTTAAATTCAGACACCACAGAAAATTTTAAAAGAGCCAATCGGGGCTGTCCGTCGACTGAGACCGTGTGATGTGTGCGGGCTTTGCGGTTGGCTGCAGGATTGGCTGGTTAATTTCACACTCCCATGATTATATAGACGAGATGGAGGGCATTTATATTCGCGTGCGCAGAGAACCGAGGGTGTCTGATTGGGTCCGATATTTAGAGAATAAAAAACTTTCGACTTCCACGCCATCAGCCCCCCCCCCCCTCTTCCCCTGCCACCCTCGTCACCTCTTTTTTGTTATCTTTCTCATCTCTATCGCGTCATACGTTCGATCATCCCCTTTTTCTCAAACGGTGTTTCCATTCCGCTCGCGTGTGCATATAGTATACGATTACTCTCAATAATATTCAGACACTACACTGGGTGTTCTCAGTCATCAGGGTGTTCATTATTCTAATTCCTTCTGATCGGACTTCATCATTACATTCTTAGGGTGTAAAAAAGAATATACAATAAATATACAGTGATTGTCATTAATATTCAGACATAGTATAAAACAGAATAACTTCCTTAAAATTGGACTAAACGACGTGATTTTTTTTTTCTTTTTGATAAGTTAGAAGGATTAGTTTAGTAGGTGATGTGTACAAAACATTTTAAAAAGATTCTAGTTGGTTGGAATTACGAAGAAAACTATAAAGGTCACTTTTTACAAATTTTTGACCTTACAAATAGCTCCAAATTATCACTAACAAATGAAATTTGGCGGCAATATACTTTGCATTTAAACTACATTTCTAGCTTAGCAAAAACGCAATTAATACTCAATCTTCAACTGTACACCAAATGGTTATCACAAGAAATAAACCATTGGTTATCACAACCGAAGGAGATATTTAGGTGACACTTAATATATATGCTCTCCCTCATACTCATTAATATTTACAACAGTAATAACTGAAACAAATTTGCTCTTCAAATCTTGAATATCACCTATGCACAAGAAAATTCCATTTTGAACTACTATTGCATTACACAATATTAACTTTTCACACGTTACTCCCAAAAATCATCCAAATTCTTTTCCTCCAAGAAGATGTATCAAAAGAAATAACAAAGAAAGAAGAAACGAAAAAAAAGAAAACTGAAGTTTCTCTACAAATCAGTCTCAAAAGCAGTATCAGTCGAACCTAGAAATTCATAACGCAACCATTTGTATCTCGCGAATGCGCGATTCTCCGGCGTTGCGTGTACTGAGTGCGTAAATCCCGCGTCATCCATCAACAGTGTCCGTTACCCGGTGCGTAGTCATCAATATTTCCGCGTCCGGTACGGACCGATGAAAAACAGTGACCGGAGCCCCGGTGACGAACAAAAATTTATCCGTCGGACGCGAGAACGTCAACCGAAGCAGCGCGCGTCTGAACTATCGGCGTTAGCAACCGGCCGCTCTGTGATCGTGCAAATTTGGAAAAGGGTTGAACGGTAGAGCGTTGGAACGGTCGCTGGTACGGGGCCATCGAGCGGGCGTACAGTTGAAAGGGGTGGAGGGCCGTGGGATGGTGGTTGGTAGCGGACGAGTGGCAATCCGTAGCGAAAATGCGACTCGCGCGGGGCTCGTTTCGAACAGACCAGGACAGCGCCAGCGGCTTTTAGTGTGAAATGAATGCTTGTAATTACGATGGGGACAGAAGGGGGGTGGCGATGGTGTGGTGGTGGACGCAGGGGAACGGCGACCAGAAGCGGGCTTGAAACAGTGGTAGAGGGATGAAACTGGTGAAACTGGTCGGTGGGGATAGTATTTCGGTTGCGAAACGGGTTAGTGGGAGGAAGGGTTGGGAGGAGGGGGATGGGGAAAGGGAACTGAAAGAGAACGGTTCGGTGGAGCCGCACACTCTGCTAGACTCGCAATGATAGACCGTACCGATCCGTCGGTCAGTTCATTCGTGTTGGTACAGCGCACGCTGCTGCCCATCCCACCATAATGTCCACTAATTGTAATAGCCACCCTTTGTGTGTCGCCGCTGTACTCTCTGTCGAAGGTGAAAGAACGTACGGGACCGATGAACCCGAATGAGCGTATAAGGTAAGTTCGTGTATAGATACTTCCCGTTTCGTTCTGGCGATGCGTGTGAAACTGTTGTTATTAAACCCTTGTCTTACCAGTATTTTTTCTTCTTTTTTTCGTATGACTGCGTACGCTTGTCTTATTGTTAGCTATGCATAGTTTTCGATGCACTGGTCAGCTGTCCGATTGTAATATGAATAAGTTCGGTTGCAAATAACTTTGAAAATATATTAGATGTAGAAATGAATTCTTTCCGACTGGGGTCGCATGATCAGTACTCATCCAACTCGAAATACTCGCGGTGGTATTTGGAAGTTATCAGAAAAATGGCAAAAGGTTGTTAGCGATAATGGAAATTATTTCAATTTTTGATCTGTCCTTGTTTCTTTCTTTTTTCAATGAAATTTCGATTGTACCCAAAATTTGTAAAGAATTCATTTTCTACAATTAATAGTTAGAACTCATTGCAAATGCGCACAGCTGTAATTAACAATTTGCAGTCAGTTTAAAGCAAGCATTGCTAAGTAATAAAACAGACTTAAATAGGCATTTGAACACCCTGCTGAAGTTTAATTAAACAAAATATTGAATATACTACTTGCGAGCACGCTCGAGCGGTGAGCGGTCTTATGGTGTTGGTAACGACGAACAGTCTGCGGTTTAAATAATTTTAATAATTTTAGATTTCCTTATTGGTAAGATAAGGATGTAGGTAAGTGACAGCCTAGTCCCATATGGACCCCTGGCTACGTAATCGTTTCGAAAGAATATTGGGAGAGTCAAATACTTAACTATAGAAATGAATATAGGAAATAAAATTTGACGTGTTTCTACTCTTTTGAAATATATTGTTACAGAATTTTGTCTTTAAAGCGAATGAACTATTACAATGGTAGTGAAAGTTGATAGTGATTTATAATATATCGTTGGACACTGTTTTGCGTACAATCATAATTAGTTAATACAATTGGAATTTATAATTTAAGAACGTAGTGAAAGAAGTATATTGAACATATATTAGATGATTACAATGGTTAACTCACCAGTACCTATTACGTAAAACAGTATATGGGCGTATATTTATGTATGTGTGGTGTTCTTCAATTAGCCTTTATGAAAAATTGGTTTTATCTATTACTATGGTGTTGTAGTTGTTGTTGATACGTTAGTTTAATGCTTTCGCTCTCTGCAAAAAAAACAAGTAATGATTAGAGCTTGTCGAATTCTCGAGATATTAGATTATAACATAAAAACAGAATAGTTGATAAAACGGTAGCTGAAATGGTAGTGTAATATATACTCACTAGGTGTATAAGAAAATAACTATTATAAAATATAACTATTCTATAATACTCGTGGCACTGAGTCTTTCATGACTTACGTTTTACTTCAAAAGTGTAACGAACTCTTGCTCAGGTGTATTACCACGGACTAACCGATCACACACTTTGCGACTGCTCGATCGTTCGTCTAAGACGATAGTTAAAACGGTAGTGTTTCAACCATGGTCTTTCAAGAGCTAGCTCGATGCTCTGCTCCTTAAAACACTACGGTGGAGATTGTTTATGAATTTGGACGAATCAAAACAGTCGACGAGGAACACGACGGAGTTCTTTATTGCGGTCTTACTTGCTCTATCTCCATGGAACGAGTTCAGTGTTACTATATACTATTAGTGCTTATGACTATTAAAGTTCCTAATGCGATTGAATGAATTTAGTCTAAGTTGTATCCTAAATGAAGTATGTGGTATTTTTTATGGACGATTACATATTTTTCTTATGGTTTCGATTCCTATTACATACGTATGTTCCTGATTAGGGATTTCCCATAATGCTATGCATTGTCAGAACATATTACAATAATCTTACACATGTAATTTATTTCAAATCTGTTTAACATAATAGGTATCGTTCATAGAATTTTCTTATGCGTCGCATACTCGTGTTGTGTTTATACTAGACATCCGGTGATATTGGTGAATTTCTCGAAGTTATTCATCTATCTAAATGGTTCGATTATTTGACCACGTTGATTTCAAGGAAAGTATACATTATATTAACAACCATCCGCGGTATCTAAACGAAAAGATAAAGTTTTTCGACATCAAAGGCTGAGGCTGCGACTGATTAGGGAGTTCCCACAAGGTTATGCATTATCGAATCGCATTCCCGTCGGTGGATAAATAAAGAAGAATTTTGTTCGGAACGTTACACATATAACCGTATTTATGTTACGACCTAATGAAAGAAATTGAAATAGTGCACGTAATTTATTTGGTAAACATAAAGCATATATTATAATTAAAGTTAGAATTATTATAATATGTATGTTTGTTACAAGTACAATTTTTCCTTTGTTAAATATTGACCATCACCTACGTGAATGTACATAAATATGAGTCGTTACTATGGTACAACGGAGTAATGCGAAAATTACAGGCATAGATTAAAAAGAGTGAATTAAAGGGTTTCTTTTTAATATACTTTTAAGCTATATTTTACGAAAATAACATTAATCGATGTACAGTTTTCTACAACGTCCCTGAATGTATATTCTTGTTTGTAATACTGAAAATGTTTCTTTAAGCCGAATATAAGCGTTTCATAGACGTGTTTCATAGTATGTTATTTGCAATATGTTTTAAATTCAAAAGTATCGTATTTTAAGAATTTCGTATCTGATTTAATTGATTTCAAAATAAATATAATAGACAATTTTGGGCTTTTTGTAGTTTTTGCTGTCTTATTATATTTTATATTTGATATTTATGAATTATCTGTATACATCTATACAATCACAATTTACCATATCCACACTATAATACGTAAAATTAGTATGAACTCACGTTAAAATGCAAAAAATTATGACAATTATTTAAACATTCGGTATGGGTTATGTTGTTCAATAAAATACACAATTTTAAGCTATTAAAAGTTTATGTTAATACATTATCTTTCAATCATTCCTCACTCTCAATTTATAAGACTATTGTCATATAATACAATACATAAAACTTAGGCACATTATCGAACGGTTCGTCTCACATTCTTTTCCTTCAGAGTGTGCATAACATTAAAGAGTAAACTTCTGATCGTAAAAAACGCAATATGGTATACAAAGTCAGCAAAGTATTCAGATATAGCTGAATAACCACGATTTTCTGCATTTATGACTCAATCATTTATGACTTGTATCCTGCAGCCATGTGAAAAGAGTTACCATCTTGAATAGTATATAATATAATTTAAACGGAAGAATTTTCCTTTTTCTGTAGTAATCCAAATAAAAAAAAGAGATATTCAATTTGTTACTAACGTAAAAAATGCAATTTATGATTAAAAAAAAATATGTGAAATTTTACGAAAGCTTAAAGAATTCTGTTTAAAAGAACTGTTTCTCATTCCTTCCAATTTTATTTTTTACATATCAAATTTAATCGAAAGAGTTTCTTGGTAGTTGGCAAGATCGATGTAATGTTGCCGCGTTTCACGAGTACCGTACGAAAATACAAGAGCAATTAAACGAAAGTCCTTGTCGACTGATAAACGATGGGGAACACTGAACACTCGGCGGTGAGCCCTTTGAATCCAGAGAATTTGATAAAATAATCAAAAGCACAGGTCACCTGTAATTTGTCCTAGCAGAGTCATCACACCTTCCAACCCTTCTCGTCAACGCCTCTCCCTGAATTGGCGACTTGAAATTGAATGAAAAAAATAAACGTTTCGATTCGTCTCGTTCGTTTCACTGCGTTAACCCAATCGTCTGCCTATTCTAACAGTGTCATCTTCTCTCGACCGTGATGTGTTTGCGACCTGTACACCTGGACAACTTAACTTACCCGTTCCAATCGCCTCACGTGTACAGGTTAAATTAAAGCATGTGGGCGTAGCTTCAGGTATGAATCTAGAATTCAAAAACAATGAAGCAAAATTGTTGTACAGTCATAGCTTGACTTTACTCTTTTTTATTTTATAGCATAGGAATTATATAGTATAGGGTTATTCAACTTACCCGTACATATTTGTTTTTGATCAAGCAGAAACTATTCGAAATTTTTTCAAATTTTTCTTTTTATTGAATCTATGATCCTTTACAATTATACTTGAAATAGAATATCATTCAAATGTGCACCACGACTGCATCTACAGATATCAATTCAATTATCGCAATTTTTAATGACTTTTCATTATGTTGCTAGAGTTATTTCTGGAATTCCAACTTGAATGTTGCTTTTTAGACTCGACTTTTCAAGAAACCCCACAAAAAAATTTAATAGTGTTAAATCGCCTGATCTTGGAGGTCAATTGAAATCTGCATTTCGTGAAATTACAGGTAGACGAAATTTCGATTGAGAAAACTGACTGTTTTCTCGAATTGTGTGATATGTAGCATCGTTTTGCTGGACACAAACATCAAACATATCAATATAATTCGATGTAGTAGATTTTTATGAAACAAATTAATAATTAAAAATCATAGTACATGCAGTTGCCCATGTGCAATAATTATGTATGTTGTTATATGTAACGATATGTTCATTTGTATGTAATACGAATATATGTTAAATGTAATCAATAAAGTCACTTTTATTAACTAATTAAAATTTACCTCATATTACTTATATACATACATATGTACTTCACCTCCACTCCGAATTACGTCAGATATTTGGGAACCAATTAATACGTAAGTGCTGGGTGCGACTGTACAGGTACATTGTTTATTTAGTAAAAGAATAACAGAACTAGTGAAAGTAACTTTTTCAGATTTAAAACTGTTTGTGATTAGTTATTAATTACTGCACCTTTTATAATTTAGCTAATAGTATTCAAGTTTTATGGGTTTCTAATAAAATATTGTTTATGTGTATTACTTACCATTTAAAAAAGAGTTAGAATAATCCTATTTTGAATTCTTTTAAAGTTAGATCTTGCAGATATTTCAGAATTAATGATTTTTAAAATATGTCTTATTTGAACTTGTTTATGAGTTCGAGGTAATTCTGTATTTCGGTAGTTCTCTTTACAGAAAGTACTACTATAAATGTAAAATAAACGGTAAAATTGATCTTATATTTTTTATTATGGCATCAATAAATTCCAATAAACACTATCTTTTTTCTTTTTTTTCAATAACCCTGATATAACTGCGTTATACCCCGATATTTTTCTTTTTAAACCAAATCACATTTCATGTATATTTTCCCTTAGTCTACATAAATGACGTTAATTGAAGTTTTCTGTTTATATTAGTTCACCTTTCTCGAACCAAATTAAGGGAGATAATAAGAAAATTAATATATATTTAACCCTCTGTAGTCAAATTGAATCGTATATATTCAATACAAATTATTTTACAGTTTTAGTCTTTTAAAAGATCTGAAAAAATAATGGGATAATTATCACTATATACTTATTATCTGAGATATTTATCACTAGATAATTATATCAAATATTTACCAGCTTTTTCGATCAAAGTTAATCTTTTCGGAGAAATACAATACTGAAATTTCGACCCACATTAGTTGCAGAGGGTTAAACAGAAATTCATGCAATATTCTCCTCACATCATATCTCTCATTGCTTGTAGCATCATTTAAAAACATGGTCCCCTAAACGTTCTTACTTGCATAATCACTTCTTGATACCGCAGATAGAACAAGAAATATTTCAACCACTTGATTTTGTACGTTAGTAAGTATTAGTACTCCTTTCCTGTATAATACGTGCCCCGGGAACTGATCTAATTCATCAAACACGTATTCCTCTCGTGCACACATTTAACACGTGTAGAAAATCAATAACCCGGTACCGATCAGCAAAAAACCGACCTGCCTCTCGAATCGCCGAGTTATATCTCTTTTTATTTGCTCTAAGTGTTCAATTTATATTCGCGAGCAAACGATGCCATTCATTCCATAAAATAAATATACTTGTCACGAGTGCTACTGATCACGAAGTACGGAGACATCGGGCTCGCCTATCTAGTCGTCTGTGCCGTCGGGTTCGGCAGCATCCGTGCATTGAATCGGCGCGGATAAATATTTCCGCGTTTTGAATCGGCGCTCGAGAGGATCGTATTGCAACGTATACCTGGTATAAAGGTTGACGCTGCCTCTTTGAAAAAAAAAGGGAAAAAACCCTCTAAAAACCTACGTCATGGTGTATGAATACGCCAGGGCGCGACTGGATTTTATTACACGTGCAATCGCGGCAAATCGTCGCGACGTATCAATGCGACCTCGTTATTCGCGTCTCCGCGTAGATTCTTTCCCGTGATAATTGTAACACGGATCACGATTCTCCACGCGCGTCACGCGCCATGTTCAGTATATGTATATGTATGTATGTATGCACGTTCACCTATTGACGCGTATATCTCTATCCTTCGACGAATGCCTCGTCGACGATTAAACGAACGTCAGTTCACGTGAACCTGGCTGGAAATCGAGCAAGAGGCTGGGATGCATCGAATTTTAAAGGGCCTTGTGTTACGACGCAAGGATTAATCTGCGGTTCGTGGAAAATTGTACCACGTGATTCTCGAAGGCATGGATGATTCAAGGTAACTTTTTGTTCCGAATACTTTTACTGTCACGTTTTCTTTTATGCGGTTAGTCTTTTTTTCCTGTCTGTGAGATAACAATTCTGGAATTTTTTAGTTTATGTGATATTAGTAGGCTACCTATATTTTTATGCAATTCCATGGTTTTGTGAATATAGTGAAAAAATGTAGAATTTTGGTAAAAAGTTATTTCAGCTTTCAGGTACTATAAGTACTATAATTTGGGTATTTTATGAATTTCTTATATATCAAGTGTATTCTGTGTAATTTTACAGCCTTAAATTTTCTATAAATGTATAAAAATCTACAATCTAGTTATTAAAAGTGACTTAAGTAGTTAACTCCATTAATATGCTGTGTTTTACATACTGTGCTCTTTTAAACTTAAAATATTGAAAAAATTGGTTGTAATTTTAAAGGTATTTAAAAACTATTTCCTGTAGAGGTAACAGTTTTCTGTCTGAGGGACGACAATGTAATCACATATACACAAATTCGAAAGTTCACAAGCAAAAATCTTCGTGCGATCATAGACGCTCCCTGGTATGTTAAAAATGATGATATTCGCAAAACATTATACACGCCTTGTGTACAAGAGAAAATCAAGCGTTATGGAAACAAACGTAAGATCAGAAATGAATCACACATAAATCTCATAGTAGCAAATTCTTACAACAGTATAGCTGAAAGACTAAAATGAAAACACCCTGTAGATCTAATAAAACTTCTAACACTATTCACATAAACAACATCGCAATAAATAACAGCATCCACGTGGCTGTTGGTGTACTTGTCGCTTAATATAGCGAAAATCACATTATATAAATGTAATAACACATAATTTATATTATATATTTATATTATTATATAATTGTATAAATGTATAACTATTTGTAATTGTTGTGTATAATAGGTGCAAATAAATATCGGATTTAAAAAAAGAAAGAGACAAAATTTTCAAATTTTGTTTTTATATTTTGTTTAGTTAAGCCTAATGTATTTCTTTTAAAGCACATTTATTGAGAGAAGCAAGAGATAGTGTAGTAACTAAATAATTAATTGTCTCATTAAATACGAAGAACAGTATTGTACAATTTCATTGATATTCGTAAATATCAGGACACGAAGTATTACATGATGTAAATTACATTTAGTCGACAAAGTCAGTATCATATATCAGTAAAAATGAGTAGAATATTCATACTACTAGTTTGCAACGTTTTCCTAATAAATTGTAGTTTTATGAGAAAAATGGAAGGGAGCAAAGGTTCGTCACTATATAGTACTTGGACTACGAGATATCAGCTTGAATTATTTTTCTTCGTGATTTTAGTAACCTGCAATGACTGTTTAGATTGGCTTTGTATTCAAGTGTTCTAATACTTATGGTGGGGACTGTATGTTGACAATGAATGGATTGAATGGATTGAAGTATCACTTAATTCCATAGATTCAGTGGGTTTGTAATAAATGATAACAACGGATTGTAATAAAATAATAATGTATTAAGTAAATGTTGCAGGTGAAAAATTAAATAATCTATACTTTAGGAAAATTGGTGAAATGATGATTCTTGAAATTAAACATTTAGTTTTGGAAAATAAAGATTCCAACTTGAACAATACAAAAAAGTGATAAAGAAATATTAATAATAGGATTACTTTTGCATATTAAAATTGTAGAAAAGGAATGTGTTGCTCAATTTTTTGGTAACATGACTTTCGAGTAATATTGGAATTTATATCATAATAGAAATAACCTGTACCTACTCTTAAGACCTTGATTGTTTTAATTTCTTATTTATTTACAAAAATTTGTAACACTGAACATTGAAAGTAGCTTATATCATGCTAAATATTTATTTGTACATCCTAATATTTATGCTGCTATTACTAATACTGCTACATTCGAAACTGAAAAATCTTGAAAATTCTTTTTTTTTTATCTTAATAATTTTATAATTACTTTTTAGGTTCACTTTACATTCCATAAGTGTACTAATACATACGAATTGGAGTGTATATTACTAGTCACCAAACTAGAAATTCCAAATAAAAAACAACACTTCTTTCAAATGTAATTTTCAGATGGAATGAATACAATGGAAAAGTCTTGTTTAACAAGCAACGATATTGTTTGCTCGTCAATGAGGATTAACGTTGATTTATATGACATCATGCAGTTCATCCGCTAACACATATAATGAGATGTAAAGATAACGTCAATTCAGCAATATATGTCGTGACGAGTTTTGCAATAAATCTCGTCCTGCGTTTTATTTTCGACTACGCAGGGGTTGATCCGCCTGGACAAAATATTTGCGTGCACTCAACCAGCTAGTCGCTACATTAATTCACTGATTCTGGGTAATATATTCCCGAGTTTGCCAGCCGAAACAGCTTTATGCGACAAATTTAATTAATAATCTAGATTAAGATATATGGATCGCTTTACGGTGAAATGTTCTTAGCTGGCAGATTCGGTTTCTGCCGCAATTCTCCCCTCGTAATTGGTCCGATACGGAAAACTTGCCGTCTACCCATCTAATCGGTTATCTATCGTGGCCGAACTTTGTTGAAGTTCAATGCAACCCCGATCTAATATACGATGTGTGTTTCTCCTTTGGTACCTAATGAAAGTTCGAAGTTAAACGAGAAGGAAGTAGAATTCTAATCATTGTTGCACAGATTCGTTATCTGTTACTTTTGTTTAATTTTATCTTCATGTAATAAGAAAAATTGAAGAAACCATCGATGTTGATCCATCGTTAGAGGTGTAAGGATACTTTTATTAAACATAATTGCAGAAATTAAGATAGAAATTATTGACAGTATCTCTACAATCTATCCAACAAGAGCGTCATTTGTATAATTCTTGGCTGTTCATGATTATATTTCCCAATGATGAGTTAAAAAAAAGTATAGATAGTAATTATTAGGATAGTTAGCAAATAATTAGAAAGTCTGGCTAAATCATTCCCAAAGATATGTTGTAAAACATAAGTACACACAGTAATTATCCAGAAAACTCGTGTATAACCAAAAAGTTTAACTAAATCATACCCAATGCTGCATTAAAAAAAGAAAAATCTATACTTCTTCCTGACTTTCATAAAAAAAAAAGACGACATCGTTTAGACAAAAATGTTGCATAAAATGAAACACATGGTCCAACATGAATAATGATCACAATTTTAACACAAGAAACTCCAAATCCTATACCTTTGTTAGGGCTTTTGAAGCGTTCTTGACAATAAGGAAAAATTAACGAAGGAAACATTAAGACGCGTGTTGAAAATCTTAATCTCAAAAATGATGAAGAATCACGTCCGTATCGTAAACCTGGTCGAACTTAATTAACCTTAACGAAAGTCTTTATTCGAAGTCATCTCGAGATAAATATAGTTCAATTTACATACGAAAAGTCTTTATCACACATTCGTATATCAGTCTTGTAATCGTCAACATTCGAGACGATTTATCGGATCAAACTCAGTCTTTCGAAGTTTAATATCTATCGACAACCTTTTTTGAGTTAAGGTCCATTGTTCGAGACACGAAACTCTCGTTAAAATACTCACCTAAGATTAATTTGACGGATGAAAATAAAAAATTGCGTACTACAAATAGCCTGAATTAACATACGCAATGATTGAAAAACCTTAAGGTGAGAAGATAATGACAGACAAATAAAATGCTAAATACTTTCGTGATCACAATCTTAGCATCCAATTTTCCATCACTCTTAATATAACAGTGTACTTAATTGTTCCTTTATATTTCGTTTCATTCATGAGCAAGAAAAGAATTGGTTGTACCACCTTTGTAACATTCTTCATATTGGGATTTCAATTATAGCTGTGAAGTCAGAGTAGAGTAAGATCTGAGAGAAGCGTAATTATGGGTATCAGACTCGTAGCTAATAGTTCTGCGTCACCCGGAGCACGGGGTATTGTTGCCACCTCCCTTGTTGCCTCGAGGCTCTCTATGTAATTACCATTACCCACAAGCTGATACCCACCGTGCTTATCATATTCTGCGGCAATAATGGCGTTGATACAGCAACTATGCTGTGATTGCCTTCGATTCGAGAAACTGCATCTTGATCAGAAATGCCTCGGAGATCCTGATCTAGGAAGTTCTATTTGTCCAATGGAGTTGAAACCGAATTTCGATTAGTGCTGCAACATTCTAAGGCGTCGTCTTTCCTCGAACATTTGCCACGATCCCATAACATCGTTTATTGATGTTAAAGTTAAGTATTATAATTGAACTAATCGAAGCAAGTTTACTTTTAGCTGAAATGTTGTTGTAACGATTGTGTAGTTTATACATTATTTTCCTGAAAAAATTGTTACAGTTCGAAAGAATGGAATAAGAAAAATTGACGAAAAGTGGCACAACGAAAGTATTATTCTTTTTAAATAAATTATACGTAATGGAGGAACGGAAAATAGAAAAATACGTACAGAGCATGACCAAACTATTGTCATGCATATTGTTGATCACTTTGAAATTATGTATCGTTTATTTGAAGTTTGTAGGAGGACATAATCGAGAATACATTTAAAATAAAATGTTTTTTTTATTATGAAGAGTATTGTTCATTTTATGAAATATAGAAAGAATTTTAAAGTTTCGAGAAATTATTTGAAAATTTTCAAACTACATACAGTGAGCCACGAAAGTATTCGAAATCTTTCAAATTAAATACTTATTGCTTTAAAAAGTGTACTTACACTACGAATTTCACAATGTCTTTATTCCAGTAGTATGATATAAGTATCATGATTATACATATAACATTTGAATAATATACATCAATGCCAACAATACTTACAAAGTATTTTTTGGGAATATTGATGGTACGAAGGTCACAAAAGTATACAAATGACCTCATATTTATAGCAAATATGTTAAATTTTAATATATTGTTGGTCCACCATGAGCATTTATTACCATAAAATGTCACAATATATTAAAGTTATCTATCTACATATTCAGAACGAAGAGTATATCTTACTGAAGTTATAATGCCACTGAAAAAGAAAATATTTAATTTATTCACCTATTCATAATAATTTGACCAACTACTGTAAATATTGAAGATTCGTTGCCATTTTATTCGTGATAGTATTCATTGAAATTCATCGAAAGTGTGGACATTTAATTCAATAATCACTAAATTAGAAAAATGTAATAGTTGAAAACAGTACTTTGATAAATAAACGTTTCCCTGTCTCTATATAGAATTATTGTTTCCTCATTCTATCTGTTTATTGTCATTCTTGAGAAATTGATTTCATTCGATACACTATTATTTCTATACATGACATAGAGTTATTATGTAACGTTCCAAGTTAAATTGTTAGATTCAGGACATAGGTATACCACAAATGAAAAATTATCGATAGATATTCAAAAGTGATGCAACCATTTTCGTAGGATCGCCGTTATATTATCCGCCTAACCATAGAACGTGTTTACTTCACGCTTAATATTCCATGTTACCATGAGACGACAGGAACGCTTTACGACTACCGTGAAGTACCGTATAATACAGTTTTAAGCAACGACTTCTGATCTCCAGAGACCGATGATAAACTGCTGACAATAATAACGGTTTATATGCGGTCGAGTGTTCCCTAGAAAATTCATTACAGTATCGTGCATGCGAACGGCAGTATATCGAAAGAAAAAGTATATGTGCATCGTTATATTTGAGTTCGGTAAGTGTTGAAAGTATTCTTTTTCTCTATTAGGTGCAAAAATTAATTCTTTTCAATTGGAGTCACGTAATCGAAATATTCGTAAGCTGTCAGAAAAATAGCAAAAGATTGTCAATAATGATGGAAATTATTTCGATCACTGATCTGTTTCTATTCTTTTTAAATAAAACTTTTATTGTAAGTCGTAAAGGATTTATTTTTACACATAATATTTTGAGTTTTATGCCACATCTACACTTAGATTATTAGTGATAAATTAAAATCAATCAGTTTTAGATTGAGATATTTAAATTTTGTAGTAAAGCTTGGTGTCTTTTAAATAATGGTACTTCTTTTATGTTATCCTGTAATGTCATGATGTCGGTGTATGGTTCTGGTGCTGAGCTTGAAATCTTCTGAACTCGTAAATTTTAAAAATTATACTGATTATTAAGAGCAAACTTTCACTACTTTTAAGTAATTTAATTCGCCTACTTCTTTCCAACATTGCATGTACCCAACAGTAAAATACACACTTTGCTTCATCATAAAACTTCCAAGAAATATATGAAGATAATGAATGTAACGATAAAAATTGTGCAATGTCGTGAAACACTCCTCACTCTACTTTCTTGAGCAATATTTAAAAGATGACAAAACAAATAGCAGAAATGGAAATAGAACCATAGGAGCCCAAGAGAAATGTTTAGATTCAAATGGGAATAGAACGCACGACTGCCAGACTGACTGGCCGGATCTCTACACCTCTTTATTCATTCGCTATTATTGCTCGTTCGGTGAGTATGGATCACATAACGATAAAGATATTGATGTGTAATGTAATACATTCTTTAATAAGTCCGTGAGAATAATTTCTATTAATGAACAAATTTGGTGGGAGAAATCATATTTTTTTGTTGGAATTCGACGATGCCAGGCTGGCCGCGCCGATGATGCGACAGTCTTCTGTTTTTTCTTTCCCTAATATAAAGCCGAGAGCCTTGTGGCACGACGTTACATTGTACTTCCATACGGCTCTCGTCACGTTTTTTAGATTCATTATACAACGCACTGGAATAAACTGTATTTTTCAATTATATTTTATACAATTATTTTACAACATTTTTAAATGCTGTGTGTACGTAAAGTCGGAAAGAAACGAGTTAATACTGCAGCTTACGGCCAAAATTAGGGTCATTCGTAATTTTTAATATCTTTCACTTTTTTTTTTAGCAAAATTTATTAAAAGTAAGAAATACGTGTATCTGATATCAAAATCGATTAACGTTACTATAAACAAAATACAGATGATGTAAATCGAAGTTTTCCACGATTTTCGTCTCAACACTGCAATAAATCAAAAGATTCTTACATCTTTCAATGTCTATAGCTTGTTCTTGCATGAACCGATTTCTATAAAACGATTAGCATACACTTAATTAACATAAAACATATTTTTCAAATTTTCGTTACAGGCTCAGTGTTAAGCGTATTATGTAGCAGGGTTTGTTGCATGATGTCGAGCGGTCGTGCGTTGCAGGCAATGACGACTGTTCAATGCAAACAAAGCGTTTACTGCGTTGCATGCAACCAGCTGTTGGGCCCCGGATGTCATAAATCCCAGAATCCGTGGGCTAACCAAAGAGCTAAAGTGAAAGTGGCTTCGCATTTCGCATCGTCAACGGTGGGCCACTTGGGGATGACGAAGTCCGGGCCTCGTGGAGGTTCCACAGAATTCTACGAACTCGTCCACCCCAAACACCCTCTCTAGTCATTGTGTACCCCTCCCTAAAGTCAGCACGCTAAGGGCGAATTGGAAGGAGGTACAAATGTACTGGAGAAAAGCTGATTAGTAAAAGACTAAATTCAGAAAAGGCCAATCAGCTTCTTTGTCGTTGCGCTGAGTCTCCAGCACATACATTTAGAACTTTGTAGAGATACTTTTGAATCGTTACACAAGAGACATTTAAAACTTCGAACAAGACACATTGTAACTTTGACTACTCGCTGCACTTCGCAAATATAGTCCGGAGTTTGAACTTAGTAATACAGTCCACTTGCAAATACATTTCAATGTACTAATCGGCCCATCACGTACAAATTTTAACGGACCTTTGAACAAAGCTATCAGTCAAGGCCCTAACACTCAGATAAAAAAGTTGTAAAAGCGACCTTCACTGTTTTCTTTACATTTCCAACCAATTGTAATTTTTTCAACACTTTATGTATACATCATTTGGTAAACTAATCCCTTTGATTTCTGACGAAAACTCAATTCCTTTGATCCAATTTACAAAAAATCATTCTGCTTTAAAGGGTATCTAAATAGTAATAAGAGTCACTGTAAGTCGAAGGAATTGGTTGACCATGGAAATACAGAGATTTTTCTCAATAAGATTAATTCTCTGACGGATTTAGCTCTATGACACAGCGCTACATCCTTTGGACTATATATAATAATTCATAAAATTTGTAAATAAATTCCTTTAAAAGGCCCTTAAATTTTACCAAGAACACAACAAATAAAAATTGTGAGTAGCCCTAATTCTTTTACCAGAGGCTGTCATGTTATGTAAATCTTAAATTCGATGAACGTACACAATAGAATTATTTTAAATATTTTACTCTTTTCACTTTACATTGACCCGTAACTTTACAAAAACCGAAAAAAGTAGGAACAGCAAAATGTATTCGCTTGAAGAAATGTAATCTGTTTTCTCAGCGTCACAGGACGTAAGTAGCAATTCTACGAGAAAAATTAGCTATTAAGCGTCGTTGAGATTGGTTTCTTAAAGAAATTTGCCACCTGTCGGAAGCATCTCCAGGAAGGCATATTTAACGAAGTCCTCCTTCTGTAGCATCTTCTGGAAATCTGCTGAGACAACTGGCAAACAAAGAAGTAAGTAAACGATTCTCCCCTTACAAGTGGGGAAAATAAATTAATTATGGATATTATAAGAGGTTGGGGCTCGTTGTAAAAGAAAGTCTTGATTCGATCTGCCCTCGACACTCGAGAACGTAAAATCTTGAAAATCCTATGTGAATACGTAGAAAATGAAACGAAAAGGGAAATCTCGTAAGCTCCTTATAGCGACACAATACACGCTGCTTTCGAATCAATATTTAATCACTTTGGATTTCTTCGACAATCTCTATTCATATTTTCTTACGTCGTTCGAGTGTAAACTTTCATGTATTTAATTGAACAGATGGACTGTTTGTAATTTATCAACGCGAGGTAATTGCAAAAATATCGTTCACCTCGTAATTTATAGAAAATTAAATTGGAAACTTTTTCAAATAATTAGAAAAATCTTACTTATAGCATTCATTTAGGGCATTAAGTTTGGAAAAGAAACGGTATTTTATTCAATCTTATTTTAATTCATGTTTTAGGATTTTCACTTCTTTAATTATTTTAGGTAATACATCGTACATTATAAGTACTATCGCTGATATATTTCTATTTTAAAATTGAAAATTTATCAAATATTATATGATTTAGACATTCGAAGAATTATCAAAATTTATATTTTTCACAAATTATTTCAATACATCTGATACGTTTAACACATAAAAATACAAATTCAACAATATTTTAAGAAGTAACGTTTAATTGTAACGGTGAATGACAATCCTATAAATTTCCATACCATGTAGAACATTTATCATTGATGCGACCCATTTACGTGCACCAGACAATTGAAACGTTTAATATTATTTTACAGCGTGTCTCTGACATTCAACAAGTGTAAGCGACTCGCACGTACAAAGACGCATAGTTCATAGAGGCACATTCATCGGCCCAGAAGTATCGAGCAACTGTTCCCTGCATTCATATGCAGATGGATGGCCGCTTGATTAGAGAATTAACTACCGTTTCACCTTAGTTTACGATAGAATGATACACATCGGTATACAGTTCCTCTTGCTGTCGTCAAACAAGTTCAATGTCAGATCTGCAGGTATTTACTAACATTTCTTTGAAGTACAATTGCGGCAATGACGATGAAAATTTGTATTTCCGTCTTATTAAGAAAAAAACAAAACTTGCGATTTCTTATATGTATATATCTCCGTAACAGATTAATAAATAATTTTACAACCGAGTTAAATTGTGTATGCAGGAACTCTTTTTAATATTCGAACACAATTTTAAACAGAATAACTTTCTTTAAACCCACTTAGGGATTCTTTTTTGAGAAGTTAGCAAAATTAATTTACTAGATGACGTGTACAAAATTTTTTAGAAAATTACAGTTGGTTGGTATCGCAAGTAAAACTTTAATAGACGGTTTCTACAACTCTCTTATGTTGTTATGATTTATGTTGGTTGTATACATATTGAAGATTTCATCAAAATCGGTTAACGTTGCTGTAAGCTATAAACGATTAAAAATAGTGAAAACCGAAATTTTTCACGACTTTCGACCTACAACTACAATAAATCTAACGATTCTTATATCTTTCAATGCTTATCGTTTGTTTACACATCAATGGTTTCGATCAAATTGTCAGCATGTATACAACTGAGATAAATCTACAAAACATTTTTTAAATCTTCGTTGCAATTAGAAAATGTATTTCTATCTAATTCTACAAATTAAAAAGTCTAGTTCCATCTTCAACAGATAGAAATATTGCAAAGAGTTAGCTTTTTTTATCAAAAATATCTTTTTACGTCATTTAGTAAACTAATAGTTCAAATTTCTCAACAAAATTCAAGTCGTCTAGTCTAATTTATAAAGAGTGATTCTGTTCTAAATACTGTCTGAGTACAAATAAAAGTAACGTATATACGTTTTTAGGGACACACTTCCAGAAATATATCTGGTCCTACTTTTGATAGATACGTCAAACCAAGTACATATGTATGTCCAAAGAATGAAAGTATATTTTTATTGCAGATTTAATTAAATAGAAATAAAAATATAAATTTTCAATATTACATTGTAAATGATAACGAATAAATTAGTAAATGTGTAATAATAAAAATTTTCAGTTCATTCTGTAGTGTATTAAACAAACTGGATTGTTAATTCTTTTATTTATACACGTAATCGTTTTTAATAAGTTTATTTTGCGAAATAAATTCAGTATTTGGTCTTTTGCCGGAAAGGGCGGCTCACATTTTCGGCTCGGTGACCTCTCAAATTAGGTGATGTCTCGTGCACTTGGTTGAGTCGCAGTGGCGTTCGAGCAAAATCGTTAAAGTATGAAGGATCAGACGAAAGGAACAGAAATACATGAACACTTTGAGATTAAGCCGTACAAATTACAAAATCAAATAAAAATATCAATGAATAGAACACTAATTATACGAACAACGAATTACCTAATAATCATTCGAACAAAATGTATTTCCATGACTAATGATATCTAGTTTGAATAACTATTCACTATTACATTGAAGCTGAAATCAGATCTATCATTCTTACATTGCGAAATATTTACTTTCATTAACACGTTCAAGATAACGCTGTAATTCGTATGCAGCGTCATCGAGCGGCTCTAGTATTTCTACTTTTCTCCATCGAGCACCGCCACTAATTTGAATATTTATTATTTTAGCAATAAGTTGAAAAAAAAAGTTGAAGAAGAAAGATTCCACATCGAGTTTCGAACTCGGTCCCAGTGCTACCCTTATGAAATCAGAACTTTATAAAGTACTGATGTTATGTATATTCAGTCACACGATGGTGTACAACTGTCTATAGTTATTTTTAGAGCACAAGACGCTCAAAACAAAAATAATCATTTTTATTTCATTCAAAATCACTGCAACAGTGTTATTAGGCTCAGTAGCAAATTTTTCTTTTAATGTGCCTCTGTTCTGTAGTGGTCTTCATTATTTTGTAAATTTTCAATTGTAAGTAATATTTTATTTATTTATATATTATGGTATATATGTAATGATTGTATGTGCGCGCACGCGTGTGTATATACCCTTATATGACTTTTTGCCATTTTTTTGCCAATTTGTGAATATTATCATGAATATTTCAATTTGAATGTGTGTAATTAATTATGTGACTTCAGCCAAAAGGAATTTATTTTTATACCTAATATATTTCTATATTTTCTAATATTCTCTGATTCTATGTATTTAAAAAAGTAAAACTTGCCGATGATCTTTTGCTGTTTTTCTGCCAGTTTACAAATATCATCGCGTATATTTCGAATTGAATGTCTGTACTTGATTAGGCGACTTCCAATCGGAAATAACTTACTTCTACACCTCATAATTCTTTTCCACCGACATTACCAAGATTACTGTTATATGCAACATACTTCGAGCCTCTCTTTCGTTTACGTTACTCCGCGTCACGCTCGTTCTTGCATGGGTGCCGAACGTGCGGATTCTTGTCAGAAGCACGTGCGCGGGCCACAACACAGCTCGACGAGAATGACACAGTAATTAATGGTCACGTATCAATTAGCGGCCGCCTACTATGTGCCGGTTGCCAGTTTTAAATCGGTCCATGCCACGTTGCAAATCTCTCGTGTGCCTCTACCGTTTCCCCACCCCTCGATCTCCCACATCGTCCACGCGTACCTCGCCGGTTCTGAGTTTCCTCTATTAATTACGAAGGGGTCCATCAATTTGACACATTAACGTATTGCCCGCGCAGGTGTTGCGCGAAACCACGCCGCCATATGCGGCGAAAAATGTTCCGTGTGCCGGTGACTGAATGCCTTTTCGAAAATGAACGAGAAACTAATCGTCTATCGTCACCGGGGAGCAACAATATTTTTGGCATTTTCACGGCTGCTCTCGAAAATGGTGGATTCGAACGATGAAACGAGCTTCGTTTGACGTTTGATAAAAATGAATGACGAATAATGTAGTTCTGTTTTTGAAAGATTGTTGGAGTTCCACTCTTTTCAGGAGGTCTCTAGGAAATTCAACTTTATAACTTCTTATACTTTAAGATGTTAGATACTTTGAACTATTTAAGGTGTTCAAATTTCAAGTCAACATCTGTAATAATCTTGGGGACAGCAGATTGTAACATTTTACGTGGTTCACTCTGTATTTTCGGTTTTCAATGTTAGATTTATAAAAGTGTCGTACTTTATCTAGAATCTTTACCGTTAAGCGTTCTTTTTTTAATAGTTTATAATACTAATATTTTGCTGCGATCACGGTTGAGAGAATAATTATTATAACAGCCAATGCTATCTTAACGTTAATACTCAACAAGATTTTCCAATGTTCAACAATTTTACACGATGCACACTTCTTTACTGTAAAATGACAAACGGTCTCAATGACAACAAAATACATTTTCTTTCGACTAAATTTTCAAAGTAATTTTCAACTTTTTTTAAGTATGTCACTAATTTTTTCTTTTTAGTTATTAATGATTAATGATCTCAATACAAAACAATTTGTTTTTCACGTAATGGAACGATGCAGAGATAAAAGCATTCAAGCGAAAAGTACTTTTTAGATTGCAAATTTTTATGCAAGGAGATATTGTTGAGAATATAGTGAAACAAAAATAAAACTTCAATAAGAAATTGTTTCACCTACCAGCTATTGTGGAAAGTATTATAATTTAGATATTTTGTACATCTTTTCATATTACGTGAATTCTGTGCAATTTTGCATCTTTAAGATTCCGGTAAATGCATAAAAATCGGCAGTCTAGTAATTTTGTGTTATTTATAATAAGAAAACAGTTTGGCCGATCCTCTAATGACGAATCTAATAGAAATAATAACGAAAATAATTTTGGTTTCCTTAATGGTCCGTATAAATGTAACATTTGAACCTTACATTACTTTGTTTAATATTAACAATGCAATAAATACAACGAATTTAATAAATGTACTTTATCTTTAATTAACTATGTAAATTTTATATTACAGTGTAATAAACAATTAATTACTAATAATTAAAATATTGCTGCGAGCACCCCGTATATTTGCAAGGTCTGCTGGTGCTCGCGCCGGAATGAAGAGAAGACGGTCGGTTCTAATCGACCGAGGTTATCGATTAAGCAGAAGTGACCGAGACGCGAACTGTGAAACGGGAACTGATATAACTTCTTACCATTATAACTGTTATACGCTGTATACAAATTAACTCTGTAAATAAACGTGATTACAACAAAACCATGAACCACGAAGAAGCGTCGGCGCCCCCGCGCACCAGGCGGGGCGGCCGACGTAACAACATTATTCCCTGTTGAAGTAATTATAAAATTATTTCTTCTGAATATTCTACTAAAACAATGATACCTCTCATCTAAAATGAATATGGTCTATTTCTTCAATTGTAACAAGACAGAAATTTACTTTCTTCATCAATTTAAATAATACCACATAAAGGCACTCAATTTTTTACCGTATTGAAGAAAGGAGGAAGAAAACTTTGAAATTAGAATTAATCATGTAAAAACAAAAATAATAAATTTGTATATATTTTATATGAACGTGTAAATATATCAAACCAGAAATAATCCAACTGTAACAGAACAAACACGTTCGTTTCTTTTTGTTTGGCAAAGTTTATAACACGGTCACGAAAAAGTGCTATTTTTAAAGGCACGTTTAGCTTATTTTTCGATGCTTTCGTGTATTTCTCACCACGAGAAATTGATCTTTTACGACAATCGTAGAATTTTATATTTTCTGGCCTTAATAGCCGAAGATGTATCATCAACCGCGTTAAACAAAAAGAAAAAAACGTGTTTGCTCCGTTACGAATAAGACAGAAATTTGCTTCTTTCGTCAATTAGAACAGTGTCTCATTTAAACACCTAATTCTTGATCTCAGCGAAGAAAAGAGGAAGAAAACCTCCCAACATAGTTTATCATGCAAGAAAAAAAAAGAAACAAAAGAAAGAAGAAGTAACAATTGTGCGATTCTATGTGAACGAGTAACGCCTAGGAAAACCGGAGAAAACGAAGGGTTGAAGAGCGAAACTGAAAAACAACGTAGTGCCGCAGCTGGCACACAACGATGGAGACTACCGCGTCATTATTTATGGGGTTTACGGGGTTTGGTGAACCGCAAGGGCAGCTGAAGGCACTGCGCCCTTGAGGACTCGAGCTCGCAAGTCGAGCTGTTGCCAAGTGTGAACCGAGAAGGCGTTACTGTTTACTATCTCGCCACGAACCATCCGACCGACCTTCCAAGCATACGTTTGCGTATGTATATTGTTGGCCCGCGGTTGGATTCCCTGGCCCCATCATCTCCCGCTGAAACAATGAGTTCAACAGTGAGTGCTTCTCAAGGGAAGTTAACGTTCACCTGTTTAAGGTAATGCGAACATCAGCGACCCTCATGACCGCTAATGAAGGTACCAAGAAGTCTACTGATGTCAATATATCTTACCAGAATGCTGAAAGTTGAATAATTTATTCAAGTGTGCTGTTTAATGAGCTTCGTAAATATCGTACATCATAAACATGATTTTAATTATGGAATACGATGGACGAGTATCTTATTCTTTCAGATTGTTGAATAATTTATTAGAGAAACGTTCGTGTTATTTCAAACTGTTACGATTTTCTTTACCTTCTGATTACTGTTGTGGAATCTTTTTTAGTTTTTATTTAATATGATAAGAATAATATGTTTTATTTGGATAATTGATGCAACTTAGATTACAGTTTCCGTAAAAGGCCTTTCGCGAATATCTTATTGTTGTAATATATTTATAATTGATGTATTTAAATGGATTAAAGTAAAGATATTTCTATTTAGAAAAAAAATCAATTAATTAAGCTAAATATTAGATTTACTGATCCGAAGGATGTTATAAAGAGATATGGACTTGGAGTAATTAAATAAAAAATGTGATTTGATGTTAATATTTATTTATTTATATTCAGAAAAATATGAAGCTCTGAAAATTGAAAATACATAGGCTTGAATAAAAACTATAGAAATTTATAAAATAAAAAGAATATTTTGAATATAAATACATAAAATTAAAATTGGTATAATTGTATTTGATCCTTCATAATTAAATACTTATACTTAAGTATAACTGTAACATTAATTTTTATTAGCTTAATGAAGCAATACCTTATACCACACTTTCAATTTATAACACATGTGAAATATTTAATCCCTTAGGTACTTTTAACGAGACATACGTTTCTTGCACTGAAATATATTCAACGTGCTATTTACTACATTATAAGTCCATTTACAGTAATAAATCAGTAGTTTTGTGATAATAGAAGAATTGTAAATTCCTTTTTAACTTCAATCCATGAATAGATAAAGTAAAGAGTTCAATTCCTGCAAAAATATCTTTGAATAAAATCTACACTTAAAAAGTAAGTGGATATAATTCCATTTTCAAATACTGATTCCTTTGCCCATCGTTGCCTAACACTTTATTAATTTTCACAGCCGTTTTAATTATTAAATCATTTCAGGCATTTATGTGTCAAACGAAATTGAAACAATATCGTGGAATTGTGTCTCGCGAAAAGTATTTATTGTACGGAAAGCGTAGCAGAAAAAGTTGGAACGAAGCTTGTAACAAGGAAACGTTCAGGGCGTTTGATACAGATAAGATTGAGCGGAGTAACTATATCTCGTTACTGCTTCCTAAAGAATCCAAGAGCATTGTTAGGAAGCAGACACCACGTAACAGACTTAACGGTACGCGAAAGTTCCGCTTTATTTGACCAACATGTCTTCTAAGTTTCTTTTCTAAGTTTCCTGCTAACGATTTCTTCGCGGAGTTCTGAATCTTTACCCTGCAAACTACCGGGCATAGTGGCGCTTTTTCTCCAACTTGCAGTTTGTTTCATTAAGATGGCACCATAAAGTTATATGACCTCCTCGAACGAACAAGTCTTTATCTAACCAATTATAAAACTGACTGTGAACCCCCCTCACTCCTTATCATAGCATTTGTCGAAGAAATCATATGTAAATTCATCTGAATGAACGAGAATATAATCATAGATCCACGGAAAAGTTAATCTACATTTTCTAGCGTTTAGAGTCTCTCGTCTTTCACCATAAATTTCTATAAAACATCTTTAACCTTATTGCCGTATGATTTTTTAGTCACTACATACAGATCCATAAATAACTATCCGGATATTAATTTAAATAAACTTTCTTTGTAATTGTAATTTAACATCCGTTAAACCCCTATGAGTTTTCTGTGCTTAGACTATATTTCTAGAAATTAAGACTTTCCCTTTTATTTTGAAAGTATAACTTACAACACACATTGCTTTTTTCAGCATATTTTCACTTCAATATATTGTATCTTAAAAATCATCAACAAATTTGACAATAAATCCTAAAACAAAAATGCTGACTCATATTTAGACCACCTTTTCTACATAATACTCATTATTTAATAACAAATATTGCTTATATCACTCAAGAATAACATCAAGATTGTAGGGCAACATAGTACATCCATGGAAGAAGCTAAATTTTAAAGATATTTATACAAAACAAGTAAATGCGTAAGTGTTCGCATATTTAAAAGCGGGGGTGTGTTACTCTGTAATTTTGACTATTCCAATACAGCGTTAAACATAAAGAAGTCAAGATATCATATACGGTTTTTATTTGGTAATCATCAGTGTTAAATCTAAACTAAAGTTAGAGCAAAAATACAAATTTGAGAAATATATAATACAATCATTTTTTCACACCTTGATCATACTGCATGTGTGATTCGTCAGTATTTGGACAAGGGGTTAATTAGAAAGAAAAATTCACTTTCTCTCGAGATCGATACGAAAATAAATTGTATTTTCTGCCTCACTGTTTCACAGAGAACACGACAGAAATGGAGAAACTATCACATTTGTCGGGTACTAACAGAAACTCGAAATAAGTTAGAAAAGAATTATAGATCGCATCGTATATAGAATAGAATAAGCAAGAGATAAAGAAACTAGATATCAGGTAAGAAGAACGAACAAACAGACTAATCTACGGAAATAAAGTTTCATTTTTTGCAAGTCTTGGACCATTGAAACGGCAATAAGATACTTCTACTATTTTTTTATGTTTTACTTTCAAGTATCCATGCCATCCACCAACCGTACTTCCTTCGAATTCCTCGAAAAACGAGTCATTCCCCTTTTCGACGTATCTCGCTTAAGCTTGAAATCCGCTTGTTTATATAAACTAAGGTATGGCGAGCGTAGCGCAGAGGGGTGAAACGAAGCGAGAGGAGCACGCGGAGGGATAGCATAGGAAGCCGAAAAAGAGGAAAATTCTTGCACGGACGCATGGTCTGTACAATTTCACCCCTAACCGGTAAACTTTTCTTTTTAGTCCGACAAGCCTCTTATTGTGAGAGACAATTCTAAGAACTGGTGCTCCTTCCTAGTCCTTCTCGTTTTACGTCGAGTTTCTTCTCTGTTGCCCCTCTACCTAGCAAACCAAGAGAACAGTCTCTCTTACGAAGGCTGGTTCCTCGTTCTGCGTGTGACTCGCGAGCAGCCATTTCAGACTTTCCCATCTCGTTTCGTTTTCGGTATAGGCTCGAACTCATCTTTTTCTGCCGGGCTTTTTCGTCTTCTTTTTGCCTATTCTTTCGAAACCTGTTACATTGTCCCCCCACCCTTTCTGTATCTGAATGTATCTTTAACACCGTCGAGTTTTCCAACGTTCCGGGGATTCGACGATTCAGTTTTCGTACTTATGTGTCGCGTGTTTTCGAAAATTGAAGATTAAAATGACGTTGATTTCAGATTCGTAAATTTTGTGACATTATTTGAACGATCTATGTTTTAAATGTAACCGATGCTTTAGTAAATACGTTAAGATGTTAATAATGATGTTAATAATTTTTCTTTAGCCGTTCAGTTTCGAAAGTTTTTCCAAGAATGTAACAATAAATTTAACGAAGAAAGTAGTCACTTTATAACGCCTGCAGAGGAAAGCCGTATTTTTGTTTAAACTGTTTCAACGGAACCAATTAATGAATGATAAGGAATTATTTTCTAAATTTGAAGCTTTTCATTTTTCGAGAATTAACGCCACCTAAACAAAAAGTCTATCCGCAGGAATCGGCGTCGCGCTTAACGTGTTAACCCATTTTCATCATACGAAAAAATTAAAAATATAACCTAGTCACTAAACATTTCTTTTATTAAATCTAAGTACAGGTGCTTTAAAAAGTATTATAAGTTCATATTATATTCATATTTCTTTGAATATTTTTTGGTCAGAAAATATGGTCACCGTATATATACATCAGAAATTGATTACTTCACGATAAGAAATCTAGTGCTCTGTAATGAAAAAAGAAAACAGTAAAAAAATAATAATACATTTATTTCGCATATATACACGTTAATGATGCAAATGGGTCAAGTATCTTCCATTTCGAAATTCCAAAGTAAAGTGACACGCTGGTCTCTCCGGACTGACGCTAAATTTTTCGTTTCGCGGCATTGGTCCTTGAAGATGCATAGTATTAAATTTAGAAAATAATGCCTTACCATTCATTAACGGGTTCTATTCAAACAGTTTAACTCTTTCATTGCTGTTCCTCATACTCTTCTTAATCCTTAATTTTTTCTATTTTAATTTACCGAAACAAATCTTAAAAATTTGTTCAAAATAAGTACCTTGACAATACATTTCAGGGTTATTGAAATTAGCGAGGAATTTCCTAATAGCACATATTTTCATCAATTAAAGATAATTATTTTGAGAAATAATTGTAGCAATCCCATATGGTGCAACTTAACTCAATTAAAAGAAAAAAAAAATTTTAATCTGCTTCTCTTTTATCAAATACACTATATTCAATTCATAACAATTCCAAGCATTCAATCGCCTACACTAAAGGCGTTAATGAAACTCAAGGTCAGCGAAAGGGACGCAAACATTAATCCCGTTTATTTAAACACAATCCAACAGGCGCGTGACGATTTCATCGCGAAAAAAGAAAGGATGCACAAAACGCTGCTTTTGCAAACGATACCCGCGTTCAGTAATGCTAATTCACAATGACCATTTTATCGTTACACGGCGCCATCAGTGCTCCGCAAACACTACCTTCGACAGATTGTCAGAACCGCGTTGACGAAACCGATCATTAACCCGTCCCTTTACCATCCTCACTCTCTCCCTCTTTAACATGAACCCAAAGTGACCTCCGTGCCAGTCCAGTTTGTTTTACGAGACATTCAGAAGTGTGTAACAGTCGATTTGCATTTATATTAGCGTTCGACGAACCGTGAGTCTTGAACTATTGTCTGCGCGAACCCCGTCAATTTGATCGTTACCCGTTAACGGGACGACCCCGTTTCTAAACGTCCACACCCTTCCAATTGGAAACTTTAAACTCTCCCGGGGTCTCTGTTTAATCGTACAGAATGATAGCTAGGAGATATGAGAACAGAATGGTTGCAACAGAAGCAGCCCACCATCCGCGTCCACGGGGGAGTTAAAAGTCGATCGTCGATACAAGAGGGTTAGAGATACGCGTTAATTCGCCTGGCTGATACACCAACTAGATTTCGTTCATATGGAGGACAGATGCGATTGGCATTAGAAAGAAGGGTAACCAAACGGGGAAAAGAGATAGAGGAATGAGGGAAAGGATCACGACGCGTGAAATACAATCAATCGTGGTAGAGAGTCGTCGTATTATACGGAAGAGATTGATCGATTTGTAGTAAGCCTAGCTAGGAGATCTGTAACAACGACGAGGTGATACACGCGTATTAAATTGTCTCTCTGGTTAGCTCGATCGAGGAGGGCAGACGAGTAGCGTGAAAACTCCCGAACGCGTGATGCGCTTGTAATATAATTCGCGAACAAGCGACGTCACCGCGAGTTTCGTAAACCGGTTAGAATTATCAATTATTCGCGCATTCTGCGCCGCGTATATCAAGTTACGTGACGCGAATCCACCGCCACTCGGTAATATGTTACTGCGTAGCTAGAGCAGTCCCTCTGTTTCTGCGTAGTTCCCGATCAAATCACTTTTGGATTGTTCTTTTGTTTTTATATATATATATATATATATATATATATATATATATATATATATATATATATATCATGTAGATGATATGTTTTTATATATATATATATATATATATATATAGAGAGAGAGAGAGAGAGAGAGGGAGAGAGGGAGAGGGAGAGAGAGTTCTTTCCCGTCTACGATATAGGAATTATAAAAATTCGTTGCGATATTTCTTCTTTTATTAAAGATTTTCTCTATTGTTTTTCAGACAAACTTAATTAGCACAGAATAATGCAACGCTTTTGAAATAAATGGTGTTGTAGGCAAAACGCATTTAAGTGTACTTCTGAGAAATATTATCTTGGAAGCTTTGATTATCAATTTATCAGTCGTAATACTCGAATTGGGTTACTTTGAACGATTGTCCAAATAATTAGTTTTAAATACAAATATTATGTAATTTTAAATATATATTATAATTAAAAATATTGTATAATTTAATGTATGTAATATAAAATTAGGAAAAAATTTTGAGACGATTTAATATAAAAATTCAAACTGTACGTCTAATATTATCTATTCCTGCTTAGAATTTTTAAAGTAATGTAAGTACACACTCCCATTTCGAAGTAATTTTGAACGAAATTAAATTGAGCTGTAAGTGTCACTGTTTCACAGCTTCGGCGATACTATTCTATGAAAATTATAGTGATAAATCCTGTATACAATATTATATTAAATTTCACATAATGATTAGTGAATAAAAAATAATGTTACAAAAGCCAACTTCACGTAACTGTATTAATATTTGTAACTGTCCAAATCACCAGCAGCAATTTAATTTAATTAAAAATTCATGTTTAACGGAGATACGTTTCTTCCAGCTACCTAACAGCGGTATTGTTTATTACAGGACAATTAGATCGCGTGACAGATCGTCTCAAAGAAATTATCTCCGTAAAATGATTACCGAAAATTAATTTGACGGGTGATCATAGTACGCGAATTCATCGTACGCGCACTATGAAGTAGTTCTACAATATTTGCGTGGCTGTAGCAGATACAAGTAGAGGGCTATAAGAGAAAAAGCTAGAGACAAACTGGGTTCTTTTCGAGACGTTTCGATGACGCGCTAATTCCAAGAACGCGTCAACGATTTTCCAGGGGAAATCCAAAAGTGGTGTCTGTATGTGTGATGGAAGAAGAAGGAATGGAAGAAGTTATGTGAGAAAATGGAGAAATGTGCAGTGTATATAGGAAACAGACATAGGAGCATTACGGGGTTGTTACTGTTGAAATTCATTGTTGCTACTAGTTAAGTTGTTAATAAGTGATTATATACTAATTCTGAATGATTACTTTGATTATAAATGTGTCGTTGTTTAGCGTTGAGAAATGTGATTATTTTCAATTATTAAAGTTAATTTAAAGTTTAGTAATTAAATGTATAATTATTAAATTGTGTCAATCATATCGTAAACTACCAAAAATATCATTTACAGTAAAAATGTCTACAAATAGATACAGGAAATATATGCAATGTTTGATTTTATACACGCAGTAATATTCCCTTCAGTGTGTTATCTTTTAATCGTGCGTAACATAGGAAACGTACGATTCAGATAATCCTTAAGGATATTTGTCGGATCGTAAGCAACCGGCGAATGCAGTAGGACGGGCGGCGGTTGCAACAACCGATGGTCTATAAAGCAACGGAAGGATGTAACTCTGCGTAATTGCGAGGAAACATCCTCCGTCTAACCTTAACTTGGCCCGCCTTACCGCGCCTTAAACCAACCTCCGACCACCTCGTACTTCCGTAACATGGTACAGTCTTTTTCATGAGTGATATACGAAAGCTTCCATGAAACGCAGCTCTTTCTAACTGCAGATTTCATCGTTGATCCGTCATATTCTTAATTACACGTGAACATACCGAAGTGATAACCACTGATTTTTATGAAACTTTGATATATAATCGCTTCATATTTCCTTATTTTAAACTTATTGCTTCGATTTTGTTTACATCTTAAGCTCTTTTAAAAGCTGGAAGAATACTCTTTCCGAATATTATATCAAATTTTATTTATTGTTAATAAATATAACAATATACGGTGCTAAAGTTTTGAGAGCTGGCTTCATACTGTTCCCACCCACACAACAGTTTGAAAAAAGTACAATTCGGTTTTGACTCATTTTTCAAAAGTTTAACACAAAAAATTTCGTAAACCGTTCAAGATAGAAAACTAAAATTTTATATAGTTTAGTTCAATTTTTATATACTTTAAATCATGTATATTTGAAAAAAATCGGCGATTATGACAGCATTTCTGTGTGATTTGACGTGGAATGGCTCAGGTAGTATTCTGAAAAATAATTAACACGTATTTTTTTTTTTTATTAATAATGGTTTACCCAGAAGGGATGCAAATTATCCTCATAGTTGAGGATAGTAAACACATATATAGGGTGTCCTAAAAAGAGTGTAACATGCGGAAATGGGGAGTAGCTGAGATGATTCTGAACAACTTTTTCCTTTATCAAAATGTTGTTTGAAGCTTCGTTTATAAATTATTAACGAAAAACGCTGGCCAATCAGAGCGTCCGGAGAGCGTGCGCTCAACCGCGTAAGCGTGGCTCTTATTCACGGGCGCTTAGTCAGGTTCTTGACAAACGCATTAGCACAGCATAGGTATCGCGGAAAATGTTATATCGTTTTAAATTAAGAATAATGTGAAATTATTCGTTATTCATGAATAACAAATAAACTAATAAGTCGTTTAATAACTGCGTTCGATACTTTTATTCGTTATCCGAAACTAATAAAATGTTTTATTACTTATAAAAAAAAATGTTTTTTTAACAGCACATTTTCAGATGAATAAATTGTTTTAAGAAAAACGATTTCGGTACTTTTCCACATTTTCGGATGTTACACTCTTTCTGGAACATCCTGTATAAAATGTAATATTTCAAAAAATATTGAGGATGGAGACAAATATTAGAAATGTATGTAAATTTACAAATTCTATGTTTTCTAATAATAAATTTGATTATGTGAACCCATTTAAAAGAAGTTCATTTGTTTAAATAATATATCAAAAATCATTACTTCCGTGATCGTTCTTTTTTCTAAAATATTTATTTGATTTTCGTATAAATTTGTGTGTGCACACTAGTTGCGTAAAATTATACTTGTCTGCTTGACGTTTGTTATTTACGTTATTAGGTTGCTGACAGTCCGTGCAATATGATCTATTCCATAATTGTATTGTTCGCTGTATATTCGTCTCTCTCACGATCTATTTGTTATTTATATTGTATATTGCTGGTCTTGTTTACTTTATATGCACGCATCGCGTTATTTGCTATTCGTAGTACCATTTGTTGTTTATACTCTTCGTTATTGATACCATTGATTATACGCACTTATTGCGTAACACATTTATTGTTTACACAAAGATTGCAGCGTAGAGAGTTTATTTAATTATGTCTATGTTTAGTATTTTAGTTAGATCGTATTTTACTTTGAAGTGAATTAATCGAATTATTCGTTACTCGTATTCGATATTCAGTAGTATAGGCCAATATACGTTAAGTAGTATAGACCAAGATGTATAGAAACTGTTCCAAACAAGAATGATATTAATTATATTTAAAAGTAATATTCTGGATTTCATTACAATTTTTTCAATAATATCATTTGATTCTACTTGAGCATATTTAGTGCGTTTAGTGCATTTTTGGTATTTAAAAATATCATGAAGTTTTCTTTACATTCATAATTTATATAATAGACTACCCTAACTATTTTTTTAAATTATTCATTTCGCATAATTAATTTTTATCATCTTCTTCCAAGTGCTTCTACGTTTTACTATGCATGTACACACGTGTTTCTAAAATATCTTCAAATAAACGTAACATAAAGTTGTAAAAAGAAATATATATGTACATACGTTAAAGAGTACTTTAAGGTATATTTAATTCTTTGAGTATAGTGAACTTAAATTGTTTAATAATTTTGTTTAATTGTGTAATGAAATTTTTTAATAGCACTGGGACATCAACTATATAAGTACGTATACCCTTAATCTAACAGTTTGTGCATAATATAGTCATATCAATTATATTCATTCTTTATGAAATATTAAATTATTTAACAATAAATAAATTATAAGGAGTAATCGATTTCGTGTATATTGACGAAAAGATCAAACAATTTCGTGTAATAATTCCAACAGTGTAATATACAAATGATGAAAGATGTAACAGTTTGTGAGCGAGCCTGTACTCACGTACATAGTCAAAGTATACGAGTACGTGGCTGAGAGAACACTACTGGCGTCGGTTTGCAATGAGAATAGTTCTGTCGTGTCGCGTTCTGTGGAAACTAATATCTGGTGTGTGACTCCGATGTGTGAATAAAACGAGTCGACTCGAAGGCTCGTTCTTTATCGAAATTTTAATGTGTAACCATGTTGGTCCAATTTGTCATACCTCCAGACACAATTAAGCTCTCCCTTAATTACGACCACGGTGCAAAGTCTGGAAAAGCAAACCCTCTAGCGTTCATTCTCCTTGGTGCACATTTGGTAATTCATTTGAGGTTGAAACATTTACTTGTACTTTTAAACAGAAACCGTTTCTATTGTTTAATTACACGTAATATAAAATTAAGGATTGTGCTATTAAAATTATATATATTAACAATATAATGAGGCACTCTAATAATTCTTTAAATGTTGTTCAATGAAAATTATAAAAAAAATTACAAGCGTCTACTAAAGAAAAAACGAAATGTATACAATTGTTAAAATGTTAGAGATATTCCTTAAGCAACTTTAAATTTACAACCGTATCAAGTGTAACTTAACTACTTCGAAGATTATAAAACAGAATTCAAGACGTTCGATCATTGTGCCATAGTTTTTCCACGGTACCGAATGCCTATCTAAACGAGAGTCATTTCTCTCTGTAAATAGTAGCCTCTCGTGCGTACATAAATAATAACCACGAGCCACGATCGTTTTAAAAAAAATGTGCAAGAATCAGAATAAAATCGTTTCAGGCGAGAATTATCAAATTACGTGTTGCATTTTCCACGAGCACGCATTTAGTATCGGTGAAACTGGAGATTATACCAAGCCAAGGCAGAAATAGCAAAACATTTTTCTATCCCCTTATCTGACCGCGTTAACTTACCAACGACTGACGTCTGACGGGTTAATTCTACTGGCTGACTGCCGCGCGATTATCCGGCTTGTTCTTGCTAAGAAATTAAACTGATATCTGTTTTACGTACACGCGAGAGAACGTCCGCGCTGGAAACAGACCGGGCACTTCTTTCTTGCTTCTTTCGTGCGAAGAAAAATCCCATTTAGCTGTATGAATATTCAGTGGCGATAAAGAAAACTGTTGAACACGCGCGCACGGATTTCGAATTCTTCCGCGTTGGATAAGCGCGGACCCATTTTCGATACAGCAGGAATTGTATTGTAGATATAAGTAATTTTACTTTTCGAAAATATTTCAGACGGTTTTCCATATTAAAGAATACAATGTGCTGTAGTTACTAGAGAACTACTATGTAATATTATCCATAACGAATATTATAAAAGAATTATAAACGAAATTATATTTTGATGTTTATTAAATAATGCATTATTTAAGAAGAAAAAGAAAAAGACTGTGTATCTTAAAGTTCATTATATCAAAATTTACATTTTAAATTTATCATCAACGATTACTCAGTTACTTCCATCCACTTTCAATAAATCACACAATTAGTAATACTTCTGAATTTGAATTCTCAAGTCCTTTTCATATAGTATTATAGTTTATAATGGTACTTTGCAACAAGGACAATTGACAGAACGCGACATGTGAAACGACTCATACAATACTGTATGCAATACTCTGTCTCCAATTCTTTGATAACTTTGTCTACGACAACCATAATATACGTATAACACATCGACTCTACATATGTTCAACACTTTGACGCTATGTGCAACTCTCCGGTTCCATTTATAACATTCCTTTTATAACTCTATCTGTCACTTCAACTCTGTACATAATTCATTTATCTACAACACTTCAGCTCCAATACTTTGATAAAACTTTTATAACACTGTAACTCAATCGGTAACTTTTACTTTATTTGTAACAATCGGATGACTCATATATATAATCGAGGCCATAGCCATCAAATAGTTAAATTGGAGGCTCATCCGAAATGAAGACATCAACAATGACTACTACACGAAGGCACAAGTTGAACGATGACGAAGAAACTGAAACATAACAACGTCTTTGTAAAACCGCGTAGCTAATAAATAAGATATCCTGACAACGTGTCATATTATATTTCCAACCCTCTTACACATACAATACTCCAAATGTGACTCTTACACTCTATCTCTAACAATCTAACGACTTTTTTAATACTCTATCTCTATCTACAGTATTCCAATTTTTACAACATTCGGATATTATCTACAACACTTTGAGGTTACTTTCAACACTCTGACTCAATTTACAACTTTCTGATGACTCTTACAACTCTCTTCGTCACTAACTTTGTCTGTAATATTAACAACTCGAAATGTAACACCGACTCTATACTCTTTACAATACTGTATATCCAACACTGTCAGCTCTATCCATAACATCCAGACTCTGCAATATTTAGACACTATTTCTAAAACTCTGACGACTCCTATAACATTTCTACTTTACTTGCAACACTCCGACTCTGTCTAGAACAATCTGAAGACTTCTATGGCTTTGATCTCTATCTGTAACACTCTGACATAATTTACAAATTGTAATGACTCTTACAACACTGTGATACTATTTGTAATACTTCAATTTTATCTACGACGCCCTAAACATATGACTTCTATAACATATGAACTCTATCTGCGACACTCAGACCCTGTCTACAACACTCCGACCATTATTACAACACTGGGACCCTATCGACAACATTCCGACTCCATCTAGAATCAACACTCTATCTACAACCCTCTGACGATCCTATCTAATAGTGACTCTATCTGCAAGAAGAAATAACATTCTTTCACCTTTCCCATTAAAAATAATCAACACACTGATGAGCTTAATGTGTTATCTACAGTTTTCAGAACGCGTCTGACTCCTGTCTCTGTTGATCCCTATTTTCCTTTTCCTAATCTCACTCCTATCGCCTTGAAACTACCCAAGAAGTGGCGAACATTATTGCAATACTAAAATACAAAGTACAAGCGAAGATTAACTGATATAATGAAGTGTGAAAATTTTCCTTTGAATAATAGAAACAAGACAAAAACTCATGTTTAAACGTAACAGGCCCAGAAGTAAGCAGACCGGCGAAATTCAAAGGGAAGGAGTACTAATCTAGCTGACTGTACATAAACGATGTTCACAGGGCGGCCTACGTGTGCCGGTACGTAATATTCCAGGCAAGTGCTCGTGACTATGTTTCGCTTTTATGTACGAGCTAGGCAGGGTGCTAAGCTTGTCCATCGCCACCCTCTACAGTCGCCGCAACCACTTGAATTAATCGCGGCGCGTTGCGAAAATAATTATTGCTCGTCGCTTGCCTCGCGTGCGAGCCACGATAATTAACGTTTACACGTCGCGCTCTTAAACGTTTAAGCCGCATTTCTTTCTTCGTATTGCGAGCACCGACGGTTACCTCGTCGAAGCGTGATTTCTTTCTTTTCACGCCACGCAAAACGTTTCGCTCCTCTTTTCCCTCTCTCCTCTACTTGTTTCTCCTACTTTTTCTCTTCTTCTTTTATTTTTAATTTCCTTCTCTTTTCCTCTCTTTCTCTCCCTCCAGTTGTACGACGTCTTTCATTGTATCGTGTGCGCAAACCTCGTCTGCTAGTCGTCCGCCATCAATGATTGAAAATAGGAACCGACTTGAAAGCGAGGTCTCATTTTAGTAAAAAAATTAATTAAGTAATTTCTAAGTGCTATTGGACAGTATTATATGCGACAACATTCCGTATACTGGTTTCTGCTCTTTTATTCTAGTGGCTTTACTTGAGTTAAGGATGATGGAACTGCGTTAGGATTTAATTAAAATGTTGGATTGTTAAGATAGTATGTTTGTGGTTTCAAAAGGATTTAAGAGTAATGTAATGCACTTGATTTGTAGAATTAAGAATAATTTTTGTTTCTAATTGTATAAGTATTTATACTTAAGAAATACATTGAATAATTACACCAATTAATTAAGAAAATAATGCACCTTATGAATATGGATTTAATTCAATTAGTAAAGCTTTTATACATTTTTCTATTCCATTTTATTTAATATTTTTAATATTTTAAATTTTTGGCATTGCAAATTGTTATAATTATTTTAGTTATTTATTTCACAAAATATAAAAATTTAATAGTAACAGTAATTGCTTTTGCAATTGTTTTATATTAATAATTTGATCCTTATAATAGAAATGATTATCGAAATATTTAAATTTAATGCACAAATACACTTTTTCTTTTGGTAGATTGCAATATGAATAATTTTTAAAGACATACACCCTTAAAATATAATTTTCAGTTCAATATTTTATACTTTTCTTATAAATATAACAAATAATCGGCACAATTACAATAATATAATAGTATATTATAATTATATTACATAAATATTATATAATCATATTATTATATTATATAACTGGTTACTATATAATAAATAACATGTACTTTCAGCTATAAAAGAATTAAATACATAATAAAACGAGTAAACCACCTCACATTAACCGAAACGAAGTATACTTAATATCTTTCGAAATATTAATTTTTCGACCCACGTTTACTAAGACTTTCCTCCTCTATGTAACGAATACCATCTACCTTCTAAACCCTTCTACTTTACCACCCAGTATAATGATTTGAAAAATTCACGGGTAATCCTAACGAAGTACAACGTAAGTGCAATTCGCTTCAGATGACCGATCGTGCCCGGAATTCGAAGAACTGCTATCGTGCTCCTCTCGTGGCTGCCAGGGCTGTCCCCGGATTTTTAGCCGCCCTTTCTCAAGGTTCGATGACATCGAACATGGCGGATCGTTTCGGGCTGGTGGCTCACCTTTTTCGATCTCACTCTACCATGACTAATCTAGGTTTCCGTAACGCTCGGCAAAAGACGGCTCAGTAACTGTCGCAGCTTCTTTTGGCTGCTGATCACGTCTTGACCGCACCTCGTCTCATCGAATCCGCCCCTAGACTCGCCAGGACCTGCTGGCCAACGTACCGTAAAGCAGCTTGATTGTCCATATTGTCCAGTCGCGTTAAATTATGGAGATTCCTAATGCTAACCAGGTCGTTCTTAACCCGTCGTCGACCTGGAGGATTCACCTTTTCTCGGTCATCGAGCGAACCGTGTATTCTGGAAGAATAAAACGATCAGAAGAAATAACGGTGGATATTGGAAAGCGTGTCACGTAATAAGAATAATATCGAGTCACTTCGTGCGCTCGACAAATCGAACAGTAATTTTCTTTACCTTCGACGTTACTTCAACGATTATTTATGAAATAAAGGAGAACCCTTTTTGAAAGAGTGAACTGTTTCTTGATGGGCGTTGGAGGAATTGGAGCATAAGCGTCGAATGTGTAAGATTTGGTGGTTTCCCGTGATCGAGATTGGACATTTAGGGTGGTGTAATTCGAAATAAAATATACAGGATGTTCACGTTACTAATTCCCAGCGTTTTTCTTACAAATAATAGATTTAAAGAAGAATGGAACATGTCAAATTTCTGCTGTGTTTCGTAGATACCAAGATAGCTCGAAAATTACCCCTGAAAGAATACAGAAATATTTTACTTTTACGTAACATATTTCCAATTAATTAAAATCAATTCTTAAAACCTCAGAGGCGTTTAGTTAGTTAAAGGAAGACGTAATAAACTTGATACACTTGTGCTATAGCTACTCAAAAACGAAAATCGCTTTATGGATTACATTTTTTCTTCAATAAGGTTTTGTAGAAATTCATTGCTTATCACGCTGTTTTAGATCATATGAATGGTATTGAGAATTTTCAGTAAACATACTATTCATGTGTGTCAAAAGGCACTAATAAACATAGTTAATATTAATAGATTACTTTATAGTTTAAAGATATTCGAAGAAAACTGGGTGTGCCAATACTTTTTTGACCCACTGTATATAGTCTTATCCAAAAGTCAAAGATATTAAAAAATTTAGGTGGTTCTAAATTTATGCACCATAGGTACAACTTATTAAATTAATTAATAAAAATTAATTTATCAATACTTGTGTCTATAGTTTTCTGCTTCACTTCTGCTATTTCTGTTTTATCCTTCTTACGCAGCTTTAATCAATTATTGTAACAAAAGTATTTTGTAACATTATTTTATCGGTAAAAACCGTATACCTTTCATTAAAGGAATACAATTTACAGCACAAACCTGAATACTTACGAATGAACCGAATAATAATATGAAATTGATAGAATATTATTTTTTTTTAAATAATTATCGAAGTACAGTGTCTTAACAATTTTATCAATTTTTCAAAGTTGACCCGTTAATTGGTGATTTTGTAAGTATCACAGATAGATAGAGGTTCCACCGATATTATTGGCATTTTTACAACGAAAAGAATGATAAATTACCTTCTCACCATGAAGAATAATGGCGCCGTTTAGAGACGGTGGTTGACATCCTTTTATCAAGTACGACGGCTCGTTTAGGAACAGCGAGAATCTCTTGGATGAACGACGAGGGAACACGCAATAAAGGGGTAGTGTCGCCAGATAATTGGAAGCTACGGTTGTCCTAGAGGAACGTAAAGACGAGGAAGAGATTCTAATGCAACTCCCGACATGTCTGCCGGCTGGCACGTTCACGGTTCCCATCGTTATTGCACGGCCGATTTACGAGCTTTCCATAGTAGTCCGTTCAATCGAAATTTACGAATCGTTAATCTGTTATTTTCAATCCGTCGATTGAACGACTGTCAGCCAATTTAATTTTGTTGAACTGTAAATGTAATAGATCGGTTCTAATAAAACCGTTGAAACGTTTATATCTACTTCAAAGTACATTGGTTATAACAAGAAAAGGATTTCTCTATTATTTTCGAACAGTATTTTATCTGAATATTTCATAGGAAGAAAGGTTTTTTAATGGATATGCAGTAAGAAATACAGCAAAGTAATTGTGTCATATCAACTCACATACATCTATTTCACAGAAAACTTTCAGAACTTGTAAGAATAATCTAAATTTTCTATACTATCATCCCCTCACACGCAAGCAAATTGTCGTTATGCTATTAGTTTGATGCGAGCGAGTCAGATATCCGTGTCAGAAGTTTAACTGAAAAAAATATTTTAAATACCGGACATATGTAATTCTTACGTATCTTAATGTGTTAGGACGCGTACACTTTAATCTCGTGATTAGTTTCTATACGGCTCTTACACGCCAAATTAATACTGTGTAAGGTAATTTGAAAGTGTGTTTGAAGAACACACTGGTTACTGGTTACTAGTTTCTTGCCGCGGTATTTGTAGCTTTGAGTATACAATGGGTGATCAAATTATTATGAAAAGACAAATAAACTACACATTTTGTTTTTAGCGGTATTAAGACTTTAATAGTAGTAAAATATACACTTTTCTTGTTGTTAACATATGGGTGGACAATTTATAATATTTATATCAATACACTCACTGTATTGTATTTAGTTCTAATTTACGTTCTTCTATTATGTAAACATTAACTAAGGTGAGTACCAAAAAGAAAATATAGTAATAGTCACAGAATAGCTCTGTTCAATTTTATATACAAAGCAAATCACGTAACGTGATTAGCTAAAATTATTCTGTCGTTAGTGGATCGATGTAAAGGGTCTCTTGAAAGAAAACCTTAATACACTTATGCAATATTTTTTAGCAGATGTTGAATCGGTGTTCAAGATCTTTGCAATACATTCGCGTGGACGGTAAATAAATTATTGTTAAATCCTTTCTGTGATTATTAATGACATTTGTGATTACCCAAAACAAGCCGAAGACATATTTACCAACTTAGATGAAGACCTAGATTTTTAATCATTCGTGTCTTTCTATCAATTCAATTTAAATAATAGGATAATATTGATTATGTTAAGTTTATTCATAAAATATTTATAGTTTAGTTTTTTTTAACACGATTGATTGTGATACACTCATTATGCTATTAAATTGAAATTTGTATATCTGTACAAAGTGAAAGAGACTGATATAATCTATGTGTCCTTCAACAGAAACAAGGCATACAGCAACATTTTGGTATTCAGTTCTTGAATGAATACCCCTCGAATCCATTACATAGTAACAAGTCAACAGAAGTCTCATTATACGTTACAGAGTTCATTGCACATCCCGTAACAAGTTTCCGCCATTACGCTTCCGTAGAAAGCGTACACTCGCTGCCATGGATTTCATATCAAAGATAGCATAGGCTCAAATGCAACCCTGTCTGCGTGTCTTTTTTTCACTTTTCAATGGCCGACGCTACCACTCATACGCATTTTGTGAAGTATATACTTTTTTCAATCCATATTCGTAATTTGCATCATTTCGATACTTGTAGCATCAACTCTAATATAGACACTTATGTATTTCAAATACAGTAATAAAAAGAAGATTCGACCAATTATTTCAGTATTTACGGTTTAATTAATTCGTCCAAAATATATCCAGTCTTCCGTCAGTTAGAAATATTCGAATCTCATTGCAAAAAGAACGATATTAAGAAAAACGAGTTAAAAAAAAAGTAATAGTTTTATCTCTGTTATGAAATAGGTCGTAACGGTTGAAATCGTCTTTGTCACGGATTATCAAAATACGTTTGGTTCCAGGATATGATTAAGATAATCTTTATTAAACATTTAGGTTGAACAAGTGAATGTCCTTATGATTGTATCGATTATGAAATGCTGCTGACTTTGTGTGAATAACGAGCTTTGTAGGGGTTTTGGTTGCTTGATTCTGACTAATCAACGGTTAGGGAAAAAAAGGCCTGAAGTAAAGGGTCACTTCTTGGGTTTTCGTCCAACTTCGGCCCATCTTACCTGCGGTTGTTACTCGACATTTCCACGTTTTGATTCGCAATGAATAATTATAAGTATTCGCAATAAAAATTATTACTAATAGCAATAATCATAATAATAATGATGATAATAATAATAATGATAATAATAATAATAATAATAATAATAATGGTAACAGTACTAATATTAATAATAATAACAAGTATAAACTAATACGCAATTACGCTATATAAAAAAAGGCAACATGTTAGTAACAATCTCATATATTACATCCATTTAAAAAATTAAATATTATCTTCATTTCTAAAGAATAATGAAATAAATTACATACATCATTACGTTACTTGCAAAGAAAGCAGTACTACTCTTTCTTCTTTTACGTACTTATGTATTTACTTTTCTGCTAATATTAACAATTTTCAAGGAAAACGACAGCTAGTAATGTGTAGTGTAAACACCCTGTATACTACGTACGTATGTCTTGTAGTTATAGAGCCATAATAGTAATTAGAAGATTTCATATTCAGATTAGATATAAACACTATCAAAACATGATAAAAAAAGAATTAAGCACCATTTTTCACTTAAATTAGCTAATTCAACCGTATACACTAAACATATTATTACACTGATCTTGAAAATAATTAAAAATTTATAATTATATCAATTTTCCTAAAAGAAAAAAATAATGAGCCACTACCATCTAAATACTAAAATGGAGGAAGCTAACATGTTTCTGTGGCTATTCATAGTTTAACTTTTCCGTCGTATTCTTTCTACCAAACTTTACTATTTAATTAAAGTAACAATATATCCAACTCTTTCTATTCACCCCACCATGTTTCACCAGTCGACACATTTGCATCTCCAACGAGCCACTTGAAAAATTCTCCAGCGTTCTAATTTGCACCTCATGGCATTCACCACGAGTGGCCCTCAAACATAAACAGCGATAAATGCTCGCTACGCGTCTCATTCATCGCGCGAAGTCGTCGAGGAAAAGCGCGAGCTGCCACAAAACAGGGCCAAGAGTAAAGAAAACGTGGATTTAATGGAAGAGGACCGTGTTGAGTTAAATGACGTTAAGCCGTGTGAATGACGGTGAAACCGGTGACCATAAGAAGGGAAGGATGTTTCTGGCCCTCGTTAGAACCCTCCTGTACTCCCGTTTACGCGACTCCTTTCTTTTTGTTCCGACACATCTACTTCGTTGCACGAAGCCAACGGGTCGAACAATCGTCTCATAATTCTTCCCAATCAACCGATTGTCCAGGCTAAAGCTACTGTAGTATCGTCAAAGTGTTCGCCCCTTCCTACGTAATTTAAAGAGGCATAGGGCGAGGGTTGTAAAAAAGAAAGTGGAGGTCGATAGGGACAGTAACTAAGCGATCCGCGAAAACCTGCGATGATGCACGAGGCTTACCGATGTGTAGAACATTTTTAATAGGAAAACCCAGTGTAGCCACGCCAATGGAAAATTGTTTGCCTTCAGCAACATTTCCGCCAAGGCCGTGCGAGTCTGGCTATGGTCAGTTCTCGCATCTGGTAGCCAGATTCGCACGGATCAGGGTTTTCCCTGAAGGGAAAGTTGGCGCCCTTTTTTACGCGCGCTTTTTTACCCGCGCATTTCCTTTTCGCGCGCTTTTCGGTAGCTTGACTTGCTTCCTATCCTTGTTTAAGGATAGGGGCATATAAGCTAAGGGACCGGCGAAAGCGCGAAGAGAGTGGTAAGCGGCGATCGGTAGAACACCAGTACTACTCGGTCGTTCGCCCTACACCACGAATCGTATTATAGTATCGCTATCTTATATTGTTTCATAGTGCATATAGTTTCATTGTCACTCCTGTATAAAATAAATGTTCACCCCTTTGGCGTCGAATTAAAACGAGGTCGAAAGTGTATGGAGCACCGCTCCTTTTGTTTTATCCTACCTTTCCCCCTCACCAGAAATAGCGCGAGTGTACATTAATTGAGAAAGCAGAAAAGTTTTCTCTTTGCAGGTAGAATTCAAGTGTTGTAACAGTCGTTATAGTGTTATAAATAGAGTTGGAATACTATATACAGTATCCAAGTTGTGTAAAGGACGTCAGAATATTGAAGATAGTGTCGGAATGTTGCAGATAGAGTTGAAGTATTGTATATGGAGTCCAAGTGCTGTGAATAGAGTCGAAATGTAAGAGTCGTTAGAGTTTTGAAAATAAAATATCGATATATTGCAGATAGAATTTGTATGTTGTGAATGAAGGCGACAGTGTACGATATGGAGAGTTGTAAATAGAGTTGGCGTTACAGCTACGGTTGTCAGTGCTGCAGCTGAAATCGTATCGAATAAGGTCGTAAGAGTCATCAAAGAGCTGCAAATAGAGCCAAAGTATTGTAGACAAAGTGCGAATGTTGCGGATAGAGTTGACGGAGCGTTGGATATAAAGTGTTGTAGATAGAGTCAGTGCTTTAAATAAAGTCATCTGTGTTTCAGATAAAATCTAATAAAAAGTGACGGATAGAGTTGTAAGAATCCCTAGAGTAACGCAAATACAGCTGAAAAGTTGCAGATGAAGTTAAAGTTTGTAGATACAGTCGGAGTATTACTGCTAGAGTTCGTATATTGTAGAAGCCGTCAAACTGCTGCAGATAGTGTCCAAGTATTTTAAACACTGTCAGAGTATTGAAGATAGAAACAAAGTGTTGTAAATGGAGCCGAAGTGTTGTAGGCTGAGTAAAAACTTCGGAAAAAGAGTACTGTAGATAAAACTGATGTATTATAGGTTAAGTAGGAGTGTTAAAGAGTCATTAAAAAGATAGAGCTAAAGTGCTACATGTATTTTTTCAATCGTTTAAGAGTTTTATGCTTTTTCTTACAGTTGTAAAAATTATTTTATATCAGTCCTCTAAGTTGTGTATCAGTTGCCTTAACAATACGAGTGGTGTTAAATTTTCATTAAAATTACTTATCATATTCTATCAATTGTCATTGCCACAAATCATTATAAACTATTATATACAAAACATTTAGCAATACAGATTTTACACTATTGTGTTCTTATGTGACATCAAAAAATTTATGAAGAGAAAGAGAAAGATAGAGAGGTGGCTGGAGGAATCGAGGGAATCTCCTTAATCGACGCCTACCTCTGTCCAGACAACCATTTCATCTCGCATCGTAGCACTGACAACGAGAATGCCAGAAGTTGGTGAAACGTTCCAAGCATCTCTCTAAGTGCAGTCAATCGACCCGCAACAATGGCCATTGTATTTTTATCAAAGCCCACGTTAAGGGATGCGTTTAAGTTTCTTCTCTCCATAGCGTTCGTACTATTACGTTACAGATTTAGTTAGTTAGGAAAATTGCCGCCGTTTTTCATCAAAGAAAAAACTCGGTTGGCTATGTGATTGAATTTGAGAATTAGTGGAAAAAGTGAGATGTTGTTGCATGTTAATCAGTTTTATACTTTGCTCGTGTGAAGTAGGTTTAAGTGGAAGGATTGTGAATGTTTATTTCGAAATTAGGTTTATCTGCGAAAGTAGTACTTTATTATGTGTATGCATATTTTGAACGATGTTTCAGAAAACTGTCAATTATTTTTTCCCCACCTTCGTGAGATTTCAATATAATTTCTATACCTAGTGTACACTTATTTAATGAATAAAACAAGAAATTTATGTAGCCTATCCGTTACCCTATTTAATTACCAATTTCATTTTGATCCGTGACATTCACTTTAATAGATACACATCGCAAGCTCAAAAGCGGGAGATATAGTAATTAAAACTTTGCTGTTTAAAATGAATACAGATTTATTCTCACCTTTGTCAAGACCTGAACCAATTTTGGCAAACACTTCTATTACAGTTAAAATGTTCTACGTGTCTCAAAGATGGTCATGGCATTTCATAAACATCATTTTCAATACTCTTAACGCTATTCGTTCGTCAACTTCGTATATGAAATACGCATAAACAAACGATCAAAATATCTATCGTTTGTAAATTTTCAAGACAGCACAAAGGATAGAGCGACACAGCTACGGGGGGAAGGAAGTGTATGTTTAAAAACGAAGTTCCAAACTACTTTCGTTCAAGTACCATTGTTTTCCCAGCTGGTTATTCCCGGTTCGTATTAAAATACGGGGAAGAAAAGAAAGAGGAGAGTTAGGAATTGGCCATTGATAAAGTTCTCGAAGGGAAACTCGTCTGTGGAATGGCGAGATCGGAATCGATGGAGGAAAGCTACCAACCTCTCTCTTCTTGACCCTTCGCCAGCCACGTCTGTGCCGGTTGCAGACCAATTTTATCGACCAACCAGAACCAACTAGCATTTAATCTTGCGGTAATCATTAAGCTAGCCCACTCGATGCTAAAAATTCTCATAAAGACTTCACTTAGTTCTAAATCACGGTTCTTTTCTGCTCGAGTGTCATTCGAACGAGGTCAGTAGACGGCACGGCAGCGGGGAAGGTGATGGGCAGAGGGGAGGGGGGCAGGAAAAAAAGGTAATCCTGTCGTAATAAAACCGTTCATAATGTTCAACTAAATACTTCGACCGCGCCAAGGTAATAACTTCCGGCATTAAAATTCCGCTTTGTAGGTTAAGCTCCGGCCAGGCAGTAAAAATGCAATGATACCCCCAGTTCATTCCATGGATATGGATACCTTCTTCAATTATTAAACTTCCGAGGGACAATGCGTTTTCACTTGACTACTATTCCACATTTCTATCGTCCTTTGTGTTTCGACCAGCCATTTTTATTGAAAGGTAATTTCATTGTTTTCAAGGGACTAAATACATGTGGATGAAAAAAAAAGAATGAAAATGATCGACTTTTCAAAAATCCTTCACGTGAGCGTATGATCTCTTTAAAATATTTTTATAGAATTTGTCTAACAATATGGACGTTGTAGCTTTTTAGAAATATTTACGTTTAAAGGAAAATATACCGGATGAACAGCGTAAGGCGATCAACTTAAATTATCCTGTTATTGGTGTAATGATTCGAAAACTCCTTTTTTCTTTCGTATCTATAGTGTACCTTTTAGTTGTTACTTTCTTGTCTAAGTTTCTAAGATTACTTTCGTTTTGCTTCTGCTGTTATTAAACTCGCAGGAAGGATTTAACCGTAATCTTTGTATCGTCTACGCAAGTGTATTACAACTGATACACACCATTTTAAACATCGTTCCAGCATTTGTTAAAATATGCACATACAAAATTATAGGTTTATCTATAAAAAAAAAATGAAAGTGGCTTCGAAAATTTAAAAGAAAGACTATAACTATTTTAAAGATTTCTTTGAACATAATTATATAACACAATAAAGACTTCAATCGGTTTACTAACAACAGAATAATTTCATCTGTCCCATCTTAATGCTAGAATTCTATTTGGGTACTCGTCTTAGCTACTTTATAGATAAGAGAAGAACGTAAATTGAAATTTCATGTGTCCACTATCTTGTGAAAAGTCGTACTTTTTAAAAATTTGTGCTAAATTATTATAGTTAGTTCGAAATTATGTGTCATTTATTTGAAGATTAAACAAGGATATAGTTGAAAATACACTTAAAACGAAGCCTTTTCTAATTATAAAAAGTACTATGTTTTTAATGAAATATAACAAAGATTTTAAATTTGTATACATTATTAAAATCTAATATTTCATCACTCCACACTTTGCAACTATAATTCCTTGAACATGTCTCTATTTTACTTACAAATTTTCTTCTATTCCTGCGTCACGATGCTATATTAATACAAATTCCTTAATCAGGTCTGTTTATCAGTTACCACTTCTGATTCAATTGGACGCTTTAATAATTCCTATAGGTTTTTTGTTGGATTCACATTCAATAAGTTGTAAGGATAAAACTTGAATTTTCTTTAGCTAATTAAAATATCACAATAAAATCAAATTGTTTATTTATATGTTAACAATAAGAAAAAATATATACTACTATTATTATTGGTGTCATAATACCACCGAAAAAAGAATTCAATAATTTGATTACACACTTGACCTATCAAGTATCCAAACTTTGAAGAATTTCGATATTCTCTTATAGCCGAATATTTTTCAGAACCCATTTCAATCCTTTCATCAAGTACTCATAATTTCTAATTCTAACATATTCCTTATACTTTTTAAGAATATTCACATATGTTCGATGTCCTCATGTGCATAAAGTTTTCTCAAGAAACAAGATAACGACTGATCTCTCGTGGAAAAGAAGGAAGAAAGGAAATGGAAGGATGAATTAATGATACCCATCGATATTAAAGTCGAATGACGTGATGTCACTTACGTAAGGTCAATCTGCATTTAAATGAAATCCCGTAGATCCTCCAGCTATTTTCTACGTTTACCAACGCGCGAAATCAATCTTTCGAACATCGCATTGGCTTCCGCCTGCCGGAAATCACGATCACGCGATCTTGTGATTTCGCGAAGCAGTTGCAGTTCTCTGCGCTATTAAGTCGTCCTTCCATGTTACATATAGATATATCATTGCTACGTGACACACGTTAAAAATATTAGAAATTTCGAAGAACACATGAATAGTTATCTATTACTCCAAACATGGTTCACACTTCGCATACATATATATTTATATGAAAATGTGTTTATGCGCGTGGTAGTTGATGTACAAATTAACTGTCGAGCCTTGTTGTGTTTGCACGTGGTGTGCCGACTTTATTTTTTCTAGATTTCTCGAAGGACCATCCTGATACTTCAGAGAACAAATTCTAACTATTGACCACGTTGCGCTGGACTTCAAATTATAGACTAAGTGAGCTGTGTGCTCTTTGACAGTGCTAATGCTCGAGGCTTCTATATTGTTGATTGGTTGCTATTATTAGTTGAACTGCCTTCGTTTTTGCGTCTCGAGCGTCTTCGAGACGCGTCCAACCAAAGACACGCTGATTGGCAGATAATTTTGAAAATTACTTACCAATCAGCGCATTTAGCCGTGCTGCTCACGCCCTTCCAGTGCGCCCTTAGCGCGATCTTTCTAAAAGGGTGAGAGATGGTAGCAAAGGGGGGCGAAAGTTAGCAACAATCCGGGAAATTCCTCCGGGTGACTCGTCGGTAAAAACACTGGTATAGCCAGTTGTACCTTTCGAAGTTCGTAATTTATGGCATGTCCTTCAGCTATTGAATGCGAGGAGAAACAACTTTCTAAAAAACATAATGAAGTAATTGCCTTGTCCCGGCAGGATGGCTGTAAACGCGTATGAATGGAAAAGTAAATTCTACAACTCAAAAATAGCCGTTCGGTACGGTCATGCCATAAATCGTACCAACGAAACTCTAACAAAATGTGAATTAAGTTTTTTCGATTAGTCGATCTACAATGACCATTACGACATTTGCTTGAAAATGTCATTTCTGTATTTGCTGGTTACATGAAGTTGCAAAAATGTACGTGTTACGATGTTTACAAATGCAAAAACAGTTCAAACATACAAGCTTTCAGCATTATAATTAATTCATTATGATTTGATTAATTCATCATTGAACCAATTATAACACGTAAAATCAATCGTTAATAATTAAACCATTGAAATGAAATAATGTTACTATTTACTTTTTGTAGTTCCAAAGGTTTTTAATTCTATCGTCGAATTATATACGCTTAATTCAGTAACGGTGTAAGACTTTACTATACTATCTGAAGCACCGCAAATCGATCAGTGCATTTGAAATAAACCTCGTAACGAGGAACTGCCATTACCATGGAAGAGATTCAGCGTGGAGTAGCGGACAACTCGCATAATGGAATACTTTTATCAACGTGGCTACGCTGCTCAATTATTCAAGATGGATCACGTGCGTTAACCGCCCGTCGATTGTGTGACGACTACCATACGTACATGTACGTGCTGAAATTCGCTATATGCTTCAGCGGTTCAAACGATCATCAACGGCCAGTGTACAAAAACGTACTTCTTTTGTAATTTATTCGATGCAATTTAAACGTTGTAAATTTTAATCTGAACGCGTTCGACGACGTGGCGTTATTTTTAAAACGCTGTGAAATACGCCGTTCTGTTGTAATTGAATTTTATGTTTAATTTGTGATTCAACGATCTTTCGTTTACTTGTGCGATATGAAAATGCGTAACTAAAACTATCCGCAGTGCTCCATAAATATTGATATTCATACTGCAATCTGTGATTTGTAAGTAAATATTGCGTACCTCGAACGTAACGGTATAATTGCAGATTTAGTTCAAGTAATTCGTATTGTACGGTATTTTAACATTGCATTCACTATTTCCATTAACGATGTCATTAATTGTAAATAACAATTCAGCTCTCGATTCGATCTCCGAATGGTGTTATTAATATTGAATAGTCACATCAGATCATCGTAATACATGGTACTCATTTTTATTTCTTGTATAGAAACGATCTTAAATATTGGCTTCCGTTGTTATCTACAGTGACTCTTATTAATATTCAAACAACCTTTAAAACAGAATAATATTTTTTCAAATTAGACCAAACGAATTAAGTTCTTGTAAGAAGTTAGGACGATTAGTTTATTCGATAACGTGTAGAAAAGCTTTTGAATAAAAACTGTAATTGATTGGAATTGCGAAGAAAATACTGAAGATCGCTTCTTACAACTTTTTTATTTGAGCGTGTAACGAAAACTTAAAAAATATATATACTGAAAATTTAATCGAAATCGGTATCGCAGAAATATGTGACAGGCATTAAAAGATGTAAGAAAGTATACGTATGTTTAGTACGTTTTTACAAATCAAGTACAATCCATTGCATTAAACTATTACAAAATCATTACAATTCACTGTAACAAAGTTTCCCAACTTATTTTCCCAAGTATTATAAATTATAAATACTATAAATCCTATACATATTATATTCAATGGCATTATAATATTAAATAACTCAATTAAAGCAGCATTAACTGAATAGTGTAAATCTCCTTTTTTTAGGTTAATTAAGATGAAAATAGCGAAAGTGTACAGTTCACAAATGGAACATGCTAGATTTTAAGGAGTTTGAATCAATCACAAATCTGACATCCCAGTTGGCGCCATTCTTTATGACTCTTAGCTGACATACTCAGGAATTCACTACGAGGGTGGTTAATGACGTGTAACCATTTTCAAACATAATAAAACCTACTTACATCGCAATCGATCAAATTGTTCTTTTTCCAACTTTGATACCATCTTAACGTTGCATACAAATAACCTTGTAGACAATTTCAACTTTCACTTCGTATTTTTAAACTTCATACAATTACGTTTTAAGGCTTCAGTAGAAGAATACAAGGATCTGAGGTGCTGAAGGTGGTTAATGTTTAAAGTTGAGGAACCAGAAAATGTAGAAAAACTGTTATTGGTAGGGTGGTTATTAAATAGACGGAAAAACAATGAAAGTGGTGATGGAAGCATGAAATTTTTGGAAATCCCGTTAATGGTCTTTTGGAAAATCCCGATATAAAGGGAGATCTGATATAAGGAAAGGAAAATAGTAAATTTAGCAATTAAAGAGTCGGTAAAATGGATAACAAAATTGTGTCTAAAATAATGCCATTAGATTATGAGTTTACTTGTAGTACGCGTCTCTAGTATTCTCATTAAGCCTATGAATCACAGCACCTTCAGACCAGTTTGACAATTTTTTTAAAAAAGGAGGAAAAAGAAATGTTCTGTACAGAACAGTCACAATTTGTGTTAATAATTAAAGAATAAATTATTTGCTAAATATTCGAGCAACGTTCATAGTGTGGATTCAATACGCACTGATAAAAACGAAATTAGTGGACCTATCAGATTCTGTTCGGTACCGAATGTGACAATGAACACTTTTCCTTCGTGAAGAATTAAACTTTCACTTTACAGCTTTATGATACAGATGCTCGTCTAGGCTATTTTGGAATACCTCTTTTTTTTTCCAATAGCCATCCCTTAATTAATCTCGTTATTTGAGAAGGAGGCCCAGAAGGCGTTCATGGCCATAGAACCGCTACGTTTTATGCATCCCTGATGCCCATTATTTAATCCTTGGTATATAATGACATGTAAAGTCACACACGAAAACTCAAAATCCTGTTAGAACCGATTGCCTCGTGGGTCCTACTTCTTGGTCATAACTATCATAAACTAAGCCCCTATCTGTCAACTTGGAAAATCCGAAGTGGACAAAATACTTGACTCGAATTCGCAAGTCTGGAATTTATCCCATGTCATCACACCCCAATATAACACACTATTCAATATAAAGGCAACCCTTTTATAAAAATAGATAAAAAAGAATCAATCAGATATCTGTAGACAACTAGTAACTTGTTAACGTTTTATTGTTATATTAGTGTTTTAATATATTCAAAGATATAGAATTTCAATCATTCATTCTGCATAAGAGTTATCGCGCCTTATGTATCAAGCCTTACGAATTCGAAAAATTCGACTAAATTGTAACGATTATAATAGAACAGATTCCTCGTGACACAGTATAAAGAACATGTACGAATGACGGGTCAGAAATGTGTTTCAATACGGGGGTTATTTATCACAGTCATATTTCAGTTTCTTTTTTTTTAATTATTTTATACAGCGATAAATTAATAAACGATATTTCATCTTGCCGCCAACGATTTAATAAATCTTTCACCGTAAATTTCAACACTTTGCGGATCGGGCAGAGTGAATTTATGTTTCTACGCAACACTGTGCGGTATAGTTTCTCTCGTGGCCATGTTATTTATAGATGTAATTTATTGTATTTTACATTGAATGGAAACATACGCCACTACACGTACGTCATTATATTTATATAACAGAATTTTAACGAACCAATTTATTTCGTACGGAGTGTACGATAGGTACGTCAAAATCCCTACCTACCCAATGACAAAATTACGACTTTCATATACGTACACGTAAGTTCTTTATACCATTCCCTCGCTGTCCAATATCTTCTACTTCGACATGATTTTTATCAAACGACACGGTGAACAATATTCAATCAACAAACAGCCGACGAAAATCTACGTCCCGTAGTTTTCATTACAGTTGTAATACGATTACCTTTTTTTCATACGCTTCCCTGTCCTCTGAAAATGTTTCGGTATTTATTTATAAAAGGGAATATGTTTGAACAGAAAATACCATACTGTATGCAGAAAATAAAATAAAAATTGAGAAAATATCGTTTTGTCAAATTTTTAATGTTGATTACTGAAGAAAATATAGGTCTTAAGAAGATTAAAATTTTTTTTGTTAAAGTAAAATTCTGGAATTAAATATGAACGTACTGGTAAGTAATATATTAAAATTAAAAAGATTTGTTCTATATTTTATTTCCTTGTATAGTTCTTTATTGAAATAATGTTTATGGAAAGAATTATACTAGTATGGGACGCACTTGTAACAATAATATGTCAAAATTGAAAGAATCCTTATCGATATTCTATTTCTTTATGTAGGTATATTTCTCTATTGAAGTAATGTTTATGAAAATAGATCTATTAATATGGACGTACTCCTAAGTAGTACATTAAAAATAAAGAATTCCTTTTCCTGTTTTATTTTCTTATATATTCCTGTATCGAAGTAATATTTATGAAAATAATCATATTAATCTTGAAGTAAATCCATGGTTTCTTAAAACTGAATTTTCGCAGGAACGCCTTCTTTCTTATTAGGATCAGAACATGTTAATCTTATGATTTGGTAAAAGATTGACTACATTTCTAAAATTGCTAATTTCCAAATATGTTTGAAAAATAATTCTAAAAATGAATTACTCTTACCTGAAATAACTTTACCAACCTATAGAATAAATTGCACGCTTTAACCAGAACAATGTTACAATTTATAATAAAGCTACTTCAATCCTTTTTTTAATAGTAAATAAAATACATAAACAATATTTTATTATAATCCCTTAAAACCCAAAAACAACTAGATAAATTCTAAACAAAAGAAAATGGTTTCATTGGTTAAGTAATTAACATCTTTCTACTACAAACAATTTCCAACCGATTTTCCGAGAAAACATATTTCAGTTACTTGTGTCAGATTTCAACACGTTCCAGTTGCATGTGTACAGCTGAAAAGATCAATTGATCATTGTATTTAACGAAAATACGGTGCATGGTATAATTTATTAACCATAAGATGATCTACCATCTTTCGTAACCGAAAAAAAAAACGTGTGAGTTGTGTTATTATATCTTTTGGTAAGTACTTTTTTAATTGCCTTTGCATATTTTGTATATTATGTATATTATGTATACAGTGCACATTATATATGTATATTATGTATTTGCACATTATGTATACAGTGCATTGGTTTTCACAAAAAATCCTTTTTTAGTAAGTTCACTGTCCACAAAGTTCCGTACAAAACGTTTTCTCCTATTACCAAACAAATAGTAATAGCAAATAATCTTGCCTGTTCCAATTTGTATTACTGTTTATTATATGGATTTCAGTCTAAAAGACACACCTAAGCAACATGAATAATAAGAAGAAAAGTTCGTGCGGTGAAAATAATTTGAAAACTGCACTGCAGAAGATTCTGGCAGAAAAGAATTAGACTAAGAGAGGCATCTTTAAAATATGGCATTTCAACAAACATTTTGTTTGATAAAATACAATCTATTAAATCTGATCAAGAAATTACTTTGTAATCTAAATTAGGTAGATGTACTAAAACTTTCCCACTATTATAATTATGACTGCTGCGAATTGTATTAAAACTGTTTTGAATAACATTAATCATTTTTATTATGTACAGTATTAGGTATCTCTTAACGATTTTTTAAAATCATATAACAAAGTTTAACGTTAAGTTAAATTAATTATTATAATAATGTTGACTATTTTATTGCTTTATTTTGATTTTGTAATATTATTAACTTATAAATAACGCAGAATAAAAGGAATAGAATATTTCTTTTTATTTCTTTAATAAATGCCATAAGCTTCCGTTGCTAGGGAAACTCCTCCAATTCACATTTAGCAATTTCAATGTAACAGGTAATTCGTGACTATCGTTCAATTACTATTGAATATAGCTACTTTCTTCCAGTGCATGTGAAAACTAAAGAGTATTTCGAGGAACAACGCTTCAAGCTGATTTCTTACGGAAACAAGTGTCAGTGGTTGTGCAACGTCCAACCGGAAATGCAGGCAGTCCTAATACATAGTCAAAGGAAACGTAACCCCGTGATGCACTCAGAACACGAGAAGCCTGAACCTGACCATCATGCGAACTGAGTTTTAGGCTTAACCCAATTGAGGGGAGACGGCAACGATACACTGTCTGTTGCTGTTGCAACACTGCTCCGTAAATAACCATGTTTCCTGACTTCGAGAACATCAGTGGTAGAGGCCCTTTACCCTAACGTGGTTGAAATTTATCGTTTCCCAGTTGAACGAGAAATAATTCCGTAGACACGACATCAGTTGAACTCGTTTACATAAAGATCCAAAGGAAACACGGCACGTGTAAACAAACCGTTAATGTTGCATATAAACGTGTCGAGTAACACGCGATCTGATTTAAATTGAAACTGGCTAATCATTCGTTGAAAATTTAAGCTTGAATGTAATACACCGTAATTGAAAGTGACTGGTGCAATTAATCATTTCGAGTAATGTATGCATGTTGAAGTGTAAACCGGCGAATTGTATTCAAAGGAATAGGTACGTTCAGTTGGAAAGTATTTTACGCGAGAAAGGAACCAAATAAAGTATTCCAAGTTATCTGAATATTGCAATAATTGTAAATATTACAATAATTCCAAGTTTGTTAAATTAAGAAGAAAAAAGGTAGTTAGTATAACATTACTGTTTCTTTTTTTTCTTTTTCTTTTGTAATTTGTGCTTTTGCACTAGCTTTGGTATTATACACTTTTAAGCACTGCCATCATAATGTAACGTGTTTTAATTGTCCATAGATAATTTTAGAAAAGTTTTATTTTTCCATAAACCATTGTGTAATGAGGAGAGTAGATCAAGTTAAATTTCCATGTGAAAAGTACTTTCACGTTGTTACTGTGAAATTTGCTCAATACGAGAATTAGAATACATTATAATGAATCATTAGCAGATTCTGGACGCACTGAAAGCGATATAGTAAAACGTAGATCAAGCTGGATTATTGACAATGGAATCACAGAAATCGAAGAACTAATGCAATCCTCGATTCAGTGAAATCATTAGGAATCGTAGGAACACAAGAAGGTTTAAATCATGTAAAGAAAGTTTAACAACACTTTTACTTTATTGTATACTTCCTTGTTTATTGTATGAATATGTTTATTATATTCATTATATTTTTAGTGAAATATTGAAATTAATTGTTTCTTAGTTAAAATTTCAGTACAATCGAATTTAATTGAAGATGTCAGTTCAATCTTTGCACACGATAATCTTCTTGGTTATAGGGAAGTAGCAACTCAAAGCTGTTTGTTAAAAACTTTCAAATTGTATCCAAATAATATAAAAGTAAATCATATATAAGGTTTTCCGGTAAGAGCAAAAAAATTTTAAATTGGGAAGAAACGAAAAATACGGAAGAAAATCTAGTACTCACGGCCTTATTTTGAAGTATATTCGATGACACATACGTGAAATATAACATCATATAAACGACTAACACGATTGCATTTGATGGAGTGAATACGATAAAGCCAATTTTCGACGACACTGGTACATAAATCAGGTCGTATCTCACCGATAACACGAATAATATTTGCTTTGAGATCGTCAACAGTTTGTGGGTTTTTGGAATAAACAAGAGACTTAACATGGCCCCGCAAGAAAAAGTTTAATGGCGTTAAGTCGCAAGATCTTGATGGTCAGTTGATAGCCGCATTTCTCAATGTAATCCCATCGTTGAACTTCGATTTCAATAAAGCGATAGTTGTAGCAGAAATGTGACATCTGGCACCATCTTGTTGAAGCCATATTTCAGAAAAATTAAACCCATCTAATTCATGTGAAAGAAAAGATGAACTCATCGAATGGCAACGTTCATCGGTAACAATTACAGTTGCACTTTCTTCATTTTCAAAAAAATAAGGGCCAATGACTCCATCAATAAAAACACCTCACCAAACAGTAACTTTCTTTGAGTGCAATTATCGCTCGCCTATTAATTGAGAATTAATATCTCTCCAAATTCAACAACAGTATTTATTAACAAAGCCAATCATCCAAAAGTGAACTTCGTCACTCAAGATGACTTTTGTGGCGAAAATTGGGTTTGTCGTTTTCACACTAGTAAACGCAATCTTCGTGATCATTTACACAATATTGCACTTCATGCATAATGCCATCGAATCTACTTTAAAATAAAGTGGTGAGTACAAGATTATCTTCCGTACTTTTCGCTTCGTTTCAGTTTAAAGTTCTATCGCTTTTATTGGAAGGCCTTATATAAATTCAAAAATAGAATTACTTTATTTAAATATTTTATGTGCTTTTATTATTGTAAATTTTGATATGTAATTGTACTCATTAGCGAGCAATAGCTTTGAATCTGTAACATCGAACCATTTTAAACTCTCTCCCTCCATGGTGTCAGAATCAGTTTCACTTTCACTTTCTGTTATTTTAATTTTCCTTCTTCCGAAACCAAGTCACTTCAATTTATTTTGAAATATCCCGTTTACAATTTTACTAATTTGATCTGTAAGCAACGTAAAATCAAATTCATCTCCAGTGCTACTACTTTCATCATTTGTCTTCACTTGTATAATTACGAAAGGAGACTAAGTTTAAAGTAATAACAACGTCAAGTACGCTGCGAAGAAGGGCATCTTTATAAAACGATTATCGTCGCCTCCCAGTTACCAAATTCGAATTACTATATCAGATTATGTAACGAAGAGTAGTAGTCTTTAAAGTGCCAAGAGTTAGTGCTTCAAATTACACCTTTTCTCTTTCACATGTTCCCATCTATTCCATAATGTTACAAGAATACAGTACACTATGTAAATCGTAAAGTGTACCAAACAATAAATGGCGATACCCGTAAGCATGCTTGAATCCCACTTTCCTTTTCCCTCTCAAAAACAACGAACGGTCGATGGTATCGTGTCCCTAAAGATCAAGACCGTGACGTAGGAGTGAGAGGCCTTAACTTTCCAGCGAACGGCACTCGATAATTCATGGTAAGAAGGCTTAAGTCGTGCATCCACGTGAGAGTACGAGAGTGGCGCCGGGACGCGTTCAGACGCTGTCGTCTAACAGGTGCCGATGGATATATCATCCGAATGGCGGGGTAGTTTGCATTGGGACACCCCTTGTCGTTTCTATAGGATGGTGACGTCAGCCGGTGATAGATCGTTTGAATTTTAGGCACCCAGCTAGGTTCCTACCGCGTTCCTAGATGCACAAGCAGCTTCCATGAATATTTTCTCGACCCCTGGTATATTCCAGTTCAACTTCCTGGAGGGATTAATGCGTTACGTGATTCTGTTTTTCTTTGATAATCGGACACTCGAGAAAGTGTCTACAAATACATGCATAATCTTCAAATCTTATTGAAACTGTACAATGTATACAAATCCAGGTTAGGCTTCGAGTACAATGTTCAGTAGTAAGTGTTCAGTTTCAAGTGTTACATTGGGTACGTTGAAATTTAGGAACTGCTGCTTAAAAAATCACCTGGAAGTGAAAGTAATTGAAAATGAAAATAATGAAATATTATCTTTCTTCTTTTTTCACAAGCAATTATAAAGAGCTAATACAACTGTATATGAGGGCTAATGCAACTTTGCTTGAAATACTCTTAAATAACTGAGCTTTCACCATTTTCCAAATTGGTATATTATTATATAATCCATCTGTTAAAAGATGTAAAGCTTCTTGCAACACTTGCAGGTTCAACTAATGATTTCACCAATCTATTTGAAACACATTAAAAAAAATATTTTTCAAATCTTACCAGAAACTTTAACAAACTTGAATTTTAACGAAACATAAAGAGCACAGAAAACAAAACATATTAAAAATATTTCATTAAGGTTTGCAGTTATACGAATAAAAATGTCTAAAAAATAAAAGGCAAATCTTTACAATTTAATACTTGATAAACTAGTAGGAAATTCAGTTTCTAAAGCCGCAATCAACAGTAACTCTCTTTAATCCAAAATTTCTCTACCGATGGATCTGATACGAAAGTGTCAAGCAGCAAATGCAAAAAATCTCCTATAATCATAAAAAGTATAAGTGGTAACTCCCAAAATATAACCAAAACGAAAAAATGTTAAAAACTCCAAAAATGTTAATTCTATCCTTACGTGTCACAACTTTTATTATTTATTTGCCGAATACTATCTATCCTAACACTTCTAAATCCTCCATTTTTTCTTACAACCCTGTATACTGGGTTAATCCGCTCAAGCAAATTTTTCCAGGCTAGTCTTTCAATAATCTATGCACGCGTGCTTCGTAGTCCGCTCGTGAGGCCCATCACTGGAAAAAAAAAGGAAAGAAGGGAAAAACAAGGAACGCGATAGAGGGGTGCTGGCGATAGCCAGGGATAGAAATAGCTCTTCGGGATTCTCAGACAGCCCGAATCAATGCAAACAACTGGATATTGCCGGCAATATCAGTTTCCTTAGAGCGGCGCGCCGCTCAACTGCGAAACGCGCCCAGACGACGACTACGGCATCGTCGTAGGTGGATCGGTTCTGAGCGAACAATGTGGCGTAAGGAGGGAGGATGGGGAGGAAGAGGAAGCGTGCACCCCAACCGAAGCGAAAGTTTGTCTTACCTTCTCTCCTTCGTCCCTCTGCCCTTCGATCCTCATCGCCCGTTCCAGAAACCTCCCTCTTGCCTCTCGCCATCCCTTTCAACCCCTCACCAAGAACGATATCCACCTTTTCTAACCCCTCCCTCACTCTCTTGGCTGAGCCTCCTTCCTACCTTCTTCGACTACGTGATTTATTCAGCCTATTTTATGCGAGACCTCGCCATATGAGATTTCTACGAACACCTTATTTTCTATCCGGCCACGCGGCCTACCGGAAGCGCGAGATCGGGAAATCAAACTATCCACGGAAAAGAAGAGGATTCTCTATCTACTTCTATCATGGAGTATGTTCCCTCCCTGGTGACTTTTTCTCTGTTTTTGTGAATTCAATATCAATCGTGAATATCTTGGGATAATAGATCTGTTAGAAATTAACCTCTTAGCTACAGCTAAATTTTCTGCAAAGCTGTATCTCTATACAGCAATGCTCAACACGGACTATACATAAATAATATAGCATTCCGATTTGTATCTGATAGCGCTTTCCACTATGTAATTACGTTAGAATGTAGTTATAGATGAATGAACTATAATTTTCTTATAGATTTTCACTTAAAGTGTTTGAAAGAAACAAACCAACAAGATAACATGAACATATATACTTTAATAATTAATAATACAATTGTGTATGATATGAATACTTTTGAAACAAATAAAAACGTACGCGGCTTCGCGATAATTTACACAGTTTTAATGACAAAGTGAGCTACTATAGTAGCGAACCGTTCAAAAAGATTACATACGCGAAACCGCTATAGTGACGTGCCGTACAAAAGTTTTGAATACGTGAAAGCCATTAAAATGGCGTACAGTAGCTAAAAGATTAAAACAAGTGAAGTGTCTGTTTGAAAGCGGATGGTTGATTTACTGTAAGATTCTCTCTATTCTGAAAATTTGAGGTAAGTACCGTGCTGTTTCTTAGAGTCAACTCTTATCAGAAGGCATTTTTACCTTCCCCACTCTGTGGCCAGATCCTTTAACAATTAATCGTTCATGTGCCGTCTGCAAGATAGATTTAATTATACATTTCCTGATAATTCTAAAGCTAGCAGCCCTTCTATTCTCTCATCATAAATCTTGCACTATTAGAACCCTATCTGCCACCCAATTTGCAACGTGTTCAGATGTCTGACAACTGAAACACAATGAATTGATAGACGGCTCGTATTTGTTGCGACACTCACAATGTAATCAGGTTTTTATGGTTAAGAAGGTAGAGATCCTCGAAAGATGTATTGGATTAGTACAAAAGTTCATGCTCGTCTCCAATTGATGACACTAAATTATTTGTTTGCAAGTGACACTTGTTGCTGCATGTGCAAATTTCATAGCGAATAAAAAGAGCGATATTAAATTGTTATATCATCGGCAAACTTTTGTGTTTCAACAGTTCTTACGTTATAAAAAGGAATTCGGAAAATGATTCACATTTATACCAAGAGTACTTAAACAATTCCCGGAATTTCGGAGAAGACAACTGGTTCTATGTGAGTGATTGCAGTTTGATGATATTACTTCGCAGATGTAAATTTATATTAAGATCATATAGTAAGACCCGATCTTAAAAAGTTCTCATCAAATTTTTCCATACCTGAAAACCAAAAACATTCAGCGGTTGTATCAAAGCTGTTGTTCTTTTCGGTATTTGCACGTAATATTTTTAGTTATTATAAAAATGTAACAATTTTTTTAAATAATGCAAGAAAATCTTTTTTTTCATGAAGAAAGAGTTTCTTAAAAATTTTGTTAATGTAAGTTTATAGCGCTCATTGTATCATTGAACTTTTACTTAAAACATGTTTTTCTATCTCTTGTACTTTAAGAGATATACGCGAAAAAGTGGGAGTGCTGATTTGACTATGAGGTTAGTTTTCATATCCTTAAAGGGCGATTGGACACGAATGAAGCATATCTTTATTCTTTCCTTGGATCACTCTATAAACCCACAAAGTTTCATTCAAATCTGTAAGAGTTGGCAGTGTTCCTTTGTTAGGCTCGAATGAAGATAAACTTGTACGTATCACCTGCTCCCTTTATATTTATTTCATGATTTAAAGTATCTAAAATCTTTAGTCTTTTTACTCAACGTGTATCCTCTGTTTATTGCAAATAATTGTTTCTTTCCATAGTATTATACATTTTACGACAAATAACTCGATTATTTTGGATATCTTACTTAATCAAAATTAATATTATAATATTTAACAAAGAATTCTTCAATTTTTGTAACAGTTGGAAAATCTAAAGAAACACGAAAGAGCGGAGGATTAAACTGCTGGCGTTTAATCCGCTACCTTTATCAAGTTACTTTTAAACAAAGTAAAATAATTTAGAATCTTGACAAACGGCCTTACATATATTACTTTCCGTTTGGCGTTATCTCGTATCCCATGGCTAATGCATCGTCTGCTGTCACAGGGTTAGCATAATGTGCTTAGCAACCCCATGATCGCACTACGGTCACCCACTGAACAAGACCTATACAAGAACCAGCACTTAAATGTCTCCATATAGGGAGTGAACATTCCCACTAAAGGATTAATTTTTTTTTTCCCTAAAAGTACTGTCAACGATCGATTGTTTCGTAAAAAGAACTGTTTGCTGCATTTATGATATTTAATACAGTTTTCTTATACCTAAAATTAAAAATTTTGTTTCGTAGCACATATATATTGGCAAGGAAAATCTAATTCTATAGTGAATTAAAAATCTCGTCTAATTAATTCCAATGCGATTATTCGTAATAAGATCATGTTAGCATAGAAATATTTTTATCACTTTGTTTACTTTTATTTTTTGGTTTCCAGAATTGGTCCGCGGATTTGTATGCATTTATAGGAATATAAAAACGCAAAACTACACAGAATGCACACAGTAATAGGAAAAAATAGTCTTACTTTTCTTAATTATATTCTCAAAAATATGAATTTGTGTAAAAATCTAGTCTATTCATAATTGTAACATAATATAACATAACTATCTTGCAATAAAATTTGATAACTGTCAAACATTATATCCGTTGTGACGAGTTATTAGAGTTAATTAAAAAATGTTAATTTACTTCGATAGAAGTCACGATCTGAAAGAACTGTGAGGAAGAAAAGAAAAAATAACATTCAAATTTTATTTGTCAATTATAGACACATAAAATGCAATTTCCTTCAAATGTAGAAATATTAATCACTGAGTAGAAACGCTTGTTTGTGCGTTCTTACCTTTTTAAAAAGTTGTAACTTAATTTTTTGCTGATCAATTGAAATGATCTCCCTATATTACGAAAAAAATGGATACGCTTGACATATTTGTGAATTCTGTGGTGCACAATTGCGTAAGTTAGTCTGTTTTGAAGGTCAGCACACTTTTAAAAAATGCCACTTATCTTATTTTCATTATAACATTTCATTAAACATGTGACTTTCATTTATGTAGATGATACAAAATATTAGGTAGCTATCATTTTATTATTTCAAGTTACTTACACACTAATTGTTTGCTTAAATTGTGAACATTATTACAAACAGAGGAACGATGTACATACATTTACTGACGAATTTTATATTTTTCAACGTCAAATTTGTAAGTCTTGCTCACGAAAAATGAATGGTTGATAATGCGTTAAGAGTTTAATGTAATTTTGTATCATATATACATAGTTGATACGAATTTTACACCAAATTTCAAAGGCTTAACCCATTAAGTCTCAAGTACAGAAATAAGGCAAATGTTATACATACAATTATTTATTAAAGGCGCATAAGAAAGAATATAATTACCATCGAAAAATTGTTAGGATCGCTAGGTTTTACGTAACGAAATGTTACGTTCACGCAACTTTGGACCTCCAAGGAATTGCCGTTACATTGCCAAGAAATATAAAAAGTGTATTATAATACTATACACTACATACAAGCCTAATACATGAAAGTAACGATTCAGAATATTTCCATGATTTAAAAAAATATAGGTTTATCTCAGTGTAAATTATAAATGCTTAAGTTCTATAAAACTTTGACACATTGTAGTAAAAAATACATTAAACAGTTTTTTGAAGCTTCCATTTATAATTACAATATGAGAAAACAGAAATTATTAACGAAAATTTGCTAACAAAATTACGAATAAAATGTTGTGTTAGCGCAACGTTGGAACTTAATCGGATAATAAACAAAAAGGAGGGAGTGAGAGAAAAGATATAGTATCAATAAGAAATTTTGACAGAAGCTACTTTTCATAATAATCTAATTCTTACTTTCATTTAAACTATACTATTGACGAGATTTTATAATTTAAATAATGTAACTAACGAAATTAACGTATAATATCAACATAAAATATATCAAAATTTGCAAACACTCCTCTCAGAGATATGTTTAATTATTAAATTTTTCCTGTGATGCATTCACAAAAGAATAAAGGGATTAAGATTAGATACTTGCTTTTTCTTTCTTTAGAACTTCAACCTCGTTATCATTATCCTCTAAACTCGCGAGTGCAGTAAACGAGAATTTAATCTGTGCAGGAACAACGGAGAAGAAGCTTTTTGGAGGACCTCTTCAGCTAGGCCAGATGATTCGCAATTAACTTATATAGGAGCTGTTCGACGCTAATTAATAAGTACGTCAGAAACTTAAGGCTCTGCACTTCGATTAGGTTATTTTCAAGTTTCGAAGTTGGGAAATTAACGATCGTAAAATTAAATTTCAGACACATCGACAAATACCTGTCGAACTCCATCCAACTGATGAACTATTAGTAAATTTCCGTCTTACACTAACTTATACCTTGTAGTATTGGTTCCTATAATCTTCTAACCTAGTTCTTAGTATCAAATCATGAACCGTTTACAAATATAATCGTAAACTTGTTGATCGGAGGCTTAATCTTACTAAAAATTGAAAAGTTAAAGAAAACCAGAAAAGAAAGAAAAATATATTCATGCGTATAATAGTTTGAATAAAATAGTTTTAAATTTAAAAAGAATTTAATTATTATACTGAAGATGTTCATGCAAATGTATATGTTTATAAGAAAGTGACATTAAAGCGGAATCTAAATAAAAATTTCAATTTTAGAGGGTTTCAAATATTTTCTATTTATCTTGCATATTTCATATATGCATATTCTTTTTTAAATATATATGATAAATATATTATATTATATTTAATTGACGTTCGTCATACGTATTTTTTAAATCAATTAATTATTATTATTTACTGAAATTGTGAACCAATTCGCTACAATCGAAATTATAATCTTGATAAAACTGAGACGTGTAATATTCGTTATAGACGAATGCAAACAATGTACACGGTAAAATTTTAAGATGTGAAATTGTTGAGAACACAGTGGAAATTGAAGATCGTTATAGGAGTAAATTTAGATATGCTTCGATCACGTCCTGTGTTGTCGAACGATCATATTTTCTATAGAAATTAATCTTAACTGATTTACGTTATCAATTATCTAAAGCCAATATAGAAAAAATGCTTGTAGTTTATTGCTACTTAAATTAAAATCATAATCAATAAATAATAAATTTGACGCTATTATTGTATACTTTCAATATTGCATATTGTATTATATATTTTCAATATACTTGTTACACGTCTCATATATTTTTGCATATTTTCTAACATTTCTGCATATGTTCATCTTACTACACTTTCATATTTGAAATATGCTACTTGCATATTTATTATTTTTATTAATATTTATTTATTTTATAATTGTTAAGTATGCATATTTCAACATATATTGAGTATATGAACGTCCTCAACCTAGTAATTATACCTTCCGATGTTCCAATTAGTATAACCACTTATTAGTAGATATATTTACCTATTAAATCACAATAACCTATTGTAGTATTTATGTTTGCACGCAATAAAATAATCTTATTAATCGAACGTAGCATTTAAACTACAATTTTAATATGAATACAAATACATGTGTAATCTTTAATTCCTTTCCATTATAAATTGAACATGTGTCTTGCTTTGTTCATTTGATGCAGTATTACCTCAAATCCTTATTACTGTAAGAACACAATAAAAATTCATAAAATCATAGTTACCGATTTTGATTACTATACAAAGCTTTAACGAAAATTTAATTTAAAGTAATTGTAATATACAGCACTAAGATTGCACTCTTTAAACGCTACACAGTTTCTCGTTCCCGAAGTATGATTAACTCGTATAACCATCGTTATCGTTTTAAACAGCAAGAATATCCTGAGAACGCGATACCTCGCCCTGGTAGAATTGTTTCCACGAATTACCACATCATTTTGGCATTCCGTACATCAAAAGCTTTCACGTTACAACGTCCCTTCCCTCTTCCTTGATTTCAACCCTCAGCCAGTTGCCGACGTCATCTAAGGACGAAACGCAATTACCGATATAATCGTCGAGGTTTCCCCTTGAACACGCGGATACCGAGATTCTCGACTCCCATTTTTACTCATCACGAAGTGATGTCAAAGCGCACCCCTATTTGCCCTTTTCGACCCGTGATATTCCGGTTCATCGATTCCATCGGTTAGCAGATAAGATGCACGTCGCTTCTCTTAGACGTACCCGCAGCTCCTGGTAATCAAAGGCGAAATTCTCTGATCGTTTGACAGTCGATTATTTAATAGAAGTTGCTTTATTAATCTTGACTCTGACACATTGTATAATCAGGGACAAAATAATAGCTCACTCAAATAAGTACATATTCTGTACACCCGACCTTTTGCACGTTCCATTATACTCGAACATACAGAAAATCGCATTCGTGGGGAATAGTTTACAAATATTGTAAGAACATTTTCTTTAATAAAAATATGAAATATAAGATGTTGTGTTAAGGCAAATCAAACAAATATTTTTTTTAAAAATTAACATTTTATTCAAAATCACTTTCTATTATATTATTACAGTAACCAAGTTTCTTTAATGCTAATAGAAAAACGCTTTCATCGCTTGAAGTATCATCTGCTTGATCGTTTTGTATCTATAACAAACCATATAAGCACTAAATTTTCTTTGAAACCATATTGAAGATAAAAATATGTGAAAACGTGTTAAGAAGACCGTGAAAAATAAGTGAAACATGTTTTAAAGAAAACCGTGTAGAAATGAATAGGACGTGTAAGAAATGTACTGTGTAACAAGAATCCCAGGTGTATAGCCTGACTTATCTATCGCAACCGATCATTTTCTACTCTGAATCATAGTTCCAATTCCATCGAAGCTATATGCATTTATTGTCTTCTTATACACGCGTGTCCACAACGATCCACAGTCCACAATTTACATCTTATGCTTCTTCCTAAAAATCACAATCTGCTAACAAGCGTTATCTTGTCTTCAGTTCTGCTGCAAATCTTTCCAAAGTTAGAAAGTTCTGTTTGAAATATACTAAAACAATAGTGAACTGAGTCACCATCAATGCAAGTCAATTCAGTAAAAAGTATAGTAATCGTCTAGGTAAAGTGTGATCCAACGAAATATTGACAAAGTTAATAAAAAAAAAAAATATTCTCACATTTCAATAGTTTCATTTCCTCCTAAAAAAAAGCTATTTTTAAATAATTCATATTTCATAGAGTGCCTAATGTTTTTGATCGAAAGCTGTAAGTATACTTATTTCATGATTCCCAACAATTACTTAGCAAACAATACCATTTGGGTAAAACATCGAATACACCATCGATACTTTCATATCCTATCTTAAATATTAAACCTACCCGTTATGATTACCATCATAATGTAACGCCAGTGATCATTCTAAATACAACAACGCGACGTCGAACTATTTCAGGCCAATCCACAAATATCGGCGTACTATTCGATATCGTACGACGGACGAAGACCAGACAGCACAATAATTGGTTCGTCCACTTAACACCGGCCCTACAGTCCGATGAATGTATTCGTTGAGATTACGCGAAATGGTTGTAAATGCCAAGAGAACTACGGTCTGCTGGGGCGACCCTTTCCTCACTCCCTTGCAAGGGCGAGCCACTATCTCGCAACTGCAGTTACAACTGCACAAAGGTTAATGCATGCCATTGTCGCTGCCAGACCGGCAGAACTATTGCGCTTTCGGTGGACGCTGGACAGACGCATTCAAACGAGTGACTACGGACGCACGCTTATACATACACATGTACCTTGGCTACTGATGTGCTCACATAATCGACGCTTCGACGAACCTGGACCCCCTTTTTTTTCCTCTCCCGCGATGGACATTTAATGGTCATATCTACTTTTGTATGAATGTCGATGTATTTAAAAATTTCTACAGACATACTGAGATACATGCATATAACGCTTGAAATAAGCTATCTAAATATCCCGTTTAGTTACAACGAGACGAGAAATGTTTCATGTGTATATTTAAATAATATCAAAGACCAATTTCTTTTTTGTCGTTTGCGGCGGGGGGGGTGTTATGTAGATCACTGATGTATTTAGAAATGTACAACGATACAGCATAAAAGTGACCTTCAACTCTCAAAATTAACGTTAAAACTTAAATTTCCATGAAGATCCTCTAAAATTATTACTATTTATTCGAACACAATAGGATTGTACGACAAAAAGATATTTATCCTATTTATTATACTGATCACTGATAAAATTGTAGAACCTAGAAAATGAGATTGCACACATCTATATTAATTGAACCATTTCTTCTTTTCAATACTAAAAGAACAATATACAATAAGTCGCAGAAGTATTCATACCCTATTTAAAACAGAATAACTTTTTATAAATTGAACCAAACAATCTGAACTTTTTTAAGGAGTTAGAAAGATTAGTTTACTAGATATTGTGTATGAAAAGTTTTGAAAACTTTGTGATCGATTGATATCGCAAAGAAATTAGTGAAAGTCGTTTTTGCTGCTCTTTTATTTGAGTCCGTAATAGAAATTCTAAAAATACGTTTTGTACACTTATGCCAATTGTATACACGCTCAAAATATCATCAAAATCGGTTAACGTTGCTATTAACTAAAAACAGTTAAGGATGGCGAAAATCGAAATTTTTCACGATTTTCTATCTACAAGATAATATATCTAAAGATTTTTTCATCTTTCAATGCCTGTCGCTTGTTTTTGTATTGACCGATTTTAATGAATTTTCAGCATGTATATAACTGACAAATCTGCACAATATATTTTTTAAATTCTCAATACTGGCTGAGATAAAAAGGCTGTAAAAAGTGACTCTCATCATTTTTTCACAATTCTAACCAATTGCAATTTCCTTAACACATTTTTTATTTTTTATATTTCATTTAGCAAACTAATTCTTCTGGCGACCCAAAAAAGTTTAGGACATTTGGTCGAATTTTGAAAAAGTAATTCGTTTTTAAAGGAGATACTAGTAGCTCTGTGACTCGCTGTATGCGAAATTTCGTTTTAAAGATGTTGCAATTTGTTTGACTGGTAGTGTATTATAATAAACTATCGCCACCGTTAAATTACTTCTCCCTTTTCAAAGATCAATCCCTTTCGTTTTTAAATTGCAAATTCTTTCAGCCGTTGAAATATTATTTACGTAAAGAAAAAGTATATAAATAACCTAATTAACGCTTAATACCATTTATACAACGATTAATGTGTTAATCCCGGTTCTCTATAAAGAAACATTTCACTCGCAAACTTCACGCAACAAGTACTGCACTCAGTGTACAAGGCAAAAAGAAAATTGTTTGGCGATTTAAAGTGTTCGATTTTAATGGAATCCTTTGTGACTGTGGATACCGGTGCATTTAAAAGAAAGCATCCGTTGCCTGGGATCTTCTTATTTTGTTCCCAGTTATTGTTCCTCGTTAAAAACACCATAACTGCTAAAGCAACGGACATAAAAGCGTTGTACCGATAATAGTAGCTACTCTATAGGATCGTCTGAGTCCCGCGATGAAGGGTGATAAAGTGAAACGAGACTCATCACGCGAATGGAAGAGACACCACCTGTCAGGGGAATCAAAATCAGACTTGGATCAAAGCGCGTAGAAACACGAGCTATGTTTTCTGTCGACGAATCAGAAGGCTCATCGAACATAAATGATGTAGATATACCGTAGAACAGATGAGGGGTCGTGTTACAAGGCACAGTGAAAAGGGAGTGTAAAGGATGATGATCAGACGAGGGGAAAAATGGCTAAGTCGATTTTAATTTAACAGGAGGACGAATTAAAAGGCATCAATCTAAGGGAGCAAAACAGTACCGGTGAGATTAACAACTGCTTCTCAAGGATCTAGAAAGAGGGTTAACCATTCGATCAGAGCTAGCACAACCGCTGTATCCGATTTCCCTTCGTTCGGAATTTCCGAAGGGAACAACCCAACTTTCCCAGAGGGCAAGCAGATTTGCTTAAAAAAATCGCAACCCCTACGTTTTCAGAGGACTGATCAATTAACGATAATTACACGGGTCTGCGTCCGATAGAGAATGTTCGTTCTCTGGTCTGCTACCCTTGTAATGGGTAACTTCGGATTGGTCTTCCAATCTGCGATTTTTCGAACAATTCGATTAGCTCTCGTTCTGTTCGAGTTGTTCGCGAATAGGAAAAATTATGAATATTCGATTGCAAAGAAAGTAATTAGACAGTTGTAACTGTAATTGATTCCTACTGATAAGATGAGGTGAAACTAGTAATGTTACAATTAATGTCTCCGATTGTGTGCTTACTAACAAGGGAACTTTGGTAACTCGAAGATTCTGATTTCTTCTTAAACTTTGCAGGTTTGTAGGGAACCTCGGAAGAAGTATTGGATAATTTTTTCTTGAATGGAGGTAAACATTATTTTACTTCCCTGTATATCTTTAAAACCATAGCAGATATAGAAGAATGTTTACAATAACGATTTGATCGTTTTTTATTTGTCAGAAGACGATGTTATTAAATTACCTTGTTTTTGATGTAAATCCATTATTAGTAATCACAATAAATCAAGTTCAATTTTTCTTTAATTCTAATAACTTACTCGCTATTCTTAAATATCTTAAATTTCTCACGATTATCGAAATGATATCAAATAAATTTATCCCCTTTCTGAAATTCTGTCATCAGTAGAAATAATTGAGGAATTTAATAGTAAAACATAATCAAATTTCTATACCCAACCCTATGCAATTAAATTCTTAAAGGACGCAAACCGGTATTTTCCAATCTAACAACAAGAACATATTGAATTCGGACAGAACTTCATCGTTAATAATCTAGTAGTTTCTATGACGTAAAAACCTCGCCAACAAAAAGGCGAAAAATAATAAAAAAAGATATGTACACCTATGAGAAATCAACCAATCACCATTACGCACGCTTTATCCACACGAATATATAGTAACACGTGCGCATGCAAACAGGTAACCGAAAAAAAAAAAAAATAGTAACGATGACTAGTCCTATCGTGCCTTTTATCTGGACATTTTTAAACTTTTGTCGCATCGTTTCAATCTGGCCACTGAAAGCAATCGGTAGATAATATGACCCGTGCGAATTTTTCGAAAAATCGGTTTCCACCGGAATATCCAGCGAATGTCGGTCTATTATCAAAATTGATCGTCCCACGGCAGGATTGCTGGCTGCCCTTCGGTCGTGTCCAGCTTCCATTGTACAGGTGGAAAGCGTCTCGGCCCCTAACAGAGGGCAAAATGATTGGTATCGAATCGCATTGTTCGATAATGGCGGCTTCCCATAAGCCGTAGCAACTTACAAAGGCTTGTAAAATCGTTGGATACCTATGAGTGGCCCTCGTTGGCGAACCTGTCCAACGACGAGCGCCATTTCTCGCCAATAACCCTCGAGCAGAACGATACTGCTGATACAGCCGTGCTTCCGAAAACACTTCGCCACGATATTAGTATTGCTGGTTCGCGGCAGGATGGAGATAATCAGATATAAAGAGGATCGACGGTACACGCCGATGGAAAAGTAATGAGCAACGGTAATAGGTCCTTTGCACGGTAATAATGCTCCACGATTTCTGGATTTCTGTTACGACCGGCTGCAACTGAATTGGAAGATTCAACCGGCTGACATACTACGATAACCTGATTCTGATTCGGTTAGCATGAGAATGCGAGCGAACAGTGTAAAAATTTAGAAAACAACGAGGAAGAACATTTATTAACCATTTGGGTAGCGATTTATTTGTAAAAATATTTGCATATAGAACAAATTTAATTTGTCGGTGTAGTATATAAACATAGTATGGTATATAAACACAGTATATGTATACACTCTTGAAGTAGTATATAAAAGTAGTAGATTTCATGTAAAAATTCATTTATTTCTAAAAAAATAAAAAAAAATAGTGACTTCAGCTAATTAGAATTACAAAGCAAGAATAAATAAGTTTAAAAAACACAAAACTAAAACAAATAAATTTAAGGTATAACAAAAAGTAAATTTCTAATAATTATGAAGATTATAGTATTTTTCAAAACGAGTAGCTGTGGCAGTCGGCATTGTCTACGCTGCTAGGTAGTCCCTTTCCTAATTTCATGCTTATAACAAACATGGCACCCTTTTGTACGGGTTTTCTTGGACTCAGTTGGCGAAATATTCTCAAGAAAGTATAATTACTATCCAGAGGCCTAATGCGCGGCATAGTGTTTGCAAAACCTGGAGCACTTATATATCTTTTTGACCAATACATATGCAGTTTGGATTTTTCCATCTAAGACATCAAAGTGCATACGAGTAATGCAATATATGCATATTATACGCAACCTTCTTTTTCTGTCACTTATCTATTAGTATATTAGTATATCTATTCGTCTCTTCTTTTATAATGTCCTAAAAGCCTTTATGCAACACATCTTTCAAAACATCTAAAGGCTTAGGATTACCACCTAGTCTACACAGACACAAAGGATTTATTCCAGATACTTCAGAAAAACGTTTTATATCAGGTAAATTTTCTTTTCCCTCCAAAACTCATTGCTCTGATAATGGCTCACGAGAAGATTTACTATCACTGCTTAATAAGCGTTTTGTGTGTATTCGAAACTTTGGTATTATATCACCATCATTTTTTTCTAATTCGGTATCGTCTTTATCATCTTCACTTTATATTTCATTGTAATCATCAATTATAGCATCACTAAAAAATTTTTCACCAAATTGCTCAAATTCATTTTCATTAAAACTTTTGTTATTACTTTCATAACATATATTCTTTATTTCAATATGATAAAAGGGGCTCTTTTTTGTAAGGCTTTTGACTGTACCTGTTCGATACTGAATGTAACAATGGACACTTTTCCTTCGTAAAAGCAAAAGGTATTCACAAAATGTATTCAAATGGACACCCGAGTACACATGTAATGAAATAAGAGTAAATAAATTTTATTTGTACATCATTATTAGTGTATCAAACGTTAGAGTTCGTTTCAAACTTTACATCGGTACCTGTCTCTTCGTAAATACATATGTACATCTGTAGGTACATTAATAGAAGTCATTCATCAAGGGGGCGCGACGTGTTTTAAGGAAAAAGCTTTGAAGAGTCTTTGCAGAAGGATTATTTAAAAGGAGTGGAAGACTCTTTGGACAACATTTTCTCTCGTTCCCAGCAATTAGCAGTCTTGACGCCAACTCATTAGCGGTTTATAAGGAAGTAAGCACATATAAAAGTTACTTACGCTTTACTTTGAGCCCTCATTTCACGAGGAAAAGCACGAGCGAGCAGTTGTACAAAGAATTTAAGTGAAGCTAATTTTCAGGAAAGCTGTTACGCTTCCGGCCTATTTCAGGCCACATTATTAACTTAAGTACGGCACTGTTTTCTCCGTGCGTTTCCAAGAACATCTCTACTCGCGCTTCCTTTTTATTACATCTTATTGAACTGCCTTCTTTTCTATTTAACTTCGATGGTTCTTAAGCTTTTCTACAAACACGACTGACGTCAAAAGAAATCGTACATTCTTTAATTTAGAATCAAATAAAAAGGCTGGAAGATCAGAAGTAAATTTGTAACTAACAATGTTTGAATTTAAGCATAAGATACAATCAATTTATAATAGTTCGAGCTAAATTTCTGTGAGCAGTTCTTCCATCAATCAATTTTATACTATTTATATTGTATTCATGTATAGAGTTATCCACCTTACATGCCTACATGTTTCTTTTTAATAAAACACAAACTGTTTAAAATTTGGTCACATTTCCTTTTTTATTGAAAATATGATTCATTACAATTGTACGAGGAACAGAATATTATCTAAATATGCACTACACCTGCATCTGCAGACATCAATTCGATTATTGAATTTTTCAATGACTTTTTGACATGTTTCTGGAGTTATTTCACGAATTGCAACCCGAATATTGTTCTTTAGGTGATTAATTATTTCTGGCTTGTTAACATAGATTCAAATTCTCAAAAAACCGCATAAAAATAATCTAATGATGTTGAATCACATGAACTTGAAGGTCAATTAAATTCTGCATTTTCATAAAATTACACGTTGACGAAATTTCGATTGCAAAAACTGAATATTTTTTGGAGTTGTGTGATGTGACATGCAGCACCGTGTTGCTGGAAATAGACATCAGAAACATCAATAATGATTCAAGAATGCCAGAAGTTATATGTATGTACATAGATCAAACAGCGTTATATTAAAAACCTTTTAAACTAATATTATGTCGTTGAAAGTATCCCACCCTTTAATAAATGTTTCAAATATTTAAATGAGAATTTTCATTAAAGATCTAGCATCGAAAAAGCTTGAGCAAACTGCTTTCAACATGTTCAAATTAAAGACATGAAATACGACCCCCCCCCCCCCCCCCGCCCTCATCGACAAAACGAATTGATAAAACATGTCTTTCTCTCGTATTTAGTATGAAATTACCTGTACAATATGTGTTCGAATAATATCATACTCGATTTCTGATAAAATATTTTCAATGTTCTTCTCGATAAACTCAACAAACACTTGAAGCAACATGATTACTCTTCTTCTTTAAATCGGTGAAACAATTACCAGTTTAAATTCGTCCAAGCCTGTGATCAATTAATTAAGCAGAAGTTTCGACGTTGGAAAATATAAAATTACCAAGCAATAGGGTTCCGAATCGGGTCTCGACTCAAAGACGAACTTTTAATCACCTGGTCAGGAATATTGTCTCGTGTTTCGCATTCTAATTAGGCCAAGTTAAAGGGCAGTCACGGTCTGATGTCAGACAAGTGAAACAGCCTGACGAAGACTGGTCGCTAATTATTTCCGAATTAACGGCACATTAGTCTTGTGTCTCCCCATTACGACCGTAGTTCGGACACCATTCTGAAGCTTGGATTAACGTGAATGCAGGATTACCAGGGGACAGAAATTAAGCCTGATGCTGCCGTTAAATAGTTTCCACTCTCGCCTGCTTTCGTCCAGAGTAACGATAATAATCGTGGATTAATCAACTATACATACTAGTAAAAGCTTGATCGTGACTTCATCGACACGACGAGAAATAATTATCGAAGATTAATTTTCACCGGGTGAAAGTTCGAACGCCGGAAGCATAAGTTTTAGGGAAACACTGTGGCTGATTGGTTGAATTGTTTTAGTGTTCGAAAAGGTTTTTAGAGGTGGTATTTAGTTTATGGAATTAACTAACATGATAGTATAACATGCAATAGATTAACATGATTGTTTTCTGAAGTATTGATTCAATTTTCTTATTAAAAAGAGAGTGTTAACTTAATGTTTAAATAATTGCTCAATTTTGGAAACAATAGTTAACCAGCTAGCCAATAATTAACCCATTTACGCCACAGCTTTAAATATGCCACTAACTTCATAAATCAGAGACGTTCAACTAATATTTAGTCCGTATCATCACGTATCGGTAAGCTTCTTTCTTTCGGTTTTGAATGACGTGTAATAATCAAAATAAAAGAGAGTATTGTCCATTGTACAGTAATTATTCTTAGATTAGTTGATTAGAATAATTAATTAGTATGACAATTCTGTGAAACGATCGACACGTAGCGGCACAAAACAAATATCATATTCAAAAACAGATTCTCTTCTAACTAATTTAGATAAACATGTAATTCAAAGCTTACATGTTTTTGTTCCCTTTGCTGCCGTTGTAGGTATTCGTGTGGAAAAATATCAGCCAGAGTATTTTGTTATTGAATCATTGATAAATGATATTACTCTAGCTATTTTGTTTTTAAAATATTTTAAACTAATTTCATCCGTGAGCTTTTGTTTATAAACATGGAAAACTCGATCCTTTTTATTGTTTTTAATTTGACGAAAATTGAACATCCTCGCGAGTGGATTATTACCTTCTGGGTGTTAAGTAACAATAATCATGTACCAATTATTCCGCTTGCGGATTCAAATGAGTTAATAGTGCAAATTTGTGAAAAAGCAAGCAATCTCAACGCAGTAATTTCAGCACCAACATCCACATGAGGAATACCATTTCGATTCAGACACAGTTTTTCAATACAGTTTAATACTCGGTCAAACGAGAATTTCATCAGATCCTGGAACAGGTTTTGACAACATTAAAACGTCGAACAAGCTAACCAGCATAACGTGAATAATTTCAAACTATCAACAAAATTCTGTTTCGTATATGCTGGTACATAATTCTCACTCTTAGGCCAAGCAATTACTACTACACTGTAGGAATATTACACAGTGGTCGAACCCAGAACAGTTTAATAAAAAAATAAATTGTGATTGCTACATTTATTTTCTTGGGATTGCTCCGTATAAAGTGCTGGTTAAAACTACCCTTCGTCCGCTTTTCTAAAAAATATCTTAAGAAAAAAGAGGGAGCAGCCCTAAGTGTACGCACTTAGGTGGTCCGCTACACACAGCTTTTCCACAAAAGTATACAAAAAATAGACCTATCCAAACGTCTGGTCAAAAGTCTAGACATAGGAACCACGGTACCAGTTTCATTGCTTATAACATCTATATTGCTCAAGTAGTTTTAGCTTACTGGTCCAATATCTTTCCATGTTCCTGTTTGTTGGACCACACTGCTGCTCTAGACTAAATACATGCAGAAAAATACTATCACTTCTACGTAAAACCTATCCGGATCGTATTGCCGATTATAAAATGAAAAATCGATGCACATGGACTTGAAGATCGATTGTAAATAAACGGCGAAGGGTTTTCGAGTATGGTGGCCAACGAGGCATGCACAATAACGAATCCTATAAAGTAAGAGGATTACGTGAAATAGAACGGTGGTCCAGCTCTGTCGAGTTCGTGATGCTTTAACCGTTAATTCGACGTGGATTAATTAAAACAGTTCACAGGGGAGAGAAGAACCCTTCGTACCGGTTGTTGCTGCTGCTCTGAGACAGACAATAACGAAAGTAATATTTCGTCAGCGACGACTAAAACCTCCTGTCCCGTACGTATATATACGTGCACACTTAAACGAGTGTTAAGCTGGCTGGCAGACGTTACAAGGGCTACTTTACCCTCGTCCTGATGAAATTCTCCGCCTGGAAATTATTTCCAAGCTTGAAGGCGAATTAACGAAGCACCTCGACATCGAAAGTACTGGCAAGAGGGTTCTACGCGAACGAGACCAGTCCCCGACGAGATTTTTCTTATCGACGACGTAAACGTTAAATGCGTTCTCCTTACTGTCCCCGGGGAGAAACTTCTGCGTCGTATCAAAAATATAATTCCGTGCACTCTGTATAGAGCGCCACCTCTTGTTACGTCCTTCGCCTGTCTCCCCTTTCTCCTCTCCACTGCTTCCTCCTGTTTCTTTTCTTTTTTTCCTCTCTCTCTCCCTTCCTCTTTTCAAGGAAAATCCTGTAACAAGGATTTACACTACACCCGACTTTCACGATACAACTGTAAGAGGATCTTTTTGTCACTCGTGAAGTGCTACACGTCAAGTTCATAGTGTTATTTATTGGTTGTTAGACTTAGGTGTTAACACGTTGACTGCCACGATAGTCAACTGTAACTGATGCTTGTCTTTTCATTATCAGTGAAGCTCCGGTTTGTTGGTCACCCGTGATCGACATTCTTTGATTCTTTAGAATGGTTAAAATAATATAAATATCATCCATTAAAAAATTTTTATTGGATGACATTTTAAAATAAAAAATGCAGTATTAAAAAATTAAACATTATTATTAAGACATATTTCATAAGAATTAGGTATTATATTACGATGTAATATATTAAAAGATTTCAAGCAGAAATGGGGCTAACTAACACGTTTAGAACTTTCTATTCTACAGACAGTAATGAGCTCAAGACTGATATTTGGCAAAGTTTTCGTATCAAATAGACTTGTCCTTCCTTCTTTTGAATATCAAGGCGTAACATTTTTTGAACAGCAATACTCGATAAGCATAGATTGTTCCGTTTGTAACGGAACAATACATTTGTTTCCTTTTCGTATGGTGCAGTTTATGACACAATCGTGAAGAAAGGTTATTTTAGAGAATACATTAGCTATTTCTTAATTTTGCCGCGTATTTCTCGCCGGGAGAAATTAATATTTTCAACGCACGTAAAGTTTATTTTTTCTATTCTCAGTGGCCGAGGACGTGTTGTAAAAACGAAAATTTCCTAAGGGTTAATTCTATTAAGCGTTTCGACCTTTGCAAGAAACGTTAAAGCAAGACTCGGTGGAAATTCCGCATCGTTGCCAAATTCATCGCCACATCGCGCGTCCGAGCAGGTATCACCCCCCTTTTTCCAGGGAAAGCGAGTTAAGAACACACAGAAAGTGTGATCGCTATATCTGTCAAACAGGTTAATTGGCAGTTACCAATTTTTGGGGGTAACCAATCAGCGTGTGGCTAGCAGCGAGTGGTCAAGCTGTTAAGAAGAAGGTCGCTTCAAGTTAGTCGATCAACGAACCCGTTCAACACAGTTGAGCTTGAACATTCATTCATCCGAGTCGATCTTACAAACAAAACGACCTTGTCTCAGCAGTCGGAGAAAGGTCTTATCACATATTCGTATATCAGTATTGCAATCGTCAACTCACTCATTCAGAGTTTAATATCAATCGACAACCTTTTAAGTCAAAGTCCATCATTCGGGAAATGAGACACTTGTTAAAGTACTCACCTAAAATTTATTTGGCGGGAGAAAATAGTACGCGAGTTCAATCATTCGGAATTCATAGCTACATAAATCTTGCAGATTTTCGTGTTATTTATGCAGATATCGTATTACTTTTAATATTTTATTATCATATGCTTAGAATAATGAAAATTCTGGTGACTTCCAGGGAAAAATATGAAAAATTTGTATGATAATCAACGTCTCAATTAGCCATGTTTTTGTGATAACCCACTTAGATTTAATTAGTAAACTTCATTCTAGTGTTCTACTTTTATGGATGAGATTTATTGACACAATTAAGTTGAGGCAATAAGTCTCGTTTTATTTTGTACAGATGTCAAAGTAATATAACAGTTGCAGGTGGTTTTATGTTATTATTGATGCTGCCCAACCAAATTTCGTTAGTATGTTCTTCAAGTAAAAATAAAAGGAAGTGTAACATAAATGTAGGTTGATTAAGGAGGTTTAGTTAAGAAAACTTTTGCATGCAACGTATATAACACATTAGGAAAAATATTAGTAAAGGAAGAACTTTAAAACGAAATTAAAAAAACATTAAAATGTTCAATTATAGCCTTCGACTACAACTGTAGCTCTTGCATCGGAACAAATTTAAAAATACGTCGATGCTTTCGCTACTCTGTCCATCAACTTAATGACGAGTAGCTGATTATAATGTTTAGTTGACTATAAGTTGAGATAATCGTATATCGATTGGGTCATTAGATGTTCACGATTAATACTTGGATCGTTGCAACTGACTCAGATGAAAGTCACCGTTTAATGTTTAGTCAAATATTGTTTTGAAACGTTCGTTTAAAAACTCCGTTGAAAACCGCGATTTAAACTAGGTTGAAACTTGATTGAAGCACTCAAAAGATTTGAACGACTCGAGTTAGTTTACGTCTAAACCAATCTTCTAAAAATCAAGAGAAATGGAAGGGGCTGTGGCGCGCTGGTGGTAAAAATGGTGGCAAGCCAAAACAGTTAAAGGGCCTGTTTTGATGCAGGTAAGCTATAACTAGAGTACGTGGTTTCCCGTGGTGTTGAGAATTAAAAAGATAAGTTTATGGTAAGGTGTTAACGATCACAGAATGGGACTGCTCGAATCGAGTGTTTTTCCATCTATGTTGTAAACAGCCTTCTTGTGTTACTGAGCGTTAATGAACTCATTTGTGACAAACCTTTCAATATGTTTTACCGTTACGCGAGCAAACAAAGTTCTCGTAATATGAAAAGAAAGGCTTCAGCAATCTTGGAGAAGTAGAGAAATTCTAATGGCCTGGACTTTCCGTTGATTGGACGGAACAACCATCTTTCTTCTTACGAAACATTAAAATCGTCAATTTAAAAAATTAAAATCGGTCAATTAAACAAACTTGAGATTTCATGAACATAATTACAAAAACTATTGCTATTACTTTCCAGAAATCGTTTTCCACTCTTATTAATAGAATAATACGAAAAGATATACAAATTTATAACTAAAATAGCAATATATAATTGAGTTGATTCTTAATCAAATAAATCCATTCTGAGAAGTCAAAATTCGGGATTTCGTTCACTCGTCAATTTGACAGCTGTTCGTATAAATACAATGAATGATCAAATTATTATAAACAGATGAATAAAATAAATGTTTTGTTTTCTGTGGTATTATGACTTCGATAATAGTAAAATATACCCCTTCTTTGTCAGTGACATATACATGGACAATTTGGTTTTACAGTGACAGGTAGGCAAAGAAAGTTCAAATTTTATCTTGACAGCTTATCAAACATGAATCCTATTGGAAATGGGTTATTAAAATAAAATAGTCTTTGATTTTATAGTATTCTGTTTTATTTACGGAGTCAGAGGAAACGTCTTTATTCTGTCGAATCTACTGAAGAACTCAGCTTGGGCACCCAAGAGGAAGTTGGGGTCCCCTTATATCTTAGACTGTTTATATTATGGTATCGCATTGTGCAGTGCGTCACTCGAAGACGGACACTAGACACGCGTAGTGGAAACCTTAGTGCGTTTGTTTAAAAATAATATAGAGACATTTTTGTCCTCACTTGATTATTTCCTTAGGGTGTTGTTAGAAATAATCCAACACGCCCCCTCAAAAATGAATCAACTATTCTCAAGCCAACAAATGAACACTACACACGCTTTTGGAAATTATACTATTGTAAAAACTGGTACTGAAATTAACAATGATTCTTGATATAAATTCATCGTCACAAAAACGTTTCTTTCCTTGCCGTTCCCTGGGAAAATACACATGGCCCAACATTCGTTGCAAAGGATTAGGAAAACCCAGAAAACCTAATCAGACCGTATTAATTACTTGTCATTTAAATTATAGTTTATATGCTTTTATAATTTTATTGTTCCAGACCCATCCTTGTCCTGAACTCTATGAATTTCGGTGCTGGTAGTGGTTTAGTGAGCACGTCAGCTACCTGGCTTTCTGTAGAAACATATTTAAGCTTAATGACATTCTTCTCTATTTGCTCTCTTGAAAAATGATATTTGATATCTATATGTTTCGATTTCTTGTGATTGCTCGGATTGTTCGCTATACTTATGCAGCCGTTATTATCCTCATATATTATTATCGGCTTTGAAATATCTAAATTAATACTACTTGCTAAAGATTTTAACCATAATGCTTCTCTTACGGCTTCAAAAAGTGCCATATACTCTGCTTCAGTAGATGAAGCAGCTACCGATGCTTGTCCTTTTGTTGACCAACATATTGTGCATCGTTCAAACAATTGAAATGAGTATCCCGTTGTACTTTTCCTGTCATTTTCATCATGACCTCCCCAATCAGAATCAACATAACCGCTTATTATGTCATTATAATTACCTCTCACATAGCTTAATTTGATTTTACTTGAACCTTTGAGGTATCTCAATACTCGTTTTAAATATTGCCAAAGTTCTTTATTATTTTTATTTGTATATCTACTTAAAATATTAACTGCAATACTTAAATCGGGCCTTGTACATATCATTATGTACATTAAACAACCAATTAAATTTCTACACGGTGCTTCGCACTTATCATTAGAATTTAATGCTACATAATCTAATTTACTTGGTAATGGTGTACTAACGGGGTTGCACTCATACATATTAAAATTTTTTAAGACTGTATTAATATAAGCAGTCTGATCTAATGTTATCTTATCATTCTCACGATCAACATTTATTCCTAAGAAAAATTTAATGTCACTTAAATCTGTCATTTTAAATCTATTCATCAAATAATTTTTAAAGTTAGTCATTGTTTCTACATTTTTAGTAGCAATCACAAGGTCGTCCACATATAGTACAACGTATATATTTTCAAATATATTTCCCTTGTCTAAAATATAAATACATCGGTCGACTGATGAACTTCGGAAACCCTTTTCCACAAGACTTTTCTCAAATATTTCAAACCAACACCTCGCTGCCTGTTTTAATCCGTATATGGCTTTATTCAATTTACAGACTTCATTGCTTTTACTCATAACTCCTTGAGGGACTTCCATATAAATCTCCTCTTTTAATTCACCATTTAAGAATGCGGTCTTTACATCCATATGATGTATCAACAAATTAAATTGGTTTGCAAAAGCAATTATAAATCTAAAACTTGCAATTCTTACAACTGGTGCAAATGTTTCATTGTAGTCAGTTAAATATTCCTGACTAAAACCGCGAGCAACAAGACGTGCCTTGTATTTTGATGGTTTTCCGTGTTCATTATTTTTAATGGTAAATATCCATTTGCAGTCGACAATATGCCTATTTTTAGGCCTCTCTACCAAAGTCCAAGTTTTATTTATTAATAATGAATCTAATTCATCATTTATGGCTTTTTCCCATTTAAGTTTATTTTCATTTTTTTGAATTTCATCGTATGAATTTGGAATTTTATTAACAAACGATTGTGCACACATGAGCAGATCATATTGTGTGTCACTTTCATTATATGAAATGGGAGGACGTTGCTTAACCCTATCACTCCTTCTAGGTTCAAATTTCTCTTGTGTATTTTCACTATCCTTTTGAGATAAAGACTTATTTTGTGTATCTATTTCTATTACAGATTTATTAGGTTCGTCACCTAATTTCTCATCAGTATTTACTTCTACACTCGATTTCGATACATCTGATTTATAATTATCAGATTTTTGAGACTTTTCATTTATTTCTACTGATTTTGACCGTATGTCAGATGCATCAGTTTCATTATACGTGTCTTTTTCAACACTTTCGAGTCTCATTACTGGTCGAGTTTTCAAATAATCTGTTTCATCCACAATTACATCTCTAACTACAACTAGTTTCCCATTTTTCACGTCCCACACTTTATAACCATTCGGTTCATAGCCAAGTAAAATTCCTTTCCATGACTTTTCATCGAATTTAGTTTTTCTAATTTTGTGGTGTACATAAACGGTCGAACCGAAAATCTTTAAATACTTTAACTTGGGCTTTTTACTGTGCCACAATTCAAATGGTGTTTTAATTACCTTTAAAGCTTTAGTCGGGGTTAAATTAATTAAATATGTAGCAGTAAGTACTGCTTCTCCCCAAAATACTTTATCTAAACTAGCACCACTTATCATTGTGCGTGCTTTTTCTGTTATTGTTCTGACCATACGTTCTGAAACACCATTCAATTGAGGGGTTCGTGGAATTGTTAAATGGAAACTAATACCTCTTTGCACACAATAGTCTTTCATCTCGTTAGATAAGTATTCTCTACCATTGTCACAATATAAATTCACAAGTTTTAAGTTAAAGTGAGCTTCACTTTTTGCAACAAAATCTTGGAAGACAGAAAAAACATCTGACTTATAAGTGATTAAATATGTGACGCAATAGTGAGTGAACTCATCCACGAATAATACATAATAATTTTTATCATTAATGGTAGATGGAGTGATAGGACCACAAACATCCGAATGAACAATAAACAATGGTCGTTTTATATGAATTTTATCTTTGGCTTTTTCAAATGGCAATCTTGCTTGTTTGCCATTTATACAAGCTTCGCATAAATTATTTGTAGGTATAACTTTCTCAATATATTCTATATCATCGACCATTTGTTTATTTTTCAATTCCAAGAATTTAGCTTTGCCAATGTGGCCTAGGCGTTTATGCCACAGTTCGTAATTATTAATTATTGCATTATGAATTTGAGAATTTCTGCTTTCTATTCCTTTTACTTTAACTTTAAAATCAATCGTTATTAAATTGTCCAAGGGCTTACCATACATCACCGTTTTACCGTTTTTGCAAATCTCGATCCCTTCCTCGTTGAAGGTGACGCACAAACCTGCCTGCTGCATTCTTCTTACGGACAATAAGTTGTACGGCACATCGGGGCAGTACAGGACGTCTTCCAGTACACCCTCAATTCCCAAATTGCTGGTGACATTGATATTTCCCTTCTTCGTCGCCGTGATGAAAGTCCCAACTTTGGCAACTGAGATCTTCACCGGCGGTTGCAGCACGACATATTTCGAAAATAATTTTTCGGTTTTTATAATATGGTCCGAGGCACCTGAGTCCAGTAAAAATGTTAATTTTCCTTTTTCGTTTGGAACTTCATTTTTTTTCAGCCATAAAGGCGAATCCTGAAGTATTTTCCTGTGAGCCACTTGGTTCAGAAATTTGAACCGTTTGGATACTTCTTTTCCTTTCCATGTTGTATTGCTGGTTCCTCTTATAATGATAGCAGTCTTTTATCTTGTGGCCATTTCTCCCACAATGATGGCATTTTATCATCGGTCCTTTCTTGCTGTAATTATGTGATTTCTTCATTGCTTGATTTTTGAAAAATGATTTATTACCTAGACTTTTATTTTTTTTTATGGTTTGTATATGAAGTACTTTCGTACTTGTGCAATCGTTCTCTGTTTTTAACTTTGTTTCATGATCTAATAATCTTGTCTTCACGAATGACACAGTTAAATTGTCTTCTGACAATGTCTCGATGGCCGTAATCACACCATCGTACGATGCAGGGAGAGTTAACAATAAGTGTGACACTTTATCCGTTTCTTCCAGTTTCGCTCCTGCTGCTGATAATTCCGTAATCAGGTCGTCAAAAATGGTGAAGTGTTTTATCAATTGCGTATCACCCTGCAATTTGAGACTCAATAGCTTTTTCCTTAGGGCTAATTGAGTGGCTAGACTCTTCCTTTCGTAGATCGCGTCTAAGCCTTTTAATACATCCTTGGCTGTACTGCCAGTTTGTACAAAACCCAGAAATGAATCTGATAAATATTCTACTATCAGATTCTTTGCTACTCTTTCTGCTCTGATCCATTCAACACTTAACTTTGTAGGAATGTCTTCATCTATAACTTTAAGTACATCTAGTTCATTCATCAACGCGCGTATTCTTAATTTCCACACACTGTATCTTTCACCATCAAAAGGCTTAATGTTTCTTCTGGTTTTTACGTTTTCCATTTTTTTTTTTTTTACACTAAAACACTAAGCACTAGAACTAAATCAAATATTACTAAAATAAAGACACTTAAATAGTTTATGCAATACAAACTGGGCCCATAACCTATTGGAAATGGGTTATTAAAATAAAATAGTCTTTGATTTTATAGTATTCTGTTTTATTTACGGAGTCAGAGGAAACGTCTTTATTCTGTCGAATCTACTGAAGAACTCAGCTTGGGCACCCAAGAGGAAGTTGGGGTCCCCTTATATCTTAGACTGTTTATATTATGGTATCGCATTGTGCAGTGCGTCACTCGAAGACGGACACTAGACACGCGTAGTGGAAACCTTAGTGCGTTTGTTTAAAAATAATATAGAGACATTTTTGTCCTCACTTGATTATTTCCTTAGGGTGTTGTTAGAAATAATCCAACAAATCCAATAGAAAATCTATAGGAATTATTAAAACATCCAATTGAATCAGAAATAATAACTAATAAACAGCAACTGATTGAGAATCTTGTACCAGTAATGGCATTATGACGCAAGAATAATAGAAAACTGTAAAAAAAATAAAGAAATTTTTAAGAAATTATGAATTTAAAGTGTGGAGTAACGAAATATTAGTATATATAAATACGAAACATTAAAAACAAAAGAACAAAGAACTTTATACATTTACGCTTATGTTAACCATTGTAAAATCCTTATTTCATTCTCAATTCGCGCTTTTACAAGTACACATTCTTCGTACACTTCTATACAAAGCTTCCAAACGAGTCGTATGGAAAAAAAAACTCCAAATACTGACACTTCAAGTCTAAATAATTGCCATATTCATTACTCTACAAACGTTACCTTTACATACACAAATGTTCGCTCAAAAAACATTACCTTATAAATGTACAATTCAAACCACGTTGAAAGTTTCACAATTATCAAAGGGCATGAACCTTCCGTACGGTTAGTAGAGCAATCTAAAAGAAACACATACACACGCACGCATACTTTTCTTCTTTCTTCTTTCCGTTGAAATTCCAAGCGAGACCGCGTCACGGCAGTACTAAGGCAGCGAGGTCGTGGGTTCGTTCCGTGTGTCACAAAGCGCATCGTTTGTCGATTTCCTTCTCTCTTAGCATGCAAACGTAAATTAAAAATGCTCCGCCTACCCACCTTGCTCTCCTCCCCCAGGTCAGGTTTAATGAACGAACGACAAAAGAGCAGCCGTCGAAACGTGGGCGCCAAAGGGATGCCGAGAAACGGTAGTTCCAACAAAAATTAATATCACCCTCTTCGCCGCCGACGCTTGTTACGCGAGCACGCACACCACTTCGTACAAAAAGCGTGTGTAACATGCTAAAAGTGTGGATTCGTGGCTCATTGCCGGCCAACTGGCAAAAGTTTCGACCGCGTCTTCCGTTTTAAGGGGTTGAACTAACTTGATCCCGGTTAAAAGAATTGATTGTTTTTCTTGTTTTTTTGTTTTTGTTTTCTATTTTCTTTTCATACATTCGTACTTTGTTCCCTTAAAAATGAGATATTATTTTGCCGAATGTGAATTTCTCTCTGGGATATTATCCCAATTTATTAGAAAAGAAAATGGTGTGTAGCATTATACGTTTGAAGTTGAAAATTTCAAACACTTTTTTTTTCTTCTCGAAATTATATATGCTGCCATTTGAGTAAAATTAGATCGGTTGTTATGAAATTCTGCACATATATTCTTTAATACATTATATATCGTCACAGATACCATTTTTTTCGTTATTTTAATCTCGTTTCTTATAATAACGAGTAACGCTCGTGGTGTAGATTATAGTTAAGATATAAAATGTGTTTTCTTTGTAATGAACTTCAATTTTAACTGTAACTTTGATACTAATTTATTAGAGGTCTGAGGATTATTGAATAGAAACTAGAAGTAATGTCACAATTATTTTTATTCAACGCATTACTCGAGCGATATGTACCTATCATTAAGAAGTATGCATGTATAGAAATAGGATTGAAAAATCATAAGGCAATAATTTAATAAACAGGAATTTTTCCTTAAAATTTCATCATTTTATTATTGTTCAATTAAACAAAGAAGTTCTACATCAGCCGACAGAGAATTTATTTCTATTCAACATACTGAACCTGATACTCTCGTACAATCGAATTATGAATTAAATCGTATAAACTTATTCCTGTATTACATATGTCAGAGTTTATTTATTTCAATTTATGATCTGTTTTATAATTTTATTAATTCGTTATTTTAAATAATTTAGTATACCCTAAAAATGTTTGGCCAAAAGAAAAGAAAACGAGGAAATATGATAAACAAAGTATATATAGAGTATATATTGATGGTTTTATTAGTGCGGCACAGTCAAAGTGTTAACTAGATACGGTGAAGTATTTCAGAAGGAACTAAAACTATCGACAAAATGAACTCACAAAAGCTGCTTGATGTAAGATAGTGAGTGAGATTTCATAGTCAAGTGAATTTTTTTAAATGGAACGCCATATTTTCCTATTTTTGATTAAATAGAAAAATATTCTATAATTTTATTATTATAACGTTTGTAGAGACGAATTCAACGAGATACTACATTAAGTCATTTTGTCTTATAAAAAGCTGTAAAATCGCAAGTGTGTATCTATGTCATGCACAAACAATTTTTATCAAAAAAGCTTTCGTTACTTTAAAATAAATCCTTAAAGAAGCTACACTTTTTAGACAGATCCAGATAATCTCACCCGTTAACATGATTTTCAACTCCAAAGGCGGTACAACCATCGAACAAGAATTTTGTCGACAATTTCAAGAAGAATCAAATATCATAGAATTTTTAGAAGTCGATGAAACGTATCGATGCAACAGATGAAAGAAGTTTCTTTGCTTTCTAGAATCCTGATCTCGTATACGCGACGCTCGCATGGTTCTAACACATTTACGGTCGACGCGCGTATTATTCTCCACACTGTTGGCGCGCGACCACGAAAATTATGGACGCGCCAAAGTTCAAAGTGTTCCCTGCGGACTGTTGTCTGGGAAAAATAACTAAATTGCCATGCTACCACCCTGCGCGTGGCAGTGATAACATTATACCTTTAAACAGTGAACACGATACATGGAATATTCGTTTTCCTTGCGAATCTAATTGTTCCCTCATCGTTGTGTCACTTCAAAAATTTTCCACGCGATGCTATTTGTTATGTTTTTTAATGCCGAGTGAAAATACATAGCGTAAAGTAGTTAAATTCATACTTCAGTGACATTAAAGATAGCACGCGGGAAAAATAACTATTATATTACATATCTGGGAGATTCAGATATGATAGCGTACAAAATATTGAGATGTAGATTTCTTTAGTTTAGTGATAATTTAAGAATTGTTAAAATTGAAATTTTTAGTATTTAAATCAACGCGCCAGTTCTTTGTCTAACTATAAATTCCTACCACGTGCGCGTGACATAGCATTTTCCGCCGTGGTAACACGCCGCGCCGTGAAAGTTAAATTAAAGTACACGAAAAATGTACACGTTCTGTGTTAAAATAAACTAAAGTTACTTATTCAGCAGAAAGTTAACTCTTCACGAGTGGAACAATAGAAAGAACCTAAACTTAATATACAATGAAACAATGAATAATGTTTTAATAATACAACGAATATACATACACTGATATTTCACATGTGAACTATAAAATGTGTACAAAATGTTCAATGAAAAACTAATGCTACAAACTGTTTCATTATGGCATATATTTCACATTTAATGCTTCAGCAGAATTTTTCGGTAGTTCTGATTCACCCGGTATTGTATGTACACTTTAATGTACACTTGAGCAGTGAATATTAAAAGTAATCACGTATAGCATAAAAAATTTAATGTTACTGCCCACACTTGTTTAATCTTTCTTTTAATATATAGTAAACAAAATAAAATATTACGTTATGTGGAACGTTACACATTAAAAAATAATGTATATCTGCAGCTATAAAAATATATAAAATATTTTCTATCAATAATTTTAGTATATTTTGTATTTGAAAGTAAAAATATTGCTACACTATGTATAGAATCGGTTATTTTTATTATGCCAGTAATTGGAATCCCACTGCCTCATATTTCTAAGTAATTATTGAATTTGCGATATTGAGTTTCCATCGTTGATTTTTAAATCGAGTTGCCTTGTTTCCCAAATACATCTTTTTTCATGGTTATAGTACTGATACTTCTGCTTCTAACTATAATAAATAAGTATTCATTATAGTAATCTTGTTGTATATACAGTATATTTTATTTACTATTAACACAAGATGGAGAAAAGTTGTAAAAGTTAAGTGAAAATATTTTTAATAAGAAGTATTATATCAATACCAAATGTTAAATAAATGAACTTGATTAAAACAGAACGCAAGCTTTTACAAACTTCTAATAGACAATATTTATCATAAAATTAAAGGAAGTGTAAACAACATACAATGACCTTTATTAATATTCGAATACCATTTAAAACAGAATAACTTTTCTAAAATTAGACCAAACGATTTAAGTTTCCTTTTTTGGAAATTAGAAGAATTAATTTACTAGATGACGTGTAAAAGAATTTTGAAAAAACTGTAATTGGTCGATAAAAATCAACTGACTTCTATAAAATTTTCAGCACGTACGTAACTAACATAAATCTACAAAGCATATTCTTTTAAATTTTCATTACAAGCTCGGATAAAAATTACTATTCTCCTTGCATTCGGATTAATTGCAATTTTCTTAAAATTTTTTGTATACATCATCTAGTAAACTAATTCTTCCAATTTTTCAAAAAAGAACCGACATCATTTGATCAAAACTTTAAAAAGTTGTTCTGTTTTAAAGAGTGTTCAAATATTAATGAGAGTCACAGTATATATTCTAACGTAAAAAGAATGGAAGAAACATTTAAGAAAAGGAAATATCTTCTCTACAATCTGTATATGAGACACTTTTTAATATTCCGTTTCTTGAATAACGTTTTTAGAAAGAATTCTTTTGGCATTAGTCATGTGCCAGTAGCATTAAGGCGTGACGTCATTGGGGAACGATTCATTGATATTTGCCAGCGTTGCCTCGGCAACTTCTGAAAAGATTCTTTTGAAAACTGCGAGTATAGCTTCCTGTCACGGAGACGCGTGATTGTTTGAAATCCGGCTGTTTGTTCTTGCGCATGAGAAAGCTCACGAAACTCATTAGGCTTTGCTATTTGAATTTTTATCGCTCGCGTTTCACGCCTTCATTAAGTACCGCTGAAAGGCGAACTCGTTCCTCCTGACATATCTCGTTCATCGTTCGTTGTGTGTTGCGGGTGTCAGTAGGTCAAGCCTGTTTCTACATCATACATTTCTCACCCGTTAAGGTGAGATACCTAGTTTACAAGACAGACAAAAACCGTTCGGTATCTTTTTAAGGTTAAGAATTTCACCTCGTTACATCATTTTTATGTTGTTACAATCGATTCCTGGAAAAGATAGTGTTGTTACAGAATTTATCAACCAAGATACTGAAATATTTTCTTCAAACTGTATATTAATAATTTCGTTATTATAACAATCCTTTAACCTGAATGTAAATTGAACAATATATCATACTTATATTATTTTAATTCTCTGAAAAGTAATCTATAATCAAAGAAAATTTAGTTCATATTCATATTATTAATTATAATATTTCTAAGTTTTATTTTTCAATTAGAAATTTCTTTCTATTAGGTGTAGAATTAAACTCTTTTTGACTAAAGTCACATAATCTGTAGTCATCCATACCAACATACTCACGATGGTATTCGCAAGGTGCCAGAAAAATGGCAAAAGTTGATCGATAATAACAGAAATTATTTTGATAGGAAATCTGTTTCCTTGATAGGAAATTCTTTTTTGAATAAAACTTTTAGTGCATCAAAAAGTCGGAAAAAAATTTATTTTTACCTAATATTTTTCCAAATAATGATGTATTTATAGAAGAAAATATAATCAACGTTCCAAAAGGAACAACTTTAAGCTTTCATCTACGACGTATTTTTCAACTGATCATTTTACTCACAAACTGTTTTAAAATATACTATACAAAGGCTGCTTATGAAATGAAAAATAATGAGAAAAATAATAAACATACAAGTTAAATATGACATAAATACTTTTTTATAATAATTACTGTAAACTTTGAAAATGTTTTAACCACACATAATCTTTCTCACACACTATGAATCAGATTTATTGTTAGGATAAATTAATCTTGGAGTCATTACATGATACATAATATTATATGATAGTCTTTCATAATTCTATACTAACAATTATAAATATATAGTGAGTATAAAAACTACTAGCACATACCAACATTTTTTAGTCAAACAATCCACAACACTAAATTGTATTTATCATATTAAAATACCTTTAGACAATATGAAAAGTTTAATAGTAATGAAATCCTTTTATTATCATCCCTTTTGGTACCAACTATCATCCCCTTAATCAATTTCAATCCGAACGAATTCCCATTCGCCAACGAGAAGACAGTTTGCTCAAAAAATTCAACTCTCTTTCTCTCTATTCGAGTTCGTCAGTAGTTTCACAGAGGCGGATAAAGTTCAAACGTTTCCGCGTTGATCAGCAATGATTCCTGTGACGCGACCTCGCAGCTCACTGCTAAAATAACGGCTAGATTCGTTGCGATCGTTATACACGCAGCCTTAATTACGACGGTTAGGCAACACGGTCGAACGATCTGGCGACGCGAGAGAATTTAATTACACGCAAGCCCGAAAAAGGCCGCGAAGGTGAAAGTGGGCTGCCGTGAGCCCAGTCTGTGTGCCTATACACGAACTGCAGTGGAAAGGTGGTTGAAAGCAGAGGGTGACGGAGAAAGCCCAGCTAAGGCAACCGGAATTAACCTAAACGCAACGCCTGTTAGACACAGTATACAAGTTGCTCTTAAAAAGTTTAGACGCTATTAAGGCATCAACCTAATAATTACCTAATCCAAAGATTTCACTTCGAGATTATGGCTAATGAAATTATTGACGTTTTATAATATTTCTTAAAGTTTCCATTGAGTTTGTGAATTGTCAGAATATGAATTATTTTGTTTATTGAATATTTTTGAAAAAAAAAATATTTATCTTTCTCTTTGCTACGTAATTGCTAGCACGGTATTTTTGAATTAGTAAATCAACTTTAAGAGTTGTTAGAAATATTTATATTAAAAATGGTACTAAATGATTTCAGTGTTATGTATATTATCGTTACCTCGAACATGGTTCTTCGGTACGGAGGAACTCGAATGTACACATGTGAATAGATAGTGTTATTGTTGAAATTTATATATCTGCAAAGAAGCAACACGTATTTTTTGTAGTTTGTTTATTACTAAAATTATAGTAACAGAGGAAATCTGTATCCTAGTTAACACGTTAAACGCAGCGTCGACCCCTGAAGACGGACACTGAACTTTCCGTTTAGACAACGTCAAATTTGAAAGCAACAGTATAAAATTAGAAAACTAAATTTTACTATTCATCTAATTATAAGAAGATATGTTTATACTTCTTTAATATATTTTATTGAAACATTTTAAAGAGATATAAAGTTTTTTTCCTGTGCGTCTAACATTCCCGCCACTTGAACAGAAAGTGAAGCAAAATCGGCTCCACGATAAACATGTTAAAAAACAGTCAATGTTAACGTTGAATATAAATTTGAACATGAAGTTACTATTGGAAAGGTACTATATGAAAATAAACTGTTGTGCCGATACTGAACGCTAGTACGTATTTACTCGTCGGTATTGAACTGACTTTCTGATTGCTTATTTTACCTCAGGTTAAAAATTGCTCCTTGCTTACGCGCCGTAAGAAATGTGTATGTGCATTTTATAGGTGAATTCCAACAGTTATGTATAAATATTATACTGCAGAATATAAAAAATATAAAAATTGTGTTTTTAATACGTAATTAATCGGATGTAGATCAATAGAATCAAAAGATTCGTTACAAATACCGCAGAATTAATCATTATCCAGAGCTGACTATAGCTATATAATAATATACCAAGCCATAATATAATCATATTACGTTATATATAATTTAATCGTATCTACGGATTCTCTTATGGATGCCGATTATAGTCGACGTTAGGAATGAAAGAATTAAGTCATTCCAGAGGTAAAACAAACTTAAACAGTTATTATGAATCGTTAAAAGATATTTTGGAAGCTCGTAGTACAACAAATATATATGATAAAACTTCTAAATACTTATTTCCGTTTAAGGTTAGGTTAAACTAGGTTAGGGATACAAAAATATGATCCTAATGGTGTGTCATTTGATTACATTACACCAAACATTGTTGTAGGTCTTTTAACTAATATGGACAACCAATTTCATATAATACAAAAGAGAAACATATGGCTATTAATTTACAAAACTTCATGGAGTCGTAATTACGTGAAAAACACTGCAAATCTGAAAAATCTATTCAAGCCATCGTATTGTACATAAAAAGTAACGAAACTTTGTTCTTTTCTGTTTCTTTTTTTTTTCACAAACTTACCACTTACGAGAAATACGCTGGAAACTAGTCGCGCGAACACCCTGAATATTTTTACTGACATAATACTCTGTCCTAATACATATGCATGGGAGTATATACATGCTATATAGAACAAAAGCTTTAAATTCAGTTTCTGAGATACCATGGAATTGCTTGATTTTTCTTTTCGTATAAAAAGAAAATCAGAATTCAGATTTATCTGTTATTCATGTTTAAGTATAACGAATTTGCAGTATTATTAGTAAATATTTTACAAGTAGTATCAAAAAAAGAGTAATGACTTATAGCGTATCATTTATAACATTATTTCATTCATGGACAAATCCATTTATTCATTGTCGTTGAAAAATACAGAATTGGTCGATTTGCGTTAATCTTCTTTCCCTAATCATTTTCTTAGAGATACTAATCCAGATACGTTTTCTACCTTCATCTTTAAGAAAGATTTCCACCCCTTCAATAGGGGTAATTGCAGATAAAGAAAAATACGTATGGAATATTTGTCTGAATACTACCATATATAAAAATTTCATCAATTATAAGTGATTTTCACGTAACTATATTCCCTTATTTAAAGTTTTCCTTGAAATTCACAATCTACAAAAGGTGACTAGTAAAAACAAGAAAACAAGAAACGAAATTCTTTGCCATGAAATTCCATCTCCAAAAAAAAGAAGAGAAACTACCAGCAACAAAAATAATTCGAAAAAAATGAAAACGAAACGGTATCAACGTGAACTGATGAAAATGGCTGGGTATCGTAGCTTGAGTGAAATAACGGTAGGGGTGTGCAGCCGCGCGGCTCGCGCAGCGTCGATGAAGTAAAACGCAGCCAGGGTAATTGGCGCACCTTTCAGATGTAAATGCGGTTCGTTAGGGGGTTTCCACGAGTGATGCATCGCCGACGGCCACGCTAGGGTGTCGGCAGCCACCAGCCTCGACCAGTTGGAAATACTCCCCAGTCGTCCATAGACTGATACGGCTCTGTCCAACGTTACCTAGGCAGACCATTACTTCCTGCCTCCCATTGGCATTAGATGTAAAGTCATGTAAGCTGTTAAATGTCGTGTGCATATTTTCATAGTATAATACAGACGAACTGAAATTTTTTTTACGCTTCCCCTGTTATTAGATGTCACAGATTCAATGTGCTCGTTCCTTGATTAACACATTTTACTCCGGCTCGTTGGGTATTTATCGGTAATTCTGATTGTGAGAGTAACAAGATATGTAACGAGTGAATATAAAGTAATATATATGTATCAAGTCAGTCCATAAATTTATGCATACTGACGTCATATGTATGATCAAAACCAAAGGTCTTTTACATAAATACAATTATAAAATTACATGTAAAATGGCAACAAGTTATTGATAATAAAGGAAAATTTGTCATTGATCAGAATAGCAAAGTGTGTTTTCATTTGTGTGTTTGTTCCAAATTTCTTAAAAGTACGCCCGAATTCATGGACTGATCTAATAGAAATTAGGTATATTAGTCATAGATACTGAATACCTATTATTTTTATGCAAAATGTATTATATGATTTGTACCATATATCAATAAAAGTATACAGGGCGTTCACGTGATTAATTTATAAAAGAGGTTTTTGAGGAAAATAAAAGGTACGAAAGTTTAATTATTTTTTATATGCAACACGATGGCTTGAATAGATTGTTTCGTGATAGATGTTTTCGTGTAATGACAATGTTACGAACTCTTGTAAACTGGTAACTATAACTGTTTTCATGTTACGTGAAGATAGTTACCGAAACAGGTCCAACAGCGACCAATAAAACTCATTTTCAAATCTAATTTTATGTCAACGTTTATAACCTAACCTAACCTAACATATTATAAGAACCTTGTTTTTATTACATGGAAATAGATATTTAGAAGTTTTATCTTATATAGTCGTTATACTATGAAATTTCAACTAAAATAATTTTTTTTTTTAGTATATTAGTCATCCGTAATGACTGCTTAGATTTGCTTTACAATCAAGTTTCCTAATGGTTTGAAATATTATTTAATTGAATAGTTGCAGTAGACTTATAATAAATAATAACAATTGTTTATGATATGATAATGCTGGATTAGGTAAACGTTACAGATAGAAGATTAAAGAGAAACTGATGAAATGATTATTTTAGAATTGAAAATTTATTTTTGAGAGATAAAGATACCAATCAAAATAATACAAAAACGTGATAAAGAAATATTAACAATTTCTATTATATAGAAAAATTATAGAATAATTTCTATTATATAGAAAATGTGAGAAACAGAATGATTTGTGCAATTTTTTAATAGCACGATACCTATTGAGTAGTATTACGATTCATCTCATAATAGAAATAACCTGCACCTACTCTGAAAATTTTAATTATTCCAATTACTTATTTGTGTATACAAATTTGTAATACTGAATATTGAAAACATCTCCTATCATGGTATAAATAATGCATATATCAAATATTATTTAACGAGTTTTCCATCGCAATATTGTAAAATGTTTCCATTTCAGTCACAAATTCACTGAAAAAAAGTGTACCGTACAAAATCATGAAGAAAATGTATGTATGTATTCATTTGCATATAAAATTAATTTATTTGTCAAATGATAAAAGCAAAAATATAATATATTCTTAAAAAATGAACTTCAATTTTTCAAATGTACCTTATCGAGAATCAAGTAAATATTTTTATCTTTATCAATTTTAGCAAGAAAGCATTTGAATTTGTAGGATTATTTTACGCGTCCATAAAAGTTTGATACTTCGTTGAATTTCATACCATAGAACGAAAGATGGACCTGATCGAAAATTATTCAATAAAAAGTTACTTATACTTAAACTGCGGATTTTTATACAAATTTATATTTTTGAGAATATAGTAAACAAAGAAAAAAACAGAACTTCGATAGAAAATTGTTATAAAAAGCTCTATAACTTGGATATCTTATAAGTGTGCACCCTTAAATTTCCCATAAATGCATGAAAACCTACAGTTTGCTTATATTATAATACTTCGTAGAAACAGAGAATTTCCTATATTCGTTCCTAAGAAAATCAAGAAAAGGTTAAAGCTGCATTTAACGAATACTGAAAAGAAAGGAAAGAAAACGAAGAAAATTAAATAAAACGGTGCGGATGTTTAAAAGAACATCGAAAGAATTTAATTCTTAAACGGAAACGAAAAACAACGGGCCGTCATAATTTTTCATTGAAATTATCCCAGCTGCCATTCGAATCCCTCGCCATTTTGACGCATTGGCATCCTTCAAAAGATACATTTTTCAACTGTCGTTCAAATTGATCAGAAACCAACCTTCAAACAGATTCATTTTTCTCTATCATCCCAGTAACAGTAATAACGCGGCGCTATTTTAAATAACGGCGATGGCGCGCGAATAAAGCTTGCGTTTCCCCGTACGAATCTCTGTGCGCACAGGCCTGAATAAAACGCGTCGGTGTGTTCATCTCTTTTCTACGGGGAGGAGAGAGGGATGGCATTTTTACGATAGGAACAATTCGTTTTAGAGGAGAGATTCGATCAAGGCTCGATTATTGACATACAGAAAACGATTTTTATCGATTAGTTACGAGTGTTATCGGAGAACATTGTATGCTGAGTATCGAAACGCACCTCGGAGGGCCTCGTCATGAACGTGATCCCGTATAGACCAGCACGGTAATTATCTGCTCGTAATTGCTAATCGATTGCCGCCAATCTCTGATCACCCGTGAAACAGTATCAATAGAGGAGAGGGAACGGAACATCGTAACCGTGAGATCGTAGGCACTATTGATAAATTTTCATCAACGGTCCCGATTGAATGAAAGACTGGTCGGGAATTTGTAGGCGTAATCATCGCTTCTGAATGAAAACGATTTACGCATTTTGTGGTGTGTAACAGCCAGTTCAAACGATCCGGGTTTCTTTTTCTTTTTTCTAACCGAATCGATAGTAAAGCAGCTTTCACATGTTTCTGTATTTTCGTCGCACATTTATTAGCTCTCGCAATCAATCAATTGTAACTTTAGTTTGAATAACAAATTTACTGTTTCTTTGTTCATCCTTCAAAATGAAGAAGCACGAAATAAATTAATGTCTTCGTTTATATAATCACACGAAATACTATTGTAACCTGCTGAAGCGATTAGGTTTATAATACGAATACCTGGTTCAGCTATTTTTTAGAAATTTTAATTAGAATTTTTATAACTCATTCAGGCGTTAAGTGCACTAGGTAAAGTTTAAGAATTACTTTAAGGACCTAGAATTTTCGCATTTCTGCGTACCACATGAAACGTTAGAATCTTATTTCTGTTTCTCATTAACTATAGACGTGTCATAAACCTACTACACGGTGCACGAAACTTTTGTGACCTATAGTCCGTCCAACGAGACGAGGTAGTAGAGAACGTGAGCGAAGCGTGAGCAGGATAGAGCTGGCTCGCAGGGTCAAGATCCCTACGAAGTATGACATAGAAAGATAGTTTTATGACAAATAATTTTTGATTTTATTACAATATAGAATTGATTCAATTACAATAGAGGTCCAATTGTTTTTAAATTATTCAATTTTAAAGGGTATCTAAATAGTTTTTTTAGATGCTGTAGGAACCATAAAATAACGGTACCGGTCCATTCCTGAAGATCGACAGTGACACTCTGTTGGCAGCCAATAGCTGCAACCGCAACTATTGAATATGTGAACGCTTTGTTTATGTCTACTGTCTAGTTTGACAGACTATAGACTCGTTCACTCCTGTACTTGGTTCTTTTGTTGATCGGCATCACTACCTTGACAGTATTCAAGGTAAGCAGGTCCTAAGAGGACTATTCTCGGCCTGAGGAGTTCTACAATGTCACTGCATATTTTTGAAATTTTCCTGTGAACCGTTTGAGTACCTTAAATTGACTAAATATTATAAAAAAGACCTTAACATGCAAATACATATTATTAAATAAGATTAGTTATATTAAATTTATTTGTATCACAGTGATTCAAGTAAATAAAAGTGGAAAGTTCATCTGAGAGATTACACAAATTATGGCAATGGCTTAAAGATACATATCAAGAAATTAAAAAAATATATATGCATATAATAACAAATAATATATATCTATAGAAAATATGTATTTACATATATTGCGAAATGTAATACAACTCGATCAAATTGAAGCATAACTAATTGAGTTCCACCGAACTCGATACACTAATTTATATTCCCAATTAAGATCTTCTAGAACTTCGTGTTGTGATGTGCGAGGGAAACTTGTCTTCAAGTTTTATGGACCGCTGATTAGCAGAAGTCAAGCTGCAGATTAATAGCATTTACCGATCAGCGTTAGTTACGGTTAATGCGTTTCAACGCTGTACCTTGAAATTAGGCACGTACGATAATTAGACGGGGTGTGCTACAATATTACCCTATTGGCTATTCCAGAGATCTCATCGTGATGCGAGGGATAATTCGTACCGTCAATAATACTTGTACGCTGCTGTGACACTGGTGATCGATATGGAGTCAATAGCTGATTGGCCATCGAGCAATTTATCTCTTAGTCTACAAAAAGATAGAGTTTTAGTTTAAACATTCATCACATAATAACCTAGAAACTATATTATCAAATAAAAAATTATCTTCAATTTCAAAATTTACTTTAAATTAAATTACAAATTTTCGGCAGAATTAAATTGGATAATCTTAATACATTGCCGAATGTATGAATTGTTTGCGTGAAAGATGTTGATAACTTTGACATTAAAAAGTAGAACATTCATCAATTCACACCGTTCTTCTGCTTCCATTAATTCTTGGGATATTAGACCAAGCATATGTACTAAATAATAAAATAAATTTGAAGTTGTTTGCACGCTTTGTGTTCTCAAGTGATAATACTCATTCTTGATAAAACATTGATATACAGAGTGGTCCTCGCAATTGTTTCAGGCCATAACTCTGTTATCAATGCATTTATGAAAAAGTACCAAAAGAGAAAGACAACTGGCTCGAAGAGCAGTATATCTGCAAGCCCTTAAATGTTTTTTAAGTGCAACAGTGCACGTGGAATTAACAATTGCATCATTTCTTTAAATGCAAATGCATATTTTTTATTGGACAAATCGATTTCTCTGTTCATTCTACGTAAAAACTTATTGAGGTACCATGGGAAAAAAATTATTAATTCTCGAGATATTTTTAAAAAGTGTCTTTATCGAAGATGATGTTCAAACGCTTCATGACTATGTTGTAAACTAAACACCGTTTCGACGTTGTTGTCATAACAGAAACTAATTTGTACGAATAAGCATTTCATTATTCAGTAGTAGTTACGTATTGTAACTTGGGTATGAAAACTAAGAATTTGAAAAATTATAATTGTATTTCCCTAAATAAAAGGGAATGTGTTTTATTAACAGTGAGACATTTTCTGAAAATATCTCGAGAACTAATAATTTTTTGTGCCATGGTATCTCAATAGTGTTTTACGTAGAATGAACAGAGAAATCGATTTGTGCAGCAAAAAGTATAGATTTCCATTTAAAGAAATGATGCCATTGTTAATTCCACATGCACTGTTACACTTAAAAAAAATTTAAGGGACTGCAGATATACTGTTCTTCGAGCCAGTTGTCTTTCTCTTTTGGTACTTTTTCGTAAATGCATTAATAACAGAGTTATGACCTGACACAATTGCGTGGACCACCCTGTATAGTGGTTCTCAGAAAACTATTCGAAATGTATTTCTTTTCTTATCAATAATCATTCCCAGTTAAGAAAAAAAAATTACCCCTCAAAGTTGAGGATAATAAGCACATGTACCATTGATACTTTGAAGGTTATCAAAAATGTATTTTATATTTCTTAACCATGTCAAATTTGTAAATGTCGTTCGCGAAAATTACGCGTGGTCGATAATGTGTTAAGAAAGCAAAGTGTGATCAGAAACTTCTTGCCGGGATTGTATATCGTTTACCGTTTCAACACCTCAATTCCTACGACTTTCATTTTTGGAACAGCACTTTCATCCAAGAACGGAAAGCGTCATTGACAACTCAATGACGCTAGATAGAGATATTTAGGCGCGAAAAGGAACGATTTCGTCTAGACTGTAGACGTTCAGTTCGATCGGTTGGAAACGATTTGTCCCCGAGGCCATGGCGGGAATTCGGATATTCGCAAGGCCGCGTCGGAATCTTTGGTTCGTTGATGGAAAAACGTGGCGCGGAAGTCGGTAACGACCAGCATGGAAAAAGAGTTTTAAAGTAAATATCGTAAAAATTCATTTCCTACCAGCAATACGTTTCCATTCGTCCTCTCTTTGCGCCTCCTGCTGCTACTGCTCCTGCTGTTTCCTGTAGTTGTTTTTGCCACTTTTTCCCCCCTTCCTCCGTTTTGTTTTTTCCTTTCTGTCTCTTTTTTTTCTTTTGTTTCTTCTTTTTCCTTTTTTACGCCTCTCTTGCCGCGTCCAAATACAATAATCCCCGGTTACTCGTATTCGTAAGCGTTAGAGGGGTTAAAACGGTCGGGTCAGGCTGAGGCAAGAAGGGGTTGGCTTGGCTTCGCCTGGCTCAACTTGGCTACCTAGTTGGCTGGCTGCAGGTGTTAGTATATATCGTTTAAACGGGTTGGTTCTTTATGATGAAATTAAAACAAGCGAGTATACGCGTAGACACCGGTTAACAGGTATTTGTCGACACGGAATCGGTGCAGCGGTGGTTTCTCGCGGCCGCTCACCACGTTGAACGCTAACCAGACGTTCAATTCGTTTAAAAAGCAACGTTCACGGCGCACGCCGGCACGGCGGCACGCCGCGCCATGTATACAGGGTGTCCCAGAACTAGTGTAACATCCGGAAATGGGGGGTAGCTGAGGTGATTCTAAACAACCTTTTCCTTTACCAAAATGTTGTTTGAAGCTTCGTTTTTGAGTTATTAACAAAAAACACTGGCCAATCACAACGCCCAGAGACCGCGCGCTCAACCACGTATGCACGGCTCTTATACACGGGCGCTCGGTCGGGCTCCCGGCACACGTACTGGCACAGCATAGGTATCGCAGAAAATGTTGTCACTTTAAATTAAGAATAATGTGAAATTATTCGTTATTCATGAATAACAAATAAACTAGTAAGTCGTTTAATAACTACGTTCGATACTTTTATTCGTTATCCGAAAGGAATAAAACGTTTTACTACTTATAAAAAAAATGGTTTTTTTTAACAGCATCTTTTCAGGTGAATAAATTGTTTTAAGAAAAACGATTTGTATAACTAATGTTAGAAAAAAATAATTAAAGTTACCCATTCGCCCACGAAATAACCCGCTTCGATGGAAATGGATCGTTAACACTGGATCCTCGGTGTCGATCCTGACCTATCCAGGCAATCCTCAACAGCTGATGTTACGGCCGGGTCGGTGAACTCACTTCACTGCACGATTGATAATTTTCGGTGACTTCTTAGAGACTGCCGATTTTGTTTATTCTCCGTGATGCTTTTATTCCGGTGTTTCCCATTTTTCACTCTTGTTCAGTATTCCTCTTTTTAAATTACAGTTCAAACGTGCTGTGAATATTAATTCGATAGGTATTGTTTTTTTTTCTTTTTTTACTTGCAGTGCGTTGTAAGGAAAGGAAAGGTTTATTACAGTTAGAAATATTGGATTTTATGTTTCTGTACGAGCAATACATTATATTAACATAATTTGTACTTTTTCTTGTAAGAAATTAGTAAGAAATATTGTTCTATATTGTTCAGTTGTAACTATAGGAATATTTAATTACACATGAAATACATTGTTACTTTGAAAGACACTAATTTTTATGGAAATGCGTCTGGAATGTATAATATAAGTAGATATATAAAGTTTAGGGAGACAACACAAGCCTATTAACTCTTTGACTTATAGTGGCATATACTCATCGTACACATTATGGTCAAAATGTGACATAAGACGAATAACATGTGTAGGATTAAATATAAAAATGTTTTTATTATAATATATTAGAATTAAAGCTAAGGTTACAGGATTACATATATAATTACAATTCTGTACGATTTGACTTTCAACTCAGTTGTGTGCTAAAATTCTCCCTGGTCCTCGACTTCTCCACCAAACCCTTATAAAACCATCGGCGACGCATTGGCCGATCGCCCGATGGGCCTAGTTTGTGTCCATCGTCGCCTTTTCCTTTTGCGACCTTCTTTCTATTCTTAAAACTACACGCTACGTTAACTATTATTCTCAAAAACTATGATCGCTTAATTGCTATAATAATACACATGTCTATTAAATTTGTATTTTTGACTGAGAATTACTAAGTAGCTTAGTAATCGAGGAAAAGTTTAAGGAATCAATTTTGAGGGAGAAGAATTGAACCAACACGAACTCCAGCTCGGCAAGCCGGAATTGCACCCATAGCCAAAGCATCCTCTTGTTTTAATCGTTGGTATTATTACTATTTGATGGGTATGGAGTCTCCGATACTACAATAGCCTGACTTCTTTTTATTTAATGTTGTATTAGAACAATGAATAGTCAAAATTAATATACATAGTAGCTAAAAAATCGTAAAGTAGGGGGTTAATTGGTGTTACATTTTCATATCATTCTGCAACAACGAGACAAATGGGAATGCTGATTTTCTTATTTATTACATGCATAAATTGTACAAAGCCAATAAGAAGTAAAGTATATTAATTAAAATTTTATATATGATTTACAAGAACAGAAGTAGATATTTAATTATACACGAAATTCATAGATCTTTTAACATATATTCATTTTTATGAGAAAATGTTTGAAAGTACAGTTATAGAAATTTATAAGCAACACAAAATGATTGATTGGTGTTAAATATTTATATTATTCTAAATTATATTCTACAGCATCAAGAAAAATTTAAAAATGAAAGAAATTACCGTGAAAAATCACAGAAATCATTACACTAAACTATTTATGTCCTATTTTACTGCAAATCTGTTTCGCATTAAGGGAAACAGTAGTATGTAAGCAGCCAATAATCGCAACACTGGAATAAGCATGATTTTCTAGCATTTTTAAAGTGTCTTAGTCAAAACTCTATTAAAAAAGGGAGAAATAATCTCAACAACTCAGTTTCTCGTATATCAAATTTAAAAGAATGATTCGAATTCTGAAAACTGCATAATAACAATTCTTCTACTATGCTTGTACAATTCAATTTCGCCAAATAACGAACGATGAACAATTCATCCTCGAACAGAGATCAACGCTAACACCGTCACCATTTCTTTTTTTTTTTCAAAGTCGCGGCAAACAATAGACTTGAAAGAAGAAAAAAAATTTACTTTTCGGCTGGATGAAACTTTTTCGATTCAGTATTGGCAATGTAAACTCGCCTCAGTCGTGTATTATGCATGCCGCGAAAATAGAGCATGTAGATCGGATTCCATATACACGTGTTCGCGTTTCGACACATTGGCATCCCTTGGTTGCAACCGTACCTCAGAATTCTGATAATCACGTTACAGTGAACGAGTTGTAAAATTCATGCCTCGTAAATACGAAATCGCTATTGACGATAGTACGATCCCCCACCGATAGTCGAACGAGTTCTTTCATGCTATTTGACAAACGTTGAAATGGATTTATTTGCTTTTCGTATGTCGTTTAAGTAAAAACTCATCCATTAGTGGGAAAAACATGGATGAATTCGATGAAACGAATAATTCCGCGCTGTGATCATGTAAACACGAGAAACAATAACGTTGAAAATATCGATGACGGTATTACTTTCGTAGTTGTTGAATATAATAATAGATTCCCGTTTTGTTTGGATCGATTCACACCGTATGTACACACATTAGTCGATTACTTGAGCTCGATGGAAATTTTAATTATCCGTGTTCCAATTGGCTTGATTGAGGAACATGTTACTTGTTCAATTGATTTCTTCAATGAAGTTGTTTTGGTAATGTGACAAACCACTACATAAGAATATTCACTTTAGGATAATCTTATGATAGTGTTTGCGTTGTTATCAATTCTCATAATTACTGTTAAAACGATAGTATTTGTAATACGAACGTCTGGCAGAGCTGCTTCTGAGACCATTACTAATTAAAGCTCCTTTCTTCTTTGTTATAAATTTGAGCGTTAAAGTTAAAGACTATTATAGATATTAATTTATATAAATATCATAAAGTTAACACTATCTTGTTGAAACCACATTTCAAACAAATTAAATCCATCCAATTCACGCCAAATGAAAGATAAAGTCATCTAACGGCGACGTTCACAGATACAGTCGCAGATTCTGCATTTTCAAAAAAAAAAAAAGGGCCAATGACTCCACCAAGAGAGAAGCACACTAAACAGTAACTTTCTTTGAGTGCAATTATCGCTCGACTATTAACTGAGAATTAATATCTCTCCAAATTCGGCAACAGTATTTATTGACAAAGCCATCCATCCAAAAGTGAACTTCGTCACTCAAGATGATTTTTGTGGTGAAAATTGGGTTTGTCGTATTCACTCCACCAAACGTAATTGTGGTAATCATTTATATGATATTTTATTTCTTATATAATGTCATCGAATATACTCTAAAATACTATAATGATTTCGTGTCTTTTGTTTCATTTCAATTCAAAGCTCTATCCATTTTCTATTATTGGAACGCCCTGTATCATCGAGTTTAGCACCAAAATAAAAATTTCTCACAATCGGTAGAACAAGTGAAGTTTGATGACTCTGCTGATTATAGGCGAAAGCTTCGTTATTTCTAGCGCGAACAGTAACTGCCCACTTAATAGAGATAGATGAGTCGTGAACCTATAACAAGGCACGCAAGTAATTCACGGATGCAAGTGAAGAGGCTTAGAAGAAAAGTGAATGTGTCTGTCCTCCGTATTATCAGTAAAATTGGGCACCATGGTAATAAAAAAAGGTATGAATATCTAACAAGAAGAGGTTTTGAGGTGTATCGATGACATTTTAGTAAGCTTTAACACAGTGATAGAGCTTCAAATACTAAAGCTAAGAGTACCTATTTTGGGTGCCAGAGAGTTAATAGTTTACGAGATATTTAACGTTGAAGTTGCGGTCTACCTTTATTTTCTAAAGTTTGGCTACATTTAACAAGACCGAACGTGGCGGATTCGATAATGGTTTAGGCTTTGCTGATGAGTTTCCTTTTTTGGTCACAGGTTCAAATCGTGTCAGAAGAAGTTTTCAATATTTTTTTAAATACATATGTGGTCTACTATTTGTGATGTTCGCTCTTGTTAAACATAGCCAAACTTCAAAAGATAAAAGTAGACCGCAAATTTAACGTTAAATATCTCATAAACTACTAATTGTCTGCCGCGAAAATCAAATACCATTGTTTTCAGTATTTGAAGCCCCATCTTTATGCAAAACCTCATTGAAGAGTTAACGTTATATCTCGTGATCTCTTTTACACGTGTACGTTACGTATTAAATTGGTTAATCAATGTATGATTGACCGGTTTATCTATGCCTTGGTAATTGTTGAAAAAGAATATATATAAGTTGATTAGTATTTACTCAAGCAATATTATTATTTCCTGTTGGTACACACGGTTGGTGTGAACCGGCTTTGCAACGGAAATACGCATTTTACGAGCTCCATTACGAATTACGTTGGTTCTTAAGCAAGAAGAAGTTTTTATAGATTCTAAAATGGCAGAACATCTCTACAGGATTCCGAAAGCCCCTTCACCGTTTCGTTCTTACGACGATAATACTATACGCAACTAAGTAGGATCTTTCGCAGGGAAGTTAGCTACTTCTGTAAGTCTTACTTTTGTAGTACCAGGTATCAGTAACGATGCATTAAAGACGAATACTTATAAGAATTTACGTTTCGGATGATTCACTGGAAACAGTAAAATAAGACATTATGTCAAAAGGAATAAAATGCAAAGTTAAGTTTTTGCTGTTTATAAATAATAGTACATAAATTTGTTGAATTCATAAAATGTTTCAGTCGAAGGAAAAGATCTTCAAGTACACTGTCATATACATCGTATTTATTTTTGATACTTATGCATCGATATTAAGTCCAATATAAAAATTTAATATCGTGAAAAGTAAATGTAGAATATAATTAAAAAGTTATCTCGTTGAAATACAAAAGTGCATAAATATAGTTTTGTACTCATTGGAAGAGAGAAAAATATCCATGTAGTTTGAAGGCTTACTGTTTACAAACTAACATAGAAAGAAGTTCTATCCTACATACTTCTAGCGTTACAATAACCTACTTTAACAAATTAAACGAATTAAGTTATTAACGGCAGATGAATGCAGAGTCATTTTGACCCATAACTTAATCTTCATAATTTCTTTATTTAGGGAATGAATTTTCCAGATAATTTGAAATATATTTTCACGTATAAATACTACATATACTATATTTAAATAGAACTGAGTACAATATACATAAGAAAGTAAGTACATTACCTATATATAATATTATATTTGGTTGCATCTAATACAACAAACTGTTCTATTCTTTGCATGAGATTTACAAATGTATCTTTCACATTTTTCATATCTTATACTATGATTTGTATCATTACCAATACAAAGACATTATCGTGAACGTTGCTTTTACTTATTTGAATTATTTCATTATTATTACTTATATATTCTATTATTTTTCCAGGAAGTATGAATGCGTCTTCCTTCTGAGCTGTTTTACATGATGCTGACGATTCTTTTTGAAGTTCATAACGATGTTCATATGTTTTGCATTGCCGCTAAACGTTTACTATTTATGCCAGAGTATAATTTTGATCGATCGATAAGATCGGAGCAGTTACAAAGCTCTTTGAAAAGTACGACTTTCTAGCGATACAGTAGTTTCTATAGCTGGATCAAAATAACTCTACATTTGCCATACGAGGATTAATGAAACATGTTGTAAATCCTCATGGTACTATGAAACGTATGCATTAAAGATAAATTATCCACTCGTATCAATTCTTGCTTATCATTTCTGGACACAAACAGAAAAAATTGTCTATCTCTCAAAAACACAATTCACGAATCGTAGAAACAAGGATAGTTAAAATAATCTCATAGAAGCAAACAACCTTTAGCAACGTCAATTATTAGTACAACTAGAGAGTACAATTTCAAAATTTCTCTAAAATCTTATCTTAAAGAATAACTTTATCTTCACTTATTTACATACATACGTAAAGATTAATATACTTAAATTTAATTTAAGTAAATTTGAAGTAATCGTTGTCCTTCCACTGTTGCAACAGAGAAAACAAGATGTTTATAAAGTTACGGTGACAAGCAAAAGATATATCAATCGAAAGAAAACAAGTAAGATTTGTAGGTCATGGAAGCGAAAGCGTGTGGTATAATTTCATAGAAGCAGTAGTAACAATCGGTGTTAGGTCAGACTTAACCAGAATACCGCAATTCATCGTCTTATCGGTTCTTTTCTTTATCTAGGCTAACTTGCGACGAGACGAACGAGCGAGTCAAAAGTCAATAATCTGGAGTAATCCGTCTTTCCAGCAGAAGCTATTTTCATTGTACTCGAGATCCGCAGTGAGTCACGGTCGACGTGCGTTAATCAACTAAAAGCGGGTAGTCTGAGTTTACACACCACGTCTCAATAGCCACTATCGTCTCTCATACCGATAGAGCAAGCTCCTTCTGAACACTAGCTTGAAGATGCAGATACGCACGAATGCACGATCAAATTGCCTCGGTAATCATGCGACATTAGTTGATTGCGTGTAAACAAAGTGGAATTATTATATCCATCGCATATCGAGGTACTTCTTTTTAAATTGTGTCACAGATATTCCAATATCTTCAGGTAAAATCGTAAAAATTCCTGTATTAGAACTTCTAGAACGACCAAAGTGTGTATACGCTTGTGATGATCAAGTAACTACGATTTGTTGCGTCCGTGCACTCGAAACTTGTTTGATGAACGCACATTGCGTAGTAAACACTCTTGTGCATGTATTACTATGTACTAATCAAGAAAGATTTTGTTAATAAATTGGAAGATGTAACTAATTTGCTTATTCGTTTCCTTTTATTCTTATTTAAATACAAAATGTGTGCTCGGATAGAGATCGTCTGTGGTATATTGATATTGACTGTTTCGTAACTTTTACGATAATCTGTTTCTAACCATCAAACTGAGGTTCTGATTAACTTTGTATGGATGGAGCTATAGATTATTTCCTAAAACTGAAGTCGTGATTGGATATTGCTATGAGTTACGCTTATTTTTGGCATTACTGTCACTGACTTGCCCGATGGTCAAAGAGAGGATAAAAATTTTCTCACGAACCATTCAAAGTGGGAAACTAGTAACATTTTTCAGATCCAAGGGAAATGGTGGTTGAATTTTAAGAGCTTGTTCTTATGGCAAATATTTTAGGTGCTCTGGCCGAGCACTTGGAGCCAGGGTGACTAATTTTTAAATTTATGGCATTCTAAGAACGTAACAATTATCAAAGTTAGTATTTCGATCAATCCGACCAGAGTTTGATATATCAAAAGCTTAATCAGAAGCTCTATCTAAGCTTAAGCTGTATTCAACAGGAGACCAGAGAATTTAATTCTTCACTATGGATTAAGTTTTGTAACTTCAGTTTTTAAAAGTTACAAATTTATTCAATTGTTTGAATTCCTAAAATAACTGTTACGGTATTTACAAAGAGAAACTGAACCATTTACGGCGTTTTATGGATTTATGTGAAAATCTCAATGACGTATTTCCGCATCATTCTATGCCCAAATACCTAACTGGCGCATCTACGTCTCATCCAGCACAAATGTGTTAAAATTCAATTATATTTATGTCAAAACACACTCGATATCTCACGATTTCATCGTCTCATAGTGTGTCTGGAAAATAACCGAATTCTCAGGGTCATCAAGCCTGACCGTTTGTAAGCAAACATGTATATTCATGGACGATATAGTTGCTACGATACTCGGGCCACGAGATATGTTCTCAAACGAATACCGTTGTAGAAAGAGACGGCTTATACCGTAGTGGAAACGCGAGAGAGGAGAAGGAAGGGAAAACGTTGTGCACGCTACCGTAACTTCGCGTCACGGCCGGTGAGCTTCATCGATCACCGGCCAACTCAATTTGTCTCCATTGATACCAATCTGCTGAGCAAGCTCGCGCCCTTCCCACCTTCAACCCTCTGCTCCCCCCTCCCCCTCTCTCTCTATCCATCTCACTGGCCTCTGCATCTTCCCTTTCTCTTTCATCGACGAAATTCCTCCTCACGGAACAACATAACACACGCTAGACTACGTGGATCTTCATAGCCTATGTAGCTTTCATCTTACTCCGCGCGTCTCATCGCGTGCGCCTCCACTTGTTTATCCGCTCGCAATTTATATCACGATGAACGGAGATCGACGGATAGTGGGGTTTTCCAAGATCGATCTTCGAAGGGCTGATATAATAGTAGCATAATAGTGAATGTTATTTTTATATTACAGTGAACTGATCAAATTTTAGGGAAACGTGCGTTAGGTTGTCGTTCATATGATACCAGTAGAAGTATACCGTATGGTACACCCCCTCCATAAGTCATGGGACACCTTGTAATTTGTGTTTTACGTTTAAATTAACACTGTCAAACTCCCATGTTGTTAAATGAAATCCTTATTTACAGATCACTTGCACTGTAATTTTGTTATATTAAAATACATTGAAAATGGTACATACAATGTTTTAAGTTTTCTCGTTAATGCTCCTCGTTTTGCGATGATGGCTGAAATTAATTTTGACTGACTTGCGATGAATTTTTACCAAAGTTTCTTCCTGGATTTCTCTCCACAGTTCTTTTTGTAACGTTGGATAGTGTTTCCGAACACTTCTGTCTAGTTTATCCCACAAATTTTTAGTAGAGTTCAAATCTGGTGATTGAGGGGATCATTGCGCTAATTTTAGCTCCCCATTTTGTTGAAACTGTTCCAGATAACTTTTAAATACTATAGCAGGGTACTTGGAGTCTTTGTAATGCATAAACACAAAATTGTTGCCAATAATTCTCTTTTCTGATGGGATGGCGTGTGATTTTATGGAATTTAAATAAATCTCCTTTCTTATTATTCCGTCAATTTTTGTTAAATCTCCCATGGTATTTTCTACAAAACACATCCAAGTCATATTAGACAGTCCTCCATGTTTTACAGTGGGCACAACAGAGTTTGACAGCAGTTTTGTCTCATTATAAACATTTCAGTTTTCTTTTTGTATTTCTTATGATAGCAACCATATTAACAAAAATATATTCCTTAAATATAATTGTTCTTAATAGAGCGATTCAGTTATTAATAGAAATTAGTGGATGGAGTAAGGAAAATTGAAGAAGAACGTAAGTGAAAACGAAGGCCTTTCTAAGAACTTGAAGAAGGACAGAGTATGTGCAGGCACGATGAGACATTGTGCGGCTCTGATTAGTGATTCAGACTCTTACTTTCCTAGATTTTTGCCGATTCCCTTGTTAGAACACAGACATTTCAACATCGGACTGATTGTACGAGCGCGCCATATCTCTTCCATCTAATGTACAATGAGGTAAATATTTATTAAAGATAAAAAAATATTATATTCATTTTACGCGCAGCAAAACATTGCATATCATCTTCTTTTACCGTGTAGGAAAGTTTGAATGTGCGGAATCCTGTCGAAACTGAACGACAAACAGAACGAGAGAGAGAGAGAGAGAGAGGAAGGGGAAGAGGAATCATAGGACTCACTCTCTTCTTTCTCCTCCATTTTCCTCCCCCTTTTTCTTTCTTTCTGTTTCAAACGCGTCTACGAGGTGTTGTCCGACAGTCACGTTCCTGGCGATGAGGTGACACGAGGAGAGAGTTGTGGAAGGGTAGACGAGGAGATAGCGTTTTGGTTTCTTCGTTTGGGAATTCAGCGGAGAAGGAAAGTGCTGGATTGTTCTATTCGTTGGAGAGATTTAATTTCTATATTATTTCTTCTTTCACTCTTTCTCTTCTTTTTCCTTCTCTCCTCTTTCTCTTTCTTATTTACTCCCTGTTTCCTCTTCCCTTCTCTACCACCATTTTTGAAAAATTCTAGAGATATTTAAAGAATTCTTAGTGAACTCTAGTGAACTTGGTCCCTAGAATTGATAAGCAAAGAATGGAGATTAGAAACGTTTAGAAATATGTACATCAAGTGGATGTGGTGAATGAGATATCACTGTTTACACATTAATGACACTTAGTTTACTTTAAAGATAAATAAATCAGCTAAACTGCAATAATCAAATAAGTATATGCAAAAGGTCAAGATAGTCGGGAGGTTCTTTTTCTAAGGACGCACGTATGGGTTGCTCGCTGGATTTTCTGTTCGCCGATTACTGTATGGTCCCACTAAAGGGACGCAACCTTTTGTAGATACAGTAAATTTCCAATGAAGAAAAAAGCCTTTTACCTTAAAAATACTAATTTACTTGCGCAACCGCAAGTCGCCATCTCATCGACTCGTGGGCCTACAATCCGAATGTTTTATTGCCCTCTTTTTGTCCAACAGAAAACTGTTCAGATCCACGGTTTTCGGAAGACCAAAGTTTCCTTTTCTGTTCACTACAGATTAAAGAAGATAATTTGCTCCTCCTCCTTCTCACACTCTTTCCTTTCCAACCAAAATTTAATTCATAATTTCGATTGCGAACGGTAATACTTGGATAATTACTGAAGGCAATTAAGAAAATTAAAAATACGCAAGATCATCCTTTTTCATAATACAAAACCATCTGTTGAAAATTCTGCAATCTAGTTGCATATACCTTGCACCCCACCTTCCACAACGCGTCGCGATACCCTCTGCCAACGTCCTCTCATCTTTTGCAAATATTCTGCACGCAAAGTCTTGGAAAAGTTCTGTCACCGGCGATCGACTGTACATGCATAATAAATCGCTGCCTAGATTTCCATCGTTGAAACGCACGGACGAGCCAGTCAACCGGTTAACTATTTGAAACCGTCCGAAGCGAAATGCAAATACCACGATATAATCAGCAGAATTGAACTATCCGCGACTACAGGTTTGATTCTTGTCGCATCTATGAAGCCCCCAAGTGCTGAGACAGTTTCGTTCAAAAACCCTCATACCGGTCGGTTAGCAGACCGGCGACGAGGGCATAGACACTTACGATCGGTAGGCGCAGATTAAACGACACACTACGTGCACTTGCGCGTGTGTACGTGGGGGAGTATTAGGTAGCTGGTACAAGGGAACCGGATGGTCGAGGTAGAAGACACAGGACGAAAGGGAACGAGGGAGTAGCAAGCGGAACGAGGATGGGTATCCAACCGGTACAAGCGCAGTACGAAGCGGGTTTCTATCAAATTATAAGTTGTCACACGGATGACGACGCAGCAGCCGAGCTGACTCCTGGCTTAGCTTTCCCAGTTAACGCCGCCGCCAATCAGACCCATCCCCCGCCTTTCCCTTTTCACCCTTTCATCCTCTGTGTATCCCCTGTTTCTTCTTCTCGGTTTGCCTTTCCTTCTCGGTTCCTATATTGGAGCCTAGGACCTTCCATCTCTCTGATTCTCTTCCTCACTTCCTCTTCTCCCCCTCTTTCTTTCTTGCGTAGCTTGGTTTTTAGTCGTTCCGTCTCTGCCCGATCTTCGATCGTATCCTCCTACCCTCCTCCACGTCTCTATTTTCGTCTCTCTTGTCGTTCATTTCAGTACTGTTCGCGACAGCGCTGTCTCTTCCGCTTCTTGAACGCTCACACGAAAGGAAGGAAGCAACGACTGCTCGTAGACAGTCGCCAGCCTGGGGATTTGCATACGAGGAATTTATAATTGGCCACTGTTTATCTTATGCTAAGGTAGAACTGCTGCCACTTTAGCCAGGGACCGCTGCTGCGGCCAGAAACCGTTCATCCACCTTCGCTGCCTCGTTCGTTAGCTCTTTGCTCTCCGGTACACCGTAGAATCGGAACAGTATTAAACGGGAAGACCTTGGGGAAGAATTCTTGCAGCGGAAATCACGGTCTTAACAACGAGGAGGAGCTGAAGGAACGGGGAGGGGAAGGATGACGTGTTTGTATTGTAGTAACGAGGCACGATGCATGAAATAAGAAACGTTGAAATTTGCGTTGATTTGAATATTCATTCAGCAGGAGATTAATGCTACACATTGCAATTATTTCCGATTACATTCTGTTAGTATACTTTTGGTAGAGTAAGATGGTATTTCTGGAATCGATGATTATAAATTTGTAATTATTCCAGCTGGTTTGGATCATTTGAGCTGAGGGCAGATAGATGATTCTGTACGTAGGAGTACGCGTTATTTCTCTTTGAAAGTGAAGTTACAAACAAAGAAGCGAAAATTGCGTCTTCTTCTTTATTAAAGGACGTTAATGTTAATGTAGTAAGTATTCATCTAAAAAAATTTAATCGTTTGTTGCAAATGCTTCAGAAACTTTTTGTAGCCGATGCACTGGAACGAATTACAAATACGTCGATGCTTTTCGGTACGCTGCATGTCAACCTAATGATATGCAACCGATTTTAATGTTTAGTTGACGATAAGTAGAGATAATCATGTATGGACCGGGTCGTTAGACGATCACGATTAACACTTGAATCGTTGTGACTGGTTCAGATGGAAGTCGCTGTTTAAAGTTTAGTCCAATATTGTTTCGAAACATTCGTTTGAAGACTCGGTTGAAAAACGCGGTTTAAACTAGGTTGAAATTCGATTGAAAGGGTCGAAAGACTTGAACGACTGAAAAGAGTCGTAAAACTTGAGACTGGTTTAAAGATTTACTCTTACACGAAGAGGTACTTATACTATTACACTTTTATTACACTTTTACTTTTTAGGAAAAAGTTACGTTAATTTATACCTCTCAGAAAGTCAAAGCGAGGTAGCGATTGGGGGATAATTGTTGGTCGTAGAAAAACTCCAAAGTGCAATGATTGGTTAATTGCGCCTAAACCAATTTTTCAAAAATCAAGAGAAAGGAAAGGCGTAGTGGCGCGCTGGTGACAAACGCCAAAATGGTTACACGGTTTGATTTGATACAGATAGGCTGCAACAAGGGTGCGCGGGGTCCCGTGATGTTGAAAATTAAAACGAAAAGTTTGTGATAAGGTGTTAACGATTGCGAAACGGGACTGCTCTAATCAAGTGTCTTTCCGTCTATGTTGTGAATAGGCTGATTGTGTCATTGAGAATTCCTGAACTCATTTGTGACAATGCTTCAACATATTTTACCGTTAAGCAAGCAAATAAAATCATCGTTAAATGAAAAGAAAGACTTTTAGAATCTAGAGAAGCAGGAAAATTCTAATGGCCTGATCCCTATCCTATTTACAGTAATTTTGCTATGTTCACGATTTTATAATAACTTGCAATATAAATCTACAAGATATACTTTTCGAGATAAATATTACGACAATTTATCAACTTCGGCATTTATCTTCTTTGTACAGCTTGACTAAAAGATTTCTGGGAAATAAAGGCTTTTGGATAGTTCGACTTACAAAACAAACAGGTAGGAAACAATAAATAATAAATAATATATATTTCACGAGAACTTTTTAATCTCATCCAGGTATATCCTTAATAATTGTAAAGTATTTACTCTTTTTCAAGGAATGTTAAGCACTTGAACACTGCATTTCCGCGTGCTTTTGAATATTGCACTTTGTCGTGTCCTCAACACGAACTTTGACGCGACCGATCACCCCCACCGTTGACTTGCATCGCTTCTAGCTACCTGCCAATGAGGGTTCGCGAAAGGGGCCTTTTTCTAGGAAAGGCGTTGATTGGCCCTTTTTCCGAATTGGCAGCTACGGAAAGATGTATAAAGGTAGTTTCCGCAAGCCCGAAACGAGAGAATATGTACGGAGAGAAACAGAGCGTGTACGAAGTGTGTACATATTATAAAACCGAACAACGTAGTTTAACCTAAAACTAAACAACCAGTAAGGAATCACCCACCGTGATATCTTCCAACCGAGAAATAAGATCACGGTACCAAACACACTTAGTGCCATCTAAAGGTCTATATTGATCTCAAGATCTTAACTGATTACTGATTGATGATAGGTCTTTGTAGGTTTATTATTGAGACTAGGTTTTGACACTTAAATATTGACTGAATAAATGTCCAACTGATTAAGTATAGAATGTCTGACTGAGTCTTAGTGAATCAAACTTCCTATTGTGTGAATGAATCTCGTTGAATCAAGATTCTTGATGACACTATGACTTGTAGTGTTTGTATACTAATTATTGTCCTTAACATAAATCTGCCTTCTTATTGTGTCGTCCCTTCACCAATTCTTCCAAATTTTGAAAAAGGGACACGAAAGAAGGTTCCTAAAATTACGAAGTGTCCAACCTCGTATCATCCCCTTCCATTGTGCCCGGAGCGCGACATGTTCTTAGAGCGAAGGTGACGAAGTTGATTCTTGTTAGACGGAAATTTGGCAAGAAGGAGGAAAATCCCGCCAGGTCAACTCTGACTCTCCGGCTCGCTCGGAAAGTAAAATACCGAGTGGCCTCGATAATTACATCTGTTTTCGAAGACCCTTTTGGATGTGACTTTATGATACCTTGCCTTACTAATTGAACAATAGCTTATTCTTTAATATTTGAGAAAGTCTAGGTGCCGCGTATAGGCTGCAGATCGGTCTGCTAAATTAAAAATAGTGGCTTACTGAAATGAAAATCACGTATCATAAAATCGTCCACTTGCTGTCCTAACAAGGAACTTTATGCTACATTAATGTAATGTGAATTATCTTATATACAGTGATAAATAGTGATGAATAGTGCTTCCTACGTCTAGTGTACAAGTACCTGCATCATTCACTTCACTATTGGGATAATTTAACCATTTAGGTTAAAATTCAATTAAGAACTGTGTGAGACATGAGCGCCCATTTAATTTTTCAACAATTAATTGAAGAAGATCTTTAATAAAGTAATAAAATAAAATGTTTCTTGATAATGACAGTTATCAAAGTAAAAATGTCAGACCATAAGGGCAATTCATCGAATAAAGATGGTATAAAATACCATCGAATTTCGATAATATAGGGAATCGACACGACCAATAAGAATCTTTAAAACCGAAGAGAACGTACACTGTTTCTTTGTGTATTTTTAAAAAACTATTAGTTTCCTCGAGAATTCAGGTTTGCCAAGGATTTCTAGACGATGTTCCAGGCATATGAGACTCGAAACGAGTCCTGCCACGATTTGGCAGTTCTTCCATTCTGTAGGCGCTCCCATCGGGGTGAAAAGATATCGCGATATTATACGATGATAATGGGGCTCGTTCAATAACACCATGAAGAGTAATAGTAGTGGCATTGTGTTTAATGGCTAGGGTAGTCTACGGATGAAATCGAAGCTCTGGTTTATCGTGGCTGGTAAACGTTAGGGTTCTTCGATGACGAATAGGCACATCGAATCGATCTTGTCGATTCAGTCTCCTGATTTGCGAACATTGACATTTCGATCGAAGAGATTTGTATTGTTATATCAATGTTCGATCTTTGACGACAATATCTCGTTGATACTTTGAAAAAAAGTCTCGTTATTATGTGAAATTCATATTACAGACTTTGCACAATAAGAGAAATGTAGAATCTGTTAAGTACAATATTAGTGAACTGAATTTATAACCTAGTGGTTTTTGGTAACACACAATGGATGAGAGTTTAAGTTACTAACATTGGAGACGCTAAACTGTAGCTATTAGGGATTAAGTTGGAAACGTTTGCTAATTAAAATTTTAATTATTTTAATTAATTTATAATGCGCACACGTCTAACAGGACTTTGAAATGCCTACATGCTGAAACTACGGGCAATGAATCGGAATTAATATGTGGAAACTTGCGACTCGACGTGTTGTATAAATTTTATAAAAATCAAGAATGTACATTAAAAAGGTGGCACCATTTAATCGTTCAAACTTACAGAAGTAAATGAAAATTTTATACGGAAATTCTATTTAATTTTTATTTTAGTTAAAATAAATAAACGTATTTGAAAATGATAAGAAAAGGAACTTATCGAAACACCAGAAACTTGTAGTAGCCATTTTCTGAAGTTTCAAATACTGCCTGGGGAATGTATAAAACGGCAAAGATGCAACGAAATAACTACAATTGTTCGAATAAAGATTTTAACAAGCAAAAGACTTCATGGTTAACAATTTATAACTAATACCTATCATTCTTTTACTATTAGAAGAATTTTTCTTCTTCAAAGTATCTGTTGTGTTGTATAATTATTTTGTACACTACATTTCGATATTGCATTAATAAATCCATTAATCAGCGGTTTTGTTTAAAATAACATTACGATTAACCATATTGAGATTAATGATTTTTGGGAAGCACATGCTAAAAAGTTTAACATGTTCGTGACGGTTCGTAATAATTCGTATGCGGCGTTATAGGATGGCTCTATTATTTGTATTTTTCTCCATCGGGCAGCGCTACTAATTTGAATATCTCTCATTTTAACAATAGGTTGATAAAGATTGATTTAAATGACTGAATAGTGGTTTGAAAATGATTTCACTTTCTGTTTGCTTTGATACTGTAATATATATTTGTGCATCTAAAATATACTAATTAATAAAATAAAATCAATTATCATACGGTCCATACCATCCTTATGAAATCAGAACTTTATAAAGTGTTGATGTGAACTATATTCAGTCACATGACATTGTATGGCTAACTATCTATTACTGTGTTTAAAACATGATACGCTTAAAACAAAAATAATCATTTTTATTTCTTTTAAAGTCACAGCAACAGTGTTATTAGGCTTAGTAGTAAATTTTTCTTTTGCTATGCCTCTGTTGCCCTGTAATGGTTTTTATTATTTTGTAAATTTTAGTTTGTACCTAAGTAATATTCAATTCTGTATGCATATACGTACATTATAACCTGTGAGTATTTCAATTTCTGTAGAATTTTTACTCCTTTAAAAATTGTCTAATATGGATCTTGCGAAAATGGATAATTCATCCGATGAATTTGTAATAATATCTTATCTTCGTCCAACGGAATGAGACAGCCATGTTTGTACTATAGGTGGTACGTACCAGTGTGAACGTGTTATAAATTAATTTTTACTCGCGGCCGCTGGTGGTCACCGAGATAATTCGACTATGATCGCACAACGATCGAACAGTTGAAGTTGCAAGCTAATGTTTACAATTTACCCAAGCATGATGAATCTCGTTGGTGTGCAAACTGGGTGGGAAACACGAAAGGGTTCCTAAAACAGTCATGGGTAGGGCAAGCGTCGCCGCTATCATCAACTTGGCAGCGACTAGCAATGCCAGCAACAGCTAACGGTAGCAGTAGCAGCAATGGCAGCTTTGAGATCAGACCTAACAGTGGCGGTGGTAGCAGCAGCACTAGCAGTACTCCGAACCAACCAGCGCCGCATCAAGTATCACTCTATTTACCCGTCAAATATTTGTGCTTTTATCGTGGAACGCGTATCCGAGGCCCCTCTCCTACCTCCTCTTAGCTATCTACTCTATCCTCTAGTGCCACTTTGTATACAGTGAACACCGTCGGCTGAATTTCCCTAACGAAAACTTGCCGAAAATTTGCAATTCGTAAAGAGGCAGAGCCACCCTTCTTGCCAGCAGCCACGCTGCTAGATAGAAAGAGTGACGGAGGGGCGAGGTAGTAGAGAACGCGAGGCAGACCGAGTTCGGTTCCATCGTTGGAACAGAGGAATCAGAAACGTTCAACGGTAACAAGAAGGGAATGGAGAAGGTTTAAGAGTGTTTCGGGGGTTCACATCGCACGGAAATCGATACACCGGAAGAAAATCAGTGAAGAACACGATTTGAGAATGGCGATATAATCTGTTGTCGAGTCGTTTGATAGGTAATCGCGCGGTTTTTTCTTTGTTTTTGTTTTTATAGGATGTCTTTCACAGGCGAAATATGACAACTATGGTTTCGAGTTTCATTCTTCACCATTATAATGTTGAATTAAACATTTTTTCTTTACATGTATCAAGAGTTTCTTCAACTATTATATAATAAAACTTGATCAATTAGTTATTATTCACTTTCGTTATTTCCTTGATCTGTATTTATTACAGTGATTTTACTATTATTACCTGTACCAGTATTATCAGGTGCAATTACTATATCAATTTTTGATCGAAATATTCATACATCATTTTTTGATCCATTTTTATATCAACGTTTATGTTGATGTTTTGGGCACCTAGAAATTATTATTTTAATTCTACCAGGATTTTAACTAGTATCATATACTATTGTAAAGGAAAGTAAAAGAAAGGAGTTTAAGGTGATTATATGTCACTTATTTGAAGTTTGAGGAAGTATGGGAATTGTTGATGGTTATACTTTACAAGCAGGTTATATTTGATTATTATTCATATTTAGGTAATTACAATTGAACTCTGACAGAAATATAGTAGGACTATTCACGTCCTATTCCACCGACTCTTATGGTGTTGAACTCACTCACAGAATAAAAGAATGCAGCCTTCAATACTTCTGTAGGGCCTTTCCTCCATACCGCGCGTCTCGCAACGTCCTCAACTGTCTTTTTCGGTTCGAAACGGTCGACACTGATACTTTTTCACGCGGAGTTTTCTAAGAATAACGTTTTTACTTTAACAGGAATGAAAACTTTTTGTTACAAGAAGTATACTTTGATATCAACAATTTTCATTTATGAACTGTCCTTTCGTTAATTTATAACCATAAAACTATGTTACGAGTGAAATTCAATTTGAAGCTAGTAAATATGTATTCAAAATCCTGTAATATGTGCACACACTATTACTTCATAATGCTGAAACATAAATAAACATGGATAAACATGTAAATCGTTAATATTAAGTTACACTATTGCAAATGAACAGAAAATGGTAGCCTGTCACTAATGACGGGGTAAGAATTATAGCGGTGTAAATCACTATTACGATTGCTGTATTATTTACGAAGAGAATCATAGTGATGTACATCAAAACTTTGAGAATTTGAATTAATCATGCTTTTCAAAATTTAAAAGTATCATTTTCTTAGCTTGAATAAAACAAGAAAACAAAGACAATAATGGCAAATACAGTGTACAATAATTGAAAGAAGAAAAAGAAATGCAATGGTTAAACACATCATTAGAAAAAAGTGCGAACACTTGCGAAAAAGTGACTCTTTGACTTACATACGTCTATAATTTTCAGCCCGTCAAATGTATCTTTTTAGTGTACATTAATTAAACAGAATACTATTGCCAACATATAAAAAGAAGTGTGAATTTAAAATATGTTATTTTTTCATCTAATTGCAATAATTCAAACGGCTACTATAATTTTGTTCTTGTCAAAGTAGTAACAATGTAAACATTTATGTCCCACCACTACTTGTATCTGAAAAATAAACATAAGAGTCGAACATGTTCGTCCTGAAAATACTTCGTTTTAGATTTTGCATCATCACAACGTTCTCACATATTCAGCGATTCTAGTGAAAGAGTTTTCAAATTCAAAACCGATCATAGCATTGGAGTGTCCTCCGTATTCATTGTGACTTCTCTTTCCACTTCTTACAGTAATAGAAACGATGAAAGAAACATATTTTCAGACAGTTTTTGTAGTTGAAAATAACCTAACGCGATTATTAAAACAGTGTACCAGAACTGTTATGATCAATGAATTTGACATTGGGAGTACTTTGAAGATAATGGTTACACATCTATTTAATTATGAAAATAAATTTTTTAAATTAATTATTCTTGAAACTTCATTGTCACACCTCGTACTCATGAAAACTAATTATTGTGTTAGTCCAAGATACGGAATGATTAACAAGAATTATAAAATAGCATCGGTGAGTTAATAATGTCATAAAATAAGAAATATGCTCTAAATTTCTTTAAAAAATTAGTCGGTAGAAAACAAAATGTACCCTCCGTTTTCAATTTACTTCTATATTGTGTTAAGGTATTTAAACCTGAAGGGAATGATAAGCATAATATTCCGCGGTATTTTTCTTTAAACTAGAACAATTCTTTCGCAATAACATTTTAAAGGAACTTCTGTAAACAGACTTTACGCTTTGTAACGATCTTCTCTATAAAAAAAGAAAAAGAAAGTCTCGACTAGAGAAGGTGGAAGCAAAGAACCATAATGTGTTCCAAAAAATGAAGGTTTCTTTCACGGAAGAAACTAGATGACGATGGCGTGGACCTGTGCGCTGGTAGGCTGGTCACGAATGTGACGCACGAACGGGTACCATATAGCCCTTCTTTTTTTCTTCTTCTTTTTCTTTTTCTTTTTCTTCGTCTTCTTTGGCCCCTTTGGCCATCCACCCCTGGGAATCCTAATATCCACGTTTGACGTCATGCCAAATACGTACCCTTACTCGTCTGGAATAAGTCACGAGCGACGCCGCAATAGAGGATTGAAGCAAACGTCGAAGAAGAAAAAGAAGATTCCGTAATACAGATGTCCAGAATCTTCCTGACGACGTATTGTATTCCCTCGCCGGTGCAGGACAGTTATCGTTAAACAACCAAGGAAATAACCACGATTTCGACCGCTACACACACAGAATTTATAAGCGGCCGACAAATGCTTGATTTCTTCCTTTCGAAAAATTTGTTGATGCTTTAATGAGAGGTGGCCATGATATTCAATTATATTGGATAAAAAAGAAATCGTTCTCTCTTCTAAAGCTAAAGTTTCAACTAGAGGTGCTATGTTAAATGAAAATAAAAAGGCTAACGCATTGGAAGGCAAAGTTTGGCTCTTATAATAAGTGATACAAAAAAATTATCTTTTATATTGTAACGAAGAAGTAAGCATACATAGTCAATTTTATTTTAACAATGTGTTTGACAGAAAGAGCTGCGATTCATTAGTTAGGTTATAATTAACAAACATAAAGGACATTAAACGATAATGCCAGAAAAATCATTTGAAGTGATTAATTTTATTAACTATACCTTATTTCACGATATTTTCATTTTTTTTCTATTTACATTATTTTTCTCGGTTATTGATCATTTTTTGTCGCTTTTCGAGTCAAATTTTGCGTTTATCACATTGAAATTCTAAAATTTGCAATTCGATTTTAAATTTCAATTTTTTGAAAAATGTGTCAAGCATGTTGTACTACTAGTAATGTAAATAAAATCTAGACTATAAGCATGCGGAGATATAACTTCTTAATTCAAGTAAATTAATACTTTTGTAATTACTTTTTAAGTTCATTGAATATGCAAAATTTTGCTGAATATCTCACTTCTCAGTTTCCAATAAATAATAAAACTATACTAATTTCAGCACATTTTTAACGCAAGATAAAAAACATTCGCAGTATGAGGTAGGAAAGAAACATTTCTAAATTTTTAAAAACACTTAGTATCTGAACGAACAAACTATTGCACGAAGAACCACACAAATTAAATCGATAAATTGCAGAACACAAAACCACAGTTTGATACAAGCTTTAGTTTTTGTGTATCGTCATCACTATTGATATTATAGTACTATTTCTACATCATGTATAGTTATGCTTAACTATATTTAAACTTTCTTCACAAATTTTCAATAATTAAAGTAAAACCATTGCTGTTTTTTTAATTCAAGCCACTTTTCAGTCAAGAAGTTTGAAATATAGCAAAGTAATAAAAAATAAAGAAGAAGAAAACATTAACTAACTTGCTTTAGCTCTTTACTTAAAGAAAACTGATTATAAAAATAAATTCAGACATTCAAAAAATGTCACTAACAAATTTCTCGATAGAATATTAGTGCTTAGGATATATTTCACTAACTTGATCACATCTTGAACTTTTTTTGTACTTTGTTTATTAACAAATTCATAACAAATACAGCTTTTGAAATTAAACTAAAGCGACTACACGAAACACGAGTGTAGAATATTTCCTTAACATTGTTTTTTATTAAAACGTGTAAATTCTATGAATTTCACATCTAGATTTAATATCGTTTGAAAATGGCTAATTTTGGATTTGTACTGTTCTTCAATTCGCCGATTCAATTGTAATCTCCGTTCTATATCGTCGTTAACATTTTACACTGGAGAAAAACGATCAAACTGAAAGCAACGAATTTCCGCTTTTCAAACTCACTGGTGCTCGGTGATTTCGATATAGAAATCGACGAAATTATCGCGAGCGCAACGAGTGCGCCACGCAAGTTTAGGTTAGGTACGCGGAAACGTACCAACGGGCCCTCGTGCGCACGAACTGGACGTTGGCTGGTCCGATTTGAATACATAACTGGCCGGATATAAACGAGCCTATGAATAAAATTTAAATTCCAATCAACGGCCGAACAATGCGACAATACCTGCGGTCGTCCGGTAGAAATCAAGTCGTATAATGTGTTCGGTGGATCCGAACTGTCTAGACGTTTTGGCGTTTATAATAGACGATATAGAATGTAACACTCGAACTTTTTCCTCTGAAGAAAATCTTCAAAAGAATGAAATAACAGGAGTTTATAAAAGTTATAAGATAATGTAAATTATATTAAGCGGAAATAGTTGAATTTCAAGCTGCTTCATAGTTTTCAATAATTTTATGATGTATTGGATTAATGGAATAGCTAAGAAAAAATAAATATTGTGAGTATAAATATAAATATTTTCTTCAACTTTATTCATTCTCCTGTCATAAATATGAACATAAGCACGAGCTTTAGTACTAAAAATGGCAATTCTTCTTTTATTTAGTGGAGAACTCTTTTGGTTCATGTTATCAAAAATGAATTTAGTTCTAGGTTAGTTCGTCACTAGAATAATTTGGGCAGCATAAATTTATTTTACATAATTGACAATATACAGCTTACATAAAAAAATCACGGAAAGAAGAATTAAGAAAAATTAGAAACAGCAAGAAAGCTACAGAATCTCAAGTAACTGCAAACATTGTAGGATCCATGCCCATAAAAAGAAATTAAGGGAACACCTTAGCTGTGGGCATTAGAGTCCCGGTAAACATTCCGTCTTTTTGAAAAAGTTTGTAAAATGTCTACTTATATCTTCTTCCGGTATTACGAAAATAATACGTATTCATCTACATCACCAAAGAAAGATAATCTTTCCAAAATAAAAGAAAAAACAAATTACAAAGCGGAAATCGTTAAAATATAAAATAAATCAGTCCAAAATGATTCTGAGCGTCGTCAAAAAAGCCCGAACAATCAAAGATTAAGAAAGAAAGCAATGTACAATTTATGTAGATTATTCATTAGTTTAAGCGATGTAAATAATGCAAACACGTTTATGAATAAATTATTCTGTGGCGACCACCCGTGGCAACTCTTGGACTTCGAGGTGAAAAGTCAAGAGAGATTTTCCAAACCTCTCCGGAGTTTTCGTCCTCATGTTCAAGAGCCTTGTTTTGGCAACGCAAAATCTCACTTTCTGCGATTTTTCCCAGCGCAACTAAGGGGGTTTTAAAAGGAACCCCGAGAAGGGATCCCACTTGGAAATTAACGAGTTTTCGAATTGCTGTAAAAAGATAGAGCGTTGCATTTAAGTAAACAAAGTTAGCCTTCGAATCTCCTAGACGCCTCCACGTATAAAGAAGTCATGTACATACATCACTTGATATCCTTCTTGATACCATGTAATCTATGAAGAAATAATTGTTTGTATATCGCATAATTTAGAAGTTATTCAAAGTGATCAAGTTTGGTGCAACATCCTGTATATCGTTCCTTTGAACCAAAGACGAGAACAACGAAACGAATCAATGCATTCGGAATTATTAACAAAACCGAGGTTATTAACACGTGTCACGAATCAGCAAGCAGCGGCAGCCCCATGGAGTGGCGTCGACGAAAAGCAAACATCATAATTGCCACGTAATTATGCGCATTTTAATTTGTCAGTCTCCCACCCTATTCCTCACTCCGTTCCGACGCTCCCGAAAACTACACACTCTGTTACTTTGCTCGCGTCACGGTATCGTGCAGGCAATCGCAGCAAATTACAATCATGCCTGTTTGACGTGCATGAGAGTTTGATTTATTAATTATCGGCCCGCAACGGGCCAGTTTCCTGAATATTTTCGCGCCGTCGCGTCGCTCTGCCGTAATTTTCTCTACGCTCGCTTCCGTTGTAGGTAATTTATGCCCGCGGGCTTCGAAGTATGGTTGCCGATTCCGTTCCCTTCGTTCTTTCATTTTTAATCATTTTAACTACCTTCCATTTCGGTAGTCATTTTCTTTTGTGTATTTATAATGTACCCTGCCTCTTTGTTCTGTATGATATTTTTTATAACATTTTGCGCCTCCTATGCCATTGTCCCCTTATGGGATATCATGGGGTTGCAAGGCCCCTGTTTACTAGCTTGTGCCGGATTCAGAGACGCTGGTTATCGAATAATTTAATTCTTTAACCTGGTTGATACTGGATGTTACGTGTTTTGTTGTGTTCTTCGTATGTTACTTGTCTCTCATTGTATTACTCTTGCTTGTGATTTCAATATGTTATTCGCTGATGTCGTTACTGTTACTACTTGTTACTCGTCTTACGGTTACTGTTCCGTCCAACTGACGAAAAACCCAAGCTCTTTTTTCTATTTCTCTTGATTGCCAAAATCTTTCTTTTCATGAACGGTAAAAGATATTTAAAACGTTGTCACAAATGAGTTCATTAACGCTCAATGACATAATAAGGCTGTTCACGACATGGGTGGTAAAACACTCGATTAGAGCAGTCCCGTTCCGTGACCGTTAACACCTTACCATAAACCTCTCCTTTTAATTTTGAACACCACTGGACATCGCGTACTATCGTTACAACCTATCTGCATTTCTCCTACCAGCGCATGACCGCGGCTTCCCTTTCTTTTAACTTTTAGAAGATTGATTTCGATGCAAACTATCCAATCATTGCATTTTGGAACTTTTCTCTCACAAAGAATTATCCACCTCGCTTTGGCATTCTGAGATATATAAATTAACACAACCTTTTCCTAATAAATTAGGGTATAAAATAATATATAAGAATAAAGTCTGACATCAGAGTATCAGTGTAAAGTACCTCTTCGTGCAAGAGTAAATCATTAAATCAATCTCAAGGCTTACGATTCGTTCGAGTCTTCGAACCGTGTTTTTTAATGGAGTTTTCAAACGATGTTCCGAGACCACAATCAACTAAACATTGAATAACGACTTCCATCTGGACTAACCGCATTGATTGAAGTATTAATCGTGATCATATAACAAACCAATTGATACACGATTATCTCAACTTATCGTCAAATAAAGATTGTAATCAGCTGCTCATCATTAAATTGACGGGCAGCGTAGCTAAAGTATTGACATATTTGTAACTCTTTTCGGTGCAACGGCTACAGTTACTGCTTATGTTACTATATCTGCTATTGCTAACTCTTACTGACTGTGTTTGCTCTTTTATAAACTATGTTGTGTTATGATTGGCGAATGTGTTATACGATGGTGTGATTGAGAATTCGGGAAGGGATTGTTGCTAACTGTGGTGGTGGTACTTTAAACAATTTTTAAGGTGTGAAGGCTTCAGCGGCTGCGTTCGTAGGTCTCTGCTATGATAATTTATGACGATTGAGAGAAGTGCAGCATCTCGTTCTAGCAACCAAATGTGACTAACGAACAATTTGTGTTTTATAACTATAATCCGAGGCCGAGACTTGTTTACGTTGCAGGAGGTGCAACACCGTGGAAAGATAGTAATACTTTTGTTATGGTCTACAACGAAGTTGTAACATATGTTTATCAATTTACTGATATTTAGTCTATAGCTGGATTTATGGTACCACAGGTGGTCACGTTGCAGACAATTATTTTATTTCCAACAAACAGTGATGTCTTTTTCGCGTTGCCTGTAACATTTAATCACTAGGTCTCCTGATGTCATAAATCCTAAAATCTACAAGAGTCATAAATCTACAAGAGGTCAAATCACAAGAAGGCCCCATATTTTGTTGGTCGATGAATTACTTTACTCGACAAAGTCCAGACCTCGCGGAGATTCCACAGGATTCTTAAACATTCCTTCGCCGAACACTTTCTCCAATCATTGTGCATCGTTTCCCTAAGATAGTGCATCTATGACGCAATGAGAAGGGGTTGCCAATGATCAGAAAAAAACTGATTAGTGGAAATAGATTGTAAAAATTATCTATCAGAGTGTTTCAGAGCCCGCAATTTTCGTGTATAGAGAACGCGTTTCGAAAGGTTCCCTAAAAACAAATTCAGCTCTTGACGAGAAAGGTTACAATTGAGAATCGTGAAAAAACACACCACGTGTTAAAAAACCCACGGAATATAGTGTAACAGAGATTAGTTTGTTGTAATAGATTTTTAATAAACAAATAATAGTATTAAGTAAATAATTTCTTTAGGTAATAATATCATTTTTTTTTTAATCCTTTCCACGTCATTAATTTTCCGACAGGAAAAGCTATCGATACAAAACAACTAAATTAATTAATTTGTGTTTGAGTTGAGTAATAACGATACTTATATTTGCTAGTAGAGAAACTTGCGTATCGAATGACTCGTGGTTCAAGTGTCAACGAATATTTCGTTGGAAACTAACAATTGTTCGATCACTTAAATTTAGGTGTGCGTATTTAACATCTTCAGGGACATTATCCCATATGTATGTGTCCATTTATTGGAAGTGCTGTAGTAAGGTCGTATTTAGACATTTTCGAATTCCTGTTTTAACAGTGACACGCTGTTTTATTTAAGAAAGGAGCACATATACATATTTTAAATAATTATGTAAAATAAAAAATATACTATTAAATTTAAATAGAATTTTATTCAATGATTTTCGTATGTTCTATTTGAATATAACTTATTGTTCGTATCGAGCTTTCACATTTGGAACCATTCTTCTATTCTTTCATATGCACTGTATTCTTTGTTACAATATTTACGTTTATACTCTTTTTCTTAACGAATTTACCGTTCAAATCGATCAAATTAGTATTATATAGTTAATACATAATTAATTACATAATCTTTTAATAAGAGAGATATTCAACTACTCTGAATTTGAAATGAATAAGATGTAACTACATGAAGAATTAGATAACTATTCTTATCATTGAGAAAATCATCGCTGAAGATTCAAGTACACTTTTTTTTTATATTAAAATTATTACATTTACTTTCATCATGAAACATCTCTAAAATACATCGATTTCCTAACACACATACACACTTATTATTAAGCGTATTTCTCAATAGACTCTGTTCCCTTCTTCTTTTTTTTTTTCTTTGATAATCTTCAATCACCAGCTGCTTTTCTTCTCTCCTCCGTCTTAAACCAACTCCATGATTTGCAATACTTGAGAGAAAGTTATCACACATCTCACATTTTTGTATATTTCGGTAAATGCTTAAAAAGAAATACTAAAAAGGTCTATATAAATCATTACTCAAGCGTTTGTTTAAGGTTATTCAACATGAAGGGTATCAAGGATTAACGTATAAATTTCCAATTTTTTATGTTAGAAACCTTCAAGTAATCAAAGTTGCTGATTATTCACACTTTTTTTAATTATCACGTTAAAACAGTTACTTTTTTTTGTTAATTTTGTAAAATATACATATATATGAATTATCATCAAATTTCTCATTGCTCTACACTCTCAAAGTAATAACGAAGCTTTTCTTCACTTAAGTACTTCCTCTGTTCTTCTTTTCTTTTTTTCCTTTTTTTCCATTACGGTCCCTGTTGATTTCACGCTGTGAGCTTTGCTCGTTTCGTCGAACGATGCGATTAAACGGTTATCTGTATCAGCGAATTTTCATGAATTAACGGTGACCCGCGAGAACTCACTTCCGGTCGACCACCGGACGACATCGCCACCGCCACGATTTCGATCCACAGCGCGGATTTTGCGTTTTTCACGGTTGCGGCGGTGGGGTGTGAGAACGGTCGTCCACGGTGAAATTTCACTGCTGACACCGAAACGCCTCGTTAATGTCGATGAATTCGAGAAACGCGACGATAGACGGCATAATGCGTCGGGTGTGCGCATCGAATTTGTGAATGACACTAACGAGTAAATAATACACGCGCGACGTTGACGCTCGCAAACAAGTCGGTTCATTATGCCGGTGTTTTCGCCATTGGTACAGTTTGATTACTAATATTTGATCGATTCGTACGCGGTTGCGTACGAATGATGTTGATTTCAGCTGCGCAGCATCGAAATATTTTTACGATTATCAAGCTCGTCAGCGGGCAAGCGATTTACGCGCGAACAAATTACATCGTTGAACAACAAAGACTGATCCTCTATAATTAATCGAAGATCTTGATTCGTCTTTAATTTTGTAAGTTTCGTGTCTTTTATTCGTGGAAGGGATGGTAAGTACGAGTGACAAGTAAAAACTTGTTCATGAAAAATCATGAACTTTGTAAACTATTTGTATATTCTACATATTAGGTGTAGAAATTAATACTTTCCGACTGGAGTCACATAATCGGGATAGTCATTCAAATCGAAATATTCGCGATGGTATCCGCAAGCTGCCAGAAAAATGGCTAAAGATCATCAATAATAATGGAAATTATTTCGATGACTGAATGAACTGTTTCCATTCCTTCTAAATAAAAATTTGATTGTATCCAAAAGTCGGAAAGAATTTATTTCTACACCTAATATTTTGTTAATTTTATTTGACGTTGTATTTGACAGAAGAAGAATATTTCGATATTAACGGTGAACGAACTGTTTTTTGTATGAACTCGAGATCGTTTTATATGTTAAGTGAAAACTTGTTTCTTAACATTTTAACAGATCTTCTTTACTTAATCAAAAAGTTTGAAGTATGTAATTTTGAAAGTTCAGATGAAACATTTCATTCAACCTATCTTATGTCCTTCAGGAAATCATACAACTTTATTTTTATTCATTATTCTCCGCAGATAATAAAATTTACATAAATCAAGATGATAGTATCAGCTGAATTATGTACTACTGTACTCTTTGCATATCGTGTTACCAACGATTTTAATGAGAACGATGGCTTACGTCAAACTAATACCGCAAATGTATGTAGTTAGGGAAGGTAAATGTTGTTGAAAACGAATAAAAACTAATGTACAATATACTTAAAACTATTCAAACTAAGAACAAATATGCAATGGAATGATCTGGAGCGACGATTGTAACCTATTTGCCTGTATTCTGAATTCCTTCGGTTGTGTCGATTGTGATTATATATTATGTGTCGGAGAGGGTATAGTTGTATGTAGGCGTATCTTAACTATAAGTGATGATTGCTGAAGGTTGACAGATTTTTACTATTAGGAATAGTAGATGTGGAAGAAGTGAGTTGATGGTAAATGTGAATTTCGGCGGAAAGTGATGAACTACAGACTAACGTAGGTAATAAAGTCATAAAGTTGGTGAATCTGTTGATCATGCTAGTTAAAATTTTAAGAGTTTGAAATGAACAGAAATATTTTTTCTTTACACAGTACTACCACATCTGTTGACCTTACATTTTAAATGCAAAGGCACAGATGATCTTGAAAACGCCGAAAAGAATGAGCTTGAGGTAAAAATGAGCGGTTTCGTTTAGATCAGATGGCCATTGTACACAAACGAGATACCTATGTAAATGCTGTTACATAACCCGAACCTATTAAAAGCAATTCATTTTATTAAACAGCTCGATATTTTACAGGAGTATGTGTCACGATGGCGGCGGGAACGGACAGCATTGCTGGCAAGTCTGTACTTTCAGTTCCACGCTAATGAATCGGCTCAAGCGTTTCGGACATGCTCCGATTCTCGTTCGCGGTATCCTTCTGCGCTAGTTCGTGCGATTTAGATCGAGTATAATAACCAGCGAAACGGCGTGGCTAACATTGACGCCGGTAGTTCGAATTTTAGTTTAATTGAAGTTAAGTGTCCATTAGAAACTCCGCTCTCTGTCAGAGCATACCACCAATGTTGGCGTTACAATTCAAAAGTATCCTATTTGGCGAACCGCACGATGCCCGTCATTTAAATGCGGTTACCAATATTACCCGACCACAGAGCAATACTCTTGTCGTTCCATACTTTATAAGCGCACGCCTGCAGGATCCAGTACTTACAAATAACTTTTCCATTGGTGTAAATTCACCTCGGAAACTTATCGTGTTCCAATTTGTTCCTCTTCGCCTTATACTTTATTGAATGCTCTTGAGGTATAATTAGGCATTTTTTTATTAATTAATATTTCCCTGGCCGAATACAGGATTCATTCGATCTCGTCCATATAAATAGTCGAATATCAATAGTCGTTTCAGTTTACATAACTTACATTACAAAATACTAAGAAAAATTACAAATCCTCAAAACATGTTTATACATTGGATACACAAAACAAGTGCTTTGTGTGTGCATTCTAATCAAAATTAACAAATATTCTACACTTTTATACACCATAAATGCATTTATTTTCTTTTAATCGTTACATAATAACAGTATTTTTTTTAAATAGAAATGTATGTACGTATAAAATAAATACTTTAAAAAAATTATTTCATGAACAAAATATAATAGTATTTCTAAAAACCAAAAACTTACATATAAACTAAAATAAATAGTTTAATGAAAAGCTCCTTATCAATGATATAACTAAGATTCCTTTTTCATGGGTCCGAGTGGTCCCTGTATCCGCCACTAGACGATTTGCCATGCAAGTATTAAAGAGAATATGTTCGTTGGCTACTATGAAGCACTCTACTATGAAAGCACTCTTGTTCATAAATGATCAAGAAGTGTATTATTATGCCTTTGAGATATTCGAGGAATAAAATGTAAACTATAATGGAATTAAATATTCTGTTTTCCTTGGTATTATAATTTCAATAATAGTAAAATACACCCTTTCGTTTTGTTAACTTGTAGATAGACAATTCGACTATGTTGTGACAGCATAACTAGTTGAGGAAAATTCAAATTTTATCGTAGCAATTTACCAAACATGAATGCAGTAAAAAACTTATAGGAATTATTAAAATATCCAATTGAATCGAAAGTGATAATTGATAAACAGCTACTAACTGAGAAAATTACATCAGTACGGCCTCGTGAAGCAGAAATATAAAAAAAAACTGTAGAAAAAATAGAGACGTGTTCAAGGAATTATAGATGCAAAGTGTGGAATAACGGAATATTAGTATATGTATTAGGTATCGGAAAATATTTATACAATTTTTCTGAAAGCGATTAACTTAAACCAATTCCTTGTAGCACTAGTTCACATTATGTGATATACAAGGTTGGTATCAGCGGAAAATTTTATTTATTGAATTGGTCACTGAAGCCCATTTCAATAAATATTCAACTAGCATTAGTTAACGTGTAACATATATTTCTTTTTCACGATAATTCACGGCCACATATTGCTTGTCTGACTTGTCGAAAAATAAAGAATGTCGAATGAATAGTTTTACTGCATCTTTCTTGTAGTCCAATCCCCCTCTCCTTGTGACTTATGACGTATTTTTGTCAAAGTCAAACATTTTTGCAAATAAGTACTTTAAAAAATAAACATAGCAATTAATTTACTCTTTACAAGTAAAACTTAAGACTTTTGTAATATTGGAATATATCAGCTTATAGAGTGTTAGGAAAAAGTTATAGAAACAAGTGACAATTACTTTTTTAAGTAAAATTATGTTTCAAGAAAGTTCAGATTACTTGAATTTTTTTACTATAAATTCGCATGAAATTTTTCTGGTACTTAATAGTTTAAGTTTCTAACAATTTGTGGAAATTTAAATATTTTACTTTGTTATATTTCATTAAAAACGTAACATACTTTCCATAACACGAAAAGGTTTGGTTTAAAATATATTTTCAATTCTATTCTTGTTCAAGCTTCAAATAAGCAATGCATAATTTCGAAGTGATCATAATAAGTCGATTGCCCACTGTAAGAAATTCACAGTAACTCGAAAAAAAAGTTCAGTAAAGCATACCTTTATATAAACTCTTTTTTTTTTGTACTGTTTCCACGAAACAGATTCATCCACCGAAAAGATTTCCCGATGCGATGAGACAACCTGTCTAGTCAACCCAATCCAGTCGTGACATATTTTTCCCCGCAGAATCTTCCTTCAGTTCCTCTATCACCCCCGGTGGTTTCCGTCCCAGAACCGATGGAATTAAACAATTTACTTCGGTGCCACATTAAATAGCCTCACTTTTATTCGAATTGCAGCCGCTTTGTTGTTCACACGGCCCTACTCTTTTTCACAGGGACAGCCGGTGTAAATAACAAGAACGGTAGTTAAATCTCATTGGTCGTCCACGTCGAAAGGGGGTGGTAGAGGAGGAGGAGGAGGGTGAATGGTAGCGAGATGGTGAGGAGGATGTATGTGTATCGAGTGGAGAGTGGCGAGCAAGTAGCATCCACGTGGGAGCAATGCGTCGGGAGTCAAAGAAGGGGTTGGCAGAGGGCGGTTGCCTCTCTGATTTACACCGGACCAGACTTCTTCTGAATATTTAACGGGGCAAGCTTGAACATTGCCGGTTCCGTCGTGCCGCTGATCCGGATTAAGGGAAAGTGATAAGTTACCCGAAGCTTCGTATGCGACTTCCACTCAACGGCTACTGTTTCGCTTTTCATCCTTCTTTTATTCTTCTCCCCAGACTTCGCGCTACCTTTGTCGCGCATCCCTTCTCCTGGCTTCTCCAACTTCGTGTCCCGACTAACAATAAGTTCCTTGAAATCGGAGACACTGAACGCTCTTCGTTTCACTTCGAACGTGATCTTCCTTGTTTTGTAATATACTTTACGCTTTTTTCGTTTTTACTGGTTTCTTGTTGTCCTTTTTTCTTCTTTTTCATTTTGTTTGCTCTTAGTGCGTTTATTAAGATTAACTAAGAGGGAGGTAATGAGTATTGAGCTCCATAACAGATAATGGAAGTATGAAGTTAACAGGTGTGTGAGAATAGAAGCTTGCTCATTCGTCTTCTAAGAATTCTGAAATTTCGCAGGAATCATTGTTTTTGATAATAAAAACTTCTTACGTGTAACTATAACTTACTGTTAAAATTTTACAAATTTATTTGATGAAAAAATAAAAGAGTGTATACATTCCTGTCTATAAATCAGCAGACACTTGTCCATTTTGAGCAAAATGAATATAAAAATTTAACAATAAGTTTGACATACTATGATACACATAGAGGATAAATAATATTAAAATTCATATTAGACAGGATGAAAAATATTTCAGGCAAATGTTGAATGATGTCAAATGTGAGATAATTCAATGTGAATTTTTTTTTTTTTAAGTGGACGTGTAAAGCCGATACGAAGTTCAAATCTATCTTTCTGTTGAAATAAAATCGTTGCAATATAAATTTTGTTATAATAAAAATTTAATTCTTTGATATGAAATTAATAAAACATTAAAACAATAATTAATTTTTGTTTTGTTATAATGTAAGTAGTTCCTATGTAGTAATTAATATTTTGTAAAAATATAACATTAAGATATTTGGCAAACTTAATATTTTTAATTGAAGTTTCTACGTACTACTTTTTGACAAATTCCTCATGCATGCTATTATTCTCTCCCACTCCAAAGAAATCTGTCAAAATTAATTCACACTCCTAATACAATATTCCTTAGTTAATTATCTGCATAATTAATTCCTTGTATAATATATTCCATAATTTCTAATCACTAAATATTTATTAACAACCTGTTATATTAAACATATAACACACATTAATATTAACATTGGACAAATGTACTATTCTGTTATCAGATAAATTTGTCAGTGTATTAACCATTCTATTAACCAATTTAACTTGCTGTAAATTCAAATGAAAATAAAACCGAATATAATAGATAAATAAAATATCCCCAACTGACGTTCACTTTCTTCCCAAATTGTTCAACTGGGGCCGATTAGAATCAGAGATTCCATAATTTCACCAAATATAGGCAAAACTTTTCGAAAGCTATTACTCCATGTATATTACATTCTTTATCTCGAAACATTCTTCCAAAAGTGATACCATCTCTTCTACATTTTCTATACGAAAAAACACGAAACTGATACGTACCCGTATCGATGACGAAAATGTACAGATCAGTCGGTTCCCATGATCAAGATAGAGGAGTTCCTTTTGTCTCGTTGCGTTTCCTGCGGATAATAACGTAAACGTGTGGTAAATCAAAATGATCGATGTCACATGGCGCACGCGAGGATTCCAAGGATGTGGCACGAGGGGCGGTGAATCCTCTAAGGAACATAGAAAAGGGGCTTGAAGGTAGAGACAGTGGAGGATAGCTATTACTATCAATTTGCATGCCTCCGGTCACTCGACCTGCCTTTATCGTCCTTTCATCTTGACGATGCCAGGGGCTTATTTCCGCCCATATATTTCTTGGACCCCAATAAGAGACTCGCAACCACGTTCCTCCCCCCCCCCCCACACACCCCTCTCTCGCTGTTCTGTCCTCCGCCATACCACCCTCGAGAATAGCAGGAAGAAAGTTCCTATTGCACCGCGAGAATTTCTCCGTTGGTCGTTTCAAGCGTATACAACTGAGCTGATGATCTCTGGAACGAAAACGTACGGTTCGGTGAGAGTAAGTTGTATAACAGAAGATTACATTTATTCGTGTTTGCATGGTATACTCGTATCGAGTATCCTTTCTTCATAAACTTTTATTTTTTTTTTGTTTTTTTTTGTCTTCACTTTATATTATAGGTAGGTGGAATATTTAAATAGAAAGAATTAAACGTTTCTATTGCTTGTAGCAGTTTAGAGCTATGTGGAAACAAAAGCGAAAACGGTTGGCCGATGAACGATCGGCGCATTTCGGGATACACGCGCTGACGAGACTTTTTTTAGAAAATACCGTTTTGATATCTTTTTGTCAAAGGCGCGGAGAATAAAGAAAATCGGCAGTCTTTAAGAAGACTTCGAGACGAACGTATTGTAAGAAAGCTTGTAAAAATAAAAAGACTTGTGATTCCGTACACGCTGCAATCGTTGCTTCGGATGTAATAGAGTATGGATTATTCAAACTAGTTTATGGGAAACCTCTATGTCTGTTATTCGGAGAGTAGTTTTCATCAGAAGTGTTTGTTAAAGGAGAAAGAACAATAGTTATATTGTCACTTTGTAAGATGCATTCTCAGCTTGCTTAAAAATAACGCGAATTATATACAACACAATGTTGAATTAAGTTTTTCTTTAAATTTTATATATTATGTATCCAGTGGATTGGTTTTTCATGAATTTAAGTGAAAGTTGGATTGTAACGTATTCTTTTCTCACAGATATAACCGGTGTATACGTTATAATTTAAATCATTGTTAAACTATTTTTGTATTTATTGCAAAAAAGAAATAGTAAATTTCTATGTAAGTGAAACAAGAATTTTGAATGATCTCACTTTTTCAGAATTCTATCGTAGAGAAGGATTTGGAGTAATTGCCGCGCTTTCTTACAGTACATTCAAGCAAAATTGATTTCAAATTATACTGATAAAAATTGAGTAGTTAGAGCATGATTCATTTGAAATTGCATGCATTAAATGTTACAAGAATCTAAAACAAATAGTTAATTGTACAACTAAAGCATAAGTGAAATGAGCTGTAGTAGTGGAGCATATGTAATCAGACACAGTCATGATCAGATAATAACAACAAACATTATTTTGTCTTTATCACCTAAAAAATTGATGTGAGATCGTTTAGGTTAGTAAAAACCTTAAAAACATTTGTCAAATTTGTAGTGCTATGAGTTTCTCATACAATAATTTATTATATTATAATGCTTTACAACCATGACGAATGACAAATTATAATGCATATAATAATCATTTTGTTTGCAACACTAGGACAATTGTTATGCATCTCTAGCACTATAAAATGGCTCTCATAATTTTTAGACAACTTATACACTTTCTAAAACACTTTTTTCAATATTCTGACAACTTCTAAAACACTCCGACTCTATAACATTTCAACTCTATCTGAAACACTCCATATCTGACACTCTGTCAACTCTATCTAGAACACTCGGACTTTATCTACAACACTTCGATTGTATCTGCAATATTCTGAACGACTCTTACAACTCTATCTATCACTGGCTCTGTTTGTAATACTGATAACTCTATCTGTAATATTGATGACTCTTACAACAGTTCAACTCCATCTGCAACACTTTGGTTCTACATATATGTAACACTCTTTCTCTATCTGCCACTCTGACTCTATCTATACAGCACTATCTACGACCCTATCTCTAACACCATGACGACCCTTACATCACTTCGACTCTGTATACGATACTCTGACTACTGGTTCAACATTCCGACTCTCTCTGAAATACTCCGCATCTGTTTATCTGTTTGCAACACTCCGACTCTATCTACAACGCCTTAAACCGCAACATTGTGACAACTTTTACAGTACTTCGATTCTATCTGCAACACTCTGACAACTCCTAGAAGACCTTAATGACTCTTACAACAGTACGATTGTTTTTACAACATACCGATTCTATCTATAGCATTCCGTCTTCAACACTCCATTTGCAACACTCGAACCCTGTTTGCAACACTGACTTCATCCGTAAACATAAAAAATCTCTTTTTTATCCTTCTTTCTTCTCCAATATACACAGATGCTGTTGCCTGGTCTTTCTATTAAAAAGTGGTTAACCCATCAGTGGGCTTCATACTCAATCAAGGATTGTCTCGATAAGCCTAACTTATGTATGTCCTTATTAACCCCCACTTTCTGTTTTATAATCTCCGACTTGAGGCTCTCAGAACTACGTATTATGAAGGAGTAACATTTTTATGATATTACAATGTTTAATTCCAATGAAATCTGTTCCTTTTTGCGTGAAACTGTGCGCGCGCAACCGAGAATTGTGGTGGTATAAAAAAAAAGATTTGAAACCGCGGTGGTCTTTTCTCCGTTGGTTCGGTCAAAGACTTTCGCTACGGAGAGAAGTTGGCCGGTGGAAAATACGTCAGGTATGTAGGAACCACTCGACCCAAAAAGCATTCGAGGAGGTCGTCGGCGAAATATGAACGAACGGCATGAATACGGCCGGGATCGGGTTGTGTGTGGGTTATTCATCCTGCGAGTTGTTTCACCGCCCCTAGGAAGAGAGTGCAAGCGCAAAAGTATGCGACCTCTTCAAAATCCGCGAAGAGCATCACTCAAAACTTAAAACTCGCGGAACGTACATGAAACATATGCTTCTTTGCCGCACATATCCCGCCCCCGGGTGAGATACCACCCTCCTTCCAGCCACGTGAAGATCAGCTTAGTTCCCATGAATACTGTGGAAACTCTTCGAGGACGCTTTCCGTTCTGACCTTATTTCAGAAAACACGATTCTTTAATTCAACGATATCCAGCGCCAAAGGCTTGAATCTTCGAAATTGTTCGGACCAATATTACTGCACAAATTTTTTATATCTAGTGAATCAGTGCAAAAGTTCCTGCCCGTTTCCAATAAATAGCACTAAATTATTTGTTTGCAAGAGACACTTGTTGTCGCATGTACACATTTCATAGCCGATTAAAAAAGTGATAATCAATTGTTATTTCATCAGCACACTCTTATGTTTTGACAGTTGTTACGTTATAAAGAAAGATTTCCAAAATGAGAGAAAAAAGATTCATTCCCATCATGTCATGCTTTATGAATTCCGAAAAGATGTAACTATAGAAACTGCTCTAGAAGACATTCAGGACGTTTATCAAGACCATGCATCAGTTCTTCTTACAGTAAGGAAATCGTTTGCGATATAGCGATTTTCAATTAAACGACGAGCTACATACCGACCGAGCTTCTCTTATAAATGATAACATTGTGCTTAATTTGTTTTGCAAAATAAGCCACGAATTTGAATTGAGGAAGCTGCAGAAAAGTTCAATGTCGACAGACCGTCCAGAAGAAGATTATACAAAACAACAGAGATTATATAATTGCCTAATAAACAAGTCTTACGCGTCAAATTTGTTTGCATTTTAATACGAAATCGAGCATGAACTTTTGCACTGACCTTATAGCTTCTTTTATAATTTACAATTTGGTGTTTTTGTTCAAACCTAATAAGACTTTGATTATTAATTATGTTCGCAAAATGTATGTAGAACTTCGTGCATAAGTATCCAAACACCTATCAGATTAATCTACTGGGTGGGTCTCGTAAGACTTCAAATACCTCATAAATGAGTTGCTGTACGAGGAAATGTTTCAAACAAAAATTGGGCGGTTTCCAAGGGTTAGGTTATTTTGAAATTCCTAATCAGTTTCTTATTTCTTTGTTTTTTTGTTGAGATATGAAGGTCACTTTAAGTTTATTAAATGGAATGCCTGACATCTCTTTCTCTAATTTGGATAAAACGTGAAATTTTACGTAAAAAAAATTACATAAAATAGAGTCTAAAATTAATATGTGAGCTAAATAATTTTAACGAAGCAGTATTTGGAAGGAAAGATTAGCCAATATATACCAATACTTTTGTCTCGACATAAAGCAATTGCGACATTTGCATGTGTCATGTATTCTATTTTTTTTTATTTTAAATAGTTAGGGCATTGTAAATAAAGATGCGTATACAAAATTTGATACTAGCAATTATTTTGAAAATTGTAAACGTTTTTATATGGAATCGTGTGTTGTGCTTAATACTTCTGTTCATTTTTGTACAATGAACATAACAACCTTTGAATGATTAAAAAAGGGAAACTAATACAATATTTAGTCTATAAAATTCCTACTATAAAATAGAAATCAGAAATTGATCGTTACATTTGATCCTTTCGATTTTTCTCTATTACGTCGTAACTATTCAATTCGAATTCAATATGAATGTATCAATGCTTCGTATAAGCGACAGTTACATTCTTCTTCGTCAATTTAAAAACGTGACATTTTGTAGCGGTTCGTCAACCATCTAGTGACTCGATATGCAAAAATATGCTAGAAGAGGAAACAAAATAATTTTAGCTGGAAGATTACATCACAAACCATTCATGAAACTCGACGTGTCAATGAGAGGATTAAGATTCATCGTCTTTCACCGCGACGGGGTACACGCTCAAAATGTTTTACGTTACATAGGAGAATGGTATTCCGGTTGGCTCAGTCGCAGTCCCTGATGACTGTGCAGAGAGCTTGGTATCCATCAACCCACATTGTCCCCCTCCGTCCTTTCCATTTCTCTAGCCCGCCTTACCACTATATACCCTATCACACTTGCTGCCGCTTACCGTGGAAATTCTTTGTCCCGAAAATGGGATCGTGGAGGAAGCATTGAAAACGGCTAGATCGTTATACATTCTTCGTCTTTAAGCATAAATTTTATTCTAAATTGCATAAAAAATCCACGCTAAATTGTAATTGAATAAACGTTTTTAATTTACCATTATATTCCAAGATTGGAAAAATTACCTCAAGATTAGTATAAAGGAAACCGGTACAAGTTGATACAGTGGAAATCAACTTGCGTACAAAATTTAAGAAAATTGAATATTTCAACAATTATTTATTATTTATCGAATTTATTTGTAATAATATATTTTAATCTTTGATAGATGATCGTAAAAATACTTGATTTTCTTGAATTTTCTGTGTAATTTGATTTCATTATGTCAACTTACTCTGGTCTCCCTTACTGTAGAATATATTTGACAAATTGAGATATATATTATTTTACTTCTTTTATCGTAGAAAGGTGAATATTAGTTAGGATGAATTTCATGTGATTGATGATTTATTATCTGTTTTCCTTTTAAGTGAACTTAGTATTTTATTATAAAAATTCACCCAGTGATTGAATAAGAATGTACATATAATTGTAAAATCAATTTTCAGTTAAGTTAATCGTTAACGTGTTAACTAAAGAAGACGTGTTAATTCGTCATTAGGCAGCCAATACTTGAAACAGAATATTTATTTATTGAGAAATTATTCATTATTAATTGCACTGTTATGACTATATGAATCGTAAAATACATCATATTCATATTTGCAAATATCAAAATGAAATAATTGGTTACAATTTTTACTTATGTTTAATTATAACTAGAAATATTCAATTTTTGCTTGAAAGATAAATCTAGCCAGGTCTTCCTTTCCAAGTAAAATTATGCCTAGAAAGAGACAGAGACCTGTGAAAAAGAGGCTCATAATCAAATAAAAATGACGACCAGAAAATGTGCTAAATGCAATAAACGCAGAAGTAAAACTAATAAAATGAAACGAAATAGCAAGATTTTTTAATGTTCCTAACGCTACATTTTGAAAGAGACATACTAAATTCGTTGTGAATTCAGTGAATTTAGACAAAAAATATAATTTTTTCATCTGTTTTATATAACCATCGCATTCTCGAAAAGCCATATTTTACATTGTATAAAAATAAATTATTATATCCTTCCAACGGTTTTATTTTTTAATATAAAGACTGATAATTAAACTGTGGTTGTTTATGCATTTATGGGAAATTTGAAGGTGTAAAATTGCATAGAATGCACGTAATATGAAAAAATATAGACAATCTCAAAATTATAGTACTTTTTATAACAGCTCATACGTTTTCTACTATATTCTCAAAAATATGAATTTGCATAAAAATACACAGCCTACTGATAATACATAATAACAAATACATCGATTAACAAGGTACATTTAAAATTAATTACCTTTGTGAAGTAAAATATCTCAGGTTTTCTGATTGAAGGTTTCAATATTTCTGATCATTTCTAAATAATCTTAAAGAACAATGCTGTTCCGTCCGATACGGAACACCGTAATTAAAGATTCTCGAAGGTTAGTTTATGACACGGACGTGACAGATAGTTTATTTTCGTGTTTATTTTTCGTTAATAGTTTCAGAGTTTTATTTTTCTATAACCGGCAATTTGTGCTTTCACGATAGTAAAGGTAGTTTAATCATTTCGAGTTTTTACACAATGGCTTTAGAAATTCGTTTCCTTCGTCTTAATAACTGACCAGGTCATAAACTCGGTATTTCCGAAAGGTCGGCTAAAACATGTGTATAACGGTCCTTGTCGTTAAGAGTCGACCTGGAGGAATTTTCCGCGACCCATCGAACCTTCGAGAAACTCCCCATACTTATTGTTAGACAGTGCTCTCACCCCCGCTCTGAGAAGGGCTGGCTAAAGGGCGTTACTTAAATTTAACGAAATGGTAAAAATGCGCTGATTGAAAAATCAAAGAGGACCAATCAGCATACTCAATCCTTCTTCGTGGTGTCACGATCGGAGACGAGAGGACACTTCGTGACTTCGTTGCTTACCATTCAAGTATTCACTTCGTAGCTTACCACACAAGTATTCACATCGCAACATTCTATACAACTGTAACATACAATACAAGAATACATCTCGTATCATTCGATATACAAAATACAGTCCACTTTATACATATTTGACTGGGACTTCAAAGAGTGAAGTTCCTCCACGTTGTTTAATCGTCGCTAATAAACTGCCGACGCTGCGATGCAAATACAAATGCAACGATGAATTTTTATTCAATCAACCTTAAAGGTTTTCATCAAATGTCAAACAATTTCTGGAATGTCTAACGATCATTATGCTTGTCTACTCGGTCGTGATGAAAATCGTATACCGGATAACGAAAATCATTCAAATTGTATTTATGAATTCCAAAGTTTTTCCGACAAACCATAGCACCACGGCCAGGCTGTAAGAAACTTTAAATAAAATTCATTTGAGAGATTCGTGATCCGACATTACCATAAATTTGCAAGCTACCCACCGTGGACTTGGAATTTATTTCAGCTTCAGCTAGCAGGACAATCCTGAGAGAATCTCGAAATTCTGCCGCGAACGCACTTTCGAAGTTCTTTACCATCGTAATGGTACTTATAAGTTGTTAGACGCATAAGGAGGACATTGTTATACGTATAACGCTTGATTATACTGCAGATTTAGCAAATTTTCACTGGCTTGTTTATAGAAAGGTAATATTGTTTTTATTCCGCTTCCAGAAACCCTAAGTGGCATGAACTGTTCAAAAATATATCTAAATTTCTACACATTGTTCTCTACAAAATGTACTCTTCGAGTGATATCTTTGAAACGGAAGTATATACAGTTTATATGACCATAATGATACATTTTTTCTACTTTATTGTCTAAAGAAGAAAACAAAAGAAAATTAAAATATTTGAGTATATCTTTGTAAAATATGTTTATGTGCATTAAAACTAAATTTAATATGAGTTTAAACAAAATAAAATACATGTCCATCATTATTACCATAAATCTATAATAATTGTGCAAAATCTGAGATCTATGTGCAATAATGCAAAGTGTATTAAATGAAATATGAATTATCGAAATCACCGCTGTTATGTATTTTTTCATAAAAAGTTTTGAACCACAACATTTTAATTATATTTATATTTGTTATTTAGTCATTGAATGAAATTTAAAATATTGAATTCTCTGCTATTATTTTTTTTTTATAAAAAATTTTGAGCTACAATATTTAAGGTATTATGAATATGAATAATATGAACATAATTTTTTCTTTCTGTTTATTATTAAACACCTCTGTAGAGGTTTATACAGTGCTGGCCAGAAGTTTGGAACCACAGCATAAGAAATGTGTTATTCGAAATTATTTGTTTATATGATAAAGGGTTTTCATGAACAAATTACTTCGTTATACTACTTAGAAGCATCTTACTTTATTTTGACAAAAATATGTACAGTTTATAAAACAATCAACACCAAAAGTGATTTTATGTCTACATTTTTTTAAATAGCCCTTTCATCGAAGTATCCTCCTTTGGATTTCTTTACTGTTTCAACAATTCTAGGCATCCTTTGAATTAATTTTTCAATTGTTTCTTGAGTTATGTTCTTTCAACGTTTATTTAGCAACATCCACATGTGCTCCTTGGACGAAGGACAATGCTAGCGAACATTTCTGTCAAGTTCTTCCCATAACAGTTCAATTGGTGATAAATCTGGCGACTGTGGTGGCCAAATCGTGTTTTTCAGATTTTTCTCTTTCTGTAGATGTTCTACATATTCTTTGCATAATTTGGACGAATGTTTTGAATCATTATTCTGTTGTAATGTGAAACCTCGGCCTATTAAACGATATCCGGATGGTATGGTATGTTGCTTCAATATTCTTTTATACATTTCCTTGTTCATTTTTTCGTAAATTCTGATAAGATCGCCTACACTTGTCATTGATACATATCCCCATACCTCAACTGAGCATCCACAATGCTTCGCGGCAGGAGTTACACACTGTTCTAACATTTTTTCTTTATTCGATTGTCGAACGAATACTCTTCGCTTTGAATCGAATATTTCAAATTCAGATTCATCAGTCTAGAGGACCTTTTTCCAGTCCTCAATCGTCCAATTCTCATGTCTCCTAGCCCACTGTAAACGCTTCTTCTTATTCATTGATCGAAGAAGTGGTTTTCGAATGACAACACGACCAAACAAATTCGCATCTCTTAAACATTTTTTAACAGTTATCAAAGAAATTAGATTATCTCGACCTCGATTTACTTCTAACCAGATTTCCGGTGCTGTTAATTTTCTGTCTCATTTGCTTATGATGGCTATAAGTTTATCCTGCTTTTTAGATGTTATTCTTGGACGATCAGATCGAAATTTGCTTTTAATTCTTCCCGTAGAACGCACACGATCGACAGTTCTATGAACTGCGTTTTATTTTCTGTTCCTTAGCGATACTTCTTCCACCTTCATCACGTTTATGCAACAACATTATTTGGCTTCTTAGTTCAGTTGATAATTCTTTTCCACGAACCATTTTATTCAAATACAGATAAAAGATTCGACTTGTTTCATGTACCGCTACCAATTTCAAACTGAGCTGAGTATACAAGTCCCCATTAACTATTTATACCGCGAAAACATAAAAAAACTACCACTGCAGGTATGAAAACTATTAAGAAAAAAAAATTACAGCTCACAAACGGTGAAAACGAATGGTTTATGTTGATATTTTTCAACCGTCGAATAACGCTTTGGGTCTATCCATTGTTTACACTGGCATATATAAACAAAATAAGGGGTGGAAGTATCAAGTACAGTCATGAAGTACTTCCTACTACCTGCCCTTAAACTTAGGATATAATTACAGAATCGTTAGAGCAACGTTCCAGTACTTATGCTAAAAAATATAATAAAGTATAAAGTGGTTCCAAACTTTTGGCCGGCAGTGTATATACATATGTGAATGTGTAAGTGTATAGGAGCTTAAGTTTCGTTATAATCTTTATCGAAGTTGTTGTTTAGTTTGCAACGTTGTGTGTCTTTAGATTCACAAAATACATTGCTTTAAGAAAGAAAAAATACACAAGCAGATTAGTGTTCAGTTTGGTTACTATTATTTGTATATCTAGTGGCAGTTCCCTTTGAGTCGTGTGAACATTATACTATTAATATTTAAACTATTCATTTTTGCTAAATATCCGAATATTTATGTAACATAATAATTCGACATAATTTCGATTAATTTGTATTACAATATCATAAGTGAAAATGTATTAGATAAAAACTATACGTAATCCTAAAATACATCCGAAAGCTTCTCATAACGAAATATTATTAACTCAATTCGATCCAATAATAAACCGAAATACATCAATAGAAATGCAAGCTTCTAGATTGATCAAATATTTTTAAAAATAATTGTACATTGATGGTTAATAAAATCACACTTCTTTATTCTTGCATATTGTTATGAAATAATTGATGTCTCTGTGTGTGATTATCATTGAAATTATTTGTCATTCAAAATTGATTTATGAAATAGTTTTGGAATGTAATGTTTATGTAAATAGTGATAGATTATGATCACTACTGCAAATTTGTTATCATGGAATATTATGTTTGATTATCACCGTTGAATAATGCACATCGTTTGTGTACTCTCACGTTCATAAGCTATTGAACATATTAGTTGTAATGAAAATATTTGCTAGAATTTACGTTTAATGAATTCTTAATAAAACAGAATGATTTAAATTTGTATTAGTATATAAATAAATGATATGCGTCACTATATTAGTATATAAATAATATTTTCACATTCAAAGTATCAAAAAGGTAATAATATATGTATAATTTCTGTTAAAAAACATAAAATAGTTTAAATTTCTCTTTCAAACAATTTTTTAGTTTTTGACATCTTTCTATCGAGTGAAATTCGGCATCGAGCAAAATATGCCCATACCGTGAATATTCGAAGAAATATATATATGTACATACAAATTTTAAACTATTTATTCCGTTCAAGTGCATCTGTTATCCATTGTACTAAATTTGATGGTTACGCTTTCCAGCATTTCGAAGTATACAAAACAATATTAAATAATGACAAGTACTACGTGAAACACAATGGAATTTTGATTACATACATATAAGCATTGTGTAAAATTTGGCAATGTATAGTATTTACGAACAAGTGTGTTCCTGATGAAGATAAGTCCCTCAAATGAAGTAATAAGCATAAAAAATCATTCTGTCAAAATGTTATAATATAATACGTATTAATCACGTAAATATTTAATCATATAAACAATGTTCAAGGAATTGTTAAATACACTGATATGTAGTATATCAGTAATATTAACTGGAATGTTTCAGGGCAATTATTTCATGGAAGTGTATTGAAAAATTCAGAAAAATCGTAAAATTCTATCCTAGTCGTAAGTAAAATTAGCGCTGTAAATGTATTTTGGTCAATGTGTCAATTAATAGTGACCATATTAAGACAGTTTCATTATATGCATTTGTCACTTCAACATTTTTATCACCTTCGCTAAGAAAGCCAAGGATCTTTTTCAGACATTTTGTATACATTGTACATTATTGTATATATTATATATTATTTGCATTTATCATCAATAAACTACCTTAAATTTGTTGTTACCTTTATTATCATAGAGTCAACAAACCAACCTGAACAACATTTAGCTTTTTCAATAATAATAATAATAATAATAATAATAAACGAAATTTGTAAAAAAGAAGAATATGGAGAGCAATAAAAGTGTAAACATATCAGAAAAGACACAAATTTTATACCGTATAACAAAGCTGCAATATCAACGACAACTCTTAACCCTAAAACATCAAAGATAGGTTAAAAAGAAACTGTGCACAAAGTTTCAAGCGTTAATTTGTCCCATAAAAGAATTTCTACAAAAAACAAGCAATTCAGTTTTGTCAGAAAATATTCGCATTTAATGGTTATAAATAAACGTGTTATACTAGATGGTGTTCATAAGTTGGAAATTACAAAACAACTGCCTCTTCAGCGTACAGTTGACGTCACACCTAACCATAATCTTGTAGTAAAATATAATCTCAACGATACATGAAGCCATTGAACTTTGTACTGAAGAGCGTAGCGAAGATTTAAAATAAATAAGTCTGCTTTCCTGAAACAGTTGTATTTCATGTTATTAGCTGCATGTGTCAGGTATATTTAAGTGACATTTTATTTTAACATTCATTATTGTATTTCCTTATATATCAGTCCTACGGTAACAAGTCTCTAGATACTTTATATTGGTGTATTATATGCACGAACATAGTCTAAGCAAAGAAAAAAGTAATATTTTTTAGCACTTTACTTTATGTGAACACAAAATGACTCTTAAGCTGACCTTCATCTCTTCCAACAATTTTAGAACTAAAAAATTATTAAAGAAGAATCATCAAAATCGATCGTACCACAAAGAAAGCTGCAAATACTTCGACCAATCACCAAAATGATGTATCTATAGACAACTTAATTAAGAACACAGAAAAAGAAATTAAAATTCCAATAGAAAGCAGAATGGAGATTAATAATACAATTAACCACCTCCTACAATCAACCTTAGTGATTTTTTCTTCAAAAAATACGAAATGATCACCGTGTATATAACTAGTATCAAAATACAACACTTCAAAGTCTTCCACATCTATCTACTAATAAAGGAATCTGTCCTATCATACGAAGAATGTAGCACACTGATTATAACAGACCATCTAATACTAGTCTGCCCAAAGTATGGCTTCTTCCGTAACAAATACAAACAGGAACCTTCCCTTAAAGAAAGTCTCAATGACAACAAAATACCTAGCCTACTTGGTTTCATCAAAGAAATCAAATCAATGGATAAAATATAGGTATATAACGAAACAATAATATCCGCTCGAGGTCGTTGTTCCGTCTTTTATTTCATGGCTTTATTTGCCCACCTAACAGTTAAACATATCAAAGCATTGTCACAAATGAGTTTCATTAATGCTCAGTGACATAATAAGGCTGTTCACGATATAGGCGGAAAACATTCAATTAGAGCAGTCCCGTTCCATGATCGTTAATACCTAACCTGCCTCAATCAGGCCCTGTAATCGTTTTAACGCTTGCAACTACTTCTTTCACCACCATTTTCCATTTCCATGACTTCTTGTTACATTTTTGAGTTTTTGACTCACGAAATATTATTAACCAATCTCTATCTTACTTTGGTTTTCTGAGATCTATAAATTAACATCAAATTTTCAGAAAAAAAATTTTTAACCGATTTTTCGAATGAAGTTCCGAAACAAGATTCAAATAGAGTCTACCGAGTCAATCGACTCGATAGGATTCAAGTTCTAATCATGATCATCTAACGAATCGATCGATCAACCTATCAACTAAATAATAAAACCAACTGTTCATCGCGCAGTATCCCAAAAAATATCGACGTATTATTCGTTCCTGCTACAATCGTTAATAACCTTCTAGTTGATGTAACGAAACAAAAAAAGAAAGAAAAAATAATCCTTCAACATACCTCAATTATTGTCAACAAATACCCAAACGAAATCTAACTTCGCAGCTAAAGAATCCTGAGTAAGAAAAAGCCGTACCTCGAGATACTGATCGACAAAATTCTCGCACGTTTGCTCGTTTACACGACGCCTCTACAGGTTACCTCCAGCAAGGATCTCCGTCTTTTTCTACCGCCTTTTCTCCGCATCTGGTATAATTCTCCATTTAACATCCGGTTCTCGTACTAACGATATATCGGCAATTGCGCCCAAGGTTCCTTCCGTTCCCACCGGCACGTTCTCCACCATCGTCGTTCGTAACCTTCTTCTATCTCGTCCCGATTTTTCTTCCTTCTGTTGCCTCCGCGAGTTAGGCCGGTTGCACAATTTCAGTAAGAAGCGCATGCGTCGCAGGAAACGATACGCATTGCGGTTGTAATATCGTGGCACGGCCGTTTTGCCGCTGCGAAGATATTATACCTAAAGCCCTGCTGCTGTGGTTTCTACCTCTTCGTTTCTCTTTCCAACCAGTCTCTTCTTGGTTTCCCCTGGCTCGCCTTGTAACGACGCCACACCATTTGCCACCTTCCTGAACGAGCAGAAGAGAAAGTGGAGAAGGAGGGAGGAGGAATAACAGTGGTGGTATGGTCGAAACGAGGGGGTGAAGGAGATGAGACCAACGTTGAGTCTTCATGCCACGGTATCTTCAACGTCCTGTGTCTAACGGCGTCGTCGCTTCCGGACACGCGCCGCACAGTGTCTCAAAAGAGTCGCCTAACCGCGTCAAACTATATTTAATCTTTAAGTTTGTATAGGCAAGGATTGCGTAAGTGCGACATTAGGCGACTGTAATTTGCTAACTATGAGGAAAGAAGTAAGAATATGTGAGTTAGACGTCATGATATCTCCTACATCTCCCGTTTTCCGACCCTAAGGCCCGTTTGAGGTCTCAAGTTTACTTCGCCAAACTATAGTAATGGTTGATCAGTCTAAGAGTGAGAACTATATTTTTGAGATAAACACATGCTGAAAAAGGTAACCTATAATACGAAATGCCTCACAAACGTGCCAACATATGTCAACTACGAGCTTAGAATTGTTATTCCTAACTCCCTATACAACTGTCAACGTCAGTTATTCTGCTCTTATCCCTAGAGCCGTTATCTGAGCAGCTTTAAGGACAGAACATGAGTATTTGCCGTTCCTCCTGATAATAAAATTAATGGCACTTTAAGTAAGTCAAGTACCTAATCCTTCAAAAATTAAAAAGGTGTCAACGATATCTTAAACTTGACGATAACTAGTTATTCTAATACAAAAAATGTTTAAAACTTTAGATTTTACAAGGTTTGGCGGCTGTTTCGAAACAATGTGGGCTGTAGTCTAAAGACTGAACCTGCCGACGGCGACTTCTTACTCGTGTATCGTTGTCGTCATCGTTGTCGGCGTTGTAGTCTCTCTCCGACGAGTGGCGACCTTACAAATTCACGCGCATAATCTCTACACCAGCTGAGACGAGATGTTTACGCGTTCAAGTGTACGCACACGTGCGACTAAGTGCGACGACTAGGAATCCAGCGCGGAATTCGGGGATGGGTCTTGGTAATTTACGGCCGGGACAATTGGTCAGGGGATGTAGCCGGGAGGTGTGTAACAGGGGATAATGTAGTCCCCCGTACGCTCTTGCAAGGACATTACGAGTACGAGGATAGGCAACGCTAACGCTCGACGCGTAGACGCGTCTCTTGTCGCGTTCAATGTGTAATAGTCTTACTATCATTGAATTCGGAAACGATGCTCGTTGATCGTTGACATATGAGTTTTCTTTCCCTTCTTTGCTTTTCTATGGATTGTTTTATTTAATAAACATTGTGTACGGTTACTTTAAAAACTATTCGGACACTATACAGAGTATATCAAAATATGTGGGCACAACTTCAATGGTTGATTAAGCACACCAAAATAATGAAAAAGGGGTACATGCAAACATTTGTCATATCTAGATATTGTTTCTAACAATTGCTTCTGTGTTCTAGTAAGTATTTTGACAAATTCAGATCTTCTTTCAATTGTTTAATCCTTGTTCGTCCCCCGTGTTAATTTGACACATTTTTCCGGTAAAAGATTGTATTATTCGACCATTTGTAAAAAATATTTTCTGAAACATTTTGACTTTTATTTTTTTTTAACTAAAGCATACATATTTCGTACTTTTATTGACAAACAATGCCATTAGAGCTGTGAATGACATTATATATTCTATGTAACCATACATAGAACCACGCATACACGTTCCTCGGGCTACTAATGTTTTGTCAGTTATGTAGGATATACAAAGTACATTGATTCAAGCGAATTCTTCTAGAGGTCAGTTGAGACAACTCTGATGAAAACACGGGCTTCTTGTCATATGTATGATAAAAAACAAAATGCAAATGTGCTTAGTGTACAGCCTAACGTTTACTTCCTTATATTCAATAAAAGAATTCACAAAACTTATTATTCACGTTTTCATTTCATTGATTTCTTATTATTGTGTCAAATCGACACCGAGGGACGTGAAAGAGAGTGACAAACGAGGGTCAACTGGGTTCGCGTTTCAAATAAAAATTGAATCTCTGCGCTTTATAATTAAATATTAGCAAAAATTATAAGTAGTTACATTATTTTCGTTTCTGCAAATATGAATATGGTGTATGTTATATTTAATACAAGCATGACAATACAATTAAAAAGTAAGTAGTTATTAATAAACAAACTATCGACGTTCTAAGTATTGTTGAACCAATGGCGAGTTAACTTATCATCTGCAGTTACCAAGTTGAAATCAACGTTTGATACATGGTTTTAGTGATAGACGTTCAAGCTTAAACCTTGAAAGCACTTATTAATTTAAAGACTGTAGAAATGAACTTGGACTTTTCAAATATACATATAAATATAATTTAAAGCAAGGGTGAGACACCATCATTACCTGAATTTATATTTACGTGTCTTTAAGTTAAAGATGCTGCCATAAACTTTAACTTCAGACATTCAAGAATTCAAGATTTTCAGGACTTTCAAGATATTTAAGACTAACGTAACGTAAGCTTCGAGTCAGGTTGGAAGTGATTCAAATTTGTGGTCATAAATATTGATTCGAAGCGGTTCGAACTGTTTCAAATCCCATCACTACATATATCATCTTACTTATTATCGTGAACATGTCAGAAGATCAATGATAACACTCAAAAATGATAGGTGATCAACTAGTATAATACAGAAATGGCTGTAACTCAGAAACAAAGACAGATAGGGTAAACATTTAAAGGGACTATTTTTACTGCTTTTATGTACCGAATCCAACACTTGAATTACATCCATACATTAAAATACACCTTATAGAAGCACATTTTTCTAATGATTCTTAACAAACACGTGCAAATAAAATTAATGCTATATAATAGTTATGTTACACGTATTTTTAAAATGCAATTATTTAATCAATAAAATTGCTAAAGTAATCTAAGAGACAACACGTCTGTGATAACCTCTCGAAGACAAATGCCTGTAATTAAGGGTTAAATCGTATAATAGTTTCAGTAGGAGTACAATGGGTATCCTAATACTTCTGAATAGCGGTATACACGCAAACTGGCAAACACCCTCGCCCGCCATACACGAAACGAATCACACAATAGAAACAGAAACGCGGAAAGAAAACAATTCCACTTTCAAGAGATACCACTGCTTGTATCTGATTACGTGAATTTCCCCCTGCGTCGGATACGGAGCAATTAACAAGGGGTGAAATCTTAACCGAGCAACGAGAATCGGAAAATAGTGGGACGGGTTTTGGTGGCGGAGGTTTCTTCCGTCGTTCACAAAACTTCCACCCATCCAGGCCGCCGTTAAACTCGCTCAATTTCTCCTTGCACGCGTACTTACCGACGCGATTATTGTTTCCGGCACGCCGGAACATATATTCCGTCGTGCATTTCGCGCGGTATTAAGGCGCCTATTTCCACCGACAACTACGCCGCCGCCACCTCTCTAAGGAGAACAAAGTTGGATCGTAGTGTTGTGTAGGTTACGGCTACGGGCCGAACAACAACGTGGCCCGCGTAGGAGAAACGGAAACGATGCAGGCATCCGACAGGCTTCGCAGTGTGCCGCTTGAAACGGATCGCCAGGGTTGGCGGCAGAACTACACGCGGGAGCTTCCAATTAACCCCCATATTCAGACAGTTTGAGTACAATAACATAGCCCGGGGATTCCTTGCATCGGGACTCTTCGAGAGAGGAAAGAGAATTTCAACGGCTGAAGAGGATGAGGGGAATGTAGGGTGAGGGTGAGCAAGCTCGAACGAGAGGAAAGGGGCTTTCGACGGACCCTTTCCTTCTTAACGTAGCTGCATTAATTAACCGTCGAAGTGAGACTCTACCGGGAAGCGTTTTCTCAAGAGGAACCTGACCAGCCCGTGAGTTTCTCAAGTAGCCGACGCATAGCAGTCTCAAACCGTAAAAACGCGATCGAATACTGAAATTTCCGACTTCGTCATAGTTTCATGAAATTACTGATGTAGACTTCAACTGTAGATTCTAGTCATGCGCATTAGAATCTGGCATGTACACTATTGCCTTTATAATTTCAAAGAATAATACACTGCAGAGCATAATTATAGTACCACTAACATTTTTAACACTTTTGAGCTTTAAGAAAATAATTAGAAAAAGCTAATTGTATAATGTGAAACAGTGTTGTAAATAATGGATTTTAGATGAGAATCGTTGAATTTTTCTATGTAAAATATCGACGTGTAGTTGAAAATTGTTTTAAAATCGGTGCAAAACAATAACACCAGCTTCATTCTTACCAAACTTCTGGGATTCTGTTGTAATATTTTCAGTGAGCACAGAGCTTCTTATTTAATTTATACAATGCAACGTGGTAACTACCATAATGAAAAAGAACAAGGTGCAATTTTAGCATATAGGAAACAAGAAATGAAAATTCATGAAATCGCACATAAACTCGGGCGATCTCATAATGTTGTATTGGATTTTTTACGAGATTCTACTAAGTATAGGAAACATAAAAAAGGAGGACCTGAAAAAAAGTTATTCCCTTGAGGAAAACAACAGATTATTAAGATTGCGAGTAACACATTGAAAATCTTGTGAAGGAATTGTGAAGGAATGTGAACGCAGCGTTTCTCATTGAACAGTTCTATAATCATCTTAAAGCCTTCCGGTGCTTCCTTGTACCACATTATGCAACACAAAGAATATTTCAATTGATCTACTAACAGAATACTTTCAAGTGAACATATTAGGCAGTTCACGCAGTATAAAAAGTGATTTGAATCAGATAATGAAGTATTAGTGACAGTTACTTTATTAACTAATTTACTTTGTAAAAATCATTAAGATAAATACAGTTTTACTTTTTAAGAAATATCCTTTTATGAATCCCTCCTTTACACCATATATTCCGACATAATTGTTTATACGAAATGGTCATTCCAGATCACGATAAATTTTTAACAAAGACATTACTTAGAACCTAATTAAGATAATAACATGCAACTTACTTTACATAAATATGCTGTTTTGAAAATTAAAGGCACTTTATTTCATCAATATGTAAAAATCGGTTTTTAAATTAGTCTTTCATTTGCAATTGAATCTTAATCTTAGGCTTTTATTGTATAGTTCAATAAACCTTGACGTCTACATTACATAAATACACGTTGAGAATTTTTTCTTTAAATCAGAGTCGAAGTATATAATCAAAATATAAGCAAATATACTCCACAATTGCATATATTCCAAAGTTTCCATCGAAGTACCCCACTGTACAGAAACCTCATAGAATCCAGAGTTGTTGAATCATAACTTTTAATTTGAAGTTCCACACGGATCCAAAATATAAGCAAACGGAACCAATAACACGCCCTACTTGCTACATCTGATCTTACTTTAGAATTTCTGCAAGCAAACCCACGCAACTTTCCGGTGTATAGTATAAGAAATCGAAGCAAAATATCTGTGAAGTTTCAACTAAAATATCGTTAGACTCGAACATTTCGTTTAACTCGGAATCCTCTACTTTTCTTAATTGCATCAAAGTATTTATAAGTATTCTTACAATATTTGCAATGGTTGCTTTAGTGTTAGAAAAATTAAAAAAGATCAATAGTAAAATATATTTAAGTTTCTTTGTATATAAAGAAAAATTCTGCGATCATTTGTTCAGTGTTACGAAGCACTGTTTATAGTTATTTTTTAATGATTTATTATTTGTTCATTATCTCACAAAGTAATGAATTATCAAATGAATCATAGAGGAAATAGAATAGTCGAGAGATTTCAAGAAGTTATAGAACTTTGTATATAGACGTTTAACGTAATTAGTTATATTACATAAATAAGTTTCATATTAAATATAATTTATATATACATGTTAAAGAGTATCCTATATATCTTTGAAAAGTGAAGCACTTTACTTATAATCAAATATTCACTTCATTTATAATTTGTAACTGTTTTGTTACATTGAGAATAACGAAGACGTACATAATAGATGGAAAGTAGTGATATCGTTATTGATATGGATAAAAAATTATCGGATAAATTTTACTGGGTAAAGTTCTCAAGTTTAACGATTCAGCTCTTTATGAAACATTTTATTTTACTTATTTTCAATTTATTTCTTCACAAAGAATCATACCTTGCTATCTAGTACTTCATGCTGCGGGAAAATTCATATATTTTGATATTAAGTGAGATCAATACACATTGAATGAACTGGTATGAATTAAGAAATACTGATCGCGCATTTTCGCTTTAAATAAAGTGTTTCATAAGTATTAAGACACTCACTGAATGTAAGGCATACTGATATTAACTGAATTCTGCTGATATGGACTAAATTTTACTCAAATCTACTGAATTGTACAGATCTCTACTAAATTATATGGACATCTCCTAAAATCTAATAAAATCTACTAATCTGCAAACATCTGCCAAAATCTACTGAAATCTATCGAATTCTACAGACTTCTACCGAACTGTATGGATATCTACTAAAATCCACTAAATCCTACTAAAATCGATCGAATTATACAGAAGTCTACCGAAATCTGTTAAAATCTACTAAATTATACAAATAGCTACTAAAATCTACCGGATTATACAGATATGTGCTAAAATCTACTGGAATCTAATGAAATATACAGACATCTACCTAAATCAACTAAAATCTACTGAATTTTACAGAGGTCTACCAAAATCTACTAAAAGCTATTGAATTTTATAGATGTGTACTGAATTATACAAACGTCTGCTAAAATCTATTAAAACCTAATAAAATTTGCGGAATTATACAGAAGTCTGCGAAATCTACTAAAATCTACTGAATTGTACGGGCGTCCACTGAAATCTACTAACATATACTTACTGGATGTAAAGTAATCCCCATTGCCATTGCAAAATCGTTAAAATCCTAAAAAGAAATTACACATTCTGAAATTTTTAAATACGACGAATACATACACATATGTATAACTTTTACTAATACATGACTCTAACGTCGCCGGAAAAATGTAAATTAAATCACATAGTATCTTCTACATAAACATAATAAATGTGTTAATGTTTACAAACGACAATGTATATCCTTCGTGTGCACCTCTGATGGACGACTTCGATCAGTCTATACTTCAGTTAGTTCGATTCATCCTTGGCGGTACAACTCGTTGTCGGAACGTTAACGGCCTCCGTGTCCCTCATTTTCACTCTCTGCCTCTCTTCCTTGATTTTTTCCGGCATAGCAGAAGCCTGCGGCAGCTCTTCTTCCCATCATTCCCTTGGGTAAAGGCATCTTGGACCCTTACTTCTTACGGGAGTCTTCGCGTTGCAATAAATGGTTTCATTCTCAGCCCTGCGTCTCGATATAAAATCTTTCTCTCTCCTCCTCCTCTCTGACTGCCTCCTGCCTGCTAACGGAAATAGCGAAAGAGGGGAGGAAAAGAGAGAAAGAGAGAGAAAGAGAGAGAGAAACTGGAGCAACGGCATGCGACGATGAACGGATGGAATCAGAAAAATGCAGGCATCTCCGGGGAAATTAACGTAATGAGGCAGTTCGATTCTTCTTAGGAGAGCCGGTTACCGAACCCGCTATATCCCTTCTCTACTTCCTCTCTCTCTCTCTCTCTCTCTCTCTCTCTCTCTCTCTCTCTCTCTCTCGTTCTTTCCCTTCACAGCCATTCGTCTCTCCCGTAGTTATTGGTTTCTTCGAATCGCTTACTTCCTTAATTCGTCGAGATCAGCCGACAAGAACACCGGGTGTCTCGTTAAAGTGCAAGCCACCGTCCCTCTATCAAAGGTGTCCTACTAATTACCGACCAAGTGGACTATCCCTCCGTTTTCGAATTTAGATGGACGACATAATTACAGGGATGTCTAGACGGGCGATTTCGTCACTCACTTTGCTCGCTGAGATAACGAATGGCTCGAAAGTCTGGTATTCGGTGTGAGTTCACCCCTTTTAAGTAGAAGTACACCTTCCTAGAAATAAACGTGGCTGAGCTCATGTAGTTGATGTTGCGACACATGTCTTTTGTTTTTGTAGTACATCTTCTTTCTACCATTGTATGATAGTGTCCTTTTTTTTTAAGAAAAAGAGTATTTTGATCTCAAAATATAAAATTATAAATTTTACTAATATAGATGACGACGTGGAATTAATACTGTAAGTAATAATGTTGCTTTACTATTGAAAACGTACACCCTTTCATTGATTTCGCTCCTGAACATTCTTATGGAGTAACTTTGTTTTATGGATTATAATATTATGTATTTAATACAATATATTATATATGGACTTTTTAATATTAATTTAAAAATCTAATGTTTCATATGCACCAACCTAATAACTATTTCAGTTTTTTACTAATAAATACATAATTGAGATACATTTTTCATATACTTGTAAAGTCAAATAAATATTTCAAACAGTGTTTCAATTAATATGAAAGTGAATAATTATTTCAAATTGACCAATGTAATACAATTTGGGAAATAATCTTCGTAAATATTTTTACGTTTGATTTGAAATACTATTTTAAAAAGTACCGTCTCTAATTATCCGTAAGTAACATGGTTACCTTTATACCTATCGACGACAAACACCACCAATTGAGAGCAATTTGTAAAAACATGCTGTACCTTTACAAATCAAGTATGAAACTGCGAGCTCTCCAAAAATTGTGGTCTCGTTCACAGTTTCGAGAGCTTATTATTACCGTAAACGGGAACATATCAATAGCGGGAGGTACACAAGCGATCAGGTACACAAAAAGTAAACATATTTTCACCGGTGAATAACTCTTAAAGTTACAAACCCTCGTAACATCTGCTAATTAATTCGAACGAGTTGTATTTTCTCTCTTTTTCTTTTCCTTTTTTTTATTCTATCGTTAAATTGTGCGAACGCGACGTGAAAAACTTGTTACTTTTACGGCAAAAGTGAACCAGAAGGGGCAGGGAAGGGCAATTGATCCAGATATCGATAACAAAATACGCTCCTATCGATGCACGAATTACAAATTAAACTCACCCTTATTGGCCCATTGAAAGTTTGCCTCCTTCGATTTAACATACGTTAAAGGCAAACGGGATCGGCCATTGAACGGCGGAAACTTATTTGCGAACTAACGAAAAGAGCTTTCTTTTCATCGGAACTCTCCTCAAGTCCGAGCAATTACGTCGGAATAGCTGTTACAAGAGTCAAGATTCTTGCATCGTTATTCGATTTTTGCCGCTCCTCACTTTTTGCCGACATCCTAGCCAGTTCCCCTCCCTTCCCTACCTTCCCGGAATTCAAGACCGCGATGAAAGAAACGTGGACCGGAACCTTTTCAGTTCCGTTACTTCCACGGAATCTGTATCCCTCCTTTTCGACCAATTTCTGCTACGGCTGACGCGTTTCACGTGTAACCTTTCATACTCGACCGACACAGAATGCTTCAGAACACGATGAATATGTACTTGTTGGAAGAAAATTTTGAAAATACTTCTAATAATCGTGTTCCATCCGTAACGAAACAGGCGCGTTCGTCCTCCTCTGTTTGGTACGGTTCTTGACACGATCACGAAGAAAGGCTATTTTTGAGATTCTCGACATTAGAATATCATTTTAACGTTTCGAATATTTCTCGCTGGGAGAATTACTTTGTTGTCTAAAGTCTAGAATTTTCCTTCGTTCGTCCTCAATAACCGAAGACGTGTCATAAAGTCGGAGTTTCCAAAAGTCTGTACAACTTCCGATTATAACGATGCGCGTACCGAAAAGTCAAAACCTGGATGACATTCCAGACCGAGCCAAACAATTGGTATTTCATACCGCCCATCAGACATCGCATCATTCTGCTTAGAAAACAGCGTACTAAGGACGGACTAAAACAGTGATCGCGACAGCTGTCCGATATGATTGGTAATTCACGTTTTTCCTTACAACAAATCAACGTATTTTTCTTTTTGGCAGCGATCGGACGGTTGCTAAAAAAGGAGTCTTCTCGTAGACACCACTCAAAGCAGTCTGTTCATAGACACAAATACATAAAGATCTATCGATCAATTTAAAACTCTTCTGAAGTTCTAAAATCGTCGACTGTTTCGTAAATCGGATCACTCTTTTCCTTCATTTGAGTATGTTTATAAATATAAAGATAATTATTTATTCGTGCGTACATAAAAAAAGCCAATCAGGGATAATGATGTCCAGAAAAAATGAAAGAAGTTGTGATTCTGCGTTGATTCCAAAAATTTTATTATACAAATGTAGACCTTTAACAATAAATTGGCGGGTGCGAGCGGTACCCCGGTCCTCGAAGGCGCGAGACCGAGAAAGGACCTCGAGCCGACTGTGGCCGGGAGGGCTCGTCCAGGCTCCGCGTTGATATTTTTGTACGGTAAAAAGAAAAGGCACCCAAGCCAGGTCACTATGAACCCTGGAAAAACCCAAGAAGTGAAAGTACGAGGGAGCGCTGCGTCGCTTGTTTTTTGGAAAGGGCAGTTATAACGTAGGCACGACCATTGAAGAATATAGAAATAGCCGCCCGTACGACACGCCGTGCCTGACAAATAAAGATATCTGTATAGAAAAGCCTACACAAATTAAATTTTTTCTTTTTTAATATTTTGGATTATCCAATTCGCCCCAAATTTTCGAACGAACGGGATATTTTTCGCTTTTCCCCTTTTTTTGTTTGCAGAAGAAAGGTTTCCAAGTTTGTTTTCATTTTTTATCATAAATGTTCAGCTAAATAGATACTGAATACAAATTTTATGATAAAAAATTAATTTGTTAATGTTTGACTATTATTTTTTACTATTAAAACTCGAAAGAATGCGCCATAGTATTGTGAAAAAGTTCATTCGCACCGAGGCCCACATAAGTTTATTTTCCTTTACGATATCGTCGTTTTTTTTTATTTCACAGTAGCGTTTTTTTATCCATCCTTATTTCATCTTGATTCACATTCATATTTCTCTATCTTCCACGGAGTAGTTGTTTAAGAAAGTCCATCCCTCCTTCTACCAAGCGTGGCCCTTTCCTTAAGCTGCTATTGCAGTTCAATTGTCCGGGAGAGGCAGGAGAAGGATTCTATTAAAAGTTGACGACGAGGACGACGACGGATCCGGACTTGTGAGTTTTAATGCACTTGTTATAATCGGCCCTTTTACCACGAAATACCGAGGGAACACACCTCCGTTCACCAGCTTTCTCTCCCTTACCCAAGTTTTTCCCTTCGAGCCTTTCCTAACGCCGCCGTCCTCTTCTTCGCACACCCCTCCGCTTTCTCATAAGCGTTCTCGCAAATTGGGAAAATAATTTACTGCCTTAACGAACGAAGACTCGCGAATCGATTCAGTGTCCCTTTCTGTCGTCTTACAACTTTATCTGCTTTCATGTTTTGGAGGTAATTCGGAGTCTCACTTTTAGCAAATAAAATAATGTGAATGTCGTATGTAGGTGTATAGTAGTATGTGTATTTATACCTTTTCCTTTTTTCTTCAAAACTATTATTCACGTTTATTTTTGCAAATATATAAACAAAGTCTTTTGACATTTTGTAATTTATTTTGTTAATTATTTCTATTGAGTATTTATGTATTGATTTATAAACTTCTAAGCACCAATTGTTTTAATATATGAGATATGTATCTTTTTTTTTAAATTATATAAATTTTCGCCGTCCTTCCAGCAACTTGAAAGTTTCATTTGGTCAAGAACCTTGTTCCTTCATTTTCATTAAGATCGAAGTTTCCATCTTTGAATTTTGCAAACTATTTTCGAATAACCTTCTTCTAATAGGCTACTGTTTCTTTAAACAATGCACATCTCCTTTAACGTTTTACCGGTACTTTTCTCTTTCCGTTAAAAGAAAGATATTAACCTTCGAGACAACATAACACTGAGAAGAAATTAGTAATTGTATCTGATAGATTTTCAAAAGACATGTAAAGAAAGAATTTTTCAGAATGTATGCCAACTTCATATTTTCATATAATTTTATTTGTTCAAATATTTTCAAATACTACCAATCGAAAATCGACAGGAAGTTTTCAAACAACATAGTGCTATCTATACATAGTAAAGTATGTATTCTATAATACAAAAAAGATGGTTTGCATATAAATTGTACGGCATTGAAGGGAACATACGAAACTCTTAATTCTGAAACTCTTAAATAATCTGCTTTGTTATCGTGTTACGGCGTCGACGAGTATCTTCGTCTATTTTTGTAAAGTACAGTGAAGCCTTTCGAAGGTTGTGAAATATCTAATGGACTGTATAAATTATTGAATGTATCACATACAGTATTAAACAACGATATCTATATTTAACTTAGAAATATTTCAACAAGGCTCATTTACAACTACTGATGTGTGTGCTGAATGTTTTGAATGTATATTGTATCGAATGTCGAATCCCGAATCTAATTTTCTGGAAGTGTCTCTGCATATTATTTTATAAATTTTGTGTGTGTTCCTATTCGCTGTCTAGGTGTGTAGTAGAGGTGGTCGAAGTGTGCTGATTGGTGGTTTTTCAGTGTTCTAGGTGTGACTGACTTGTCGAGAGAGTACGGAGATTGTTATTTAAACTATTTGTTATATTGCGGGTAGCACTTTAGCTGTCCTGGTCGATCGATAGGTCTGGCGTTTCTGGTGGCCAGATGGGAGGGTCTTCAAAATTTAGTGTTATATGTAAAACCAATTTGTAGACCGTGTCGCCTAATTTCTTGCTCCGAAAAATTGTAGGCTTCTACGACCGTACATACTTGTTTATGATATAGCACGGTGAACTTAAATTGCTTTAATAGAGTTATATCAGAATATAAAAGAATAGTGAATTTTCTACAAGAAAATTAGAAAATATAGATTGTTATGAAAATGGAACACAGGAATTAACCAGGAATGTAATTCAGTTGAAGATACAAGCATATACCAATATCTCTTGCACTTACTGTACATATCTTAGATTAATACAGTTAGGTATTTTTTATCGTTCAAAATATGTTATAACAAAGGGGAATAAGTTGATTAATGTTCAAATAAAAAGGACAACAGAAGTTAATGGAAAAACGAATCAGTATTAACTGAAGATATTTTGGTACAATTAAAAACCGCTTTCGAGATATTTTGATAGCACAATTTTTCATTTACTATACCTAAAAAGCAAATAAAATAATGCACTACTTCTGTTGCATTAAAACCGGAAATGCTTAATTTCAGTAATAAACTTCTCCCATTACGGACTCCATAACCTTTCGTTCGCTGATTCAGAAAGTAAACCGTAACTTTAGGAAATTGAAACTATAAACTGAATCCTACTTCATACTAGCAAAATTTTTATCTTACTGTATATAATACGTTTATAAGTAACAAAAATATCCTAGAGTCTAGCATTTGTGCATACAAATAATTTGTATGTCCATCAACCGGTTTGTTTCTTGTTACTTTCCCCTACGAATGCATTTCAAGTCTCTCTAAAACGCAAATATTATAACAATAAAAGAAAAGAAAAACAATATATTCTGTTGTTTAGGATATCTTTAGTATAGACGCACCACGTTTTGACCCTTGTTTATCAAATTTTTAATAAGAAAAATTGAAAATAAATGTAAATATAGTTTAATTATTTATTTAAACCGTATATAGTTCTTGAGGCACACTTTTTATAATGTCACGTGTGGCGACCCTCCTGTCCACCACCGCTAGAGGGACAGATGACACAGGAAACCATTCTCGCTAGCTTTCCTGAGAGGTCCTGTTTGTATATATATACCTTCTAACCTAACTCCCTCAGTTCCCCGCGTCTAAGGTACGGGTCTCCTAAAATGTTTTACTGACGAGTCCACTAGGAGGCCCAGGACGAAACGCCGCGCAACCTTTCCTTTTTTCCGCTTTTTTCTATCCTCCGCCTTCTATCATCCGCCAACATAACAGCCACACATGTATATTTAGTAGCAAATAATATGCAAATTTCTTCAAGCTCAATGCGCATACCCGAGGGATAATAATATAATAATTTTCAATGAGTAAATGTCTGTATTTACTTATTATTTCTTAATTGTAAAATTTCAAGTTGATTTTGGGTATTTACGGACATTGCGTATAAGGTATAAATTCAGATATTCGCAATTACCCCTTACACAATGTTAATTGCCAGTATGAATTAAAATATTTGCAGATGCCACGAAAATACATTGGGAAGTATGAGTGAGAGTACACCTTCGAAAGTTTAAAGACAGCAATACAAGAATTTTAAAGGAAAAAAAAATTTCATTTCGTCAGACTGCAAAAGCATATAGCATTCCACTGAAAACACTTTGTGATCAAGTGAAAAAAGAAAATATAACATATCCTCAAACATATCCTGGACAGTGAACCCATTTATAATGCGGCAGAAGAAGATAAGTTAGTAAAATATATTTTAGAATATTCTAAAATGTGTTATCGGATAACTATTCTAAGTTTAAGAAAAACAGCATTTGGTTTTGCTACTGCTAACGATGTAAAATGTAAATTCAATCAATATGAAATTTATATTATACATATAATATATCCAAAGACTAGATTTTATGCTTAGCGTGTCACAGATGAACACATAAGAAATACAATGAGGTAGCTTTTTGGAAAGTTTTGTGCTTATATTCCATAACAAAAGAAAAAAGAAATAGAAAAACAATATTTTTTGTACTTATCACAGCCTGTTTATAATTACCCTACCATCTGTCCGGTTATACACCGATACTTAGGAGTAATTACAGACAGGAAGGACTTCCTTTTAGTCTAAATTTTGATTTTTATAATTCTATTTCTAATCGCTTTCTCTGATAATTTTGTAAACAAATAATTAAGGTTTTTTATAAATAAAAAGTTTAAATTTCCCTTAAGGGTTTGCAATTCCCCCTATATATTATAATAGAAAACAATAATTCCAATTAAATTGGCTCTTAAACGATACATTTTCTAGGATTACCTTTACACGATGCTGTAAACATTGAGAAAATGAATTTCTAAGCTACGGTCGTTTACAAGGAACCGTAAAACGCCTAACCTTCCACGAACACCAGGAAAACGAGAAACGAAAAGCCAGATTAATAATACAGTCTTAGTATCATTAGCCGTGGTAATGGTGTGAACTTTTAATTAGTTGCGCAGTTTCATTCGGAAACACTTGCACGAGCAGCAGATCCATTGTGTTTTTATTCATGGCCCAAGAGATAGGCAACAGTCCTATCTTCTCCTTGAAACCGGTGCTTGGAACCGGCTCCATCCCTCTGTTAACCAAAAGCCCCCGGGGGCCAGAAACTTTAACTTTCTTCTTTCCCTTCTGCCCTCCTCTAAGAACCCTGAGAAAGAGACGTTACGTATTTGTCCATTAACACCCCTAGACTTCGGTCGTTCATCGTTTGCCATTTTGTGTTCGGTCAGCTTTAACGAACATACCGATGCACGCTTCTGTTGAAATGCGTGTATTTAAAGAAAAAGTCTAGTGTTCTTTTCCGTATCATTCATTTGATCACAATAAATTAAAGGACAATAATAATTATAGAAAAAACTGTATCAGGTGGATGTAAAATTTCTGTCGGTTTCTTCATTATTTATTAACAGCCTTGTTTTCGTAAATTAAATGTCCCGTTTAGAAGCCAAAGTAATGGACTACGTGAAGCAAAATTTGTAAAATTTGTTTTATTTATTAAAAATTGAGCATGACTTATATTATTCTTATGAAAATGTTTACATTTAAACTAGAGATACAAGTAATTGAATACAAAGGCATCAAATTAATTTCTACACCTAATATTTTCAATCCGTCATAAAGCTACGAGTTATTCAATTAGAAAACGAAAGAGCAGACATTCAGACTTAATGCAATAAACAAAAAGGATAGAATCAATTGTATAATCGCATGATAATCAAGCAATTCTATCAATAATTTATTTCCTATAAATTTTATAAATTACTTGCCGGTTAATTTGCAATATGAGAAAATAATACACCATTTCCGTCGTTGAAGCTCATTCGCTTGAACTTGGCGCGTTCAGAAACAGGGGAAATATGTACCGTGACGAAATTGGTTCATGGCTGACCCATAAAGCAATAGAAAGTAGAAGTGAAGAAAAACTAGGGAGAAAGGAAAGAAAAACCATGGGCGAGCAGTTCGCTTTAATGCAGAATCAACGCAATATTTTTCAATAAGAAAGCCCGAGACGCATTAACGGCACTCTCAGTATTATATATCACTGTGATAATGACGCCGCTTTGCAGGATCGCCACCCCAAAAACCTATGGATGAGTTCACTTGCGGAACTTACTCGCCAAGTCGAACAAACCTTATAAATGCCATCGTAGAACCATAAACCGATGATGCACGAGCACCCTCGCTACCGCCAGCCGAGTTTAAGGTTTTTGCTGTCTCCAATGTCGTCTTCTCCCTTTCGTTTTCACGGAATGTCAGAATAGAGCATGGAACTTTGTCCGCCATACTTCAAGTCAATAGATAATATACAGAGTGAGTTTCGTAACGTGACGACTTCAAATATTTCATGAAGTATGTGCTGTATGAAAAAATGTTTCAGAGAAGAATTATATAGTTTATCTGGGCGACATGCAGCACACTAAACGATTTCTTATTTCTTTGCTTTTCTATCGAGATATGAAGATCACTTTCAGTTTTTCAAGTGAAATACTTAACATTTTTTTCCTCGAATTTGAACAAAACATCGAATTATACGTAAAAAGGATTGTTTAGGCTGCTCGTGGTTAATCTTAATACATTCGAGACCTGTGACGTTGTTTTACGTCATTTTACATTTTTAATAAAAATACCAGTCAATGTAATTTCAAAATCTGTAGCTGAGTATTGACAACATAGTTCTATTATCAAATATTATAATTTTATCTTTATGTCTTAACACACTTTTATCAAATATTACCTTTTATCATACATTATAATATCATAAGTTTTTTTTATATCAAATACTACACTAAAGAACATTATTAGTAAATATTATATTTCATTCCTAAACTGACTAAATTGTATTATTTCTTAATTTAGTAATATATTCATGTACATCAAGTCATTATTAGATATGCAAAATTATTTTGTGAAATAAATTTATACGAATGTTGCAGCAAATTCGTTATATTTGTTTCTAAAAAACATATTTAATGAATTTGAGCAACACTATCGCTTTTAATATTGCCAGCATCTTTTCATCGATTTTTTCACAATGCGTTTGTAATATTTAATCTTTCTCAAATTTTAGACAACAAATAATTATATCAAAACAAAATATTTTATATATTTACGCACGTTTAAATACCAGATTTATGTAGTATTTAGCTATGAACTCTTGGAAATTATATGCAGCGTTCAGCTAAGCCTCTTGCCCGAAAATCACCGGTCGCGAATGTGTTAAGATCGTTCGAGTTTGGCTGACTTTGCACCAGATGTGCCGACTAATTGAACTATCGAGATTGTTCGAAGGACCACTTCTGTGTATCGGAAGACTAAGTATAACTTATGAATTCTGAGAGTGTTACTATTTAGCACGAGAGAATTCTCCTAAGAGAGTTACTATGGTGTAGGGTGGCCGAAGGGATTCAGTATAAAAGGGCAAAGAAATAAGAAATCGATTAAGGTACTGCATGTCCCTCTGAAAACTGCACAGCTTTCGTCTGAAATATTTTTTCATACAGCGAATCATTTACGAAATATTTGAAGTTATCAGGCAACGAGACTCTCCCAGTATATAATTTATATATTATATGTATACTGGGTCATAGTGCACTAGGCCATACAACTCGTCTTGAAATAAGCAATAATATTATATATTAAAAAATATGTAGTGCCGTTTAAAAAAATGACGATGACCTTCATTTTTCAGGAACAAATTTCTTTTTTGAATTTTTTTCTATTACATTTTGTAGCCGACTAAAAAATATATTTTCGTCTAGCTACCGGAAGTATGTATCTGAAAAATCACGGCGACAGTTACATAAGGCACCCTGCATACATATATAATATATCTGTTAAGATTTGTGAGACATAATGAACACTATTACATAAAAATACCACTGGGGAGAACTTCAAATTAACGTGGTATTGAAATTACATCAAGTGGCAGTCGATTCATGGAAGCGGGACTATGATATTTCTTATTTGAAATGTAGAACCAAACCATCTGAAGCATCTCATGTAAGAATGATTCAAGCTGCATGAAAAGGTATGGTGCGTTGAACAAGTAGAAAAAGAATGAAAAAAACAAAAAAGGAAGAAGGAAAGGAAGGAACACCAAGGGAAAGAAGCGGATTTACTGGTAGTAGTTTTATTTGTAAGCCGTCCTGTTAGAGCGGCGAATAATTAGGGAAGCCCGTGCATTATCAATGGAGACTTAACGAGAAATGGAGTTTCCTTTTCCTGTCTAGACAAACTACCGTCGAAAGATGGGAAGCAAGTAAGTAAAACATTGGATGATCCAAGCAAAATTTTCGTCTCGATTAGAACTCTCTCTATTTTAATGGATGTTATTATTGTTTCATAATTTAACAAAACAAAATCACTTAAACGATCAATAAAGACGATCATTTAACAACAAAGAATTCTGTTTAAACTTCACTAAGCTTACTACTATACAGTGAATTTTTATATATTTATAGAAACTTTGGAGATGTAAAATTACACAGAATACGCGTAATATGAAAAAGTATAGAAAATATCCTTAGTGTCTTTTATAATACCTGGCAGGTGAAATAATTTTCTATTGAAGTTCTACTTTTTCCTTTTTTCTTTTTTTTACTACAATCTCAAAGACAATTTGCATAAAAATGCTCAGCCTACTTATTAGTTTAACATAATTCTTACGAAGGTATAATTGTTACTTTCAGATCGTAATATAAATAAATATTTCAGTCCTTTTACGCTCTTGTTTTTCTCATTTTACATACATTTTTTATGAACAATAGAGAAACCCTTTCCTTCAATTCCAAAATGTAAAATAAAAAAGATTTGATAGGATTTAAAGTTACAGCATTACCAAAATATTACTTAAATATTGTCTTCCTGTGATTAATTATTGTTTATTGTTAAAAAAATTTTTTATGTTTCTTTTGCGTGAATATTAGATATTAGCAGTACATATATAATACAATAAAATTAATTAATCATATAATAGCAAAAATATAAGTAAACAATAGGTAAACGCAAAGGATGTCAAATATAAAACGTGATATAAAATAATACAAAAGTTTACTTTTAATTTATCAACTTTACGAATATAAAAAATGAAATATGTATGTATGTTTCTTCATCAAATAAAATAATAGGATATAATGAATACGCATTCATGAATAATTCTAACCAATTAAATTTTTTTTCACGCTCCCAGTAGAATCAGTAACACGATGCATTTATTTTCATAAATAATGCTTATCATTAATTAGACAAGAGTGGAAAATAAGTGAAAAGGTAATCATTTAGAGTGTCTCGTCTGACGTGCACGTACATACACCCGTATATACAACACGTGTGGGTGTTAGAGCGGTGGTAGCTGGCACGCGGTTATCGCTTTGACAGTTCGCACAGTTCGAAATCCAATAAAAAGCTAATTGAATCTGTGACGCCACCTGACTTCACTAATGAAATTTCAAAGTACCAATTTCACGTTACACCGTTCTGGCCTACCTGATCGACGCGAGGGATGCCGACCGTTTTAGTATTCGGTCGCACCGTTTAAATTCCCTAAATTGAAATAAAATAAGCTTTCAAACTTAAGTCATTGAAACCAGTTTAATTATAATTCGGTTGATTCTCTTGTTTGTGCAGAATTGCGTAAAATAAATAATGAATCTAGTCATATTCTATGAAGACTATGATGTTGTAGTTTCATGAATTTGTGTTGTTTTACGTGTATCTATTTCTTTACGTTTGAATAGTAATACGTAATTTTAGTATGAAAAGAAGTTATCGATATAAAAAGAAAACAGTAAAATTTTTAACAGTACATTTATACAGGCTGTCCCACATTTAAAGGGCCAAACTTTGACAGTATATTCTATGGGTCTAAATAAGAAACAAATGTTACATGCGCATCGATTGTTTAACGCTTTATTAAAAAGTTATAAATAAAAATACGGAATTCGAAGAGAACAGTTAAGTAATATAAAGAAAGATGGAAGGCCAGTAATAGCATACTTTCCTGAGACTTGTGACAGGAGGCCATTTTTATATACAGAAAATGATTTCAAAAAGTATCACACGTTAAAAAAATATAAATAAAGATATATTATATATTTATTCTGTGACGCTACGTATCTTTCGTAAACAAACATTTAGATATTAAAAAAGTAAACTTGAAACAATTCCAAGCAATTTCTTCATGGCTGAGGTGAGATGTCAAAATCAGAAAAATGAAATCAGACTTGACCGAGAACATATTAGGAAAACAATTATAAGCAAAGGGTTAAAATAATGGAAGCAGGCTGACAATGGAAGAACAAAGAAAGCCACGTAAAATATCTCGAACGATAGACTCTAACAATGGTTTCGATAATAAGACCGTCTCGTTTGCGTTTCGTAAAACGACAGTCCAAGACTATTTAAGCCCGACTGTGTTGGATAACTCTTAGTGAACAACTACCTTCAACAGTTAGTGAAGCACGACTGCCTTCGTTTGCGTTTGATGAACGACTCTCCTATTCAGCAATCTACCCGATCGCTGCTAAAGAGAGTGACTACTGATTAGTAACAACAAAAATGTTAATTACCAATTATTATGTCTGACAGATATCGCGAACACCCTTCCAATGCGTCCTTAGCGTTCCTTTTCCTGGAAAAGTAGAGCAATACCTGCTCTGACGCGCGACGTGCCGAGGGTTTAGCAACAGTCTGGAATTTCCGCCAAGTTCAATCCAACAGTTCTTTACATGATTAGATCCGATGTCAAAATGACCCTTAAGAAGCTTTTCGTTTTATGACATGTCTTCGGCTAATGAGAACAAAAACTAAGACTTTACATGACCGTTTTGTAAAGGAACTTATTTCTCTCGGCAAGAAATACACAAAAATTTGTGTATTAGTTCAAAAAATAGTCTTTCTTCGCGAGCGTGTCATAAACCATACTAAACCAAAAAACCAACCGGTTTTCTGTTCCTGCGAACGGAAGATACATATCACGAAATAAAGTACTGGCCATGTGTCATTGGATTTGAGGATCACTGTACCCCCCTTGTCTTCTCTTAACCTATATTTGTTGGTGTAGAAAGTACTCATACAGCAATCAACTTCATACAAGATTACGTGGAATTACTATTTATTAACAGTGTTTTTATAAACAATAAGTATACACATTTGCTTAGAAATCTGTTGAATAAATACAATGCGAAACAAATTAAATACTTGTGTAACATGCTTTATTAACAAGAAAAAACAAAAAATCGACTAAAATTTTAATTTAAAACACCTATAAGTGAAAATCACTATAGTGGCGTACAGTAGTTACAAAGTTAACTAAGAAATTTTAGAATATGAAGGACTTTGACTATATGAAGAAGTGTGTATGTGAAAGCCTAATGTCACGAGCTTCTGCCCGTTGCAGAGACGGAACAGATATGAAAGGGTTAAATACCAAGCAACAGAACGCATCACGTAACACGGTTTCGTTGCGCGTAGGCTAAACAACGCATTAAGCAACCGTGTGGCAATTACATCGGTGAAATTCATAGCACGCCGCAACTTTCTTTCGGTGGCTATTATAAATCCCGTCGCGAGACAGTTCCAGGGACACGTATCTCTGGAAAAGTCGACATAATTTCCACGAAACTTTCGCGAATCTCTTGATGCCGGGTAAAGAGGTGGAAGAGGGGAGTAGAAGGTTGGTCTGCTATTTCATTGTGCGCGCGGTGCCTAATATTGCATCCGCGCGTCCTTTTCACGCCGAATGGCCGGGGTAGAGAAAAGAAGCTGGCGGCCGTTCGTATCGCGAGCACGTGCCGGCCCAGGTTAATTTCGAGAGACGAATGTCACTTCTTAAACTCACCGTTTCCCAAAAAACTTTTTTAACTGTAATTGCCGCGCCCCTCCTATTCTTTCCGAACGCACGGCTCCCGTATAATTTCAGCCGGCCGCGGCTGAAAATATCGTGACTACACGACGCCACCGCGTCGAGTTTCCGCTTCCAGTTTTATATCGCTCAAACTTACATTCGTTTCTTCCACCCTTCTGTCCTCCTTCTGTGGCTGCCTCTCTTTGTCCCTTACCACTTTTCTCTTTCGTTCCTTTTTTTTTTGTTTTTTTCAACGTTCTTTCTTTGTTTTTTTTCTTTCTCTCCAGGCGAAAAATTCATATCTTCTTGTTGATGATGCACCGTCCCCGGGGAGCTCTCCACAATGTTCAGCCGACGAAATTTTCCCTCGTGCTATGACGATTTTCTCCACGCTGCTTTCCCACCTTCTCTGCCGTCGTTCATAGACTAGGCGCGTTTACTCTTTACAAGAGACGAGCATATGGAGTGTTTTGCGCTTCTTTTGCACGCCTTGTTGCCAGGTAAAATGACGCTTCGCCTCGATTGACTTCCGTGGAATTCATTGAATGTAGACCACGTAGAAAAGCGCGCAAGTTTGTAAAGTTTATGGTTGTGGTAATATGTTGTACAAGTTTTAGTATTTATCGCACAGAGTGTTCTGACAACATAGAATCGAATTGATACATAGCGCTCGGGGAAGCTAATTGGATAAAACAAAGTTTTCTAGATTTACGTTTAACCTATTAATACTTTGTACACGATAATTTATTTATTGGCTGATTATTCATTTTTAATTGCATCGTTATACTTATATTAAGTATGTTGTTAGTGCTTATCTTTAACCCATTAAGTCCCAACTTTGCGCTAACGCAACATTTCGCTTGCAATTTCTTTTTAGCAAATTTTCTCTAATAATTTCTGTTTGCTCGTACTCCAATTATAAATTAAATTTTCTAAAAATTGTTCAATATTTTTTTTTGTCACTGTTTGAAGAAATTAAAGCATTTATAACACTAGGATAAACCTAATTTTTCTTAAATCATGAAAATATTTTTGTACAACTCTTTCGTGTAGTGAACTTCTGTGTAGTGTCTATATTATAATGTATTTTTTATATTTTTTGACAATTTAGTGGCAATTCCTTAAAGGCTCAAAGCTGCGTAAATGCAACATCTTATTACACAAAAATTAGAGAATAAAAATACATAAAAATACATAAATACATAAAATACACTTTTGTATTAAAAAAGTAAAACGAATATAAAATAAATGAATAATAATTGAAGCAATTGCTTATTCATTTATTAATACTTACACTGAAGCATGGATTTACTGAGTGTATCATATAATGAATTTTTTATTAGCTCTTGATACATAATATACCATTTTCACATGCAAATTTGTATAAAGCTTTGTGTGATCTGTGTAACCTACAAAATTGTTACTAATGTAAAATATATTCTTTCCAACTCTTTATAAAAATATTTCAAGAAGAGTATTTTTTCTATTACGGGAAATAATATTATTGTGTTTACACGATTAATGTTTCAACATGATATGCCACATTCGATATTCTGTTTAATTTTCAACCACGCATTATTTAGAATTAATTATACCTCGCTCTTGGCGCATCGATTTTGTTTCTGGCGCGATGGAAACCCATCTTTGACACAAACACAGCATTCCCGTGGGGTATTAGGTTTTGCCGTAATTGTATTAAAATCAGAGTCGCGCAGCTGGAAAATTGTGGATCACCACTAGCCAAAATGCTTCCTTCGGCATTCGATGATATACAGAAATGAGCGGCGTTTCTAATTCAATAATTTTAATTACCAGAAAGTATAAAATTCGCAAATCATCATTTGGACAATTTTGAAACACGAATAAATACATATAAAATATCTATGATTTACATGATTGGAATTTTAGCAGTACACAATTAATGAAAAAAAACAAAAAACAGTTAGTTACTTTTATTCCGTACATTTTAACTTACAGTTGTAATCAAAAGTCACTTAATATCGATTGATATCGCTCAGCATTCATAATAACAGCGTGTCCAGCATTATCTTCGAAGGAAAATAGTCAAAATGCATACCAAACAGTAGCTTTTTATGGGTGCAGAGATTTTTCATAAATAACGAGGGGATTTTCATTATCCTGTATACGACAATTTTGCTTATTAACGAATTCATCCACTGTGAAATGAGATTTATCACTGAATTAAAGTTTGCTTGAACACGATGGAACGAAGAACGCCAATTTTCATAATAAGTTTGAATAATGTAAATGCCTAGCTGCAATGTGTACCTGTCCATAGTTAAAATTACACTATCCTTTATTAACACAAAACTGCTTATATCATTTAAAAAAAAATGATATGTAAACAATATACAATGCTAATATCTAAATGTCGCATTTAGATAAACCTTTAGATTGTGCTCATGTTGCCATTGTGTTGCGAGTTACACTATTGTTACTTCAATTTATATAATTTGTTAACCGTTACTGCCGAGGAAACTTAAAAGCTATCAAACTATTAACAAATAAGGTTCTACATTACACTGTAACTAAATCTGTAACAAATTATGAATGACAGTTGTCAATGAGAACCATAAAAAGAAAGATCGAAAAAAAGAAGAATGTGACGTTTGAGAAACGCAACTTGAAAAGATCCGAAAGGTGTTATTGGAAAATCATATAAAAGTTCCGAACTACCTTACCAGACAACAATATTTCATAAAAATTCCTTTGATGCATCCACGTATAGTTTTTGCAGTAATTGTATCTAGAATGCACTCGAGACGCAAAGAGGGAGCCGCGTTCCTCTGGAGAGTAGCAATGCAGCATGGGGTGCGTGTAGAATGTCAAATGGGGATCCCCCGGTATTCGCAGATCGCCTAAATCACCGGTAAATGAAATTAATTTATCCGAGCCAATCTGTCGCGTCAGCGTTACGCTTGCTAGCCTCAGGGCTGTATGTACGCGTACGCGATGCATGCGACAGACAATATATTTGGCACCCCTTGGCTACCGTTGCCGGCCCATGTGACATCGTAATCCAGCACCATTTCAGAGTTCATCCAGTCAGGCTTCTGGATAAAGGGGTCCCGTCATTTCCTGCGACTTGCGAATTCGATCACCGCGACTGGACCGTGAAAAAGTTCCGCGACCCTGTTCACCCTAACACCCTCTAGTCGAATCGTTCGGTCATGCCACTGTGACTAAGCTAACACCCTTGTTGAGCAATTTCTGCACTATTTCCCTGTTTTCTTCGAAATGTTATAATTCTTGGAGTTTTTTTTTGTTTTTGGTTTTTGTTTCAATTACTTTAATTAAAGCTACATCGCCATCGAGATCATTTAATAATGTCTGATATCGGAAAAATGCTTCTTGGGAAATTTTCTTTCACAAGGGGGGTGCAAGACATTCAGGGCACCGATGTGGTTAAAACTTTGTGTATAGATATTTGATAGATATGACCTCCTACATTTTCATAAACAGAGTGAATATATCTACCAGTATGCAAACTTTCAACTAAATCGTTGACCCAAAATTCTTGTTTTCTCCTGCTCAGCAGATTATCATTTGAGATTACGTAGAGCTAGAATGTTTGTTTCATAAAGCATAATAAACTGTAAATGTGTACAGTTAAATATAAATGTGGTATCTACAGTTATTCAAAACAGTTTACAAATTAGAAAAATCTGTGTAATAAAAATATTTATATACAGAAACGAAGAAGTAAAAATCTGTCTTATTTAATTAATAACAACTGTATTAAAAAATTAAAACCAACTGGGATTATTGTACACCAATTCCAAGGCTTAAATTTTCTTTATATAAAAAATAAAGTTACAATAAATTCTAACAAAATCATAATACAGGGGTTCGCTTAAAATTTGCAGAGTCATTATTAGGAAATTTACTATTTTTAATAACGCTGCTATACATCGAGCCCTCAAATTTAATTAAACCGCATTCGATACGAAACCTTGTCCCCTATAATTATATCAAAATCATATTAATTTGTTAACTAGTCGACCAATTAATCAAGTAACCGTTTAAATACGACATGAAAGCGAATCCATTCTACCCTCTCCTGAATATTAATATACAGGTTGCCATGTAATTAGTATTATAAGCAGGAAGATGGTGATTCTACATGGAAAAACTCAATCGAAAATATAGAAGCAATTATTTTCATACGAGGCTTTATTTGCGAGAAAAATTACTGAAAATTTATGTAGTACGTGTGTATTGCATGAACGCTTAACTGAATGAATTTTATGATAGATCTTTATTCATATTCATATGCGTCAAACGGGTCGAACGATAAGAGTATAGAATAAAACAAAGTGCTTACTCTTCTGAAATTTCGTAAACTTAAAAATTGTTGGAAATTACATTCATCAGGTATGCATTGTTGCAATCTTCTAAAATATAATATCTTCTAAAGCTTTTTAGAAGGTTATTCTGCATTTTTTATTTTTTAGACGCTATAATAACTTTTTCTTTTAATTGTTTTATATTGAGTATGTCATACAAATTTCTTAATATGGCTCCGTAAATAGGAATCTGGTGTAATAATCGTACCTAAAGGAGCGTTCAAATAATCAATATATATTGCCAATACTAAATTAAACATTCGCGAAATAGATTGACAAATCATCAATATGATGAACATAGTCATATTTCACGATAGTTGATGCTGCCAGATTCAATAAATCTTCGAAATGCGAAATATGAAAAACATTTTGAAAATCTTTTATTTATTTAATAAATTTTCGTGGGAAAACATTTTTTTTTAAGCCACTTCCTAGACCGTATTCTTTTCTTCATTTTGTTTTTGCATGAATAATAATAAAATAATGACTGCATAAGGTTTCTTTTGATTACATATTCTTGAACGCTAACTTAAAGCGGAATGTATTATAATATTAGTAAGATTGAACGTCTAATGAAAATGCAGTTTGTCAATATATATTGTCAATATTTTATTAATAATGTTGGTATACTGTGGTATATATTATTTTATTATTCCTGTTGTGCAAAAATATGTAGAATATTTATTACAATAATTTATATATTTATTATTATAATTTATATAGTATTTATAATAATTGATTTATATATATATATATATATTTTTGTTTTTAATAATAGGGGAGACTGGAGCAAGTTGGTACAGTGAAATAAACTTGTAAACCCAATAAAATTGAATGTTTCAATTACCATTTATTAGAAACCAAAATATATTGTCATGGGTGAGTTCGACCAACGATAAGGTAATTCCTAGGAAGATGATCTTAGCATTTTTGAAATGCATTTAAATGAAAACTAAAAGACTTGAAATACCAAAATCGAGTTTTATATAGACTTCTAAATGAAAAACAGCATAACATATTAATACATTTGAAAAAAAGACAATAATAATAATTTAATTGGCCATCTCTCTCATACATCGTTCTATTTGGAATTATCCTAAATGATCGTTGAAATATTCGATTTTCTTGGATTTTATGTGCAAGTTGATATCACTGCATTAACTTGCCCCGGCCACTTCTACTGTTAAACGTTTCCTTTGAAACTTTGTTTTATCTGTATTAACAGAAGATCAGCCTTACTCACTTTCATCCTTGTTTCCATCTTGAAAACACGTGACAACGAAGCACGTGGTCTGATTCCGTTGTTTCCGAAGAGGGTACAACGTGATGCTTCTTTTGCATAAAAGCAGGGAGAGTCAAAGGCATTCGGTGTTTTCCTTTCGAAATCGATTAATATTGCAGTAACAGCATGCGCATTATTCAGAGGATTATCCCTTTCGCTTTCAGGAGAGTAGTGCACTCATGCGTGTGTCTCTTCTCACCACCGTCACCCAACCACCCGTCCCCGTAATCCCCGTATGAAATTGTTATCAGGAGTGCTGTAAGACTGATATATGGTGGATACACGCATAATATGAGGGTTCCGAGACCTACAGATATGACGTAAAATTGTAACTAGCGAATTACGCCTATCGAAGCGTTCTTACTTTTTTTTCATTTTTCCATTTTGCGTAATAAGCCAATTTCGATCTTCTCGGCAATAATACTTTTTATAACTTAAACTGTTAGACTGCTGTTCCCAGGATTCTTAGAATGCGGGGGTTAACAACGAAATTTCCTTGTTTTTTGCATCACTTCACGACAATTTGTTACTTTTCATAATTTGTTGACCCTTTGACTGCCGAGTACTCCAAACTTAAACGCTTCGTCTGTACGACATGCTACTCTCAGTTTCGATAGTTGAGGATGGAATATTTTATCGGGTAGCGTGAACTCTGTCGTCATAGCAATTGATTATACAATATATGAAATAAGTTACTATTCCAATTAATTATTTATATCAATTTGAAATAAAACATTTTCATTTTTTCTGGACGTGTATTGTTTCTTCAAAAATGTTAAAATCTCGAAAACTCAGTAACTTGATAATTATAATGAACTTGAGAAGTAGAACAAAATATGTAGAGAATCACATGAATGCTTTTGTATACAGTAAGCATAACATAAATACTATATTCATAGACATAAAACCTACAAATTTCAAATGCACGAATTTTGAAGAAAGTAGAAGAATGAGAAAGAAATTAACAACTCATTTGGGTATGGCAGATCTTAAAACAGGTATAAATATATAATCAGATGTCACATTTTTTACACTTATATCGTGCATTTAGCGTTCAAAGTTAAATCTAGAAAGTAAACTTATTTTATATGAAGCTATTTTAAAATCGATATGAACCTACGGAATCCAACTAGGGTGTGCAGCCTGCAATTCTAACCTTGAGATCCTGCAACGATTGCAGTTTAAGACACTAAGGCTTTCAATAAAGCACCATGGTATGTAACCAATAAAACCATACACAAAGATTCAAAAATAGCAATAATAAAAGAAGAAATTTTGAAATTCAGTGAACGTTTCAACAAACGTTCGTAATTCCTTAATCTCCCAGCTTCTTAATAGATCAGATCACCTTTGAAGATTAAAAAGACACTATATATTGGCTCTAAACAGTAAGTTTAATTAAAAAAAGAATACTGTATAAAATCACGTAAAATCACATATTAAAATCTAATAACTCTATTTTGAGGCTGCAACTCACGATATAGTAACACGACATCATAATTACTGAAAATTCTCTGTGATAATTGATTGTAATATCCTTACTATTTAAAAAACAAAATATCGCGTACATTTCTAATAAGAACAGAATTTTATTTACTCTCGTTGTTGGCTTCTACATTGTTGACAAACAATTTTTACATTAAAAGAATAACAAAACTATCAATTTTTGTGATAATAGTGATAAAGTTCAATTTATATCATACTGTATAGCCCATATGATTTCCCAATATATCTAAATATCCATATAAATTTTAAACTATATGTAAATGAAAATCCAAAGATGAAACGTTTAGTATATATGTCCGTTCAAATGTATTAATCCAAGAGTATTCTGTTTTATCTTGACTGTCTAGTCCTTCTGTATGTGTTCGTCTGCCTAGAGGCGTGTCTTAACGAAAATTGGAGAAAAGTGGGAGAAAGGTCCTGTCCGAAAGGTTAAGAAAGTTTTAGGTCATCCTACTGTCCACGTCTTAGACAGTCCTTGATCCGAAGAATAAGATTACAGTACGTTAATTACTGTTAGATGTTTCCTGTAGCCAGATATACACAGATACCCAATTTGAAACAATAGAAGAAACATGAATATTGTGTCTAATTTAGTTTGCATTAGGTGTAAAATACACGATATTTACTTTTACAAATAGTAAGTTGAAATATAGCTTGAATTAATTTCTAGGAACAACAGTTAGGGAAAAGTTATTAATAGAAAAACGAAATGAAATTTACAATAATTGAAGCATGAGTAAGAAAATGTTCAAATATTTTTGATATTAGTATTGATATTGCTGTGCAAATAAACTTTTTTTTCATAAAAGCAACTAGAATTGTTCTCAACATTAGTTAGAAGATACAAAACCATGTATATATTGTATATGAAGCCACTCTAAAAATCAATTTTGCAACATAGCTGAATAAAAAACTTCATGTGATAAAATCTTGAAAAATATCTTAAATGATATCTTTTAAACGGGGGAACTAAATTTGAAATATAAAATATTTCCACTGAGTGATCAATTTTTGCACAGTCTTATACCCTTAAGAACATTATCTTAGATCATGGTAATTCGATATTAAAAAGAAAGTAAAAACAAAAAAGGAAAGGAAAGAATAATCTTCCAACGAATGCAACCCTATAGCTCGCGAATGGTTCGGAAGCTAAGTCGCATTTATACGGATTACAGGGTGGCACGAGTGTGTACTAGTAAGCGGGCAATTAAAATCCTGATAAATAGGATCCCCGTCAGCGTATTCCAGCACTTCCCCATTAAGCAAATTAACGGGAGGGTAGGCACTCGATTTAAATCCAAACGCAGAGTCGTTGTTCATATTGATTTCGCGGATAGAAAATCGTTCAGATATCGCTGATAAAAATTGAGCTCTCTACCTAACGCTGTCTAGGCACGTAAACCGTTCCTCCAACGTATTGCCCTCCACTTTCGTGGTTTCGAGGTAAACATCGAGCTCCGCGATTTAATGGCCATCATTTACATCGCCGGTCGAGAGCTGAGTAATTAAAGCCATCCAAACTCGTTTTATACCGGTGGCTCTATTCGATGGACCACGATGGTTTCAAGCAAAGAGTGTTTGGGTTTATAGGCGGATTGTGAAGGGATTAGTAAACCGAATCCTTTTAAGGACTAGACCATTATCTACGAAAGGGCTCTGCTCTTCATACCTCGCTGATCTCGGTGACGTGAAGACAACTAGCTTCTTCATCCGTTTTTCCTTCTTCACCAATTTTTCAATTTACATTTATTATATAAATAAAGGGTCAACCAAATGCGACGTCTAGATTATATCGCCTCGGCACATATCTTTTCAAATGACATAAGCCGTTTCGTTTTAGTACAAGGTAGTAGAATTTTAACCACAGACAGATGTACATTACAGCAATACATTTATATCATTCAAACTTGTTATGAAAATGGGTGTTACGTGTCATACAACTGGAACTAACATTCAGGTTTTACGATGGAAATTTCATCAGTGTATAATTTCACCAAATGTAGACATCAGTTGACCTCCAGAATCAATTGACCAAAACTCCCAATAAAAATTCGAGCCTTCATCAACGTTTATCACTAATTTACTGCATTTAAGGAGTGAGAGGGTTTATTCCAATACACGTCATTAGGTTTACACAAAAATAATACTCGGGTTTGCGTGGGTTTACAATACGTCAATTGCTATGAATATGCAGGAAGGAACTCCAAATCCTTTGCTTTCGTTAGGGATTTTGGAGCCTACCAAACAATAAAAAGAAATTAACGGAAGAAACATCGAGGCATATATCAAAAATCTTAGTCTTATAAATAACAAAAAATTACACCTATATCGTAAACTTAGTCTAAACTTAAGCCTTTCATTCTTAACGCCCACTATAATCGGCATGCGAAGATCTGTAACGCATGTAACATTTCTTTAAAACTGAATTACATGTAGTAATTAGAAAGCTAGGATAAAATTAAAGGCATCTGATTAATTTACACAGCTAATAAAAACGAAATACCGTCCAAAAAACAAAATCTAACTACCTGTCCAACTTCCTTTCACCCTGTATATATCAAAGGCGACAAACACTGGAAGCTTTTTTCCCTCCCTAATCACGCTCATTGCTCGTTTAAACTGTCTTCCTTCTGGCCATTGGATTGGTCGTAAATTTACGGAAACACCTTGTTCGTTCTAAAAGAAGAACAACGAGGACTATACCAGACATCAGTTGAGCGCGATGCTGTCGCGGCGTCGAAGGGTTTGCCTCTTTCAATGGACCCAGGACGAGCATTCAGGTCGAACAACGGTACGCTACGATAAATCACTGAGGAAACGCGTAACGCGGTCGCACAGCAAAAGAAGAGGCAAGGCGTTACGCAAACTAGTTTAGTTTTATCAAGCGATTCTGTATAACCTTTCTGTATATATACATGTATGCATGTGGTACGCGGGTACACTCTCAACGAGACATTAAATATCCACCTTGCAAAAGGAATCCCATCGTTTTTATCACGAACGAGATGGCGTTAAGCTTAATTTTCCTTTAGCTAGCTGCAGTACGTTTTAAGTCCACCCGCGCTTGATAAAGGAATTTATCGGCAGAATAAAGAACTTTCGAAGATTAGCCCAACCCGCCAGTAGGATTTATCTGTCAGGAATAGATTGCGTTTTGCGTTGATAACCTTCTGCTGTTACGGTTATTGCTTGTTTCTATTTGACTACTCATGTTGATGATTGATTGTGTCAAAAGTGTAAACACTCTGTCTGAACATTTTATAGAAATGATTTCAAGTATCAATCCATTGTAAATTGTTTTGGATAGAACTATCACGTGTGAACATAAACCAATAGCAAGTGGTTAAGTAGAAATTGACAAGAAGCAAAATTTGTTGACGAAGAATGTTGATGTTAATATTTGTCTGAGAGAAATGTTGAAATTGACGCTTGTCTAAGAGGAATATTCATTTTAATTTTCATAATACTGGCCTCAAAATCTACATTTAATACTAGATGAAGTTATACCGTAATACTCTTCTTGTCCTAATTGTTACTGAATGTACATGTAAGTAAATTAGATAAAAGAATAAATATATTACATCATACTGAATTATAAATTTATTAGTAGTAGTCAGTACAAAGAGTTATGCTTTGGGTATATTTGTACCTTGCTCGGTATTATGAAGGTTAATGTGGACTGTACTCACATGTATTAGAAAATACATATTTCCACTAAAAAAAGGGCGACGATCTTGAAATATTTTCGATCTTCTCATATAAAAACAATCAATTACAAGACAAATTTCGTATCCTAGAATACTTTAGGTTTTCTTAACAACATTTTCTTGTATCACCAATGTTTTCGATAGTATGGAGCAGCTGTCACGTTATATTTGCCTCGCCAGATGTATGTACAATCATTTTCATTAATATTGAAATACAGTGTATAATAGAACAACTTTTTTAAAATCGGACCAAACGGCTTGAGTTATTTTGAGAAGTTAGAAGGATTAGTTTACTAAATGATATGTATAAAAATTTAAAAGGAAGTTACAATTGGCTGAAATTTTGAGGAAAATAATAAACGTCACTTTTTACTATTTTCTTTTTTTTTTAGTTAAGCTTGTAATGAAAATTTTAGAAGTGCGTTTTATAGATTTATATCAATTATATGCATACTGAAAATTTCATCTTAATCGGTTAACGTTGCTATAATTGCAAAGAAGTCTCGCGACATTCAGCCTACAATTGCGATAAATCTGGCGATTCTTACATCTCTCAATGTCTGCCGTTTATTTCTTCAACTAATTTCGATAAAATTTTCACCATGTATATAACTGACATAAAACATATTTTGTGAATTTTCATTACAAGTTCATAAAAATGTTATAAAAAGCGACCTTTATTATTTTCTTTGCGATTCCGATCAATTACAATTTTGAAATGTTTTTTGCGCACATGATCCAGTAAATTAATTCTCTTAATCTTTCAAAAAACCCATATCGTTTGGTGCAATTTTAAAAACGTTATTCTGTACTAAAAAGTGTCCGCATACTAATGAGGATGACTATAAGTATTTTTTATTATTTATTTATATATACCATTTTTTTAATTTCACAGTCAAACATAGATAGAAAGTCACATTTGTGCTTTAATCATCGTTTTGATCAAAATAAGCAAGTGTCCGATAACTTATGAACGGGAGTGTATATATATAGTCTTTAAAAGAAATCATTTATGTCAAAGGATTAGGAGACCTTAGACTTTAATTGAGACAATAGAAATATCAACCACGTGTTGCTATCTTACGTAAAAGGTTCATTAATCAACACTTTCCTTTTCAACGAATAATTAAGCAGTGAAATCGTCTGTCAGATAATAGAATCGTGAAGGTTGTGTGCGCTTCCCGAGAATTTCAACCAAAGGACAATTAGCCGAAGTTATAATCAAGCTAGGTAACGATTATGGCATACGACCGTCTATCAGATAAAGTGGAAACGAAGCGACGGTTAAGCATATGAACCGACGTTGCGTACACTGGTGTGTTTACTGGACGTTCGTTGAACATTCTCTAGATTTGTTTGTACTGCGGATTACAACGGTTCGCAAGCGTTCCGCCATCATCCCTCTGTATACCAACAGTTGACACTACGTTCACCTCGTAAGGCTTAATCTCATAAGATGTGGACAAATTGGCACTGACTGGATTGGATGATTTCACAATTACGTTCAGTCCACTTGAAATTTCTTGCTCTATAACCGGGAAGCTGACGGGAAAACTAAAAAGCTGACTGCAAATGTTATAACTTAGAGTAGAACGAGCAATTTATCTTCGCAGTTGAATGTATTATAATGTGACATATTATTGAATAAGAATAAATATGTTGGTAATGATAATTTTATTCTTTTTATAAAGGCAACGTATATTTTTTTTATAAAGTAAATAAACGCGTATCCTGTGACGGAAATTCATTATTCAATGTTGAACGTTGAAATGCCAGATCATCTGTTGATATTAAAATACAGAAATATTTAAAAAATTAACAAGTGTATATTATTGAATGTATAGCAACCTGTTGGAAAAAATCTAAGTGAACTTAAAACGATTTAGAATAAAACTGAAACAAGTGGAAAGTAATAATTTGTGTAGAAATTATGATTCAGAATGAACAAATAAAGAACAAACTTACCTAATAATACGTATTATAAGCTGTTCTACCAAGCAGCAATAAATAAAAGAGAGATCAGTTTTAACTGTTATTCATAAAGAGATTCATAAAGGACTGTACAATATATATTCAAAGTACCTGGTGTGTTTCGCTTTTGATTAAAAAATAAAAATCATTTGGAAATAAAAATGTAAAATAATTCATAAATCAAAGAAGCTAAAGTACCATTTTAGTGAACCTTAAGAAGTGGAATAAATACTCGATAATAAGACTAAGTTTATTGCACGTAACTACCTTTCCAATCATTCATATATAATGTTAATTAATTATATACTAATATAACACATATAAAAAAATACACACACACACACACACACACACACACACACACACATATATATATATATATATATATATATATATATATATATATATATATGGGATTAATAAATCTGTTCTAATATTTTTCGTTTCGACATGGAAAAGACACGTTGAACAAGCTCGTTCCAATTTTAGTGCCATAAGCGCTGATGTCTTGTAAGACGAGGTTCTACGATTTCGAGGTCAAAAATCCTACGAAATGGACTTACAGAAGATCAGTACCTTAAGACTGCCTTATCTTTCTCATCCTTTAGATTTGGAATCATATTGGTATCATGGAGGATCTTTTAGGAGATTTGTGAGGATCCTGTCCTGACCGTAGCAGAAAAAAATATTACTAATACTAGCATATGATCGAATCCCCAATATACCATCTAGTAATTTGCTTCCGGTAAAAGTTATCGATATTACCCAAGATACCTATCGATAGCTATAAGTATAAAACTTCGAAGCTCCCTGTTCTCCAATAACTTGGAACTATTATATTTATTCATGCGTGAAAGATAAAGAAGGGAAAATTCGTTTCACTTTATACATTTTCTCGCTGTTCCTTAACCATTCAGTTTCATGCTAACTTAAAAGTAAATAAATATTTAACGGAAAGTTATTTAACGAGAAAATCATATGAAGTAAATTTTACATGGACCAGAAAGAAATTGATGTAATCACATTTAAGTCTATGAAAAGTTAAATGGATTAAAGGTGTTGAAAAAATTAAAGAAGTTTAAGATTAACTCCTTCAGCATGACCATTCATCGCTGAAAGTGTATCTCAACAATTGCACAGAAGTCAGATAGTGTAATGAGTCATTTCACCGAAACATTTAATATTTTTGGGTCAAAAGCTACTTGAATATGCAAAATTCGTAGTTTTAATTTTATAATGTAACGACATCAAGAAAATACTAAAAATTTATCTCTTTTTAAATGTCTTTTATTGCAAAAAAAAACAGTATATTGTGTACAAATAATTGATTTATAACAACTTTTACACATTTAATAGTAATGCTTTTTTACATGCAAATTTAGAATATCTTTTACACCTTAATGTGCCTGTATTATCATTAGTTTTATCATACAACATAGTATCTACCTCTTTTCATGAGGTCCAAAGCATATGCAACTGATGATGTCGACGCAATAACTTCCGTCAAATTTCTAATATTTCTTTGCAGCTCCTTCAGCACTTCCGTTATCAAAAACTTTATTGACGAAATAGAAAGAAATACGTATACTCTCTTGGAAAGTTTCATATTGCCTCTTTACAACGAGTACAAAATTTGTCCCTCGTACCAGAAATCAGATTTTGGCATTAATAGAAGTATCTATTCCAGTTATTTTATGGTAATTATTTTTTCTTTCGACCTTATCATCGTACACTGTTATGTATGACTTAACCATGATTGATATTTGTTTTTTTATAATGCCTCGTTTACATTGGATCTAAAGAAACCCACAGACTTAATATGTGACAAATTTTGGTTACCAACACGCCATATGAACCCAGAAAATGAATTGTTAGTATAATGCCAACAGAATAGAAACAAACATACTAATAAACATTTGATTACTTTCTTTTTATAATAACAGAAGTTCTTAAAAGATGTTCTATAAGAACGCGATGGGTTGAAAAAGACCCGAAGACCGTAGTAGGCTTGAGAAATTAATCACAGAGCATGTTTCTACGTATTAATTTAGAAAACATATCAAAAAAACTTCTAATCTTTCCTTTAAATCATCTTATATTCAATGCTATAAGTAGTTTATATAAAAAATGAAATTCCCAATTATACTATCGTCATTTACGCGGGAAAGCATCACACTGAAATTATATCACAGTATCAGCAGTTTCTCCCTTATCTGTTATCATAATTTCGAATATCCTACTAACAGAGAGAGAAGCAGCTAATTTGGAAATTTCAAAGGCGACATCAGTCGACTGAATTTGAACTGGCATCCGATTAAACGACGTCATTGTTTCGAAACACACGACCCAAAGAAGCGTATGGCGATAAATGGAGGGGAGAGGAACGGTTTTGTATGTTCTTTTCGCCGGCTGGCATTGCAAAGGGCCATGTTCAGTCATTCTACGTCCCGTATAACTGACATTTCATGAATTGGAAATGTAATTTTACCACACTGCCGTGGCCCGTGGCGTCATAACTGTTCGCATGACAACGCGGCCGTGGAGTAAACGAGCGCATAATTTCACCTGCGAACGCGTTCGCGGCTTCTCACGGCCAAAAGGGCTGCCAAATAATACGTTCTGCCACGTGCAAGGAGGGTACCCATAATCGCGATACCTTGCAAGCACGGCAACCTTCTTTTTCTTTTTTTCTTTTTTATTTAGTTATTTATTTATTTATTTTTTTTTTTTTACTAGGTCCACCTTTTCTCTGACGCTGTCGTTACTAGATACTCGAATTTCTAATACTTTCGCAGTAATTGCTATTCGTATGATTTTGTAATACTATTTACTAGAATTAGCTTAATTAATTAGGTCAAACTTCTGTATGCAATATACATTCAGGAGAGACGCCACCATTTTTGATAATAATCCAGTAACAGATTTGAAAAAGCTATTAATATTTTTATTGCTATAACACTATGAAAAACTCGAATATTATAAAAAATAAGAATAGTTCTAAGTTTTTCTTATGTAAAATTAACAACAATAAAAAAGAATGGCAGATTGATAAAATGACGTCTCTTACTCATTTTGTAGTAAAGATGTCACACCTACGGACTCAGATATCACATGTACAAGAGATACATTAAAAATATGTACCTTCGAAAGTATTTCTTTTTTTTTTTAATAATTAATAAGAAACCACATTAAACAATAACAAGTATTAATGTCTCGCGTACCTAAAATTTGATTGTAATTTTTCATGTAACTATTATTATTATAATACTTCATAGACACGACACGTGCAACGACAATCGAGTAGACATTAACTTTCTTTTTTCCAGATACACGAGCAAAATATACAATTCTCTTTCTCCGATCAGAAGGTATTACAGCTGTGGGTCCTCTCCTGAATTATCTTAATGTAGTTTTCGCGAAAATACTTGATACGCACTTTTTTACATGTACTGACTCTTCAAGTTTAAGGAGTGAAAATAGATGGTTCGAAGTTGAAGAATTCGTTGTCTTGATACTTCGAAAATTATTGAGATTAAAATAATTGTTCGGATATACTTACCCTTTCGCTATTAATTAGCAAATTAATTGCAAATTTGGTTTCTTTCAAGCCGATTAACCACAAAAAGCGTTTACTGGAATGATTTTGCCTCCCTATTAATGCATATAATTGACGTTATACTACTGTGCAAGACATCGTAACTTCGATTCGGATATATCAACGATTAGAGTAAGCAAGTTATCAAACGGCGAACGTATTGAATGTGCTCGTATACAGTGGTATACAAAAGTATTCCTATTCCCCTTGAAACAGAATAACTTTTTCAAAAATTGAACTAAACGACTTGACTTTTTTTCAGAACTTGAAAGGATTAATTTAGTAGACTATGTGTACAAAAAGTTTTGAAAACATTACAAATGGTCGAAATTGCAAAGAAATTAGCGAAAGACGTTTTTGTTTTAGCGATTGTAACTTTTTTATTTAAGCCAAAATCATATTCTTACATTGGGTTTACTCTACTTTTTTATTGAAACATTATTAGAGAATGAAATTTCGGAATTTACAATTTAAGCATTGCCTTTTTTGCCAATTTTCAATACAACTTATTTATTTTGATGCGAATGATAGGGATAAACATATTGATTAACAATATTCACGATATTTTTATTTTAGTCCATTTTGAAAGTTCCAATCACTTACGGCAGCGAGATAGGATTTTCAAATTCGCGTTTATTGTAGACGAGATGAAACCAAGAAACAATTAATTGAAACTAGACAAAAAATTGTTCTGTGTAAATAAAAAATCGTTAAATACTTTACGAAAGATATTATAGTATTAGACGTATAATCACTAAACAAAAAATTTATGAATATCGTTAAATTCTGCAACATTCACGTTTTTTTCCTTTTTTTAACCATGATATTAAACAGAAATATTTAATACTCCCACGACCATTAATAAGTAATTTTATACCCGGAAATCAATTATTTTTATTCCATACTTTCTTCTACTTCCTGTAACGTTAATGTTTTTAGTATTCCTTATATATAAACTTCATGACTAATTATACTTCATTAGTATTTTGAAGACATGTATACTGAATTTATATCATTCGCGTATCACGTTACCAACAATTTAGTGAGAACGGTGATCTGTGTTAAACTAATCACACAAACCAATTTTTGTGAGTGTGATTCTTATTAAAAGTATCTCAACATTTTTTTTTACTTTTTTTATAATATACTTAAACTTATCAATATTAACAGTAAATATAGCTATATAACAAGGGAATTGTGAATCTTTGTTATGTGTAACGTGTTTATACTATCTTGAATTGTGGTGGTGGCTGCATACATATTTGGTATGTCAGAGAGAGTGTGGTTGTAGTTGCGTTTAGTTGTAGATGATAATTGGTGGAGGTTGACAGAATTTGACAAAATACCGAAAGTGAAAATGAATGAAAACCTTTACCTTGCTGCGACATCGGTTGACCAAATGTCTTTATTGCTGTCTTATTGCAGAGAGTCCAGGATTTGGAAAACGTAGTATTTAGCAGATGGTTAAAAAATGTCAAATGAATTATGGTTCATTATTGAACAAATTAGTAGATAGGACTATTTTATTTATATACTGCATACTTTGTCAAATAATATCATTTCAGCAACGACCATGCGAATGTAAATTTACCCGAGTCGAGACATCCCAACCAAAATGGTCCCGGCAAATAGGAATGCGTCTTAATTCTTTTCGCGGCCGCCACAGTGGCATTACCATAACCGCGTGTGGGATAATCTTTTATACGATTTTCAACCGATTTCGCAGCAGCTCGTTCGTCTCATCTAACCAACCATCCCCTCCGACCATAGCCAATTCCGTTTCCTTTGTTCGGTGGCCCCCCTTGAACGCTCGCCACTTAAATAAATCATATAAATACGGCTACGTTCGCCTTCTTTCGCGCGACCCTGGCCACTGCCGCGTCTCGCTTCGTGCATTCTCCGTTTTAATCTAATCTGGGGGCGCATGTAAGAATATATTAAAGAAAAACTTTGCGCAGTGCTGCGACGTGCTCTTGAAAATTATACCGTCTCGAGGAGTACGCTTCTCTGCTGTGGACGATCGAGAGATACAGAGGAAAAGGAGGAAAAGAAGAAGAAGAAGTAGAAGTAGAAGGAGAAGGAAAAGGAGAAGGAGAATAAGAAGGCGAAAGAGAAGAAAGTGGATGAAAGTAAAAAAAGCCAAAGTGGTTTCCACATTCTGTTCTACGCCTATGCCTTCCGTAGCTTCAGTTACCGGCTAACTCCAACCCACCAACTATCCAGACCCATACATTTATTTACATGTAATTACGTTACACCCTCGTCTTGTCGACTCGCCGGGAACTAATAAACTAATAAACTTTCCCGTAATTTATTTATGAGGACGTCTCGAGTGACTCTGGTGAAAAAAAGAGGAAGCGCATTAAGGAATTTAATGCGACGTGTAAATGAACGATATGATGGATGAGAGTTTTAAGGATTACTTGTGTATACAGTGGGTGATCAAATTGTTATGAATGAAGATGAATAAATTAAATATTTTGTTCTCGGTGGTATTATGTCTTCAATAATGGTAAGATACAGGCGACCCTCTTATAACATGGTTAATTCGTACCATATTATAGGAATACTTTAAGACAATACACATTGGACAAAAGCGAATCATGTTGTAAGGATACTTTAAAACAATACAAAAATTGATATTTCGTTTCGTACGAAAATTTACAACAAATGAAACTTCACATATAATTCAAGAATTTTTAGTAATTTAAAAATATGCTTTAAATATAAATTTCAAATAAAATATAAAAAGGAAACAAGCAAGTTTTTAGAAAAGAATACGTCAAATAAAGAATTTACATGTAATGTGAAAATCTATAGAAATTAATTGTTTCCGATTTTTGTGGGTACAACCGAAGTTTTATTTCAAAACAACTAAGTACACGTTATTATTATTGATGACGTTTTGCCATTTTTATGGTAGTTTCTAAATACTATCACGAATATTTCGATTTGAATTATTCTACTAATTATGTGAATCCAGTTGGAAAGAATATGTTATATTTTTACACCTGATAAGGTTAATACAGGAGGACGTTTTACAATTCTTGTACCGTGTTTGATAGAAACCGTGTGCTCGGAATACCGTGTTATAGGGGGGTTGCCGTATTCCCATTTCTATTCTTAATACATGAATAGATAATTTGATTATATTGTGACAGCTTAACCAGCTAAAGCAAATTCAAGTTATATGCTGGCAACTTACCGCATTACATGCATCCAATGGAAAACCTATGAACTATTAAAGCATCCAATTGAATCAGAAGTGATGATTAATAAGCAGCAATTGTTAAAGATACTTGTATCAGTATGGTGTCATGACACAAGAATAAAATAAAACTGTAGGAAAAACGGAGATCCGTACAAATGTGGTTTCATGAAATTTAGTAGTATATGTACAAAAAATTTTCAATAATTTGTACAAGTTTTAAAATCTTTGTTGTATTTTCATTGAAAACATAACAATATCTTTCATAATGTGAATAGGTTTCACTTGAAGTGTACTTTTAATTCTATTCTTGTTCAAACTTCAAATAAGGAAAAAATAATTTCAAAGTGAGTATAATAATTTGATCATTCACTGTGCATGCTTGTCGAAAGAAGCGGTCTGTATTGGAAAATTTTTCATATAAAATCATTTTTCTTGACAATTATTTATACGTGAATACGAGCAGTCCGAACGATGACTATATAATCCTACAAGAGATCTAGAAATCGATAATTGCGATCGATCGCGGATTGTTTCATTAATTTAGGATCGGTCAGATGGAAACGTTATCTGTGATACTATTTTCTACAATACGTTGGACTTCTTTACACTGATCGATAGAACTTCTCTATACTGATCTGGTGTTTACATTTTAGTCACGAGTCGCGTAGTATAAAAAATAATCTAGAAATGTTGTAAATCAATTATTATCTTTATAGAAGAATGAAGTATTCTTTGTTTTAATCTTAACTATGTGAATTCACCCGTAGCAACATATACACATACACACACACATAACGAGGAGGATAAGGCGTCGCGAAGGCGTCTAAGACGCCTAACACAGGAACAGCCTTGCAAGCGGACTCGAGGAGGGTAGGGGACGCCAGTAAGCGCGACTACGTGGGTCTGGCAAGACCGGGGGAAAACGGCTGCCTTATCTCCGCGCACCGAGATTGACTTCCTTTCTATCCATTCAACCGCTCAAATGAGTTCCTTTGATAACTGTTGTGTGATCGAGTGTGCTGAATACTGAAGGGTTTCGAGCTACGGCCCGCGAATCTGCCAGAGATGCCTCGCCCTCTGACTTCACCATCGGAAGCCGGGCTTCGGGAAAAACTTTTCGTCGACACTTGTCACGGCACCGTGGCCTTGAAATCTTCTCGACTAACCTGCACACGAAAACCGACGATGGTATTCAGTTAGATTTCTCTCAAGTCTGTCAAATAAATCATCCATTTTTTACTTTAATAAACCTTCGACTAACTGGTAGAATTTTTGATTAACGTTGAAGTATAAAATGAGGTAATCTTTATGTGAATTTAATGAGAGAAGTATATGCAGGTTGTGAAATAAACGTGAAAATTTATTGTGTCATTTTGAAATGTTGATCAGTGGAATATTATTGTACTACATTGAATGTAATTTTACTAGGATCATTTGAGAAGTTCGCGGCCTCACAGATCAGTTAGTCGTAATGTTTGAATTTTATTTATACAAAATTTGAGGCGAATGAATTTTCTCGTTTTTTCGTTTTTTGTTTGCAAAAAAAACAGTTTTTTAAGTCCTTTTTTATTTTTTATTATTAACCTTCAAGCCAAACGACTACTAAATACGAATTTATAATAAAAAAATTGGCTTTCTAATGCCTTACTATTATTCTTTTATTATCTAACAGAAAATGATCCATTTGCCTCGGTCGACCATACATAACTTTTAAGTTTGACATTGATCTGTCGTACAATTTGTCGGAAAAATTAATTTTAAACCTCCAGTTGTCTGCTATGAAGTGTAGATAGCTTCGAGGATCGTGCTCATATAAACTAATAAGTTTGACTAACTTTAATTTTAATTTTAATGACCTCCAAAAAAATAAATTTCCAAGATGGAAATAAAAGCACTGAAGCATCGCTGGATGAAGTTCATTTAAGTTGTGGGAGATAATGTTGAAAAATAAAAGCTATTTAAAACTCAAAATAGTATGTTTCTTCAAATGACCCACGTATGATACATTTTTGTTTTCATTCATATTACTTATAAGCTTAAAATGACGTTTTATTGAAAAAAAAAGTATTTCGAAAAATTTTATCGTTACAATTTGTTCTCGATTCTATGCTAATTTTTGATCATAAATCTTTTTGTCAGATTGTCGGAAGTATCTAAACAATCGTCTGTATAAGCGTTGAAAATTTCAACTTTAATATTCATCTAACATTTGTAGTAAAGATTACCTTTTTGTTGGCTATTGTTTCAACCTGATTTCTTCTTTAAGCTGGAAAATATCGTTGAAATTAGTGTGACCTTAATTCTATCGGATATTTCAGATGCAATGTCATTTTTAAGATAATTATAGCTAAATCGTGGCCATGAACTTTGCAACTTCAGCCATTCAAGTTTGAAATATCCTGGACCATGACTACTGTCCATAACGTAGGATTTACTGACTGAGTTTATTACAGGGAATAAATCCTTTTACCGAAGCTGGAGTCACGTAGTTGAATTATTACACGTTTGTATTTGAAACATACAGAACGTACTGTATGATTCCCTGACGAACAAATCAGACTGCTTGTATGAGTCATTCGAATGTACCCTTTAAAGTGACATAGAAAAACTCGTAACATGTGTTAACAGTAATAGTTACATATACACCTTAAAATAATTCAAAATAGTTCTTTATTCACATGTCTGTTATATTTAACAACGTGTTAGAATTATTTAATATAATTTTATACACATGAGATAATATTTATTTAATTTCTGCAGGAACACTTACAGTGAATGATCAAATTGTTAGCCATCTGCATACATTAAAACAGTTAATTTTTAAATGAAAGCCTAGTTATACTAAATTCTTGTTACTTTTTATGAAGTACTAATGTTTACAATTTGTAAATACACACTTAGCAACATTATGAGCAATATTGTTTGTCACATGGATGCTTTTTTGTATCACTGCTGTCAAACGTTGTTTGATAATTTGTTGTTCCAGTTTTGTTTGTTGATAATTTTTGAAATTATTTAAAAATGAAGTATTCAAAATAAACTGGTTAAAATCTAACGAAAGTATAGCTAAAAGAATTGAGAATTGCAACAATATGTGACGTTACCAAAGACTGCGTTTGTTGTTACTTTTTTCTGTATTCCTCATAATTGCATGAGCTAAGCGTAATTGTCGTGTACATCTTTACTGAACAAATGTTAATTAAAAATTATTAAGTATAAAAACCTTGATAGTGCCATTTCATTTCTGCACAAACAAAAAGAATATACTTTTCGTCCTTACTGTTTCGTCCTAAACAATTTTATCACCATATGTGTAAGTTTAATTTTCATGAAAATTCTAATAATTGTAATAGTATAAATAAGAAAATATAATTAACTCATCACATAATTTTCTTAGAAGAAAAAGAAAATTACAAATGCCATCGATTTGAAATGAGTAAAATACAAGTACATAAGAAACTAGATCAATTAAAGATCAATTAGATAAAAAAAAATTAGTCCCTTGAGAGGTGAACAAGATAATAAACAAAATATTGGAAAGTAAAGCATAACTTATGTTCAATCAATCTTACATTATAGTTAAAGTTAAAAGTCAAATTTATTACAAATGCAACTCAAATATAATCAAATTTATTTTTTGTGTATTATTGTAATGTGTTATCAGAATGATTTGATATTTTAAAAGAAGGGATTAAAGATACGAAATAATATTAAGTTATATTAGTATCAAAGTATTATTAGGTCGTGTAATGTGAAATGTCAGATTAAAATTGAAATGTCACATTCATCTTGACTGGCTTTTAATACAAACCCGTAGATTACTCAACAGCAACTTAACAAAATTGTACAAACTTTACGTTAACATGAGAAAACTTAGAACTATTCAACTCTCAATTAATTATTTGAACGTTTAATTTACGAATGATTATAAATTCGACGTAATAGAGTCACCGTGTAATGTAAAATTTTCGCATAAGTTATATTTGTCCACCACGATCATTCGAGCATTTATTTTTTCGAGTTAAGTGAACTGATAAATATTTAAAAATCTATTGAACAATCAACATTTTCCTTCGTAATAACACAAATATTCTCAAAATTAAAGAAATCAATGTTTAAGAACTGTAAACTCAACCCAATACTCAAATAACTACTTGCTTTTTATTCTACGAAGCATATAAATCCATAACAATAAAATCGTATTAACAAACCAGAAAAATACTTTTTATTATACAAAGCGTATAAATCCATAAAAACAAAAAAATAAGTAATAAATACAAACCAAAGAAATACCCAAGGTCGCCTACTATTGCTAAAACCTTTATAAAGTGACTTGCCCAGTGAATAAACACTTAAGTCACAGGTCTGTTAAGAATCACAAATCGTTATTTAATCCTCTGAATACTATTACTGTAAGTGAGCTGTTTCATTACTGAGGCTATACATTCCGTGACAAAATTCTAGCAATATTTGATAGTTATAGCCTTAATTGAAAACCTGATATATGTAGGTCTAAGTGAAACATGAGCCAAATGACCATGAATGAACAGAGGTACCTCAGTGAACGAACAGAATAATATTTTTGTAAATTGTAAGTCTCATTTTATTCGTTTATCATTATACTACTTTAATTATACATTGTGTCCAGAGTTAGCGTTTAAATTTGTCCAGTGTGCGCTGCAGGTAAAACTGAAACTAAAATGTCATGTAGTAAAAAGTTCATAAATGTTTCATTAAAAAATTGCAACAAAAATATGAAATGTGACAAATATATATGTTAATTTAATACACGATAAGAAACAATACATAATTTTCGTTGTACTCTGAAGAAATTAAACAAGGCGTCACGAAATTCTGTCTACTGTAAATTCAGTAGCATACCGATATCAACTTTGTATTGATAAAGGAAGACAACACTTCGAAATGTATACATAAATAAGTATGTATAGCTTTACGTTTCATATTTTTATCATAACTTTTTATAACATTTAAGACTTATTTTTACTTATAGAATACACTGGCAAAGTTGAAATCAGTAAACCTCTGGACACCTTGTATAAGTATATCATTACATTATTACCGGTCAATTTCTTTACAATAATTATTAAAACTTTCTTCTCCTATTGAAATGTAAAATTACAATTAACGGTCGTTTATTTTTCCATGGAAAAAGAAAAATCAGATTACAGAAGACTCCATAAAACCATTCGATCCAATAATACACAATAAAATACACAGCAAATACACAATATTGACAGAGACACGTGTACTCCTCAGATTGACTCGAAATCCAATTTCCGCACTTTTTATTTCGCCGCGCTATTATGGACTATTTGTCCGTTTTCAGCTATGGAAATGCACGGGAACAGTTTTCTATCCGATTCGAGACTGCGTTGTCCAGGCGCCAAGTGGGTAATTGGTACGTTTCCAAGAACACGTTGTTGCCCCGAATGATCCTTTTTTCGTAGATGGTACCGAATACACGATATTGTCTTCGTATAGAAGATTGCACCCTTTCCAGCCCTTAGAAGCTCTTAATTAATGATGCCGACATGCCAACAGAGGTCTTCCCAGCACGGAGTAAGGAGGGTTTATGCTAGAGACTTGTAATCTCATGACGCCGTATCTTATTCTAAATGCACTAGTGGGACTTGCGAGATATCCTCACAGTGTTGTCTAGGAGGCAAAGTTTCGACCTTCTGTCGCTCCTTTGCCCTTGCCACTTCGTTACAGGTTGATGGTTAAACACACCTAACATTCCAGCGGTGCGGCGGAATGCTGTTGGACAGCTGTCTTACACAGTCCATTACCAATGAAACTTGCCGCCTAATTAAAGCAAACGCGTCGTTTGTGTGATCTGTGCTCGAAGAAGAACGATAAGCTAGCGGTTTTGTCGCATTGAAGTAACATGGTCTTATACAATTAAACCTTTTATTCCCGAATCGTTTAACCCTTTGACTGCTATGGACGCATACTACATGCGTCCGCTTAAAACTATAGATGCGGACTATAGATGCATATATGCGTATGGTGATTGTTACTATCTTATACGTTGAATGAAAACAAAAATCATCAACTTTTAACAGCTTTAATCTTTCGAGATCCGTAATGTAGTTTTACATCAATTCAAATTATTTAACTGAATACCGGTAACATAGTCCTATGTCATTTTAAACTTTTTATAACAATCCCGGTAAAATAATCCTACGTTATTTTTCATTTCTTAGAAAAATGCCGGTCACTTAATCTTATATCATTTAAAACAAAAAAATGTATCATTTCGTTGCTACACTTGTCAAATTGTGTTATTATTTCTTAATTTAGTAATATATTTTATACTTCAAGTCATTATTAGACATCACATGCAATTATTACGTGAAATGAATCTGTAAAAATGTTATTGTCTTACGTTGCAGTAAATTTATTATATTTGTACCTACAAAATATATTTATTGAATTCAAGCAGGTCTACCACTTTTAATATTGCCAATAATTTGTCATTAATTTTTCCAGCATGCATTTGTAATATTGAATTGTTTTTAAATTTTATATAACAAATGATTACAAGCATCATATCAAGGAGCAATATGTTTTATATTCACACACATTTAAACAGCAGACTCTTGTGGCATTCAGCTATAGACTTTTGTAAACTAGTTCAGTTAAGCGTTTCGTCTGAAAACCACCAGTTGCGAATGTGTTAAGATAGGCATATATCTTTACATTGTATAGCAACGAACATAAATAGAATTTGTAGTGCACCTAGATTATAAGAACCGATAAATGTACTTTTCCGTGCGACTCGATGTAAGCGCGGCGAGGCAGGTATGAAGAGTCATAAAACTCTTGCCTCGCTGTTGATTGGGTGAACGAGAATGTACTCTTAGGTATAAAAGAGCGGCATTTTTTCACAAAAGCTGTCTTTTTTACTTGACTACCCTTGACAGACGAATCATAGCTATCCTGACCCATGCACAGCGAGCAAATCCTAAGACACTACCTCTGACTACGACAAATCTGGATAGAAGAATCGTAGCCACCTTGACCCTAGTACCTCGCAAGTCAAATATCCTCGCTATACCCTACTTCTGAAACCCCTTACTCGTGCGTCAGTCAGATAGCAACGCTTCAGTGTAAAAGGGCTCGATAAGAAGTACAATTATGCGTTACAGATTGGTGCCCAATATGAGGCTCGATATGTAGCCGCGTTACAAATTCTATTTATATCGGTCACTAACTCTTGGTTTCTTAGAGTTATTTCTTGCAACGACAGATGGTTGTGATTGTTGTAATCCCATATCATAATATTTCACTTCTGGTGTATGTAATTTGTTATACATATTATTATTTATTACTGTGAAATCTTAGAAATATCTTAAAAATATTAAGAACTTGTTCTAAGAGATGATAGTGAACTAGATGAAGAGTCAGATTCGAGCAAGTATTATACCGATGAATTTAGAGAGTGCATCGATAGGCAGCCATACATTTTAAAGGCATTGATGTTTTTAAATAAACAAACTGTGTATGAAAGAATGAAAATGTTTCATTTTAATTTAATGTATTTGAATAATGAAATTCGTGTAACGATTCGACAAAGTATCAAGCATTGCACGACCTGAACGCACGCTGATCTTGAACCTACATGTTGGAATGATCCAGTGGGTTATGCTATCTATTCAACCATTTTTATTATCCATGCTGAAATGATCCGTTGGTAGGTCACTTTGTCTACTTAACCTTTTTCGTCATCCATACTAGAATGGTGGATCACATCAACATATAAAAGAATCTCACAATGACCTACTGATATATCACTCTGTCTATTTAATCGTTTCTCTCATCCATAACAGAATGATCTATCAGTAAGTCCCGCCGATAGATAAAAGAATCACTTGATGACCCACCGTTGACCATTTTTCTTATAGAATTTCGAAAAATTTAGATATCTACCACTTATAACATAACGGTGTGTAAAGATTATCACAGTGATAAAAACTCGAGGAAGTCGATCAATTTTACGAGTGACACAAATCGAAGAACAAGCATCGTAAATTTTTCAGCGCACGTGAGTTCCAATAGCTATGAGGTGTCATAAATTCTAAACAACCCTTCAAGACGATACCCTCGATAGTAGTTCGGTCATAAGAAGACGTCAGTTGAGAACACGTTCGATTTAAAGACAGTAGGGTTCCCTTCCGTCAGTTAAACTTTCCTTTTATTCTCCGGTCCAGAAATTACATTTGGTTTCCAAAAATATCTGGAATGAATAAACTTCGTATCGTGCCGGGTCTGGAAAAAAACGTGAATTACTTCCACCCAAGATGAAAGATAGTAGAAGGGACATTATGAATAGTAAGAAACTCCAAGTTCTTCTTTTTTACTTTTTTATTCAAATTCAGGAAAGCTTGATACATTTAGAAAGAATTAAATCTTGTATAATGTAAATTTCTGTGTTCTTACTTGGTACATTTACTTCATACACACACACACACGCACGCACGCACGCACACACACATACACATATATATACTTTTTTTTTACACTAGGCGTATCTATTATTCGTTTAAGTAGATGTAATCCTTCACAAGTGTTTTATCTCAAATTATTGGTGGAGTTACATGAATTACTCGTAATATAAAAATGTTTTCCTGTTTATCAATAAATTAATTATTCTTTTGTAGCGACCAGCTACAAGCCCACACTTGGCACACAGATGATCAGCGCGGTTTATGACATGCATCCTGGCAAAACTATTTTTGAAGAAACCGTTTTATGTTATTTAGCTTTTCGTAAATATAACAATGCATGTTTTTCGTAGAAACTTTCACCGACGGCTCAATAGTAAATTGCCTTGTCATAAACGAAGATTTCCGAAAGGTTCGCCGTACGAGGCCACGAGGCCGAACATGTACATTTCGCAGGTACCGAACCTAGAGGAAATTCCGCTGCGTTGCCAAGTTTCGCATGGCGAACTCACCCCCCATGGGAAAGCCCCACCGTCCTGGAAAAAGCGCGCCAAGGGCGTAAAGGACGAGTGTAGGCTAGGAAGCGAATTTCCTAATTGGTTAACACCGACGCATCGGGTTAACCAATCAGGAAGAACGTCGAAAAACCTCAAGACGACTTGAGGAAAGCTCGAGAGACAATCAGTCAGTCTTCTACGGATCTCGAGAAACGACACTTCGAATAAAAAGAAACTTTACCGTAACTGTGGGGTGTATTTTACCCGAAACACGATCCCTTCCTAAAAACACATAAAATCCTACACTTTCATTGGTAATTACTTTTGCCTTTAACTTTATGATTAAAATTATGATTAAACAGGGTATCACATATATGGAACATTACAGGTGTGAATACAGCATTCAAAAATAATCGAGAAGTTCCTTATAAAAATGTACCCTATTTGATCATGTCTTTAATGTTTCTGAAATAACAATTTTGACAGACGAAGCTAACATTTAATTAATGATTAAATAATATGAACACAATTTGACCCTAGCTCTCTATAACACCATTTGACTTGGAAATTAAGTATCCATTTATTTATATTTTATAAATGTATTTTTATTCGTTTATTATTATACTGTTACATTACACTGTTGTACTATAATATTAATATAACTATTACATTATACATATTATTATATTACATTGTTCTACCATAATATTATTAGGTGTAGAAGTAAATTCTTTTCGCGTGGAGTTACATAAACAAGTCTAGCCATTCAAATCGAAATTCGCGATGGTATTCGGAAGCTGGCAAAAAAATGGTAAAAGATCATCAATAATAATGGGAATTATTTGATGATTGATTGATGATTGATCTGTTTTCATTCTTCTTAAAGAAACCTTCGATTGTACTCAAATGCCGGAAAGAATTTGTTTCTATGCCTAATGAAATTGTTATTAGTATAACTATAATATTATTGTACAATTTCTGTGTAGTAATTATTAATTCTTACTTCTCTAAACAAAATGTAAAATTGTAGCCAATCGTAATTTTTCTTCTGAGGATCGAAGCAAATGAAAAAACATAAGGTTCTTTGCTTCACCTTAATTTACTACAGAATATTAACAACTTCAACTTAAAATATACTTACAATTAGTAGATAACACAGTAACTAGACAGCGATTCTGCGGAGATTCAATAGCGGTGGTAAAAAAAAAACTGAATCCAGTAAAAATGTGCAGATCTTTAATATTGATATAACAAAAAGAACGAAATTGAAATAAACAAAGATAGAGATAGAGAAAGTGTCAGAAAAGATAAATTCGTGGAAAGCAAGGTTTTTAAGTGCGATAATCTATAAAATATTGAAGTAAGCGAAGCAGAACACAGAAAAGCTTACTAATGCATCGCATTTAATTTCTCTTTTCACTGATAATGTATACTTTACAACGTTTTAAAAGAAATACCGTATTTTCCGAAGATGGTATTTCTATTGCGATGTGTAAAGCCCTATTTTATAAAATAAAAGAATGCAAACTGAAAAATGTTGGAAAAGAGAATGTTTGAATTTTAAACAATTCTTTACCGATTCTTTTTAACAATTCAAACCGCCACAGATTTAAGAAGATCCTTGTCTTGGTAGCAACACTTCTCCCAATTCTTGATAACCCAAAAATTTCAATTTCTTTTTTTAACTTTGCAGTTTTGTAGTGTACCTAATCTCAAGAGAAGTATAGGGCAATCTTTATTTCAAAATAGCTCTTGAATGAAAATAAGTGTTACCCTATCTCTCTGTGTACCTTTAAAACTATAGCAGATATAAAACAAAATAGTTATATTAAAAGTTCCATAATCTTTTATACCTTACAAGATGAAGTCAAAGCACATATTGTTGCGATGTACCTAGTGTAAAAAGTACTTTTGTTTTGAACACTTTCTTGAACAGTGCAGTTTTTGTAGTGAATACGAACCATAAGAAACAAATGCTTATAAAACGATCAGAAAATGTATTATAAAAATGTGTATGTGGGTGAATGTATGTTTGTGTATATTGTATACACGCATATGATAATATATTATATTATGTATAGCGAAACCACTGGCGCAACTGCGACAAGATTAAGAAGATCCTAGTCCTGGTAGCAATATATCTCAATAAATTTTCATTTAAAAGAAAAATCTCATAGCACCCCTCTTTTGTGCTATAGTGTGTTGTCATCGGTAACTCGAACAAGTGCCTTCCGTGCACAATGCTGCAAGACCGTGTCATCCTCGAGGACGAGGATTCTTGGAAGGTCACGCGAGCCCAAGGGTCACAGCAAGTAACGAAGAGGTCGAGGGGTGATAATCGCTGGGATACCATGAATTTACCCCTTGGCCCCACGAGGCCGTAGATTACGAACTCTGCCTTCTATCTTCCCTTTCTCTTCACCGATCCCCTTCTTTTCCTCCTTATTGTGCCTGCTAGCAGGTTAAAATATACATTTGTACGAATACCATTCTCGTCTTCCGTCCCTTCTTCCACTATCACTTGATTTATCACCTGACAACGTTGTTATTAAGTCCACAGTTAGATAAAGCGAGATTATTTCGACGCAACCGTTCAACTTTCTCGACCAAGCGGTCTTTCTTGGAACTTCAAATGTCACAGAATATGCAGCGCAAGATGGATTGCCTTTTAATGTACGCGTTAAAGTAGGTTCGATGGGAGACATTGGTATCAAAAAGTGGAAATCAGTGAAAATTCATCCCCAGGGATTTAAAATATTGCAACTTGTTGAATTTGTGTTTCTACGTAAAATAGTAGGTTTAATGGTTAACTTGCATTAACCCTTTGATCACTGTTGACTCCTATAGACGTTTTGGAAATTAGGATCGTACTTTTCTATTACTACCTTTTCCCTTGAATTTTATTTATTGCACACTTCTATTTTAATTCAACAAAACAAATTTTACACTTTTGAAAATTTTGTAAATTATTAATTTTTAAACTTTCAAAGATGATTTGACAAAGTTTATGACTGAAAATTGAACATCTACCTTTCGTGTATGAGGGCCGGGGGAATTCTGAAGGTTCCATTGAATATTTTTGTAAATAAATAATTGAAAAGAACATGGCTTTATTCCCATATAACCTCCTTTTATTTTTCATCATGCTTGGATATTTATTATCACTTTTTACAAAGCTTGGTTAGGTACGTCTATATGCAGTAATAACGAACACCAGGCAAAAATTTTATGTAACACAGCTGTCTCCTGCACAGAAATTATAATACATAGGGAAAACAATAATTAGTATATACAATTATAGTACAGGGTCATCCGAAAATCATGCCTACATCTTTTTTTATAATAAGACACAAATTATTGGGAATTTTTTCAAATTGCTTGTTTTTATTGAATGTATGATCCATTACAATTAGACAAAGAACAGAACATCATTCAAGTGTACAGCATAACTGCGTCCGCAAACATCAATTCAATTATCGAAATTTTCGATGACTATTCGACATGTTGCTAGAGTTATTTTGCAAATCGTAACTCATATATTGTTCGTTAGATAATTAATTGTTTGCGGCTTGTTAACATAGACTCAATTTTTTAAAAAACCCCACAAAAAGGACTAATGGTGTTAAATCACAAGATCTTATTGCTGCTTACGTCATTAAGATCAGTATTGAAGAAAAACAGAAAAACAAAATTTGTATACGCCTTTTTATTCATATTATATCATTCCTAACATAAAAAGTTGCTAACTGCCTTAAAAAATTTGTTCTTAACCGTTTGAGTGTCACGGACTTTTGCAAAACTTCTGTCGAAGAATGCCAAGCGGTTTACATCGCACTTCTTTCGTTTTTTAAACTTCCAATTTTTTATAGTGAAAACGATTATTTTTAACATCAGCTCCAACACCTATGACAGCACAGATTACTATTTAGTAAAACCTGAATAAACGATAGCAGCAAAGACACGCATTGACAAAAACCAAACATTAGTTCAATTTTATAGAGATTAGTCAGAACTTTTAGACACTGAACAGGAGAAGTGCAATCACGCCACCTGGCTCTCAAACTGTTAAAAGGTGACTACTTTAGGTATCCTAACCTAGGACTCTTAGGAGGAGGGCTATTGGATATATAAGCAATAATGCAAGTTTATTACTTTAGTTTTTATGAAAAATTTTGATTTTAATTTATATTTGAGAAAGGTCAGCTAAACAATTAAAAAGAAGACTGTGTTTCAGGCCTTGAAGCTAATGTTGTAAGAAAATTTGTTAAGACCTTAGAATTAAGGCTGGAAAGGCGTTTTCTATGGGTTTCTATAGCTTTAGTGACAGCATGCAAATAATAAACGGCAATCCTAAATTCAAAAATAGCTTTCATGTATGTTCAGCGCGCACGTTTTATAATGTGCTGTAATTTCAAATTATATTTATAATGCGCTTCAAGCAGTAAATTAATAGCTCCTGAATATTTGGGGTTTGATGCAAGAAAAGATTACAGTTAACCCTAATTTTAATGATATAACTTACTTTAGTCGCAGCACGGACTTACAATTTTTACGGATGAACACGTGATTTTATTTTACTGTATACTTGTAAGTCGTGTTTTGATTTTTGTCTCTTGGTCTTGAAATTTTATCCTTATTTGTATGTTTGCATATAGAATTTTGGAAGGACTGAGGCACACGGGTTGATTATAAATGGAATCCTAAAAACAGACCACGAAGGGGTTGTTTTTCTGATTGGTTCCTTTTTGGCTGGAGTCACCAGCAATGTGACCGCCTACAATCTATCGTGTACCATCAGGTACCAAGGGAACTTTCGGATGACGTCTGGAAATTCCGCGTGCCTTGACCGTAACGGGTAATAACTTTATGAAGCGCCTTGACCTTGCTAAGACACGCAAAAAATAAAATTGAAACTAGAAAAGGCATTAAGCCAAAAATAAAGAAATATAGTATATTACTACTGTATATTACTTGGGTTTAATAGACGTCGTAGAACGTAACCGATGGTCGGTGGCTTTATGAACTTATTGTGTTACGAGTTAGCTTTGAATTTCTATTAAAATTTAATCCTAATTCTGTTTCTTTTCTTCGCGCATAGGGTCACGTTATAATGATATTGTTACAATGTAACAATGTACGATCATGGCAAATGTTTTGCGTCACAGCGTTGACGGTTAGCTTAGCAACGATTGAATGACGCTGGGCTTCACTGCAAGTGAAGTCGTTCAACTAAATAAGATAGTGGACTATAATTTTGACGTGTGTAACAAAATAAAAAACTCTGTTTATTCAAATATGTATATTTACTATGTATATTGTGATGTCTTACAGTGTAAATGTTGTGTGTGTTGCTGATTGTATATATGAATTTTGGAGCTGGTTGAACTTGTCTTCAGATTAATATTTCTGTGTTTCATCTTTATCGTTATACGTGCGTGGGGCTTTAAGTAAAATGCTTGTGTAAAACAATTAGGTAGCTAAGTCGTGTTCTAGCGAAAAGTCGCTTTACTACCGAAGGGCATAAATTGTGCTAAAGAAATCCTAACAAGCAGTGTACGTAGCAATTGAAAAAAAATATCGTACGGCATGGGGTTAACACGCCTTCCCCGCCACTGTAGAACGATTAATCACTAGCATGTTGCGTTTCCCCTCTGTCGCAATTAACGTTTGCTCGCGTGCGTCTCATAAGCGCAGTCGTCGTCTTTCCAAGCGTAATGGTCGCTCCAACGAAGACAAAGCACTTTCCCAAGATCGGCGGACCGTTTTCCATACATTTTCCGATTCCCCCATGTGTTTCGAGTGCCTTCCCTCGAGTGCCTCTGCGGAATACCGGCGACGCGAACGCGAAATGAAATCTTGCATCGTGCCGTGTGCCGTTGGGATGGAGACAAGTATCGGAAGTAGACAAAAAGAAGGGAAAAGAAACAGAGAGAGAGAGAGAGAGAGAGAGAAGAATAGAAAAGGAAAAAGAATAGATCGAGAGGAAAAGTAGCCGCTTTTAAAAATACGCCACTCCATCGCTACGAATGGATCGAAGGCATCGTGTGCTTGCTACTGCGTAACTGCACTCGCATCCGGATATACCGTATGCAAGTACACGATCGTAGGAAGACGTTAGTCATTGGAACTAAGCGGAAAGATCGCGTACACGCGTTCGAAATGCCGACAGCCGTATTTATGCCTTGGTAAACGTTATCGTTGCGCGTTGATGCTGCTGTTCGTAGACGGAATAAATCGAACCGCGTCTGCGGTGAAAGTTTATCGTGCAGAGTATCTGTTTGCTCGCTAGATGTTAAACGTTCCTTTATACTGATGTAGATTTTGTCAATTTAAATAATCTTTATTGCATCATATCATATCTGGGCGAGTTATAATCAAATACGACAATTAATTAGGACACCATAAATTCATACTAATTGACATCCATTGTTTTGCATGTAGAGGAAAGTTGCTTACTATGGGGTGATATAATATCTAATTAAGAAGGAGGTACACTTTATCCTCGAACATTATAACTAGTACAGTTTAGTAATTTTTTTATGTGCAAAAGAACAATCGTATAATTATCGCCATTAATGCGTGAAGAGTTTTAGTAATATAATTATATAGACAATCTCTTACGTTCTATTGTGTTTCAGCATTTCCTTTGAAAGATACATAATTATATTTTTATGATTGGTGTAAAAGGTTGTATACCTATTATGTGAAAATAAGCTGTTACTAAATTGAGACTCCACATATTAGGAACATTCATGATTTATTGAAATATATTTTTCAAATAAATTTGTTGACTTATAAACATTGTTGTAAAATATTTAATTATATAGAATCAAATATCCTTAAAGAGATGAAGATGGCTATAAATGCCGTTAAAAATAAGGAAATGGGGATTTACGAAATAGGGAATTATAGTATTTGCACTAATCCCGAGAATAAAGTGTTCATTTGTTTCAAATGTAAATTATAAACATTATATACCATTTTTATAATGAAAATATGTTATTATATTTATGTTTAATTTATAACTTAATCTGAATGATGTTTTCATACTACAACCTTTCAAATAAAAAAAAGAATAAATAATCCATCCAAACGGAAAAAAAAATCATACCCGAAATTTTACCATTATAAAACATTACCCGAAATTGAGAACACTTATTTCCCTATATGAGCAACACCCCATCCCCAATATGAGGAAATCACATGTTTGTGTTTATTCGATAATAATAAAAGTACTGATAGTAAAGATCCATGGAAATACATTAGAATACCATCCAATGTATATTTAAAAGAAATAAGTATAAAATTTCGAAATTATTCCTCTATTTAGCATAAATGTATGACTTTGTAGCGGCCCTTTCGTATTCCACCACCAGAGGAATGGACACACGGCCATTCTCACGCTAGTCCTTGCACAAAATCATATTCCTATATACACAGTGCACTCAGAGAGTTTCCGGATTTGTGCTTTTTATTAAAAAGTTTTATATGTAGGTATAATTTTATTTTTTTAATATTCTACAAAGTCTCCTCCTCTGTTAATAAACTCTTGGTTACGTTCATACAGTCGTCGGAAATATCTGAAAAATTCGTCACCTGGAATACCTTTCAAAATCGTTGTGACTTTACCTTTGATTGCTTCCACATCTTCAAAACGAGTTCCTTTCATGACTAATTTCAGTTTTGGAAACAGGAAATAGTCAGCTGAGGCTAGATCTAGTGAGTAGGGGGATGCGTTAGAACCGTGACAAATTTTGTTAACCAAAAAGGGAGGAACAGTTATTGACATGTGAGACGGAGCGTTGTCGTACAATAGAAAAAATTGATTGAACTGGTACAATTCTGATCTAACTCATCGAAGCCGCTTTAGAAGTCGGTCTATTACTTTTAAATAAAATTTTGAATTCCTCTGACAACACTTTAATATTCATACGACGGTCTTTCATGAGAAAGTCTTTCTGCTTGTTAACGGACGCCCTTTTCTTGGGTCGTCTTCGAGCGTCTTGTAACCATTTTTGAAAAGTGTATATCACTCAAATAATTTCATACGACCAAGACAACCACTTCCGTACGCATTTTGCATCATTTGGTATGTTTCTTTAGGATTTTGTCTACTTAAGAAACAAAATCATATCGCAGCTCCTTGTTTTATCGCGAAAACTGTGACAAGGAAACAAAATTGAGAATTTTCAAATGGGCTCTGCAAAAAAATGATTAAATGCTTTGAAGTTAAACGAAAAAAGATCTACAATAACTAAATTTATATTTAAAACTAAGATGTCGCCACTAGAAATTGTTGTATAATATCAGATCAAGAACGCTTTGAATGGACTGTGTATACCTGTTCTAATCTGAGTACCATAGTCAAGGCATGAGTCTCCTAAGATGCCTTACTGACGAGTCAACTAGAAGACTACTCGGAATAACTTCCGAACACTAGACTAGATTATTAGGGCCTTTCTACAACATTACGACGCTATGCTAATCGAGCACTAGATTTTACTCGATTATAAAAGCAGACTGTCAGCGTCGCAACAGTATCATAAACTTGGCACAATCTATTGTATAAAATTATACGTCACAAAATTAATGAAATTCATCATGTGCTTTCATAATGAAATACGAATCGCAACGCTGCTTCCCTTGATAAGACGACGTAGAGATTGAAAAGGTGGTGGCTCGTGGCTCATTGAATACAAAGTGCATTACTCGACCGTTCAGCGAATCGAGACCGGAAACGGACGAGGAGATCGTAACAAACTTATACCCCACGCCTATTCCCAAGAGCCGTGTGGCTTTCGATTCGAGATTGTAAATAGTCCCGATGTCGATCGGCCACCCACAGGGGAACCAAGTAATTTCCATAGAATCGAGTGAGTGTGGCGACCGTTAACGCGAGAAACGCCCAGCTCAGACGCGGAAATGAAGCTTGTCACTCAAGCAAAGCCGCGAGCTAGAAATCGTGAGAATTTCTTTGAAATTTCTTTAACGACGTGCGTGCACACAAACGACGCTTTATTGTGCGTCTAAATTGTACGTCTGCATCCGGTGCGTCAACGGGATATTAACGTTCTTGCGTCTGTGACGAGATCAGCTGAAAATTGAAATACTATCCGCAGCAGAAAGTTCTTGATCAGATACAGAGTGTCTCTGATTTTAATGACCAAACTTTGTCAGTTTCTCCTATGGGTTTAAATAAGAAACACAATTTTGTATAAATATAAGTTTTACTAATAAATACTTTAATAAATATAAGTTTTGTATAAACATATTTTTAGAAATATACACCTCTGTCCACAAGTATCCAAACACTTACGTATTTATGGATTTTGCATAAATATCTTCCAAATTTAGCTTTTTCCATAGATATATTATATTATCTAATATATGGTGTTGAGTGATATAAGTAATATTTATTATCAAGTATAAACACGTTCCGTACCGGACAATGGATCATGATTAATAGTTTTACTTCTAACATATGTCTTGCAATATTTATAATATTTATAATAGTGTATGTATTTATAATGTATGATAGTGCAAAAAATCATAATTGTCCAGAAAAATGTGTAGAGTTTAAGATACATTACAGAGCAAAACAATAAGTTTGATTTTAATTAATTATTTTAGCAAACAGATAGTGGAACATTTATTCTACCATGCCAACCGCATGTTCCTACAAAGCGTTTCCTAATGATATAATTAATTTTAAATAAAACATTTTGTTATATGTTACATATTTTTTTACATGTTACACAGGTATATTTCGATAAATTTAGTTAAGACATGGTAAACGTGAATGCAATTTATCGAAACAATTATCATAAAATGTTACAACTGGTATGGTACAATTACTTTGGTTCTGACATTTAGCCAATCTTCAGAATATCTCGTCTTCTAAAATACAATATATTGACACGACCGACGACACCACACATTGACCTGCGTTGCCGGTCTATACTTGCGAATAGAAGACTCGAGAAAAGGACCTTACTTCGAGAAAAGCATTGATTGGTTCTTTCTTCGAGCTTGTAGCTTCAAAAACCTATATGTAAGCAGCACCCATTTAACATACCAGTAATAGAAGAGAAACATTGTAACAAGAAGCCGAACGTTGCTCTACAATAAAGCACAGCAACTTGTAACCGGACAACGATTATTCAACTACACATATTCACTACAACCTTCATCCCATACCCTTATTGGGTTAGAAAAATACCGCGAAGCCTTACAATCGAGAAAATAAGAGCACGATACGTAATTCGTGTCTTAACTTATTCGTGTCGAATCTTACGAATTCCGTCTTATGAGTGCACTGTGTTTACGTCACGCTTCATTTATTACTAATTAAGTGATTTTTATTGATCAACTGAACACTAAAAAGAAAACAAAAGAGACAGTAATGGACCTGTGATTACTGCGTTACAATGTAGAAACAGATCAGCAATGCTTACAATTAGTCCGTTTATGCAAGTTGCATTTACTGTCTGAAATCATCAAAAACTTTGAAGCTAATTTCTGCATAAAGTATAAAGGACACCTTAAACTTATCTTGCATTAGATATCCAAAAGAAAACCCTTAATCCTCTATAACCCGAACTTTTTCGTGGCTATAAAAATATTTATGTAACGTGAAATCAGCAAATAACAACCTCTAAACACAAATGAACAATGAATTTAATAGTTTCAATGATTTTATTATAACGAATATGTTTTGTAATTTTGGAGTTACAACGGCGTACAATGTCTGCACTTGCGTGTATAAAAGCTTAAGTACGGAATTCCATAAAACAGTTTATATTTGACATTTATATATAAATGTATGTTGCATTTCAAACATTTTAGTTTTGAAGCCCCTTTGTACTCTGACTTTTTGCAGCGGTCCCTTCTTATCTGAAATGCGATTGGTCAGTGTGTTATTTAATCTTTCCGCACGTTTTTCACTATATCATATGGAAACGATAACAAAATAATTATTAAAATGCTAACAAGTAAAGCATTATTGATGCATAAACCAAGTAGGCTTTTTCTTGTTTATCAAACACCGATAGAAGAAAAAATAGTGACAATTGTACAAGATCGTTCCTATAGCCTCAATTTGCAAACAGCCTGCAAAAACGTTTACTTTGATATCTCGGGTTAGAGTTGATAACCGCTACGAAGATTGTTATTGGTTACCAAGAAGATTATATAATAAGATGTATACGCCACTTTGCAGTGAAAAAATTAAATAAATTAAGAAGATATCTATATATTAGTATGTGACATTAAAATCATACTGGGACATAGAGGGGTAAAATTCCAATATTTCGCATTTTCCCAACGTTCACAAAAATCGCTTCTACATTTCCTATACAGTCATTTAACTCGCAACCCAAAGCCTCCACCTACTCCCCGTAGAACCGCAGGCAATCACATGAAAATCCAAACGTACCCCATTAAGAACCATCCAGCAATTTCACTCCTCCCCTAACTCCATCCTTAAAGACCAGCAGCGAGAGAACCATCACCACCAAGAGTGGCGAACGAGCTCCGGAACAAACCCGAAGAATTAGTAGTTATTAGGGCTTTCTAGATAAAGGCTGGGGGCCAGAAGAAGGTATCGAGGCTGGGTTAGGCCGGCGTCGTCGTGGTGTGTTCACTTTGTCTTCCGTCTTCGGCCGTGGTGTGCGAACCGGATGATATAGCGCGTGAAATTTGTCGCCATTGTGCTACGGCAGAACTACGCGAGGGTAATGCGGCGGTGCCGCTAACTAGCCCTTGTTATAACGCCGTTCGTTCGTTCGTTGTTCGTCGTTCGTCGTTCGTCGTTCGCCATTTTGTCACCGTTGCCTCTTTCTCTCTCTCACATCTCTTCTGTGTCCTCCGCCGCCGTTCAGGCACCCGCCGTTGCCGCGTCGAACCAGCGCGCAGTGTTTCATTTTGACGGGGCAGCAGCAGCAGCCGGTCGGCAGTGCCGAGTCGTCGAAACTATAACAGCTCTAAATGCCCTACGCTCCATGGATTTCGCCTAAATCCGGTAATTACCTCCATTCTCGTCAAGTGAGGAAGAGACAGGGGCCGACAGAGTGAGCGGAATTACTCGAGATCGGCGAAGCTTTTGCCGGCCGCGGTCCGAATTTCACTGAACAAGCAATTTTCTATCGCATCGCACCGACGCTCTTCAATGTGAGCCGCGTACACGCACTACCTACACTTCTCTTTTCCTCTCCCGTTCTTTTTTCTTCGTTGATTTGTTGTCTCTGTCTTTTTCTCCCTTTTGCGTCAATTTGCTCTGCCCTCCCACCCCCCACCCCCTCTTTTCCTTTTTCATCAATTTACTCTCTCTCTCTCACCTCCGTTTTTCGTCCATTTGTTCACTTTCTCTCTCCCCATTTTTTCGTGGATTTGCTTTCTATCCCTCTTTTTTCCTCATTTTTTTGTTTACTTGTTCTCTCTCTCTTTCTCTCTGTCTTTCTCTGCCCCTCTCTTTTCGTCAATTTGTTCTAGGTCTCTATTCCTTTTTTGTTCTCTCTCCCCCTTTTTCGTCGACATTTTTTTGTGCCTCTCTTCCTTTCTTAGTCGATTTTTTCTCTTTCTCCTCCTTTGTTTCGCCGATTTACTTCCCTCTTTTCTCCCTTCCCTTTTTCCGTCGATTTTTCTCTATATCTCTCCCTTCTTTCGTCAATTTTTACTCTCTCTCTCTCTCTCTCTCTCTCTCTCTCTTCCCCTTTTTGTCAATTCGCTCTCTCTCTCTCCCTTCTTTCCCTCCCTTTTCGCCGATTCACTTCCTCTCTCTCCCTTTTTCTGGTTGATTCGCTGTCTGTCTCTCTTTCTCTTCTTTTTTTTATCGATTTATTCTCTCCATTCTCCCTTTCTCCAGGTATTTCCTTTTATTCGTTGCTCATTGGTTTTGTGCCCGTGACCATGCGTAGGTGGAAATACGCGCGCGGGACCGGAAGCCCGTTTGCACTGCTGAGTATATCGTTGCCGTAATTCGATGGAACATTCGATGTGCTGCTTTGTAACTCATTACCTTTTTAGAGGTTTTGCTTTGTTTCCTTTTTCTTTTCGGTCTTGTCACAGAGATATTGTGATTTCATTAAGAAGATTATGAGTTGCTGGCTGGAAGTCTTTGGTTAGGATGAATGTGAAATTAATAGGATGCTGAAAACAAAAAGTGGTAGTCAGTGATGAAATTATTTTTAAGTATTACTTTGTCAGTTCATCTTTCCTGTATTTCAAATACAATTTGCGAGAGGAACAAGTACTTGTATCGAATTTAAATATTAGCTTAAACGTAAAGCGATACATTCTGTACATAATTATTATAACAATTCCATACGAAGTGTATAAAATACAAAAATGGTTATCAAAGAAACTTTAATAACTGTACAAAGAAATTATTTTTTCTTTAATTATGCAATAAAGAACAGTAAAATGAGTGATTGAAATTAATGTTACAAATAATTCACACTATGTTTTAATAGTGGATAAGAAAGGAATAAAGAATACAATGTGACTTAGAAACAATGGTACGAGGTTTCATATTAAATAGCTGGGATCTATCAGTCACTGTGTTCCTGCAGATGTTGCCAGGAAGTGTTGTTCCCTATTTTCGATATCCTTCCTTATGTAATTCTTGTCTCCTGTGCCATATCTCTGTCATCCAAGATATCATAAGAAAAGTGCTTTGAAATTGCACTGATCTACAAATACGGAAATTCAATGGTAAAAATTTCCGACAAGCGTAAAATTAACATTTAACCTTTTAACTAGATTCACCTCTCAAACAAAGATTGAACCTCCACAGAGTATAATTCAAAATTAACAAAAATGATAAGTAATTACATGTTGGTTTTTCCACATGTGAATATAGTGTATTTCACATTTAATACATAAATAGCAGTGTAATTAAGAAATGAGTAATCCATTAATAAATAAACTATTAGTATTCGAAGTATTGTTGAACCAATGACTAGTTCATCGGTTAAATTACATTTTTCACTTATCAAATACTTGAAGAAAATAAAAATGAAGAAAGTGAAACATCTTTCCAGTTCTCGATTTCAATGGAAAAAGTAAACTTTTGTAAAGTAAGTACATTTTCCATTTTTCTTCCAAAGTAACGTATGGGGGAAGAATGGAAATGGAAAACACACAGTGAAGCACTGAAGAATTGTTAAGATATTGGGCTGCTTTGTTTGTCGGAAAAGGGTACTCTTTTTATCCGCAGAAGGCATACCGCGAGTAAATCGGTTTCTTTGAGCGATAGGAATTCAGCATACGTCTTCCTTCTCAGTACGCGAGGAATTTCAAGTACAGTGGACAGTTGTTCGTGAAGAAATTCAAGCATCGTGCCCTTTGTGAAACTTTAACTCGCTTGAGACAAAGTCCTCAAATGAATCAGAAGCGAGCAGATCCCCTCTTTCAAAGAAAATGGAATACCTTCAGTGCTTGGTGGTTGTAAGAAAAAACGTAAAACGGATGAAGAAAGATTCATCCCGATTCTATTAAAAATTCATACGAGCCAACTGTCATTTACGGTCGATTTTTTAAACGGGTTTGTACCATTAACGCGTAAAGTACAATTTTATGGTAAGTGGGTAGCCTTTGACAACCACTGTTATGAAACCTTTTTACGCCTGGCTGTACCTATATTGTTTTACTTTAAACAAGGCGAATCCCGCAACATCGATGATAATGTGCAATCAAAGGAGTGACAAGTTTCGCATATTATTTCGATCAACTATAATAATAAAAATATTTTGAATGAAGGACGCTGTTTTTTATGAAAAACATAGGATCTAATTATAAAAAGTAATATGAAATTATTTTAACCATTTCGCTACGGTAGATTTCAAAAGAAAGGTCGATGTTCGCCTTTCAACAGGAAAATTTGTCAAATTAGTTTTGAAAGTTTAAAAATTAATAATTTTCAAATTCGTGAAAGTGTAATATTTATTTCAAAATTTTCAAAACGCCCATAGGCGCCAACAGTAATCAAAGGATTAAAAGCGACATTATAATTCGAAATGTTCTTTTATTTTTGTAATATAACTTAATAATCATATTGATATGTTTAGTTAAATTTAATGTATAATATTAATGTAAAGTTTAAATTATACTAATTATAGTATGCTTAATATCTCACAGTTGAATCCCTTGCCGTATCAATTGGTTCAACGAAAACCAAGCCCAACCGGTAGGATACGACGGTCGCTAAATGGGCCAAATCGATGCGCAAGAATGTTTGCAATACGAGCCGAAATAGCCGAGAAAGCTGCTCGCAGAAACAGGAAAAAGTAATACATTGCAAGAACGTCACATCCATGTCTCACTCGTCACATTAATGTGTGGCCCGATCTTAATTCCGCGAATCAAACTCGTAATGTTCATGTTTGGTCCAAAATTGTGATCAGGAGTCAGACTTATCAAGATACGGCAAAGGGTTAATTGAAAATACATTTAAAATAAAACCTTTTCTTTCAATATGAAAACTATTATTAAGTTTACAATGAAATATAGTAATGATTTTAAAATTTCTACAAATTATCTCAAAAATTTATTTTCGGTCTAAAGTATCTTCTTTCATTTTCTTTAATTGTATTGTTACAATTAACATACGGTTTTGTTCCTTTCATTTATTGCTTTATACTGAAGTTTGATCAATTATAGTGAAACATCGAACATAATTTACATAAAAACAGTTTAATCTGCAATTCGTGAACAAACTATTTTGATCACTGCGAAATTACATATGTAACACTCAAATGAAAGATTACAAGTAGAAAATTTAAATATCTATTCACAAATGACAAACAACACCGTGTATCGCTTCCATAATTATACATACATAGTCTGAAAAATATCTTTGAACGAGTACTGTTAGTTCCAAGATCATTGACCGATAATTAGATGAAGTTGTTTCTTAGGATGAATAATACAAAAGCATATATTGCGCAGTAATACTTCATTCGCATGTCATCACTTGAATACGCATTCAAGTCTTTAAAATTAACGGTTTAACTCATACTATACGCTCCAGAAGTATTTTCTGATAATGCATTAACACGCCATACCCAAGAATCAGGTTAACACTCGTATATAATATAATATTTATAATACTTTTTGTTATCAAATACCACACTAAAGAACATTATTATTAAATATTATATTCTATTTCTAAACTTGTTAAATTGTTATTCTTTTTTAATTTAGTAATATATTCATATATTTCGAGTTATTATTAGATACATCGTATTTGTTTCTAAAAAAATATATTTAATGAGTTTAAGCAGCTCTATCACTTTTAATATTACCAGCATTGTTTCATAAATTTGTTCACCCTGCGTTTGTAACATTCAATCTTCCTCAAATTTTAAACAACAAATGATCATAGGTATCATATCAAGAAGCAATATGTTTTACATATATACACACGTTTAAATGACAGATTCTTGCGGTATTCAACTTTTGAAAATTATGTGGCGTTCAGTTAAGCCTCCCTCCAAAAATCACCGGTCCTAAATGTGTTAAAACCTTCGTCAGGACTGTAAGAACAAATTTTTAATCCAGTGTCAATGTACTTACAGAATACGTTGGCGATACAGATACAGAATGTAAAGAGATTAATTAATAATTAATAGAATATTCAAATAATCAAATATTCTAAATAGTAAAAATTCCAAATAGCGATGGAAATACTATTAATTATGACTTGTCGTTTTTTTATTGTGCTAAACCCTAAAACGAAATGCAGTGTACGATTCTAAGTGCCGCGACATCAATTCCTAATGCATTTCGTGAGTTTACTTACATCATAGTATATTATATTATATATAATTTATTAATACATTGTGACCCAAATTTTACACATTCTATCACCTAGTAAAAATTCTAGTGTAAGTCAAAAATGATCCGGCGTCGGTGTGCAGCGTCGCTGTTTACGATCAGTTGTTGGATGGTTAATTAAGTTTCCACGCCAACCAAGAGAAATTTTACTATACGCTAGTAAAGGAAATTATTTCCCCGTTGCCATTTGAGGGAAACAGCACATCGCGGCAGGATTCACGAGACGGCGTGGAGAGGAAGGAAGTGAGGACAGAGGAGGCGCCATATTGCATGGCAGCATAGCGAAAAAGCGGGATTTAATGCAGCAGATATTGTAGGACGCGGGGGAGGCAAACAATAAGATGTCGACAAAAGGAGAACAACCGGCATGCGTGTCGACCAGTTTCTGAAGTCCTAGAGGAACAGGAACGGTGACAGGACAATTTGTGCGCATAAATCACCAGGCTGTTTCTTTATATCGTTTAATATGAATCTACCGGCCTGTCCCGTACTGTAACGTACGAGGCGTCGAGAACAACGGTTGTACCGAGATTGATTGCGAACTACGCTCGACGCCGATTTCGCGACCAATTTGTGAAATCATCCACGCTCAATCCTATCAGCCTGTCGATCCTTCGATCACTGCGTGCAACATGAATTTGTAAAAATATAGAATAGTGCAGAAAAATAATGATCATAGACTAGTATTAGTGATAATACGCCTCACTGTAATATTCCGTTAGATTTCGATGTTTAATATTTTAAACAATGATAATTCTATTTTGCTAAACTTTACATACGAAATCTTACTAGCTTTAATGTACGTATGATCATAGTTTCTAGAATTGTTTTGTTTGTTGTTCAGGCCATGTGTTTAGGCTTATTAAAGTCGACATAGGACAGCACTGTTTTTGAGGAAGTCGATTTTCTATGGATTGTAAATTTTCTAAGAGGCTTGTATCTGACTGAAGGACACCAATTTTTCCTAGGAAGAACGTCCAGCCAGATCGCCCTCAACATTAATAGACTTATCACAAGCCTGCACGCATTGAAAAGAGGGACCTTGAATTTATGGACCACTTTTCTGGACAGTAACGTTCTTTATGCAACGTTCTGCAAATCGTGTTTACTGTACGATAGATTTGCACAATTAGGAAATCGCCCCAATTTCTACTTGGACAGTTTTAGGTTCCACTTTTCCACAGTTTCTTGCAAGTCGCGTTTTTCTCCGAAAAACCATGCGAAGGATGAAAGAGACTTTAACCTCGATGAAGACTTAGATAGGGCAGAACAGAATTTCTTGGGATATTGACAAAATTACATTCGGACAATTATTCAAAACTTTTTCAAACTTTACTTGAACTTGAATTCTCAACTTGTACTTTGCAGAACCTTTTTGTTAACAAATATTAATGTGCTATATAATTCAATTCCACGAATATCAGTAATTAATATTTGCGCAAATGTTTCTATGTCTCAGAAAGAAGTATTAAAAAAACTTATCACAAAAATTGCCGCAACTAGTGCGAGCGGTTATTTCAAAAAGAGGAGGATGTATGAATAAAAAACAATTAAAATAGTTTTACATTATTCACTGGTAAGAATTGTATTATTCACTCTGTTTCCTCTATGATAATTATATATTCCATAAACATTACTTTTATCAAGATATAGTCATGTTATTGTAGCATAAATGCACAACTTATATGAATTTGATAGCTGTCCGGATACTTATGGACGAGAGTGTATACGTAATTATGTGAAGACCATTTTCGAGGTCACTAGGTGATAAGTATGAAATACTTTCTATTTGATGTTGATTCGTCCCAATACATAATAAAATTCAACGAAACAAACAAAAATGCATTCTTATACATAGATCAGAATACAATTACTGTTTTCCTTTAATGAAAAATATAAATATCACAGTACATTTTCTACTTTCTCTTAACTTTCTTAACAAATTATTCATCTTTACATGATACAGAAGTGTCTTATCACACATTTCAAGACAACATTTTTCCATTAATTTATTAAAGAAGGAAGTCACAAAAATTAAAGGAAACAAATTATAAAATGTTTTCTATCTTTCTATCTTACTTGTTAGAGTAAAATTTAATAATTTCATCTGCTTAAAAGTAGCAAAATTTTTTGTCTATGCCACACTCGTATTACAATATTGCAAAGTACTTGTACGTAGCACTACAAGTATATAAAATTTTTTGTAATAACGTTCTATACCTAAGTATTGTATAATTTAGAAAAGCAATTTACAGTAAAGTATTAAGTGAATTAAGTGAATGTAAAAGTTCTGCTGATTTCTGCATTATATATGTTCCGTGCCAAACATTTCTTTTATTCCGGATTGAACCTTTCTCTTTTTTTTTATTTTTATATTCTAAAGAAGGTGAACGACGGGCCTGAAGGATTCGCGACCCATAGGATTAGCCGGGACCGTTATAAACGCGTACCCTCGATAAATTCATAACCAAACGACGTTTCCAGAACTCAGTTTTACTATCTGTTGTTCCGACTTTCTAATTATTAAACTACTACTTTCCTTCTCTCATGTCCGATCTCCTTTTTTTCCGGAAATTCCTAAAACCAAGACAGCTCATTCTTCTATCACCACTTTCTACCACTACCTTCTACCATCCTTTTTTTTTAACCCTCTCTCCATCTATTTAAGAAACACCCAATAATCGATTTTCTATATTCTCCCATTTTTTCACTTCCCAAATTTAACTCCGCCCTCAGTAACTGAGATGCATGTCCTCCTTCGAATTTCGAGCCAGTCTTGTTCCAAACGCCCACTAAGAAATAACCAAGGAAGAAATAATCAATCAGTCCGAGCACTGAACGAACTATCAAGTCCTTTTATATTACAACGTTTGAGATAAAGTACTCCGTGACCTCTTCAAGTCTCGTTCAAAATTATCCGATTATTTTCTCGTGATCTAAGTTTGCAACACACCGCAAACCGACGCGAGTACACGACAACATACTAACATTATACCTTTGTGTGTTACACAACCATAGTAAGAACAAGGTACAAGGAAACTAGGAAAACCGGCGACAAATTTGAAATAATAAGAAGTGTAATTATTTTTGGGCCAACCTAATAGTACAAACAAATATTTAAATTAGTACAAACATTGCAGAATGATCATAAGAAACAGAAACAAGACACGTGTATGTTTTCTTTAATCATTTCTAGTTATTTCTATTCGTAAAATGATAAAACAGCTAATGTGAGAATGTGTCAAACCTTCCACGAAATGTACTTACAACGAATGATAAAATCGAACTCGGAAGAAGGAGAAGGAGAATCATAAACGATGAACGAACAAAACAAGAAGCTGGTCTGCTCGCTGGGAATTAAATATTTTCCGCGTGTTACGTCACAAGCGCGCTGACTTCACGATAAGGCAAAGCACAGCGAGCAGCCACTATGATTCAACTCACGTTTACATTTATCCTTTTTGCGAAATGAGTGATAATTCGTCGAAATCGAATTACCAAGCTGGACCGGCGTGAAAAGCGGCGAAGTTAGCCGCAACGGACGGCAGTGCGGTGTGCAACGCGTTTTCGAAATTCGATTATGACGTAGTGCACGTGCACGAAGAAGCCGGGCGTCGTGCCGTACATAAATGATACGATTCGTAAGCACATGTGTTCTGTCCCGAAAAATGAACGATGAACAGCGGAGATCACACGTTACAACTCTGTTGGCATCACGAACAACTTCTGCTCGTAAGCCGAACACTTGTTCCACTCGTAAATTAATTTGGTTAATTAACTGCAGATGAAATACTATGAAGTATAAGATCACTTTTCTTTTTAGAATGAAATATTAAACTCTTGGCTACAGTTGGATTTTTCGCAGAACTGTATCTCTGTACGGCAATGTTCAATGCTGACTGTGCATAAATAATATAGCATGCGTTTTGTGTCTGCTAGTGCTTTTCACTATGCAATTACAATTAGAATAGAGTTATAGATGAATAAACTATAATATTCTTATAGATTTCCATTTAAAGAGTTAAAAAGAAAATATAACAAGATAATATGAACGTTTAATAATTAATAATGCAATTATATGTGATAGGTATGAGTACTCTTTAATGATGGCCTTTATTTTGTTACGGAAAAAATGTGAAACGAAACAAACAGAAACGCTCGCGGCGTGGGGTTTTTGTTACACAGTTCTAATGACAAAATGAGCCAGTATAGTCGCACACCGTTCGGGAAGATGACATAAGCGAAAACCACCATAGTGGAATACAGTAGCTAAAAGATTAACTCTTTGGGGTTAGATGGGTTAAAAACTGTCCCACCTTTTGCTTAGCGTTTTACGCATGGTGGGATATGTTTCATACACAGTCATACAGTTTAATATTTTATTTAAAGTTTTTCATTCAGTTTTTCTCTATGAACTAACAGTAAATGCGTAAATAAGTGAAAATAAAAATTGATACAAGTCAAAACACGTTAGTAAGTGGTTGAGACTGTTGTGATTAAGATTGGCGAATTGCGTGCTGTAGTGAATATTTGTCTTTCACATTCTGTAATAAAGGATTTATCGCAATGTTAATATTTTCTTCTTACTTTAAGTAATATTTTATATTAAATAATTGAAATGAATTTTTTTTCCACTTTTTTATATTAAAAAAAATTCTGTGCAATTTGGGGTCTTTTTTTCTTCAAAATCGTATGCCTCAAAGAATTAAAGGAGTATTTTTCCGTAAGACGTGGTTTCTTTTTTTAACTATATTTAATGTTCTTTTTTTTTAAGCAACTGTACAACCTTTTCCTTAAAAATTTGGTTCAAGTTTATACATTTAAAACAAATTAAAATTTTTGATAGTGTAAGTGTTTGAACCCATGCGCTAGAAAAAGGTTTTCTTACAGCCTCCATGATTCTGGCTAATTTGTTCATCTGAAAGAAAAAAATCAAAATGAATCTTAGTTATCATAAGTTTGGTTATAGCAGGTATCAGAATGAAGGGGAAACATTAATAATTATAAAAATAGTGATGCATTGAAGTTTGGCTATCGATTTTCTAATTGATTTAAAAGTAATTATTTATTTATAATTATATTTATTATAATTCATATTTATATTAATTTATATTTATTATAAATCAAGTTTTAGTGTTCTAATATACTCTTTAGAAAAGTTCGAAAATGTGTATCTCTCCCTAAAGCGTAGAGTTAGATAAACTTCTTTCATTTTTTTCCCCTTTTCTTTCTATTTCTATACTTTCTTTTCTGTACCACATGTATTGCACAACGAAGAATACATAGAGCCATTTGAAGCATTCCAAGCAAGAAATCCAATCTACTCTAGATTTGGTTGAATAATAATCTTCTGAACATTCAATATAATAATCAGAATTTTCATCACTGCTGATTGACTTCGCTTTTGATTTTATCTTTAATTCTTCTTTATTAATATAATACTTACCATAGTCGAAATAATTTCAGATTCTACTTCTTTTATATCACTCTTTATGTTTCTATTCCATGCTAGGTGCAATCCAATTTTTCCTTTTGTATTTTTCTTAATGCCTTTTCTTCTCTTTTTTCTTTTACTTCAATCAATAATACTTTTTTGCTTATATTTACGGGACTAGAAAATACTTGAACAATATTTCTCTTGACATCTGTAGCGGGATAACAGGGATAAACATGATTTTATTGTAAAGTTGTGTGGTTATTTTCATAGACAAAGATAACGTTGATGACAGCTGAAAGGAAACTGATAATACTCTAATGTTGCCAAAATAAAAATTGCAGCATCTCACACTATGATTCTACTTATGGGATGACCTAATAAAAATAGATATAACGATTGAATGATGATCGATAGCACAAGGATTTATGATACGAATATTACGAAGAGGCTATTTCTGAGATTTATTGTTAGCATATTTTCGAAACTGATGACAGATGCACCAAAAGAAACCATTCCTAACAAGAAGCAAATATCTTACAATATTAATACTACTATTATATTTAATGAAAGATTGCAAATATTTAACTACAGCTGAAAATAAATAAAAAATATTTTATCTACAAGGAATAATGTAACCGTTAATGATTTATACAGTGCACCTATGTATGTACCAAAACTATGGATATCAAAAAAAATCATAAGCTCAATAATTCACATTCATCAGAAATCATTCATTAACATAAAAAATTGAAATATTAAAAACTTTATTTCTTTTGGAAATAGCGAATAAAAAAGAAACTGTATTCTATAAAACCTAATTAATAATCATCCAACGTTTTTACTCAATGTTCGATTCTCCGGCTGGAAGATACACGATCAATAAATTTACTATTCCGAGCAAACAAAATGAAAGGAGAAGAGCACGCAAATCGATGGAGTATATTCCGGACGGGCGATCGTAGGAAACGAATAGCTGGACGTTTTAAAGTTGTCCAGGACAGCTTCGCCCTTACGATCACCGCTTACGAACGTTTCGAATTCGACGAAATATTCACTTTGCAAGATTGACCATTCGTATAAACCGCCATAAAACGCATATGCTCCGGTCTAGATGTACGTCGATACATACATACACACACTTACACACGCACGCGCATTTACACGACCAGGATGCAAACTCTGAAAAACGAGTCTGTATATCATGGCGGATCGACCGGTTCGGAATCCTTGAAAATTTATATCGATTTATGCCGGCGATATCAAGCGAGGCGGAGAGAGAAAGAAAGAAAGAACATGGGATGAAGAAGGGAGGGGCAGTTAGTATCCAAGACGTCAGTTTGATCTCCCCTAACTGCGTCCCCAAGCTCGATTTATTACAAAGACCGAGCTGCTTCCAGAGACGCATTATCGATAAGGCGAGAGAGCCGGCTTCGACGGCTCGAACGACCGCTGATATAATTCCGCAAGCTCGATCGGTTCTTTTATTTCTTCCTCCGTATCCTGTTCCACGCTTTGCTTCCTTTTCAACGGGAAATCATTATTGCGTACCGAAATTATTCGCGAACAGACCGATACCTACAGCAGCTTTCGCAGCGACTTATTCGATACGTGAAAGAAACGGAATTGTACAGGTGTTCCTATGTCGTGTTACAGTTGAAAGTTTTACGTGTACAGATAATGTTTCGTCTATTCTTCTTTCCTCTTTATACTGCTTTTGATCAATCGACAATGGGACAGAGTGTTCACATGGCGAACGTTCAGTCTCAACGTGAGCAAATGTAATTTTGTATTCCTTTAGGGTTCAACTTTACAATACGGACGACCATCTATGCTATTTTTTAAAGTCTTTACTTTTAATACAGGGGAGTTGCTTGCATAACGAATTAATGCGTTTCAGAACATTGTACTCTATAGTATTCGTTCGTTATAGGGTACATATAAATACATATGTATGAACATATACAGTTGCGTACAAAAGTTTCCGGCCAGTTACATCTTTTTTGCTTCATATTCCAAAAGCGATATCTAAAGGAATTATCACTAATATTGGATAAAAAGGTGTAACAAATGAAAATAAATAATACAGGAAATAAACGCTGTTTATTATTTTATGTGTACTTATTTACAAAATTATTAAACTAGTATGTTCAAAAGTTTCCGACCACTTTTGTATCTTGAGCTATTCAACGTTTCTAAATGTTTATTCCCAATCTGAATGTTTATTCAAAAGTACACCCAGTTCAGTTATAAGTACATATAAAAACAATCGTTTCAAAACAATAACATGTGTCGAAACACGTCTGTTGAATTACGAAGGAAAGTGATTAAGATATCACAAAGTGGTAGATCTTCCTGTAAAATTACTGCTTCATTATTAATCGGGAAATCGCTTGTTAATGATATCATGACGAAGTATCGTGCAGGACATGGTTCAGAAGGCAAACCACAAAATGGAAGATCAAGGAAAAGAACATAAAGGATTAACCACATTATTAAACGAAAATCTGTAAGATACATAAAGAAAACTGCTTTTCAGATTGCTCATGAATAACGCGAAGAAGCAGTCGTTAATGTTAGTTGTTCTACTGTAACAAAATGGCTACATGATGTTGGTCTTTTTGGTCAAACAAGTGTAAGAAAACCTTTAATTAATAAAAACATTCAGAAGGCTCGTTTAAGATTCGCTAAGGAACATTTACATTGGACAACCGAGGATTGAAAGAATGTCACTTTATCAGGCAAGTCAAAATTGAATTTGTTTGGAAATGATGGAAGACAATATGTGCGACGTCTAATTGATAGAAGATATGAAGTAAAGTACCAAATACCACCTGTAAAATATGGTGGAAGGAATGTAAAGATCAGGGGCATCTTTTCCGCTCAAGGGGTCGATCCACTGATAGAAATTAAAGGAAATATGGTCGATATAATGTACCGAGATATTTTAGATGAGAATCTCCTACAGTACGCAGAAAGGAAAATGACGGAAAATTGGGTCTTTCAACACGATAATGACCCGAAACACACATCAAAGGTGATTAAGCAGTGGTTATCCTCCAAAAATGTAAAAGATTTGACCTGGCCTGCTCAATCCACGGATATTAATCTAATTGAGCATTTATGAAGAGAGCTAAAACAACGCCTAAATAAATTTAAACATCGAAACAAAACAGAATTATTCGAAACTTTAAAGGAAGAATAGAATAAAATTCCTTCAGAACTTATTTCGAAATTAATCGACTCTATGCCACGACGCTGTGCTGCTGTCATCAGTGCAAAAAGGCAAGGCTGCAAGATATTAATAGTAATTTACAATAAAGAACAGATTAACTCTGTTGTATCGTAAGATTTCTTTTATACAACAACCTGGCCGGAAACTTTTGAACAGATTAGTTTAATAATTTTATAAATAAATACTCATAACATAATAAACAGCGCTTATTTTCTGTATTATTTCTTTTCATTTGTTACATCTTTTTATCCAATATTAGTAATAATTCTTTTAGATATCGCTTTTGGAATATAAAACAAAGAATGTAACTGAGTGGAAACTTTTGCACGCAACTATACATGTATTCGTACAGGCTTGTTTAAGGATAATATGCAGCTACAGTCTTAATACAAAATATGAAATAAAAACGCACAGATATACATATTATAAGTTAGTTCGTTGTATTTGAATATTACATATTGCAAATACATATAGACTTACGATTTACAAAAATTTGTAAAATTTATAAACAATTATAAACAAGAAAAGGGAGAGCAAGTTAACGAAAACGAAGCAAGACAATCTACACAACAATTCATCATAACATAGTTGTTCGTTGTACAAGGCATAACGTTTCAAGGAAAGCTGTATCTTTTCTAAAGTCATTTCTTCTGTAAGACCACGTCTAGCCCCAGAAAGGTTTTATGATTACAGAATGGTACCAGTTCACTCAATAGAAATTGACGTATCATAAAGTCACTCACACACATTCAGCTCCAAGTCCCGTTAGGACACTTCATCCCTTACGGCTGACTCCCCTATCACCAGGATATACCACCATCCTCTCAACACGGAAATTCCAGAATGGGCGGTCTATTCCTAACCTATGGCGGAGTGACCAAAATATAACTGTCCACTATTCGTCAAAATCGTAAGAATTGAAAATCGTTTTTTTGTATCAACCATGAATGTTTAAATAAATATAATTAAAACATACATAAAGCATATACATGTTAAGAATATTTAAAGTAATTGGAATGAAATAATCAACTTTATTACTCGTTTCACTCTGCTCTGAATGGGTATTTCACCAGTGGTTAACGTTTTCAAAAATATATTTTTTCAAAAATTATTTGATATCAAGAGGGACCTTACATGAGAAGTTTGACTTCATACGTGAATTTAAAAAGAGTTCATTTATTTAAATAATACACTGATCAGCAAAAAAATTACAGCATCTAGAAGTCAGGGTTGTACAAAGCTAGAATTAAATAACATATTATTAATTATATCTCGATAACTATATAACTGTGAGACCTTTTTCTAATTAAATTTTAATCATTCTTTTTCCTTTCAATACTCAAAACTTATGCAAAATTTAGATTCTTAAAGTGTTTTGTTAAGTTGTTTTTCTATATCGAACATTTCTTTTATTCCGAATTGAACCTTTCACTTTTTCATTTTTATATTCTAAAGAAGTTGTAAAACGGGCCTGAAAGATCCGCGACCCATAGGATTAGCCGGAGACTTTTATAAGCGCGTATCCTCGGTAAATTCATAACCAAACAACGTTTCCAGAACTCAATTTACTATCCATTGTTCCGACTTTCTAATTATTAAACTATTACCTTGCTTCTCTCATGACCGATCTCCTTTTTTCCGGAATTTCTTAAAACCCAGACACCTCATCCTTCTACCACCGCCTTCTACCATCCTCTTTTACACTCTCTCCATCTACTTAAAATACACCCTACGACCAATAATCGGTTTTCTTATTCTCCCATTTTTTCACTGAGATGCATGTCTTCCTCCGAATTTCGAGTCAGTCTTGTTCTAAACACCAACCAAAAAATAACCTAGCATTCAATCAATCCGAGCACTGAACGAACTATCAAGTTTTTTATACTATAACATTCGAGATAAGGTACTCCGTGACCGCTTCAGGTCTTGTTAAAGATTATCTCGTGATCTAAGTTTGCAACACACCGCAAACCGACGCGAGTATACGACAGTTGTTTTTAAAGTGTTACAATTTATTTTGGAGAGCAGTATACATGAAACATTATCTTTCCATTAATTTTCCTTCTAAAATACTTATTAATTTTCGTGCTTAAATCTATGTGTATAATCTACACATTCAAGCGCAACATTTCATACTTAAACATATTAAATCCTGTAAAGTTTCTTTTAATAAGCAAACAGAATCGAGAAACAGAATGGTTCTGTGCCCGAAGGCAGTTTTTCTAATTACTGAATAAGATAATGTGTACAAACTGCAATAGCATGGAACTTGCCTTCCTTTCAATTCAAAAAGTTCAAGATTACAATTTTTTGAGAAGCATAAAAATATCTTAAATAACACTTGATAAAATAAACTCCTACTATTTTCATTTAAAATAACTCACATAAAAAATTCATTACCTTTCTTCACTCTGTTGAAAAATAAAAACATTTCTCATGATGAAATTTCTACGAAACCCCTGAAAAATTGAATATTCAACGAGAACGATGTAACGTTTATTTACATCGCAAACACGTGAAGTCTCGATTTCTGAAAGAATTAATTAAAAAGGAAACGACTCAATGGAGAGAAGAGAGAAAAGATCCATAACATCGAGGCAGTCAATAAATTTGCTAGAAGTTTAATTTCATTTTATAGGCGTGATACTTTAGCGAAAGCACCTACACGTTACAGTAACGGCACAGTGCTACTACGAACGGAGGTGTTCGCCTCCTTCCATTGAGACTGGAATTATACATTACACCGCCTTAAATCATGACTCAAGCACGACCCCGCGTAATTATATCATCGTTTTTGGAACCACCCTTAATACACTGTCTATGCATCGCGCGATTCTTGACTAAGCTTTCGTGTCAATTATCTTTTTACTGTTGTAATAGAAGATCAATAAGTTGTCGACTGAATAGCATTTCTTTATTTTTCATTTGTCTTTTGCTTCCCTTTTTGTTTCACGGTACAATCTTCAACAATGTTTCGGCCACGTGTATGTCGTATCAAAATAACTACAGTAGAGCGTCAATTATCTGAACCAATTGGAGCCAAGGTAATTCGGAGAATCGAATTGTTCAGTTAATGAAACATATCATGTACTTACCCGGTTTATAACTATAGAAATTAAACATGAACCTAATTATTGAAGGTCATAATGAAGAAATATTGAAGCTACAATATACATTTATTAATAAAATACAATTACTGTTATATTAATCAGTTCCGCTACACCATGAGTTTGTTTACGCCTCGAATCAATGGATAAATCAATGGTTTGAATAATTGACACTCTACTATACTTATTTATTAAAATAAACTATTAAGTATTTTGCAACCTATGAGTGTTACTTTTCCCATCACTAATGTAACATGTTACGTGATACATCATGCAGGTGTAAGATAAACGTACAAACTTTTCGAGAAAATTTGTAACAAATGTTATTGCGTCTGTCTACGCTATTATTCCCTTATGAAATATCACGGGGCTGTAAGACCCGTGTTCACTTGCTTGTGCCGATTTCAAAGACTCTAGTTATCGGATAATTGATTCCTTTAACCTAATTCGTTATGATATTAGATGTTTTATTTGTGTATTACTTGTTTCTCGGCATATTAGTCGTTTATGATTCTATGTGTTATTCTGATACTCGTTTTTCATTGTCTTACGGTTATTGTGTTTTGTTGCTCTGTCGTGTTTGACTGCGTTTTTTCTTTTCTAAACTATATTGTGTTGTGATTAATTAACGTGTTATGTGATGGGGGTGACTGAATATTTAGAAAGGGATTATTGCTAGCTGTGATGGTGGTAGTTTAAATAATTTGTAGGAGCCTCAGCGGCCATGGTCGTGGATTTCTTCGCGCGGGTTTTGTGATAGTTGCAAGATCTACTTACATCACCTCGATCTAGTGGCTAAATGTGACTAACGAATATGTCGTGCTTTATGGCTATAATCCGCCAGGCCGAAACCTCTTTACGCTGCGAAGGTCACAACAAATGTACTGCTTTTATTGGATGATATGGTAATATAAACGACATTTAAAGAAATGTAACTAAAATTCATGTTTATATTTATTACATGGATTAATGATATCACTAAATTTTAAATCAATTTTAATTACGGTAAGATCCTATTTAACATTATACCGGTATAGTCACGAGAGACAGAACAGCTAAATATTTCTGCTGGATTAAAGATAAGAGAATATGTTTAAGACAAAAGTTGTATTTTTCAAAGGAGGCAAAGATGGCGGCATAAATAAAGATTTTGTTTGATGTTGAAGATCATTTCCAAGCAATCAATATTTCTTTAACCTTTATAACCCGATTTTTCCTCGCTCATAAGAAGAAAAATGATTGAATATAATTTTATGTTTTACTGAGAAGAACAAATATTCATGCTAAATTATCGTAAAAGAATTGACTAGCAATAATATTCACATGAAATCATACAAGGTTAAGTGGCATTATTTAATTTTAACTTCATAACATTGTAACTGACGTGAAATTGAGTGCAACGATTTAGTATACTATGACCTTAAAATTACCTTGGATTCCCTCGATTCAGATTACTCGTTCCACGATTTTTTTCGGAAGGAAACCGCGTAAAAGGTATTCATCAATATGAAAAAGTACAGTTCGTTTTACGCAGAAGAAAATCACCAATACGAAACAAAATACTTATAAAAAACCACGACGTAAGTTGTAAAAAGGTATATGTCATATATTTTTCCAAAAGAATCCTAACAAAAATTCATAAAAATTATAATACATATTATTCATTGCCGGTGTCTGAACTGTAATTTAAAACTATGAACAAGAATGAGAATTCCATATTAGGGAGTATTAGTTCTTGGTACTTTACTGAGTCAGACTGCTGTTTTTTACAACGAGTAATCGCCAATAATGGAAGTGAAAAAAGAAGGGAACCATTGTATAAAAAAATCCGCGTAAATCGAGAGATTATTTACCACGTGAAAAGAAACTCTCTCAAAAAAGTACCACGTGAATCGAGGAATTGGTGTAAGCAATACTAATTTACGGAATAACTCTATAGATTAGACCATTAAAGCAGCAATCATTAGAAGCTATCAAAGACACGAAACGTTAAAACGAACAGCGAGTAAATGTAAATTAAAAAGTAACATTTACGTCGGAAAGTACCATCGATCATAAAAATGAACCTCGTAACAAAGAGCAGCGACGAGCATGAAAGGATGACTTCAACGAGGCCGAATTACCAACGAACGAAGACAATGAATACAAGGAAAAGCGGGCACTGATCAAACACTTGATTAAAGAAACTTTCCGATAGGTACTACGCGAGAAAACCGACATCGGCCATGGTGATTGGATAAGCTAAGGTACTAGAATTTTCAGCGACTTTCTCTCTCCTTCCCTCACAAGTGCCTTTCCCGTTTCCCTTACCACCGTCTCTTTCTCTCTCATCAGCTACTTGAAAGTTTTTCGACCGCGCCAGGAGACTACTCGGCTGTTTTCCCTTCTTGCCAATCCTTTGTTTCCACCCGTTGGAAATTCGTAGTTTCGACGGTGCTTTAATTAAATTAATCTTCGCCGCCAACACTCTCTCTTTTTTCTCTCCCTCTCTCGCTCCTCTCTCTTTTTCTCTTTCCTTTTTCTTTATTTTTTACCCTTGGCTCCTTACACTTTTCACCTGAACTGCAGAACCGTCTACGTAAAACAAGCCTACTAATGAAAAACCAATAGCACCGGGGAGAACTTCACTCATTTCATGTAATTACCGTGGAATCGATGCTATTCCTTGAATTTTTCTTTACTTTTTATTTTATTCCTACCACTTTTCGACAGCCTTCTACGTGTATATTTATTTATTTATTTATTTGCTTATTTATTTACTTCGTCACGCTATAAACATCAGAATTTTACTGGCGATCGATGTTGATTTAATATTCGCGTTACTACGCGTGTAGATTTAATGGAACGGAACGTGAAATGTATGCACACCTACCAGAAAATAAAGACTTTCTTTCCTTTTCCTTTTTTTTTTATCGCTCACATTTATCGCAGCAATTTTGCGAAACCGTAGACATTTCTTCGCTTAACTTCCGACTACTAAGCACCACTCTCGTTTGTAACGGCACACTTCACTTTGTACGGTGGCTTATGGGATTTCGTAGCCCGCGAATCTTATTAATTTTCTATCCAATTATCATTTAAAAAGTTCACAGAATTACGTGAATGCAATGTATGAACTCCAAGAAATGTAATCAAGAATTATGGTATTTCTTTTGCATAAAAAATATTAAATTAAATACCATATTTTGTACAAAACTTCCACTTTTTCTTTCAATGATTATATTATATGGACAAGAAATAAGTTTTCTTTTAAATTAAACGTGATATATAATAAAAGTATAAAATGATTTCTGATTTAATTATTAACACCTGCCTTGTAATGACGAGTCACAGCCGTGGTGCAGATTATTCTTAAGATATAACAAAAGAAGACTTGTATTATATTTTAAGGCTAACTATTACCGAATGCAAATTGCATACAGAGTTCCAACATCAGTAGTACAAGCAAACAAGGGGTGAGCCCACAAGAAAAAACAAGTCGAAAATAAAGAATTAAATTTTTTTATCTTTGAGACTCTGTTTTTCAAAAAATCAACTTTGAATATTCTTCGAGTACACGTAATGTCATGATGAAATGTTATTTATTTCTGTTTGCTTGGAGTGAATTTATAAATGAAAATAAGATGTGTAATTTTAAAAACTTATTTTATTAATACAGTAATACGGTTGGACAGAAGTGTTGTGTGTCGTGTACTAGGAGAATATACAAAACAACTGCAGAATCGTAAGTAGCTGTAAATTGTAATAAAATCATTGGATTCTTCGAATTTTAATTGACAAAGCCGTAGGTGAAACACATGTAACTGTACTAAAAAGAAACTGAGAAAAATTCAACTTCAGCACAAAAACTTGGTTCCGTCCATCCGACGGAAAGCCCAGACCATTAGAATTTTTCTATTTCTCCAGATTGCCAAAGCCTTTCCTTTCATTTAACGAGGACTTTGTTTGCTCGCTTAACCGTAACAAATATTGAAAGCATTGTCACAAATCAGTTCATTAGCACTCATTGTCAGTGACACAATAAGGCACGACATAAACGGAAAAACACTCGATTAGAGCAGTCCCGTTCCATGATCGTTAACACCTTACCATAAACTTCTCCAATTAATTTTCGACACCACGGGACACCGCGTACCCTAGTTACAGCCTACCTGCTACAAATCAGGCCATGTAACCCTTTTGGCACCCGCCACCATGACTCCCACCAGCACACCACCGTGCCTTCCCTTTCTCTTAATTTTTAGAAGATTGGTTTAGACGCAAGCTAACCAATCACCGCATTTTGGGGTTTTCCTCCCACCGAACATTATTCACCTATTGCAACCTCGCTTTAGCATTCTGAAATGTATAAATTAATGTAACCTTTTCTTAAAATGTTCAGAACTCAATATATGGAACATACAGTCGACAATCTATAGACAATCAAGCAAGTAACTCTTCGTACAAGAGTAAACTTTCTAATCATTCTCAGGTCTTACAACTTTTTCAAGTCGCTTGAGTCTTTCGAGCCCGTTCAATCAAATTTCAAATGTTAGTTTAAACCGTATTTCAAATCGAGTTTTTAAACGAACGTTTTAAAACAATATTCGACTAGTGACGAATTAACATAAAACATAAACATATTAAACATAAAATCAGCTGTTCATCGTTAAGTTGACGGGTAACATAGCAAGAGCACTGACGTATTTTTAAATTCGTTCCGTTGCGACGGCTATAAGCTTCATGTATAAAGGATTAACACTTTATCGACTGATCGAGATCTCTTCATAAATGTTATTGCAATACTGCTTTCAGATAATTTTGTTCTACGAATTCCAAAAGACTAAAGACAAGACGCATATGTACGTTATGCAACATCGATATTAAAACGTAGGTAAATTTAGACAATCCGGAGATAAAGTTTGCGGCTGTGCAAACTGCAGACCAATATCGTAATTGACTTCAGAACTGTTGGCACAGAGGTCCTCAATTTAATATCAGTATGTATACATTCGAAGATAGTAGTTCGTAACTTAAGTTTATTAGATATGTCTCCAAATATACATATAAGGAGATCAGTAGGCGAACAGAAAATGAAATATTCGTCTTCATCTCTTTCAGTTGCTACATTAGAAAATTAAATCCTGTCGTGCTACATCAATTCGGAATGGCGCAGCATAAACTGATGGAAAGCAAAGAAAACAGAGAAATCTTTTCTCGATATACATTTTTATATAAGTTGAATCATTCGACTTAATCTTCGGGAACAATGTACTATAAAAACTAAATTACTGAAATACTAAATTGCAGTAACGTTGCTAATATACTTTACAAACTTATTTTTTAAATAATATCTCCTTTCTAACGTAAGTTACAAAGACTAGGTTGTGTAAATAAAGTCAATCGGCTTAATTTAATAAATAATACATACAAATAAGATTAACAAAAACTCTCTCATTAACAACTTCTGATATGAATTTTACAAAGGCTTTGTGAGAAAAAATTACCTTTAGTAAGTACTATATCGCAGCGAGGCTTTCACAATGAAACGAGTACAAAAGCCAACGAAATAGCAACTCCAATAGAAGTTATCCAAAAATATACGTACATTTAATAAAATTTTAAACTAATATAATTTAGAATGAATATCATGTATCCAGACAAAACTACATGAGATAAGAGACGATATACCTATACTCAAACAGACCAGCTCTGCCAAGGAAAGAAGAAATTATGCTAAAATGATGAAGGATAGGCCAAACTAAATTAACTGATCAATACCTAATATTCAAATCTGACTGACCTTGCTGGACGTGCTGCGATTCAGTGTTATCTGTTAAACACATCTTACAAAATGTCCTACTAGGAAGAATATTAGAACAAGAGAAAAATTGCCTGAAAATATAAAATTGTTGAATTATGTAATGAAATTTGTGTGTATGTGTGTAGTGTAGAATGATTATGGTAAATATAAATAGGAAAATGAACCTAGTAACCATCTGTTTAGTATGGATGGACGCTAATATTCTTCTTTTTTTTTTTTTGTTAATTCTCCATGCGCATTGTTAAGGATATAAAGATAAAGACGTATAGACGTGCCTTCCTCAAGTATAAATTAAAACAAAGATTTCTTTTAATACAAAATAAACTAATAAACTTGTATCATTATGTATATATCCAATAAAGCAATGCTTAAATAACAAAATATATATAAAAAGAATAATTACCTTTTTCACGGAAATTAATTGTGTATTATATGTCCTCAAAGATTTTAAGAAGCAAAGCAAATTATTAAATTAATACCTGTTAAGGCCTTGATCGGTAGCTCGATTTCAAGGGCCCATTAAAATTTGCACGTGATGTGCCGACTAATGTTTTTATTGTATTGCTAGTGGACTGTATTTTCTTTAGTTTGAAACTCCGGTTGATATTTGCGCGGTGCAGCTATTTACTATGTTTCTTGTTCGGTGATTCAAAGGTATCTGCGGAGTCTCCGTGATCCCGGTGACGCGGAGACTCCGCAAAACGACAAAAAAGCTGATTGGCCCTTCCGAAATATGTTTCTTGCCAATCAGCTTTGCTCCAGTGCATTTGTACCTCCTTCCAGTTCGCCCTTAGCGCGCTGACTTAGGGAGGGGTACACAATGACCGGAGAGGGTGTTGGGTGGACGGTTTCGTGGAATCCTGTGGAACCTCCGCGGGGCCTGGACTTCGTCATCCCCAAGTGGCCCACAGCTGAGGACGCGAAGCCACTTTCACTTTAGCCCTTTGGAGATTCCAGGATTTATGACATCCGGGGTCCTAGAGCTGATTGCAGGCAACGTAGTAAACGCTCTTTGTTTACTTCTAACAAAGCCATTGCATGACCACTCGGTTGGTGCCACACACCCTTAACAATACGCCTTAACAATACCTACAGGATCAAAGTTGTACCAACAAATAAGTGTAATTTACTAAACCTAAGATTAAAACTATAGGCTACTCCTCCTTAACTTTGTACAAACACTTTGTTATCGTTTCTATTGAGGCTAATTAGTGAATAACAATTGTTAATATAAATTATTGTAAGGAATATACCTTCACAGATAATAAAATAAAAGTCAATATGATAATGTAGAAATCTGTGGCCGTTGATGGTGAATAAGCTAATGCGACATTAAATAAATAAATAAACAAAATATTAACAAGCATAATTTAATAAATTGTTAATTATTAAATTAAATTAAATTTAAGATGTAAAATTTAATACTCAATTTGTATTAAAAAAGGTTTAGATCTTCAAATTTAAGAAAGAAAAGCAAAATCGCAAATAGAACATTTGAAACAACACAAAAATGTAAATTATATTTTTAACAAAATAATTTTCTTGAAAAATGTAACATTAAAACTATGCGAAACAATATTGCAAATATATTTTACTTCGTGCAGATATGTGAATAAATTGGTTTTCATTGAATCAACACTTTTATTCTACGACTAGCGCTAATTACATTTGTTAAGCACCACATTATCATAGTTGGCCGTAACATTTTCACTACGTCGCTAATGAAATTTCAAGACAACGGTTAACTGTATTTCGATATGTCAATAATGCAATTTCAAGCCCGGACAATCGAATTTTAAGGAACGGACAGTAAAAAGGTTAACGATATGCAGATGCGAAAGACCGCAGTTTTTAAATGACCTAAAAAAAAAGAAAAGAAAAAGAAGGAAAAGGTAGAGAAACGAAGAAAAAAAATGAACTTGTAGCTGTGCCAAGGGCGGGAGTAGCGATGAGATAGGAGCGGGGAGCGAGACAATTCCGAACGAATGAAATGTAAATCGGGAAATAAAGGTAACGTTGCGGAAAATTAAATACCATTTGAATAACGCAAATGGTAATAGAATTATCGAACTGATCGATTAAAGTAATAATACTGCCTGTCTTCCTGCCATACTATCCACTCTACCGCCTCCTTTTTTCTCCCTCCTGCTTCCACTACCCCGCCATTTTCTTCGTTATTCTTCTTTCCCTCGCAACTAGATCTGATAAATACATGATAAAATTCAACTTACAGTTTTTTCTCTTTAGCAACTTCCCTGCCACCTGTATCAAGAACAGTACACTCTGAAACTCATTTCTATACCAATTAATATTTTCCTTATTAACCTCTTTGAGGACATTGACACATAAATGTCCTCAATAAATTTCCATATTTGTGATAAAAAAAGAAATATGAAAGTACCTATAGCGAATATAATCTCATGACAGAAAATTTTAAACATTTAATATTGCTATCGATTTGAAATGATTAAAATATAGTTACATAAAAAGCTAACCTTATAAAATCGTCCCTGAAAAGGTTAAGAGATAAAAATGTTAAAAATAGTTGTTGATATCACCATTACATGATCTATAATGACATTTGGACCACTTTTTAAGCCATGGGCCGGGAATACATACACGCAGCATGGTAACGAATTGTCAGCGAAGCTTGAAACTGTCCCGAAAATAAATGTTGTAACGCGTGTTACTTTGTACATATACGTAAGATTAGAGTAAGGAAAAATGACAAGGAAAGAGAGAATCAACCCAGGTACAGAAGTCATAAAATTGGCCGTACTTGTGCCCTACACTGATTGGGTGACTGTAGTTTCTCATATTAGAAGAAGAGACCACATTATCCCAGAAAAAAAGAAACAGAATTCTTTTACTCATATGTGGATCAACAAAAACCAAATAAATTTTAAACGATTTCAAACCACACAAAATCATATTCTAAAAATCATCACTGGATATCCTATATGCTATCCCACTACCCAGATTCACAAGGAAACTAACATCCTCCTTATTATACCTTACATTAAAATCTCTGATCTCCTAAATCACAACATCAAACTTACTGGCCTGTACGACAGCAATCGCATTGCCTACCGTGTTAAATTCAGATTCCCACTCTCAGGTTGAATCTTTCAGGACAACTCCTCCACTCTGATGTTCCACTATTTTATTGTCTTGAATTCTCATTGTTGCTCCCATCTCTTCTACATTAAATAATATATGCATAATATATATAATAATAGCATGAAGCATGGCATATGCATCTTTCTCTGCTGACTAACTTGACGTAACTTATCCTGTACTTATGTTCCAGGTCTTTTTGAAAATTTTATACTTGCATAAATTCAAGTAGGCCGAGGCTATATCACCTCAAGGCAGTAACACTAAAAACAGTATCAGCACGTCTGATAAGGGAACAATTCGCTTCCAGAAACGAATCCTAAGCTTAACTCACAAGCAAAAGAAAAAACAAAATTCGTTAAGACCTTTCATTCATTAAGATCGCCGAAAAGTTAATCCCGGGTCTTTCTCGTATCATTTTCGCCCCTAGTATCCACGCCAAGGTATCCTCCCGCCTTTTAAAAATGACGCATCCCGCACCCTATACGTACAGAATCGCTTTCTTTTCTAATTCCTTTCTCGCTTTGTAATTTAAGTAGTAACTAAAATATAAAAACTATACACGGAGCGATAAGGTACAGAGAATGCTACTATTCAGTCATACTGACGAGCCGAACCATTCAGCCATAAAGAAAATTTTTGCTAAAGTGACGCTTTAGCTGGCTCGACCAATAAATTGTTTTATGACTGTTAAAATTTCGAAGACTCTCACACCTGGACACCACATGCACTAGGATCGTAATATAACAAATTCAGCAACAACTTCTGTACTTTTACACCATCAGACAAACACCCCCAAACACTCTAGAAAACCAATCAACATACAGTTCCACTACCTTCTGCACATTCAACCTACTAATCAAAGCACACACCGAATTGATAAACCCGAGAATGCACAACGAGATTCCACGAAAAGCGTTCACCAAGAATTCACGAAAAATATTCACACAAAGAAGTTACGAAAAAGTTTTACAAGAGATTCACGAGTATACACGAGAACGTACATCAAAAACACATCACAACAAAGAAATATGTATATACATACCAAACACCACATATCACTCTCGTATACTAAGCAGTTTTGTAACTGTTTCTTATAAGAAAATACATCACATAACCCTCTATGGGCCCGTGTAACTTTCAGGTCACATTTTAATTTATCGACATTTTACACAGAAGTGCAAACATTATAGGCCGTTGTTACTTGAAAGTCACATAGTGAATATATTACAATGAAATTGTTTAAACGGAAATTTTTTTTTCATTTGTATATATAGGTTTATAATTGCTGATTTTTCGTTCCCTCAATTTTTTTGGATTTAAAACAAAAATTCGGCCCATAGAGGGTTAACATCTACTTGTAACTGTGGCGCGCATGTGTCCGCGCGATCAGCGGTCTTTTGTTTCTTAACGGTTCGGCCCAATACCGATAATCGAGCAGAGAACTCGCCATGTGATGTGCCGTGAAGAATCACGCATTATAACCTAACTACTTATATTTCGTTTTAATAAAACAGTCTTAAATCATTGCTGTACATCATCCTTGAACCCGGACTCACAGTAACCTAAAAGAACAGCAGTCACACCATTAAGTTGTCGCGAACGTAGTTCGTGAAATTTGTGTACCGGACGAATCAAACATTGTGTCGCGAAGTCTCGAACACGAGCAGCTACACTGTTACACATATGTATATCGGTTCTGACTAAAATAGTTATGGAGGAGCTTCACTATAAATAACTGTTACAAGAGACTGAAATTTCTTGTTTATATTGGTTTCGATTACGATCTTTGTGTCCATTCTCAAATCGGTTTTAACACCATTACTTTTCAGTTTTATATTGATTATCATATCGATTCTGTACTGTTTCATTCACGTTTCATATTACAAACGTCAAAATATCGCAGTGGATAAAATTTAAAAATTTTAAAGTTTCAAATGGTGCGACGACAAGCAATACCGTACCAACGGTGCATTTTGCCACATAATTCAAGAAAACGTACAGTTTTTGCGATCAAAATTTCGTCAACGTCTAATTTCACGAAATACAGTGTTGTATCATGGGTTTTAATACCATTAGATTTTTTATGAGGTTTTTTTGAAAAGGCGAATCTATACTAACAAGTTAGAAACAACTAATAACTTAAAGAGCAACTTTGAGTTGCAATTCGTGAAGTATCTCTAGTAACATGTCGAGAATTCGTTGAAAATTTCGATAATAGAATTGATGTCTACAAACGCAGTCATAGTGCACATTTGAATGATATTCTATACCACATATAATTGCAATGGATGATACCTTTAATAAAAAATATAACTTGAAAGTATTCTAAATAGTTTGTGCTTTATTAAAGTGAAACACGTAGGTGTGCTTTTGATGCTCATATACATTCCCTTTCAACATTGTATATGTACAGCACTCAGAAAAAATCACCCCTACGTTAGATTTGCATCCCCTCGTTGGATTTTCATCTTCGTTACCGAAAGTTGTCTGGAATATTCCTCGTCCGCACGCTCTTAAATAACTAAAAATCACTACAGCTGAAGTAGTGGACCCGAACGGAACAGCAAGCAGGTTGAGGTACACTCGAACGAGCCGGCTCGTTGTAATATATACCGTATCAGCTGTACCTAACACGGCAACAGAGAAAAATCGAGTACACGTTGTCAATGTAATCGTTGTTCGCGTGCATCGATTTGTTTGCAAGTCTTCGAGACAAGTTCAAGAGAAACAGGAGAAGAAGAAGAAGAATGAATGAGATAGAAATAAATAGGTAAAGAGAGGGAGAAGAAGAGAGAGTATAGAAACAATGGAAATGAGTTTTCTGCGGGGCAACCAGAGAATTTTAAGGTCCTGCAAACGAGGCTCTAGGCAAGGCAGGCCTTGATATCTGCACGGTGTAATTGTCATTCGTATCTTATTCCAAGCAGCCCCGACTAAGGACGAAGCAGAGAAGGCAAAAGGAAGGTGAAGAGAAGGAGGGTAAGAGAGGTGAGCAGAGACTAGAAGAGAACGAAGCTGGGTGGCTGTAGGTATCGTAGCTTGGAAGCAAACACCGTCTCGCTACAATGAAACGCAATTTCCTGCTGTTGGTGCCGAGACTGAGCTAGTCGTCTCATTCGTCTTGACTAAAAGCTTCACTCCTCACGCTCGCTGCGTTAAACAACCGTACCTGCGTGGCATTCGTTAAGGAAAGCCGTGGGGTAGAGAGGGTTTCCTCATCCTTCGTTGCGATAGCGAAGATTCACGACTCCTAGTCGAGTTACACTCCATCGAGTACCGTAGACGTTTGCTTCCTCGCCGTGATTATTTACTGCGACCAGCTAACGCGTTCCTTACCTATCTCCCCACTCTCGGTTATATTGCTTTCTACTTTTTCATCAAATAAATCCGCTGACTTGAAGAATAGGTTATACGGTTCAGTTTCCAGTTTAAGGAAATCTGAAATTATCATTGGTGTATTGATAAGAGGAATGAAGAATCTGTAAGTAAATGTGATGTCGGCACGTTGATTCTGAGGATAAGTTCTGTAGCTTCTTTGAGGAATGAGTCGCCAGGATTATTGGCCTTTGTAATGTGAAATTTGTTGATAGTCAGTTTTGAGCACCAAGTTGTTTTACTGTAAATCCATACAAATTTTGTCCGTTACCTAATACGTAACGTTGAACTATGATTAGGCTGTTTTTTACTATGTACCACACATCACACATAAATGACGCACTGAGATAATGAAGATTAAAAACATTTGAAATAATGAAAATATAATAAAGATAAAAACATTTTTGAAACCATGTTAGTTTTATTCACTGAGATACTTTTCGAAATAATTTAATTCAAACCAAACTAAAACGTATTAAATATATTTTTATGAGTTACGGTTATATGTACATGTGAAATTACTCAGAGTGCTGACCTTTATAACGTATTCGAAGGTCATTGTAACCAATAAAATATACCGTTTTCGATGTAATTATCGATATTTCTAACAGTTAACCTTCATTGGACATCACATTTTTAGATCTAAGTTATCACATAGTCATCATTTTAGTCGGTACTTTTGCGAGAAGTATCGCACTGACATATTTGAATTAAAGGTATTTTAATTATGCAAAATCATATATTTTAATATTCATTTTCTACGCGATAAGTGTCCGATGCACTAAAGTTTCCTATATCACATAATAGGTTACAAACGTTTGCTATAGTAAAAAGTGTAATGTCACGTGGAAGGTGACATATGTACATCTGAGGATTAAACTACGCAACTTGAGTAGAGGGTTAATCGCATTTTAGCAATAGTAAATATTAAACAGTTGAAATAACTAAGAAAAACATTGTGTAACACCAGACTAGATATAGTATGTGATAATAGCTATTCTACAGAAGCATCTCCGATGAAAACAAATGAAATTCACCTATTTCTGTTGTCGAAAATTGTAATACAATCTTCGTCACAAATATGTGACGTCTTGAATAGTTCTTAGATTGACACACATGTGTGACGCTTGACAAAAATAGAATGGAATCTATTATACGGAAAGTTTAATCAGTAATCATCTTACAGCCTATCGACTATAACGCATAAATCGTACATAAGGATGGTAGAAAGAAGCAAACAGATTGGTGACGGCGCAGAAAAACGGGCCACGTCCCCATGTGGTCGGCTCACGGTTATTTATATTCATATCGATGCATGAGAAAAGTTGGCAACCTTCTTGCCTCCGTGGGCACCCAACATCACCATCAGCAACGCCAACGCAGACGCTGCTCGCTGCCTATTTTCAGCCCCTTCTCTATTCGATCGGCCACCCGTGCCACGCGCTGCATCTTCACTGGCCATAAATACAAAAAACTCGCGGGGACAGCCGTTCCCGCCACGATTTATTGCATATGAGTTCTCGGATTTGTCAATCGCGCAGCGCGTAACCCTCGTAACCGCAGCTACCTTCTCTCTCGACACTCAGATTCACCCCCTTCACCGCTACTTATTTCCCGGAACAAACGCCATGAATCATCGACGCCTACCACTGCTACCGAGTGCTCCTTCGTAGATATCAGAAACGGATGCACAATTCGACTATCCAAGACATTCGATATGGTAGTAGTAGTAGTGCTCCTGACGATAATGTTCTCGATAATTCGATTTATCGGTAATATTCGTTAAAATATCGGTAAGTTGAATTTAAGTTATGGTTCGTGTAAAGGATACGGAACGTACATTACGTCTTCTGGTAGTTTGTCTCTAACTATGAAAACACATTTAACTGAATAAACAAGTACAAAAATCATTCCGATATGCAACGAAACAATGGATGAAGATGTAAATAACATACATAAGTACCTTATACTTAAGGATTAGATGTGGTTTTATAATACTCAAGTATTTTAATTGTCTGAATCTCCGGGGTTTTGGAAAAATCTAATCGAAAAGATTCTACTTACCTTAGCTTAAATTGGAAATAATGACAACTAGAAACAAAATGTATTACGTATATAGTTGACATGAGGAAAAGTAGCAATAGGACGGGCAAGCATCGGCTAAGTTGAGCGCGAGAATCCAAACTACACGGTCAATTGTTCATATCTGTTAAATGTATTAGATCTTTTCAACATGAAATCTGAACGGCGCTATTGCGCTGCGTGGGACCAAACGGTTAAAACCAATAAGGGGGTTACCTGGTTGTTATTATTGGGTTGAGTTATAAGTAACTGCCGTTTCTTTAGATCAACTTTATTTATCTTTAAAATAACGTACAAACAATTCATTCTAAAATATTTTCTCCATTATTAAACACTACTTGTTCCTTCTTAGATGGTAATTTATCAATACCAGATTCGTAAAAATTTGTTAACTTTGACAGAAAACAATTTTCATTTAATGCGTTTTAAAGAAAGTGGAACAAATGGTAATCCTTAAAAGTCAAGTTTGGTGAATATGGTGGATGGAGCAAAATAGACCATCCTAACTTCAAAATCTTTCCCTGAGTGAGCTTTGTCGTATGAGGCCTAACATTGACATGCAAAAGCACGATTCTCTTATGATTGACAGTGCTGGTTATTTTACCTGCAGTTTTTCCTGGACTATGCTCAATTACTGTACATATATTGCTGTAAGTGTTTCATTATGTTGCAATATTTCGTAACGAATAAATCCTTTACAATTCCACCATAAGCAAAAAAGAATCTTCCTTCCATGACTGTTGGCTTTCGGTTCTGTTTGAGATTTTTCATTTTGATCCACCCATTGTCTTTTTCAAACAATGTTTTCATATGTGACCTATTTTTCATCTCCTATAATCAATTTATTCAAAAATGAGCCATTACCTTTCGCAGACAACAATGAAGTAGCTATGATCAACCTGTCTACCTTATTATTTTCTATCAAATTGTGTGAAACCCATATGCCTAACTTGCTGACTTTGCCTAACTTTTTCAGGTAGTGACAGCAGGCAACTACTGAAATAAAAAAAACTGAAACTTTTATTATGATTCTCGATTTTCAACAATAAGGAAATTAGTATTGAATTTGGAAGAAAGAATGTTTTGACGACTATATAATTCTTTTAACAATATCCTATCAAAATTTCAAACCTGTTTCAAATTAGTACAAAATTACTGAACTTTGACAAATCACATGTGTTTGTAATAAATTAAAACTAAATATTACATCCACTAAGAAACAAAAATTATTTTACTTTGAAACCTCTAATATAAAGGAATTTTAAATAAAGCTACTTAAAAAACACAAAAATAATAGAATCGTTAATCCATTTAGCTGTTTTCAGCATTATTTATTAAACTTTCCAAATTTTATCTATAAACAAAAATAATTCAAATAAATTATTATTATCTTAATGCATGTACACTATATATTTGGTTGATACGCATTAGTATCAACCAAAAATTTAGGCTCTCCTTCCAATATTCATTAATATTAAATCTCTTATAGATTTCTTATAGATTTGAAATTGACGTTGTGGAGATCGATAGCAATTCATCTTATATCTACTGACTTAAATAATAAAATATTCGTTGAAAAATTCTTAAAATTGCTAACTTTTTCTGGATATGTTTGAATAATTTACAATACACTGATCAACTTTTGGCTGATAGCATCTACGATTTGTCCCATATATTAATATCGCTAGTTACTTCGTAGAATTCGATCAGTTCATTAAACAATAAATTGTTTCAACATCTGTGAAAATCGGCTACGTTGAACTAGTGCTACGTTAAATATCGACATCATCGTTTCTCATGCACTTAATAAACGACAAATTTCATAAGTTTACCGAGGAAAACTTTTTTCAGTTGTCTTTATTTTCCCAGCATTACGTACTCGTCCAGGATGGCCTGGTGGCCAGTCGATTTATCAAGCGAGACAATTTATGGGGGAAGCAGCGTGAAGCTTATCTCAAAGCACGAAGGTGGTAGATCGAACTTGCGGCCACCCAGAAAATGGAGTGTCCTGGAACAGGCCGAGCGTGTCGGCCAATTTATGACACGTAATTAAAAAGTCAAGCGCTCGCGGCAGCATCGCTCCTCCCGGGCACATTCTATCTGGCGCAAACTCGATAAGACCGATAAGTGGATAAGGCCAATCACCAATATTTTGATAAGAAGTAAATTAGTTACATCATCGCCGTTAACTGATCGCGGATTTCTTTGTAAACTGGTACAGATCAGAAAGATACATGAAAAAGCTGTCCTCGATATTCAAAACTTTGCGAAATAGATAAATTTAGGGTATTCCCGCTATAGTTAGCCAGCGTTTTTCTTGCAAACAGTACACATTAAAACAAAATGAAAGAGGAAAAGATAATACTATTCTTTGCAAGTAACGTAATGAAGTATGTATTTCTCTCTTTGCATTTTCTTTTAGAAATAAAGATAGCATCCAATTCTTTACGTAGAATGCTATATCTCTTTTTTGTCATATGAAAGCGTGTGTCAAGACGAATTCATTCATATGGACACGATGATCTTTAAAATCGTACAAGATTAGAAATGGAAGAAACATTTTTAACATTTTACATCAATATATTAGAGTGAAAACGCGAGTATTTTACTTTGACTTCCTCTTGCAGACGAACAGTACAAAAATTTTTTATTGATATAAATTAAATGATGTTATTGCCCACTACAGTATTAGGTCATTCCATAAGTCGTGCCGCTTTTTATCATGCTTTGTATAAAAATCTGTATCTTGTTTAGGCGATATGTTTATAGAAACTTCTCCGTATAACTTTCTAATACACGTGACGTTTTATGGTTTAGGCCTCTAAGTTTCGTCCAGCGGACTTTTCGAGAATATTAGTTTATGTAGCAGCAATTTGCTATTGAGGCCGTCGACGAAATTTTGTACGTAAACCATGTTTTGTTATATTTACTAAAAATTAAACAGGACCAAACGGTTTCCTCAAAAATAGCTTTACTAATGCATACGCCATAAATCGTCCTCGTCATTTGCACACTAACTGTTGGACTGTAGCTAGCCGCTACATCATTTCTTCAAAATTGCAACGTAGTTTTTCACCTCATTTAAAATCTTCAGCTCTAAACCTTACTGAACCAATTATGAACTGTTTGAACCGTCACAGTATAATTCCTGTACACGGCGTAAATCTTATTTGCAGTATTCTGAGCAGTGGTGCCTTCTTAAAGGAACGCAGCTCATGCTGTAAATGTATTTCCTGCTTTTCTATCTTTCAAGACGATACAGAAAAATCTAAAAGACACTTTACTCGGAACAAACCATATTGTGAGAATTCTGAAAGACAATTTAATGACTGTAAGATCAACTTCAAATAGACCAAGCTGTATGTGTATTCGAAACGTCGAGCAAGACAACGCGTGAAGATGAAAGAAAGAATTTTTTGGACAACCTAATATAAGAATAACTGTTACGTCGCGTCGCGAGTTTCCACGCGATAGACCGTTTCCGTGGTTGTAAGGCTCGGATTCACCCTTGTTTTCGAAGGAACGCGGTTCCCGTGACGCGTTGTTCCATGAAACTAATCAGGGAACAATAGTTCAAACCTCGATTGCTCAGATGGAGACCGAACGATGTCTCGTTTTGAGGAGTGATTCGTTTTCTGATAACTCGTTTCGCACGACTGCTTGCGAATGAGTCTCTAGTGAATATTTTCGCCGACCATTTGCGAATGTTCTTTTCTCTTTTACGATTGTTGTACGAATAGAATTTTTCGTAGACGACTCTGCGCGACGTGGTCGTCTTTTCTCCCTCCAAGTTTGAGGGAATTGGAAGAAACATGTTGATTAGTTTCGCTCGAAATGCTAATTATCCAATCAACATGCCTCTTCAAGGTGGCGACCACCCTTCCGTACGCCCTTTGCGCGTTTCGTTTAGGAAGAGTGGGGCGATACCTGTACGGACGCGAGTACTTGGATGTCCGGCGATGCCGCGGTCCTTCTTCTGGTTTTTCGCTGATCGAGGGGGAAAGTTCCGTTGTCGATGTACCCTTCGAAAGAACCGAATTTATGACGAGACTAGGCTCTTTCGGACGAAGAAAAATTAAATTTCGCCTCATTGTTCGAGGGTTCTATTTGCCCGTCAGTATAAAAAATAAAGAAAAGCGCCCGTGTATGAAAGGCCTCTCGAATCGGGCTCGTCATAAACTGACAACGAAATACTCGCGTTAAATATCACCTCATTTGGTCCTTTGTTCGACGGAACAATAACAGAGAAGTGAAAAAGAAATAAATAATAAAAAAGAAAAACTCTGTCATTTTAGATACTAACATTATTGTAACGTTATTTTGTAAATTATATATTTATAATTACTAATCTAATGTATCCAAAAACTTAGCACACAATGTATACTTATTTTAACGAGACCTAATCTAACCTAGCTTCTTCAATTTACACTGATTGCAACTACTTTACTAATAGTGCTAAATAAATTGAATATTTATTTGGAGAAAGAAATCGAGGAATGTTTTTTCTGCCTACGTAGGCATTATTTGCCAAATTCTTATGTTCAGTACATTCAACAACTTCTAGGGAAGTAACATAGAAAGCTTAATTGCCTTTGCGATGTTAGATTCTAAGACAATGGGTCAAAGCAAATGAAAAAGAAGACGATTTTATTGGAGAAACTTTTTTTGAATAAACGGCGATAACTTGTTTAATTGATTTATCTTATTTAAATGTCAAATAAACGGTATTTGAATGTGATAACACTGTTAAGATGCAGCAAAACCTCACGGAAACCTCTTGTTCCTTTCCACTTCTATTTGTATTGCTTGTGATCCTTTCTTTTGGTGCTTTAAAGTAGTGGAATGAAATGCAACACAAATTTATGTACTTCTTGAAAATTTGAAAGAAATTTTACGTCAAGTTATTCATAAAAACGTATATCTTCAGAATTGACAATGAAATAACAAAAATATTTCTTTCTAACTTTGTCAACTGTGGATTCCCTTAATTAGATCACAAGCTCGAAATGTTTGAATTGATGTCATATGAAGGACTTTTCTTTCTGAGTAATTATTAAGAAATCGTTCAGAAAACTGTGTACTTCAATGAAATCGTAATTGTAATATGAAATTCCTTTTGTAAACCTTGTAACATAATGTATTATAAATGTGACGACGGTAGGTTTATTTGATTAAATTCTACCCGCATATATAACGTCCAAAGGCGGAAAAGAAGGACTTTAAGTCGTTAAAGAGAAGAAAGAAAATAGTTTTCTCCTTTCATTATGGCTGGAATACGGTCGAATGCAAGAGTACCCCTCCATTGGCAAACTTCCTTGGAAATTCCGGCTGCAAAGCAGAAACTTTTTTTAATTTCATTTACTCTAATTTGTAAAGTAATTTTTCAATAGTAATTCTCCTGCAGCCGCGGCGGACGATAGAGAAGAAGGAATGGGAAATGTGAGCGACCAAAACCAGAGTTTCATTACCCTATCAGATCTCACTACTTTGATTACTTGCCGTTCACTTCAAAAACTTCTGAACTATACATTTGTGCGATTATAATCATCAACTGAATAATTTAATTTTGTAGAAGCAAAATATATACTGCATTTGTATTTCAGTCTCTCCAATCTATAGACAGTTGACAAAATACTTCAGGTAAGTTATTAGTAAGATTTTAAAAGGATCATAATCTTAGGGGTTTGCAATAGTTTTTATCATCGATTTTAAAACCGAGGTTCATTGACTTTGGAACTAATGTTTTTAATTATGGCAGTATTAACAATCCTGCTTTCAACCATATATAATGAAAAATTACCCATGTTAAAATAAAATGGAAGAAAGTTGTAGAAAGCGAGAGAAAATATTTCCAATAAAAAATATTTTACTGTATTTTATATTTACTACATTATATTTTAATTTATTATTCAAATAAATGAATTTGGTTAAAGAATGATGGAATCTTTTTCAGATTTCTAATACAATTACTTTTCTTTATAATGTATACATTAGTATACTTTTGTATTCATTCTCTACAGTAACTGTATACTTTCACCCAAGAATATTCGGAAACTATGTATAAACTCGCCTTTCTATGTAGTAATGTATTTTGCTTAATTATGAAAAGATTAAGTTAATGCTTGTTCATTATGAAAAGTCATTTTTTGTACATACTTCAGGATTACGTATTGTTAGTTTAATGTACTTTCGTATGTGACATTTTAATACAAATTAATTGAAATCATATCTAATTATTATGTTACAGAGATATTCGGACAAATCACAAAAATGAATATTTCGAATATATATAGTCTAGGGTCATCCAAATGCTTAGATATCGGTATTGTACAATGTTGTACATGTCAATATTGTATAATGTTCACACATCATGTCTTTTCAAATGCTATGAACCTTTTGTTTTAGTACAAGATAGTACAATTTTAATCATGAACAGGCACATATAGTAGCAAGGCATTTAAATTATTCAAACTTATTATGAAAGTAGACCATTGTTTTCAAACAAAATTTTGTTTAATGATGCAGCTCATTTCACACTAAATTAATTCATTAATAAGCAAAATTATTGAATCTGAGATGATGAAAATTGTTCCGTCGAACAAGGGACAATACTCGAGTATTTCGTTGTCAGTTTATGACGAGTCCGATTCGAGAGGCCTTTTCGTGCACGGACACTTTTATTATTTTTTATACTGACGGCAAAATGTAACCTTCGAAACAATAAGGTGTAAGTTAATCTTTTTTCTTCGTCCGTAACAGCCTAGTCTCGTCATAAACTCGGTTCTTCCGAAAGGTACATCGATAACGGAACTTTCCCCCTCGACCAGGGAAAACCCAGAAGAAGGACCGCGGCATCCCCGGACATCTAAGTACTCGCGTCCGTACAGGTATCGCCCCACTCTTCCTAAACGAAACACGCTGAAGGCGTACGGAAGGGTGGTCGCAACCTTGAAGAGGCACGTTGATTGGACAATTAGCATTTCGAGCGAAACCAATCAACATGTTTCTTCCGATTTCCTCAAAATTGGAGGGAGTCAAGACGACCACGTAGCATCGAGTCGTCAGAAGGAAATCCTATTCGTACAACAGTCTTCAAAAAGAACAGTCACTCGCAACCGGTCGGCGAAAAGAAACACAGTCGAAAAGAGCATTCGCAATCAGTCGGCGAATACTCAGTAGAAACTCGATCGCAATCAATCGTGCGAAACGAGTCATTCTAGAAAACCATTCAAATCATTCGTCAAAAAGAGACATCGTACGGTCTCAACCTGAGCATCAAGGTTTTAACTATTGTTCCCAGATTAGTTTCTCAGAACAACGCGTCACGGGAACCGCGTTCCTTCGAATCAAGGGTGAATCCGAGATTTACAACCTCGGAAACGGACTACCGCGTGGCAACTCGCGACGCGACCAGACAAAAATCCTCGTGTTATTCATGAAAAATCTCTACATACACAAAAAGTCACTGTTTGATGTTCATTTTGGGCAACTGGAACCATTGAACCATTTTTCTTCGAAGACAATGCTGAAAATGCTGTTACTGTGGATCCTGCGCGATACCAATCAGTGTTGAGTAACTTTTTATGGTTATAAGTGAATCCTATTGTTATGTCTGATGTCTATTTTTAATAGAACTATATTACGTGTCACACAACTCGAAAAAATATACAGTTTTTACGACAAAAGTTTCGCCAACGTGTAATTTCATGAAATGCAGATTTCAATTCATCTCCAAGATCATGGGATTTAATACTATTAGATTTTTCTATAGCATTTTTGGAAAAGTCTAATCTATACTAACAAGTTAGAAACAATTAATGACCTAAAAAACAACTTTCGAGTTGCAATACGTGAAGTAACTCTAGTAACATGTAGAGAATTCATTAAAAATTCTGATAACAGAATTAATTTCTGTAGACGCAGTCATGGTGAATATGCGATAGATATTCTGTTCCGTATATAATTGTAATAGATCATACTTTCAACGAAAAGAAATAACTCGAAAAAATTCCAAATAAAGTGTGTTTTACTAAAAAGAAACATATAGGCGTGTAAGTTGGATGACTGTATATCCCTTAAATTCTGTTTTCAATTCGAGAAATGTTGTTTCAAGGAAAACACGTTTGAAGACTGCACAAATGACTGGACACTCATACAATTATATTAATATTTGGAATTTCTCGAAAAAATTTTCAGCAGAATACTGTGGAACTTCTATATTAATAAAACTGAATTTTATGAGTATTAAAGTACTTTTTGCTGTGCTGTGTTTAATGGCTGTGTTATTAGTGTTTAAATATTCTTGAAAGTAACTGTATCTAATCATAATTATTTCAACAAACAAGAGAATCTTATATATCATTCGTATAATAAAGATGAAACTATAATAAAGAAAAAAAATAAAAAAGTAATTAAAGTTATTTTTACAATGTTAATATTAAAAATTAAATGTATTAAAGCTGTAAAATAGAAAGGAGCTGAAAAAGGAATGAAAGCTTTACTAATAGGATTTAAAAGTGTTTAAATATGTTGACAAAAATGATGTACTATTTTATGTGAGGACTATCAAATAAGTTTAAAGGAAAATATTAAAAATTGAAAATGTTAGTGTAAAAAAAGAACGATTAAGAATAAGTAATAATCATTTTAATGCACCAAAATGAAACGCTTAGTAACGTAATTTCCACGAATTCGATGAATAAACTGTGTTACAAACATTCGACGACGTGAATTAAAAGGAAGCGAAAGTGAACGCCTTGAATGGCAACTGTTGAAACAAGAAAAACAAGAATCGAGAGATGATGAGGGAAGAGATAAAAGAGGAATTTCCAAAATCGCGCGAGATTAATCTAGAGTGGCGTGCCGCGGGCGCAATTACAAGCACAAACAATGGCGTCAGGACAGCGTCATTGTCCTGCATACGATATAAAACAAAAAAAGGAAAAGAGAAGAGGGGGAAGGAGTGGGTAGAGTAGGGTAGTCGAGGGAAAAAATGTAAGGTCCCTAGTTTGTAATCACATGCTGCCAGTTGTCTGAGCACTCGAGTTTGGAGAATAATTTAAAATGGCTGAACAAAAAGACCCGTGCTCTCACATCGATATTGTATCGTAAAAATAGCTAAATAATTATCATCACATTTTGCATTAGACTCTTAAACACGTTCAACCCGTTGGAAAATTCCACACACGTCTATGTCATTTTCAATTTAGAAATGCAATGTTATATACAGAGCTACACGTTTTCGAAGCGTGCCGGAAATTCCCGTTACAAACGGTCGTCGCGCTTTAACCACGAAATTATACATTCAGAAAAGGTCCTCGCTGAATTCTAAATTCGTTTGCATTGCACCTTTTATTCTTCCTACGTTCAATATGTAACGCGACGGGATTAAGCGTGAAAGAAAGTCGGCCGAGCAAATTTAATCCCTAACCTTTCTCTCGCGACCGCCCTTCCCGGTACAGCGTTCCTGGAATTAATTAATTCGTCTTTAACCAGAAACCTTTCAACGGATGGGAAATCCTTCTTTCCCCTCTCCTTTCTCCTTTTTCTTTAGTTCTCTTTGTATTTTGTTCTTTTTTCTTCCTCCTTTTCTTTTTTCTTCTTTTTTTTTTTATAGGAAAGCTTCAGCTATTGGTTGGTATTTAATTAATTGAGAATAATCCGAATTCATCTCGATCCAAGCCAGCTACCCTGTCCTTGTCCCCCCTTTTCACTTTCTCTTTCCATGTCTCCAATTCTACGTCTCCTATACTTCCTGGTTCCCATTGTTCTTAGCTCCGAAGCAATCTTCATGTCAAAAGGCATTTCATAATTACGCTCGTTGAGAAAGTATTTCCGTTTCGTTTCGTTCACGTCGAAATGAAAGTTCTCAACACAAGATATTGATTTGCGTCGAAATTCAAATTGTCAAGTGAGAAATCAAACTATTTTTGAAGTTGCTTAAGGTTTGGGTCGAAGTTGATTATAAATAAAAACAAATATCAATATTCTAATAAGTTGAGCTAAAGTATCGTTATTTCTTATTAGAAGACTATAATATTACATACGTTTGTAGATATAGGCAAAAAGATCGTTCTTATTTTTAAAATTCGTGGATTGGTCAAAAATTAATTTTTACAAAATTTTATTCTTACAAGGAATAATAATGTTAATGAAATTTTCGTTAATGCTTTTGTATTTATTGATGAAAAAGAGTATTAAATTTCTACGTGGACTGTAAAAAGAATTTGAACGATTCTAGTATTTCTGGAATTTGATCACAAAGAACAATTTAAAAGAGTACCCAATACTATTCGAGAACATTTTTACAGTACTTCAAAGGGAAAGTAATTCGAAATTATAGTAATAAAACTGGAATAATTACGTCATGAGTGATTCCAAAATACCCACTGATATCCACAATACACCCACCGAACGTTATAAGAGCCTAAAAAAAGTAGTTAACCTTACGGCTTCAGCATCAGTGAAGTGAAAAGTAGTAGTGGATCATGTATGGTCAGACAGTCCAGATCAAATAATACTGTGTTGAATGGATTAAACATAATTTTTTTATCAATTGCGTTGAAAATTGGGATAAGATATAATTATAGAAAAATCTGTAGAATCTGCATTGTTAAGTGTTATTTAGATAATACTTTATACTGATGCTTTATATCAATGACAATTGACAGAATATATGTGAATATAATAATAATAATTTGACAGAATTCACAGCGCTAAGACGACTGTTATATAATTCCAATGGCTATGAAACTACTCTTACAACTTTAAGATAACTCAATTAACTCGTAAACAACTCTCTGCAACACCTTACATCCGACAATCCATCTTCAATACTCTAACGACTCTTATAATACTTTAACGTCTCTTACAATACTCTGACACCATCTACAACATCTTGACAACTCTTACAAATCTCTGACTCTATTTCCAACACTCTGACAACTCTTACAACATTCCGACACTGTGTCGTCGCGTGCGTAGATGATGTCCGTGTGGGAATGTCGGCTACGTGATTACACTGAACAAACACTCATGCACTGCACTGTTACCCGCCAATTTAATATTGGGCAACTATTTCGACCGAATGGTAGAACACGATGAATCGAATGTTCTACCGTCGAATACTCGTACGCTGGATTCGACAAAGTGTAGAATCCATCTCGAGAACGAACAACGATGAGGATAATCGAAGAAAGAATCTAATATCGTTCTGAACGATTGACGATGAAAAGATTAAAGAACCTATACGTTAGAAATCCCGAACGATGGATTCTAACGATCGAACGTGTCTCGATAGACTGTTCACGAATGAAATGCCAACAAACGAATGTCTTCGAATGACTTCGCACGAGGAAGTCTAACGAACGAAATATTTATCACAATTTAACTGCCAACGAACGACTTGACAGTCACGATTGCCTTCGAACGAATGAGTGTCTCGATCGACTGTTCACAATCGAATCTAACGAACGAATAATCTCTTCAGCAGTTTGCCCGATCGCTGCTAAAGAGGGTGACACGCTGATTAGTAGCAACCGGATTGTTAATTACCAATCAGCATGTCTAACAGATATCGCGAACACCCTTCAGTGCGCCCTTAGCGCTCTTTTTCCTGGAAAAGTGGGGCGATACCTGCTCGGACGCGCGATGTGCTGAAGGTTTGGTAACGGTCTGGAATTTCCGCCAAGTCCGATCCAACGGTTCTTTACATGATGAAAATTCATTGTCGAAATAACCGTTAGGAAACCGTTCGTTTTACAACACTTCTTCGGCTAATGAGAACGAAAATTAACTTTACGTGACCGTTTTGTAAAGAAAACTAATTTCTCTCGGCGAGAAATGCACAATAATACGAACAATACATGAATTCGTTGTCTCAGAAAATAGCCTTTCTTCGCGATCATGTCATAAACCGTGCCAAACAAAAGATCGACCGACTTTCTGTTGCTTCGGACGGAACAGACGCTATCTTCAACATTCTGAAAACTATCATAACATATTAACTCTACCTACAACTCTGTGACAACTCTTACAAGTGTTATAACATTCAGGCTCTATCCACAACACTCTAATAACTCTTACAATATTTCGACTCTGTCTAGAACACTCTGATAGCTCTCATAACGCTCTAACTTTATCTACAAGTGTGTAACTTTGTTTGCAACGCTCCAAATCTTTCTACAATACTCTAATGACTCTTACAACATTTCGAATCTATGTAGAATACTCTGGCTTTATTTGCAATCCTTCGGCTTTATTTACAATACTCCAGCGACTCTATTTGCAAGAAAAGGTTCTTCTTTCGTTTTCTATCTATTAGAGCATACATGTACGCTGTTTCTAGGATTTTTTTCATGAGAAACGGTCAACAACACTCCATTTCCAACATTCTGACACTATATAAAACACTAACTCTATCTGCAAGAGAAGAAACTCTTCATTCGCTTCCTTTCTTTCCCAACTCAACCGAGTCCGCTGTTAGTCCAAGTAATGGCGTGTGTTTATGCACGCGAAGTAACTAAACTTACTTACCTACTCCTCAAACCGAACGAACCTAACCTTCACTACGCTTCCCTCCGCGATACCTCCTCTTCCGCTCACTCGTTTGCTGGTTCATTCTACTCTGAATAATAATAAGATTGGGCTCGTTAGAAGTTTCATTAGAGCTTTGTTTACCGCATCTAACACAAAGAACCAAGGATGAGGATCAAGCGGTAGTAGGAGAAGGAAGGAACGGAAGATAGAAGTACATAAAATACGTATGAAGAAAGATATGTCCTTAACCCTTCTATTACGACAAATTTTTGTAAGTAACTCACATGACAAATGATAGATATGCAACCGTAGCCACAAAATCTTTTACTTTCTTTTACTCTGTCGTAGATAGAACTGTTCCTGTAAAAGGAACATTTTAAAAATGATTTGAATTCTGATAGAGATTCGAATATTTATTAATAAATTAATTCATCGAAATAGCTTAAGAATTAATATACGTAAATTAATAATTCAGAAAAGAAAATATAATAATTGCAATTTTCTGTTATCTCATCGTTCGCAGTAGAAGCCGCAAAATCATTGTTTGGTGTATGGCTTCAATATTAATTATCCTGGCGGCATTCGCGGTTTCATGTCGCGCTGCATTATGTTAATAAATGTTATGATTTCATTCAAAGATTAAACATACTGTAACTAGAATACTAATACACTCAGCATTGTTATTAATTAGAAGGAAAACCTATAAATTCATACGTACATTGATTAATTGTTATTTGACATTTATTTATACGTTTATCTCTATATTTTAGTTCCACAAAATAAGGCTGAAGTCATCGACTGCACGGAATAATGAATTCGATGTAGTTAATATTTATGGCATGAATATTATACACCGATTAAAGTTATTTCTTTTTTCTTATTAATATCTTTTACTTTCTCGTTTATATCTTTACCTATACCATTTTCTACATTGGACTTCTTCATATCGATCGATAAATCTTCTTAATTCCGATCTGGTGTTTTCCATTTTGCAATGTTTAGTACATCATAGCGTTGGCGGTTGATGTTTGTAATGATTAAATGACTTCTATTTCTAAGTGTTGTAAATACTCGTTGAAGTAGTTTCCAAATTGTACAATAGTGGACTGTATTTTTGAATGATTGAAGTAACACACTTTTTCTTTAAAATGACGTATATTCACAAGTATAAGTATATTTGAACCTTGAATATATATGTCTTGTCTGTATCTGTATCTGCTTGTATGCGCTGGTGTGTTTGTAAGTTTGTAAAAATGTCTGTGCATGCTGTTTTATAAACTTGGTTGATGATGTTGTTATCGAGGAAGTAGAGAAATTTTTGAACAAACTATTTATTATATTGGGATGAAAGTAGCGGAAATTCTGGTCGCCATGTAGGCTTAGCGCATGATGCGTTCGGCTGTGCTGGTCTTCGACTTCGAGTTTTTTGAGAAATCATAAAATCATTGATGTGTCGTGCCCTTACAAAACTGTTTGACCATTTATGACCGAACATGCCAATTATCATCATTGTAGGAGAATAAAATACTTTTCCCGAAAGTCTTACCGGGGCGAAATCGCCGGAATTACATATTAAATAAAATAAATAATATATTGTTGCGACGCTTTTATCGAGTGAAATCTAATGCGCAATCACCGTAACGTCGCAATGTTGTAGAAAAGCCCTAATAATTGCGCATAGTCTGGTATTCAAAAGTTATTCCAGTTGTTTGAACGACTAGATATCTGTTGATAAAGAGAGAATCGTGAGAGCCACTAATAGGAATAGATACAGATTTCTAAGATCTAAGCGATTATAAAGTTTATTAATTGTCAATAAACATTTCCATTTGGAGTTATTTATTTTAATAAAGCTTCCATTGAAATATCGTTTACTGAGGAAATTCCGAAGCATAATATTATTTATTTATAAAAATATATATACTTCTATGAAAACACTTACATTTTTTATTTAAAAAACTAAACTTTCCGTTGGAAGTGGGTACGTCGGATATATGTACATACATATATCCCTGAAGATGTTAAAAATCTCCTTCAACCCGCAGTCATTATTATTTTCTGTTACATTTTACGATTATTTTCTCAAAATCCTGTTGAAACGTTCTCTCTCTCTCTCTCTCTCTCTCTCTCTCTCTCTCTCTCTCTCTCTCTCTCTCTCTCTCTCTTGAACTGCACACCTGTGTGAAGATAGAATACAAAAAGCATAAGAAATTAACTTTGACGTCGAATCCAAGAGAGACAATGATTTATTATCCTCTCTGAAACATCTACTCTTTTGTCGGCAATTGCGTTTGAATTCGTTTAATTCTAAAGGAGTAATTAGGAAAAAAAGTGGGGGTGGCAGTGAGAGAGGTGGGAGGGGGAGGGACCAGAAATATCAGAGAGAAGGAGAAATTCCAGCTGGCAACATGAATATCTTTTTATCTCTCGGCTACCGTACTCGAAGCTAGGCGTAAGTGCCCATTCATACCTGCATTCAAATTGCGAGCTGGAAGCCGGGCTCCATTATTTTTTATGGTGAATACGAAGAAAAGGGAGGTGCTCGCGTTTGTACTTCGCGAAGTAATTACATCCCGCGTTGATCGCCGTGATTTTTTTTTCATTTCGCAATGATTCGCCTCTCGTCCCTTCGTTTCTTTGTTTCCGCGCTTTTCAACCAGCCTTCGCGATTCCTTTCTCTGTTCTTCCACGAAATCCCCTATACTTACTGCCACCAAAGATTGCTCATACATGCTTACTATTTGTGAAAGAGAGAAAACCACAAATGATTTTGGTCGCGTTATTTGAACTAAGCTCTTCTTCAATTTCTTATATAATTCTTATATAATAAATTTGCTATACTTTTTTTTAGAATTCGAACCTTTTATTTCTTGCCGTTCGATTAACTTTACGATCAGGTGGAACACCGAACATTTAATTGGCTTTTAATCGATTGCTAATTGGCTTCTCTTGCTCAATAGCAATTGCCGTTTCATAATCTTATTCTTCACACCAAGGACCAAATCCTAACGGAATTTTGATCATAATGATAGAATATGGGCTGACATTGTGAATTATGTGACAAACTGACTTCCAAGCCACAAAGGTAGGCGATATGCTAAGGAAGCAAGAAGAATAGCTCAGGAAGAAGACCTGGGTCGATTATATATTATAGTACTATTACATAAAAATAGGATAACTTTAAGGGTCCATTCGACTAAGGATTGTAATAATATTAGTTCTTAAAGTGTATTGGAAACAAAGCTGAGTCAAGAGAGGAAACAGTCCTCCTGTGTCTTGAGATAGAAATAAAAATATTTTTCCCAGTTTTATAAAACTGTAGTAGTCCTTCGCGACTCAATAACAGCAGTCAGACGTAGATGTCTAAACATAGATTTACAAGAGCATCATTAGACTGCGATTCATAACAGATTCATATCAGATACTAGAATCTCAGAACTGAACACATTTTAAACTTGATGTAATTCATCGAACAACAGAACATTGAAAAAAATCATTTTATATTTAAAATAATAAAATGATAATAAAATAATGAAATGCTCATTTAATAGTTCAATCGATTCACAATAAAACCACTACTATCATTTATTACAGGTAAAGAGTAATGTCTAAATATTTTTTCTTTTTGATAGCTTTGAACTTTTTCCCAGCTAGTAAACTTTCGACTAAGAATAAAGAAATTGTGTTTTGAGATTTCGATTTTTCGTCAGAAATAACTAAACAATGTAGGGCAGATCAATGAACGAGACTGTCGTTACTGTCAAAAACAATAACAATCTGCTAGTATTCACAAGTAAACTTCTAGCTAATAGTCATTGCTTTTTACGATGTCGTAACCTTCGTTTGAGATACATTTCAGTTGTACCTACTGTATTGACTATTATTTCTTTCACCAAATTTGAGATAAAGAAATAATGAAATTATTCGTTATTTGAAATTGCTATTTCCTCCAATAAATTCATACTATGTATACTATCAAATAACTATAACAAAATTATCGAAGCGAAATAATATTTCAAATAGTTACCTCTTATTTTAATTTCAGATAAAATTTTCTCAAATAAAATTTTACTTTGTTTTAATATCAAATAAAATTTGTCTGATTACGAGTAAAATAACTGTTATCGATTATAAATAAAGATGGTTAATGATAAGAAATAATATTATTTACACGTTGCTTTAATACGTTTTCGCCAAACGAAATGTATTCCTGTAAATCAACATAACGGACTAAATATCGAAATCCTTTTTATGATATTCCTTCAATACGCATCGTCATATGAGCACGCTGTGCGATAGTATTCACAATTCGTTGCTTGACAATAATAACGCAGCGTTGGCACAGAAGCATCGCCGCGCAGACCTTTAGGCGATATAAGTTCTTCACAATGAAACCGGAAAATTAAATTCCAACCCTGCCAGTATTCAGCAACTTGCTGTACGCACCTCTGCCCCACTCATGACTGTGACGTTAGGCATGCAAATGGAAAGGAAGGAAAGGGATCACCTACTTGTTAGAAATCTCTATTGATTTGGCTCTTTGTCGAAGCGAAAATTCATCTGTACGCATTGCTGAGCATATTCCGCTTATCAAAGCTTTGGAAATTCAATGAGGATTAAAGGGTAACTTAATTGGTGATTTAATATAGATGTAACATATCGGATTGCATATTAATTAGTGACAGAAATTTAGAATAAATTGGTAGTATGCTGACTTCGTCCAGTAATATTAAATGAATAACATTATAAAAGAAGTAATACCTTTAACTGTTAAAGAAATTTCAAATCATGTTTTGGTAATAATCATAATTATTAAGTTTCAACATAAATAACGACTGTACTATAATATTTGAGTCCACGCCTAAACAAAACAAAAGAATGTATTGAATATAACTGAACTTATTTATGTTACCACCCAATATTGGGTATTATCAGTTAGATAAATATAATCGCGGTTATTTGCGGTTTTAAAGTTATACGGTGCATATTTCGTGCAAATCAATACCTGTCACTGTAAATATAATTCAAGAAGGTCTTCAACTTTGCAATAAATCAGAAAATCATTTTCTTGTTAATGATACAAATTCTGAACTAGCTTTCAAATTTCAAATTGATCTGAAGTGTCTGAATATTACGAACTGCACAAAAAATTAGTAAAATTACCATCGCAAAATTTAATTACTGATTACGTTGTTAGAAAAGGAAAAGGCAACACAGAACGAGAATGAAGTTAATTTTAATTTTGTTTTTTAGAAGTCATTGCATTTACCGTACAAATCTGATGCGGAATATATCTCTTTTAGTGGCGAAAGTGACTTGGCACCAATTCACAAACGATGCCAAATATTATCAAACAGCGACAATAATTCTGATGAAAAACTGTAAAAAGAATTGTTACCATTCAATAAAATCAGATGAAGTTTGAAAATGAATTTATTTTACGTTTCGTATCTATTTCTTTCAGATTTTTGAAAGAATTTGCTAGATATTTCTATTTTCTGGAATTTCTATCAACTCTTTCACGTTATTTTAAATTAATTTTAACTCATTGCTTTGGTTTTCTGTGGTTTTTAGAAATTATGGAGTTTGTGCTTACTTTTTTAACGCAAGTTTTTTCTGTAAGATTTCTTCATATACAGTTTGCTGTGGAACGTATCTATCGCATAAAACGAGACTCGACTGTACACTGTTGTTTGTGAGTATTAGAACACCTATTATGCTAGTACGGAAAGTATTGATCGTAAAAATTAGCAGTCAACATTTAAAAAATAGCAGTCAATAGTTCAATATATGCTACCTGTCTCTTGCTTTAGTTAAGAATTGTTCAATTAATTATAGAAATGTTAATTGTTCTTTTTGAACAGGTTCTGGAAAATGATTTTTAACATCCAAATAATAATGACTAATAGTCTCTTCGAGTACAAGTCTACTAAATAAAATTATAAAAATTAAATACCATAATTATATCATTAATGATTACATAATAACAAAATAACATTGTGTAGTAATTGTTTATAATGTTTTTGAAGTTATATAATAATAAAGTATGATAAAATAACCAATACAATGATCCAAACTATAATATAATTCAATCAATAGGATTTAATCTCTTCAGGAACGATTCTTTTCAAATTAGAGAAAAATAATATAATTTTTTATATTAGTTATATTGTAATCGTTTTCAACCAATAGCAATTAAACTGTGTTTCTTATTATGTGATAATGTAACAAATAAATCACCCACTATACATTTTCATATCTTTCTCTATCTCAAATATCAACATTAAAAAAAAAAATATACTAACCTCACACATTTCTCAACCCCGCGAAAAGACCGTGTCGTAAGTCAGGAATACGAAATTCTTGAGAAGAACAACGAGAAAATTGCTATTCGAACAAATTGCATAATTGCAACGTTATAGAACATGTACGTCAGCTAAGATTTACTTCACTCCAAGTATTATAGTTCAACATCCGACATTTCTTTTAATAGCAAACCTGCGCGTTATTTAAACCATATTCCAAACGAGAAAACAAAAATAAAATATCTTTCTATTGCCACAATTTTCTCATAAGGTGGCGCGATGTGTGTTAGTGTCCCTGAGAAGGTTAATGAAATTTTTCGTAAATGCATAAATGTGTCGATTCATTCGGTCGATAACGAAACGTCAACGATGGGGGGGGGGGGGGGGGGCAGCTTCAACTTGATTCGGAACGATAGTAACGCGACATTTTAGTCAAAAATCGATGGAAGAATCGGTACAGTGGTAAATCGATTATAAGGGTTGCCACCTGCATCACGCCGTGGGCGTATTTCAGATAGAAGTAGAAGAGCAGCGGCGGGAAGGGGGAGAGGGTCTGTAGGGTGGAAGTGGGATGTGGGGAGGTGGGGGGAAGAGATAGGAGGATGGAAGCTGACTTATTATCGTGACGACTGGGTAGATTGGCCCGCGGTATGAATGATAAATCTCCACTAGGCAAATACAGTAATTTAACATTCGCTAACGAGTCATCTATATGGTAAACAGAGGGGTCCGCTGGCAGCTCACGGCTGCCTATACCGCAACCACCTCTGCTGCCACAATATTAAATACCTCTCGCCTGCGCATGGATTTAACCGATGAGCTAACATTTGGGCGAGTTCCCAAATTCACTTTTACCATGATACAAGCCACCGTGTACCAAGAGAGACGTTATTTCGACCTGTGTTGCCTCCTCTTTCTGGAATAATATATATGTGTGTATATGTATATATCGGCCACGAACAACGAAAGCAGCTGCATCTTTCACGCTTTTCATATTTCCCTCGTATATATACATACATACATTATATACATTTCAATCTATAGTGCAACACATGTAACCTTATCCAGAAGTCTTTTTTTGGAAAATAAGCTTGGGCGGTATTGATACGATTTTTATATTTTTATGGAATTGATTCTATATATCTCTCTGCCTTTTTAGGTATATCGGTTGATACAACGTATTGTAATACAACAACATGATGATCTAGAACATATAGCAAAATTTTTCCGTGATTTTTTAGAGTGGGTAAAAGAGGGAAGATTACTGAATAATACAAGATAGCCACTACTATTAAGTTGCTTTAAGATCATTTGTATAGAAAAGTTAGATAACACTAGTCAAAATCAAAACGAGAACTGTACAATATTTTACAAAATGCTTAAAACAATATTCCACAAGAAACAATATAATAGTTGTTGAATTATTTCGTAAAATTCGTGTGTTTGAAGTGCAAGATCATAAAAATGAATCTACATACTAAGAAAAATGATTGTAAATACAAATAGAAAAATGAACCTAGTAACCATCTGTTTGATGTGGGTGGACACTATTTCTTTTGCCTTTTTTACTTATATATTTCCTATGTGCATTGTTAAGTAATATAAAAAATAAATTTGCATTGTTGCCTATATAGTCAATAAAAATTGATAAAAAGGATACTTCATGTGACAAGAAAAGTGAAGAAATCAAGTATAATGCTTTCTTTATAATTATTTAATTTAATAGAAAAAGTAGAGTGCAATTTGTCATCTCTTTTGATAAACAGCGCTCATAATATATTGAAAATATATCGATGTAACGATTTAGTTATTTATATTTTGTAGCCTACAGTCAGCAGAGAGCTGTAGGGAGTGTGGTGATTCGGCAAGCCGTCACCCAAAACGGCAAAGACTCAACGAATCAGAGTAAAGTAGGTTTAGTTGTTGCTCTACGTTAAATTTTCCTGATCCAGCAGAAATTGTTCCAGGGTTAACCCCGGAAGCAATCCTAGCGATCGAGGATGTTGTCGTTAGCTCGGTATCAAAAAGGAAAAGAACGTCCCAGAGCGTAGGATGGCCCTGGAAACAGGTTTCGCTTAGTTGATATGCCGAAGATTGTCTGACTTTCTTACCGATTGCAGCCCTTTTTATACCGTTTTTGGGTAGCAAGGCCGAACCAGTCATTTGTTTTATGACCCCCCCCCCCCTGCACCTGAGGGCAGACGGTCGCACACTCTGGCTTACACTCGTATTTAGATAATACATTGCAGCGTCTATAGTTTCACGATGAGCACTGTGTTACAATTTTTTAATTCACCTATTTCGTACAGGAATTAAACCAGTACACAACGCACTTTTTTCAATATACACAACGTGTTTGAAAAATAACAGGATTACCAATATAATAATTCAAATACTGATCAAATGTACGAATATCGTTCATTTTATTGAAATCATGCTCCTTCGGTATCGAAACAATACTGGATATTCTCAAACCAATGAATGAATAGATTTCTGGAGATCTGTTTTAATAATAAATGATAACGTACTTAAATATATGAAAAAATGAACATTTCTTAAACAGAAGTCAGAATATTATATACTGTTTTTATTGGTTAATCGTTAAAATATAAATTAAACACACATATAATTCTTCTTATGTCACAACTCGATCGTAATCAGCGTTATGTGTGTGACTTGCTATTATAAAGCAAGGGGTTAGTTTGAAATAAAATGGCTTATTAGAGCTTTGGAAAAAATTTGAAGTTTCTTACAGTCTATTTTAATTAGTAACAAATTGAAACTTATTAATAAAAATTCGATTCATAAGCAATTACATGATCTATGCATCGAGTGTTTCTCGTAAGATAGAGAATGTAAGAGTAAGATAGAGATATGTCATCCACATATTCAGATGACAGTATCAATTTTCAAGGTCCAGATCTAGTAAGTCTTTTCCAGTAGCAAGAGGTAGCTCTTCGATAAAGCTTTATCGAACGAAAGAAGAGCCGGGCTTGGTATGCCGGGGCCATTTTTCCATAGTTTGATCTATGGTATCAATTTGACCGCAGCGAATTCTTCGTTGACGTTTGGAATCGTTATTTATTACTGAGAAATCGATGAAATACTGAATCCGACCGTGAAGCGAATCAAACCGAAAGATCGAAAGTGAACGAAAACTTTCGTTCGTATACATTCACGCAAGTTTATTAGCCTTCGAAACAATGTTTTCTCAACCAGTTGCTTCAGATCGTTAACTTTCACAGTTGATTCATCTATCCGAAAATTTTCAATTTCGAAAAATTTCTTCGCTGTCGCGCTTTACACTACGAGAAGATACATAAAATTTGTAAAATAAATTTCACATTAGGAGAAATCAAGTACTAAGTTATAATATGTATTTAAATGTGCCATTTTCATATATGTTATTACAAATATTTTCATATATATTATTAGAATTTACAAAGAATTACTTAATTCTAAACTGCTCAAAGTATAGTGTATTTGTTAAATATAAACTGAAACTACTTTTTAAAGATAAGAAAACGGAAAAACTCAAAATTTACTGAAATTCATGAAGAAAAGGAAATTAATCAACAAATTAGTATAAATTTTTGAAAAAGTATTTTGGAGGCTCTGTTTATATGACATTCTATTATTTTTTATGTGTAGAATGTGCTGATCCGTAAATTATATCTTTGTCCAAAGAAGGAAGCGAATACTTTTATTTAATAAATTAACTTTATTTCTTTGAAATTTTTTGGAGCAAATATTCTATGCTTTCTCTTTAATCAATGATACGTTTATGTAATTGTGAAAATAATAAACAGAATAAAGTTAAATACTTAAAACTTCAAGAGGTACGGCAATTGAATTTAACATACATTTGTCGTAAAAATTTTATAATGAATCTAAAATAATCGAATAAATTACGCAAATAACTGAGCAAGTATTTTACAGCTAAAATTGCCAGAAATGGAAGAAGCTTCGATAAAAGATTTCAAAATTATTTGTCTTTCAACTACGTTCCAGATTGGACATTCTCCAAATTACAACCAATTTGAGGACAGTATGTTGGCACGATGACATCGAGTGTGAAATATACATCTATAGATCTGATTTTACCGTAATATATCCTATATCAAGGAGTCTCATTCCAGAGCATTTGTCAAGTTCTCTGCTTCAACTGCTGTTTCTTTTTCCGGAAATTCACTGTGGCGCGATAATACGATTTCACAGGTGAAACACGAGAAAAATAGCAGCATTTCGTGTATAATTTCATACAATCTTTACGTAGAGAAGTATTTAAATTTTAAATATCACGAAACAAGTTGCATTAGTCACGCCTAGCATGAAAAAAACTTCAAACATTTGTAAGAGGCGCTTTGAACATTTTACCTCATTCATCCATTAAAGTGCACGGAAAATATATTTTTCATGCAAAATTTAAACTCTGCCAACGTCGAAACTCGTTTCAAAGTAAAATTACAACTAAAAATTATTCGCTCACGTGACGTAGCAGTTACGTTACACGTAAAATGTAACTGTTTATTTAAGTTGATCGTTTCTTTCTTCAAAATAAAAAGAAAGTTATAATATTATAAGGATTATTCTATTTTCAACATCTAATGTGAATGCATCTTAAGAATACTTGGATAATCAAAATGATTTAATAATTTTAATTGCAAATTGTTAAAGGATTAAATATATAGATAAATAATGTGCATATCTATCCATAATGATGGATCATGCATGTCGTTTTATTGCTTTCTGTCGTTATAATACAAGTGTTTATCGCGTAGTGCATAACTCTATTTATTCATATTAACAATAAACCAACAATCTATATTCGCAGAAATGTGTAAAAAGAAATGGATAGTTCTTACTGAATTCATTCTTTCATACTGAAAGCTTTATGAAATTTACATTGAATACTGAAGGATAGTACATATGTATACTCCCATCCATAAATTTTCAGACACTTCGTACATTTTTCTTAAGAATAAATTCATAAAACACATACTAAATGGAACTAAACATTTGCTAATTATTTATATAGAGTTATTCAAATGCAACGCCTAAATGTAATATTATGTAATGTTTAGTAGAAGGTAGCTACATTCGAGTTGCAATTCGTGAAATAACTTCAACATCACGTCGAAAAGTCATTAAAAATTTCGATAATAAAATTGATGTCTGCAGATGCAGTCGTGGTGCATATTGAAATGATATTCTATTCCATTATAATTATAATGGATCATACTTTCAATTAAAAAGGGAACAACTTGAAAAAATGCAAGTAGTTGGAGTCGGAATATTATATGAGTCATTAGAGTATAGTAATTAGAGCTAAAATATTGTAAGTATTATCAGAGTGTTGCAAGAATTGTCAAAGTGTTGTAGATAGAACAAAAATGTCGTAAGAGTTGTTAGGTTAGGTAACAACTAGATTACACGCACACATAAAGTTTTCTGTTGTTGAAATATACATACGTACATACTTAAGAATAATGATATTCTGTTTCCCGTATAATTGTAATGGATTATACTTTCCACAAAAGAAAACTTGAAAAAACTCCAAATAGTTTGTGTTTTGTTAAAAAGAAATATGTAAGCGTAAAGATTTTATGACCCTATATATCTCAATTTCTTTTTTCAATTCGAAAAATGTTATTTCAGGGAAAACACGTTTGAAGACTGTGCAAATGACTCGACACTCTTGCAATTTTATTAATATTTAGGATTTCCCGAAAATTCTTTCGACAAAATACACTAGAGCTATACTAACACAAAAAAGAAAGAAATCGATTTGTTAAACTCAATTCAAGCGAATACCGTTTTAATTAACCGTGAATCGTGACTGGTTTTGATAATTCTTTATAGTAGTATGATATAGCAGTTTTTATAGAGTTATATGGTTATAAAGTACTGCGGTTGTGCTTATGGATGATGCATTATACCTTGATGAGAGTTAGAATGCTTTTTTATTATTATCGATCCATGGATAACTTGTTAGTTGATTAGCTGCCAATCGTAATTACTTACGTAGCATTTTGCGATGCTGTAACTTTGAAATTAATTTGCAGAGTTTGTAGTGTAGTTAAATTGTTTGTATAATATATTATGCGCTATGTACTAAGAATACCGCAACCATCTAAGTGAGAAATTAACAAGAAATAATATATAACATGCAGTTTATATCTATTCATCTATTTTTTTATACATACAGACGTAAAGAAAGAAAGCTAGATACGAAAGAAGTTTAAAAAATAAATCAAAATGTCGTGGTTTATTACAATCTGAGTCTATATCTATAGTATATCTATATTCGTTCCTTAAATACGCTGCATATTTGTTTTATTACTAATTTCAATATTTCAACGATTCAACTACTATTGTTCGTAACAAAATTATGATACTCGAGGTATGAAATAAAAAATTAAATTGACAATTTAGATAAATATTGATTACAGAAGAAAATAGTAGCGCGATCTCATACTGAAGGTTTGAAACTAAAAAAAGAAAATTTTAATTTGTTATCCGTTTACTAAATTTGATTGAAAAAATTGTACAATACTCACCTAGCATTAAAAAATTGTTACGTTAATATTCTAACTTTGAATACACTTTAACACATAATGAAATATAACGGTTGAAATTAAAGAAGATGTTCGAAGAATGACGATGATACATTTGGACACGTGAAAATTAGTCGAAAACAAATTTTTGGCGAATATGGAAACCGCTTTAATCTCGAACACGCGAGCTAGAAACAGTGTGGTTTCACGGGCTGGTGCATCCGCTTTGTTTACCGCCTGCTAAATTCTCGGCCAATTATATGAGGTTTGTGATGCGTCTCGCGTTTAGCTTTTGTATCTTTACCGTGACAGAGGTCTCGTTAAATTTCACCTTCACTCTGAGGGTACCTCGGTCGTGAAGCGTACTTCAAAGGAAGCAGAGGTAAACGCTGTAACAACCTGAACGTATGAAAGTATAACTGCAATTAGTGCTAGGAAACGGCTTGGTGCTTCTGGAAAATTGTAGTGCAGAATTAACAACGTACTCATTTCCGTGTTTAAGTTTAGATGACAGTCTCATTAAAGAGTGCAAGCGTTCGACACATTTCTTCAATTGCTTCGTCTTTTTTTCAAAAGGTATTTTCTATCGATCGATATTGCAAGGATCATTTATTAAATATCATATAGGATTAATTGTTATTTTATTCGTTAAATCTTCCTCTTCAGAAATCGATTTCGCTTGTTTCTTATACTTACGCTACCTACTGCATTTCCAATTGATCTCAATTATTAGTTAAATTAATGGCTTTTTCATTTTCAATTTTAATGCTATATTTTTTACTTTCAATTTATTTCAAGTATATTTATCTCACTTTCAATATAAAATCTCAGGTTGTTTTCTCGATTTATGTGACACGTAGCACCTAGAAGTACACATCAAACACATTAATAGGATCCAACTCTGACCATAAAAAGTCACTCAACATTGATTGGTATCTCTTAGCATTCACAGCAACAGCATTTCTAGTATTATCCTCGAAGAAAAACAGTTCAATGATTCTAATTGTCCAAAACATAAACAAAACAGTGACTTTCTGCGGGTGCAGAGATTTTTCATAAAAAACACGAGGATTTGCATCCGCCCAATTACGATAATTTTGCTTATTAACGAATTCATCCATTGAGAACTGAGCTTCATCACTAAAAAAAAATTGGCTTGAAAGCAGTGACCCATTTTCATAATAAGTTTGAATAATGTAAATGCGTTGCTACAATGTCCATGATTAAAATTGTACTAGCTTTTACTAAAACAAAAGGCTTATACCATTTGAAAAGTCATGATGTGTGATCATTATACAATTCTGATATATGTATAGGCATCGCATTTGGGTGATCCTATATTTTACACTGCTATATAAGGGAATAGGAAATGTCAGTTAACCTCACTGCCATTGAATTATAACACTTGTACATTAATTCCAAAGATTTTCTTATGAAAATTTCAGTCTTTTTTCAAAGACATTTTTTCCAAGACTTGGGATCAATCGAATATTTTTCATTTTTCCGTTTTTTGTTTGCATAAGAAAGATTTTCCAGTTTATTCTTATTTTTCATTATTAATATCCAAACCAAACGGAAACTTGATACGTATTTATAATAAAAAAATTAGCTTTTTAATGTCTGTTTATAATCTTTTTACCATCAAACAGAAAGTGATCCAATTTGCCTCGATCGACCCTACCTCTGCAATTAATTACAATCATCGTACAGTAATTATTTAAAAACATTCGGTTTCTCATCGTATGCATAGTTCAGCAAACAAATAGATCGCTATATCGGTGCACGAGACAAATCCACGATGGCGTAGGGTTTTCTTCCGGCAGAAAACCTTGAAAGATTTCGAAGGTTGGGCTAAGAGCGAACCGCTGTACCATGCAATGGATCGGATTAAATATTATTATGAGGAAGAACGAGACGTGTCGTGCGGCACGGTACAGCCTTCGTTTCCCCTTAAAACCCCTACCTCTTCATCCCTAACTATCACCACCGTCCCCTCCCCTCGTTCAAAGAAGCTGCGCCCAGCCTGTGAAACCGAAGTCTCGAAAGTTTGGCCCCTTCCCAACGGTCCCGCCATCAACTACACCGCGAGGAATGCATTTTTCATATCCGTGCGATATTATCGCTCCCGTTGGTTGTATTAATCGGCTTGGAAAGGGAAATAACGAAGGAAAAACTTCTCACCGCTGCAACGTGAATTCTGAAAGAATTATGTAAACGGAAAGTGGCCGAGCAGATCGCGTATTAGATAAGGGGAATTTCGAATGGTACTGTTGAGTTGACAAGACGTCTTGCGGGAAAGATTTTAGTCGAAGATTTCCGAGTGTTCGTGAGGAATTCTTAATTGCTTCGTTATCGTTTTATTCGTGAATACGATAGCATCGGAGCAAGAATCCACGATGGTGCCTATATTGCTTCTTAAGGAATTATACTGAATGGTTGTATTTGGTTTCATTTTGTGACTAATCGCTTTCAAAAATATAATATGACTGAAATATCGAAGTACTTATTTCATTGTTTTTATATTGTGACGTGCACTGTATGATTGTTATAATTGTTTCATTGATCTTCGATGGTACAAAATACGTTTTATTTTATTACACAAGTCTGTTATAGCAGAAATATTTAATACCCTTGTAGGCTGTTTACTGTAATTCTTTTGATCTTTCTGGATCAATAAACTGTTTAAGGCCGTAATTAAAAAATTATCACTCCACTCTTTGTTCACAATATTCATTATATTAAATAAGAACGTGCAAAATATGTAAATGAATTATATAATATAAAATATATTACCGAATATATGAAATTTGACGTTGTGTGTTGTGTTTTTATTTAAAAAATATGTATACAATGTGTTACCTCTAACACGACGCACGATTTATCACCCACTTTTGAAAAAAATTCAAAAACAGTTTGTATTCATAGCAAAATCGAGGTCAGCTTGAGTTTTACAAATAGGAACACATATTTTTTTTTTTTACCATAATTAGAGGACATCGAGACGAATTCAAAACATATATTACATGATATTTTTATTAACATATTACTCAATTACAAATATGAAATATGAAATATTTAGCTTTTCGTCGTATTTGTACTTTAAGACTGTGTAAACAGTATTTCACACTGAAGAATAATTTTCATACTGAATGTAAACACAGAATGTTGCTTGGACGGAATTGTTAGTTTGTCATTGCGGTTCCTTCATTAGTCTTCGTTGGTTTACACACAACATCGTACTTCCAATATTTGGTGCAAAGTAATCGTTTGCAACAATGTGTTCTTTTTCTAATTCCGAGAGGGTTGAAATGATATTAATTTTTGGCGAATGCAAAAGAAATTCTCGAGAAGTTACTAAAATGTACAGAGATAGAGTTCCACAACGATAGCAACCTTCTGAAGCAACGTTTCGAAGAACTATGAAATATTTGCGTGAAAACGGATGATTTTCTGATGGGAAACGGCTAGGTTTTCGCCATGAAAACAAACTTTTTTCGAAATTTTGTTTACTGATCTATTGTACACTCCATACCCTGCAACTCTTGTTCTAACCTTTTTTTTTGTCAGATGACTGCAAGTTGATGAAAAATCGTGCGTCGCGCTAGAGGTAACACCTTGTACATATAATGTTTTAAATTGGTATATATTCAAATTAGGTATAAAAATAAAATAATAATAATTCTTTCCGACTGTTTAATCAAATCAAAGTGTCATTCAAAAGAAATGGAGACAGATTAATCCTGGTGAATTTTCACCACTTCGTTAGCAAACTGCGAATACTGCCATGAATATTTCAATTTAAATATATATGACTCCAGTCAAAAAGAACTTTTTCTTCAATATAATTCATTCATAATACGTCAGAATATATTCACATAAAACTTTCACATAACGAGTGTTCATACAACCAAGGTTCCACTATATTTCTTTTGTGCAGAAAATGATCAAAAAATTATTTATTATCGTATACGTCTCTGACTCTTGGACAGTTTACTAAAATTATGAATTACAAATTACTTATGGGTAAGTAATGAGATTATGAAATATTTATGGATAAGTGTTTAGGTCAAGTTAGACACTCCAAAAAATTTAACTTAGACTAACAGATTCTAGTCAAAATTTAACTAATTCGATTAAAATATTACATAAAAAGATCACGGAAACAAGCTAAAAAAAATAATACATCCCAAGAAATTATATTATAACGATTTTAATACTATCCGTTAATACTTCTTCGATCGTCCTTAATTTTTCCAACATTTAACGAGTAAGAACGCATAAACTTGGTCAGTCAGAAGCAACGGTCGCCGTGATTAAAACGGCATCGATTTCATGGGATTCCCGCTGACTCGCGTACATTCGCGATTCGACGGAAATATAAATAGAGCTCGTCGACTTCTTAACATGGCTGTAACGGGGCACAGAGAAGAGACGAAAAGAAACCCAGCTACTACCGACAAGTAATTAAAGCTGCTTCACAGACAAAGAGCGAAGGAATTTAAAGAATCTTTCTTCCTCTTTGAAAACGACTTCCTTGTTCGTTCGTTCCGTATCCGCCTTCGACGACGACGACGACGTCGACCGCCGATATTCGAAGAAGAGATAGTCCCTATTGGTCGTTAGAGGATTGCAGACGATCTTCTCAAGAAGGGGGCTTCATTCCAGGAACGATAGTCACCCGATAATTCCGTGGAGAGCTCCAATAATTTTTATATGTAAATACAAGGTGGTATCCTTGTCTCGCGATATCGGCCTGATTAAAATATCCCGAGGCTCGGATTACCATGGATTCACAGAGGTTGCCCAGACATCTTATCCCTGCTTAGGAAGTCTTCCTCCTTCCGTATTCTCTCTTCTTCCTTTTCCCTCTGTCTTCTTCGTGTTTTAAATTTCATTATCGAATCATCGAGACTCACTGCTGAGCAGGCTATTCCTATTTACCGAAGCAGCGGCATTTACGTTGTCCCTATCTAAAGCTCGACGTTCATTTTTTGGACGAGTAAGTACTTAGAGGTGCTGCTAACGATTATCGATAAGTTATTGATAGTTTATCGATATATCGTTAATATCGTTGAGATATAATATGAATAGAAGAGATTAAATGAAGTAGAATGCAGCAAGTAATACTTAAATTTATTTCTATTCAAATTTATTACAAAAAACATGTTAGTGTATTTTAACTGTAACCTCATCCTTTTATTCGGAAGAATTTATTTCTGTTTTGGAAAATAATCTTTCAGTTGGAACGGAAGTTGCTGGTGTAGATAAATATTTGACAGCCATAATCATAAGATTTGGAAAAATTATAACATTGTCTGTATTCCACTAGGTTATTGAATTATATTTTCTAGAATTTAAACTTCATTCAGATGTCTTTTGTATTCATGCATGTTGTATAATTTATAATATATATATATTTTTCACGAGGTTATGTCGTTTTAAAATTATTCAACTTTTTATATCAGATTTCATGGATGTATGATTATAATTGAAATTTTAATCTATTTTTTGGATAATTTTATCAAAATATATCCACATACAATACTTATGCTTGTATTTTCATTTACTATTAAAATACTATTGCTGCGTTGCGTATTGGAATTATTTTTGTAATGATTCTATTCGTTTATCTGATTAAATGTATTCTCATTTTGAGAAATAAAACACGCCTCGTTAGAATCTAAACAGTGCAAGATATTATGTTCGTTTTATATCTTTTATAGTAAAACTTTAAATTATATTCAAATTATCGATATCTTAGTAAAATTACCGATTTTAGATTTGATCGATATTTATCGATAATATTATCGTTAGCAACACCTTTGACAAAAAGGAAAGAACGTAAAACGTCCATGTTGAAGGAATACTTTATGGTGCTGTTTAGTGGGACATAGACTTCGAATTTTCAAATTTAATTAAACACAGGGAAAATGTTCAATTCTCAAACTTATTAGAAAATTTTACTTTAGTAAATTTTATGAAAAAGTTTAAAATCGGTTAAGTATCTAAACCTTGCTGAAAAAGAACGTCTAAAGAAGGTGTAAGAAATAAACGTTTGTAGGGTAAATTGCGAAGCTTTTTTATATTAATTTACTTTGTTAACGATATATTTTATTTAAATAATATTACTTAAATACATATGAATAGAGAATCATATAAATAGCACGAAGATAATTCGAAGTAGATGATCACAAAAGCCCTTATTTTGAAATTACAATGTATTACAAAACCTTGTTCTTCATATTCAAACTTAACAAAAACTTGCGATTCATTCTAATAAATAAAGATCTGATTATTATTAGCTGAAACAAATAATTAATGGAAAAAATCAATACTTACATTTGAATGAATTTCAAGTACGAGAAAAGCAACATTTAACTACAATTTGCTATGAAATCCATACATTCAGCAACGAAAAGAAATCTTATTAGAGTGTCCAACAGTATCCTTTATTCGTTATCTACACTGAAAAGCTCTCGGACGAATACATCTTGTCTCAATTTACGAAAGTGGCCTACATAAAATCTTGTCCCCGTGGCAACGTAATTATTGATCGGTTAAATATCCTAGTGAACGTAATTCGAAAAATCGACGTATCTTCGAAAAACTCCGTTATCGCGATCGGCCATTAAAGGTGCTCGAGGCAAGTTCCTCGAAAACACTTATCGCGGAAATAGTTGAATAAGCTATCTCAAAATTGCATCAACTCTCGACCCATGATCCCCAATTTAACACAGACGGTGCTCCAATTACGAAGTTCCCCGGGTTGGTTCGCTCTTTAAGGAAAGTGTACAACGTTTCGAAGTTTTTAGCGCTATTCAGCCTCTAGCGAACAGCGATCGCTCCTAATATTATTATCCCTGCGACAGCGAGTTTATCGTTTATTATTTCGCGTGAACTACGAATTTACGTGGATGGAGGGAGTGAAAGAAAGAGAGAGAGAGAGAGAGAGAGAGAGAGAGAGAGAGAGAGAGAGAGACAATAAACGCATAAACGCCAACGATGAAAGATGGAGAAAAAAAAAGATAAATGGAAGAAAAATACAGGACAACGATGGGAAGCGTACGCGCACGACCTCGATAAGGGGTGAATGAACAATTAATAGTGAAGATGGAATAAGAGGTGCGAGCGGGTGGCAGACTCGAGTTATAATGACGAGGCATTAAATAACAACGAGAACCGTTAAGGGATGACGAGATAAAAACCTTGGTGGATCGTTAGCAGGCGTCTCGGCCATTTGTTAGTCTCTCTCCAACTCTCTTTCTCTCTCTCTCTCCCTCTCTCTCCCTCTCTCTCTCTCTCTTTTCTCTGTCTTCTCTCTCTTCGTTAAATGGACTCTTTCGCTCCTTGTCGAATGTCTCCCTTCCCCTAACCTCGCGGTTCTTCCTCCTTCCAACAGCTGAGATTTTCTCTCTTTATCCCAGTCTTCCCGCTCAATTCTCGCGCCCCTTAAAGAAACTTTTAATGTAATTGCCGCGGGACGTGAAAACCGCTGATACCGTTACCCCTGGCCTGAAGAAATCCGATCCGTGAAAATAAGTCGAGATAGCGTCCCACCTAAAATCCTACCCACTTACCCTCTTACGCTGCTTCTCTCGATCTCTCTATCCTTCTTCATCTTTCTCACTCTACCCTCCATCGAAGCCTCTTCCACTTTTCTCCTCACGCCTAGTCTTTTACTCTCTCTCCTCCCCCTGCCTCTGTTCCCTAAGGTTCATCGAAAAATTGTTTCATCTGCTACGGAGCGAAGTCTCGTTTAATTTCCAGCTTCCAGCGAGCCTCCTTTGCTGATAACGTCACGCAGCCACTCCTAATGGAGATATCTTCTTCCTCTGTGCTTGAGTGAAGCAGGTTCAGCATTTACACAGAGCCATCGTTCTAACGTAATTGCTCGTCGTCGGTCACTTCGTTGTCAATGACAGATTGGTGGCGCATAGGTCACGGCTATGGCCGGGAACAAAACATGCCCGTTTGTTTTTCAAACAATTTAGGCGTTATTTTAGGTGTTGCAGGGCGCATCACAGCGCGAAAAAAAGCGGGCCGTTTATTCCGCGGAAAATCTCGGAATTTTTGCCCGCCACAGGAATAAGCGCACATTTGACACGCGCCCAAGCTGAAATTGATTGCGTTACACGTATCGTTACTTCCTTCATTAACTAAGCGACAAAAATCGGGGCAACGTTTTCAGCGTTACACCGAAACGCACACTTCTTGCGTGAACAGTTTCCCAGAAGATAACCATAACGGAAAGAGACTTTAAGTGAATGTGTTTATGAAGATTTTATAGGTATCTTTTTAAAGCTCGACATATGGGTACGAGATTTTCTGGAACACAGCGAGTAGAAAACGTGAAACCTGTGTTAAGGAAATGGAGGGAGGTGTGTCTTGATAATTCAAGTAGAAATGGAATTTTATCATGTTTTCTTTCCTTCTTTGTCAATAATCAATGAATAAATTATAATTGAGATATTTATTACAACTACGTTTGTATTAATTGCTAAAATAAGTTAGTAAATTTGTATAGTTGGAGCAAAAAGTTGGACGATTTTAATTCCTTAAAATTATATCATAAAAAGAGATTTCGAAGAAATTTCTAGCTTTTATGTAATACGTCGCAATGAAAGTAACTTGAAATTATAATAATAAAAATGACTAACTTGAAACTACACTCAACAAACGTTATCAGAACCTAAAATAAGTAAACCACACGATTAAAGTGACTGTGCAGTGAAATGAACAGTAGAAGTGGATCGCGTACTATATTTCCGAGTTTCACCAGTGAAAAAGATGGACCTGTCGATCATGCTCATGTGTCGTTCATCATTAAGTTTTCATATTGGACATGGCTTGTGTCCCTGTTAACCCCCAGTTTCATTTTTACAACCTGAACCTCTTAAAACAACCTAGGAAGAGAAGAACAGTTTTACGATACTGCACTTTTTGTATAACAATCCATATTTAGGCAGTCAATCCTCCATAGATTAGGTTGAAATCACCGACAATGTTTTCACTAACACTGTTTCACCGACACCAAATTTCATCGACAGTGTATACATACCAACGTATGCTATCACTAACAGTGTCTTTTCATCGAAACATTAATTTCTTTATATTAAAGAATAATGAGGCAAATTAAAAATCTTATTACGTCACTTTTGTATGATTACATTATTAATCAACATAAGTTTTGCACATCAATAATTAAATATAGAGGCAATGTCTGTCAGAAATTTCAACGTGTCAGTCAAAGTCGATGACGATCAAATAGTATCAATGAAATATTTGTCTGTGATTTGGAGGTAACCCATCGTCCATATAACAATGTAACGTAGACTGTTACATCGAAGGTGGGGGCATTAAGTCGATGGAGATGGTGTCTGTAACTCCGTTGGTGCTGCTTCTACAGGCGTTACCGTTGGTACCGGTGCCGGAGGCCGGAAGGTAATTAGACTGCAGGCGAGAGATGTAGCGGATATTGTAGCACGCTGCTTGTTACCCACCTTGCCACGCCGCCAACCAAGCTATACAGTTGTTGTTATCTAACTTAAATGAACCGTGTAATAATATCGTTAGAGGTATTTCGAGCACTATGAGCATCGGCCTCTTTTCGTTACTTCGCTGTTGAGGACAATCGAAGGGACAAGATATGTATACAAATATACGTCTGGTGTATTATCTTAGCCTGATCCTTGCTCGAGGAATAACTATTGAATGTGTGACTGTTTCTAGAAATATCGGACTTTGTTGATATTATACTATAGTAGATACTGTGCTTTATAACATGAGAGTGGTTGCTTACACATACATATACTTCCACATACTGGATTCATTGCCATTATAATTAAAAGCACGATAGTAACAAATTATCGAGCAAGTAGAGTATGTCAATTGTTGTTTTATCGTAATTTAATAACACTTGTGAATTGATTTCAACGACAATTCGTATTCTCTAACATAACTTCCCACACTTTTCTGCAATGAGTATTTATTATAAAAGGTGAATTACGTTGCGAAGTGTCTAATCAAGTAATAAATTAGTTCACGAGTGACCTAACAGATAGAATTATCTCTGAAATGATTCATTTCAGAACACATGTTCATTAAAACTTTTTGTTTCTTTCAATGAATTCCATTAATATGTAGACTCTATATAATCATTTTCATTACTTTCTATAATCATTTGCATCTTACTATTAAAAATGCAAAATAGAACCAGATAAGAATTTCATCATTTTAGCGATAATCTGTAAAGATTGTCCGGTTAGAAAGTCGCATAATTCATACGAAAATGTTTAACCACTTCCAGAAGAATGTTGCACTTATACGTTTAGCTTTCTCAAAAACATATCTATATGTATATAATAATTTCATAATAAAAAAAAGTCTATCTGGAATATAACAAGATAAAGAAAAAGCTTTTAAAAGCTATTTCTAAGTTTAAAAATATCATCCCTAACGATGTTAAAATAATAGAAAGCAGATATCTTCTTGAGTGATCTAACAGTAGGTACATTGAAGTAAATAGTGTCTAGTAAAGACAAGACGTTAAACATGATTACTAATAATGCAATATGCATTGTTTTCTGTAAACATCACAGGTATACTCTTGTGTGGCGTGCTGTACCTACCTTTTTAGAAACGTTAGAAGGATCGCCTCTCTACCCGAAGAACAATAATCCCTCTTCCTTTTATTTTATTTCTTATACTCCAGTTTAATTAGTTCTCCGATAATACCTGCTATCTCCTCTGTGCAGCGTAAAGAACAGCCGTCTTCCGCCCTACCATTCCAGTTTCTACAATACTACCAGCCTCCATTGCTGGTCCAGGAACCCGTAACTCTTCGAATCGTTCGAAGACTCTAGCACGATCTGATTTGAGGGATCGTTCATTTTACTACACCCTCTCTGATGTATCCATGATTTTATGGTGATGAGGGAGATAGAAGAGAGCACGAAGACTACAGGTAAATGAAACAGTGAGGTATTTAAAAAGTATTCGAATTAGTTGTTTTCACGACTGTCGACCTGCTCTGTCTCGAAGTGCGGATGATAGTTTATTAATTCTAGTATTAGTTTCATATTATAGTGTAAGTTTTATATATGGCGTTACTATAGTATAATTACTATAATTTAATTATAGTATAGTAATACAGTAGACTCCGTAGAAACAAATTGTGATTTTGCTTTAGCAAAAGAATTGAAATCAAAGAACCAAGTAAAAGTTATTGATTTTTTGTATAAAGAAATGTTTAATCAACATTATATTTAGATTCTATATGTAAATAAATACTATATGCATATATGCATGCGGGCGTACGTGCGTGCGTGTGTGTGCGTGTGTGTGTGTGTTTCTTATTTTATTTTCGTCGTAGAAGTGATATCGTCAGATTACGCGGCTATTCATTTATTTGATTTGAGATTCGGTCCCATATAGGTCGGTTATTGTTAGTTTATTTATCTCTTGCACTCGAAGCTTTCATGATGAAGTTGAATTTTTCTTAATTGTTTTTTAGCATAATTACTTGTGTCTCACCTATGGTATCGTCGATTGAAATTTGAAAAATCCAACGGTTTTGTTACAGTTTACAGCTACTTGCGATTCTGTAGTTTCTTTCATCGTTTCAGTCTTCTTTCAGAATCTGTAGCATTTATCTGAACTCCGTCTTTCCTGTATACTACCAGAATCTGTTTCACTTTTTACTGTTATTCTAATCTCCCGTTTTCTTGAACTAATTCAATTCAAATCTCTCATTTATAAAATTATTGATTTGAACTTTAAATAATTTAAATTCGAACTTATTTTCGCTGTTCTTAATTCCCTCATTTGGCTCGATCTTTACACACATCACAGATAAGCTACTGTATGAAATAATAAGTTTAATCAAACACAATGCGGTATTACCAAGTGCATATAAGTGAGCTCTTTAAAATGTAAAGTGGAAAGACATCTGTTTGAAAAAGAAAAAAGTTATTAGCGCTCCTTAACACTATGCCGTCCGGTGGCATCATTTTGGTGTCCCGTAAAAGTATGTCTATTGTAATAAAAATGCTTACATTTATTTATACATATCTTCAGGATTTCGTGTAAATCGGGTGACAGAATCAAGCAAAAGTCATTGAAATTTTCATGTTTGTAATTATAATATGAAAGATCACGCGAAATACCGACAGACGAAAGATTTTCCACAACACGTGCGGACGTCAAAGTGTTAATTGTCATTCCACTTACTGTATCAAACCAAAGTCAACCTCTCCTGTACAAAGGGTTAATTATAATATATTTATTTAGACGATAATAGAATTAGTTAATAATACCAAGACTCAAAACCAAGAAAGAAACAGATCGCGTAACTTACCTTTAATATTATACAAATTTGTAAATAGATATAAAACTGTTCTAACCCGAAAACTCAAAAAATTCTGTTAGGATTGTCAATAGTAAATAGCAATTGTCAATGATAAAATGTTAAATATTACGTTACCGATCGTTAGTCCACACACGCACGCGCACGCACACACAGAACGCACGCAACAATACAACATACATATTACAAAAGATAAAACCTATCCTAGTGCCTATTGTTCCTTACAAGTTCAATCACCACAAAATGTCAACGACCCGACCAGAAATTTTCCGTCTGAACGGCGAAAACCTGTCGTGGGATCGAACCGCGGTCGGCTTGATTCGTTACAAACGAACGGAGCAAAAACCCTTGTTGAGCTGCGTTGAAAAAATAACGAGTAGTCGGAATCGACGAGCTGCGAGAATCGCGGAGTCAGACCAGGTCGATGACCATAACTCGCCGTAGCGCGACAGCCCTTCTGTACGAACTTCGTGTCGATTTTCCAGGCAGCTTTCCAACCAGAAAACGATTCGAGTCGTTCAAGTCGTATGTTTGTTTTGGACCTTGCGCACCGTCGCTTTCCAGACCACCGCGGCGGCCCTCGCAGCCGCCATCTCGACTCTTCACCCGGGCAACCGGCAATATCTCGTGCCACCTACTGCCCACCCAGCCGATGGTGGCCGGGTGAAAGAGCACCCTTTTGGGGTTTGTGATGCGTGCAGATGGCCGTGCAGAGGGAAATCACGCGTGGCTGCGCTCAACTGCACGGTTGCACCGAATACATGCCGACCACCGGCGAAACGTTCAACCGACCAACACCAATTAAACCAATGACGTTCTCCGACACCGATGATAATGGTAACGCCGCGTTTTCGGGACCTGTATACTACAGGGTGTCCCTGTAATCGTGGTACAATTGGGGAACAGACAATTCTTCGTAAATAAATAAATCGAAAATGAAAAATAAAATTTTTGCAAATGAACCTTCGTTTGCAAGGAAAATGGCCTTGAAAATCTGTCAGGCATACGCCTGTAATAAGTGTAAGTATCGAATTGATGGACTTCTGTTTCTGCTTGTGTTTGCATCTATAAATACGGGAAATATGCTGACTTGCCTCCTGTTGTTGTTACTATTGTTACGGATTTAGTAGCGACCTTTTTATCACTTTTGTTATGTTGCCCCTCCAGTTTGTTGATCAATCCATTAAAAACATTTATCCTGGGCGAACACAGATCCAGAAAAATGACTATAATTGTTTTATACCTACTCAGCCTCAAAGGCTTGGTATCATTTGCGCTGAACCCTCGAAAAAGAGGACCATGCCATAACAAGTACCTTTTTTTCAATATCTAAAATTTGTTACAACAAGTTGTCTCCTACATACAACTTTGCCAGATAACTTTACCATGCACTATGATTTCTACCATTAAACGAATCAACATTCACTCCCAACAGCTAGACTACTATCAATTACAACCCAAGAGAACTTATAGAAAGCGAAAAACAGACTGAGAATTAGTTAGAGTTAATGCACGCCTATTCGATAAATTTTCAAAATTGTCTCTTCCTCAAGAACGAAGCTTCTTATATAAAAAGTTGATTCTATACTTTCCATGTATTTTTTCACGAAGAAGTATCTCTTTCTCGGTTTTGCTATGATTATGTGAGTTTCTATAACGAGACGCCAAAGGATCGTGGTTGTATGGAAAAAGAAAATGGACAACGAATCGGGAACGATCGATGAAAGATGATCAGTTATTGATTCCTCATGTGAAACGTTTTACGAATGCGTTTTTTCGAATGAAGATTAATGGTCTATCGGAATTTTTATGGTTACAAATGGATGCAACATCTATAGTGAAATTTTCTTGGTGTCCTTGCAACGGAGAAGATAACAAAGGATGATCGGAGAGATTGATGGAATTTTCTTGATCATTACCTAGCTATACTGATAATAGAAATTTGTTAAGGAAATTTATTAATATAAGTTTTGATGTTATGAGTTTATGATTCGAATAAAAATTAATAGCTTATTTCTGTAACTAAAAATTCCTATGAAGTCATGTGCGGAAAAAAATGTGAACTACTTCATATTTCCGTAAGAAGACTTTTTACTTTTGAAATGAATGAATTCATTGGTACATAGAAACATACATATAAAATTTTCATATGTACAAAATTTGTAATAAATATAGAGTTTGTAAAAAAAGAATATATGCTAAAGATGCGAATAGAATTTAATTTCAAAATGTACAGTGTCAAGTTAAAAATTTTACATTAATGGAAGCCAGATTTAATACATTTTGTTTGTATTTTATCTTAACAAATTTTCTAGGAAAAAGTAAAAGACTTAAAAATTGTTAACCAGAATGCGTCTGACATTTCATTCATTTTATCATGAGGAGTTTTCATTCTTTCTTTATATGGAATAATTGCTGTAGAAATTTCATGTTATGAAGAACCTTTTTAATTACATAGAAAGAAAATTTTGAAGAAGAGAAAAATAGAACAGATCTTAAGATTCTTAAATCTTCTGTTCGAAGTTTTATCAAAATGTTATTTCAAATACAAATGTACAAATTAATAACAATTTAATAACATACCTCCAACACTGGAATTCCATTTAAAAAATTTAAATACCACCTATGCAATATATGTACATCTTTTGAATTCAAGTTTGATATTTTATTTCCCGTATAAAGCGTATCAATCGAAAAATTCTTCCACCAAATTTGATAAAATATTCTCTACATTTGAAAATATTTAAGTGATTTAACATCACTTGTTGAATCTAACAAAGTATGTGCATATATTAAATAAATTTCAAAATTTGTAAAGTACATAAAAAACAAAGTACCAATGAGCGACATCCCATTTTTCAATTTAAAGCTCTCAATTCGAGGGAATGTAGAGAAGCTTACAATAATGGAGGAACTCCATATTCAACTGAAACTGACTGAAATGCAGCATTCTCGAAATAATCACAAATGTAAGGTAATTATCGAGTTCCGATCGATATTCGTCGATTCAATGCCAGTATTTCCTATTGAAGGCGTTTTTCCATTGAGTCTTGTACTCTCTTTAATAGACACCCTCCCGCCTTTAATCCGGATAATAGCGTTGCGAAGTAATTAAGCCCTTTGTCTTCTGTCTTCTCGTATTTAGTTACAAAGAAAACGTCAGGAAGCTTCGTGACTTGTTGCACGAGCTGCCATATCATCCGATGGAGCGCCCTGTGTGGAAGGTAGAACACCTTATTCGTCACAAAGAGACACCCCATCTTCGTAATAGATCATGAAACCCACTATAAGAACCAACAACGTGTTCTTCGCCAACTTTCTACCTATGCTATACCTTCCTTTTTCCTTTTTCTATTTATCTACAATATCTTTTACAATTTTTCTGTGCAAATACTAAATAAATTGTTATAAGTTTATAAAAACGAACATATTCCTCACTAACTTCCTACCTTTGTTATACTTTTTTCTTTTTCTATTTATCTATACTATTTTTCACAATTTCTCTGTGTAGATATTAGGTAAATTGTTATATTTTATGAAAGTATCGTGTACACAGTATCTAAATTGAGAGAACGACGAAATTGAGAATTTCGGTATGTGATTTATTGCTAAAATTACCGGCGATAAAACATGGATTGTTTATGATAATGTGATACGAAAAATACATTAAAATAAATCAGCATCAACCTCGTTAGCCTCTCTCAATTCTAGTCATATTATATGTATGGTGGGATTGGAAAGGAGTACTGTTTTGTGAACTACTGCCATCTAATCGAAGCATTAATTCTGATAAGTGCAGTTTACAATTAGATAAACCAAAAGAAAACATTAAAGATCAAAACTTGCTAATAGGAAAGAAGTAGCTTTCTAACAAGACAACGCGAAGCATCACGTATAATTCCAAATTCAACAAAAATTGAGAGAGCTGAATTGAAATGTTCTTATTTACCTACCATATTCACCTGACTTAACACCATCAGCTTTCCACTTACTTCATTCTTTGCAAAATTTGCTTAATGAAAAAAATGTTGATTCTCTAGAAACCTGTGAAATGTATGTTTTAAGATATTTTTCTGAAAAATATGGAAAATTCTGGGAGGATGGTACAGCGGAACCTCGGTAACTCAAACCTCGATACATCAAAAAACTCTATGAGACAAAAATTTTCTGCATTCCTTTTCGCTCTACTGTAAAAACCTCTACAACTCGAAATAAAGCTTCCATTAACTCGAATTGTTTATTTCTTTATAGAGATAGACAGTGCATACATTTTGATTACAAAGATTGTAGGAAGAAGTTAAATCATAGTTTTGTCATTTCTCATTTTTTTCTCCGGATTATTCACAATTGAAGTTGTTATTTATTTACAATGCGCTAAAAGTAAGTACAAAACAACTAGTACAAAACAAAATCACAAATCTTTCTAATAATAAAGAGTAGTATTTCGAGTATAAAATTTGTCTTATGTTTGTTATGTAGGTATATGTATAGTACATAAGTTATACATTTGGTTATAGAAATATAATAAACAATTGACCTTCAATGCTTGAATTTGACTTCCTTTACACCTTCACAAGTTGAAATCGTCGTACGAAGTCTCTATAAGTCCAATTTTCATGTTGGACTTTTTACTTGAAAATTCGGTAAGCCGAAACTTCTATAACTCGAAGATATTTTCCCTTCCCTTGCCGTTCGACTTATCGAAGTTTCACTGTATTATGAACTACATACGGAATGACAATAAGTCATAGATCATGATGGTCGATCTATCATTTAATAAGGTTTTATATATTACAAAACCAATTATTGTTATTTCTTATTGAAAATTCCGACACCGCTTTTTGGCCAACCCAATATAATCGAAAAACTAATGCGTCATAAATGTATTTCATCAAACGGTTGACTAATACAAGAAGTAATTCCATTTTATGCTCGAAAATAAATAACACCTTACCATTACAGAAATTTAAACCATTCAACGGAAAAATTAGTGGATCCCAGCAGGACATCGATTCATCGAGACGACTGAAGGGGCCCATGCCTTTCAGTGGCAATGACCCGCGAAATTGCTTTACGCAATCGGCCATTATGCGTTTGAAAATTTCGCGAGGCATTCAAGATCAGCTCACCGTTTGATCTGATACGAATATTATATATCGTTCATTGTCGGCCACGTTTGATTGCACCGATCGCGCAATTATCGATGCCCTTTTGCCATGTAATAAAATTCAACCGCACGCATCTGCACAGAGATCATCGAACGCATGTTACACAAGCGTGTGAACAAATTGTTTTCAAATGCGTAGAAGTGCAAACGAGGTGATCGACGAAATGAGGACATGACCAAATTAATGAATAAATATTAACGTTGTCCTTTATATTTTTGTGTCAACATTCTTTGCAAAAACACACTTTTACAATTTTGCGGAGTAAAAAATTTATTTTGTTAGGATTGATGGAAATTTAATTACACCGTACTTATATAATGCTTTTTTCTATTAATTTCTTGGTATTATGTGAATTGTTATTTTATGTAAAGAGAATAATTGATAAGATAAAAATGATTTTATTTTGTACTAATTGAACTTTAAACTTTAAATAATGAATAATGATTGATACTAATTTTCCCTACAATAGTGGAAATATTTATAGCATCATCCGAATAAATATTAATATTAGTATACAATAAAATTATTATTAGTACTGGGAAAGATACTATTTTATGATTTTTGTTGTAAGTATTCGGTACCTGTTGTTTGGCAAGAAATAGTAGTGCAATGTGATAATGATGACTTGTGTTAAGGCGTATCCTGTAACAGGGTTTATGGCACCAACCGAGTGGTCGCGCGTTGCAGGCAATGGCTTTGTTAGAAGTAAACAAAGAGCGTTTACTGCGTTGCCTGCAATCAGCTCTAGGACCCCGGATGTCATAAATCCTGGAATCTCCAAAGGGCTAAAGTGAAAGTGGCTTCGCGTCCTCAGCTGTGGGCCACTTGGAGATGACGAAGTCCAGGCCCCGCGGAGGTTCCACAGGATTCCACGAAACCGTCCACCCAACACCCTCTCCGGTCATTGTGTACCCCTCCCTAAGTCAGCGCGCTAAGGGCGAACTGGAAGGAGGTACAAATGCACTGGACACCGCTGATTGGCAAGAAACATATTTAGGAAGGGCCAATCAGCTTTTTTGTCGTTTTGCGGAGTCTCCGCGTCACCGGGACCACGGAGACTCCGCAGATACTTATGAAACACAGAAGAAGAAACATTGAAAATAGCTGCACCGCGCATATATCAACCGAAGTTTATACTTAGAAATACAGTCCACTAGCCATGCAATAAAAGCATTAGTCGGCACATCACGTGCAAATTTTAACGGGCCTTTGAAACCGAGCTGTCGATCAAGGCCCTAACAACTTGTCATCTAGAAAAAAATCTGTTGTTCTACAATTACAGCAACAGATGAATTTAATCAATCAACTATGTCTAGACTAAAAGGTTACAAAAAAAAAATAAGAAACTCTAATAGGATCAGAGGAAGAAACCGAAAAAACAAAAAATTGAAAAAGGTATGAGTAGAGCGTGGTTAGGACTAATTACTACGAAAGCAATTGAAATTCGTAGTACAGTATAACACTATTCTGAATGGTTCAGTACACTTTGTGTAAAAATATAGTTCATACACAACTTTCTAAAAATAATCGAAACAGGTATGTATTGCAAAAATTGTACTCACACTCTTACAGTTAGTTAAAACAAGTTGAATGCGAATCATTTTATTAATAATATTTCTATAAAAATTATAGATACTGCTGTTACGTTCCGAACAAAATTCTTCTTTCTTTTTTTTATTTTTATTTATCCATCGGCGGGAATGCGATTTGATAATACGTAGCATTGTGGAAACTCCCTAATCAGTCACAGTCTCAACCTTTGATGTCGAGGAAGTTTATCCTTCCGTTTAGACACCGCGGATGATTGTTAATATAACGCATACCTTCCTTGGAATCAACGTGGTCAGATAGCCAAATCTTTTAGATAGACGTATAGTTTCGAGGAACTCGCCAATATCACCGGATGTCCAGTTATAAACCAAACACGAGTATGTGACACATAAGAAAATTCCATAAACGACACCTATTATGTTAAATAGACTTGGAACAAATAACATCTGTAAAATTATTGTAATATGTTCTGGTAGTGCATAGCTTTGTGGGAAATCTCTAGCCAGAAGTATACGCATATAATAAGAATCAAAACCATGAGAAATTGTCCGTAGAAAATACCGTATACTTCATTTAAGATAACACCTAAGCTAAATTCATTCAAACGTATTAGGAACTCCAATAGTCATAAGTACGAATAGTATATAGTAATATCGGACTCGTTCCATAGAGATAGAGCAAGTGAGACCACAATAGAGGACTCCGTCGCGTCTGTCCTCGACTAATTCGATTCGTTCAAATTCATAAACAAACCATCTCCACCGTAGCGTTTTAGGGAGCAGGGCACCCAGCTCGTTCTCGAAGGACCACGGTTGAATCACTACCGTTTTAACTACCGTTTTAACTGTCGTTAAAAACGAACGATTGAAGAGTCGCGAGGTGCGTGATCGGGTAGTCTGTGGTAACACACTTGAGCTGGAGTTCGTTACAGTTTTGAAGTGAAACATAAGTGACGAAAGACTCAGTGCCGCGTATAGAATAGTTATTTCCTTTTTCTTTTTGTTTGTATTATATATTCTGCAAGTTATAATTATTTTATATTACATATATCATATCCTTTATATATCAACCATTATATTTTTATATTATAATTTTATATCTGCAAACTTCGACGAACTCTAATCATTACTTGCTCTTCTCCAGTGAACAGAAGCACTTAACCAGGGGAACGATCACAATTACAACATTGTACCAATAAACAAAACCTACTTTTCATAAGGGCTAATAGTGGAACACTACACATATATACATAGTCATACACACATGAATTCCATATAATAGATACTCTTAACCATCATAATCATCTAATATATACACACGCGCACGCACACATACACATACACACAGACCCACACGCGCACACATATACACAATATTCTTCTGTTTAATTGTTCAATTCTAAATATCAATTGCAACGACAAATTCTAACTGTACGCAAAACTGTACAACAATACATTGTATATCACTATCAACTTCCACTATCATTGCTATAGTTCATTCACTTTAAAGACAAAATTCTGTAACAATATATTTCAAAAGAGTAGAAACATGTTAAATTTATTATCTCCTATATTTACATCCATAGTTTTTTATTTTACATTGATTTACATCCATTACACCGCTCAGGCGTGCTCGCACGTAACACTGCGTACAAAATTTTATAAATATTTCCAGTACTATATATTGTTTAAAAACCTAACCACAAAATTTACGATTTTAGTACTCAGATTAAGTTATGATTGTACTAGGTACAGAAATGATTTCTTTCGAATTTGAATCACATAATCGATACAGCTATACACATATGAAATATTAATGACGGTATTTGAAAGTTGAAATAAAAATAGCGGAAAGTCATAAAAAATAATGAAAATTACTTCGATGATTTGATCTGTTTTCTACTCCTAATAAATTAGAAAATTATTTTTCATTCGAACTTATCAAGCATAGGAAATAATACACATCGTTCTATTGAGAATTGTTTGCTATAATAATACATCCACGCGGACTTTAAGAAAATGTAATTCTCAGGAAGATATTTTATCATATTTTTTGTAATTACACTATGAATTTAACACACAATTTAGACAATCATTCTAATAATTAATTTATTTCCAAACTAAACTCAGATAGAGTTTCTACACCTAATATGAATTAAGCTGAGCATTGATAATTAAAAATTATTCACTCAATAATAAATGAAAGCCAAGGTTGTTAATACAGTCCGCGTTTCTTTATGCACCAATACATATACATATGTAATAATCTGATTTTAATAGACAAAAGGAAAATACTTAATATAACTCAAAATCGTTAGTTAAGTAACAATTAATTAAGTAACTTTTCAGTTTTAATATGTAACACGCAATATCATGCACAAACAGCTGCGTGTTTCCGCTCTTTTTTGCATTGAACGAATCGTAAAGCGGTAACGAATCGAAATATCCAATCCAATTTGGAATTTTTCCTTTGTTATACGAAATTTTCAAATCGGTGTAACATTAAATTGCATCGGTATATTAACAAATTATCTGTTTCAATACAAAATGTATTCAACTGTTAGATTAGTCGATAAGTTCGTGCGGTTTTTAACATCTAACTAAAAAGCGATTTTTTGTTATAACAAAAAATACCCTTTTTTCCTCGCAAAATAGTAATCTAAGTGCTGTTTAACAGCCACTTCGCAATTTAAGCTTTTTCCACTTAAAGAATTTTGTAAACAGATGATAATATGTTGAGGCAAGATCTGATGAATATGGAGAATATGATAACACATCCCAGCCTAGTTCCTAGATCTGGTATTGTCATGGTGAAAGACGATTCCTTCACGATTTATCAATTCTGTACGTTTTTCTTTGATAGCTGTGGACAATTTGTCTAGCTGATTACAGTACACATCCGAATTAATCATAGTGTTGCTTGGGAGCAGTTCATAGAACAACATACCCTGGTAATACCACCAAATTGAGAGCATGAACTTTCTTGAGTGAAGCCCTGCTTTTGAAATAGTTCGTAGTGTTTTGTCTCGATGTTCCCATGATCTTTTTCATTTAACTCTTTCGCTGTAGCCGATTTCAGTAAAAAGGTGAACGTTCTATTTTTGCTTGTAAAATTTGTCAAATTATCTTCGAAAGTTTAAAAATTAATCATTTTCAAATTTGTTTCGTTAAATTAAAATGGAAGTGTGCAATAAATGAAATTCCCATGGAAATATGGTAACAAGAGAGTATGAGTTAAATTTTCAAAACACCTATAGGCGCCAACAGTAATCAAAGGGTTAATATAGTCATAGATAACCCGACTTTTCATTGTCCGTCACCATTCACTTGAGAAATAGTTCACTTTCGTCACGCTTCCTGAGAGAATTGCAGATCGAAATTCAAGCTGTAAGATTTGCTTTGCTCAATGCATGTGGGACCTAAACATGCAAGACGGCTGACATAGTCAAGTTGATACAAGCGATTCTCTACGCTTGACTTTGATATTTTAGGAATCTGGGTACTATCCCGCGTAGTGTAACGAGGTCAACATCAATTTCCTGCGGCTGGAAAGAACGTGGCGCATATTTAAGGAAAAAATTCCGAGTATATACGAGATCTTGCAAACCATTTTTGACATATGTATGTACGTGTTCTTTGATAGTACTTTACCCGTACACGTTACACAACTTTTTACATGTTTCCGTTGCATTTCTTCCTTTTCTGAAATAAAAAAAAAACACTATATGCCGGAAATGCTCCTTTTGCATTGCCCATTTTAAAAATTATATCACATTTTTTAATCAAAACAAATTTTCAAAATTGTTGTTTAAAATGTTAACTGTTAGCTGTTAAGTCACTTTTTGTCTTTACGCTTTGACCTGAAATTAGTTGCATTTCAAAAAACAGGAAGACAATTATCGCTATCAACCACACGAACTTATTGGTTAACCTAATACAAGGATCAGTCAAATATAAACCGGATTATGTATGCTATATCTGTACAGCGTTGCATGTGTCGATAAGACTGACTGGGAGCTGTAACGAAAGTGGTTTGGTAACATTGCACTCCGTGTGATACTCTACTTTTCCTTTCGTTAGTAAACAACATAATGAGTGAGAAGTCAATACCATCTTCCACTGCACAATCTATTATAATTAAGCTTTTAATCTTTGAGGGCACAAAACCTATTGAAATTCTGCATCGGCTGCGTTTATAGTCCGGTGATAAGATATTATCAAAAACTCAAGTGTTTGATTGGTGTAAATCGTTTTCTAGTGGACGTCAACACGTCGAGAACGCATCTCATCCGCGATGACCGAAGGCAAGTCTGACATCAGGAAATATTGAAGCTGTTCGGAAACTTATCGAAGACGATCGACACAGAAAAATTGATGAAATTTGTTCAAAAGTTAACATTAGTCATGGAAGTGTGACTTCCATAATTCAAAAGAAATTAAAGTTTCGCGTGACACCGCTAGGTCTCATGCCGCTATTCAAACACAGGAAAAGATTGAAAAGATACAGTGGACAACACTTGATCATCCTCCCTAAAGTCCAGATCTGTCACCATGTGATTATCATTTGTTTGAACCATTAAAGAAGGTATTAGGACAGCAATTCAAGAGCAACGAAAAGGTAGAACAATTGGTGTGCAACTGGCTTCGGACACAACCCTTTTCATTTTATGACAGTGGTATAAAAAAGCTACCAATCCGATGGCAGAAGTGCATAAATAAAAACGGGGTATATGTAGAGAAATAAATCTTCTGTCATTTTTAAGATTAATTATCTTCAAATAAAACATTGTTAAAAATAAATTCGGTTTATATTTGACTAGGTCGCGTACTTTATACTAAACATAAGTTCCCTTAATTTTATGCAACACCCCGTATATAAATCTACACTACGATATCTTTCCAATATACAATTATACTTTAAAGTATATTCAATATTTTATATTGTTTCAGATATATGCAATATTTCCATTACTATTGCAAATAATTTCCATTTATTCACAATATTTTACATATTTTACATTATATACACATGTAATATAGGTATTTTTTTACATTATTTCCGTTTGTTGTAATTCCGACACGACTGTCTGAATTTATTGCGTGATCTAGCAGCTGTCTGATCGCCTGAACTTTTCACTTAATACAATTTAATTAATGTACTTTAGACCTATTTCGCCACGACGCTCTTGACTTTATAATTTGCCTTTCCTCCTGGTCTGAATACTTGAATACTATTACTTGCTTATTGTTACTATTACTATTTCTATTACCAATACTTACGCTGATGCTGGTCGCAGATTCAATTTTCATTCTTTATGCCCTCGGCCCCACTCCTAAAGGATCAGATCGTCGGACCTATGCAGGGGTTGAGTTGTTGAGTGGAAGACCGAAATTTCCAATGAAAATTAGGGTCTTGGCCAACGCCCGTTACCCATTTTCCGCGTCTAGAAAGTGAGGAGACTTGTTTATAGGCCTGCCACTGGATTTACGGAAAAACCCTGTATAACGAGACCGACTACTTGCGCTGATTTGACTCGAGTCGGCGCGAGTTTATAATACGTCAATTGCTATTAAGATGCAGGAGGAAATTCCAAATCCTCTGCCTTTGTTAGAGATTTTGAAGTGTTCCTGACAATAAAGAAAAATTAACGAAGGGTAAGACGTTATTAAACATACATTATTAAACATTGACATTAAGACATGTATTGAAAATCTTGATCTCAAAAATAGCGAAGAATCACATCCGTATCGTAAAGCTAATCAAACTTAATTATCCTTAAAAATTTCACAATTGTAATCTAAACTTTATATGTATAACCATACACAATTGTTAACAAATATTTGCTTATTTACCTGAAATCTGGAGCACTGCTTCCAAACGCGGAGCGTACAGCCCACATGGGAGCAATTAGAAAATGTTGTTGCATTCATCGTCACATCATCAATACAGTCAAACATAACACCACTGTCGACGATAAGTTATCAATGTTGCAATCCAGATTTTCGATTTATATTTTACAATACATAAAGTACAATTTCACATTTATATTCATTAAAGAAAGTCAATTTTATTTGTTCCTTTTTCATATGGAGTACCTGTTTTTATTAGGTCATCTCATAAGTCATGTCGTTTCTTATCCTACTTTATATAAACGTCTGCATCTTGTTTAGGCGATATGTGTGTAGAAACTTCTCCCTCTGACTTTCAAGAAGTATCCTCCCGTCAGTCTAAAATGTATATTAGAAGCATTTAGAATGATAATTTTTATTAAAAAGAAAAAAGTCAAAGAATGAGTATCAACGAAATTCATTTTCGTTGCGTTTCTTCCTTTTTTGAAATAAAAAAAAGCACTATATGCCGGAAATGGTCCTTTTTCATTTCTATCTTTAAAATTATGTCTTATAGCGCGATGAAAAAATAAATAAAATATTATGTATATTCGTGTAAATAGTGGACATGGCGAAAACTCTTCGCTGCCGAGTACCACAGGTAAAGTCATAAAAAATCCCCGCGTTCGACTCTAGACAAAGACTAAAGCGGTATAAATAAGGGCCGAGTAGGTCCCAAAAAGTCAGTCTTTGGCGAGTAAGGAAACCTATCGGAACTGCCGGACTAGTACTGTTGGCTCTCACACTAATCGTGACAGCCGATTATATAGCAAATAATTAAAAACTTATTTGCAAACACAATTTTTATTATTAAAAATAATTAATTAATTACTAACAATAACATACGTTATTATCTAGTCCGTGTAGATTTACAATGTATTCAAATGTTCGTATCAGATATAAAGTCCATTAGACGTAGTAAAGTCCTTGTAGATTTATATAATGTGAGTCAAAGTTCGTGACGAAAAGGCAAACGAAAGCAAAAAAGCCCCGGTCCCTCATTGTCCAGTCCCTTTATACACGTCTGTCTGTTCGGAGGAGTGGCTTATGAAAAATTAAAGAAAAGTGGGAAAATTGTTCGGTCCAATAAAAATAAGTAAGGAAGGTCGGGGGTAACGAAGTTCCTTCGTTACCGCCCTATGATGCCGTCGGTACGTCAAGTACAAGTCGGTTCGGGTGTCCGTAGATGGTCGTTTGGTATTTCCAGGTCGTCCTATTGTCCAAACTCTAGTCAGTCCTTAGTCGGTCCTTATTCAGAAAAATACGATTACGATACGTCAATTTCTATTGAACAGAAATGGCCAAGTACCTAAAAAGCGATTAAGCGTTGGACCATTTTCCTTGATTATAAACTAAAATATTAATCTGTTCAGGAATAGAAACTAGTCGACCGTATCGTAAACGTAGGACAATCTGTTGCCCCAACAAGTACAGACCAGGCATTCTGATATTTTCCAAGCAAAACCAAAACTTTTCGGTCGAGCAGCCGGATTCTAGCGGACCAGACTCTCCATCCTGACTTCCTACACCTCGAGCAGCCAGACCTTCACGGACCAGGCTCTCGGTCCTGATTTTCCTCTGATCCTTCCTGGACAAGGCGTCCACCACCAGCAAGGTTCTAGCCTTACGATTGCCAGGAACTCCGATATCTTTTTCGGAGAGGAACCATCCTGGGAGAAAAGACCCTCCCCCTCAGTCTCTGTCTATCTCGATGCGAGATTTCAAATTGGGCTTGAAAGTCCAAACGTCACAGTCTCATTTATAAATCAAAATAAATGTTCAGGATTATTAGCTAAAATATAAGGTTAACTGTTAGCTGTCAAGCTTTGACTTTTCTTGTCTTTACGCTTTGAACTGAAATTAGTTGCATTTCAAAGAACAGGAACTTAAAGAATGGGTATCAACAAAATTCATTTTCGACATTACATGCTGTATGAATATAAAAAAGGCAACGCAATTGAAGGTGCCGCTAAAAATATTTGTGACGTGTATGTAGAACATGTTTTAAGTGTAAGAAAGTGTCAAAGGTGATTCTTCAAACTTAGAAATGGGATTGTTGTCCTTTTCGATAAATCAAGGTCCGATTGTACAGTAACGTTTCGTAGAGAAGAATTAAAAGCGGATACTAAGCTAATTATGATACTAAACGTGTGATTCACTTTGAATTTTTAAATCAAAATCGAACAATAACAGCCGATATATATAGCCAACAACTTGACCAATTACACGCAGCTTTATATGATAAACGTCCATCATTAGGGAATAGAAAGGAAATTTTATTCCATCACAACATATGACAAAAACAATCTTACTAAAAATTAAAAGCTATAATTGGTAATTTGTACCTCACTCAGCATGCTCACCGAACCTTGCACTAACCATAAGTGACGACCATCTATTTCGATCTTTGCAAATTTTGTTAACAGAAAAAAATTTCAACGATTGTGAGCATACCAAATTGTCCATGAATCAGTATTTTAATTCCAAAACCCAAAAATATTTTAAAAATAAAATCAAGAAGTTAATTGAAAGATGGAAACAAGTCATTGAAAACGATGGGATGACCTAATATTATTCTTCCTCAAACTTCGGTTAAAAATTTTATTGTGCTCGAAAGTGTAGCAAAATTTTCGAGACATTAAGTTGAGGCATGTATCAAACAAGTATGAAAAACACTGATCTAGAATATCCTTTATTTCCGATCATTTTCGCAATCTATGAATATCTCCAAGGAAGGAATCATGCAATTTAACTTAACTTCTTTTACGATTCCTATTAAAAAAAAAAAAAGATTTTCATACCATAGTGAAGATATGCAGATTCCATCAGCAGTTACTAACATGTGTCATTAATATTAATTGCATGTAATATTATTATATGTATAGATTTTATATTTAAATATTGTTTAAGAAATATAGAAACCCTCAAATACTCTTTTTTATCCTTCGTTGAACAAAAAATTGCTTAAAAACTCCTTCTTTATCGCTCTCTAGACTAAGAAAGGATGCTTACACTTGAACAGTGGCGCCTCGAACCCGAGTATGGTGCGATCGAATCACTTGTTCATGACAGAACGATTAGAAGCCGAACGTGCCTCTAAAAGACACATTTAACGTTACTATTCAGTGTAATCTCAGAAGCGAACGACGTACATATTTCTTTCATTCTCAAAGTATTATTTTGAATTTTCCTTGATTTTAGTTTCGTATTTTAATAGACAGAGTTTCAAAATGAATGAAAATAATAAGGAAGTAGCAAGTACCTCCAAACATCCTAAATGGGCAAATGATTTATCTATTAAAATTTAAAGAAAAATATTCCTCATAGAACACGAAAGAAGAAAAATAAATAAGTAAATAGAACTTTTCTGAATGATTAGTACAATCAGAAATTTCAAGAATTACGTAACACTATTATTATTACCGATGAGTACTTGTAATATGAGAAATATTCGAATTATCGATCTAGAGTTACAAAAAGAGAAAACGCAGATAGTGTATAACGGAATGGTTGGGTTGAAAGGGACGAGTACCTTTTAGGAGCTTAGAGATTACACTTGGGACGAGCTACTAGTAATGCGGAGGTGAGTCTCACAAGAGCAAGCCGCTCATTCCCACGAAGGATTCGACAGAACTTATAATACCTACAATGTGGCATCGGTTGCGGCACACTTCTACCACCTACTGTCACCCTCTTGACGCTATCGTTTCGTCTTTAGACACCATCCACCCCCTCGCGTCGCTACGCATTCATAATTCAATGTCAAGCGCCACTTATCAAACTCCTGGACCGGTGAACTCCTTCGCAAATTTCATTCATTTCCTCTTTCCCACCTTTTCTTTACACTATTCTCGATGGAAACTGTACTCATAGATTTGTGCAAAAGGAAAAATATATATTGTATATTCGTATGGAATATGGACTTTAAAATCTAATGTTGAAACATATTGTCGGTTTACACGAAGAGTGAAACAACTAAGAAATATAAATTTTTCAGACAATCGGTTTGAAATTTTTTGTGATAGAAAATTAATATGATAGAGTATTAATTACTCATTCATTTAGCAATGAAGCAGTGTCTTCTCTGTTTTACAACTTAGCTAGTGGTCTTTAGATTTTGTGGGTCTTGAATAAAATATTATTTATGTGTATTGATTACTATTAAAAGAAAAGTTATCACTAGCCTGTGGATTTTTATGCATTTATAGGAAATTTAAAGGTGAAAAATTGCATAAAATGCACGTAATATGAAAAAATACAAAATACTTAATTTATAATGTATTTTATAATCCGTGATAAATAAAATAATTTTGTATCGAAGCTTTACTTGTTTTCCTACATTCTTAAAAATATGAATTTGCATAAAAATCTGCTGCCTATTTATTAGTTTAACATAATTCTTGTGAAGGTATAACTATTATATTGAGATCGTAACATAAACAGATATTTGAAAGTCTTTACACTCTTTTTTTATAGTTTTACACAAATTCATGATGAACAATATGGAAAATCTTAGTCACGATTAGAGCTGTCTCTATTTCAATGGATATTATTATCCTTTTGTAATTTAATAAAAAAAAAAAACTATTAGGCTTATTATTTGACTACAGATGTTTAAGCAATTTATAGAAAATTTTTAAATACAAAATTGTAGAGAATGCACGTGACATGAAAAAATATACAAAATACCCAAATTATAGTACCTTTTATCATACCTGATAGGCAAAATAATTTTTTACCGAGATTCTACTTTGTTTACTATATTCTTAAAAATATGAATTTATATAAAAATCTGTAAATCAGTTAACATTATTAAAGCAGCCCTATTTTGAATTGCAACATTGCTCTTGTAAAATAGCATAATTTTTATTTTTATTCTAGTGACACTTTTTCGGATAAAAGTGGCTCAGTTTTAAAATTATTCTTTTGCAGATGTCTCGAAGTTATTTCTTTTTTGACATATTGCTAGACGGGAAAACCGAATCTAATTATTCTAATTTGTATTAAAAAAAATATTATCAAATAAAATGTAAAATTTATAATGGCTGTTTCTTTTACTTAATAAGTATTTGTTATATATTACTTTCACAATAGAACTCGCATATTCCTTCTGTTTAATGGAAATCTAAGAAAATATACAATATTTAGTAAATTCATAATTCGTAAAATAATACATTCTGATATTACTTCGTGATGAGGACTGAAAGAAAAATATTATATACATGCAAAATGGGGAAAAAAATTCAATTTTAAAAGCTTCATCCGAGAATTAGCAAACTAATATTAGAGCACGTGCCTTTAACTTTATTCTATAGAATAAAAAGCAAAACAAATCTAGTGTTTGTTAAAAATTATAATTACAATTTATTCATTCTAGTTTTTCCCAGTATTTTAATAAATAGTTCTCATAAATGTAGAAAACCTGTTCGCTATACCATCGTCATAATAACGTATGTACATTAATACTATAGTTCAAAATATAACTTGTGCAATATGTAAAAATAAACATCTTATCTTTCAATATTCTCATTACACAATTACCATTTGATAATATTAATTGAAACTAAAGCTGAGTTCTTAATTAGAATTTGTTACAAATAATACGTCGTACGTCTATCATAATTTATAACGTAAGTAGTTAATATTACAAGATGAAAAATTTTGGATATTCTCCATTAGAAATCAACCAAGAAGGGGTTAGAAGGTTAAGTATCTCATCGAACCGCAAAATATTCTCTTCGGAAGATCACCATTCCCTCGCATACATGGAATTTCAATATTGATATCAGAACATTCGAAGCGCGAAGGCAAGAAGCGCTCATTGCTTAGATATTAGAAATCAGCCAAGAGGAGGATAACAAAAATTAAGTATTTCATCGAACCACAAAATCTTCTTTTCGAACGAACGCAGGGAGAACGTCATTTAACGCGAGAAATACTTTGAATAGCAATATCCATTATCGCTGAGTTACACCCGAACGGACACCTCGTTCCATCGTAATCGGATTAGGCCTTGAAAGACAGAATCAAAGGCGCATCCAACCTGAGATAGAGCGACGAAGACATCACCAGAGGAATAAAAGATAGAAGAAGACGATAAACGGAATGAAGATGAATGAAAAGAGTGGGAGCATCCTTGGAAGTAGACGGAGTACATCTCCACGGTAGTATTGCTTTAATCTGTCGGGAAGGAAATCTTGTAAATAATCGAAGCAATTATCCAACTCGTGCTAGGGTGACACGGTACAAAGAGACAGTGCAAGAAGAGATTTTTCTGCATCACGGATGCAGAAAATAAGCGGGACAGTTTTATTTCATTATCAGCGTCGACGAATCGATTGATAATATTGGCTCGAGTAGATGAGCTGATACCAAAAGCGTCTCTCCTTTTCCAAGGCTAAGGAAATGTCTCGTGTTTAGCCGTCTCTCGAAACGCTACGGGAAATTGCTGCACCGGAAATTGAGTGGCAAACCTCCCCGCGAGTGTTTGATGTCGCGCGACAAATTTAAAGTTACTACGACTAGTAACTTATAATATCTTATAAAGTCAACGTGAGCAATCGTTTTTCAACTGTACGGTTACTTCGCAATGCAAAAAAGAAGATGAAGAGGAACTCTCAAGTGTTTTAGAAATATTTATTTGTTAGTCGTCCGTGATAACGTTCCAGAGGTTACAAAGAAATAATCAAAACTGATTCTAAGTTATTAGACGTCTGTGTGCAAACAGGAATTTGTTGTATCGAATTCGAAAAATTATGAGACAAAGGTGTCACGTTGCCTTGTCAGTTAAGGAAACTACTGAACGTCGATCGAAGAAGGTATTGGATCTAAGGATAACTGTAGTCACTCAACATTGGACGCACACTATATCCTATGAATGAGTATAGTCATTTAACATCAAGCGCTTGCTTCTATGTTAACAATAAGAATAACTACAGCACTCAATATCGGACAATCGTTATATTCTAAGAGTAATTATAATCACTCAACATCTGATGCTCGCTATATCCTAAGAATAACTAAGAGTGACTAGAATTATTCAACGTCGGTCGCTTGCTATATCCTAAGAATAACTATATTCACTCAGCATCACACGCTCATTATATCCTAAGGGTAACTATAGTAATTTAACATCGGGCGACCACTATATTCTAAGAGAGACTATGGTCACTCAACATTGGACACTCTCTATATCCTAAGGATAACTATTATACAATCACAACAACGAACGCTTGCTGTATTGTTTAATAAATATAACATGAAATACTGTTTAATAAATAATAACTTCATGTTCGGGTCGCGTTATTTTCGTTACTTAATTGCCAAACCGTTATGAGATGTATTAAATTTCACACTTCACGATATACTTGGTATGAAGCTTAATAAACAAAATCGAAACTTTGTTAAAAATACATAATATAAGAAATTTATTTGCTAACGAAGAGTAACTAGACTAAGATACTTGACAATGGCATTGTGTATGACTCTAATGAATACCTATTTGTGAAGTGTTTGTATAAATTGCTCTTGCTCGGTGTTATAGCTTTTATAGCTAGGTGATTTTGCTATTAGCTAGTTTGCTGTGTGTTGGGTGAGTATATATTAGATTTTCTAATTTGTCTGCGTTTGAAAGTGGGGTATCGGTTAAAAATTACAAATTAAATTTTTAGGATCCGAAAGATCCTCATGCTTGTCTAGTAATAAACTAATACTAATAATAAGATTTCTCTATGGGAGGTATAGGTACGGTACCTCTATGTAACAGTCAAATATGACTAAATAATTTTATAATGATAAGCCGCTAAACCAAAGGTTCGTCACGTTTCCATTGCGATGCAACATTCCATATAATCTCGAAAAGGACGGGAAGACAAAATTCAAGATGAATTATAAAAAAGACAAGATGAGTTATATTATCCAAAAAGAAGTGAAATCTTATACAGTTTATCGTGCTTCCTTTCGTAACCAACCATTCAAATGTGCTTCTTTTCGTCACCACAAACAATACGTGCTACTGTGTTTCAATTATGAAGTAGTCATAAAATTATTATTGTTGGCTTAGTCTTTTTAATAATTTTCTAAAATAAATTTTTATTTCATTCTATACTTTCTATTTAAGTATTATGTCCTTACATGTTATAAGTATATAACTATCATATTATTATTCAGTACGCTATCATATAAAGAAATATATTGTTTTTAACTTTATGAGTAAATTTTTGTAAACGCAACAAGAGGGTTAAAAATGCTCTATATTTCCTTTTTTGCACTTAACGGTAACGAAGATGCCTCGTTGAATAATGAAATGTTCCCTTTTCTCTTTTCCTTTTCTTCTTCTGGAGAAAATCGGTTGAAGGTGTAATTTAGATCAATTTTACGTGTAAATTTTATTAAATCAGTAACGCCACGGTGTACGTTATACGTGTAGTTTCAAGTACTGAACATAGCAACTTATACTAACAACGTATCCGCCTTCTCTTCAACGTTCTCGTAGTTACTTCGCAAGAGCTGTCGCGTATTCGCACAACAATCCCGGATCGTGTAATGCGCAGACGAAAGCTTTCCTTGCATGAATACCCAAGTATGCAAATGCCACTATGGCATTAGACGTTTCTCTTCGCCTTCGAACACCACTCAAAGGTCCTTTTCGTTAGACGTCCTCTATACCTAGCGACATTTTATTACTTAAACTTGAATTTGTAAAACCTATTTTGCCAGCCAATAATACGATATCGATGGCCGCTCATGTGCTATAGAAACATAAATGTAGATAAGTGAGCCTGATAAAATCGCTTTCGATATTAAAATAACGGTACAGTGAATAAAAATTACCTTAAATGTGAAATATCCAGACTGTCACCGATCTGGTGATACAAGGAATCTACATGAAAAAATAAGTCGAAAAGAAAGAATAATGTTTTTTCGTTTAAGGCTTCGTTTTCGAATAAATCAGTGTTGAAGGTTCATTCAGTTCATGTACACTTGGCTACATTATACATTAGATTAGTTTTTGCTGCGTCTGCATGCATGAACTTCATTAATGGCATAATTGGTTGCTATTTCTGTATCAAACTTCTAGTCTTTGCGTTACCATATTTCAATAGTACTGTAAGAAAGTTTTCAACAAACAAATATCCCATCTGGATCGGTCATAGAGGTACGGTGTCATGGCCATCACGATCTTCCGATCTGGCGCCAATGGATTGTTACTTATAGTCACATCACAAGCAGGGAACACCTCCAACAGAAAATACTATCTACATTCGAACGTTTAAAAAGAAAAAATATTCTGAAAAATGTTCACAGAAGTGTCCTACATAGAGTTCAATTATGTCGGCAAAAAACCGGAGACATTTTCAACAATATTTGAATTAATAAAAAAATTGTTGTTCAATAGATAATTTTATTTCAATGTTTACTTTTTAGTACATAACGTTAAATAATATTAATATATAACGTTAACATTTCAACAAAAATGTGCGAATCTTCCACGCCAATTTACTCGAAAATGAAGTTTTAAACAAAAAAACATTCTTTTTTTTTTTGTATTTATTTTTCTCATGTAGATTCACCTCCTTTCGACTTGTACCATCTGATCGGTGACACCCTGTATCCTCCAAATATCAAACAACTTTGAACAGAATAGAAATCAATCAACAGTGCAGCGAATTTGGATTAAAGTTAATTCTTTAAGTTTTGAAACTTTTTATCATTATAACAGCGATTAATAGTCTTTTTTATTTCCCCTGTTTTAAAAGTTACCATACTAGAAGCATGTATTAAAAATTAAACAAGGAAAAACTTAAAAATATGTGCACAATACACATTTTCATATTATTTATAATACAAATCATAAAGATAATAACCTTTTTTTACCACACTCTCACATTTTAACGAATTAGTACAAGTAAGATGAATTAAATTCGACAATTTCAAAGTGTTCACGTGTAAACCACAGCGGCATCAGTTAGAATATCCAAGCAAATATTGCATAGCTGTATATGGCAAGAGTTGCAGACATCGCTCGTTAAAGCAAGTTTAGATAACTGGCCAAGATTGACAGCTTGTGGCTAAAAAGCGAACCAAGACCTCCAAGAGATATACATATATACGTGTTGGACCAAAGCAAACACCTTGAGTGGCCAAAGAGGCGCCTTCTGCGTTGCACAGAAGCCGAATGGACGATGTGTATGCCGTAGCGGATAAGACAGGAGCGTGCCCCGGATTCACGGTGGCGCCGATATTTATTTTGGCAAGTACATCGAGCACAGCTTCCAGAGGAAGTCTGTAGTGTGCATACTGGAAACGCTACAGGCAGAACCGTAAAGGAACGTATTGTAGAAATCACCGATTTCCACAGTCTGGACACGTCGCGCGGGATGGAGAGAAGAGGACTGTCCTGTGTTTGCACGATCCACCAGATGTATCTATATATGTATGTACATACAGGGTGTCCTAAGATGAATGGTCCTCCATGTAATGTTTCATGTAATGATTTTCCATAGGTAGCAAAGAAAAAATTGTTTCTAGTAATGTCACATCGTATATTTAAACAAGTAATATGTTCAAAGGTCTTGTTGCTGGTTCGTTGATTGATATCACTAATTTATTCGCGTAATTGTGAATATTTAAACATATTTACAAAAGCTCCAATTGCGTACAGTATTGTTTGCGTGTTTAGTTTGAGCTACGTATAGATAATCGATTTATGTATAGTGTAAATATATGTATATGTCTGTTTTTTATGACTGTTAGAATTTCAAAGACCCTCACACCAGAATACAATATGCGCTAGGGCCGCAATATAAAAAATTTAACAACAATTTCCCCACTTTGACACTACAAACACCTCCAAACACACCGGAAACCCAATCAACATACAGTTTCACCATCTTCTACACATTTAACGTACCAATCAAAGCACACACCGCGTTGATAAAACCAAAAATACACTGAGATAGAAAAAAATGTACAAAAAGCATTCACAAAATTGAAAAGTGTTCACAAAGAGAAATCACAAAAGGGTTTTATGAGAGATTCATGAGTATACACGAGAACATATATCAAAAACACATCACAACGAAGAGACACATACCGAGCACCGCACATTACTCTCACACACTAAACAATTCTGTAATTCTTGTAAGAAGATACATCATCAAACGATATTCAGCTAACATCATCTTTTCGTGGATACTCGATAAACGGTAACAGTAAAGACACGCGTTAACAAAATCCAAACGTACAGTTAGTTTAACTCTAGAGACCGATTAGCGGACACCTTTAGGCACTAAACAGAAGAAACGTAATCGCGCCGTCTGGTATTCAAATGTATAGAAATGCTAATTTACATTTTTAATTTGTCCGATAGCACATGAAATACCACCAATTATTAGTTTTCATCTCTTTATTATATGAACAAAATGCAGTATGTGGTCTTGGCTGCGGCTAGGTCAAGCTGCGTCATTATTTTTTATTTCCATTTACAATCTCGCTATATTTGCTCCACAGACTATACCAACAGTGGTTCTCGATAAATTTTTCAGTTGAAATTTCTATTAAGAAAGAAAGCGTACTCTTGGAAACAAGGCTGAAACAACATACGAAACGTTGTAACAATACATTATAACCTTTTTTATCTTTACTAATACTAAATGGATTACATATAACTTGCTATATAACACGAAAAATGTTATTTAATATAATGAGAATTCTAGGACTTTCACAGTCCCAGGTTTATTACAGTTAATACAGTTCGAAGCTTTCAGGTGTAACCACTTTCAACTAACTAATTAAAATCTAATTGAATGATTAACGATCTGAAAAATGAACATGAATTAAAAAGAGTGAACATGTTGCCGTACAATATTATCAGAGTGTCTTCAAACCGTTCTCATGAAACTAGCTACAATGCTTGCGAAACGGTGGGACACTTATCCTTCTAGACATGGCTTACACACGAAAGCCTTAAACTCTATTGCTTATAAGCCTCGAATGTATACATATATAGGATCATCCAAATACGACGCTTAGATGTCAGTATTGTATAATGTTTACGCGTCATGTTTTTTCAAAGGACATAGGCCGTTTTGTTTTAGTAAAAGACAATACAATTTTAACCATGGACAAGTATACATTGTGGCAATGTATTTACATTATTCAAACTTATTACGAAAATGGACCATTGTTTTAAACTATTGTACTTGGAATAATGAAAATCCTCGTCTTATTCATTAAAAAATCTCTACACCCAGAAAAGATCACTGTTGCAAAATCACGGTGTGCATTTTGGGCAAATATAGCTAACATCTGTTTCTAACAAAACGGTGCTTGAAGAAACATTCAGTTTCTATGGTCGAAATTTACTCAACGTGTAGTTTCACGAAATCCAGATATCAATAGGCCTCCAAGAACATGCGATTTAACACCATTAAATTTTTTGTAGCGTTTTTTTTTTTTTTTTTAAGTCAGATCTATGTTAACAAGCCAGAAACAATTGATGACCTAAATAACAATATTCCAATTGTAATTCGTTGAAAATTTTGATAATCAAACTGATGTTTACAGACGTAGTCGTGATGCATACTTGAATGATATTCCAATTTACATAGTATACTTGTAGTGGATCACGTTTTCAACGAAGAAAGACAACTTCAAGAAGTTCTAAGTAGTGTGTGTGTTACTAAAAAACAACACGTAAGCATGTTTTTTGAATAACCATATATAATACCTTCCTTTTTCTGAGAAGTTTTATAACTTTTTTATATAATGTATTTTGTTATATAACATAATTTATTTTATTACATAGCAAATAAATTTTATTTTATTTACTTAACGGAGAATTAACTATAACCTTACACTGAAAATGCAAAAAAGAATTTTGTGGAATTATTATAGCGACTATCTGTGTAGTAATATCGTAACTCGTCGGTTAGACCATTACCTCGAAGAAAATGTATCCCAAGACACCATGTACACAGCTGTCAATATCTGTGCACGAATATACGTGCGCGTATATCAACAGAAGCACGTGTACACGTGGACGAAGGGTTGAAAATCAACGAGAATGGAGGAACACGGGGTTCGTGTAGCCCGTTGAAGAGGAAAGCGGATAAGCAGCCTACTAACGAGACGACGGACCAGAGATCACGTCCGGTGGGCCTCTTTTTCTACGAAACGGACCCGATTCCAGCACACCGTACCAGTAACGAAACCAGGAAGAAAAGAATCGGATCGAGGGTTGGAGGGACGACAAAGTCGCCCCGTCGAAGGCGCCGATTCCACTCGTCGATAAAATAAATAGAAACGTAGCGACACGTCCGCCGTGTATACGTGCAGAGCCATAACGGCACTTCTGGCTATAGACGAATATTTTCTGCTCTACTTTATCCTTTTGAACTCTTCTTTTCTACGCAAATATCAATCTGATTATAACTTGATTCTCTTGAATGAAATTATCGGTGAGTATAGATAAAGAGAAACTACAACATTATTTTGCACTTTTTTTTTAATTTGAATACAGACAGTGTTAATTAGGTGTACGATAATAATATAGAAAAGCATTCAGCAACTTTTCAAAACACCCATGAAAGCAATTTTTCGTTTCATTAGACAAATTGAAACTAAACATCATAAATCTAAGTAATTTGACAATAACCGAAAATTCCGATTCTTTTGAAATTTTACTAGTTTGCAGAAGATGCCTATAGAATTATCATGCAATTTTCTTTCTTTTAATACTTTTTGATTCCTCATGATGAAGCAATCCTTAAATCCTAACGTGCATTTTCTTATATTCTTATATCTCTTAGAAACTATAGTAGATATACAAAAAATTGTTAGAATAAAAATCAAATAAAGTGGAAATTATTTCACTTATTTAGCAATATCTACTTGGTCGCCTTCAAAATAATTTCGATTGTTTGCAAATACATTTATGTCAATTGTTTTTGCAATCTTTGCAGCATGCTTTTACACTAAAAAAAATAGGAATAGATTAAGTGTATGTACATATGCACTCTATTTATGCGAGTTGCGTTTACGATCTGAGGTCGTTGTGATGTTGACATAACGTCTATCGTTCCTGTCTTGTATTATACTAACCGCAAGTTCGTTACCATTCTTTTTATAGTTCGTATTCTTACTATAACTGATCCGTGATGAGTTAAAGCACATGGTCTAATTTATAAATATGTAAAAATAAGTAGTTTATTTTTTTATTTTTTTCTACATAATAAATTATGAACAATATTATACCCAATATTGATTTTAAACCAAGCTGACAAAGTTTTAATCGAAAAAACCTGAGCCACCCTGCATATCGTATAAGTAAAAATATATATTATACAGAATTTACTAATCATTATTGACTGTCTATTATTCTGACATTAACAATTTCATGTGGCACAACCTAATAAAAATATAAGTCACACGAAATTTACTAATCACAGTTGGTTATCAATTACTATACATCAGCAATTTCACTACCTAATAGAACCAATGGTACTGCCTAATAGAACAAAAGAAATGTTAGTAAGAGGGACAGTCGTATTAGTTTTCCTGGTGATTCGGGATAAGCAATTTAAAGGATAGTGATTCTTCCTCGTGATCAGTCAAAAATCCGGATCACCTGAATTGGAACTATGGTCGCATTCCTTGTTTATGAAGGGTCATGCAGTTCGAGGCCCTGGATTCTAGAATCTCAAGGGTCCCGTTCCAAGCTTTCGCTCACAGCCATGGTCTGGTGAAGCATGGTAGTCCAAACTGCTAGGAAGTGATCCGTGGAAGGTCGTACCACTCGCGTTTCGACCGTTTCGAATTCCTCGAACGTCCGGGTTCACGATGGCTATGCCATTTTGTGGTTTCATACCTGAGAACGCCTAGGGACCTGGAACCAGTTATCGAAGTCCTCGAGTATTCGTATATTTCGCGCCAGAATTCTGTTAGATAATTTGATATCACGTCACTCGATGCGGGGATGCGTTTAATACGTATGAATTCCAACTACAACATTCTACCGGCTTGTCCCGGGATAATTGGAAGTGAAGCGAGTCCAGATGAATTTCAATCATTCGAGGGACCGTTGGAGACATTAAAAAAATTCGAAAATTATTTCAATCGGTGATTCTTTTTTGCCAATGCGAACCATAAATATTTGTTCAGTTTATATTAGTCTGTTTTATTTATACGTTATCTTACTGTAATAATTCATATTATAATCGGTTAATAAAAAGAATATATCCAAGAACCATGTAGAACACAATCGTCTTCCTTTGAAAATTAATATTTTTATACAGCAAGTAAATTTTGGTAAGAACTTATGTCTGGTATTTTTATTTGGAACTAAATTGGTAAATAACTAATTTCAAAATATTTGAAGAAGAAAAGAAACTTAAATTCAATATTTTACAAGTTAATTGTACAATATATAATACATGATGTAGTTACGATACAAATTATTGTAATTTTTACGTTTAATAATGGAAACACTTAATTAATTAGAAAATACGAAAATTTAATTAGTCAGGGGAAACACACTTATCTAAGTCCTCCTTTTTTTTATGACATACAGTGAGAGTAATCAAGTTATGTGCCACTTATTTAAAGTTCAAACAAGAACAGAATTGAACCTCTTCTATTACAAAAAGTATGATTATGTCTATAAAAATATGTATATAACAGAGATTCTAAAACTTCTATAAGTTAGAAGAAGAAAAATTTTCTTTATTAAGTTAATCACACTTTTGAAAAGCAACTGAAAAAGTAAGGATATAAATATCTCACTGTATTTGAGGAATTTTCCTTTAAAAATATATATATTTAAAAAATATATATCTATAATTGCTGAAATATATTCAAGCATACTTTCAATATTCAATGTTATATTTCTCTATATACCTAAATACCTATAGTAAATATATCTATGTAACGTACCTCACTTAAGATTCCAAAAGCTTAAATAAAAAGAAATAAAATAATAATCTGAATAACCACTGTACTACAAGCCAAGCATGTTCTTTCTTATAAACATCAAATACCCTAAGCAATGTGAGCCCACGAGCTCCCCAAGAAAAAACAAACAAATTCAGGAAGCGTGTGCACAAGCCAACGTGAAGGGAGGACCGATAAAAAGAGCTGAATATGAAATACGACACGTGTTCATGATCTTTTCATCAATTTAGCCCAAGCGTATAGGCGGCTATTTCACCCATTCGTGGGATATCTACGGTATGAAGACTTCGCTGGTCCCGTGTGACAGGCACGAACGGGCCAAGCCATGGAAGCCGAGCGAGCGATGCAATGAAAAGCACCCCGTAAGCAGCCGTCTCCTGCGGTTGGTGCCTATGATGAACGGAAGTAATCCCCGCGGCACTATAAACGCACGCATACATCAGCCGTGGCTGGATTACGTCCAGCCAAGAATCAGCTTGCGAGCAAACGGCAGCCATTATGCGCTCGTATGAGCTCTTTACGAGGTTCCGTGTCGTAAAGCAACGGTGAAGAAAGGCAATCCGTTCTTTTTAGCCAGCTAATACTCGTTACGAGGTCTTCAACCGTGAAAATCGTATTTTGTGGCTAGATATCGGGGAATAAATCACTAGTAATTCGGCAAGTGGCTTTCACTACTGCTGACAAGTCTATTTTGAACCATATTTCTTTTTTAGTTTTTTCTTGAAAGTGTGATTAATTTATGAAAAAAGAAAAAAACATTTATTATCTCTGAGAAGAGCCATGAAAAAGATCCTTAAATATAGTAAGTTATTCCGATCCATATTCTTTTCTGTTCTTTTTTTTAACGTATGATTAATTTAGAAAGGGAAATGCTTCGTTGTTATGAGAAGAGCTGCGAGAAAACTCCTCAAGTATAGTGATTTTATAAAAATTCCTCAAATATAGTGAGATATTCCGATTGAGATTCCGATATTCTTTTAACCTTTTTAATTTTGGGGCACTTGTAACTTGTTCATTCAGTTATATCCTTTATCATCAAGCATATTATAGAAGATGAGAAAGATAAGATATTTTCATCAAATATACTATCAAAGGTGGAAAAAATAAGAATGTTTCGTCGAACAAATTATCAAAGGTGAAAAAGGTAAGAATCTATTATGAAGTAAATTATAAAAGGTGAATGCTTCTGTATTCTTATCAACCTGTAGAATGATGCTTTGTGAGTTATAGGTTTTGGGAGTGAGTATATATTAGTGAATAAACGAGAAATATTCGATAGATGTAATGGAGTTTAGTGATTCAAGTCTGCTGATGTAATACATGATATTCTATTCGAGTAGAGCAAGCATGTTGTATTTATTGGTTGAACGTTGTGAGAAAATGTAGAAGATCAATGATTGTTTTATTAGCATATCATATGTTATTCCATGCGACTATTTTATATTTCCATTGTTTTTAAATTCTTTAAATATATAAAACTTTTTACTTTCTTTTCTAAACAATTTTTTTCATTTAACTTCCTTTCTTAAATAAATATATAGCAAAGAGCTATATAATTCCATTGAAAGGATTAAAATTTGTTGCTAAACAAACATATTATTAAAGAAATGAAAAATTGTTGAAACATTAATAAATATAAGTATTAACTGTTTTCTAATTATTCCACATTATAATTTACAGATAGTAGCAGTGCAATAATAATTGACAATAGTTTCTTTAATAGAGACATACGAATACACTATTTTGAAAAAAAACTTGCCCCATCTTTCATTAATATTAATATTTTTATTTAATATAGTTCCTCTTTTATTTTAATTACCGTACATTGCATCCCCCACAATTATCTTCATTCCTTTAAGAATTTATTTCATTAAATAAATAAATAAATAAATAAATAAATAACTGTAAAAACTGGTCAATTTTTAAACTTACCACTAATTTAAAATTTTTACAAATCATGTACCTACAAAATCTCAAATTTATAAAAATGATCGCTTTGCGAACAAGTTCTAAAAATTGACAATTTCCTTTCCATAACGAAATTAACAGTAAAAAACGAAATTAGCATTAAATATTCGTTAAACGAATCACGCCCATTCGGTGGATGTCGAAGCTTTTGTGCATTAAATAAACTTGAAAAGGTTAATACGCGTGGAGGAAGTAAAGCAAGGATTCTAAATTTCTCAACGGAATCTGGTAATTAGCGTTAACGAGGGCGTTTGACCATAGGATTCAAAGATAATGATGCGAGGATTTCAACTGAATTTTAATGGCGTACTTTAAGTCAGTCTGCTATGGTCTTCAATCCCCTCTTGTCGGTTGTAATGAGAACGACAGAGTCGTTCACAATAAAGAAAGTGACGAAACCTCGGTATGTGTCGTAAAATAACGTACATTTAATAAGAAATGTTTCTTAGTTTTATTTTTCTTAAAAATTCTCATCCTTTCTGCATCACTACTACGGGTTAAATTTATATTTCAAGTCATACGTATATTCATAACAAAAGCATCTCATTGTCAATGATTCGTTGACTGGTGTATTCTTGACTTAGGTACAATAAATTAAAAATATAAATAAATTTTCTTATTCGTTATATAGTACTTAATGTGTAAAAATTATTGGTATTTTATTCGAATTAATTTTACATAGACGAATTTTGTTGTTCATAAACTTTATCCTAATTACGTATTATATTGTAATTTAATAAATAATTTCATATTTCTAGATATAAATGTTAATTACTTTCATGAATATAAATAATTTTTGTTTAAATCATATAAAATTTTAATTTCAACATTTCTGCATTCAATGATATAAAGCATAAAGATATTTCACAGTCCTCGAAGCTATTTATACGTGCATGCATGCAATTTTATGGTACAGTAACAGTAGTTATGTCATTGTCATTTGCATCACCGATAATTCTGGTTTACATGATTGAAATTTACGATGAACATGCGATGACAGATATAGGAACTATGATGACTTAACAACAGCTTCTTATCTTGAATCCTTTATTACTTCTTATTTCAGAAATAATTACCAGATTACTTAATCAAAAGCTTTTTAGATCCTCGAACAACTGACTAATTTCACAAATTAACGAATAGACTGAAGAAATTAAATTTTACATTATTAATAAAATCCTTTTTTCTCTAATTATAAAAAAAAATGTTTAAAAAATATATCCTAAACTGCACAACCACTCGGATATTCTTCATACAGATTCAATAGTGAAAGAAAAGAACCTTGTTAAATAAGGTCTTTGTATTACCAGTATCATTTTATTGTCAGCAACTTTTATTGTCATCGTATCCTCCTTAATAACAAAATCAGAACAATTTTCACAAAATTGTAACAGATAAATACGGAACGCTATTGACAATGAAACAATCCAATGCTTCAACATTATTGTTTCATTCGCTCAGATGTTACGTATAATGAATAATTAATTTATTACTCGCTACAAAAAAAATTATTCCTTTTCATTGGTCTTGTCATTCACAACATCTTTAATATCTATTTTCACAGTTACGTTCAACGCATATGCAATAACGGCATATTTAAATTATATAATTTCGAACAATTTTACACCATAAAGCAAAGAATTGTCGTAGACCTATGTATAAATCGTTTCATATTTTAATACGCATAAAAATTAAAACGGTTGTAAAAATATACCATAATTTGATACATTTAATACTCCAGCTAGAGATACTGCTAACAATAATGATAGCGATACATATCAATCAAATTTAAATGTTATCAATAACTCGATATATCGCTAAAACCGCTAAGAAATCGATGTGGAATTTAATTGAAAGTTTTATTAGAAAAGATACACAGAACGTACATTATAATGTGCACTAACTGAATTTAAATGAGATGTGTATTGTTTCTGAAAAGGAGAATCTGTTAAACTATATAAATGAATAGAATAATTACGAAAATAATTCCAATATGTACCACAGCAATAGTATTTTAACAATAAATAGAGATACAAACATAAGTGATAATATGTAGACAGATTTTAATAAATAAAAGAGTGTAAAAAGTAGTATCCCATATTTAATAAAATCTGACTTAAACAGGTGAATATTTTAAAACAATATAATTTCGTAAAACATTACTCAATATGTATAAATATAAAAGATGATATTCTTATATTTTTACTCTACCAGATACTTAAAATCAAATTTAATTAATAGAAGATATAATCCAATAACCAAAAGTTATGATTATGACTGTCAAATATATATTTACCTGTACCAGCAATTTCCGTTCCAATTGAAATATTACTTTCCAAAACGGGAAATAGATTCTTTTGCACAAAAGGATGAGGTTACAGCCAAAACACACTAACATGCTTGAATAAAAATGAATAGATCTGAGTAATAAATTTATTATGTATTTTATTCTACTTCATTTAATCACTTCTGTTCTTCTTATCGATATCTTAACGATATTAACGATACATCAATAACTATCAATAACTTATCGATAATCGTTATCAGCACCTCTAGCTCGATCCTCTGGTAACAGGATAACAATCCAAGCATAGAATCGTCGACTTCTCGAAGATTCATCCGATGTCTTCTTCTTCCCCAATGACTTTCCCCCCTTACCCATCTCCCGCCGTCAAACCCGCTCGTACTTCTTTCTCGACAAACCCGAACAGCAACTTTCCCCGCGAATAATTTACCTCGTTATATTTACGTTTATTATCTTTTCTTTTTACGTCGATGGTCCAAGTCCCGTCAAGTCTCTTCCCTTTCCCAGCTCCACTCGGCCTCCTCCGATTTACTTCTCAGCCCTGTTTTATAAACTTCCAACTGTTCCTCCTCAGATGGCCAATTAGATCTAGAGGAATCTTCCTCAACGTCCGAGAATTTTGTATTGGTTTTATTAACATCCAAGTCCGTGTCCTCACTCCTCTCCATCGACTCCGTTTCCTCTGATTTTGAACTAGTCCTGGTGTTCTCCTCTGTATCTGTACTCCTGCTGCGCGCCAACGTGATCGATTCTGATTCATCGTCAGCGAACGCTCCCATATCCTCGTACTGTTCTCCACCTGTCTTCTTCGTTTTCTCCTCCGTCGATATATCTTCGTCCACTGATTCTCTATCCTTTGTTTCTGTTTTCGATTCACCTTTCACTTCTTTAATCACATACGCCGCGGAACGATCTTCTTCAGAGCGGGACTTTTGCATCTGCCAAGCTTTCTTAAAAGGATGCTCCCGTTCCTGTTGAATCAGCTTAGGCCTCTCTGGAAGAAGATACTCCGGGTCCTCCTCGCTAGCCTGACTCTTTATGATCGATTCACGTTTATACAATCCTGTGGAGGGAGATCTAGCCAATCCTTCGCCTTCCTTTCTTACCACGTTCCAACCAGAATCAGTCAAGTCAGACTCTTCCTGGGACAGCATCGAAAGGTCCTGCACAGATATCCTCTTGCTATCCTTTGTCAGAACGAAGTTGTAAGTTTCAACATCCTCATCCTCTTCCATAGAAGTCACTTGACTACTGCTAGTATAGGATCGTCTTCTCGTCGCGTCCCAGATCACCTCCTCCTCACTTTGAGTGTCCTCTCTAGGTGGTGGTGCACGTTCACGATACTCCCTCCGTCGCACGTAAGCAGCATCGTCTTCAGGCTCGCTGCGTTCCTGAGAAGAACCAAGCTGAGCGACTCGCGAACCCACGCTAACCGTCCAAGAATCCATGTTATCGTTCGCGGAAGGATCTTTCAGCAATGCTATCTTTCCCTCAGCGGAGGATCTCCTTCTGAGAGAGCTCAAGTCCTCTTCCTCCTTCTCATCCACGAAAGAATCCCCCTTCTCTGTCTCAAGCTTCTCCATGAATTGTTTCCTTCGTATCCTGAGCTCGCTTTCCCAGCCCTCCTCGTCGCTTATCCGCGTCTCCTCCGGCGGATGTCTTTTTTCCATTTCTCTACGTCGCAACGAGTGCTCGTCCTCACTCTCCGATGAGAACGCTCGCCTCGAGTCTCCTGATCTCGACAGCGTTGGTCTTGTTTGCCTTTGCGTAGACTCACGTTCCTCCGATTTGCTAGAGAGCCGTTTAGTGTCTGGACCTCTGGAGGATGAACGTTCCTTACCGATTAGTTCCCATGAACGATAATCGTCCGATTCTCTAATCATGGATCTCCCTTTGGAATGAAATCGCCTGTAGTGTCTAGGATAATCTTGCTCATCTTCCTCTTCTTCCTCTTCCTCACCCTCTGTTGGCCTACGTCTTAAATACTCCTCCTCGTTCTCACTATCCCGTGTTGACAATCTCTTAACGTCGTGACTTCTAGAGAGAGAACGTCTCTCTCGCTTAACAGCTTCTTCTCGCTCCTGTTGCATCGTGGATAGATCCAACCCATCGTTCTCCGATTCCTGATAATCCCTTTGACCACTTCTACTCCTCCTACAACGCTCTCTGTACTCGTCATCGTCTCTCGAGTATCTTTTGTCCTTCGTCCATTCTCGCAATGGAATAGTTTCTGTGTCGGTGAAATCGTGACCGATGAACGATTGCCTTCGTCCAGTTGTTTTCTTTAAAATTGGTATCTGAACATGTTCCTCGTCTTCCATATCGTCGTGAGGATATTTCGTGCTACCATCTACTATGTCTCGTTGCCAGTCCCATCCTGTCGACAATATTTCGTCCTCTTCGAAAACTTTCCCTTCTATTGGTTGCTCTGATGTAAAGGACCTTCGAGTTTCGTTTGATGCTTGCTTCAATGATTTTTCTTTATTGGGAACTTCTACGTTCAGGATGTCTGTACTTTCCATTAGGACGTTTTTCAGCTCTTGCATAGGGAAGTCGAAGAGCAAAGTGAGGATAATCGATATGATTATAACTGTAACTGTTTCCAAAAGATCAATCTGAAAATGGGGTAAATTTGTTCTTATGTTGCGGCATATAGGAAACACGATTTTGTGATACTTACGGCTCTGTGAAGCTGAAATCCGCTGGAGTATCTAGTGGTCCCAACGTTGTAGAAAAATACTGCGAATTGTGTCAAGTATACCGCATACGATATTCTACTGAAGATTACTAACCAGTGATTCGAAAGGATTTTATTTATTATACCTATAGAAATAAAATTTATAAATGTAACAATTGATCGTTTCTGAAACGGTTGTTATTGTAATAATATTTGACATGCAATTAATTTTACCTCTTTTTACAACTAACGGTGTAATAATATTCATACGATAACATTATCAAAATCGTTATTATAATAATGATAGTGTCGACATAGCGATGACATTGAAATTAAATAAGTATCTATTAAAATTTAGCAAAATTCAACAATACAGAAGTAATAAACTTTTAAATAAAATTCTTGAAGAATTTAGAAAAATTGAGTCAATATACTAATACTTGAAATATTATTAAAATTATATTACTATATTTTAAATTATTAATAAAATTCAAAATGTTTCTGTATCTTGCTATCAAATTAGTAGGTTACTTAAGGTACACCTCTCGGTAATTTTATTTTACAACTGTTTAAATGCTTTTATGAAAACAATTTGTTTAAAAATCAAAATACAGACCTCCATGATTTGTGTAACATGCAAATATGGTCCAACACAAAGCCAAGGCCCACAAGATTGGACTGATCACAGCGTAATTGGTTGCTTCTTCAGCATCGTACACATAGTCCCTTCTGGCCAAGTGCCAGGGTGAAAATAACGACCACGAACCCAAGGCCATCGCGATCAACCATCCCAAGATCACTAACACCTGAAATGAGTGCATCAAGTGTCCTCGATGGGTCATGACCTTTGAATTATTCTACAAACGTTTGAATAATTCCTGAACATTGAACGAAGCTCGAAATTCTTAAGTAATAATTAAAGCAAAATTTCCGAAACGATTTGATCAATTTCATCATGTTTACATAAATAAATACCAAATAATAAATTGTATGTTTAAAATAGGAAGTTTAAAATATATTAAAACCTAATTTCTATTTTATCCTTCAAAAACTATTAAACTTATATAATTTGCATATTTTATCCTAACGCCGATTACAGTAAACCTAATTTTCCCAACTTAATAAATAATCTTATTTTGTATGTATACTATAAAAAAATTTATTTTAGGAGTTAGATGAGAAAAAAGTTGCACTAAATAAATTACCTTGTGGATTCTAACGTTTCTTCCGGTGTAACGTAACAGCACACCAAGTCCTATACCAAATACGTATGGCGTAGCTCTATGTAGTGGCAATACGTAAATTAAATTAGCAGTTCTGTAAAGGTGCTTCGACCTGAAATGAGAAAATTAAGGTAATTAAAATATAAAAATGTATGGATTCAATATTACATTTATATTCACATTAGATGTTGAAAGATAAACTTACGACATTCCATGGAAAATAACGAGGGAAAGATAATTGCTCATCGTTGATACGTAACGAAGCGTAGCTGACAGTAAAATGAAGAAGAACATTACAAGAATCCCAATGACAGGCCTGCATTCCAAGAAGAATACCAACATTGGAGCTAATAATGACAGCTGCATGTCCAAAGCCAACTGGTGGGTATGAGTTGCACACTATTGATTAAAGAAATGAAGAAAACGAAGGTACTTTAAATCGAATAAAACAGATTGGACGTGTAATTGAATGTTACAAATTTATTTTGAAAAATTTTAACTGAAAGATTATCAAACAAAGTGACAATTATTTTTCTTCAACGCTTTACAATCATTTGTTTAAAATTTGACAGAGTTTAGAATGAATTGGATACCATTTCTTCGAAAGGGAAAAAGTTTTGTATGTACAACAAATTCGTCCACGCGTTGCTTTTACATAGCTCTGCGTTTGGCATTATAATGCTGTTCCATTGTGGTCCCGATCCTGTGTGTTCCATTACAAATGCGTACCAAAACACTATTGCGAACAGTGCAGGTGTAAGTCTAAAAAGTTACAAAGAAATAATTCAATATTCTTATCAATGAATCACTTATGTCATACGTGTACATTAAATATAAAAAAATTTTTAGAAACAAATTTACAGGAAGTTTATTTATTAATAATTTATAAAAATATAGTTAGCTAAATTTTAGTTTTTCTAAACAGTCTATAAACTTCATTTTTAATCGAAATTACAATTCTTATTTTACAAAAGCAGATCCTATCGATACTATTATACATTGATATTCGGTTAAAAAGATATGAATATTAACAGTAACAAGTGAGTCTAAAATGAAAATGACTATAATGGTTAAAATAATCGATAAATTAATTGGAAATCAATAGTGGACTAAACAAAACGAAAAAATACCTATATTTAATAATCTTCGCTCGTAGTGAATTGCTTTTTTGCTATTTGTTCTCCCTTCTTCCTTATTTTCTTTTTTTTTTTTAACTGATACGTTAAACAACCACGACACTGTCAGTTATGATCATGTAATTACAGTATATTTTCTATCTTTATGACTTTGCAACTTCATAACATAAATACGAAATAAAATTTCCTCGTTTTACAGGTACACTTACGTAACTTCAAACAACACACAGCGACTGCTTATCAACATATTGTCGACACTTTTAGATTTTCCGCCAAATTTATATATGGAAGTACATATACAGAGTGTTCAAAAAAGTTTGAACCAAACTTCAGAATCATGTAGTACAAATGAAAACGAACAAAAAAGTCCCACTAAACATGCATCAAAAAATTAATATATTCAAAGTTATTTTCAAAACTTTATATGTGCTCCCTGTAACTGTTCACTGCAATTAACACTTCACTACTGAATCGTAAAGGTAATATAATCCCATGTTATGATGTTTTAAAAGTGAGGAAAGAATAAGATAATACAATGTTTTTAGGCAGTATAATAGCTCCTGAAGCGAACAAGCTTCAACTATAACAAAAATTTAATTATAATTTAGAAATTATTAATTTTTTGACATATATTCATTGATGGGTATTATACGCTACTGAAATTTAGTCCCAATTTTTTTCAACACTCTGTATAGAATCGTTTTAGATGCTCAATTATGGTTAGGTAAATAACTTACCTGATATATCTAGCGATGAAACGACAAAACCATCGGATCTCACCCCGTACTATAAATTCATGCGCCATATTGTAAGCAGTTAGGACACCGCTGAGTAATAGAAATGCGTCCGTATAAACCATGGATACTCTCAAAATGGAGCTGATCGGAGTGTTTGCCACCTGTTTGAACCATCGTTAATTTAAACACAATCACAGATAATAATACATACGAACAGTTTCGATTTTATTAGGCATCGGAAAAATTTCGTGCGGATTTATAGTAGAAAACACAAATAATCTTAACAAAACAATTATCATTTGTTTCTATAACTCTTTCCTAACATTCTATAAACTAATACATTCCAATAGTATAAAAGCCTTGAGTTTTACTTGCAAAAATAAATTAACTGCTTATGTTGATCTTAGTATCGTTTTTAAAATGTTTATTTGCAGAAATGTTAAACGTTGACAAAAATAAGTAATAAGCCACAAAGAGGGAGGTCTAGACCATAAAAAAAAAGTAGTAAAACTACCCATTTGACATCCTTTATTTTTTGACAAGTCAGAGAAGCAATATGAGGCCGCGCATTGTCGTGAAAAAGAAATACATCTTTCACGTTAACAAATGCCAGTTGAATATTTTACAAGGTTAGAATGAGCTTTGGTAACCAATTAAACAAATCAAATCTTCCACTAATAACAACCTTGTATATCAGATATTGCAAGTTAGCATTACAAGAAACCAGTTTATGTATATCACTGACAGAAAAACCGCGCGAATTTTTTCCAATACCTAATACATTGTTACACGCACTTCTGTCAATTCGATTCGATTGGAAAATGGTAACCTCGAGGTCGGTATTATCTGATGAGCAACATAAAGGGCAATCGTGACGAGTGCCCTTATTCCATGGATACACGTGATATCGACTTCGTTTGATACTTTTTTTAATAAAGATCTAACAGTCCTCCGTAATGAAAAGGACATTATTATTCGCTCTGAATAATTTCCTGTAAAGGGAAATAATAATTTAAATATACAATCCGCGATATTCTGTAAACATGCAACGCTGTTGAAATGAATCTACGTAAGCGAAATGGATTCTTTAAGCGTATTAACTTACGGAAAATACAGAATATTATGAGAATCTACCTTTTCCTTCTGATACCACTAAATAATCTCTCACGGTTGCTACGGTAGCAAGACAGACGATCATTGCATAGAAATATCTGTAACGAAATTTGAAATTCGTCAGAGAATATTTCCTTTTATTTTCAGGTTATTACTTTTTTTTTTTTTTGAAAAATATTTGTCAATTGATAAAATGACATTTTTCAAAGAATATTTCGATAGTTGATTAAATGTTAAAAATTATAAATGCACAGAATACATACAAAACGCCGACCGTCTCTTTCGAATAGCTTCGTGTTTTCTGTTTGACGTAGCACATGTTAGGATCGACGTTCACCGTAAATTTAATTCCTGCCGTAGAATTGTACTCACTCAGCGCCTGTTCGAGAACGTTTTGCGCGTCTTCGGCGGAGCACGCCGCCGGAAGACATAACGCCCAGTTCACTGTCGTGAATTTTGGAATAAAATGACCAGGCTGAAAATGTGAATAAATTTTATAGTGATATTATTTCAAAAATTCTTCATTGTTGATTAATACTTTCGTTTTTAGAAATGATAAACAGTATAAGTTTCAACAAATTACAACAATTTAACGACAAAATTTTATCTACTGAAATGAACAAATTTTAATGATTAACGAGAAAGTTTCATCCATTAAAATTACAATTTAGAAGAGCTTTTGCTTTATAAAATGAACAGTCGTAAAACAAATTCATGTTCCGGAATTTATTACATCCGTATTAAAAGTATATGCACAATCTCGATTTGTATAATAAATAACATAGATATTTATGTATGATACTTTATGTTAATGGGCATAAAATTTCGTTTACAAAAGGAAAATACATTTGTATAAAATTTAATAGAAAGCTAAATAAAGAAATTACTTTTCTTCTTCGAAGTATATAATTTATGAAATATTTCATGCTGTATTACCAAACAAGTTAATTTAAATATAAGTTGAATAGTTGAATACTTTATTTCTTATAATGTTTCATTTGTTTCCAGTAAAAAATAAAACACGAAAAAGTAAAAGAAAAACAAAGAATAGTCATACACTTACGTCACGCATGCTTCCTCTTATGAAAGCACGAGCCTGCATCATATTAACCGGAAGCTTCATGTCCGGATGAGATGGGTATAAATCTATATTGGCCAAACAATATTTGCCTTGCACCTTTATTGTATTGTCGTTCAATTTCACGTGTGCCATCACACCTAAACACTCGTCAAAATCTCCAAGCTGGTTCACGTTCCCCCGTAATAGACCCGATGGAATTTTTGCACTCGAATCTAACACTGATACATGAAAAAATAGGCGAAATTTATATAATATCACGGAGAAGATTTAATTATAATTTAATTTGAAAAATTTGTTTAAAATTTAATTATGTTTATATGAATTAACAGCTTTAAGTTAATCAATTGCAAATTGATCCTATCTTTATTAATATACCTACAATATACGTGTATAGTGAATAATAAATTGTATAAAATTTCATTAAACAGTTGCGTAATACAAGATACTTAATTCAAAATTGTTAGGTAGTGGATCCACGAGGAACACTTTTTTGTGATATATTAGTTTATTTTATATAACGATAGACACACAACACGATACATTTTTTAAAACAGTAAACAAGACAATGGACTAACGTCGTCGAGCCAAATTCAAGTGGTGTCATCTGACATAAAGAATATTAATTCCTTATTTCTCTAACAAAAATGAATAATGCAACTGTCATATGTTCTTGACAAAAATGACTAAAGTAACAAAGTCAGTACAAGTGAATTTTAGTTAAAATACTAAAAAATATTTCCATTGATACTGTTATTTAAATAATTTATTTATTCCTAATGTCATTATTTTTTAACATTCACTATATTCAAATTTAATTGCAATTTATCCAATAAAACTATCAGTATTATTTAACTAATTTAAAAATATTTTACACATTATTTTCGAATGGTGATTACAACATTAATTTACAACAATACTGTGTCTCATCTTTTCAGTATTTAATTAATCCTGTTATATCAATATCATCAATTTATATATTTTACGTAACTGCCATCTAATATCAATACCTACAATTTTTCATGGTCAGTAATAGAAAATTTCATAAAGATAATTTTTCAAACGAAACATGGTGAAAGTATGTACCCATATTAACCCTTTAGCTTATAATTCTTTTTGGTGACTACGCATGTAAAACATATATAAAGGCTAATGTATTGAACATGTTTTGCGATTTTCTAATTCTCAGTCTTATAAATTAAAACTAAAGTTAAAAATGAATTTATTTTTATTTTTATTACTGATGTTATTGTTTCTGTCACATTTTGACTAAAATGTGTACTACGAGTCTGACTCGTTGTTCTAAGATAAGGGGTTAACCGTTTGAGTTCGATGCATTGAAGTAACTGATCACGTTGCTCGCATTCTATTATGTGTAGAAATAAATTTTTTGTGATGTTTGAGGACAATCAAAGTTTTATTCAATAATAATGAAAATAGATCGATTTGTCAAAATAATTTCCATTCTAGTCAATGACTTTTTGCCATTTTTCTGACAATTTGCAAACACCGTCATGAATATTTTCATATAAATAACTGTAATAAGTATGTAACTTCAGTCCGAAAGAATTTATTTCAATACCTAATATGTCAGAAAATAGTATGATACTAATGTTACTAAAACTCTTGCTTTCTTAATCATTGATATAACGGTTTTCTTTTTTTCTTTTTTTTTTTAACAAAAATCGTGCACATGATCAATTTTGCCTTTATTTAGTGTTATTTACAAACACACGTATTCGGTGAAAATGTGCAAAAGAAAAGTTTTGCCACTTTTAAACATTAAATGAATAAAGCGAAGCTTCCAAAACTTATCGATGTCACTTAAACGGTTACAAATGATTTCTGTACTGACACCAAATATATCATACTTCAATAAATTGCAACACTGAACGAAAGCTGGACTTACTTTGTAGGGCCCATAACTTATAACCCCTTAACTGTCGTAGAAAGATCTTGCCGTGCTGCTGACACTCGAAATCCTCAACGGCCGTGAAATTTGGCACGAAGGTCGGCACGTGTAGTATCGCATCGTTTAATTGAGCCAAAGTGAAAGGGGCCTCCACGTGCTTTTTCGTTTTTCCCTTCGACTCATCTTCTATAAACAATATCATATCATCCTTTGCATTAAAACCCACGATAGAAGAGAAAAGAAAAAAAAACAAACAAAAAGAATTATCCTTACTTTGCTCTTATTTCAATAGACGTAAATAGAAATCACAAATTTGGAAAAGAATAAATCACAATATTCATCAGTAGTTTTCACTATACTCACTGTCGGATCGTTTAACTTCCACGGCTTTAGCCGGAACAGCTTGTGCATTTTCGCTTGTTTTCACTTTCGCCTTTTCCGGCTGCTTCACTGATTCCTGAATCTTCGCTACTTCCGGTTTCACCGTGGCCTTAAGCTTAACCGATTCGGATTCAGATTTCGTTATCTTGACGAGTTCGGCTTTCTTCGTGGCTTCAGCTAATTTCACTGGACTTTCAATAGGTTTCTTCGCTATTTCAACTATCTTCTTCACAGGTTCCTCCAATTTCTTCGTTGTCTTGGGTGGTTCTTTTACTTCAACCTTTGGCTTTTCTTTAACAACTAGTACTTCCATGGATCGAACCTTATCTTTATCCGCGTGTCTAACTTTTTCCAGTTTCCTTGGAGACGGGGTAGGAACTTCTTTTTCTTCTAATTCTTCTTCGTCTTCGTCTTCATCGTCTTCGTCGTCTTCATCTTCCTCTTCGTCCTCTTCCTTATCTGCCTTTTTCAATCCTTTCCCTAAACTCAATTTCTTCTTCGAATCTACCTTTTCACTTTTCTCTTCTTCATCTCCATTTTCATCTTCTTCTTCTTTATTTGTCTTTTTCAATCGTTTCTCTAAACTCGCCACTTTCTTCTTCGGATCTATCTTTCCACTTTCCTCTTCATCCTCTTCCATATCCTTTACATCTTTCTTCTTAACAACTGTTTTTATTATTTTGCTCATTTTCCCACGAAGATCCTTTTTCTTTTGCATTTCTTCTTCTTCATCCTCGTCATCGTCTTCTTTCATCTTACTCTTCTCTCTTCTTTGTTCCTCCTCTTTAACATCATCACCATTATCATCATCGTCGTCGTCGTCGTCGTCGTCGTCGTCGTCATCATCATCATCATCATCATCATCATCATCATCGTCGTCGTCGTCGTCGTCATCTTCATCGTCATCGTCGTCGTCTTCATCTTCGTCTTCATCTTCATCATTCCCTTGGTCATCCTCCTCAGCAGAATCCTCCTCAATTAAATCATCACTCCTAATCTCTTCCACAGTGTCTTCCTCCACCTCCACAATCACATCCTCCTCATCTTCATCTTCGTCAATTTCGACACTTCTCGCTGATCGTCCGGATCTCTCAAGTCTCTTGCTCCTATCGTCATCATCTGCCGACGTCAGCTCGACAGGTGGTTTCCGAATGTTGCTGGCAAGCCTATGTGTTGGCGTGTCGTGCCACTTTCGGCTGATCGACGTGGCCGCCGTCTTCTCCTGGCATCTGCCAAAGATGGAAATGCAAGCGGCACGATGAGTCTGCTCCGCGGACGAGGGGCTCTGACCCGGATGATCACGTATACGGAAGGCATAACAGCTGGTATAGAGAAGTAACACGAGCGCTAGTAGGCCGATGCACTTGCCCAAAAGGGCGGCAGCCATGTCACCGCAGCGTTCGCATGGAAGCACTGATACAAATCTTTCTGGTCAACTATTCTCGTTGATTAATCCGCTACCACAATCAGCAGCGTCAGCAAACACACAAATCAATCAGTTTCTCACGATTATTTTAAAATGCTCTTAGGGAATAAACGATTATGTTTCGAACGTTTGTTGCTACCTCGTTGAACTTCCCTCTCCTCGCCACGAAGAACAGGTAACCCGGAGAGCCTCGGAAGACACTATCGTTATCCACCTCCAACGACGCGGCAGACCGTCCCGGGCTACCACGTCCACCAGCGGCAGTGCTCTTCGTGAAAATTAGAACGCATGGCATCGGCCCAACCAGCTAGGAGTTTTATTTAGCATCAAGATTTCGGAGGATCAAGCCTCGAGCACGCACGCGCTGCTGTATCGCCGCGCCATGCGGTCCCTCCGCGTTTTCGCCCGCGAGTTGCACAATCGGCTGTACGGCTCTGCTCGAAAAACCGTTCAACTCGTCGGTGATCCACGATCACCAAGCAGCAGCTTTCCTACCGGACAGCTCGAAAATAATGTTCACTCGCCCACGATCACGCTACGCGAAGGTTGCCGCGATTCCTCGTTGAGCGTCTGGCTACCACCAATTCTCACTAATTTAGTGCGGCGCATAGTCTCTTAAAACAGAAATCTAATTTTTATGATTTTTTATTCATGTATTTTCGGTTTCTTTAATGTTTTCAATTGAAATGTTAGTTACCTGTGGGATTTTTTTATATGAAGTTTGGAAGTTTCTGTATAGATGCTTTTCATTTCTATAAACGGTAAAGTATTTTATAAAGGTGATTTAATGAGAAGGAGTATACCTTAGTTTCGCAATAGGAAAATTTTAAAAGGTTTAGTAACATTTCAAAGTAGATTTATTCAAAATTGACCAGTTTTTGATTGTAGTTAAGTTCTTACAATAGAAAGATTTGAAAGTGTTCGATCACACTTGAATAGACGTGCTCAATAATGATCAACTTTAGCTCCAAGTATCTTAGTGTTCTTAAGTTTTGCAATAACAAAATTAACAAAATTTGATAACACTTCAAAGTAGTGAATAAATTTTTACCTGCATGCGTTTTATTTATTTTTGTTTTCTTAATGTTGGCAATAGGAAAGCTAATAAAATTTAATGAGACCTCAGAGTAAACTTATTTCAAATTAACTAATTTTTGGCTGCAAATACCTTAATTTTCTTAAGTTTTTTCAAGAAAAATATTTGAAGAAGTTTAATGACACTTAAGTAAACGTAATTAAAATTATCACCCTCAGGTATCTCAATTTTTTCGAATCTCTGCGATTTCAGGTATCTCAATTTTCGAATCTCAATAAGAAAATTGATAAAATTTGTTGACACTTCAGAGTAAACGTACTCAAAATTAGCCAGCTTTTCACTATGTGTATTTTAAACCTTTTTCCAGTAAAACAATGTAAATTGGTACGCGTTGATCACACTTTCATCCCTATCTTGTAATTTGGGTTCAATTTCTGAAGTCTTGTAAAAATAGAGAGTTACTTCTCGCTACCTGCTTTGTAATTGAACTTTTAACTATTTCACTTATAAACTATTACTATAATACTAGACAATGTTTGCGTACAGAGATTAAGACAAATTTGGAAAGCAAAATTTAGATTCACTAGTCTATGTTCCAAAACTTGAATTTGCTATAAAACTAATGGTGGTACTATAGCTCCACAAATTTTTCTACAATTTATTCATTAGTTCCAGACATTACAGGAATGAACACTGAATATATATGAATATAATATCAATGACAATTTTTTCGAAAAATGCAGCCGAATTTCAGCAGAACTATAAGTCAAAAAATATTTATAGTACTATGCACCACGAACCTCATATAAAATTTTAATGCATCAGATAAAAATGAATGTTTCATATGTATTTAAATGATAATTTAATATAAAACTGAAACGACAATTGTAAATAAAGTGTTTATGATACAATATCAGAATCTTGGTATATTTAATTCAATAATACAGTTTTCGTATTAAATGTTTCAAAATTACAACGAAAATAATTTAGAAAGAATTTTTAATCATTAATCTTTAATCATTTTATTTGTTCTCATTGTTCTACACACTTTTCAGGTAACATATAGTTTTTCGTGGTCAGACGGCTGTTTTAAAGCAGTGTGCGACGCTGCGCCGTCTGGTATGCAGCCTTTGGGAGCCATCCAGATGCTCGGGACCCCGTCTGACGGTTCGATTGAAATCTTCGAGAATCATGATTGAATTACTGGTCATTTTTACTTAAACAGTTTAAGATTAGGAAAATCTGATGAATCTTGAAGTGGAATCGTGAAGGAAAAAAATTGTTTATTAAACGTGTTCCATATACCAGTCCTAGATTGTACTTCGTTGTTCAAACTAATTTTCGATATTCTCAAATACTCCTTTTAAGATATTTGTACATGTGAAATTACTGATTTACAGTAAAATGACATATAATCAGGTGTACAAATTAATTTAATACCTTCTTTTTACAAACTTTAATATTTATTTACAAAAGATCAAACATAATTTTAATCTTTAAGAAATATAGCGATTTTAAGTCGATAAACTCTTTTCTACTTTATCAAAAAAGACAACGAATTAATTGATAATTAATTATGTGTTTAAATTATACAAATTGCAAAAACTTTATTTGTTCCATTGAAAAAACACTTTATTGTCTTTAATAATAAATTGCTATTGGATTTATTTTCTATTATTTTCCTTTTCTTTTTTTTTTTTTTTTTGCTCATTTCAAACAAATGGATAACTATAGTAATCTATATATTAAGTATCATTCATGGTATTAACATCTCCAAAATAATTGCCTAAAATTACAAATTTGCTAAATTTACAGCTTAGTAATAGGCAAGCCAAGAAGATGATCGTTACAAATGCTTCAAATGCTTAACGTATAATTTATTCAAATTAAATTAATGCATCTTTGCTATTTTTCTACAAGTATGATCATTGTGAAAGTTTATTTTGATAAATATAAAATCAAAGCACAAATTCGTAATTATTTACAACGATGTTTATTCCTTGAAATAAGCTGTACATCACAGAATTTACATTTGTTCTACAATGTCTTCCTAATAAACTTGTAATTCTCGCCAACTGTTGCGTATTACATTATATAAGCGACATATGCCAGATAATGCGATGTTGAGGAGGATTTTCCGAATGAAATTTGGAAATACAATTATATCCTAGTCACGGAAATAATAATTTATCATTAAAATGTATCACAAAGAATATGTAAATACATAAGGATCTTACATTGAAAAAATTAATTTTAAAAATAATTACATTGCTAAAAATATAACGCGTTTGAAAAAAAAACAATTACTCTTTATAATGACACTATCGAATTTTTCTTGAACAGTAAATCCCTATTATGATAAAATTTAACAAAATGATCTCAGCAGAATATTTAATATTTTAATAAAATTATTATTACTAAAGAGAATTTAATTATTATATTTAAATAAATTTACAAGCAAACAAAGACGCTATTTTAGGAAATTTATTTATAGCTTTATCGGCAAAGTGATGCAATTTTTTCTATTTAAATTTGAAACGAAATTTCATATAACAACGGTGAATAATTCTTGAGAATGTGAAGAAACAAGGTATACGAGAACAAGAAATACTTTCAAGTAGCACAGTATGTATTACGCTATTTTTGAGATAAAGTACCTCGGTCTCGAAACACACAGTAAAATTTTACTAATTTGGAACCATTCAATAACAAATCTCGAAAATTTCAATTCAAATGTTTAGCCACATTACGGAGAATAGATGAAACACTATTAATGTATACACTTTTTTATCTACATCCGATAAATTAACACCAGTATATACACTTATCATTCATCGATAACTTACCGACTATATTTCAGCAAGATGTATATGTATGTATATATCATCACAGATTAGATACGGAAGAGATCTATCACCGTAAATGATGTACAATATGGCGACGAAAGTTTCCGGGCGTCAACAAAATCAAAGAAGAATTCATTTCCGCTAAATGCAGATCTGCCGGAAAGAGTAGGAGCGCGCCAGAAGAAACTTGCAGCGTCACCCTTTTATCTGTTTCAAATACAGTGAAAACTGGCGCGGTTATTTGAATGCGAAAGCAGTATATCCGGATAAAAAATATAATACTGTATTATATTGTAAATAATTGTTAAGTTTATTATACATAGTGTCGTTCAACTTACATTCCTACATATTTTTTTTTAGTAAAACAAACTATTTGGAATTTTTTTTTAAGTATTAGATCATTCCATAAATCGTGTCGTTTTTTTGTACTAAACTTAAGTGTAAAATAATAATACTTACATTTATTTTTAATCGTCGATGTATTGACCATCGATTTCAATGACTTCTTCTCATCTTTCAATTAACTTCTTGATTCCATTATCAAAAAAATTTTGGCTTTGGGAATTAAAATACTGATTTATCGACAATTTGATGTGCTCACAATCGTTAAAATTTGTCCGGTTAAAAAATTTTGCAAAGATCAAAATGGTGGGCGAGATACAAGTTTCCAATTATAACTTTTAATTTTTTCTAATGTTATCTTTGCCGTGTGCGATCTACCGTTATCGTGGAATAAAATTCCTTTCCTATTCTCTAATGATGGTTATTTTTCACATAAAGCTGCGTGTCAAGCTGTTGGCTATATACAGCGGCTGTTATTGTTTGATTTCGATTTAAAAATTCGAAGTGAATCACACCTATATACAATACTCCACTATACACGCAATAAAATTTTTCGAGGATGAAATTCCGTTCTAAGCCATGGTAATAATTTTTGACCTGATGGTAACCATTGTCTTTTACGTTTTGGATTATAATGTGTGTTACGCCGTAACAAAAGACGAAATGCACCGTACTTGTTTGTTTTTCTCAGAAAATGACAATTCTAATATACGTAAATTCCTGTTCGTACATGCTCGATGAATATGCATCTGCGTTGCAGATGTAAATCTATCGGAGTTTTAAAGGGTACACCGGATAGCAAAATCTCGAAGAATAAACTATTTCAATAGCCATTTGATGGCTATTAAAGCCATAAAACAACTATTTAAACTTCCAATCGTGGACGTAGGTCCTACCTATGCCGTCAAGAATGCGCCGTCAGAGTTCTTACGTAAGGTATGTAAGCATTGACAAGGACTTCGACAATAGAGGCCCCTTTTGGAGCGTCGAAAAGTCAAGTCTCGGCACCTGTGTCATGGCGCCGTTAGGGCTAGACTCTCGAGACACTAGCCCAGGTCCATCGCAACAGTGTGAATATAAAACCCATTTTCCATTATCGGTAACAATTTGATCAAAAAATGAATAACTGATTTGCTACTTTTGTTATAATGCGAATCTTGTTAATACAATTCGTCACTCACAAGTCGTGCGAAACACATTTTCCAAGCTTTAGTATTTTTCCAATTTCTTATAAATATCTATGCATATTACTGCTACTATTTAATCGTTCTACTATTTGTTCAACTGTTAAACGAGATTCTGCCTCAATTAGAGCTTTTAATCATTCGCTATGAAACATTACCGTTCGACTCGACCTTGATATATCGAAAAGGTCAAAAATCCCATTTCTAAATTTGGAGAACCACCTTTGACACTTTTTTACGCTTAAAATATATTCTCCATATACATCATAAATATTTTTAGCGACACGTTTAACTGTGTTGCCTTTTTTTAATTCATACGGTATGCAATGCCGAAAATGAATTTCATTGACACCCATTCCTTAACCTTTTTTTTTTTTTATTTTAATAGAAATTATCATTCTAAATGCTTCGAATATACCTTTCAGACTGACGGGAGGATACTTCTTGAATGTCATAGGGCGAAGTTTCTACAGACATATCGCCTAAACAAGCCACAGACTTTTATATAAAGTACGATAAGAAACGATATGACTTATGGGCAGACTTAGTATGATCCATTACAATTATAGAGAAATTATTTCGTGGTATAACAAACAAAAGTTGAATAAAATTTTAGTTGGTATAAAAAATTATTTGACATAGCAATTTCATCTTCACTTTGGCTATTTTCAATCAATTACCATAGATCAGCCTGATTGTTAATTATTACAAAATTTGTCTCAGTAAGAGCAAATAATAAAAACATTGAAATGTAAGTTTTTATTGAAGGCAGTTGTGAAAGTGTATAAATAATAATGTCTGATATGGTAACATATTCGTAAGAAGCTGGTGGGTCGTGGTCAGTAGAATTATTGAAACCTTATCTTTGAAGGTGAATCATTTGGTTCTGACTCTAAACTTGTATCCAATAAAGATTGAGAGTTTACTAATTACATACTTCTCTGTTCCAGCTTTCTTTTACATTTAATATTTGATTAAAAATGATATTTTGTAAATTAAATTTCTTCTGTTACAACTTATTGGTAAGATTAATATTTTATAAATCAAACCTTTTCTATTGTAGCTTATTTTCTCAATTTAATGTTTTATTAGAATTTATATATTGATAATTAACCTTTTTCTTTACAGCTTGTTAGTATGTTTAAGACTTTATTCCGTTCTTGTTAATCAATAATATACACATGTGTACTACCTATCTATTCCAACCGCGGAGTTAAAATAAAATTAAAATAAATCGGGATTCATATGCAATTCCTGCGCGATTATTTCATAACACCCCTACACCTGATAGGTCTTGGTAATTGGACTGTCTGTTCCACACTTTTCATTGCAAATTCTGATGCAATCAAAGTTCAATACGAAAGAGATTTAAATGATTCATGGAGGAAATCGCAAAAGATTTCGTGGATTTCAGAAGAATAAGAGATGCATCCAAATGTGTTAGACATTATTTTACCTTTAAGCAGTTGAAAAATAATTTAGTTCATAAGATGAAATAAGTTAATATAAGACAATAGAAAATATTCTACTCATCCACTGGTGGACATCGTACGATGCGTGCGTTTATAGTTCATAAGATAGAACAAATAATTTTAAGATAGAAAATTGTACTGAGTGCCTTGAAAGGTAGGCGATTTATTTCTATTAGATGTTTAATTTACTCTTATGAAAAATCTCTTAAGTTTGCAAAGAGTTCGAAACCAAAATTGTACCGATATTGAACACAATACCGTAAGTATGAAAGAAAGCAATTATGTTTATTTGAAAAATCTTGAATGTTACACGAAATGAGTGACACTTTTGACATTAATACCTCATAAATTAAAATAAGTCAATATAAGACGATAGAATATATTCTACTCATCCACCGTTGGACGTTGTGGGATGTATGCACTTTAACTTTAACCTTTTGACTGTGAAAAGCGTTTTTACCTGTACTAATACCTACGAAAAGAGTATATGTATATATATATATATATATATATATATATATATATATATATATACGTACACGTCTTGTTCGTATTATGCATTTAGTTAATTTATTCTGATGATCCTTAGTCCACTACACTTTAGGATGTTCCCGTTTTTCAAATGTTCCCGTAGGAAGATATAATTTTATAATTTTCCTTCAAGATGATTTTCTTTTCATTTATTTAGTACTTTGCCTGTAACACTTTTTATGAAAACCGAGTACAATAGCTTTCAACAATTTAGAAGGAATTTTGTATTCAAATTTGTTTCGTGGTTTAATATTTGAGAACAATTTCCAACGTATTTAATTTTAATTCCTACCACTCATAACGCAATAATATAATACCAGTCCCAATCGATATAGTAGGATGTGACAGAGCAATGATAACGGAGAGTCTGTAATAACACCCAACATATTTTTATGACCCCATGTGTGGGGCTCTAGAACCCCATTATCATTTTCGTGTCACGTTCTACTATATCGATTGAGATTAGTATTATACATACCGCGCTATTAGTAGTAGGAATTAAAATCAAAAACAGTAATAGGTATTTGTTATCTTAAATAAAGCAGTAAACAAACGTTCGTTACACGTATCGCTCATGAACGACTTAGAGAGTGTAAAGTTTCTGTATGGGAAATCTTAAATGCACTTACATTTCAATATACAAGCGCGTATTGACAATACATTAACAATGCATACATAATCTTATTTGGGAAGCTGTCTCTATTTACTTTTTTCTTGACTTCGAACGTTTTTCTCGACGCAGTTCTTAAAAATACCGTTCCAGTGTTTTTACATTTAACATCGGCATATGTAGCAGATCGTGAAATAGAAAGACACATAAGATGATTGGTCTACATAGTGTATACATCGTCTATAATTAAGACAGTCGAGGTTAAAGCAATAGGCGACATATTCGAAAATCGGTCACATCTGATATGATTGAAGTTTCGAAGATAGTCTCATTTTGCAAAAAAAAAACAATATTTGCGAGAAAAATTTTTACCGATTTAAAAGTTAAAAAAGTAAAAAATAAAACAAATCCAAGCCTCTAAAATACGATATTTTTTATTGGGAATGTTTTTAAGTCTAAAAAACGACGTAATGTAATGTAAAATATAGATAACGTAAAGTGTGATATTACAGTAGCAAAAAATTTGTAGCAAAACTGTCTGAATTTTCAAATCACCAACAATCCTTCTCATAAATAATTTTTACGTAACATGACGCTATTTGCATAATTTCAAAAAATCGGATGACTGCCAAGCAATATATATTAATATAGTTAAAGCAATCAATACCAAATAAAATTTATTATTTATTTTATTAACAATAAGCACGAGTTGAAATGTTCACAAAAACTACGAACAATAAATTATCAATCAATGGTAATCCACAACTTATTATCGGCGAATGGTTACTATGTAAAAAAGATTGTTTGATATCAAAAATTTGTAAAAATAGAAATAAAAAATGTGTATCAAGATTTATATATTGTGAATATTTTATGGAATTGTAAGTGAAGTTTTACACAGATACATCTTCAAATATATACGAAACAAACTTATTAAACTTATCTTTAATGTGTACATACTTCACAATTTTTATAGCCTAATCAATCATACGAATTTCCACATTGTAGATTTTATCTACATATATACGTGGATGATAAGCTCCTCCATAATTGACATACGCCACAGATATGTCATAATTCCAATGAATTTCTGCTTATGACTAATGAAACATATAAACAACAACCGATTTTAACTTACAAATCAAGAAAAATATACTCATTTTTATATTGCGTTTCATCATTACACGAACTTTATTTATATTTTCGACAAACTGTTAATCAACGTACATTTAATAAATGTCATAATACTATCGCAGAAAAGATTATAGTACAAATTATTCAATTTTTGTACTTGATTCATTATCACTAGAACTATCATACTTTATGAAAAACTTCAAAATTAGGATGATTAGTGGAGAATAAATTGACATACATAATTAATTCTTTATTTCTACAAAGCTCACCATTCACTTAGGCAAAGCATCTCAATGCTTTTCAAATTCTTCATTTTAACGTTGCTTTAATTATTCTATTAAATCATTATTATACTCTGCATGACCTTGTTTTAAAATTATGATAATAAACATAAAATTATTATATTATCTCGAGTTAAACTGAAATATCAGGATATTATTTTTTCCAAAAATGCTGGTCAACGATAATTTACTTATAACACATACTATTGACGTCCTATTTAAATCAATACTTGAAACTGTACCTTTAAATACTATAAAAGAATATAGTCATTCTCTCGTTTCGCCACTTCTTCCCATCTTCTTGGCAAATTCATTATGTCGTCGTTATCATATTTCTTCGGCTTTCCATTGGAACATTTTTCAACGGTACTTATTAATTTGTTATCCCACTGAAAAATGTTGCAATACACAGAGCAGATGGTAATCTGACGGGGCAACGGATCTGGAGAATATACTGGGTGTGATAAAATTACACAACTGAATTCACGTAATTTTCTTTTTGCATGTTTCGTGTTACATGTAATCTTATACAATCTTGTAATTATGTGGGTGAAAAAAAAGCACTTTTCTCTTGATGCAGTCATATTTTTAAGCGTTAATAACTAAACAACAAAACCTTAAACGTAATTTTTTATTCTTAATGTTCGCCTTATATTGGTTTCTAGAATTACTCCTTGAATTTTCTATCAACAATTGCCAAAAACTCTGTATATTCCACTTGAGTACTCGAATAAAAATTGATTTTAATTTAGTATCCACGATGATTGGTAAATAAAGAAGTAATTCCGAAAAGTAATAATTTAAAATAAGAATTTAAAAAAAATAATAATTTCATCGTGAAAGGGTTAACACGTTAAGTGCCACGTAGTCCCTGCGAACTGACGCTAAACTTTTCATTCGGGCAGCGTTGATTCTCGAGAAATGAACAGCTTCAAAATAATTTTTTATCATTCGTTAATGAATTCCATTAAAACAGCTTAAACAAAGATACAGTTTTCCTCTGCAGGCGTTATAAAGTTACCATTTTCTTTGTTAAATTATTTGTAACACACTTTGCAAAATTTTCAAAACTGAACTATTAAACGAGGAGTCGACCGAAATCGATGTGGCACTTAACGTGTTAAAAAGCCTGGCACAGTACACGCCTGAATTAACCTGTTAATTGGGTTTACATCTCAAACAAACATTGAATCTCTGCAGTTTATCATTAAGGATCAGTAAAAATTAAAAATAGTCTTTATATTATTTGTATTATTTTAATGTTCACATATGTATGTGAATATCATATATTTTATGTTTAATACAAGCATAACTCAGGAAATAAACTACTGCTTTCTAAACATTATTGATCTAATAACGAGTTAACTCGTTTATACCCAATTAACATATTAACAGTTCCATTTCTCGAAAGTAAGTCGAAATGAGAAACGCATTGTGACAAGAACTTATTGGATCACATTCAATAAATACATAAAAATTGCTTTCCATTACATTATACCTACTTACAATATTTAAAATGCATCCTTCTATAAAATTGAAGATGTTAAACGCAATCAAATAGCAAACGCCCTTATTTCTTTTTTTTCTTCATCGACACCTATAATTTTATACGATAAATGATACTAGAAGAGGAAGGAGCAGTTACGAAAGAAAAGGATCGTATGTATACATTGTGCCAACGAGTTTTTGTTCACGTTGCTTCTATTTTTCTGGTAACCTAGCCTCATATATCATAAGGAGATAGAAGGTAGAGAAAGGTATGCAGGAAGAAGTCGAACCAAGTCCTCGTGCTCTACCATCTGTTTTTATCTGAAAGCATAAGGAGGTGAGATCAAGCTGACAGTAGAAGCAAGATCTATTTTCATTTGCAACAGATTGTCGACAGACACGCTGGTTCGAAAACCAGACGTGAACTGTGTTATCTATGCATACAACGTAGTATTACATCCTGGAATTTCACGCATGACTTCAACCCGCAGGATTAGTTTCTCTTATACGAATGGTATCCATACGTATCTCGCTATTCTAGTCCATATCTAATTCGTAATGGTATCTAGCTAGCTGAATCGTTCGTTTCTCTTCTTTTTTTGTTGAAATAGTATTAACGAATTAACACTTAATTATCATTAAAATGAAGGATAGAGAGGAAAAAAGAAGAATGTTTACTTAATGTTAATCTTTATTTTTGAATTAACACTTAACTATTATTAAAATGAAGAATAGAGAGGAAAAGGATGAGTGTTCACTAATGTTAATTTCTATCGTTGAATTAACACTTAACTATCATCAAAATAAAGGGAAAAGGTGCATGGGAAAAAGAATGAGTACTTAATGTTTACCTTTATTTCTGATTTAGCACTTAATTATTATTAAAAATAAAGATAAAATTAATTTTTTGAATTACGCCATTATCGATCTTAAGTAAACTGTGTCCCAAAAAAGTACAATTTCAACCATATAAGAACATCGAGTGAAGGTACCTAATATCGCCTAGCAAAAGTTAAATCGCTGTTAATTGAATAACAATTGATATTTTTGTATGTAATTATTCAAATATTAAAAAAAATTATTCATGTTTCATATAGCATAAGTTAGAATTTTGCAAACCAACAAATTTTTAATTAGCATTCAGAAAACATAAGACATTCAAAAATCGGGTTGTGAAAAAAAGCTTTTAATATTGCCTACACAAGAAGTACTAATTAATTCATGTAGTAGTGTAGTCATGTGTAGTGAGTTTCTGAAGTCATTTTCACATCTATTTTTATTATTTCTTACTGCATAAAGTTATTCAATCAATTCCTTTTATTAGGGTTAGGTTTAAAAATTTTTTTTATTGTAAAAATATAGAAACAGAATTTTTTTAATATTTTATTTTTTAATTTAATTTCGGTTTCTCCGCAAATTTCATAACCCTACCTGTAGCAAACATTGCAGTATTATACACACTCATATTGATGAAAGAGAAACACTATTTTCATTAAGAAAAATATTTGATTTGATTACATTCCTTAAGTATGATATATTACTAATTCTTGCATTCACAGAATATTTTAGACTTACCGTCTCCGAATGTAATGTAAAATTATTATAATCCAATAAATTTTCACAATCTTAAAATTCTCTAAAATACTTTCCTTTCCATAATCGTCAATCACATAACATTGCAATTACAATATGTCTTACTACATATTAGGTTGTCCCAAAAGTTCTTCTCGTCTTATTGCTATATACGAAATATAGAATCCTTTGATTTTATTTCATTTAAATCTTTATTATTATAAAGGTGTAATTCTAAAAAATTATATATAATCCGTTCTGATTTATTACTCTTTTCTATCTCTCCAAAGAGCTTATGTCTTCATTTTTCCAAAATTACTGTAATTTACCAGTAAAATATTGTTCAAGGTAGTTTTTCATCTCATTTAAAATCTCCGACTCTAAACCTTACTGAACTAATAACGAACTATAATGTCCAGCAATGATTAAAAAATAAGATTTATAAAAAATTTATTCCTTCCCCTGATTGATCTCTTAAAACCATGTAAACTACGTCAGAAATATTTTTTGCTTTGCAACAACTCGAAGAGACAATTAGGTGATCTTATTTAAATGGACCATCCTGTATATGGCAGCAACGCATTTACATTATTCAAACTTATTATAAAAATGAGCGTTCTTTATTCCATTGTTTCCAAGCAAAGCTTTGTTTAGCGATGAAACTCATTTCGTAATGGATGGATTCGTTAATAAGCAAAATTATCATATGTGAGGTGATAAAAATCCTCATGTTATTCGTGAAAAATCTTTACATCGTGTGTATTTTGGGCAACACTCTGTGTAAATTATTAACATTGTACAATATATGAATTTATCAATCAATAATATATTTAACACATAAAGTTTACAAATTTGTAAATGATTGTATTACACATTAAATATATATGCATTTATAGTACTTTCTCACATTTTTAATTTATGAGCGTGTAAATAATAAAATGAATGCACAAATGGTAACATAGAAATCCTACTTATGGGATATTAATATATTGCTATATATCTTAAGCGTATAAATATTACCAGTTTAACAAATTTAAACCAGTTTAATATATATATAAAAGATGCACCACAAACATTGTATGATGTTAAATTGCATGATCTTGGTGGCCACACATACAGATTTCAATTGGCCTCCAAGATCGTGCAATTTATCACCATCAGATCTACATTGTGGGGCCTTTTAAAGTCGAATCTATGCTAACAAGCCAGAAACTATTAACAATCTAAAGAACAACATTCGATTGTTGCAATTCATGAAATAATTCCAGCAACATGTCGAAAAGTCATTGAAAATTTCGATAATCGAATTACACACGCAGTCGTTTGAATGATATTCTGTTCCATTTATAATTAATTATTATAATAGATCATGCTTTCAATAAAAAAAAAAAACAATTTAGAAAAATTTCAAACAGTTTGTGTTTTATTGAAAAGAAATAACTAACTCTAATTTAATATAGTAGTGATTAAAATTGCACCACTCTCTAAAAACACAGTTTGTTGAATATGTAGGTACATTATAAATTATTTTAACACGGTCTTCTAATAGTTTCTTATAATTTGATGCAAATAGGATTGCATTAAGGTGTGTATCCATTTGTTACATCGTTACGTATTCTTCAAAAATTGGTACAATCGATGCACAACGCATGCAAAGCAGTTACTAAGATTTGTGGAGGTAACTACAAAATACTAAATCATCTCAAAAATAACATTTAGAATAGCCAACAATGTTTAAAGTTGAAAAGTTTTTATTCATTTCTGCATGTATTCGCAGTCGAAATTTATATAAACTGTATGTACATCTTTTACAAATTTTACAAGGATATAATTATTTCGAATTATTTGCAGATTAACAATAAAAACTTATGTGTTCTTTAATATAAATCAATCCTCTAATATCTGATAACACCGACAATTACCGTGTGATTATTAAATCAAAAACTTTCATATTTTTAAAGTAGTGCAATTTCTCTGGCCACTACTGTACATAATCGATAAATTTTAATGCTTCCATTGGCTATTATACCATGAATTTTATATTAGAAGCATGGATGGTATTACGTATCTTCACCCTAATAGGCATCTTAATACTTACTAACGACGCTGTACAAAGAAATGATAAAATAAGATTAATCATACATGAACAGAAATTCGTTCGTAAAAACGAGTGGTAATATCTCCTAGCTAATTATCGAAAAACCGGAAGGGAGAGGGAAAGAGAAGCTGTTGAAGATAAACGAACAGCTCTCTCGAGCGGAACACGAGTTCGGGCACGAACTCGAGCCAGAGCAGGAGCGCAAGGTCTCTATAAATGCGTGAGTGCGTGCGTACATGATTTCCAGTCGGTGGTAGGTCAGCCTTTCGGCGAGAACGATACGCGTTGCGTATAGGAAACCGATCCCTTTCCCCTTCTCCTAACTTCTTCTTTTCTCTCTCCTCTTCTTTCCTTTTCCTATCTTCTTGTTGTCCCCAAAACTCGCGCAGTGTGTCTCGAATCGTATTAACTTCACCAATACACAATACTTTGCATTCGCGTGGTAATAATACTTCAACACGTTCCACCACGAAGGACATTATTTTTTTTTTGTGCTCACATCGTAAGATGAAGAAATATATAAATAGGATCAACGCGTAAAGTGATGTATTACATAAGAATGTATATTTTTCTATCTACTATTGAAAGAAAGGAATAAGTTGCGTAAAGTGTGCTGAACAAAATTCTAGATCAGTAGATCATTTAGAAAAGAAGCCTTCCGTGAGGTCCTTGGCCAATCAAGGAACATCTTACTGGAGCTGTTTAGAAGGTTTACCCCTCCTTGAGCTCACTGGATTAAACGTATAGAGTAGTACGGCAGTGTTCCTGTGAAAATACAAGAAACTTTCACAACGTGGCTCTCCCTCTGGAATAATCTAACGTTCGTAGTAATTGTTGAAACACGATTGCGCGTTATTTTCGCGTCACGGTATTCGACGGGTGAAAGCATCGATTAGATTAGAAGTGATAGATAAGTACGTGTGCAATTGGTGAACTCGAAAATTGTAGAATAATTGGCGTAAAGCGATCGTGGTTTAAATTAAAAAAGAAGAAAAAAGAAAAAAAAGGTCAGATTAAATGTGACGTGATTAGCAGTTCTGAATGTTAATATTCGAATAGTGAAAATCTGTGAGCCGGTAATTACGTGCACGTGCGCAACAGCAAAGCGAGTGCACGCGCTCGTCCATCACTGACATTTCACTAACGGGAAAGAAGGGAGTGCAAAATACTGGATCCGTGAGTCAGTCGTGACAGGCAATTGTTACTTATATTTCTATAAACAGTTCCAAGGATTTTCGATCGTGGAAATCGAGCCGGTGTAATACGAAGCCGCGTGAAACTCAACATCATCAAGCAATCCTTTGTTTTACCATTAACGTTGACCCTCGCCGCGATAACGCTGAACCGATATCCGGCGAGCGGCAATGTCACCAGTGTATCGTGTTGCATTATGTAAAGCTTGTAATGGTAAGAGAAAAGGAACGATAGGGAGAATTTTCCTTATGTAGAACCGCGTATATACCTGAAGGTTAGAAAACCAAGGAAAATGGAAATAGTGTACCTGTCAGTTCGAAAAGAAGAAAAGAATAAGTAGAAGGATTATGTATTGAAATTGAAGAAAATGGAGTATACTACGACGATATGTGTAACACACGGTTACTCTAAAAAATATTCTGACACTAAGTTTAACTGTCCAATGACGTATCTCGGTTATTAACAAAAAGGTTTCATAATTATTCGGAATGGGGTCTACTTTATCGATTTCAATGACGTTGAAGTATGTTGTCCAGGTCGACATTCTAAGTATTTTTTCTCTATACATATAATTGCCGTTTGCCCTTAGTTTTTGTGATATGCAGGAAAGTATGTTTATCATTACATGTATCTAATACCATGTACCCTTTTTTTTAAGATTTAAGTAAGGTTTGAGTTTAATTTCGAATTGATAATAGATAAAAAAAGTAATTACAAGGTGTATTAAACTTCATTGAACATTATTAGATTTCATCGAAAATTATTTCATGCTAGCGTTACTGACCATCTTTACAGCGGCTGCTGAATATTAATCTAGAACAACATATAACCCGTTGATCTTCCTTTTTTATATGTTCAATATTGGAAATAATTATCATCCGTGAGTTCAGATTTATTTTGGGCTATATAAAACTACAACCATCTATTGTGAAATAAAGTGTACTCGTAACCTAAGCTTCTTGGAGGCTTTCTTTGCGAATACCTTGGAAATTAAAGCCGAACGCGGTTGTATACATAGAAAAAAGTTACTCAGAATGTTGACCTTGACAGCATATCTCAAGGCCATTGAAATCGGTAATGTCGCCACTGTTCCGAATAATTAATAAAGTTTAATTTAAAAAAGTGTCGATACTCTTTTGTTAGGAAACAAAATCGTTGTAATATAAGTTGAAAGGAGCTATGTGGAATTACTATGTTATAAAAATATTTCAACATTTAGCAATAATTAATTTTCTGAAATAAATTGTTTAAAAAATATGTTGAATATTTTGAATATTAATATGAACACTACAATAAAATTAATTCTGTAAAATTTTTTAGGATTAAACGGTTTCAACTAAAATAAATTATTAAAAAAAATTGTATATTTTGATTATTCATATAATACATAGTCATGTTATTTACAAATACGAATATAAATGATATTCAATTACAGTGTTATCAAAATGTTCAGGGATTTGGCTAAACTGAATTACTTAAATGATAATGAAATAAAAATTAACAAAATAAATTAAATACCATACTTTAAAAATATTTGAACACTTAGCAAAAAAGAATATCTTTATATTGTGAATATGAATAATGTGAATATTTTTATACTATAGTAATTTATCGTGATTTATATCTTACTGTATTTATTCATAATATTTTTGTCTGCTCTATGTTTAATAGTTCAATTATCAGTGTCCGAATATTTTTGAGAATAACTGTACATAAGAAATACTACGTATATACAAACATCTTCAACTATGAGAGAAACAAGAAATTTACGAAGAGAATCGTGTTACTTACAAATACTGAAACTTAAAAAAAACTGAAGAAATTGCGTGAATAAACGATAAAAGTTGAAGAAAATTCTGCTGCATTCAAAATGTGGCACATACTGAAAGAGTTTTTGGAGCAGTATTTTCTGCTGGGACTATTCCTCGGCATTCTCTATTGCTTTCTCACTTCTTCCTATGATTTTTGGGAGAAGCGAGGTGTGCCTTTTCGAAAACCCACAATACTATTCGGGAATTTCGCCCTCATGCTATTGTTCCGGAAATCCCTGCCAGAAGGTATAATGGAAATGTACAAGTGGTTCAAAGATGAAAGGTATTTCGGGGCATTCCGTGTTAGATCGCCTGTACTGATTCTACGTGATCCAGATCTCATCAAAAATGTCTGCGTGAAAAATTTTGCTTGCTTCTCCAATCGTGGCATACCGGTGAACTCGCAGGTAAACCGAAAATATTTATTTTTTTTTTATACGCGAATAAATATTTAATTAACGAAACATGATATATTGTCAATATAATAATACTTTTAACGATATATTAATAATACACATGAAGAGTCGCAAAAAAATGAGGATTCATTCTCTACTTATTATAATATTTGAGTACATATAGATTTGCACGGAAGATCGGTTCCTTAGAATACCGTGTAAATCAAAATCATGACTTTTTGTACAAAAAACGTGTAAATTAAAAGAAAACCAAAGTGAACATAATTTAATCAGTTATTTAATTACATTTATTTATCTCAACATAAAATAAAAATAAAATATTCAATATTAAATCAACTAATTAATTAAATCAGTTTTTTCCTTCTTTTTTTTGTAACAATAAAGATTTTCCTCTTAAGGATTACTAAAAAATGAAGGGGGAATTCCTTTTTTTAGGTTTAATGCCTGTGTTAACAAACGAACAGATTTAAAAAATAATGGTAAAAATATGTGCGCAGCATACATTTTATTTTTAACTGTTTCTATTTTTGAAAATCGTGAAAAAACGAAAATCTGTAAAACAAATACCACATAAATCAGAGGGTAGGTGCAATTGAATACATACGAATGTATTTTCTATTGTAAAATTCAGATTTGTATTTAGCAAGGACAAGAAGAGATGAAAGTGCCATTTTATTGTTATTTACATAATAACACGTACGTAGGAAGAACGGTGAGAATATTGATGTTTATCGATGAGGGTACGCGTTGACAGTGTTTTTGTGCTATGTTAATGAATTCTTTTAACGTGACTGTAAAGTAAGAGAAAATTTATTCAACAATGTCTGGTGAATAAGTATAGGTCTTCAGTGATTAATCTTCGTTTTACTTAAAACAATATTATCTGGACACTCGTCCTTTTTCCATCTGTACTCTTCAAACGAGATAAATATAGAAGAAATGAAGAACGAAGAAAAAAAATGTCGGCTTTTTAAAGAATTCTAACCTGAAGGAAGAAATTTTACTTGAAATTTACTTCTCGCCAATTTTATTGTTTAAAGACAGCTGAAAAATGTAGAAAATTTTAAAAAGGAGAATATTAATCATTTAAATTTAAGAAACGTGAGAAATTTATGTTAAGCGTATATTTTTCCTGCTACTTGATATTCAACTGGAGCAGTTTATATAATTTTTACTACAAAGAATATTTACATCGAAACATTTTGTTCGATTTTTATATGATACAATGCGTCCTTCGTTAAGAAGCATGTATAACGACATTAAAACATACATATGTAGTGAAAACAAATAATGCTCTTATGTTATACCTGTAACAAAGTTTCGAATTCATAAAGTAATATGATGCAGCAAACGGATTAAAAATTATAAATATACTTGTACCTTTTTTACATAAAATACATTTACACTATTTTCTTTCATAAAGTATACCATGACACAATGAAAAAATACACTTAATATTTAACCCTTTGTCTATAAAGTTAATAAAGATAGGAAGAAGATAAATAAATAGGTATACAGTTGTATTTTAGAAAGATAAATAATATAGTAATAAAAGTTAAAAATAGAAATTAAGATAAGATAGATGCAAGATATCGTATATAAATAGAAAAGGTGCAATTGGAAGTTATCCTAAGTCGAAAGGCAAGGATTATAATAAATAATCATAAATAAAACTTTAATCTTCTGTCTTATTTTACAAAGATTTTAATAATGATTTTAATATGAGATTTTTTCTAATCATAAAAAGATCGTAAGGCAAAGGGAATTAAATATGAAACAGAAATGTGAAGCAATATATTACATTAAAACGAATAACTCGTATAATACAAAACAAATCCTACAGTAATAAAACAATTTGGAATTAATAATGAAACATTTCATTTTCTCTTATTTAGGACCCATTGTCTGCACATCTGTTCAATCTAGAGGGGAAAAAATGGAAGAGCCTACGATCGAAACTGACCCCAGCCTTTTCCTCTGGCAAATTGAAAAGGATGTTCTACCTTCTAGCCGAGTGCGGCGAAGAGTTTGAAAAATTAATCGACGCGTCCTCCGAGACCGATCGGCCATTTGAGATTCGCGAGCTGGCGGCAAAATTTACGATAGACGTCATTGGTAGTTGTGCTTTCGGCATACAAATAAATGCTCTCACTGACGAGGAATCCGAGTTTCACAAGGCAGCGAAGAAGTTTTCAAAACCAAGCTACAAGGCGACCCTATGGCGTATGCTTCGAACTGCTATGCCAAAATTATACAAATTCTTAGGGGTACAGGTGATCGACCCAGATGTGACCAAATTTTTCAAGGACGTCGTATTACATATGATCAATCAACGCGAGGAACGTGGGATCAAGAGGCACGATTTCATGGACTTATTAATTGAATTAAAAAATAAAGGTACCTTGGAGAACGAGTCGGGAAACGGCCAGGTCTGCAACGACGAGGACACAGATACAACCGAGGAGATAGGTATGTTAATTGGTTAGGTATGAAAATGAGTGATAGTCGTGGAGAAAAAACACGAGAGGATGGTTGTGAAAGCGTGGAAATGGGATAAAACTCAGTGTACGGTTGTATCGCCGCGAGGCTCCTATCGTTTATATAGATTAGTTTATACGAAGATAAATTGTACGCTTTACGAGAAAAATGTTAACGGTTGACTTGACGTATTACCTAGCAGGTATATGCGTTTAATAATGTCGCGCAGTTTCACTACGACACAAATTTCATTCTTTCTTTCTTTTTACGGTGTAACATCGACATGTCAATTCGAGTTACGAATTTTTATACAGGTAAACTTGAAAAGAAAATCAAGTGAAATCATGTCAAATATAGGAAGTGGAAAAGATGTTAGTACTTTTTCTTTGAGCAAATAAGTAAACGAATTTTTGTATTAAAAGAAATTTGTAAGGACATCTTTGTATTATTTTTACAGAAACAGCAAATGAAGGAAATATTAAATTACGGAGACAGAAAATAGTTTGTATGTAAAATATTAACAAGTAGATAACAGAGATACAACGTAAAAGTGTGTCTATGACGTAGCATTGATATCATATCAATTAAAACAGGATAAATAAGCGAAATGGTGTTAGATAAAAGTTAAAAATACATGAAAATTATTTGTGAACGCAATAATTTAATTTCTCTGTTCGTTTGTACTCATTCCGAGGAACTCAATTATATCAATGAAAGAAGAACGGTTACATAATTGATAAGACTCTGCGGTTAATATACAAGATGTTCATTGCACGCCCGGAGCACGTTCTGATGCATAACCGCAAACGATACACTTCTGTAACGAATTAATCAAGATAAAATTGACAGAAGAGCTTCATTCATGTAGACATTTCACCATCTATGTAATGAAAACGAAATCGTGCGTTGTATTAATGAAGCGGTTCATTAACATTCTATAAGAGTAGCATTATCGAGTCTTTGTTAGAATTCATATTTAATGCCAGTTATATACCAGATCACTTATCTACAAGTTACTTAACAAAGCTAGCATTGTGTAAAAAAGTTCAAGAAATGTACTGACATATATACATATAAAATTAAGAAATTTTTATGAAACGTTGAACAATATTTGTCATTGTTCTGAATTATTCTGAAAATATACAAATGATCCTGTATCTTCTATAAATTACACAAAATTTAGTACTCTGATAACATAATTAATCCACAATTACAAAATTCCAATTTGAGAAAAAAAAGAAGAAACGTGTATTTCAATCCTGAATTTAGTTATACAGTTTAGTAAACATAATCATTCTCATGATTTTTCACGAATAATGTATACTTAAATATTTCTTCGTAATATTTCGACTGCGACAGCTAATAATTAGCAAAACGTCAATTTGAAAATAAAAAAATAAGAAACGTGTATTTTGATCTTAAATTCAGTTATTTAGTTAAGTAAAAATAATTATCATCATACTTTTCCACGAATAAAATACACTTAGGTATTTGTTCATGGTACTTTGACTTATGAGTAACAAATAAATATCGTGAAACTACGATCGCTTTGCTCTCGTTAAGTTATGTACATTCCTATGATAGATACTTTCTTTTTTTGTTGGAAAGCTTTATCGTACATGGCACCGTTATTTATAGAATTGGACGAGAACAGTATTGCGGCCCAAGCGTTTGTGTTTTTCGCCGCTGGTTATGAAACGTCATCAAACACCATTGCATTTTGCTTGCATGAGCTGGCGTTGAATGGAGAAATTCAGGAAAAAACTAGACGCGACATACAAGACGCAATCGACAGCAGAAATGGCAAATTGACATATGACGGCGTGCAAGACATGAAGTACCTCGATATGGTGATTGCAGGTAAAAATTTATCTTCTACGGTTCAATTTCACGTAAATTGCATACCTTGAAGTAATTCGCAACCATTCTTGGAGCATAATCATTTCTAGAGATTATTATTGGCTTATACACGCGTGATTCACATAATTGTACATTGTCACAGTTCTCCAGAATTATTTGTTTCTTTGGATGATAACTAATATTAAACAGTTCATCAACTTTGAAAATACGTGTAAAAATTAAAAAGGAAAAAGATATTACAGATAGAAAAATGATTACTTTTTTAAGTTCAAATACGTATTAAGAAAATTGCAAATGATATAAAATATGTTTGTAATCTACATGTTCAATATTGCGTGACATTTTTATTACAACTTGAACGACCTATCACATTAGGTAATGCGATATTATTAAATCCAGGTAATAAAATTTAATTAAATACGAAATGTTATCACTATATATTACGATAAGTAGAAATTATTTCGTGTTTCTGACCTTCAATTACATTGTGCCCGTACATTATTAAGTTCTTATCCCACCTACAGTCAGATATAAATAAAATGGTGTTCCATTTAAAGAGATGAAGTTAACCTTGTAATGTGCTTCACGCCTCCATAAAGTAGTAAAAAGCAATTATTTTCGTGACGTTTTACTTCGAATCGAATGATCTACGTACCTGTTATACGAAGATTAATTTAACTAATAGATAATACACGATATAAGTACAATTAATTACGTTGGAAAATAATAAAATAAAAGTTTCTTCCTTTCCGAAAGTTTTAAATTTTATAGTTAGAATAAAATTTCACAAATTTACTTATTTATTGCGGTATATACAGATTGTAATACGTCTATTTCTAGTTAAATATTTTTTTAGAAAATCTAACGGCATAAAACTTCTTTTATGTTGCCTTAATCTTAAATTATGCAAATATCTGATCACCCCAGCTCTGCGTTAGGACCTAAATCATCATCTTAAATTATCATTTGCCTACCACCTTCTCCCCTATAAAAAGAAAATCCATATTCTTTTAAATTAAAGTTATTATTAACCAAAGGAAATGAAAGAATAAGAAACGTGCTTTCTATTTGCAACGATCTACAATAATATAATTGCAAATTACGGCTCCTTCAAATAGCAATTATCTAAATAATATACGTATACACCATAATAACAAATTTTTATTTAATATAAATTTTAAAATCACACAAAGTCAAATAAAAATGAAAATTATTTTCTACACTCCGCGTTTCGGTTTTACAGGTAAAAAGTTTAAGCTTGGTTTACATTAATCCTAACTGGTACAAGACTAAAATATAATTATATAAAAATTATATAAATTCGATATAAAGTTTAAAATATAAAATTCATATTAGATATAGTAAAAAGTAAATCAATCCATTTAAAACACTCTGATATACGGAAGTTTCAAAATCTATAGCCTTGACATTTTCTTTTAGAGTATACTTTAAGATCTCTGATACTAAGAAAGAAATACGTTATTTTTAATTTTATCTTATTATATATTCTTTTCAGAAACACTCCGGAAGTACCCTCCAGCGTCAATGCTATCCCGAAGATGCGAGTATCAATACCAAATACCAAGTAGTAAGGTCGAATTACCGGCAGGCATACGGGTAATCATACCGATTTACGGGCTTCACCATGATCCAGATTATTATCCAAATCCTATAACATTCGATCCCGAGAGGTTTACAGAAGAAAATAAACAAACCAGGCATCCGTATACGTATCTTCCGTTTGGTGAAGGACCACGAAACTGTATAGGTAATGTTTGCCAAGATTTTTGCAAAGTACATAAAGTAAGCTCTAATAAAACGGATAGACAAAACATTGCCAATTTCCAATTCTCCAATTTCTAAATAAAGTTAAGTATTACATCGCTACTTTATCGTATCGATTTAAATATTATATGATTTGGTAGAAATCGTATCTTGATAGAATGAAATAATTGAATCGATTACTTGCAGTGACTCCCATCAATATTTGGACACCCTTTAAAACAGAATAACTTTTTTCAAATTTGATCAAACGAAGTGGGATTTTTTTCAGAAGCTGGAAGGATTAGTTTATTTGATAACGTGTAAAAAAGTTTTTGAAGGAGTTGTAATTGGTCGGGATTGTGAAGAAAATAGTAAAGATCACTTTTTACAACTTTTTTATTTGAGCGAGTAATGAAAATTTAAAAAATACATTTTGTAGATCTATGTTAGTTATATACATACTGAAATTTGTTTAGATTGAACCAAATAAATTGAGTTCTCGTGAGAAGTTAGAAGGATTAGTTTATTAAATGACGTGTAAAAACATTTTTGAAAAAAATCCAATTACGAAGAAAATAGTGACGGTCGCTTTTTACAACTTCTTTATATGAGTTTGTAATAAAAATTTAAAAGCTATGTTTTGTAGATTTGTGTGAATTATATACATGGTGAAAATTTCATCGAAATCGATTAACGTTACTGTGAGCTACAAATGGTTAACACTAGAACTATCAACGATTACTGTATACCTATTTCTACTAAACTAGTCATAATGACTGGTTATTTTTCATATCCATTATGCAATGGAAATAACCTTGATTTATATTCTTTTTTTTAAGTTTTACATAACATTATACATATTTATGTTACGTAGAAGTACACTTTTTCATACTTAACAATGGTAAATTTATTATTAACAAAAATAATCCTTGCAAATGGAGGTAGAGATCTTTTTGGATATACATGTCCCGCAGAAATATTTTTTGCATATATCATAGGTATTATTGGTTTTGCTATTTCTGCAATATACAATTTGACACCATCTACGTTTATCCAAATTTTGTGTCGCATTTACCGATATTCTATCTAACGTTCGTTTTTTCTGTAATTTTCTAGCGAGTTCTTCAACTAATTAAAACAAATCGTGACACAGATTGAAGTATAAACTAACACTACAATTATCAGTTATAAACAAATTTGTGCATGCCTATTTAGGACCACGATTGACGTCAATGGTACTGCAAAATACCAGTCAAAATGACTGGTTGCAGTTTATCTAGGTATAGTATATATATAATTTTGAAAAGGACGCGGGAGAGAGGAACGCAAATTGATATACATATTTAATTCTTTGAATATTGTAATAAAAGTCATGAAGAAATTTCTGAAATGCAGAATTATAACTATCTGTAAATTTTAAATGAAAATTTAAAACCAGTCATTTTGACTGGTTTGGTAGTCCTAGTATTAAAAATAGTGTAAATCGAAGTTTTCCACAACTTTCAATCTAATACTGCAATAAATAGAAAAATTCTTATATCTTCCAATACCTGCCGCTTGTTCCTGCATCAACCGATTTTGATGAAATTTTTAGCATGTATGTAACTAACATAGATCTACAAAACATATTTTTTAAATTTTCGTTACACCCTCAAATAAAAAAATTGTAAAAAGGGATCTTTACTACTTTCTTCGCAATTCCGTGCAGTTACAACTTCTTCAAACACTTTTTTACGCATGAACAAATAAACTAATCTTCTAGCTTCTCAAAAAATCTCACGCCGTTTTGTCAAACTTTAAAAATATTATTTTGCATTAAAGGGTGTCCGAATATTAATGGGAATCATTCTATATACGTACTTCTAACATGTACATATGCGTACTTTAGACTTCATCACTTTATACTTCCTTCTGTTGAATTTTCCAAATAATTTCAGTTAATCTTTCAATACCCATTTTTTATTCCACTATTTTGATTTTTAATATCGGTTTTTTAATAAGAAATATGAGATCGTGCATAAGAACATATTTATTTATGATCAAAGAAATTTAATTTTAATATACATTTGACCTTTATTTTGTCTGCGTTTACTTAAAATTTTTACATTTTCATTATGCCAACTGACGTACGTACGACGCACGCATTCGTAATGTAATTAGCAAATACTTTTTAAAAGTATAAATAGATTCGTCGTAATACGCATGCATTCTTATACCATATTAATGCAAGCTATTGTAATGTCTGCAAATTCTTAAGCCACGTCATTAGTTATTATTCGATAAATTATAAATCGATAACTTACGGTACACCGTATGACGTTATGCAGATTAGATTGTTATGTTAACAATATGGCGTTTGTTTTAGGTATGCGATTCGCACTGTTGCAAACTAAAGTGGGAATAATTTCGTTTCTAAGAAAACATCGTGTGGAAGTATGCGAGAAAACAATTATACCAATAAAATTTAGTAGGCGAAGCCTCGTGACCACGAGTGAGAAGGGATTCTGGCTAAGGATCGTACAATGTTCTTGAATTTCCAAGTTTTTAGAAACTAGGTAATTTTTCAAGTATAAATATCAGAAACGTTTACTATGTACTTAAATTACCTTGAAAGAAACATCGATATTAGGATCTATTTTTTTTTTTTATATAACATTAACTTTAATATGACCAGTAAAACAATTTTAAACATGAATCTTTTTACAATTCTTTCTTCCGCAAATTTATTTTTTTTACTTTTATATGTCATTGAAACAGATAAACGCATTCTGGATATTTATTTAAAATTATTAATCACTATCATTTTTCACAATACATAGTTAACAATTTTCGGTGATATTTTAGGTTACCACGTATATTTCATTTGTAATGTTTACCACACTATTATGGATTATGTTATAGTTAATTAGGATATTTTATAAATATACATGTCGATGGAATGTATTAGTTATTAAGATCTTTTAAAAAATGTACTTTGTTTTATAATATCTTACTTGTAGTTAATAACTACTAAAATTATTCCAATTGTTATAAAAATAAAGCATTTATATTTTTGTATACATTTTGTATATTATGCATAAATAATTATTATGATGTATTAATTTAATAAATACACAATTAAAAAACATTTTGGATTTTCCCTGTTTATTTATCTTAAAATTATATACAGATTTCTAACAATTCATAATAGTTTAAATATAGTGTGATTTTTGAATACTTACATCTGTATGTACCCAAATAATAACAATTTATCTTATACCAACTTAATTTTAAAACAAAACATGATAAAACAATTTTAAGATATTAATAATCTTAGAAAACAAGTAAAATTACTTATCATAGACGTTTAATTAATGTGAAACCATTTGAGAATAAAAATAAATCCTTACAAACTTATTTAAGCATGTACAATCGTCATTCACATTACTAACACAAAAATGGAATTCTTAACTGTAAATGATCCTACGCATTCTATGAATTAAATCACCTTTAATCAAATAAGGTTCGCTGTTCAGGTTAAACAGATTAACCATCCAAACAGTCGATACACCGGAAAGAGTTAATGTAACCTAACTGTATATCGTCACCACTTTCAATTACATCCGCACCACAGTCAATCTTTCGTTACATACTATCGTTGTATTGATTGTAAGACGTATTGTATATGTACATACGTACCGTACAGTACTTGATTCCACATACGATAGTTACATTTGTTGTGCCTTCTACCCGTGCATTGTCTATTGGTGGCAGCAGCTTCAAGTCAGTGCACTCTTCGTTCATAGAGCGATTTGTATATAGACACCTACGTGTGTACAGTAGGTCGTTTGTACACGACGGCCGATTATGCGATCGAAAATGTCATTTCTTTGATTAGGTGACAGTGTTTTTTACAAACTGTATCGTTCTTCTACTCGAAGATTTTCCGCAATATTTGATAGCGAGACATTTCGTTGAAAATAATGCTAGGGTGAGCCGTAAATCTGTTTATGTAGATGCGTAACACTTCTGTCACTTTAAGTTGATAATGAAACCCTTTAAGCGATAAGGTCTATGCCAACAATACATTTCCTCCAGTTTTATCAGAACACGTGTTCTGATTATAATCAGTGTAAACGAATTTTCTTTCTTTTGACACCCACTTTTTAATTATTTCATAGTAGCTTTTAACAATTGCCAGATATATATAATCAATAACACAGTGAATTAACACTTATTAGAATATTTGCAAATAATTCTTCTCTTAATTGTGTTGGTAATAAACAAAACAAATATCTTTGTTGTATACTTCAAGTATAGGTTAAAAATGATCTTAGTCATTACTTTGTTTCTTTCATGTGAATGTATTTCTATCATTAACAGCTTACTCACAAATTGATATCATATATACATCTTAGATACACATATATACATGTATCCATTTCTAATGCTTCTGTCATTCTATACTGTGCTAACCAGTTTTTAATTTAATTGTAGATGTCACATTACAGTAGAAATACAAGTACTCAAAGATCTGCGGTGATTGATTATGAACGTCAATTTCAAGAGGATCTGGAACGTGCACAAGCATTAAGTTTAGAAAGTCTTGCACTAGAAAAATTTAAGTTACAAAAACAACGTTCAGAATTTAATAATATTCAACAACAATGTGTTCCACAAAGCGATATACATAAAGGAAATAGCAATGTACATAGTAGTTCATCAGAAAAAGATAACACTCCGCAAGCTGAAAAGTAAATGAAATCAACATTTTAATTTATTATTATTATTATTAATTGTTTATATTATATATATATACATATATATATACATACATACATACATATATACATACATATATATATATACATACATACATACATACATACATACATATATACATACATATATATATACATACATATATATACATACATACATACATACATACATACATACATACATATACATACATACATACATACATACATACATACATACATACATACATACATACATACATACATGCATACATGCATGCATACATACATATATATATATATATATATATATATATATATATATATATATATATATAATAATAAAAAAGGAAGTGAAATATAATAGAAATAATTATAGATTTCAGTGCAGAAGCAGACCAAGGCCTGGATCCTTTAATACTAATCAATCTAAAAATGCTGTGATATTAGCACCACCACCAGTTCCATCTAGAAGAAATTCAACAACAGCTACAACAAGTCAAGAACATACTGCTGATTTGATTAATTTTACAAGTCCAGTGAAACAAGATAATCTCAGTGATTACTGTTCACCTCCACCTCCACCACCGTAAAAATACATTAATCTTATAAGAATCCTTTCTTACAATACCAATTGTAATGTTTCTTTTTTTTTCCATTATAGAAAAATATCTGTAGAACCAAAATGGGAAACTCATCCCTCGGTATTGAAAAAGCATGGAAAAGTATCACGCAGCACAAGCTCTGCAAGTTATCATACTAAGGACTTCCGATATCAATCACTTTCTCCTGGTCCTAGATCTTCCACTGCACCTTGTTCACCAGGAACTCCAAAAATTAGTCCTATCATGTCAAGATCCAGTAGTACTAGCAGTAATGTACCTGATTTAACACCACAAGTAAGTAATACAGTTTACTACATTTTTACAAATATTAGCAGCATTTAAATTAGAATACATTCTTTTTGTTATAACAATGATTTTATTGATAATTCTTATTCCAGCCTGCATGGAATCTTAATGATTTTAAACATTATTTTCTTATACAGGTGATGTAGAAGTGTTTTAAGTTAGATGTCAGTTGCATGTTATTTTATATGATAATATTTGTTTTTAGCTTATCAGTAACCTTTTTTTGTGACAAAAGTTTAAACTCAGATAATATATGCTATTTTCCTTAAACTGTAATAACGTTTTTTACAGATACCTCCATTACCTATGAATTACAGACCAAGTATTACTCCTTCTGTATGTGGTGTTCAAAAACCTACATTCTGTACGGATGATGAGCAGCTAAATGTATTAAAAGTGATAGAGAAAAAGCCAAATAATAATCTAATAGATTTGAGTTCTTTTGATCAAGTAGAAGATAAAACAAATGTGCGAGTCAGTGTACTAGAAGCATTTGATCCATTACTCGTTAAGACTGAGGATCAGAATGATAGTGTACAAAGTCACAAAGATGGTAATCTTATATCAAAATTTATATGTATATAAAATATAATTCAATATAATTAAGTAGTTATTATAGTAATAACACCAATCTTATATTATGTTTAAACAGAAATACAATCACAAGTGAGTGGATCAGTGTATGATCCATTTGATCCATTTGATTACATGTATAGCACAAATGAAAGTGTTAACTCAGATCCAGTATATGTTGCTGTGGAAAAATCTGCAAAATCTCCAGCTGTTTCTCCAGCTGCACCACCACCACTACCTCCCAGAAATTCATCAGCTTGGAATACTATTGAAAGGAGAAGAACTTCTTTAGATAGAAGAGTAAGTATTCTAAAAGATTAAATATATAAATGAATAAACAATAATTAGGATCTTGGTAACATTAATTTTTATTTTTTCAGAAACGACAAAGACGCTTATATGAAAATGTAACGATGAGGAAAACCAGATTATCACTTAGCGATTGCGATTTAAAAGCTTTTCATGAAATCGTGAAATCAGTACGAAGTTAGTAAAATATACATAATAAATAAATTTAATTTACTGATTGTAAAGTATTTAAAATGAATGTTAATATTTATATATAACTATATAAAATATTTAGGTGAATTCCCGTTTAATGATCCTAGTACAAATATTGGACACGTAATCAGTCCAATGATGGAAAACTTATATCCTGAAGGCACAAGTATAAAATTAGTTGTACATCCACAATTAATGGATTCTGATGAAAATACTCCGTCCATTTCATTTACGTGTGACGGTAAGTCTATACATAAAAATGATTTAACCCTTATCAGACATATATCACCTACCACGTGACATTACACTTTTTACCATAGCGGACATTTGTCACCTGTTAAGTGACACAATAAATTTTACCGTCTCGGATATAGGTGTCACGTGGACAAAGTTTAGAGAAATATCATTCATTGACAAGATACAAATAAATAAAATGTCTTCAATGGAAAATGTTAGACTAAATGTTGGACAGATATTAAAAATGTTAGATTAAAGCGACGACCTAGTAGCAACTTATGTCTGGAAATCTGACGTCCGATAAGGGTTAATATACAATTTATAAAACATATTTCAATAATTTAATATATGATATATATTTTCTTTCAGTAAATTGTAGTGTCGAACATGTCATTCTTAATGTCGCTTGTTCCTTAGAAGATGAAGATACAGTAAATATAGAAAAATATTGTGTGAGAGTATGGGGATTAGCAGAATATTTTGCACCCAATACAACTTTAGCTCAATATGAATATATACATCAATGCATGAAATTAGAAAAAGATATTGAGTTAGCTATTCTGACTAAAGCGCAAATAAAGCGATCTATAGCACGAACAGTAAGTATTTATTTTAAAGTAAGAATATTTTAATTAATAACTGTTTGTGTGGCATATTTCATTTCTTTAATAGCTTCAAGATGATAATCGTGATCAATGTCTTAAATTAGAAGATATTCTTCCAAACGAACTAGTACAACCTATTTCATATGATACGCTTCTTATTTTATTAGGTATGAAATCAGAAAATATGTGTAACATTATCATCATTTATAAAAAAAACAAATATTACTAAATTATTATAACTTTTTTATGAAAACAATTGCAGAAACTGTCGAAAAAGAGATGGAACGGGTGGAAACTGCTGCTATGCAATTGGCAACTACTAATCATGGTTCCAGTCTTTTACCACAATTACAACCCCGTGGTGTTGTACAAGCAATAAAAGCAGTATGTGCATTAATGGGAAACATAGAAACATTTGAAATTACAGAAGCTGTTGATAATTTTGTAAATGCATGTTGTCAATTTTTACCTCAAGTTCATACGGCTAATATAGAATGCAAAAAACCTGAAATTTTACATGAAGATGGTGACTATTCTGTTGTAACATTAAGAACTAAATTCCCAGATGTCATTGGATCTCATTGTAGAAAAATTCGTGATGCGATACAAGATCTTGTAGAAAGTTACTGTCATGCATTTAAAGTTGACTTTGAATTAAATAGTAGAGGAGAATTTACAACAAGTGAGAAAAATATGAAACTTGCAAAATATCATTTTGTCAAATGATAAATTTTAAAAGAGGATTAATTCATATATGTGCTTCTTTATAACAGATACATTAATATCATCTGAAGTACTAGATACAATTTTGGTTCGTATTGGAGCATTACACAGATTACCAGGCTCATGGAAGCATGATGATTATATAGTTGCAGCACAAATATTTCACGGAACAAGACCTGTTGGTAATCCAGTTTTATCCGAACCTATGGCAGTCAGTTCTAACTTTTATCCAAGAATTTTATTTAATTCATGGTAATGATTTTAAAAGCTACCATTTAAAAGTTACCTTTTATATTTTTAAATTAATTTTTCTTTATACAAAAGGCTAGAATTTCGAGGAATAAGCGTATGTCAGGTACCAAGAGAAGCTAGATTAGTGGTAGTTTTATATGGTCGCACAGTGCAACCTACTGAACACGAGTCTAATTCGTCAGCAGAAAATACCATGCAAAAAGAAGAGCTAGGATGGGGAGCTATACAGTTTTTTGATTATGAAGGGTAATTAATCACATCCAGTAGAATAAAGAAATATTTTACTATAAAGTTTTCTTATGTACTATGTCTATGTTTCCTTATATATTTCTATCATAGGGTTATGTGTCAAGGAAGTTTCTTCTTATCACTTTGGCCAGCAATTGCTGATAAAAGATTAGGTCCAGCTCCAGCACCTGGGACTCATCCCCATGGAGACACACATGCTATTATTGGTTTAGAATTACCTGATTATGGAGGAAGGGTATTATTCCCTACAGAATTGCGAGATTATGATGTAGAATCTCTTGATTTCAATTCATTAGACCAAAATACACAAGAATTATTAATAGACATCACACAACAAAATACATTTCAAAGGTATTTTTTTTCTTTTACATTTTAAATACAGGTAACATATCTCGTAATATTTATTTTCATGTTTGATAGACCACTCATTGAAGAAAGAGAAATTTTGTGGGAAAAACGACATTATTTACACGATAGACCTGAAGCTTTACCTAAGGTACTCCTAGCTGCTCATAGTTGGGATTGGGCATGTTTACCAGATCTTCATGCTTCTCTTAGAATATGGAGTCCTTTGCCTCCTGTTCAGGCTTTACAATTGTTATTACCTTGGTAATTTTTAGTTCTTCGTATATTAGTGTGGAATTATTAATAACTCCAATTAACCACAGATATTTTATAGTTTTCCAGATATGAAGGTTAGAGAAATGGCAGTTGGATGGATTAAAGAATTGAGTAATGATGAACTTGTAGATTATTTACCACAATTATTACAAGCATTGAAGCATGAAACATATGAAACGTCTCCTCTTACAAGATTTTTATTAGAACGAGCATTACTTTCTCCTCGGGTAGCTCATCATATCTACTGGTTATTAACACAAGCGTTACCAGGACAAAGCCCTCAGGTAATTTGGATTAGAATGATTCATATTACCTGAAAAAATGAACAAATATATTTGGTATATTTAACTTCTAGAATTCTGCTGAAATTACACCAGAAGACGATAAAAATATTAGTTCAGCACGTTATCATAGAAGATTACAGGTGATGTTACGAGCATTACTAGCAGTCATTGGAGATGCATTGAGAAATATCTTCCTTACACAACAATTACTTGTCAAAGTATAATTTATTTCCGTTCACTAAATTTTTTCCATAAATATGACAATAATAATGCTAAATATGCAATTAATAATTTTACAGAATCTACACGAAGTAGCGGAAAACATTAAACAAACGAAAGATTCATTACGAATGGATGTACTCAAAGTTGGTTTACAAAATATACATTGTCAATTAATGGAAGATGATGGTATATGTTTACCATTATCTCCTAGCAAACAAGTATTTGGTATAAATGTACAAAGTTGTTCATATTTTCCATCATTTACTCTTCCATTGAAAATCAACTTTATTAGTTGCGATGATGTAATTTGTCCGGCAATTTTTAAAGTAAGTTTGGTAAAAAAATTATTATTATAGCTTAATATAATTTTTAAATCTATGTTAAAATGGTTTCGTAGGTTGGGGACGATTTACAACAAGATATGTTAACTCTTCAAATGGTTCGTATTATGGATAAGCTCTGGTTGAAAGAGGGTCTTGACCTTAAAATGGTAACGTTTGCATGCGTGCCTACCGGTAACAAACGTGGTATAATAGAAATGGTTACGAATGCAGAAACTCTAAGAAAAATACAAGTAGAATTTGGCTTAACTGGATCGTTTAAAGATCGACCAATTGCTGAATGGTTGGCGAAACATAATCCGTCAGAATTAGAATACGAAAGAGCAGTAGAAAACTTTACTGCATCTTGCGCGGGTTACAGTGTCGCTACTTATATTTTAGGAATTTGTGATAGACACAATGATAATATTATGTTAAAAACATCAGGTCACCTGTTCCATATTGATTTTGGAAAATTCTTAGGTGATGCACAAATGTTTGGGAATTTCAAGAGGTAAATACATTTATATTCGTACGTTTAATATTTATAATTAAAAATAATTATACATTCCATATTTTTAATTAGGGATAGAACACCATTCGTATTAACATCAGATATGGCATATGTTATAAATGGTGGAGATAAACCATCAGCTAAATTTCATCACTTTGTGGATTTATGTTGTCAAGCATTTAATGTGGTGCGAAAACATGGAAACCTTATTCTTCATCTTTTTGGACTGGTACGTTTATTTATATTATATTGTACACATTAAGGATTTTTTATTGTGCTAGTAGGCATATTTATATTAGAATACTATGAAACGATTATTTCTTTCATTTTATACAATTATCTTTTTTCAATAAAGAAATAAATTTATTTTTAACTTGATAATATCATAATTTAAAACATTATTCTATTACGAGAATAACAAAACCGCAACGGAAGGACTTATCCACGCGTTTTATCAGAAAGCGGTCCGCCTATCACGCTAAAATATATAGAATGCGTTGTTAATTAGTGTTTATCATCCGAGGTCTCGTAATATCGAACAGTGTAGCAGTTTGAGCCAATTAAGAGTAGAGTAAATATATGAAAAATAACAAACAGTTCTTAATATAGTGTGGTTTTGAGTATTATAAATGTTATTATGACAGGATTAATTTAAACAAAGTATAAAAAACAAGTGTTAAATATGGATGGTTTATTGTCTCAGAAAAATAACATGACTCACTTATGTAATTTACATATACAACAAAAGCTCAATAATATTGAAATCAAAGAATTAGTGAACAGATCTAAAATGAACAATTACACAAATTCGCAGATGACTTCATCTGGTATTCCTGGTGTGACTGTGGATGCAGTTAGTTATGTACAAAAAGCTCTTCTACCTGAGCAAACAAATCCTGAAGCAGCTGCTACATTTGCACGAATGATAGAAAGCTCTCTTAAAAGTTGGTTTACTCAATTCAATTTTTTCTTACATAATTTAGCACAATTGCGATTTTCGGGCGATCATAACGATGGGACATTATTATCATTCATACCACGTACATATACGTAAGTATATTTGTCTTTTTTTGTTCTTTTTTTTAAATTATACATGAATTTTAAACTAAATACACTTACCTGATGATTGCAGAATGCAACAAGAAGGTCAATTAACGAGTGTTCAAGTACATGGATATCAAAAACGATATGATCCCGAAAAGTACTACATGTATATTTTGCGTATACAGCGGAAAGGTCACGCAGATCCCACTTATTTATTCCGATCATATAAGGAATTTTGTGAATTCTATCAAAAATTGTGCATACACTTCCCTCTTGCAAAACTTGCTAGGTAAGTATAATTTATAATATAAATTAAAATACATATTTCAGTGTTTAGTTACAAATTTTTAATAATAATAGCAATTTATAATAATCATTTCATATTTTATTCTAGTGATTTAACGTTTTTACTTTTTACGCAAACTTTTACTTTTTATAATGCAATCTTATTTTTTACTACATTTTATATTCAATTTTATGCTGTATACTAAATAAGATACAAGTTAGTTATTATATTATCCTATTTCTTCATTATTAAGATTATGTATTCGATGGCTTAACATTAGTATTAACAGATTTCTTGAAATTATCATTTATGTTTTTTTTAATAGAATCAGTTTGTGATATCTTTCGGTAAAATTCCGGTGTAAAAAGCTTTTTGGATGACTTCTGCTGTATAGGTATCTGAGCACGAAATGGTTTGATACCCATTTCGAATTTTTTTCCGTTGTTTTCTAAAAAGAACACAAGATTTAATCTTATATATTTATTTTGAATACATAAAGAATACATACCTGTGAAAATAATTATTAATGTATAATTTTCATTCAAATGCTTCAAAATATACAAACAGAGTAAAATTTGAATGCACGATTGATACTAGAGACAGTTGCAATAACCTTAAACATAAAATGAATATACGTTTTATTGTTCCCTTTGTTTCATAGGTATTTTGTATTGCAATGTCACCATTTAGCTGTATTATCTTTTGCCATACTATCTAATCAGGCCAAAATCATTGATATGAAAATAAATTTCTTTTGAACTTAAATCTACAACAATAAATTAAATTTCGCCTTGTTTTCAACATTTTTCATGTAATTAAAAGATTAATTCAATTTTCTTTTGTAAAGGAAGTGAACAATATAATTGCACTGATATAAATTATGATTGATTTTGTATAGCTTACCAAGCGGTATAAGTGTTGGAAGGTCTAATATAAAACAAGTTGCCGATAAACGCCGAGCGGATATTGAAAAATTCCTTGTAAGCTTATTCAAAATGGCACCAGAAATTTCTCAAAGTGATTTAGTATATACTTTCTTTCATCCTTTATTGAGAGATCAACAAAATGCTGATATTCATTTACGCAAAGTAAAAGGTATAATAAATGTATTAAGGAATTGTTCTGCAGTATTTTAAAAAATTCCAAATATTTTAAACTTGATTCTTTCTTTTTTTTATTTTTTTCAATTAGTTGGCAATTGGTGGGCTGAGAAACGAGTAAGAGATAATGTACAGAGTGGACAAATTAAAATGTCTCTTCACTATACTCGTGGAGCATTCTATGTAATGGTTTATCATGCTAGAGGTTTGCCTAAAGTAGCCAATAGTCAAGAACCAAATACATATGTTAAGGTTTATCTGAAACCTGATCCTACAAAGAAAACAAAACGAAAAACAAAAGTTGTAAAAAAGAATTGCCATCCTTCATTTATGGAAATGGTAATATACCTAAATTAATGAATTAATTTATATTTTTTTCTATTTTTCATACAAATTAAATTTATCGTACATGTAACTTTTTCATTATAGTTGGAATATAGGATGGCTTTGGACGTTATTAAAGAGAGAACTTTAGAAGCAACAATATGGAATCACGATACTTTACAGGAAAATGAGTTCCTTGGTGGAATACGCTTACCACTAGGCCGACTGGACTTGACAACAGAAACAATTGAATGGTTTTCGCTTGGAAGTGTTCGATGAAAGAATAACTATAAATGTAAAAAGAATTTATTAATGCTCATGAATATTTGCTCTCCACAAAAACGAAAACATTGAATTCTATCGCACAATAATAATGATAGCATTTTTGTACCATGCATGCAATAGTGCCTATGTATCACTATAAACGACATTGGTATATACTTTCATATTTAGTAAAACAAGCTTCTTGATAAGCTGGTTAACATCATGCAATCTATATAAAATTATATTTAACTAATATAATAACTTATAAACAAAAAAGGCATATTTCATAAAATTATTCTGCTTTTACAAGAAGTACCAAAATATGAGGTATAAATTTCTTGCTTAGTAGATGCCTAATTATAACACTGACAATGAATTTTATTTAGTTTTCACAAATATTAAGCAACGATAGTCAGAAAGATAAAACAATTCGAATTTACAGAATTATATCTAGTAGTACAATTTGATTACAAATGTTTGTACTGTTTTTACTGAAAATGTATCTTCATTAACTGTAATACTAATAGTTGAAAATAATAATTTTGCTATGCTGCTTTATCGTAGCTAACCGAATACAAGGTTTCCTAAATAGCTATATATAACAATATAGAATTCTATAAGTATACAAACTTTACTCGAATCTAAGTTATTTGCCTATTGTAATAAGTATATTGAATGAAAAGAAGACATTTTTTACTTTCATATGAAAATTTAAAATTATGTATAAGAATAATCAAAATATCTTCTTATATAAAGGAAAATTATATCTGTGGGTATCGTCAATTTTTTAATAAGCAAAAAAGGAGAATGAAATTACGTAAATATGCTTTAAGTTTTAAAAATGTTTCTCGAAATCGTTTGCATTGTGAATACCTTTTTTTTTTTTTTTTTTTTTTTTTTTTAATAGAAATATCGTAAGAGTATTATAACGAAAATGAAGGTTCATGTTAATACATTATCGACGGGTGATTGTTATCTACTAATTATAAGTGCTGTGTCAATGTTCTTTTCTATTCTGTATCATTTTTAATATGTAAAGGTTTTATTTTCTGATATATTTTCATTGTGTGGAGAACAATTTTATATATTATAGTTTATTATAAAATTAATGATATTATGAAGTATAAAATAATATGACTAATCTAGTCTCCTGTTGTTAGTGTATTAATGCAATTAATTTTAACCTTAATTTTTGTTATATATATTTTTCATATACAATGAAGTAATTTAATAGTACAAGTGACACTATTTGTTTACAGTTATATAAGTTTTAATGATTATAATTATAAAAAAATTACGCGAATAAGTGCACAAGTTGTTTGCTTTTGCATTAATTTTATAAGATAATCAATTATAAATGCTTCTGCATGTGTTTTCTGTAATCTTTATGTTGTGGCGTAAATATCTTGTAAATCTTAATAATTTATTTATATTTCGAATTATATACTTGTGATTTTCTAAGTTTCTTATACAAAATACAGATAAGAATAAAAGAAAGTGTTATTTCTAAACATTTTTGAAGTTCATATTCACGAAAAATATTATCTGAAAAATGAATAATTTTAAAAATGCTTTATTTACTTTTTAATGTGTACTGTGACAACAAAACCGTTAATAAATTAATGTATGTCTAATCATATTTAATATACTTTTTTCTTAAGTGTAATATTACTTATATATTTTATTTATTTAAATATAATTATAACCATTAAATATTAAAGTTTAGTTATATTTTTTTGTAAGGTCAAAAGTGTTGCCGCTGAAATGGAGAAAAGAAAACAAAATTTGAAAATTATAGAGTAATTTATCATAATTTTTAATTAAAACTAGTTCTTGTTAATGCGTCGTTAAATTACATCTATTCTTTCTCAATTATACCAATGATGAATGTTTTCTAGTAAAGGGAAGTCGATAAATTATTAAAATAATAGAAACTAATTTGTAAATTAATGTATCCACCTGAATTAAAATAACATTATCAATATTTTTAATTTACACTGATCTGATTTATATATATATATAAATCTGATTAAAAATATATATATATTTTTTTAATATATATATATATTAATTTTCATTATATATATATATATATTTTTTTTTTTTATATATTTATATATATATATAAATCAGATCAGTGTAAATTAAAAATATTGATAATGTTATTTTAATTCAGGTGGATACATTAATATACAAATTAGTTTCTATTATTTTAATAATTTATCGATATATATATATTATACTTTTTCATATAGGAATTTGTTAAATTGTAGGATACATGAAGACAATAAAGTTTGTACTATTGTTTTACATCTAAAATACTAAAATATTACATTTAAATTAATATTAAAGGTGTACCAAGAATATATCGAACATGTAATAAAAATGATATAAATAATTTTATGTTTTTTTATGTTTCTACAAATTAATGCAATTTGAAAGTGCATCATCGTTTACAGCATTACCAAGAGAGGGCAGTACATATTTCGTTTAATTCCTCTCATTTCAGGAAAGTTATCTGTAGACAATAACGTCTCTACTGCATATACCATTATTCGCAATAATTATACTTTCAGTAGAAAAATTCATAATATAAATTCTTGTCAATTAAAAGGATATGCAAATTTGACAATAGTGTAATTTCAATTATGTAAAGTATCATTTCTAACTTCACTTGAAGAATGGAAATATTATATTTCTATTTTATGTATATCTTTACTTACTATTGCACAAATTTCATGTATAGTATTATTGCATCATTCTTTACTCCACTTAACTTAACCACTGTCTCGAATATCACATGTGAATAGTATTAATATAATAATCTGTGTTCACTATTTTCAAAACTGTAATAATACGTATAAAAGTGTGTAACACTTGAACTTCTACAATCGAAATTAATCTACCACTCTCTACATATGTACCACTTTTATTCTCGACAATAAATAATTATGTAGATGATTGCTAGTTACAAATAAAATTTTCGTTTATAAAAGTATATGTTTCATAAAGTTCAGGAAAACGATAAAATTAAATTTCTTTCGTAATGTAAACCTTATTTCTCAATTATTCGATATAACTTTCAATTTATTCCAAATTTATAAACATAACAAATATCCAATTTATAGAATTAAATCTAAACTTTCTAAGTACTCTAACACGACGAAGTGAATTTACAACAACCGAAATAAACCGAAGATACATCGTACTCCACATTTGCGGGCGTGCAAGGTACGTCAATTGTCCCGAGGATTTCACCGTTGAAATGAAAAACGGTAATTTTCCATTTTTGCCCAGAGGGCAGCAACGGGAATGCTACCTGGCGCGTAAAGTAAGGGCGCGCGTACTGCAAAAGGATTTCAGATACATACGCAGGGAGGACGTTTTATTACAGTTTTCATCCGCAGATTAGCCCCTTTGGAACCATCGATACTCGATTCAGGACCTTTATAGCCCCCCATAAAAGTATCTATTTGGTGTTTTCGACTGGACCGGACTGGACCGAGCAACTCGAACAAAAAGGTATCCCCCGTACATCCCCCGGAATTTCTCGGTATACGTGAAACGTTGTTACGTCTCAGGGTCCAATTACGTGCGGGTTGCCGACCCGACGGCGTTCCTACGCTATTCCAAACACGCTACGTATCCCTTTCTTTTCCTCGTCTCTTTATCTTCTTCTCTGATCCTGATTTTCAACGTTCACGACGCGATGACTGTCGAACGGACAACATACCACCGGTCGTCGTCGAGAAAAGAAGTAGCACTTTTTTGACTTCTTTGTCGATGAAATTTACAGAGAACCATGGACCATGGACACGCTGTGATTTTTAGTTTACACCGCTTTCTGAACGATTTCATGCGTTCTCGACATCGTAAATCATAGATATGCTGTTGGAGAACAAACTGAGAGTGAGATTTGTATACCAATAACCGTTGAAATATTTTAGACGTTAAATCGATCTGAAGAAGTAGTGTAAACTGGAGGAACATTGGCAGGCGTTTTCGTAACATTTTGTTATATGTATAATATAAAAATTAACATTTTTACATTTGCTTTACATAATTCAATCTTTTGTGATTATACCATAAGTGTGAAAATGCATAAAGTTTTTATACTTTTCCTTTTGTAATACGTGTTAATTAACTGCCATTGTTATACTGTAACCGGGGTAAAATTAGCATATCATATAAATAGCATTAACAGCTAAAGTTTTACTAATCTTAAGTTACATTAACATTTAAATTTGTTTATTTTTATATTCAATGCATCCTCTTTTATATTTTTTAATTTATTCAGATGATTAATGTATTTTTAACACTTTACCGACCGATCGAGTTGATCTTCCAGTTTTACGAAACGAATAAATGTGCTGAATGTATTTGTGAATTTTGTGGTGTACCATTACATAAATTTGTCTGTTTTGAACTTTGGCACACTTAAGAAAAAAATTATGTTGTTTAATATATTTTTACTTTATTTTACACTTTACCAAACACATTACTTTCATTTGTATAAGTAGTATGAAATATTAGATAACTATTATTTTAACATTTGAAGTTACTTGCACGTTTGATAAGTGCTTAAATGTAAGAATGTTATTAAAACAAAGGAACATTTCTAAATGATAATTAGAAACGTTGATATATATTGTCGTTTTAAAAAAAATTCGACACACATTTTTTTTCTATTTGCAATCATCTACAGCGAAGAAATGAAAATTATCCTCAAGATTGAGAATAATAAAGATATTTAGACTGATACAAAGGAATGTTGTGTAAATTGACGAATTTTTTATTTTTCAGCGTTGAATTTCTAACAAGGAAAGTTCGCGAACGATCCGGCTTCGATTTTGATGAAACTTTGTACACTTATAAAGCAGTCAAAAATATTCGACACGTATTTTTTTTAGCTGCGATAACTCGAGTTTAAGGGGCGAAACCACCCCTTGAAGTTTTGGCTCGAAACGGCTATCTCGAAAACGGAAAGACGTACGAAAAAATTGTTAATGGGCGAGATTAATGGTTTCTTATGTACAATAACATGATGTTAAAAAATTTAACAAAATACAGTTTGTTTATAACAAAAAAAAATTTATTAACTTAATTTTTCATTTTATTGAAATTTTCATAATGACAAAAAATGACGAGCATTTTATTCCAAATCCATTAGTATATAACATTTTAAAATTGCCTCTTACAGTTTTGCAGATTTTGATGATTTACATCTTGCGCGCACATCCACTATGGTAGTAGCCGTTCTAACTTTGATTTTAACGAAGCATTGTAGGCTTGCACTAAATTATACAGTAACAAGTAACAAGTAACAAGTAACAATGACAGTAACAAGTTTCTTAACAGCAATGAAAAGATTAATTGTTTTTATTATTCACCTATGACATCGTGGCAAAGGTGGAGCGGTTTTATAAATTATAAATACATACAGTGTGTATAGCAATGATTCTATGTAGTTTCGACAATAGTGGTACTCGTCGAAAAAATGTTTGAGACATAAAGATTTCTTACACCATGCGCATTTAATTATTGCCACGTCACCGTAAATATGGCATCTTGGTTCATTTTCAACAGAATAGCAGTACTCAACAGGATTCTGGAATGCATTTGGTTTTTCATCTATATATCCGGATTTATACCAGGAGTATTTAATAAAATTTTGGAACCTTGGCGATGAAAATTGATTGTGGACCAGAGATTGAAGTTTGATTATATTATTCCTAGCGTGGAGATTAATGTCGTGATTTAAAATGAGAACTATATCGGAAAATCGGCGGACGAAATTTTTCCAAGTGCGGAAACCGTAAACATCCAGTGGTTGAACATTCTTTGTTCCACCTTTTGGTATTATAAAAAGTTTTACGTTTTTACCCTCGGGAGTAACTTTCGTTCACTGTCTTCTTACAGTGACCACTCCAGGAATCAAGAATTAGAACTGTTGTGGGCCCAGTATTTGCGAAGTAAATCTCTCTTAATCAGGTCTTGAAATGGTCCGTAGTTAATTTTCCTGACTTTGAAGCTGCAAGATATACATTGTCAGGGCGGTAGGACCGTCCGCGAACTTTCCTTGTAAGTAACATTCGCGAAAAATGCGCGCGGTTGGCAATGTGTTAATTAATTAGGTTATTGGTGTAATTAAAGACACAAAATGATTAGTTATTGTGATCTAAACTTTTATTTATTTATTTACATCTGAATTAAAAGCAACATGTTAATCATAACCCCATGTAGCTGTAGTTAACATTGTTTTTACAATAGTTGTTCCTTCATCAGAGCTTAAGGTAGTCGGATGCTTCACACGCTTGATACATAAACCTTTCAAACGGTTTTGAATAGTATCCTTATTTATTTTATATTTATTACCATGCACTAGAAACATTCTATTTCTAATACCTGTCAAAGCTTTATCAAGATCAGAGTCTACAAATGCTTTATACTTCCTCTTCCCGGTGCTCTTTGTATAAGTTCTAAGCATGATTGCAATCTAATACAAATAAATAATGTAATATATAACGTAATCATGTTACTTATTTAACACTTGATTATTGGAAAACACCTAATCTCAAACGTTTAAATAATTGAATACATACCTATAACCTCGATCTGGCATGCGAATTCATACATTCGTGTGTACACCTGTCAATGTAACTCCAACGTATGCCAATAATCCCCCAGTTTACGGTATTTATTGTTGTCGAATTATTATTAAGAAACTGAAATTGTTTTCTGTTTTTGCTTGTCCGTGATATTTAAGTTTTGCTACTTTTAATAATATTATCTGATGTGATAATCGAGTAGTCATTATCACGTCTTTAGTGTTTTAAGGTCGTAAGGTATCTGACGTTTCCTTTGATTTCTAGGTATTATGGAAAAATAAGTTTTAACCCATTTGCACCATAGCTTCATTTACGGTACAGCTTCGTAAATTAGGGACCCTCAACTAATAGCAATTGGTCCGTATCACCGCGCAAGTTTCCTTTGCTTTCGGTTTTGCTTAAAAATTACGTATAATAATTAAAACAAAAGATAGTATTATCCATTTGTACAGTACATAAATATAGAATAGTTTATTAGTCTTTATTAATTATCGGTACGTAATGGTACATCACAAACATATTTGAAAACAGATTCTCTTTTGTGTGACTTATTGTTAGATAAACATGTAACGCATCGCTTAGATGCTTTTGTTCCCTTTGTTACCGTTGTATGTATTCATGTAGGAAAATATCGGCCAGTGTTTGTTTTTTAAATACTTTACCTAACGATCTTTTTTATCGTTTTTAATTTGGCGAGAAGTGAACATTCTCGTGAGTGGGTAATAGGTGACAATCATCAGGTGCGGATTATTCCACTTGTGGATGCAAATGAGTTAAAAAGAATTGTAACTATACATCTGATAATGTAAGAAAGCATGTGATGTTAATGTTGAATAAATTAAAAATGTATTAACAAGACAGTATGATAATTTTCTATGGTTTTTATTCTTATTTTTAGAATAATTGAAAATATTTCTTACGCATATGTTTTGCGATTGTCATTTTTTTTTTTTAATTCTAATAAGAGAAAAGAAAGGATCATATAGTTGAAGTTAGCAAGTAAACGAATAGTAGAAAAGGGGAAGAAAATTATTCTATTACAAAGACCCTTAACTTTTGATGTTTCTGCGCAATATGAAGAATCCGTAATCTTCTTATTGGACAAACTTAGAGAACGATGATTAACCTGATATTATCATGAAAACAATTCAGAATTATAAGATAAATGATACCTAAACAAGCCACGTAACGTACTTGTATGCACGTAGGTACTTTCTTGTTAATCCTTGAGCGAATTCAGACGCCATTTTCTTAAGTAAACAGTCTTAACACTATCGCAGTCGGTGATTTTATTTCCCTTCTAAAATTGAAAGCCGAATACAATACATTTAACTCTACGGATGATTGCTGCAATGATATAACTATGAAACTTGCTTTAAAATATCATGTTACTTGAAATTGAAAGAAATTTATTTAAAACTTAATTGTTCATTTTTCTTATTTATTTAAAATTTATTTTAATTCTCTCGTATTTTATGCCAACAGATAACTAAACATTTATGCCAAATAATTGTTAAACATATTCGATTAATCTGCCTTAAATATGCGGAGGACCGTTTCAAATTCTTAAAAAACTTTAAACAAAAAATCTCCGTAAGTATTAGCAAATATTGAAATTATTCTCCTGTTTTGTAAGAAACTCAATGTTCTATAATAAAATTTAATTTTCCGTAATATATTTACTCGGAATCATCGCCATTGATAACTACGAATGGACAATTGATGCGACGTCAAAACTTGATTAAAGAAAAAAGAAATTGACATAAGAAAACTCTAAATTGGAATGAATTTAACATTAACACTTACAAATCGAAAAATACCTTTCGTTGTATTACTCGATTGCATAAATGTCTAAACTACATTAATAATTCTTTACAATTCCATCATCTTGATGAAGTATCATAATCTTGCTAGTGACTAATGCGAATATTGTTTTCTTTGTGTATTCCAGTTTCTCGTGCGACTTTTCTAGCTGCTATTTAAGTGTTTCCTGAGTATACATTATACCATCAGGTAAATTCGCAAGTTGACTTTTGAAAACCGTTCTATAAAACCGTGGGAGTAATAGAATAATAAGGCAAAAAATGAAAGAGGTAGTAAGGAGCAGAGAAACTGATAAGAAATGAAGATAACAACTAAAGGAAATTACGGATGTGAAATAGAGAGAGACAGGAAAAGAATTGTAAAAGAAAACATTGGTAGAAGGAAGAGAATAATGTAGAAAAGTATAGGAAAAAGGATGAAGAAAGAGGAGGACATAAGACAAGCTCAAAAGTGATATAAAATGTAAGAAAAAGAATTAGAAAAGAAAATACAAATAGAACGAGAAAAATAATATAGAAAAGTAGAAGAGAGAAAATAAAGAAAGAGGAGGATATAAAAGAAGATCAAAAGTGATATAAAATGTAAGAAAAAGAAGAAAAAGTGTATAAAAGAGAATATAGGTAGAAGGAAGAAAATACTATACAAAAGCAAAGTGCAGAAAACAAAGAAAGAGGACATCAAAGAAGATCAAGAGGGTTATAAAATATAAATAAAAGAAGAAACAAAGATATAAAAGAGAAATATGATGGAGAAAAAATCAAATCAACAACGAAGAAAAAATGAAAAACGAAGTACAGGGGACAGTAAAAAATATGAGAAAAGGAAATAGTGAAAGAATAAACCAAGAAACAAAAACAGAACAGAAGGACAGAAAAGAATATGAAAAGTACAAAGAAGCTGAAATAAAGAGTGATGAATAAACGAAGAAAAATTACGAAGAAAACAGAATCAAGTTAATAGCAAAAAAAATGAACGAAAGAGTAAAGAAAAAAGAAAATAAGAAGAGAGAGAGAGAGAGAGAAGGAAAAAATGGAAGCAAAGAAAGCATTCGAGAGTAGACTAGAGGAAGTGAGAACTTAGTTGCGTGCAGGCGGCTGGGGTTGCTTTCAGGGGATGAAGAGGAGTTAGGGTCGGACGACATCGATCTAGTAGTTAAGTTCAGGGCTCCCATGGGACTCGTTGCCACCTTCGCATTCTGCCACCTTCGTATCCTCTTGCTTTATTTGCCACGGTCTCTCTGTGTGTCCCGTAGACACACACTAGTATCGGTTACCACTTGCCTGCTCTCTCCCATAAACCGCATTACACGTTTTTATGCTGGTATTTATGTACGATCTAACGAGAGCCATTCAACCGAGTGTCGCGGAGACATCGGGAAACTTTTCCGCCGGTGGTATCGCAAACAAATCGTGGTGATCGTAAACGATGCGTTACCGTTCCTACGAATTTAATCGTTATTGTAAACTCGTCTCGCGATTAAACTTCGACGAATTTCATTGGTTATAGATTATTCGTAAGAATTGCAAGAAGAAGTTACCAACTATTATCATAGACCATTAGAAATTGGTAATTTCGAATCATTTTGAAGGAAAATTAATGTTCAGGTTTAACACGTTCAGTGTAACAGCGAAACTCGCGAAAAGTTCGCTACTGTCAGCATTCGCTATAAATCAGATAGTTTGATTTTACTGAAATCTTCACTGTTATTAATACTTAATTTTTCACCAATGGGTCATGTTAACTATTCAATCTTGTTTTCTCATCCATGCTGAAATGACCCATCGTGGGTCACAACGGCAAACAAGAACATTACTGGATGACCTAAATGAATAACACACACGAGTTACGCGTCTTCAATCTCTTGATCATCTATGCTGGAATGACCCATCCATGGACCACGCTAGCGAACAAAAACATTACTTGATGACCCACCGGTGTTTCTCGTTGAAGATACATACGTCGTGAACCTAGTTTTAATTTGTGCAAGTAGAATTCAATAACGTTGACGAGAAAATGTATTTCAAAACATTATAACAGAATAGGCGAATTGTTTTCCCTATCTCTTTTTATTTTAAAATTTTTCTCTTTAATTTTTTCCTAAACTTCGTTTTCGTATCACAGTTGTCTGAATTAGGTTTTCTTAGGATTGAAATAAAATAGACGATATCGTTATTAAACATAATACCGTGTATTTTGAAAGTTCCAATGCGATCACATATCGGAGTAATACTAACGATCGTGTAACATCCATAGTATTAATAATATTAATAATCGCTAAAGTAATAACTTACGGACTGCGATACTTGTATGTGTGTGTGTATATATATATACACATATATTTCACGTGAGATTGAACAACGTCGCGTTACGATCATTCTTCATTTACATTCACACACGTCTAAAGAACATCGCGTATGCATAATTGCGTGTTACAGAGTTGGCAACGCTCAAGGCACACGGCACGTTAAACACCGGCACATCTTTCCTTTTTCTCCTCTTTCCAAACCACAGCGGCGTCCTCGTTCGTTCCTTCTTCCTTTCTTTCTTTCTTTTCTTTTTTTTTTTTATTGTCGTTAAAATTCGAAATCTCCTAACATCGCGACGGTGCAGCAGTAAAATCACATAAAACGCGTTTAACATGTTGAAAAAGGGAAAAAGGACACAGAGAAACGGATCCAGGCGAGAAACTTTAGAAACGGTAATAAAAGTCGAGGATTAAAATCCGTAACGATCAAAAACTTGCATAACAAACTCCGGTAAATATATCCTACGTTTCCCGTCATACTTTACGTATATTTTCCACCGTCCAGAGCACACACTAAATAACTATGAACGCAATCTCGTGCTTTCCCCACGAAGTGATTTCAACGATCGTTTTAAAAGAGATAACATCCGCGCGTTTACAATGTTTTACTTATTGATTTTCCGCAGTTTCTCAAATAAACAATGCTAAAATAGTAATAATCATTGCATAATTTTTCCTCGATTTCATATTATGTACATACATGTAGAAATGATTAATGGGAGAACGGTGTGTACAATCTGTCGCAGAAGTATTCGACCACCCTTTAAAACAGAATAACTTTTTTAAAATTGGACCAAAGGACTTTTTTTGAGAAGTTAGAAGGATTAATTTACTAAATGTATACAAAAATTTTGAAACGTAACAATTATTTGGAAATCGTGAAGAAACTAATGAAGGTCGCTTTTTAAACTTTTTTATCGGAGTTTGTAATGAAAATTTAAAAAAATACGTTTTGTGTATTTATACAAGTTATGTACATGCTGAAAATTTTATCGAAATCGGTTAACGTTGCTGAGTTATACACGGTTGAAGATGGTGAAAATCGCAGATTTTCGTCACTTTCAATCAACAACTTCAATAAATAGAAAGATTCTTACATCTTTCAATGTCTGTCGTTTGTTTCTGCATAGACCGATTTCGATGAAATTTTCAGCATATATATATATATATATATATATATATATATATATATATATATATATATATATATATATAACTGACATAAATCTGCAAAATGAACTTTTAAAATGTTTATTACGATCTCAGATAAAAAAGTTGTAAAAACGACTTTTACTAATTTCTTCACGATTCCAAAGTAATTATAATATTTTCACAAATTTTGTACACGTTATCTAGTAAACAAATCTTTCTAACATTTCAAAATGACTCCAGTCATTTGATCCAATTTTAAAGAAGTTATTTTGTTTTAAAAGATGGTCGAATACTTTTGTGACGGACTGCATATCTAGGTACCAATAAAAATAAATCTTCGTGAATTGTAACGAGAAAGAAATATTAATCGAAAATGATTCGATATGGTTATTTCTTTCTACGTTAAAAGCTTCTTTATTCGTTTAGCTATGTTCGTTCAAATAATTTTCTTTCCTCATTTTCCTTTCATTGCGCCCGCGCAACAGTAGCAATGGAGTTTTTTTCGAGCAAAGACGATCCTTCAAACGTTTTAAAATAAATTACAGAGAATAAATCGATCCCGGTTTCATACAATAATTTGAACCATTGGTAAAAATAATGCTTAATTTGTATGAAAGCTTGCTCGTGTTTCGCCTCCACGTTGTTTGAAAAATCGATTCCACCGTTGCGACTGTAGATAAATTATCTCGAACATTGTATTTCACGAAGGTGTTAATTTTACCGTCGCGCTTAATCAGCGCGAAAACACTCGTACACCGTGGACTATTCCGTTCTACTTCGTTGCTCCTCTTCTCAATCACTACTTCACATTCACCGTTCTCAAAACTAAGACTGATATTCTATTTTCTCGTAGAGATACATACAATGACCAGAAATTTGGAATGACTACAGATCGCAAGGATTTTGAAAATCTCCGGAGAAAAGCTAAAACCTTCAGGATTAGTTAAAACAATTTTTACAATACAAACGTTTCTTGAGTTAAACGAGAAATATCAACAGTGCAATAACTACAGAAACGTCAGAGGAAAAAAAAATAAAAATATCGAATTTTCTCGAAAATATTTTCTACGAAATAAATTATACATGTATATACAGGTAAACGACATGAAGGATTTCTTTTGATTACCGAACCGAATTTTCGTAGAATCGTTGCGTCGAATCGTATTGATTTTAATTTAATTAATTGAAAAAGAATCAGTAGCCGAGGAGAAAAAGAGTTGATTTAAACGTGAACGCGAAGTTTCGTGACAGTTTTACACACGAAACACGTTTATAAGTACAGTATTCACATTTTATTGCTATCTATTAAGGGAGCATAAATATATCAATGCAGTACCAAGGGGTTCCAGCGTCATAAACTTTATTCTATTTACAATTTTTAACGAAAGCATCATGTTTCCAGTATCGCTCGCTTTAATATTATCTTCAAAAACGCTTTAAAAATACTGCAACGACACTATAATAATCATTATCAACGCTCATTAACGGCGAGATAAATAAAATGAAAGAGAAATGAGATCTTCGCGACTTCAATCGCAAACCTTCATTTTCTACGATCCCTTTTCATTTTCTTTTCTCTCTCTTTTTTTGGTTTTCTTCTTTTCGATGTATCTCAGTACCGGATGAATGTGACCGTATGAAACATACAACATCGTCGTCTTGATCCCACCCACGTCATTGACATCGAAAATAAAAGAAAGGAAAAAAATGGGTCCTTTCGTTGGGAAACATCTTAAAAAGCCTAATCACTATATTTACAATAAAAAAAAAATTCAACCACATCGACTTACAAGAAAACAGTAAAAAGGAAAAACCACCCCATTCTCGACTAACATTCTGTAAAGAAAGAAGAAAATAATAGAAAGAGAACGCGAATCGATTTCTCTGAAAGAAAGAAAAAGAAAATCAACATCGGACATTCTTAGCTTGTCTAATTTGTACATGTTACACTTTTAAAAAATATATATATGTATATATAAAACAGTCTGCTATGGCGCCCCCTTGGAACGCGCGAATACTAAAAGAACCTTAACCGAAGTGAATATATATATATATTTATTTGTTATTTATTTATATATATTTCCACCGTTTCTTTCCTTCATCTTTTCTAAAAATCTAACTTAATGCAACGTTTTAATTCTGTCTATCCGTATTCGACGCAACCACTCAATACGAATAACAGTGGCTCGTGATTTTAAGGCAAAGATTGCACGTTTTCCTTCCTTACTTCTTCATCTGTCTTCCTCTCTTTCTTCTTCGTTTTTTGCTAATATCGGCAAACCAGAGATCCGTCTGTCGGTCGGCGATTTGTCAACTTGCCCGAAGTGTTATTCATCGGATTCGGCGCAAGCGATTTGCGACATATACTTCCGTGTAGAACAAAAAAAAGGAAAAGAAAAATAAAGAGCAAGAGACGAAAGAAAAATAGAGACAGAATGAGAGAAAGAGAGACAGGAAAGAGTACTCGTTATATCTGGATACGAATCGTACGCGAAGCTTTTAAAAGGGAACTTTGGAGAAGAAGGAAACACTATATTACAAAGCAATTCGTGGTAAGAACTTCGTTCTAGCGAAATCGGAAATAATACTGTGTGCAAGTAAAATAAAATAAAATAAAAAAAAGAGAAAAAGGGAAACGTATCAAGGGCAACGCAAGCCAGCCGGAATAACTCGCCGCCATCGTGAAAATTCCTCACATGTTTGAAGATAACGAAAATTCTTTACAAAACTGATCTCAACGGACATCCAAAAAAATAAAATCTTCCGTCTTCATGCAGCAGTCACCGTTGGACGGACAAATACAAATTCCAGTCTTGACAATCTGTCAAACGAAGGACCTTCATTCCTCGTGTCAGTCGCCATTTTAACTTAATAGAAGGACCGTGAAAGTTTTATCATTTACTTTAACCGTATATCTAACCGTTCCTTCTAAAAGATTCTTTCCTCGTCCATCGTAATTCATTGTCGGCGTTGATAAAACAAAACTTGCGAACGTTCGTAGACATTTAACTATTTTATAACCGCGAAAAGCGTCCTTTTCTGAAATCGTCAGATTGCAAGGATATTGCAAATTGACGCGTCCTCTCCGGTCCCTTCTATTCTTAATCTTGATCGCGTATATAATGAAGAGAATCGACGATAATCTCTTATATCACGAAGAACGAGGCTAGTATTTAAATATCGAAGGTGGTCTTTTCTTTCTCGTGATCGCGAATGAAGTGTGATTTGCGAGGTCAGCCATGACTGGACCAAGTTTCTGTGACCGGTTCTTCAGGTCACAAGCCTAACACACTGTGCGGATGAGCATGCTGATGGGCGTGAGGATGTAGAGAAGCGGTCGCGTGACTTAAAGACAACGGATGAGGAGGATGGCCGAGTGTAAGAGGCGGTGATCCGCCATTGTGCATCAAACCACCGAGCATTCCTCCCATTCCTCCTAGCGTCAAATTAGCCATTGCGCTGCTCGTTAAATTGTCCACTGATTTCGAGTCTTTCTGCTCTAGCTCCTCGCGTTTCTTCACCTGCTTCCGTTCTTTTGCTCGTCGGTTTTGGAACCAGATTTTTACCTGTAACAGATTAAATCAAAACACTTTCTTCGTGGATGTTGCGTTTTTGTTACGATAATTAGGTCTCTATGTAAGTACGTAATATCTGAGACATTATTTTAATACCTGAGATTTTTATGAGTACATCGAATTTGTTTTGTTAATACTTTCAAATAATTCGATACTGCTGTTTTATATGTTTTGCTAACAGAATAATTATTTTAGTAAATGGTTCTTGAGTAATCGAGTGATCCATTATTCATTTTAATTGTACGTACGCGAATAGAATAAAAAGAAAATATTGGTGATTCGATTGAAGTGTTTTATAAAGTTGGAAAACTACTTGGGAAATAATTCTTGAGTAATTGAGTGATCTATTATTTATTCGAATTGTAGATAGGCGAAGAGGATAAAAAGAAAATGTTGATAATACAATTCAAGTGTTTTACTAGTGGGAAAATTATTTGAATAAGTAATTCTGGAGAAATCCAGTGATCTACTTATTTACGTAAATTATATGTGAAAAGGACGAAGAGGAAACGTTAATATTAATAATTAGCAATTTTAACAAGTTTCCGTAAACAATTTTCTTTATTCGTACCATACTGCAACTATTATTTCACGAGTAATATAAAAATTCAGTAAAACTTATCTAGTACAATTATTTTAATAATTGTATAAATAAGAAATTCAAAACTGTATTGTTACTAGGCATTTGAATTAAATGAAATCTATAATTCTTAACAATCAATAATTACTGATTTAATTAATGTTTCTCAACATTCAATTTACCTGTGCACTATTATACATTAACTCATTTCACTAACTTGGGTACCTATTACATAAAACTTTTCTATTATCAAACATCTACCATTCTCACTCTTTTCGCAAATTATAATTGATCTCAGAATAGCAGAAACGATTAAGGTTTACGATAATTTTATCAAATGCAACTTACCTGTCGTTCAGAGAGCGCAAGATTTGCTGCAAGTTCTGCTTTACGACGGATCGTGATGTAACGGCTGTAATGGAACTCTTTCTCAAGCTCCAACCTCTGGTGATCTGTGTAGACCACTCTGTATTTGTCTTTTGTTCGAGTCTTTCCTGAAAAGAAGAGAAGGAAAAGATAAGGCTCGACATTATTACACGTTTAATATCTGCTTTTCTAATTCTCTTGTCAATAACGCGTTTAACGGAGATAACGCTTTTGACGATCACACTCGTAGACACATCTCGACCACAGGGACATTAATAAAGTAACTAAAAATGAGATTTAAAAATATTCGAGGACATCACACCATTCCAATAGATCTAAGCAAATCAAAACTTAACAAAAGAAAAAGAAAAAAAAAAGGAAAAAAAGATCATCCTCTGAAAAAACAGTTTCGTTATTTGCTACAAGAGCAATGAAACATTTACATAACTCTATAAAAACAATTTGTCAAATTAAACATCAGCGGAATAACTCTCATTATCTCTGTTATCGACGTCCATTAGAAATCGTTTAGTCGAAAACTTAGATAAAGTAAGCAATTTCGCTTCGACAAAATTAAAATACATTTACGGAGGAGAAGACAGAGAGAGAGAGAGGAAAAAAAGAAAAAAGCCGATGGAATGTGCTGGTGAGGATTATGAATGCGACGAAGGAGCTCGAAAAAATGGCAAAAAGGAGCCGACAGGCTGGCGTCGGTGATGGTGTGAATTCAACGTGGCATTCGAAAACGATTACACGAGTACGAAATACAAAATGAGAAGGAACGGAGAGCGAAACGGAGTGAGACAGAGACATAGAAGAGAACGGGACGGAACGGGAGAAAGGAAAACGATTAGATAAGGCCAGGACGGCAAGATCAAAGGCGTGCACGTTAATCCACCACTCCTCGATAAGAGTGCTCGAGGCCTTCGAGACATCACGAATAAGCTTCGACCTTAGACTTTTCGATGGTATATATAGGTGGAACCAGCATGGCTGGCACGAAATCTCCGAGGTTACCGAATATTCGTGTCAAAGAGAAGTCGATTTTAAACAACAAAAAGAAAAAACAAAAGCAATCTTTATTGAAAACAACAAAAAGATAAAAACAAAAGCAATCTTTATTGAATTATGATGAACCTTATGTTTCGTTGAAACAGCAGAAGAACTTGCTAGCAAATGAGACACAAGAAGATCAGGGTTCGACTATTTAGGTGAATGAGCTTCGAAGATACGCTGGCATGTATCATGTCTGTCCAAATATTAGAACAATATATTATGGCACGTCGAATTTTTAGGTTTACTCAGATTGTAGCCAATTATTACAGTTACTGTAGGTGTTTCGTACTTTTCTTGCGAATATAAAGTACGTTTCATGGAAAATGTACTCGTGGAATACTCTGCTTTGATAAAATATATTTCGTAAATGCATATATCATATATCACGTATATCACGTGTTGTTTCGAAGTAGAAAAATTGAAAATTGTAATAATACTTTTTCACGCATTTTTTCAATAATTATCCTTAAAAAATTATTAGCAGGTAATTGTGAGTACCTACTAGTTTTATACATACAAGCAGATATTTAAATGTAAAACTAAAAATTGGAATATACTTATGAATTATTTCATTATTATTATCATTATTTTTATTATTATAAAAGATGTAACAAAGATGCAACGTAATGGCGTTACTAAACTTGTCCTTTTAAAAAATTGATTATACACTTACCTCACGAGTAATGAAGTATGAAAAATCTAGACTATAATTTTTTTTACAAATAGAAATGTTCTTCAAAGTGTCAATGGATAAGTGTAATCAAATGTTTGTACCGTGATAATTTAATGCGATTCATAGCGATCCTGAAAAATGTTCATTAATCTTCGAATAACAATTCACGCAACACGAAGAAAATATTTCACAGAATACTCTAGGCAAGTTCACTTGAACGTAATTGAAGCACGAAATCAAAAATCATAGAACGTTGCAACACTAATTAAAATGTTCACAGAATTAACAGATACATTTAACAATTGAACATATCTTTCGGCGGAATCTGAAAATCAGAAACAGTTACACCCTCGATAAAACAAACAGTATCAATTTTTACGAGTCGATGAATCGACAAATTGTAAATAAAAAGAAAAGGAAAATAAACGAAAGACCAGTGAGACGCGTGTCATTTCGTTTTCGATACCGCGCACATTGTTCGCGAACGCAAATATTTGCCGCGTTAAGCATAATCGTCGCTGAAACCTGATGCACGTAAACAAACATAAAGCATCATTAAATCTTATCGACAGACATTTTATCTTTGAAGATTGTCATCGAATCAAAAAAAAAGAGAGAAAGAAAGAAAAAAAATTCCAAACCCTGTACAACTTTAATGCGACAGATCTCTTCCTACGCATATAGCAAAATTTCAGTCGAAGATAATTTCGTCAGACTCGATGTTTCTTGAAGAAAATTTGAACATGTTGATAGGTACACCTCACGAAAACATCGGTCACGATAGAAAGAAGAAAGAAGGAAAACGAATATAAGAGGAAAGATAGGTATACATTGTGCAACACGAAATCAGTGTGTTGGGGTATACACGTCGATTTCTTCGCGGGATTTTGATTTTTAACCATCCAAGTTGTGCCACTTGAACTTTTACATCCGAAAAAGTCTATCGGAATCCCAGAGGAGAGCGTTGTTTGAAGGGGAGGACGGTCGGTTTTTCGATATACGATGCCTGTGTGACTGTGTGAGTCGGCAAGGATTACCGTCGGCCTTTTTCATCTCTCTGATATCGGAACTCGCACCTATGATTATCCGGTCGGTTCCTTGTCAACACTCGATCTACTAGTGCTCTGAATAGCGTAATTGTTACACCAGGTCAGTCAAGATAATTTTATTTTACGCATTGTGTCCCACCATGTACAGATACATGTAAATATGTATCAAGAATACCAATGAGTAATCCACTATACTTTTTTATATTGTATCATAGATTAATTACAATCGACAATCCGCAGTTTTATAAGTTATAAGGAAATATAGAATTAAAGTTAATGTTTGTTACTAATATAACTTTTCTCGAATTTTAATCAGAATCTGTGTCACAATTCTAACTCGTTGTTATAGGGCAAGGGGTTAAATCGAAAATATATTTCTGTATTTTTTCATTTCTTAGCGACAACTTGTAATATAATATATATTTTAACACATTGTACGCCGACTACATATCAGCTACCTGGAAACCTGAGTGTCAGTGGTCACATTGCTTGTTTACAGGGAACAGATACGTGAAAGAAAATATATTAAAAACTTTATACACTTTTGCAAAATAGTATATAATGTATTTTTTTTTTAAATATACTATATTTTTATGGAATATTCGCCACATGTGCTTTAACAGAAATCAACCGTCAAAACCGATAGGCTGAAAATTCGGCAATAATGCGGGGCCGGCGTATAATATGTTAACTGAAAAAATCAATTGATATTGTAGTAACAAAGATGACAACTGATAAGTAGTAGAATATCGACAGAAAAGACATGCTGAGAAGCATGCAGATCAACATGTATTTTTCTTGATGGAAACATCGTATCATACGATATATGCAAATATTGGTTTAATCGTTACAAACAAAGTGATTTCGATCTTAACGATCATGAACATGCTCCATGAACATAAGCCACTGGAGAATTGCAAAAGTTACTGAACGAAAATCCAGCACAAACAGAATGAGACCTTGCAGAACAATTAAGAATAAATCAATAAACAGGAAAAAATGGACAAATAAAAAGTATATACTGAATTTGACAGAAAAAGTGGCTTACTTATTTGTTACACCTAAAATGTACATCTTCAAATGCAATAGATTTTTAAAATATCCAATATTGAATATTCTTTTTTGTCTATATAAAAATGAAACAGGTACAAAAGAATTGTACTTACACAATAACACCATTATATCGAAATTTTCAAAATAATCACGTAAAATAATGTAACTACAAAATTTTATACTTGAATAACATAATCATTATTTATATGTACAAATGTTTCTTGATCACAATCGTCATGCTATCTTTTTTTTTAATTGAACAGTCTACGAAAATTATGTAACTTGTTCATTATGTTTCCCTCGTGAGAAGTTCCCTATTATTCGATAAGAAGGGGAAACAAGGCGTCTCAAGGAATGTAAATTGTCAGCACAGTGTATCAGAGAAGGAAGAATTTCAGCATCACATACTCGTGCAATATTTGCTCAGAGATTACAAAAGGAACTTCTTTCGAAACGCGTGCCTAGCTTCTACCAAGTTTGTATCAAACGATTCCCTAGTCGTTAAAATTAAAATCTTGAAAGCTATAAAACTAATACAGTAGAGTGTCAGTTATCCGAACCATCGATTCAAGGAGTAAACAAATTTATGGTGCAGCGGTACCGATTGATGTAACCGTAACTATACTTTCTCAATAAACTTATATTGTTATTTCAAAGCATTTCTTCGTTATTTTCTTTAATAATTAATTTTACGCTTAATTCCTACAGTTATAAACCGGATAAAGACATGTATATGTTTCATTAACTGAACTGTTTGATTATATGAATATTCGATTTTCCAAAGTACTTTTACTGTACTTATTTTTATCATTGGAAGCTCCTCGTTTCATGTTTAACGCTACAAATTCGTCTTTAATCAACCGCAACCGGATCACAATCCCTCCCTTTCATTCTGCTATTTCTAGTTAGAGCAAAGGGGATAAAACGTTTTGCGTACGAGCCGATGGAAAAGAGCGAGAAGGGAAGAGCAACGTGTAAGGGGGCAAAGAAACAAGGCTCCTGGGGCTCGTTGCCACCCTATTATAGCGTTTGTTCTTCCATTTCGCTATACGAAATGGTGAAAGCGCGTGTCCCGCTCATCCTGTCTCTCTGTAGTGACGCCCTCAACTACTCCGCCACCCCCTTAACCACGATCATCCCACACCGTCGATCTTCTCCGGCTCTAACCGATGCTTCTGGACCCGCACGGGTACTATTTGTCAGTGGCATCACAATTACCTCTATTGTACCGCACAACATTTTGTATATTGCATATCAAGTGTCTTTTGCGACATTTACAACGTTGTATGTTCCGTTTATTAACCTTGCTACAGAGCTAACCAACTTTTTCATTCAGTTACTACACTAATTTAGAAATTATTAGATGCTTTTTTACGTTTTGTAGGAATGTTTTATATAGTTAGTGTTATTAACAGATCGTTGCAATGAATGAAATTTTAATAAAGTTCAGTAACGGTTGGACGGTAAGCAAAGAGGCGATGCTGGGTCACTTCTGACCCGCACTGAATTCACTTACTCTGACCTTATGAAATAAACTATGTATGATGCATTTGCAAATATAAGAAAACATTGTTCTTAAATATCGAGTACAAACTTATTTATTTATTTATTTATATAATCGAACTATATTATCTACTGTTTTGTATAATTTACTCATCCACAGTAGCTGTAACGTGAGTCGTCCTGTGACGAAAACAGCGTACGGGTCAGAATTGACCCAACACCGTTGACGGACTCATAATCAAAGTAAGCTCCAGCAGATTGAATTACAAATGAATTTAACATATATTAGCATATACAGTTGATCCCAAAAATATTCAAACATTATATGTATAAGCTTACTTTTCTACCAATATATTTCAGTTAATTATAAAAGGATCAATACTTTTCCGTTACGAAACGTCATTTACTGTATTTCTGGATCGCTTATTGTTAATTTAATGCATTTTCGTATATGACATTGGGACACAAATTAATCGGAATAATGTTCAATTACTTATGCTACACAAATATTTATACACTTAGTGGAAGTGAATATTTTAAATATTCGTAGTATAATGTTCATATTGTTAATCTTTGTAATATTTTATACATGAATATTTTTGGCGTGGTCGTGATTAATGGTTGCTTTGTTAGTGTCCGAATATTTTCCAGAGTAACTGTACAATTATGTTACAACAATGACGAGATATTGTTTGTGAAAAGACATTTTCAAGATGTAATATAGTTTTAGTATATAAATTTCTTAATAAGACTTTTGTGGCTTTCATGGATTACTTGAATTATCATTCGAGGCTTCTGGGTTAGAGATGTGTTTAATTTTTACTGAATTTTAACATTTTGTCAACAGTGTAGTAAAATTCATAATGTGTGTCCTTTTAGATTTCAGTTTATAGTTGGTCATCTGAATAATTATGAAAACACCTGCTTGGTAGTTAATGATTCATGACATAAGCATGTTGCACTTATAAACTGTAATGCAACTAACTTCATCAAGATTAATTTATGATGGAAGCATTATTAGTTATCAAATAACGATTTCGAAAATATAGAAAGGGATTAGTATTAACCGTTACATTAGGAATTCATTTTTCTTAAAATATATTTTTTACAATTACATTTTACATTTTTCTAACATTCATGTTGTAATATAATTTATTTCTTATTTTTTGTTATGTCCTTTCTATGATCTGCAAAACGAGTGTGGCTAGTCATTATAAAGTAAAGATACATTCTTGTGGCTACTATTTGTGGTATTTGAGTAACACCGACTTATAGAATAAAAGTTTGGAATAATTTCTCAATTTGTACTAGTAGTGTGTCAAACTTCTTCCATAGGTAAAGGAATTTTTTGAAATTCAACAAATTGGAGAGTTCGTGAGCTACTGATGAAAAGGGCGAAAGATTAAGCTACTCTTATTAAACAGGAAGACACATCTCTCGAAACAATAAACCTATCGTCAATTTGCTCTTTTAATTTTTTTAAATTTAGATTTTAAAGAAGATTTAAATTTAGCAAAAACGTTTCTAATAATTAACAAAAACAAGTAACCAATTGTTCAATGCCATCGGTATTGATACCAGCAAAAAAGGCCTCGTCGAATTTATCGCAAATTCAAACTCTTTATACTTGAAAACAACTATCACCTATAAATACGACATTTGAAATTCCTTGACACGCATCTTTCTCTATCATAAACTACAGAGATTAAGGAGTAAAACAATTCAATAGTTTCATGAATCGTAGAAATCGTTATCACGGTGCAGTTAAACGCTACTACGCAATATTTATCTTCGATACCAGCACTTACGCATGTCAGATACCACAAAGACCACCGCTCGCAAAAGTTTCATTCGACTAATCCGAAGAATTTAATTAAATCGCAATCTCGAGTGTTATATGCGTGCTCTTTGAATTTAAGAATGTACAGTGATCGCGACACAATGTCTATGAACAGGAAGAAACAGGTCGAAATTCGACTTTGTTGGCAACATTTTGCACGGACGATTGTCTCGTTCGACTAAGAGAAAACAATACTGAGAAGCATATACCTAGACTATCGAGGTATAGAAACGACGTACTTTTCAATCGAAATTTTGCGGCTGTTCTGTACATAGTAGAGAGAACACTATGTAACCGGAGAAGTCCCCGACCCGCCCTTCACCTGATTATTATATTACCATTCGACATGGCGACTTAATAATTCGTTCCCGGAGTTGTGGGCAAAACCGAGTGAAATAATGTAAAAGGATCAGGATAAACGAAGAAGCGAGCCATTCGATCCCGTTCCAGAAAATAAAGGCGTTTTCCATTTCGAAGAAACCCAGGCACACGAACATGACGTTTGAAGAAGCCCCCCGTGGACTTAAGCAGACGACCAGTTTAATCAACCTTTATTGTTGGCAAAACAAACCGTTCGAAGAAGTTTTACGACATAATTGTAGCAGCACTGAATGAAATAGATGTATTCCCTCCCCTACTCGACGCTTCATGATTATCCTAAGTTAGGCTGGCTACTTTAGTGGATTAGTTGTATAATGTTTGATTTGCAAGAACCACGTAAGAAATGATTGTTACAGAGAACTTTTGTAACGAGCAGTAGTGAACTTAATTTTGAATATTTGAACAACTGTTGAAGATGGAGTCAAAAAAAGGTGCTAATGATAATCTAACTTTATACAAGAATTTTTAAATGTGTAATAATGAACTTAATGTTAACTGATTGAACGAGTGTTGAAAATAGGGGAGAAGAAAGTTGTTAAAGAAAAGGTTAACGTAAAATGTATACGTAAGATATTAATTAAAAAATCTGAAATGTATGATAGTAACCTTAATTTCGAATGACTGAATGAGTGTTAAAAACAGAGTTGAAGAAAATTGTTAAGGGAAAGGTAACATGAAATATATACATAAGAAATTTATAGAAATATTGCGAAATGAATAGTGAACTTAATTTTTAGTGATTGAATGAATGTTGAAAATGGAGTTAGTGAATGATGCTAATAGAAGAATAACATAAAATATGTACAAGAAATAATCTTATTGATCGTTATAGTTTATAATATGTACATTGACATTTTTGTAAAAGAAATATTGCACTATATTTGAATACACATGACAAATAATTTTGTAAAAACACACTCGAAACTTGGAGTAGAATTTCAAACCAACATATTTGAATAACATTTTACAGATTATCTAGCTGCAAAAATCAGACAGAAATTCATTCAGCTGTAATAGACAATGAACAATCGAAGAAAATGTATATAGTCTCACAAACTAAAGAAGCGTAATTCCCAATAAATGAGTAAAGATCGTACTTTAATCTAATTTCCAAAATACATTAAATACTATAAAATACAAAAACACCAATATTTTTCAAATATTCATTCAACTAAAATATATAAAAACATAATAATTAAAATAGAATATTTTTGAAATCAGAAATGCAAAGCAACGTTGTAGAAGCTTCTTTATCTCGATCGCGATCACCTTCTCGTGGTGTGACCAAAATGGCGCCGGCAATAAAATCTGGAGAAATCGCGTGCTGCCATAGCTCTCAAGGAATCGAGCAAATGCGGTCGTTCGAAAAAGCACACCGACCAATAATGACGAGCAAAAATCACACACCGTTACAAGGAATGCGCGGCTCTCGCCACGAAATTGTAATACGTATCTTGAACCAAGGAAAAGCCGTCGTTATACGAGGCAAGCGGCTGCCTGCAATATAACCATAAAATATACATAGATAATAGTAGCTAGAAGGTATTGAAGGGTCGCGCGGTCGTGAAACGGTAGAAGAAAAAGAAAGACAGGGTGAAACTGAGTAGCAGGAAGGAACAGGGTAAGAAAAATAATTCCCTATCCTTGTCTACCTCTGCTGTCTAGGCGATGATTCCATCTGTATAAAAGTAGTCTCTATAAATAGATGGTTGTACGTATAGAAGTAAGGACATTTCGCGTGTTTCTACATTTAGATGGATCACATATGAAATTTTAAGATTAAAATTAAATTTTGAAGTAATTTTTATTTAAATTTAAAATTTAAAATTCTTTATCTGTAGATATACATAGTAATTAAAACAGTGGAGTATCGATGAGTGTAATACGATGGAAATAAATCGAGGTAACGCTGATAATTATGTTTTGCCAATTGAATAATAATAAAAGTATTAAAAACGTATGGTAACACGTTTGCACTCTACTTTTTAACAAAATGTTTCCAATGTAACGTAACATTCACGGAGCATAGAGTAGATATTAATCAAGTAGCAAAGATTATTTCGATTGTACAGCTGGTATCGTGCAATTATTACATTTAACGGGAAGAAACGATATTATAATTTAAGAAAAAATTGAACGAATAATTGGAATACGCACATACTGAGTAACTCGTTGAATAGAATAACATTTATCATGCAAAAACCTCATCGTCTTCGATATTCGTCTCAGTGACTCAACTTTCATGAAAACGAACTTGCTCTGTTTTGTATGTACATATATAGATAATGTAAAATAGATAACTGTACATAAATAATTGTACATATATATATAGAACAATATATTTACATGCTTTAATGATTGTAAATAAAAAATCGACGCATGCAAACCATCGAATAGTCTAAGATCACGTATAATATGCATCGCTAGCAACAAAATAACATTAGAGCACAATAATCGAACGACAATTGTAGTTGTTATCGTACCAAGGGCGTCAATGGTGCAGAGCTCGTGAATCGTTGAACCTGCACTTGCATTGCAGTTTGCAGTTATGTTGCATGCTGCAACAGTAGAAAATATACATAACTACTTAAGTAGATACAGTTTTTCTTCTTTTAATGCTTGGTTTTGTTATTATCATCATAAGATATCTATGCACCTGTCATATTTTTGATATTGTTACAAAAGTGTTAAATCTGTGTTGTCCCGTTTTTGCTTTCAAGATGATTATTTGTTATTGATAGACTGGATTTTCATGCAAATTCATATCTATTATATATAACGCACTATACTTTGGATAAACTACATATAAAGCACTGTAATTTGGATGTTTTGTGTATTTTTCAGTATTACGTTCATTCTGTGTAATTTTTCATCTCTAAATTTTCTATAAATGCATAAAAATCCGCAATCTAGTCATCAGTTGTTCTACGTGTACACATTGAGTTGCATTCGTTTTCAAAAAACTGCTGCAGTAATATACGTAAAGAAGTAAATTTCAAGACTAATATGATAGAAATGTCAAATTTATATAAGCTGTTCCAGTTGTAATTTTAAACGAAAGTGTATAAAAATTATGAAACCTGCGATTTATAATTGAATCTACTTTTCATAATTTTTTAACAATATTTCACCTCTTCAGCAATTTTCTAACGCAAACCATTTATTCTTTCCTTCTTCTTCAAAACTTCAAAATTGCATCATGATTTTGTCAGTCGTAAATCCCCTGTGTTGTACACACACTAATGCGTAGCTCAAACGATGAACTGTACACGAAGAATTAGCACGCAGCCGGAAAGTTTACCGAAACAATTAAAATCCACGTAAATGAGGAAACATACAATATTGTACAAAGCTAAGCCTATGAATCTGTAATCGCTAATTACGACGAGGATTCACGTAATTCGAACTGTTTGATAGTTCTAAAGCGGGGGAAATTTAAAGAAAAAGTTAATCTTTGGAACCATTGCAGATGACTCGAGAACGTAGGCTCAAACGAGTAGCGTTCTTGGTTTCGTTGGTCCGGTTGAAAATCGAGGCGACAGCAAGAGGACGGAGATTATCTCACAAATATTTGAGAGCAATTAGATGTTTGCTCGTCTGTTACCGTGTTTACATTGTTCGCCATATCTAGACCGCAGAGACGTGTTTATAACCGAGCACGATGTGCGCGAAGTCCTCCACCGCTGTTTCTCAAAAATCTTTCTTGTTTACCATACTTGTAATCGAAATGAGTTAATAATAAAATCGATGTAAATTGTTTTTTAATGTTGACATCAACATTTTTAACACCTTTCTAAATAGCTGGAATTGTAAGTTGTACATCTTCGATTAACATTTCATTCGTTATTTTTCTTAAATAACAGTTTACATTCAATTATCAGTTTAAGGAATATTTGTATCAAATCTTTTTATAGATGAAAATAATTGTTGTGACATAAATATTAAAAAATTAGAACAGATGGCTAATTTTTTGTGTAAGTATCTATATTTTACTCAGGAAGAAATGTAGCTAGATATAATATTAAGTGAAAAAACGATCTTTTACTGTTTTAAGACACTAATTATTTATATAAACGTAGCAAATTTAAGTAATATGTATGCAAGTATTACATTAGAATTTTACAAATCAACTTTTTCATGAAAGATTTAAGAATTACCGAATATCAACTGTTAACATATAAATCAAGTTTCTTTATCATTACCTATTCTACAATACTAAGATTATGTTTTATATTCTAGAAACATTTTTGCATAAAAATTACAGAATTATCAAATATCGTTGTATTGATTTCATCTTTGAATATATATCTACGTAAAATTGCTTAGAATAGTATTTAAAATTCGTAAAACTTAAACCAAAATTATTCTACACTATTCGTAATCTCCACCATTTGAAACAGTGTACTTAGTACTGTTAGAAGGATACATTTCTCCGTTATAAATATCATACATGTTGATACACAGAAACCAACGTCCTAGAATACAAAATCAAGACTCGAAAATCTAATACGTGATATCATAATAGTAATCTAACGAAAGTAACGTTGAAATATGTCAAGGATATTTCAATCGTTTCTTCGTGTGTTTATGCATCAATGAAATCATAGAAGGGAATCACGAACGGAAACAGCAAGAAAATGACACATAATGAAAAAGTTTCGCGGTATAAATTTCGATGCTCCATTAACGCGGACACATTAACGGTATTAGCATGAAATATTTTAATTCGTCTCATCCATCAAATGTGTCATCGATTAGTATAATACGGGCAATTAGAATTATTTCTGAAGTAATTTGACAGCGAACCGCAAGCGCGTGAAACGTAAATGATCGTAAATAATATAATATCGTTCTTTTCCTGTGCAAGAGTTTTCAGCTTTGTTCTTTCTATCATTGGTTAAATCTCGTTCAACCTACGATTCTTAAATTCGTGAATGTATTATCAGTAATAATAATAACAACACGACATCGTCGAATTCGACTTTGTAGGATCGCGTTATCTGCCTCTTTCTCCTTTTATATATTGGTAAACCTGTATTCGAATGCTTTTGCAAATTTAAAAATTACGATCTCTACGTACTAACGTTTATTTAGCGAACAATGATATTCAAGTATTTCTCTACCTACATTCCTGTCCATAAATCATGGGACACTTAATAAAATTAGGATTCGGACTTCAAAATGCTAGGTTTTACCACAATTTTTCGAACAGTATGTTCCTCTTTTGCAACAGTAACTAGTACTTGAACATTTTCTAATAAATAATTCTTTTCTAGGAGTATTCATTGTAATCATAGGGACTGTTCAACTGAAAATGAAGAAGATTGAACGATGCAGTTTCCTAGCACAATGTTTGTTTCTGTTTAATGTAAAACCCTTCTTAAATTGTTTATAAACACTTACTGATGCTACGGATATGTTCTTCAGTTAATTTTTAACTATCGAAGCAAACCAAATGTGTATACAGAATAACATTGTGTAGAACTGGAAATTTAATAAATATATCTTTTTCTTAATATTTATTCACGTTATGCAGGTATATTTTTAAGTTCTCATTCAGAACTCGCGACAAAAAGTTGTATTTATCATTTTGCTCAAAATGTGCAAGTGTCTGATGATGTATGGACAGGAGTATACATCTCAATTTTAATTTACTTCGATGTTGTTAGCCTCATTAGTATATCCTAACCTTTCAGCGACCTAATAGGATGTTATTCTAGTTTTGAATATCAGATCTAAGAAGAGCAACCGATATCGAAAGTTTGTATGATTTAGTTGGTAATTTCCTCGCGAACAGAAGACTCGCGTTCGAATTTTGATGCAGTGATTGAACTTTTGTTTCTTCATTTTGATTTTGGAACAGTAATGTAAATTATGTATCGATAGAAAATGTATTTAATTGCTACTGCTGCTTCGAATGAAGTTATATTATTCGATACATAAGTGTTTCAATCACGAAACGTAAGGTTAATTTAAACTTCAATCTACTTTTTCAACAAATGTATCAATGATCGTAAATTGAAAATTGATCTATAAATGAGTTACACAAAAAGTACTTCATTTATTTAACACTAGGACAACGAAAGATGAATGTATTATATCTTTCCCTTTTGGTATACCTAGGTGTATTATATAAAGAACTTCGAAATTAAAATGATTGTTTTTAACTGATATATTGACAAAAGTTAATATACACTTAGAAAAATGTATCTTAATTTCTGCAATTTAGAGGTAGAAATTTGAAGTCTCTCATTTTCACAAGTTTGGTTGTTCGTGTTAAATGAGACTAAACAAAGTTTGTCTCTTTCAAAACGGTTCAACCTGAATAATATAAAATTACTTCTAATTTTAACTGTTTTAATAATTTAAAAGTTGAGTAAAATTATGAATTAAGAAAATAGAAACGATTGTTTCAATCTAACCGATTGTAACCGAATAATATAACATATCTGAAGTAAAATACTTAATATCTATACCTAGCACAATGTAAAGGGAAGAATAATCAATCGACCATATACAGTACTAGACCAATATCCTTAAATCCAGATTTTTCATTTATTTTCCACCCTCTCCCTATTCCTTTAAGGTAAATAAATCGAGAAATAGCTACCATTTTCAGTATACCCATACCTACACACATTCATTGAATGTGAATTAAATCTAAGTAGTTATTACAAAATTATTAAGATCCGAAACAAAAAAATTATTTAACTTAAAATCTAGTAGTATAAGGGATATACATTTTTACCGATGTATCATCATCTTAATACTACATAACTGATACTCCATACTCGTTCTATTTCATAATTTTCGTAAATCGACATTTTCTTAACAAGTGTTTTAGAAGTCGTATGCGAAAAGTGGACAATCTCAGCAGTATTTATAAATATTAAAAGTGGACAAGTTTAAAGCCAACTTCATGCTCAACGTTAAAATTCGACACTAAACTCGGTTCTTTTACTAATGAATTTGTAATAAAATGTCTGGTTTTAGTATTAAGGTGACGATATGATACTAATTTTAGCGAAAAAGAAATGTAACATACATTATAACGTACGTTATACAAGTGAGAAACCTGCCGCAAGTCGAAAACATGAAATTTTCGAAGAGAACGAAACGAAAAATTTGTTTGAAAAATTGCGCTATTACAAAATCAATTAAAATTTACACACATTTAAGGTATTACAATTCAACTTCTGTCACTAAGGTACTTTCTAATGGTAAAACTACCAATTGAAACATACTCCAAGCAATAAAATGAAAACTGATCATTTTTAACTTCCTAAAAATTCAAAACATTTCCATTTCCATATTCCTCAAGGAAAAACAATACGGACAACCACGAAATTTCACTAACCTGGATTCGGTTGACTCTGATACGACGTCTTCTTCATCCATTCGTACGGGCTCCTAATTTGCGCCGGTCTCATGGGGGTCGTATTATTATTATTGTTGTTGTTGTTATTATTATTGTTGTTGTTATTATTAGCCGTAATCGTATTATTATTGTTGTTAGCCGGTGGGGTGGACGGTGTACCAGGATTACTGATCTCGCTTCCGCTGACCGTGATCGGTGGGCTAGGTTCTCCAGCTCCAACCGCTGGATTTGTTTCATCGCCACTCCAGTCCGTTACCCCGGTAATCTGAGTTTGCTGTTGTTGTTGCTGATACGCCTGATGGTGCTGATACTGAAGATGTGTATAATGATGAGCATGAGGATGAGGCCAGCCGGGTAAAACGTCCGTATGGTCCAAATATTGCTGAGGACCACCTGCTTGATGATGATGAGCAGCGTGAGGATGACCGTGAGGATATCCATACCAGTATTGTTGGCCACCGTCGGCAGGCGTGGTGGCCGCGTGCTGTTGTGCCTGTTGCGCCTGGCCATGTTGCTGCACTTGCTGCATCAGCGTCTGTTGGCCAGCAGGCTGTTGTTGCTGCCGGTACATAGCAAGCGGATTATAGTATGAAACCATACCGATACTACTGATGTCCGTCATGTGGTCGGCTGATCCCGTGCACCCGTCACGGTTGCACGTCACTTTCGTTGATCAATTAATAGTAGCAACTGATTATTGGTGATATTGCTAAAGCAACAGAAACACTGTGCTCCCTGCCGACAGTATACATAGACGACAAATTGTGAAAGTGTTTCTGTCACGATGTAGACGCTGGTTTTTTATTTCTCTTAGTAAACGTACGAGTCTATCGTGTCCATCGTGGCGGTTTAAGATATCAATATTTTCCGAAGTCCGGTCACTTACACCAAACACCGGCAGCAACGAATTTTTGGAGAGATTTCTTTCTCTGTCACGAGCACTGTTGGATGATAAAGTATTCGACGAATTCGCAGAAACGCGACGCGCTTAACGACGATCGGAATTGAAGGTATTTTGAAAGTATTTCGACGAGTTATTCACGAGAAACGACTGGCAGGAATGAACGATAACGGCCGTAATGACGTGACTTGGGTGTTCACGATGTTGAACCGACGACTGCTTCCTCGCCTGTGATTAACGAAGGGTGCGACCGCTCCAAGATGTTCAGTCCCGCCTACGGACGGGACTCCACCCCACTACTCACTAATTTCGACCAATCATCGCGCGTCACTACTCTCGCCTAGCGTAATGGCGTCCGACCAACAACCAGCCGGCCAGAGATATCGCTAGCCGATAAAAGAAAAAAGTGTGGAAGGTAGCTTTCACGCCCCCGTAAACGCGATCCCCGTGTAAAACACGCGGAATAGACAACATTTTTCGCACTTGTCACGTTTTAACCGTACTTGTCCGCGTTATGAAAATATATCCCCGTCTCTTTGTGTGTTTACGCGACTCTGCTGGTTTGGGGAAGTCTCGGGATCGAATACATGAAAAAATGTCGAGACTAGAGAATTTCATCGAAGTTTTATTTTAGACAATTTTATTTTTTATTATTTTCTCTTACTTTTTAGTATTTTGTGATGCTTTTTTATTTAATTAATAAATACTTTTCAAACGAAGATGATCGAATTGGATGAAATTTTTTGAAATATTCCAGATACTGATATACGTAAATAACAAGGAGAATTCAAACAGCTATTGGATCCAATCGTGGTTTTATGTTGGTATTAACTGGCCAATGGTGGTCTTTACTTTTTCTTTTTGAAAAACTATCGAAAATGAAAATTTGTATAATAATTTTGACGAAAATATTTAAGTACTTTCGGAGATTTTTTACTTGTAGCTCTTGCCGTAGCTAAAGAATTTCATACGGATTTTAATATAACAATTGAGTAATACAAAGATTATTTATAAAAGGAAAAGACATAGAAAAATGGATGGACATATTTAAATATAAAATATAAATAGTATACTAATGTATATACCTTCTTGCAATATTTACTTATCATATTTCTAACAAATAGGTACGGTTTCCAATGAAATTTATATCACTGAAAAATAATGAGGGAACCAAATAACAATTGTTAAATTTTATTTAAATATCTGAAGCAGAAAAAGTTCTTTAACGAAGGCATTATTTAAAAAAAAAAATTATGAATATCTAAATGTATCAAAGTGGTATATTTTTGGAGTAGATGAGTGTACAGAAGCGAATCGTGAATTACATAGCTCATCGCGTTCGTTGCACCAAGTGAACAGATTGGAGTGATACTTTATTGCGTGGTCGTAACAAAATCATACATAATTAAGAATGTATAACAATTATAAATTGCACCAACTGAGTTCATAAATCACCCCGCCGCGGAAATGATTTAAAGCCAAAAACTTGAACTTGCCGCGGGTATGATTAAGATCGATCATCATCGTTTATTACGTTTACAGAAGTGTAAAATGAGAATTAAACATTTGCGCATAATGATTGCACTTAATCACGGGCAGCCTTAACTATTTTCAGCAATAATTGAGATATCCATTGCTTATCAGCGGTTAGGTATATACTCTATATTTCTTTCGTGTGACTTGAAACTCGTGTTCTCTATGTTACACGCGTATCTGTTCACATGTCTAATAGAATTAATTCTACTTTAACTGTTATTCAAATTTATGAATGAAGATTGTAATTTATTTTGCATAAATTATTTGCAATATTTAATTAACCTGTTATTTTATCTTCTATCATATGAAAACTTTAAAATGTGTTGATCGTGAAGAGAATTTACTTATGTAGGTTACATTTTCATAAGCGTTTCTTTAAACATCTTTTTGAAAATAAGAGAATGATTGTTCGAATGAGAAATTAGACGAAGGAAATGTATGGATTGGAGTTTTCAATTATATTATTATTTGCAAAAAATTTAAATGCCCGCTTTAATTACACTCTGATCTATTTAACTATATCTATTTTTTAATTAATCTACTTGCCGTGATCTTTAAATTGCGCCTATAAATTAAACACAATTACATTTATTTACAAAATTATGTTTATATTTATTAAAGTGTTTTCATAGGATATTCAATTGCTCAAAATTACATTATCGATATTAATCAATCATTGATTATGAATTCTCTCTATTTATTGTGTTGAACGCACTCCAGAAGTAAGATAAGCTAAATGCAATAAAAGTATGATTCCGATCGGAAAACCGAACTTAAAATTGAAATTCGAATGTAGCGTATTTATACCGACCGGTTTCTTGTATTTTAAATATTATAGGAAATAAATCGAAAGTATAAATATAATTAAACGATACTAAACGAAAATTATTGCATTTCATCGAATATAATTAATTTAAATCGTTTTTTAATACAGTTCCACATTTCTCAATTAAATATAATTACAATTGTAAAGGTATCTCACCATCATTTTCTTTTATTTGATGTATTAAATAGGAATTCATTATTAACTCATACTATACGGTCTGCGGCAGAAACACTGACCAATAATTATTAAAAAGTTATATAACAGCAAATATACAAAATATGAAAATAAAAGCAATTAAGTATTTCAATTATGTTAAATGAAGCAATCTTTTGATCGCATTAAACAAGATTAACGATTAGGAATCTTTATTAAACCTTATTAAATCTTTATTAAACCATAAAACTTAGAGATAAATTACCTACTTCTGTTAAATGATATTACAATTATGATTTTAAATATAATTAGAAAAGCAAAGTCAAAGAGCTCTGTCATGATGAACAAGCGTAGGATAAATAAAAAATCAACAAACCTACATTTTTGTTGCAGGTTTTAAGTAAGTATTTACACAAAGTGCTTAATATTTGAATACCTGTATAATCGAAGTATAATAAAAAGAACATTATCAGCACAATAGTGATATAACTTCAAAAAGTTTACTTTAAGATTACAGTTAATTAAATTATTGACATTTCAAAATATTCGTTTAAATTCCTATTTTTAGGTAGATATGTATGATTTTTCTAAAGATTGTTTAAGTTCCTATAGAATTAAATTTTTGCTGTATATATTTTCATGATTTGTACTGAAATATCAATTCGCCTAAAATTGTGAATTATATCACAATTGCGCCGATAGTCTCCTTTGTATTATATAATATTTCGATTATACAGGGCGTTCCGTACTTGATGGTACAAGCGAGCAGAGGATGATTCTACATGAAAAACTGAGTCGAAAATGTAGAATAAAATTGTTTCATTTGACGCTTTGTTTTCCAGAAAGATCTGTTTGAAAATTCGTTTAATTCATAAACTACTGAAAGTGATGTCCCTGTCTCATACACATAATTTTTCTCTGAAACGTCTTCCAACGTATCATTATGGAAATTTTGATTAATTAAATAGTGTAACAACTTTTTGTCGTAATTATTCAATGCTCGTTATATCGTCACTATACACGATACATTTAATGTGACTCCATAAATGAAAATCTAGTAACGATACGACCAAATATCATGACGTCTAAGGTATTCTGCCATTACGGTGGATCTAGCACTGATAATTTTTATTCAGAAAATGTTTTATTTCAGCCAAAACTTGATTAAATGCACCTGTACTTAACAAATGCTCAAACAGATTTTTCTCAAAAACAAAGCTTCAAATGAAAGCATTTTATTCTACATTTTCGATTCAATTTTTCACGTAGAACCACCCCTTGCTCGCTTGTACTACCAATTATAGGAAACCCTGTATATGTATTCAAATAATAGGTACTTTGTATATATATTTACCTAAAATCTGTGACAAAAATGTTGTGAATTATGTTATAATTGTGATATTATTTAACAGAAATAGGAAATTTATCTCTAAGTTTTGCAGTTTACTAATAAAGTTTACTAGTGTTAATAGCCTTAAATCTCATCGATAGAAATTGATCAATTATTCAATGTATCTAATCTTACATCAAAATTTGAAGATAGCATATACTTATATAAACATATGTAGAAATTTGCAATTAAAGGCAGGCGTGATTCGTTAATATCATTAAATTGTCACAGCAAATCACGTCAATGTTGGTGAAACCGTCCCATCAGAGGGTCGATTATATTAGGTGGAAGCCAAAGATAATCTCTCGGTATAATGGCAGCTGTCTCAGGCCCACCGACGGCGGCGTGTGTCACAATATTGACTCGCTTGCAGCCAGCGCTTGCGGTCCCTTTCGTTCACCGCTTGGATACGCTCCGCCTACGGACACTCATTCTCTTTCTCCCATTTTTCGTCCCTCTCTCTTTACCTTTCCAGCCTTAACCGTTTCTCGACCCGTATTTTCGATCGCCACCCCGTTCTTGTCCTCGTTTCTGTCGCCTCGAATGCGACAATACACTATTGCGAAAATAATTGCATAATTCTTGCCATTCTTTTTTTTTCTTGGAGAATATTGTTTTTTTACAGACGTGTGAAAAATCTTGATTACTTGTGTTAGATTTTTGTGGGTAAAAAAATGATTATTTTTATTTAATTAAAATACACGTCAGTAGTATTGATGGTTTGTTGACAACGAATCATCAATTGATATATTTTATATTTATAAAAATTAGGATATTTTTAATTTGTTCAATTCTTTATATATTTTGATATGATTCTGAATTTGTTCTAAATTTTTCTGGTGACATATTGTTTGCTTTATTCTCCTATTATCGTTCCTTATTCGTTTACTATGATTCTTTACATACTTCGATATAATTCTAAATTTCTTCCAAATTTTTTCGAAGAGATCGTATTGTTTGCTTACGTGACACACAGTTGAACAAGCACGAAAAATAATTCAATAATTAATAGGAACACAGCACTGAAATAATTTATATGTTGAGGCGCTCAGAAGTTAAGGTTCTGAAGCTAAGACTGATTTCATTTTTACAATTCTTTTTGAATTTTAGTACCAAAGCACATAATCCCAGCTTAACTTTTTATAATTAAAATAAATTCAGTAAACTTTGTTTCATGGAATTAGTCATTTTGGCTTCTAAACGGCTGATATAAAACAAATAAAAATACGCCTTATTTACTAATCACGATTAATTGTCAATAATTTTGACGTTGGCTATTTTATATGATACAACATAATACATTGAGAAATTCAAGATATAATATGCGTTAAAAATTATTTCATAAACATCATAAGAAACATTACTGTCATTTCTTATTTTACTATGTTCTTTGTACAAAATTTATCTTTAATATATCCCTTTATGACACCACGTAAGTTAGAAGTCACTTATTTAGCATCCATTTATTAGGTAGGTAAATTAATTTACTCCTTTTCTTTCACAAACTCCAATGTTTACTAATACAAAAATGAACATCATTTCAATGATCAGATTATTTGAAATCACCTTTTTCCATTTATCAGGTAATCGAGAAGTAACTTTCTTAAAAAAATGTGATGACTTTTAGCCGATAAACTTGTCCAGATTTTATGGAAAAAAAATTCGTGCATCCAATACATTTTATTTGCTCACTTTATACTATTGTATTATACTGTTGCACTATTATATTATTAATAATTAATTTCCTTATAATAATTATTAATTTTTTCTTCTCTTATTAAAATGTAAAGTTCCAATCAATTGTAATTTTTCTCCTTATGAATAAACAAAAATCAGTTCATAGAGGATTAAATTATGGACTGAAAATAACTATACTTTAGATTACATTTATTGCACAAAATTTTCAGAGTTAGAATAGTTACTAAAGTTTACATAACTTCATATTTTGATTACGTTGGTGTAGAAAGTATAGAATAATAAAAGAAATCCAATGATTCTATTAAAGCTTCAATATAATCGTTTTAAATTTCATTCAACTTAAGAAACTCTGCTGTCATTCCTTGTTTCATTATGCTGAATAAAATTTGAAACAATTCTATGTAATTTTTGGTAAAATCATTCAGATTTATCTTCTTATTCAACACTTTTATTTTCATGAAAAAGAACTAAAATTTCTTTTAATAAATAGTGCATGTATTTTTTCATTTATTGTTCCTTTAACTTTACAACGAACGGATTCGTTGTTTTCAATTTTGAAAACTGTAACAAATTTGTCATAATGAAGAATTTAAATATTACACAATAGTGCACATTTTTTAGACAATTATAAATGTGAAGGAAGTATTCTATTCAATATATGAAACTAAATACGTTATACTGAATTCTTTGAATTTATATTAAATACTACAATTTTTATTTTATTCAATACAAAACTGTTTACATATGATTTTTTAATTCCTCTATTCAGAATTCGAATAACATAAGTATACATACGTCACTGGCATATTATTTGTTAGTTTATGTAATTTTCAATAAATAAAATAAAGTACTTGCATCATATGATTAATTCTTTTTTATACACTTTTAACAATAAGAATATTAAACATTTTCTTATTTAATCAATAAATTTGTTTTGTCAAATATTCTTCTTAAACAGGAACCGTACAATGTTGAAACATGTCTAATTCTTACATTTACTAAGTAAGGTACTATAATAATAAACTATAATATCCAGAAAGGAAACTATTTAAATCCAGCATTCATTATAACCAAAAAATGTCTTACAGTGATCTGTTCTTTCATTCTTCTGGTAATTTTGCTTAACACCACGTAATGTCCTTTTCGTTGGATGATCGATGGCGTAATAATGTGACAAAAGGCGTTTGTTGCCACTGTCGATGGCCGGCATGTCGCGTACACTTTGTCCAAGGTGTCATCACGACACTTCTTGCAAGGAGCCCTTGAGTTTCCCTAAACCCTGCTGCTCGGTACACGGGTCCACAGCAGCTGTGGTAAATGCCGTAATTATTCGGTTAGTTTACGACTTTGGAGATGCGAAAATGCCGCGTTATCGCAACAATGGCAAACTGCCAACAAGTGGATGCCTTAAAACACCGGCAAGCCTTATCTTTTCTCCAGTCACACAAACGTGTGTTTGTTGAAGTCCTATCTATTGACGTTAAGAAACATTATGACGAACGGGTAGAAGCTATTATAGAAATCTTAGTTTCTCTCATAAGTTCTTGTTGTATGATGAAAAATATTTTCACGAACAATCAAAGAAGTTTTATAACGACTGTATGATGGCTCTGTCACGAGAAGTTTCTCTCTCGTCAAAATTAAATACCCAAGGAATACAAATTAAATTTCAATATCAATCACATTTTCATAGAATTAAAATGGAGGGGGGAAGGAATAAAAAGTACAAAAGTTGTTTTCATTCTATTTTTAAGATTTAAATCGAAGAATTTTCTGCAGAAAAGGAAAAAAGAAGGCGTTTAAGTCTCCAGAAAAACGAAGGGTATTCCATATTCGGACATATTTCCGTCATTAAATAATAGGTACAGTGCCTTCTAAATTACAATGTATTGTGTAGATTTTGAACGCTTGAGACAGGAAAAATCTCGGTTCCCAGAAATAGGCCAAACGAATTTCAGCAAATTTAATAACTACGCACAGATGGGGGGTCCAAGGGTGGCCCTAAAACGTTATGCCGTTTTAATTAAAAACGGGACGAAATCGGTAGAAGGCTAGGTTCCGGGCAGTTTGTCCATTCCCTTCTTTGTTTTGTATTGTCCATCAGCCAGGCTGAAGCCCAATCATTGCTCTACATTGTAGTTACCTCTTTAAAAATTTCAAACCTAACTGTAGTGCAATTGCCCCCAATAGAAACGATCATAAAGACCTGTAAGGGACCGGACCTATTCCGACGTGCACACCGCAATGTACATCATGGTCATCGTTCATTTCTGTTGTGATTGCACACCGTAGTGTGTTAAATACATCTCCGCCCACCTTCTTTTTTTTTTTTTACATCCACACCTTTGGACGACTTTAGGGAGAGTTGTGGAAATCTAATATCGCTTAAGATATTTTATGTTATATATTCTATTTCTAGTACTGGGTATTCCAACTTGATGTTTAAAACTTTGCACTACATAGATGCCGTTAGGTGACATTTGTAATATGAACCATTACTTCGTACAAGTGTTATTTATATTAAAATAAAGCAAATTGACGAAATAAATAAGAATATATAAATTCATAAGCATGTATCATCTTTTAATTTCAAAATAAAGCTTTCCGTTTACAAAAGTTTCATTTCAAAAGTATGCTGAGGTCGATGATATCGAGCACGTAAAAAATGCTTAGAGTGCAAAGTGTTAAGTAACCTATTATTACATAATTAGTCTTTTCTTAACTACAGATTGATTTGTTATAAGCCTTTGCTTGGCAGCTTGCAAATGGTATGATTTAACCTGTTAACTGTAGAAAACATAATCTGTCTAAACACTTAGGACAGAATGGTTCATTTATTGAGAAATTATGTTTTAATTGTACTTGTATAATTATTTCCTATTTTTTATTATAAATTAGAGAGATCAATTTTCCTTTCAGCAGATAAACCCAGTTAACATTTAAAATACTTGCTAAATTTACAAATAGTCATATTGGTAAACATATGAACGAATAAAGGTGTCATTTATTAATAGACTTTTCTCAAGTTTATTTATTAAGAATAAATGAAGAAATATTCAAAGTATGATACTTAAAAAATGTTATATTTAGATCAATATTAATTCATGTCTCATATTAAATCGTATTTTATCAATAAGAAGTAAGCAAGAATATATTCATTGTAAAGTAGTGATTATTAAATAATATTTTTATAACTGGCAGTCAGGACAATAATAATTATTTTTAAACACTACTCTGCAAGTTTCGTGAATCTGTTTATATTTCTTTGCATTTGATGCACCACATCATGTTGTTCATGTAAACTTCATTACAAGGAAAGCAAAACTACTTCTCTCTATTATTATAAATTATATTTCCCTAATGGAAAGACTCCTACCAGTACAGGTTACGATTAATAATTAACATAATGGATTTGCACTTATATTGGCACATAAATTCAATTTGAAAATTTAAATTTGTTTGGATGATCTTTAATTAAATGTAAATATTCCAATCTCATTAGATAACTTGGAATTCAATTGAAAGATTCAAGTTCGATTTGACAATTTTTAATTAAATTTAATTGCATAACCTTGAATTTAATTGAAATTTTCAAACTTCCTTCAATGGTTTTAAATTCAACTGGAAAGTTCAAATTTGGTTAGATGATTTTGAATTCAATTGGAAAATTAAAATTTTATGAGATTATTTCATTGGAAAGTTGTTCATAAGTGGAAAGTATTAGAATGCAAATACCATAACAGGATTAATTAAAAAAGATTCTGCTTAACATTATAATATAATATAATATAATAACGTTATAATAACGTTCTGTATAACGTTAGTTTAAAAATTTATCTGTTGTACTTAATATGTTAATTTGTAAATTTCCAAGTCCTCGATCGAGCTATTTGTACTTTCAATGTTCTGAAATCTAACATGTGAAATCTAACATGTCATGAAATAAACATGAAATTGTTTAATAGTTACGACCATAATGGCCGGAGAACAGCGATATAAACAGTCTGTCTCGTCGAGAAATCAGAAAACTTTCCAACTTAATCCTTAGTCCCGTTCTAACATGTAGGAAACTTTTCTATCATCGTGAATCCTTGGACTTTCTTCTTTCAATTACAAAATTGATTTCAGATATACTTTAAAGCTTCGTGACTATTTTCTTACCATATTGTTTTACCAATATACATACATTATATAAAAGATATGAAGTATTTTCTTCACAATTTTTCTTACAGCAGCATATTGAAATTTAATCAAATACTATGAACCTTAAACGTATTACAATGAACAAAGGTCACACTTTTAAGACGAAATACGGGAAGATTTATATTCTCGAAACAATACGAAAAAAGGATGTGCAATAAAATACAGGGTAAGAAAATGGAATAATACAATATCCTATTGAAAATATTGTACAAGTGAAAAAGTATCGTGAACCGTAACGAAACAATAGTGCACAATAGTGGTGCCGTTCTCTGCAGATGACAAAACAGCTCAGGTAAATTCTTAGAATAATGATGAATTTCGAACTCTGGCTACTACCTATAATTAGATAAATATGATTTCTAGACCGTTGCTTTAATTTCGAAAATGGTGTCGAAAATTTACTCAACTGCCAAACATTTTTCTATTTCGTATATATGAAATTGATTCCTTAAGGAATTAAAATAATGATATTATAATAAATATCGAATTATAGAACTGTAATAAACGTCAACAGAGGAGAATATACTCTACGGAATTAAAGAAATAAAAAAATTAAAGAAAAAAGAAAAAAAAGAACCAGGATAAGTTACACTACAACCACTCATTACACTAACAAGAATGAACTTTGAAGTCGAACCTATACAAAATACGGGTATGCAATAAACTCGTTCATAGATCGCCGGGTGTAGCATGCAAGAAGGAATAATTCACTCTTTTACCAAACTGTCCATATTCTTTACGAGGCTAAACGACAACGAAATACTGGAAAGGGTTAAAACCGATGGAAATTTGAAATTTATTGACGCCTATAAAAATGGCATCTCGCCATTCGCGAACAATAAACTTGTTGATTTATCATACACAGTTTTGTCGCAATGAAGTTTCCGTTTAGGAACTTGAAATTCCACGTAGGGAAAATGAATGTCCTCGAATGAATTCACTGGTAAAAGGAAAGCAAAAAAAAAAGGGAGAAGAGAAAAAGAGGTTAAAACACGTGAACAACGTAAAAAAAAAAAAAAGGAAAAGAAACGAGATAAGAGATAAACTGATACGGTTTAAACGTCACAGTCAGTATCTCCAAACGGTATTATACGTGCTTAGAACAGTTTTCGAAACGGTGACATTTGCGTCAATGGTTTCTTTACGCAGATTACACGCAATCATTGAGAATACAATTAGACAGCGGTATTTGCATACTGGCGAATATGTGTCGCGGTGACTTGACAATTTCATTGGAAACAAAACCTTAACCCTCCATGGACAAATATATTTTTTTCACTTACCGTAATCAAACTGGGTCGTTCATATTCAAGCCTAACTTTTACTGTTTTAGGCTTTGAAAAATTCTGGAAAAATTCTGATATACTTGTCAAAGTTATTGTTATATTATACGATTATTCGTTAAATTAAATGTTTAAAAATTTGTACAATAAAAACAGCATTCATTTAGAAGAAACAGAAGACATTTCACTTGATTGTTTATGGAGGGTTAATAGGTATTAGTAATATGTATGCAGGTGAAATAGTTTACTAAACATGAAGATCATGCATGTCTCTTTTCATACAGTAAACTATATTTTTGTATTTATTTTTTAATAATCGCCTTTGCGTCAACTTTACTATACGTAATTATCAAAAAATAAATATAAAAACATAGTGTACTGTATAGAAAGAGACATGAATATTTTTCGTCGTTTATAAACTACTTCACCTGCGTATTTCTAATGAAGTTGATACAAAAGGTTAAATTCAACACCTTTTAATAATTAAAAATACAAGATCAATGAACACCGTCGCAAGGAAGCAATCAGAATTTATTGAAACAGTGTGATATTTACTTGCTTTTGAATATTTTACATGCATATATTTTAACTTTCACGTGTAGGAGGGTTTCGTTACGAACAGGTTTAATCAAATTTTATATGAAATAAAAATAAAAAGTAACAATTTGTATAACATTTGTAATAACATTTTGTTACTTTTAGTGTAAAAATAAGGAAAGAAAAGTAGCTTTGTTTTGATATCAAGACAAACTAATTAATTTTCAATTAACTTTTTACTTTAGCTTTGTGCAATGTTATTTAGAAGAAAGTGCCAGATGTACTTAAATTATGTTTTATAAAAACATTTTTTACAGCTGGAGAAATTAAAAAATTGCTTTACTGTGAAATTAACAAAACTACAAGTATATCATATTTTTCCATCTGACTAGAAAGTTGTCATATTTGAATTCAAGTCTACAAAGGACGAACTACCCGTTAAAAGACACAAAGCATCATCTAAGTTGAAACTTACAGATATGTTAAGAAAAGTGTGCTGTGTTGGTAAAAATATATTCATATATATTTGTTTCTTTTCATCGAAATAACTTCCATGTTCCTACATTACATTCTTCGTTATTTTTAACCGTTGTATGATATCTCTCATATTCTTCCATTCTCGTTGCATAATATTCCATATTTATATTTTCGAATTAAATCAAAATTTAGCCTCTCTAGTTCAATCCACAATTTTTCGATAACGTTTGATAATTGCATTCCACAATCTTTACTGTATTATTACTTTGAAATTATACATGATTTCTACACAACTTTCTTTTTCTTTTTCTTTTTCTTTAAACATTGTTTTACATGAATATAAAATTTTGATCGAATTAATTGATGTTTAATCTACATCAGATACTAGAATTTTATAAAATTTGTGGGTGTTTTAAGATTTTTAAGTTGAAGAAATAAAGATGAAATTGCTTTTTTTGTGATTTCTTTTCTCTTTCTTTTCGTTAGGTTTTCTTCGCGCACGTGAGCACACTCAAAGAGGATCATAGTTGCGTGAACCCGCAAGACATTAATTGACGAACATCTTCGTTTCTTCGCCGAGTCGACTTTAATGATCGGCACCGTAGAAATGTTTTTTATTTTTATTTTTTTATGACGCCATAAACACGTCGCTGATGAAGGCATACTCGTACGCCCGCGCGCGCGCGCGCGTAGAGACACTACGCCATGCACTTCATTTTTATAGTGTATTCTCTATGTTACTCTACGATAGAATTCGAAGAAAAATCAAATTGTAAATTATTCATTATTTGGTAATAAATCTATCCGAAACCGCGGAAGATTTATAGTGATCACAGCGTTGACAAATTATACTGCATTGTTTTTGATTTCTAACCCCCCTTCACGAATAAAAAGGGATCGCGGCGCCCACAATCGAATAATAAATCAAAGGAAATTCGAAATTTCGCGGATGATTTATGATGATTATAAATTGCTACAATGAACATGAATAGATCACTTCGTTTAGCTTGCGAAAGATGTTGAATAGTAGGTGTTTCAGTGAAATTACTAGCTTCTTGTTTTTAGTTTTCATGAAATGTTGCGTTATTGAAATCTGACAAAAGAAAGTCGTCAGTTTGAAAATTTAGAAAAATTTGCAATTTTGTACAAATGTAGTTCAAATGACGCTAACAACGAATTTTTTGTTTCAACAAGGAAATTATGAATTTTTAATTTTTCTTGAATATTTACAAAACTGTATACGATATGGAGAAAAAATTAAATTAAAAGTTGTATGATTTTCAAAATCTTACTTTCACGGTGGTAAAGAGTATTCAAAATCATTTTTATTATTTCAAAATTTGCCCTTAACATTCTGTTTTTCGAAAATTCTTCATCACTACGATGTACCTAAAACATCAAAGATTACAAACCTTTGAATTTAACTTTTTTTCGTACCTTGTAGATATTACTATAATATGAATATACATAATTTCTTCAAGGAAATGTTTCCGCCAGTATGATCACTATTGCCAAAACGAAAAATAATTTCGTTATTAACGTCACTTGATATATTACGTTTCCACAAAGTTTCAAATTTTTTTGAATTTTTAAGTTACTGTGCTTCCTTTGTAAGTATAAAACAATCGAAATTCTTCACGGAATAGTAAATTATATTAATACATAGCGATAATTGATATACAAAAAATAGTACGTTTTAATAAAATAAATTTTTAAATAAATATTTTAAGAATTACTTATGGCATTATACAGTATCATGAATACAAAATGACACTCTAATACGATTGGTGTAATATAAGATTAGTCAGAATAGTATGGTTTTTGGGAATAATTTTCTTCAATGTCCTGAAACACAACTAAATTCAAATCAAATCTTGAAAACACGTTGCTTTTTTGATAACTAATGTTTAATCGTACATTGTAATCAAACAGTTTGAAAATTGGGTTTGTTTTATAATTTTGGTATAATTTAAAAAATAGACATTTAAAGGGAACATTTTCGGTATATTATACTGTTTTGTTTAAAAAGAAGTTGTATCAACTTGGAATTATTTAAAAGAAAGACGAAGTTGCATGAACACGAGATTTATTGAATGAAGATATAGTCTTTCCATTGAGAAATCACTTTTTATTTACATATATGTTAAAAGTCACACGGACATTTTGGTCAATATTTTCACAACGAAATCACATATTAGAATTAACAAGACCATCTGTTTTTTTTATTATTCGAGCTAGAAAATGCTTTTGTACATCAGAATGTGTTGGTTATTCGAAATTCCTTGCAGAACATTTAGTTTATACTGCAGCGCGGTGGCTGTGAAACGCAACCTCTTGATTATGGCACCTGCGGGAAGCATGATAGCACATCAGGGCACAGCAACGTCTCGTAACTTTACATAAAATTAGTACCTAAAAGCCCTTCGCCTTCATGGATCTCATGAAATAACCATACTCAGGCTAGTATTATAACTTGACAACTGTTACATTTAATCGAAGTATGTTAATATTAAACCTAACGGTTTTAACAGCGTGAGAAACATTTGAAAATGATCGTGGAAAAAGTTGAAAGTTGTGGATAATACTTTTCTCCAAAATTTTAATATCAATTTTTATAGAAATTTTAATAAAAATTTTAGTAGAAAAACTTAATTTATACGCAGTGATATGATTATTATAGTACTGTTTATTAAACTTCAAATTAATATATCATATTTGTTTAAAATAATACATTCTATTTCGTGATAGTTTACAAATTTACTTTAAGAAATTACATATTCGGTATAAAAGTATTTGTATAAGAGAGGAAACCATTGTGACGGCTTGCAAAAATCGAAATTTTCTTTTCATATTTTTCAATGTTTGTGATTTCTAGAATTAGCTCTTAAAATGTTAAAGTAAAATTCACAAAAATAAAGAAGTCACGGAAATTTTAATGATACAGCATATAGTGGTTAAGACTACCTCGTAATTTAAATAATTATAATCACAGAAATACATTACCAGAAAACATAATTGCTGTCATCACACTCTTTTATCAAGATCTAAGAAAGAAAGAATTATTGAGATGCTTAGATGGGTTTTCAAATTAAAAGAAAAGGTACAAAATTTTAACGTCGTATTATAAATAACTTGTTGCAAAGCTTTAAACGCGTTTTTCTCGAAACCAAGATTTTAAAGTTGTTTTCTTCGGTGAATTTTTATTCGATTTGTTCCAAATTTAGAATAATAGTTATTATTGTTGAGATTGCTCGTAAAATATTAAGTATGAATTTTCCTGCGTCAAAAATTTTCAAAATTTTATCCAAATTCTGACACAATTAGAGTAATTAGATAAACACGTATAACAATTTTAAACAGTAATATCAATTTCACTAATGATATTTAACGTGAGAAAGAAAAGAGGGCAGAAGATGAGACAAAGCAGCTATTGTAAGGAAAAACAATGCAGCTAAAACAAAGGCTTAGTATTAACAGAGACACGAAAGTAAAACAATCGAAACATAAACGCCTGAAAGTTCAAAGTTGTCATCCCCGGTAGCGTTTGTCCAAGCTAAAGTGCAATCACTATGCGTTACAATCTGTTGGTAGACAAGCAAATAGATTATCGATCTTAAGGAAATTTATGGGTGCGATTATCGAGTCACAGGTATGCAAATTCTACGTTACGCAATATGAATTCGTTTTGACCCTCGAGCTATTTACAACTCATTCACAACGGGTGATTATCTGTGTACGTAAGCAGTTATGTCATCTACGAGTAACGTAACAAATCCAATTCTATGAATTAAGGAAACAGTTCTATCAAAAATCGTGCAGGTTTTAAACATTTTTTAATTTTTTTTTTTGGTAAAATGTTTTAGTAAAGGAAAATTTGGGCAAATCGTTTCTATTTATTAAGTAATAATTGTATTACAAAAAGTGTTGGGAATGAGGAAGATGTAATAAGGATTAAGTTATGTACAGATTAAAAAAGTTACTAATTAGGATGGAACAAAGGGCAGATAATCATTATCATTTGAAATAAGTATAACTTTATATGCGTAAATTATGAAAAATTAAATAGTTTTAGAATTAATAGCATAGCAACGTTTTAGACAAGAAGAGACACATTTTAATCAGGAAATTAGTTCTTACGAATACCAAATAAAAAATGAATAAAATTAAATTAGCACAGTAGTTCATCAACAAATAAACAATGTAAGTATATATAAACACTGCGTTAAATTTTAAACTAATTGTATTATTATGTAGTTTCTGAGATTTGTACACTTCGATGTTGAAAAATATGGCTTCGAAAGAAACGCGTATAAAATTAGTTTAAATATAGAATATATAAATAAAGAATTTTTAATCTTTTGATCTTAAAGCATTGAGTTTCCTCTCTAAATAAGAAATAAGACAAAAATGAAAACATTCTAAAATCAATAAAACGAAAGACTATAATTCGTGCAATATACAAATACTGAAATTAATTTTCCAGTTTTTCGAATTTCGCAAGTCATCCAAGACACCAAATTATTCACATTTAAAATTATTGATTAATAAAAACAAAGCAAAAGAGTTTAAATTCTTGATCATCAAAGTATCGAGCACTCTTTTTAAATGCTAAATAAAGTTACGAAACAAACTATAAAATAAAACATTGAAATTATTAATTTTCCGATTTTTCGGAAAAGATCACTGAAAACATCAAACTTCACACTATTAAAATTACTGATTAATGAAGAAATAAAAAAAGAATGATATCTGACCTCAAAACATCGAGCTTCCTCTTTAAACACTGAATAAGACAGAAATGAAAATATTCTAAAATAAAAGATCACAATGCGTTCAGTGCACAAATATTTCACCATCTTTTCAGAAATTACAAAAAAAAGAAAAAAAAAAGAAAAAAGTTGAAACAACAACGAAAGAAAGTTTCCCGTAGAGAACAAATCACCACGCAGTAAGGTGCAAAAAATAAATATGGTAAAACGGCCGCGAACGAGAGAAATTTGTGAAAGCTACAGGGTAGAAGATTAAGCCCGCTTATTCGGGGGTCAGGATTAGCTCGCCATGTTTCCGTATGTTTGCCGAGGGGTTGCCCGTGCGTCCGCACACGGGGACGCTTTCAAACCGCATTTAAACAATATTAATTTTATTGCATGGTAATTCGCAACCGTCGCCCGATTTGCTGCTTTCGGTTTATCGTCTTCGTGTTCTGGCTAGTTGCAGGTAAGGCTCGAAAATTTTACGACCGATTCTTCCTGAACTCTGGTCCCCGGCGAAGAAAGAAAACAAACAAAAAAAAGAGAGAGAAAAGAGAAGAGAAAAAAAGAAAAAAGAAAAAGAAAAAAGAAAAACGTTTTGTACCGTCGATGTCACTCGACCGTTTTTACTGTGCACCTAATATCCTAAAAGGTATTAAGCTGAAAACGAAGCAGCTAAGTACACTTTATTCCTTGGACAAAGAGGCAAACGACTCGCCGATAATCCTTTGCGTGAATACATTGAACATCCCATTGATTATCGTCTGTTCATTGCTTAACTGACTGCAATCGTCCTGCAAACGGAACGAATACTACTTGGCCGACGAGAGACAGCAGGGTAAAACGAAAAAAAAAAAAAAATAGAAATAGAAGAGAGTAGAAAATAGCGTTCCCGTTGGATGTTCATCAAATGAATTCCAGATGTACAAACACGAAGTGAGTTTTCTCGAGTATCGAAGGTTTATCCTTTTTAACGTGTTAATTGGAAGAATTATCTCGTAACCCGCAAAGTGCAGCAATGATCGCTGTTTTGAAATGGAAATTTTACACTTTCGAGAAGTTATAAATTCGAATAATTGTACAATAGAAAAAATTTAGTAAATTTATATGATATTTTCAATGATATTGATTATATAATAATTGTTATTACTAGTAATAGTTCATAAGAAATCTCTGGTTTAGATATCTTTGACAGAAAAAATGAAATTTATTTATTCATTTAATTTTTTTGGTTACTTTGTATCTTTCGGGCATAATATATTTGTGAAAGAATTAGTCAAAATTGGAAGACTTTATTGTTTTCGTAAAAGGAGCATACACGATGTTCTTAAATGAAATATCTAATTGATTTTGAATCGTTTACCTTTTGAAAATGATTTCTAAGAGAATAAATAAACTATAAATAATCGTCTATTATAATAAAAATGTCTAAAATGAACATCCTTCCTGGAATGATAATATAAAAAAATGCAACTAACATATATTTTTAACTTTAAATAGCTGCTATATCGTTAATTTTCAATATTTTCCAATGGATTTTAATTCAAACTTCAAATCATTTTACAAGCTTCTTTCGCCTTTAATATTTATTAATATTGAAGTGAGGCAAATAAATGTTAGATTTTAGCAAGGAATTTGAAACTCAAGTTTACAATTTGGTCGCTACTAAAATGGAGAAACTTAGAAGTTACGAGACGAAGATTTATATAGTACTTTTTACGTGTGCAATTGCTAAATGACCTCATCTTGTTAAGTTGAACCAACACGTTGCATACCTACTACACAAGATATCTTGTGTTCCGTTCTAAAACGATAAAAATGGCGAACGACGATAAACGAAACTTGAAAATTATTTTCAAAAGTGATCACTTTAACTCGTTTACTTAGTAAAAAAATGTAATTCTATCTTTCAACTAGAATTCCAATTCAACCACAATTTTTCTTTGACTTCGATGTATTAAGTATTCCTCCAAAATAGTTCAATTCAGGAAAAATAATGCATCGACATTGTCAAAAATTTGGACTACTAATTCATTCGTCATATATTTCGCTAACTCAATTCGTTTAAAATATCTCCATCGTTTCGATTAATAAGAAGACATTATTTCGAAATGTCAATACACCATATTCTTGAAAAAAATTATGTAATTGCTTTTCTTATTATTAGACTGCGAACTTTTATGCAAATTCATATCTTTGAGAATATAAAAGAAAAAGTGGAACTTTCGTAGGAAATTATTTTATCTATCACATATAAAAAGCTCTCTAATTTGGATATTTTGTACATTTTCTCATATCTCGCGCAGTCTGTGCAATTTTGCACCTTTAAATTTCCTATAAATGATTAAAAATATGCAGTCTACTTATTATATTTGAAATAGAAAAAACATTAATTGCACATCATTGTTTTAGAATGAAAACGATATATATTTATGATAAAAAAAACAAAATACAATTTAATCTAAACATCTATGTACATATAAATCTTCCTATAATTTTTCAACATATTCAATTGATAATTTCCCATCATCAAAGAAAAATCACTCCATTATTACATAAAACATTATAAAAATGTCAAAAATTATCCAACAATATCAGCACACCTTAGTACCAAAAAAACATACAAACAGTTATACTAAACGTAAAAATTTATTTGTATCAACAAATAAAGTACAGCGAAAGAAAGAAGCATTATCTAACACGCATACAAATTAATGGTCTTTTGAAAACGATCAAGTCGGGATATTCTAGTTCGACCGTCCATGAAGCTAAACTTGATTCGAAGCTCGCAATAAGACTGTCCCTGTTGATTTATATGAACGTTTTATATTTCGAGTCTGATTATAAATCCATGGAAAGCAAAGATACGGTTATTGGAGACTCTACCATTTTAGCTCCGCCTATGAGGACACAGATGTTAGAACATCTTTTGATCCTTTTTAACACACATACGTACGGGTGCAACAGCATGGGAATTTCCATGATGGGCTGTCCTAAGCCGAAGGCATACCCCGAAGCAACCGGTTCAACCACTCTGGAACGAAACCCGGACTCGTTTTCCAAAGAGAATCCTACAAACACGGTGGCGAGAGATGAAAAGTGACGGAACCAAAAATGGTAGCCAGATCTTGGATCGTAGACTGGTGAAATTCCGTTGAATTTAAGAGGCCTATTGAAAAAATAAACGTTGTACGGCAATACTGTAAATTTATAGAAAAATACATTTCAGGAAAAGTAATTTTCTCGGGAAATTTTTCGTCGATTATGTTTTTACATTTGCATGGCAGAGAGATGCACTGGGAAATTGACATGTGCGGTAAATTTCAGGAAAAATAATTTTTTTTATAAATTTTTCCTCAAGTTTCTTTCGACATATACAAGATACAAAGATGTATTGGAAAACAGGCATATGCAACAATACTGTAAATTTAGTGAAAAAATAATTTTCTCAAAAAGTTCGATACCAAATTGTAATTATCTGTTAATTAATTGCTTATTTCTATTGGTAAATGGCAACTGTAGGCAAATATCAAATATTAGCTCGAAAATTCGTATTATTTGATATCATTAGTTATATGTTACTTTGAATACACAATTGATTCATCAACTTCTGTTGTTTGAATACTTTGGATCAGTTTGGACTATTATATCATTATGTATATTTGATAAAGAACAAATAAATATATGAAATAACACAAATAATTAGAGCATAAAAATAATACAGCATAAAAGTGGATATGTTGCATCTCAACTATGCAACAAATTTTTCAATTGGTACAAGTTTTTGTCTCTCTTCACTTTCACCACAGCTCAATGATTAAAAAAATTAAGTAGGCACAGGTAGTATATATTGCTTAGGACACTGTAAGTCTCTAAAATTTAGGAACTTTTTTTTTGAGTCACGCTGAGTACTTAATGGGTCATATGTCCAAAGTTAAAAAAGGAATTATGAGTTTTTTTTTTAGACTAACCTTCACAGGTTCCTCACTTTGATCACAAGTATATTTGATATCAAAGGAAGATTGTCCACTCACTAATCTATAGAACTGTTGCTTTTTTCTAATTATTTTTCTAATTATTTTATTTTAAAATACACATAAATTAATATTTTCGCATGGGCATAACTACAGTGTCATCTATGAAACTGACAGATAATTACTTACTTACCTCCCTATATACCAAACGCAGATACTATATCTCTGTGGGTATATTTACTTAAATATAAAACTCGAAAAAAAAGTTGAAAATGTCAACATAAACGCTAAACCTCATCTATGACATTAATTAATTTGAATATGGATATGAAAACAATAGAATTGTACCAATATCAATACCAAAAGAAAAAAAATAATAAAAAAAATTTAATTCATCATTAAATCAAATGAAAGGTAGGCTATATTTATTTATTTATTAATTTTTAATTTGATCATTTATTGCAATTTATTTTTTGCAATTTGTTTCAAATTTACTATTAATAAACAGTTACTGCTAACACAGCTAAAGTATTACCTAAATTTGCATTGTTATGGAAATATATATGCTGTATTTAAAGAAAAAAATATCTATAATTAGATAAAATATTTTATTTGTATGAATATATAATGTGTTCTACACAATAAACATTATTATATAAATAATATAGAATGCAAACTGAATTACTACGTAGATTTGGTTTCGAAAGGAATCGTTTGTATTTCAATATTGTGAACAATTTTTTAAACTTTTAAAAAATGAAAAAAATATATGATGTAACATACTCTGCATGAAAGATAAGTTCCATTTGATTGCACTATCTGTGTTGCAGATCTAGGTATTTTAAGAGAACAAAACGTGGATTGTTGTCCGTGGAGCGCTGAACCGCTCTGCTCGTTTGTGAGAAAAATTATTTTAAACGAAATTTAAAAACATTAAAAGAAATTGAACTGATTAAAACCTTTTAATAACTTTTAATTAAATGATAAAATGAACTTGAACTTGAACAGAACTTGAAGTTAGAAGAACTAAATACGAATTCTGCTTCTCAAAGATGCTGAACAAAAAAAACAAAAAGGAAAAGAAGAAGAATTATGTAAGACTACCGGTATATAAAGTTCTTCATTTCTATGGTAAACAATCGTTAGTAACTCCAATGTTACTTATATTTAAGATTAATTACCCATTAGCCTGATTGGTCATCCAACTGTATTTCATTTTTCTTGGCCGAGTGTTTCATGACTTGACAATATGCGTATATAGCTTTATAATTAGTAGTCCTTGCTAATTTACAATTTGATAACAAAGGACTAATTTTCGATTTGAATATCATGAAGTTTGAATTCAACGCGCTTAGAATATCTCTTCAGGGGCTACATTCAGATTTTCTTCTGGCTTAGTTCACAATAACGTTCTTTATTTTACAATGTTACTATTTTTGACTATACCATGTGTTCAGAAAGAAGGCGTGCCAACAAAACAGTCTGCATTCGACTTCTCCATATGGTAACATTAAACTATAACTAGACTAATCTACACTAGTAAATTAAATCCTTGAAATTTTATGAAGTAGTATCTCTATATATGCATTTTATTTATGCCATTGTAATTTGCATATTCCAATATGTCGATAAATATCGCTTTAGAAAGGTTACATTAAATTCCATACACAAACAAGGAGTACTTGTTTTTCAATTAATTAGAAATATTTACACTTCATAAAATAAAAAAAAGTTATTGATTAAATTGGTATTACCTTCTAGTATATTTGTGTCTGTATATAAACAGAACAATTACTTCAAAGCGGTAACAAAGGGTATGCTTCCTCATGATAAATATAAGTCAAGAAAAATCTTACATACCATTCAAAATGCAGAAGGAAGTAGACGACATAGTTAAAAAGTCGTTACAAAAAGCTTATGATCATGATAGGACTGGAAATGTAGGAAAAGCGTATGCATATTATACAGTTGTAGCAGAATTATGTCCTCCAAAAAGGCCAGATATTGAAGAAGCATTTGTTGATGTTCTTTGTATGTGTAATTTTGTGCTTATAATATTTCCTTAAGAAGTAAAAATTTATAGACATTAATTTCTTAGGTCAATGGGGAATACAATTAGCATGCGAAAACAGATTTACGGATGTTGTTTTATGTTACAAACATTCCTTAGATATTTTTCCAAACAATCCACGAATGTTAAATAATTTTGCAGCTCATCTCTTAAGGTAATTTAAATTCATTGTTCAGGACATTAAAATCATTGTTTAGATAAATTTATTATCAGTCAATTTAAAATTTATTTTTTAACATGACAGATATCATGACTGCTAAAATTCCATATAATCAGGATAAAAAATATGTTGTTAAAGGAATAATGATCCAATAGAGGCCATAACATATTTAAAGAGAGCTCTACAAGCCAACCCTAATTTTTTGCCAGCAGAGAGAAACTTGCAAAATGCATTTAGTATGGCTGTAGACAGATGGCATTTTCCAATGTTAAATGACAAATCTAGGAACAGTGCTTTTGAGTATGCAATTCGAAAAAGAATCTCTCAAGGCTATAACACTGTACTAGATGTAGGAACTGGTACAGGCTTACTAAGTTTGTATGCAAAAAATGCAGGTGCTAAAAGAATTTATGCATGTGAATGTTCACCAGTAATGCTAAAAATTGCTGAAAAAGTATTTCAAACAAATGATGCTGAAGATATAACATTGTTACCTAAATTTTCTTCAGATCTTATAATTCCTACTGACATTACAGACAGGTCAGTTCTGTTATAATTGATACAATCCAGTTAGACATTGGATTTACTTTAAGAATGATTAATATATGTATAAATGTTTTTGTTTTGTCTGTTTATTGACTCTAATTTATTTAATTTTGCTCTAATACTTTGTTTTGAAACATAAATAAGTTTGGTTGCAAACATAAATATATTTTAAGTCTAAGAATTTAGTTATGACTCATTGCAAATGAACATAACTGATTAACAAGAAGCCACTTGTAGTTAATTTAAACTCAACACTGCTCTTTACAACACCTTATATATATATAAGGATATCTTTTATATATGTATATATCTATCTTTTTAGAGTGAAATTGGTAGTAACAGAAACCTTTGATGCTGGTTTATTTGGAGAACATGTGATACCATCTATGATAAGTGTACATTCAAATATTTTGGATAAAAATGGTATCGTTATACCTATTGGAGCTACACTTTATATAGCTGCTGTTGAATGTGAATACATAAAACACAAATCAACTGTGATGTTTGATAAATTAAAACATTTTTGTCCTTTAAATTTTGATAATGTATCTGTATTACTAGATGAAGATTACTATGATACAGAAAATTTAAAAAATGTTCATGTTAGTTACATAACAGAACCCACAGCTCTTTTACATATTAACTTCAATGATCTATCAGATTTACAACAATTTAACACAGATGGAATAAAAAATATAATTAATGTAAAATGCAGATGTAGTGGTGATATTGATGGTTTAATAGCTTGGTTTAAATTACATCTTGATGAAGAAATTACACTAGACACTTCAGAAAAGAAATCGTGTTGGCAAGTGGCTGTGTTCCCATCAATACCAAAATTAATAAATGAAGGTGATACAATAAGATTTAAAGGAGAAATGCTAAAAGGGAAGCTTAAATGTTCGTATACAACCAATGATTCTCAGTTTCATGAATACAATAATAATAAATTTTTATACCGTTTACCAAAAGAAATTATAACATTTTTAAATGATTTTGAATATATAAAATTACTTATTGAAGTTAGTAAATCATTAATTAACAAAGAAATATACAGTATTTTGGATACTTCTCCATTTCCAGTTTATGGATTGATGTTATTAAAGGAAAATAAGTATAGCAAAATTTTATATTATAAAAGTGAAAACGCGACATTTCGCCATTTCATCAAACAAATAGCAGAACAAAACAGTTCCAAAGATAAATTATGTATTGTATCAAAGTACAATCATATTAAAGTTTCATTAGATACTATATTTATTCATGATTTTGATATTAAAGGAGAATTGAAAGATTGCAGTGAAGAGCATAATCAAGAATTTTTTCGGTAAAAATAAACTTAAAAGTGGTACCAATATATAATTACGTTTTCTTACGAAAATAAAACAACTTGATATTTTTACAGATGTTTACTTAAACCAAATGGCATTTTATTGCCTGAACAGATATTTTTTGTAGGACAACTTGTATTTTCAGAAGATTTGCCAAATATGGTGTATGTAAAAGATGAAAACTTACAAAATATGTCAAAACTTACATACAATATGTCAAATTTTGAAAAGGTTTATTTATAAAAATATATATCTAAAGCAATTCAATTATGATTATAAATGAAGGTAATATGAAAAATAATAATGAATAATTTTAGAATATTCCTTTACAGGGAATTCATAATGTCTTTAATAGCACAATTTCTTATGGTATTGCACAACATATCAATGAATTTAAGGTAAGATATAAGGTGTTTCAACAAAAAGAGTAAGGTGTCATACATTTCTCTAATGTTATTTATTATGTTACAGATAAATCAAATTTTTGACTTAAATTCAAGTTTATATTTATACAAAGCTTTATCTGATGTAAATGTATTAATAGAAATGAGGGAAAATGAAGTTGCTGAACGTGTGATCAATTTTGGAAAGATAAGTGCAACTAATAATAAATCATTGCCAAATGCTTTAATTTGTTGGTACAAAGTCAGATTAACATTAAATCATAATTACGATACAAAACGAAATGGATCATTTATGAATCATACAGCAATATTACTAGAAGATGAATTAAAGAATACGATTTTACAAGGTAATGAAGTGTGTTTAAAAGTACAACAAGCTGAAGGTGTAATTCGAGTAAAAGTCAAATGATTTCAATAATGTCTCATAATTTATACAATTATTATTCATTTAAACAGTACAGGTTTTAAATATTTCTGTAGGAACAATGTACAATAAAGATAGTGTAAATTAAATATGTATACATGTAATAAAATTTTTTGCATAAAGAAATGCATATTATCTTAAATTATTATCCTAAACTAAAAATTATAGCTTTTCAAAATTGAATTTTATAATTTACTTTGTAAAGTACCATTTAAAAAATTCGTTATATGTGGTGCTAATCTTTCAGGAAAATTATTATGTACATCATGATTTCCTTTTACAGGAATTACAGAAATTTTATTTTTGTCAGCTGCATTAAGTAGCATATTTATATCTTCCTGCATTATAACTGTTCTATATGAACCAAATGCTATAAATATTAAAACTGGAGTTGAAAATTGCTTAATTAATTCCAATTGTAGCACCTTTGTGAAAAGTGGTCTAGGAAGTTGTCTTAATCTTTTATCACGGTTATATTTATACAAATCACCAACTTTTGTAACTGCACGTTTAAACAGAGCTTCTGCAGCTTCTGTTCTTAATGGGTCATGTCTTTTAAATTTTAAAGTTTCTATTATTTCTTCTCTACTATATAGTCTTTCTGTTTTTTTAAATTTAGAATACGCATCATACAAGTTTCGAATATAAGGAACAAGACTGTCAACTAAATCGCACATAATCGCATCAATTGCTACTATCTTTTCAAGCCTTTTAGGATATATTATACTGAAATATACTCCTATTTGAGCTCCAAAACTGTGCCCTATGTACATACAAGTTTTCCATTGCAAAGCATCCAAAACTAACGATATTGTATATACATAATCAAAAAAATTTAACATTACTCCAGGTGGAAAGGAAGATGAAAACCCATGACCTGGTAAATCTATGCATACATAATGATATTCCTTTGGAAGAAGTTCCATTAATCTGTCAAAAGCACTGGCATTATCAAGAACACCATGTACCACTAAAATTTTTTTTTCATTTGAAGATCCATAGCTTTTTCCTGCAATTTGACCCCATGGTACAGGTAATGTAATTTCTGTTGGCTCTTGTTGCATTTGACTCATGCTGTTTCTATTTAAAAAATACAAAATATACACTTTACTAATGCATTTTTCCACAAAAGCAGAAGTTTTTAAGTAATACAAAATTTTAATGTAATATTAACAAAGTAGTGTTATTTCGATATAATTATAAGACAGGTATTACCACAAGAAAGTACTGTTAAGTAATTGCAACTCTTCCAAATAAATGTACATATCTATAAAATCAAAGTTCAGTATGTGACATTGCAAGTCATGAAGAAAACATATATATGAAATGGTTTCATTAATCTTCAAGTATGTAAAACATATTAGGATTTTTAAATAAATTTGATAAAAAAAATATATTTCATTTTTGTCATTTACATAAAATTAGAGTATTTAACAAAAAATATAGTCATTTTCATTTTTATTCAATTCGGGAAAAATAATCAGCGTTCATAATATATTTACTACGTTTCACTGAAAACTTAGAATTAACCCAAACAATGACATCGATGATTCTATGTGAAATGGCATATGATATGCGGGAATCATTATTATCAGCCGTCCGCGTCGAAGTGGTTATAAATAAATAAATGCGTAATATAAAAAAATATTAGTTGATTTAAAATTTAGCTATAATTAGCTTTCAAGAATGTCTGTGTATGCGCCTTGCTTGTTCGATAATTTATTGTTAATTGCAATAAACATTGAAAATATTTAGGATATAAATAACGCATCGAATAAGCAATGCATGAAATTTTTAAATTTAAGTACTTGTATAGTGTATTGAACGAAAGTATACAAGTATTACGTGTCAAAAATGATATTTGTGTTCCAATGAAATTGGATAGAACTCAATCATACGAATAGTAACTAAACGCAGAAAAATTGAAAATGCTTTTAAAGAAAGTCTACGTAATATTTAATTTAGACATAGTTTTCGAAAAAATTATTTATTACCAATAACTAGAATTATTTAAAAAAGGCTTTGTTAAGAGTAATATAATATGAAGTTTGGTTACTTCTCTAGGTACTATAGTTTATATTAACAAATGTAACAATCGAAATTCTTAGGATACTATTCATTAGCATTATTATACATATGCATTTAGAAATATTTTAACTTTTGTTTTCTTCATAATATACCGCTTTCAAATCATCGTCCTAGCATATTAATTAAACTAAAATTATGTAATTCAGCATTAACATAAATTGTAGTAATTGAATTCAAATTTGAGAATATTTTTAAATATATCAGCTATTGCAATATTTTCATGGCATTTCTTCCAGCTTTTTCATCCTAGATTTATATTATGAAATAATAAAAAATTGTAAATCAAATTTTGTACAAACCGCCCACACTGTGTAATAATAATGATTCATATCAGATGGCGTAGCAATTTGTACACCACTTGAATATACAGGAGTTTTCTGGCCCTGCTTTGTCATGGACATGCAAGCTTCTAATGGTTCGTACTTGTTTTCCTACGCTATGTGATATGTTCGCGCGTTAAATTACATCGTAATTTATGATCTTGGGATTGAATACTTTACACAGGATATGGTGTATCTTCAAAGAGAGACTTCTTCTTTTGAAAAATGTTTCCCAGTGGAAAAGGTTGAATAAATGTTGATTTTCAAAGCTTCGGCGTCGCTTTGAGAAATAAATCATATTGAGTTTTTTTTACATTTTGTACGATACTGAATGGAATTCAAATATGATAGTATTAATTTAAAAAACTGTTTTTGTGTTGTACATCATATTGTGCATTATACTTTATTAAATAAATTTTTTTGCATGAAGTAAAAGTAGTTGCATCTATGAAATGCTTTAATTTCGCCAAAATCAATGTATTTGTATGAAAGAATTTGTTCTACGCCAAGAAATTATTATTTCTATCATAATGTTTTGTTATGCGACGCTAAAAATTATTATTTTACATAATTTGTCTAAAAGTAATATTTTAATCATTATGTGAATATAGGAATGGATATTTGTATGAATTCAGTGTATGCCTCCATCCCTGGAATACCGGAACTAGGGATGGTATGGATGGGAGATATGATGGTACATGGAGAACCTACACATGAGCTTATGTTGGACCCACGACAAGCTGAAAGCCCATTTTTCTCTCATGGTTCTAATCCATATGAAGACATTAGGAATCATCAAATCGCACCTACAACTATGGTACGGTATCTACCACCTCAGTTTCCTAATGAATGTTCAGAACCTGATGAAGCAATGGAAGCTGTTGATACTCAAGAAATACAACAGGTAAATTTATGTTTTCTATTTAGTATCATATAAATTAAATTTATATTGAAATTAATATAAATAATGTATCACCTTTATATTTCATTTTGTATTTATTGTTACTGTTATTATTTTTCAGGAATATGATTCACAGTCTGAAAGGCAAGAAATGACTGAATATTTAACATTAGAAGATTACATGGGTGATGAAGAACGGGAGCAAGTTGTAAACAATGCAGCAACACAAACTACTCAGGACAATCGTAACAGAAAAATAAAACCTATAAAACATCCTGGGCTTGTATTAAAAACACCAATTGCATATCAACCACATACAGATTTAAATTTTATTCCCATTCGTAAGGATGGTATAGGTAAGATATATAATTTAAGATATACTAAGAATGTAATTATAAATTGCAAGAAAATGTTTAATAACAAGCTTCTTTTATTTTTTGCAGCTGTTTGTGAAAAATGTGGTGCTATTGGTGTAAAACATGCATTTTATACAAAAGAGCGTCGATTTTGTAGTAGAGCATGTGCACGATCTTCAGAGCATACAGCTCCCACTGCTGATTCCACATATAGTCCATCTCATTCAGTAGAGACACCTACATCTATAAATCCAACTTTTCCAAATGATTCTAAATTAGTGAAAAATGTAAGTTATATGATGTAAACATGTATAATTATTCATATATTACGAAAAATGGTACACGTTTTAAATATTTTAGGCCTTAGTGAAAGAAGAAACAGATGTAAAGGAAACTACTGAATTAGTAAAAGAAAAGGTTATATCTGAACTGGTAATGCCAGAGGATTTACCTGTAAGAAGAAAAAGAACTGCTGAAATGGCAGGTTCTTATGATTGGACTCCACAATTAGTTGAACCTGGATTTTGTGCTGCTCCAGTATCTTGTTTTAAACATGTTAGTTTTCAATAGTTTTTAGCATTTTGGTTATTTGTATTTTTAATTTTATTCACATTTTATTGAAATTTTCATATTTCACTTTAATAGGCACCTATATCAGAAATATGGGATAATATAACAGTTGGTATGAAAGTAGAAGTGGAAAATACAGATTGTGATGAAGTATGTGAAGCTTTCCCAGATTCTTTCTGGGTTGCTACTGTGTTACGTATATCCGGGTATAGAGCTTTGTTAAGGTATGAGGGTTTTGGACTTAATGCTGATAAAGATTTCTGGGTATCTTTGTGCTCGAATGACATACATCCAGTAGGATGGTGTGCTACTATTGGAAAACCTCTCATTCCACCTAATAGTAAGTAATTATTCGTCATAACGCATTTATTTCTATTTTTCATGTTTATTTGTGTAAAATGGATATTAATTAAGCGTGATTCCTTTATAGCAATTGCTAACAAGTACAAAGATTGGAAGGATTTTCTAATGAGACGATTAACTGGTGCAAGAACACTGCCAACTAATTTTTATAATAAAGTTAACGATAGTATGAAGTCACGTTTTAGATGTGGACTCCATTTGGAAGTAGTAGATAAAAATAGAATCTCACAGGTAAAAGTAGCAACGATACAAAAAATTGTGGGTAAACGTTTACATGTAAGATACTACGACTCACCACCCGAAGACAATGGTTTTTGGTGCCACGAAGATTCTCCTCTTATACATCCTGTTGGCTGGGCCAAACGGGTAGGACAAACATTGGATGCATATCCTGAATATTTAGAGCGTGTGTCAAAATCAAAGTTATGTGAAGACGACGCAACCGAAGATCTTTTTTACGTGCCAAAGAATCATCATGTACACCTTGGATACACATTTCGAGAAGGAATGAAAATAGAAGCCATTGATCCTCTTAATCTTTCTGCAATTTGTGCAGCAACAGTTATGCAAGTTTTAAAAGAAGATTACATAATGATCCGTATAGATAGTTATGATGAAGATGCAAGTGGCGCAGATTGGTTTTGCTATCATTCATGTTCACCTTGTATTTTTCCAATTGGATTTTGTTCTCAACATGGATTACCACTTACACCACCAAAGGGATACGATCCCACTACATTTACATGGGATGCATATCTAACAGAGACAAATACTATACCAGCCCCTGTGCAATTATTTAATAGGGTAATTATGGAAACAATTTTAATAATTTCATGCTGACTATTTTTAACATCATTCACTTTTATATAAATAATAAATTATATTACAGGAAATACCTCAACATGGATTCATTGAAGGAATGAGACTTGAAGCCGCCGATTTAATGGATCCTAGACTAGTTTGTGTTGCTACTATTACTAGGGTGATTGGGAGGTTATTAAGAGTACACTTTGATGGTTGGGAAGATGAATATGATCAATGGCTAGATTGTCAGAGTCCTGATATTTATCCAGTTGGATGGTGTGATCTTGTTGATCATAAATTAGAAGGGCCCCGTGTACTCAATAAAAATACTAGTCCTACTGGTAAATATGTGTTTTATACTCTGATGCAAAACAATAATTAGTTGATATGTTTTATACTCTCAATTTTTGGAACTGTGTTTTGTTTACTTTGACCACCATGGTATGACAGAGGGAACCGCTGCTGTGTTCATTATACAATATAACGAGTCACGAGTATGCATGTTATGTACATTTTTTTTGTTAAAATAATTACACGCTATACATTTGTAATAAATAACTGATTCTTACTTTGCTACTGGTATGTTAACTGTTTGTTATAGTAGTTTGTAACATCGATGGACGGTTATTACAATGGCCAATCTAACACAAAAATAATTTTTAAAATTTTTAACTATTTTGTGTAATAATACAATATTTTCTTTAAAAGAAGTAGATGATCAAGTAAATTTTAATATTTAAAATTTAAATTTCGAAAGTTTATGATCATAAAATCTGCAGCGCACCATAAATTAAAGTACACGATACAATACAATATTCAAAAGTTACGTTAAGAATGAATATATTTATTCTATTTTTTAGTAAAATCACCAAGAGGCCTTAAACGTAAAGCTAAGAGAAAATTGAAAAAAAGCAGCAAAGTGTCTTGCGCAAAAAACATTCTACCTCGGCACAGCGAACGTATTAGCATGGCTCGCGAGCGCGAACGAGAAGTAGAGCCAGCCCAGGGTATAAAAACTGAAAGAGAACGTGACTTGGAAAGCCTGCCAGAACAAAGAAATAGGGAACCAGAGCCGGCAGAAGAGCCAGCTGGTCCTGATCAAACTTTACCTAGCCCTACTACTGGACAAGGTCAAGCATTAAATGATACTCAAAGTGAGATACAAAGCCCTCCACCACCTAAAGAAAGAACTGCGACATCATATATTAATGTGAGTATTATTTTATCGCTTTTATATTACTTTAATTATTTACATTTTAAAAAATTTTTTGGAATATCTTTAAAGGTTTATTTTTAAGATATATGAATACATTGGAATATTAATCTTTTGAATTTAATTTCATGTAAAATGTATAGTTGAATGTAGAACTTGTTTTGATAATAAATTATTGCAAACAATTCTTTTAGAAATAAAGTTTAGAAATCTTTTAATTGCAATGTTATATATTTTTTCTATTCTTTTTCTATTAATTTGATAATAATTAAGGACAGGGAAAAGCAATAAATTTTTAAAACAATTAAATTTCTAAACTTCAAGCAATAATTTGGGATGTAAATGTTTAAAATAAGTCTCATTTTGTAGGTAACGTCTGCTTCTAGCAAATACATCCCAAGGCTAGCAGATGGTGTTCAAAAATGTTCCGAATCTGGTGATTTAGTGCCATCTGAATGGAATGTGTTTGATGTTGCACAATTTCTTCGTGTTAATGATTGTGCAACGTACTGCGATAATTTTAGTAAACGTAAAATAGATGGGAAAACTTTGTTGACACTCACTAAGGACCAAATAATAGACCTTACTGGTTTTAAAGTTGGGCCTTCTTTAAAAATATATGATCTTATTCAACAATTAAAAATCAAAGTAAATCCAGCTCAGGAAAGGTTGAAATTAGGATTGAAAAAGTTATTATAACAAAGATAGTACATAGTTAATACCGTGAATAAGTTCCATCATTGCATAAAAATAAACATGGATTTACAGGTAAGGCATGTAGATGCAAATAAATAAAAATTCATATTTCACCGTGGTTATATACATTGTTATATGCTTTATTAATAAAACAATAACAACATACACACAGAGAGAGAGAGGGGGAGACACAAACACACACACAAGCACAGAGGAAAGAACTATATATAGAAATTTTGTTCTATTACCGAACATGTAAATTCAAAAGCAATAACATTTATTTTTTGAAAATGGATTATTTTGTTCAGAGAACTAGTTTAATACTATGAACACAACTACAGGCATAATTTAAAAAGTCTATTCATTTATAAATTTATATGTATAAAAAATGATTAAAATCAACGTTTTATGATAAAATTTCAAGTTTAAAAAATTATCTTTATAAATTATCTGATTATTAGGAAATGGTCAGATAAATTATCTTAGTATGATAAAAATTTCAATGCCAAAATAATCACTTTTATTTTAATTAAAAGATAACAGAATAGGTGTTTTAATATCTCAAAATATGTAAATGCATTCCAAAACGGGATGGTCCAAATTAATTTATAATTTAAACATCTCGTACTATTACTAATAGTTTGGTAAAAAGATAAGATCAAAATTCAGTTTATATTGATATTTACATTTGTATAAACTGTTACCGGAAATATTAAGGGAGATTCATGTACACGTATTGCATTTTAAATATTTTGATAAAAATGAAAAGACATTTTATTATTCTGGGCAACTTTTTCTTCACAACGCCATTATTTGTAAATCCATGCTTTCATGTTGCACTAGATTGACTGCAGATGCATGAACCACATTTAAGAAATGCTAATGTATATTTAAGAATCTTTTTTTTTTTTAAACAAAATTTAAAAAATGTAATTTAAAGGAAACAAATTAAGAGTAAATCAACAAAGATGTATTAAAATGTAAAGTAAAAATATAGTAAAATGAATACACAAAGTACAAATTAATTCTTGGATATCAATTCATTGCAGCTCTAATCATATTTGCCTTAACAATAAAATTCGCATTACTAAAATAGTTTTACGTATTTTAATAAATTTGTTGATTTACTCTACTGTAAACAAGAGCTACACTTCTGTACATAATTAAAGGAAACAAAACGGGCAATTTCTAATCTTGTAAATATAGCATTTAGCACAGTATTAGGTTTAGCCAATTTTTTTGAAAAAGAACAAAGAGAATGTGACCACAGTGTAAAAGAAGTATAACTGTTAGAAAGTGGTTGATGCATTTGTGTAACAGATATGTATCTATATGTAGCTTTATAACCATTACAGTAAATCAAACCAGTCGAGCAAAGTCTAAGACTAATTTGCCTTAGGCTTTTTAAATACTATTTTTAGTACGATAGAGTAACCCGGTTACTCTCTTTATTTATTCAACATGTTGGAATCTCACGGGTACTAATTTGATTTAGTACCTAACTTTTCTTAGCAGTTAATTGATAAGATGTTAGATAAAAACATTTAATTGGTCACCTAGATTTTATTGTGTCGATCATACCAGAATTTTAATTGCTACTTAGAGTAAAATGTTTTCTTTCATAACGTTGACGTGCGATGTCACATTAACGATGTAAAAAATTTATTAATTCGGAGAATATTATATATCTATATCTGCTGATGAAAGAAAAAGTAGTAACGTTTTCTTAATCCATCATTGTGTACAAATTGGGAGGCATTATAAATAGTATTACAATTATAAACTTACAAAGTTTGAGTTTTGCTTTAAATACATTAATCACATAACTGTGAGTACAAAAGAAAAAAATAATATCAATTACAGTTTAAAACACAGATAACAGATTTTTACATTGATTTCACATTGGTTGAAAATGAAATAACGTCCAACATAAAATTCAGTATAGTGTGACATTCAATATAAAAATTTAGTTTCTTTTATTAAGAAATCATGTTCTATTTGAAAATATGGCTACCTTAACGAATTTTCTTTCTTAAAAAAAAATTAACATTTTGCAATGATTAGATACTTTAACACGTGTAAATGCACTAAGAGTGGATAATTAAGTGATATGTGTATTTACGAAATTTTTTACACGATTTGTCAAATATTTGAGTAACACTACATATTAATTAAACTGAAACTGAAAAAAGTCTAATATGCGCATTTCTCTTCTGAGAAGAATATTATAATCAGTTAAATAATGCTGATTAAATAACTGTTTTATAAAGCTCTAGTAAAAATGCTTTGTGGTTTCACATTTGCATATGTGTCGTTCCCTATTCACGTTAATATAACGTGTTTTAGACATGAAACAAAGATAAAATTTATATTTTCAAACTTACAAATCTAAGATTTAGGTTTAATGGTAATAATTTTCCGGATTAATGAATGAAGCAGTTTAAGAGGAAGAAACAAAGGAATTAATGTTATTTTCACTTATTTAATTGCATTTTCGGCGTATTCATAGTTATCTCTTTCTAAATCATAATTATATGAAACCTTCATTTCTTTTACAATGTAAGATATTAACACAAATGAATATTACAAGTAATAACTATGAATACAGCTTCTAAATATTATTTTTAGCCTTTTACTACATCGGAGTATAAAAAAAGCTACCGTTCTGCAGATAATCAACAGTATTTATCCATATGCTAGGTTTGGAAGTGAGAACATCTCCATTTCCTCTTTTTATTTGTAAGTTCATCAATCGTATTTCTTTTATAGAATTAAAGAGAGAATGATTAAAAATAAATGTTTTTCACATATATTGTACAAAAATTTTCAAATAATGATGGAAGTACATTGTTTATATTAAATCATCTGAGTGTTTGTATTTCGGTTGCCGTATGGTTATTTTTTTTAGTATGTACAATAATTAACCGCTAGATGGCAGTAGTTGCACGACTTTTGAGAATTTATCGATTTAAATAAGAAAGCTTGTCACAATTTCTACAGAAACATTGCGTGAACAGTGCTTTATCAAAAGCTTAATTAAATTGCACTATGAAGAATCAAATATAGTATCTAAACAAATATATATTCACGGACATTCGGAAGATCTATTAATTTTGTAGCAATCAAGAAAATAATCGTGAAATACTTATACGCAATATCGTGCAATTTTATTATTTTCTACAATTACATTCTTATTTTATTTTATTATGGATTAATAAAGAAATATTTAAAAAATTTTGTGATTTCTAAACGAAAACAATATATTAAGTTCGTTTAGAATCGCATAACATAACCATATAAATAAAGAACTTCAAATATATATGTGTATATATATCTGCGTAGATAGCTTCTTCAGAGAATGAAAAAGGGACATTAATTGAAGGATAAAGCCAGAATAACGAAGAATTAATGACAGCTATGCAGAAAATTTTTATTTTTATTTACTATATCGAATACACGTGCTTTTCATTACTTATCTCACAGCGCATCTATATAGAAATATGCACAACAGATTACTTAGAATGTATCGTACGTGCAGAGAAGCAACGAATTTTTATTGTCAACTTTCGTATCGTGTAACATTGCGCAGAGAGCTCGAAGAAGGACCAGGATAGAAGATTGTTGCGTGTGTGTGCGCGCGGTCATGGATGTACAGATGGTTTCAACATAGTATATGTGGGTTTAGACTCGCGCAGGTGGGGGAAAGACTGGCGTATTCTATGGGCGGGGCCTCTGCCAGCTGGCAGATGTTTCCCGCGCGGCCGCACCATTCCTCTAGCGTAAACGTACGCGACGTGAAAGTAGTCCCTTCTAACGCGTTAAATATTTCTAACAATAGCTCGCCGAGGAGACAGCTAGGTATACCAGTGATCTGTTGTAAGGCAACGGATAGCTTGCATACAATTACCTGCGGAAAACTGTGGAAACTCAGCGTCAAACCAAAGATGAGCTGGTGTGGGATTGGTCCAAGAAGAGTCATTGTCCAGGGCAGAGTACGATGTAGCGTTCACCCTAACCGCGTCCACTAAATTTTTCGCGAGTGCCTTGAAAATGGTTATCGAGCGTTCAACACCCTGAATCATCGTGTACGTCTCCAAACTGTGTACCTGCAAATGCTACTGTTGAGTTTTATGGGAGTAAGAAGCTCCAGATAACGAACTTTATTGTCCCTTCAATTATATTTTCGTTTGTCTGGCTTCATCGCTACACTATGTGAGTGCTTTTTCATCGATAAAGCATTCTGGATAAAGTTTAGTATGTGCCACGTGATGGTTCCGTCGGCGTATACATATAAAACGATCTTCCGCGTCGTGACTTAATTTGAAATGTAGTATCTTTTTATGAGATATTGGACTCGTTATATTCATCCATATTTTAACAGTAACGATCTTCACGGTGAAATTGAATAGCAGTATCGTGTTCGTGCCATGCGTATATTTACACATTCTGACTATAATAATTTGATTAGATGAACATATGTGACTGATTGAAAGTGCGTTACATATCGTATATATACGATAAAAATAAATTGTGTTATGAATTGGACATATATAAAAGTTTAAAAAGTTTTAAAAAATTTTGTGATTGAAGAGTGCCGCGTGTACACGGGAGAAAAGGGGGCGCCGAATGGACCTAAAGTGGTGACGGCCCTGAAGCCGGCGGCGGAGTGATTCGTGGTGCGCTGTGGGGGCCCTCAGCTGTTTCCCGCCAAAGATCGCCATTACAAAACGCGTTCGGGCGTTGTGTGTGCGCCGCGCGGAGTGGCTGTCCCGTGGACGAATCTCGGTGCGTGCCACCGCGGTCTAAAAAAAATTAATTACGAGTTCCGGAGAATCCGTGTCGCGAAAAGCGTGAGGTGTGCGCGTCGTTTTTTTTTTTTTTGTGGAAGTGTACGAGAAGCCCGTCGTCTTTTCGTTGCCGCGACGACGGCTGCTGGGACGTAAAATCGCGCGGCGGGACTCTCAGTGCTGCGGAGCCACGAGATATGTCAGTGTTTGGTGGTGAGGATCGTATTCTGCTCGAGGAAATTGTTGAAACCACTGAGGAACAGGAGACTAATTTGTGTGGGTGAGTCTTTTTCAAAGATTAAAACGATCGTGGAGTGAGCGTGAAAATTTGCAAGGAACCCACGGAGTGTGTAAATGCGCGCAGCACGGCCATGTGTCGGCTCGGAAATGCCGTGTGAGTTACATACGCGTTCGCGTGCACGTCAGCATCGGTATAGTGTATAGAGCGGCGCGGTTTGACATGCCACGTCATTTGTGACTTTAAATACACAGTGAAACGCTTTCCTCGCGAACTCTATGAGCGAGATGACACGAATTTATCGGGAAAGAAAGCCGTGCTTGTCCCCCTTATCGAGTAATGTTGATTACGACTGTAACAACGTCCATCACCTCCTTTGTCTACTCGCCATCGTTGTCGTTAGTGCCGTTACCGCTACCGCTGACGTCGTAGGTCGTCGTAGTCTTCGTCGTCGACGTCGCGGTGTGGCATTGGCAAGCCTCGGTAATCGTGACACGGATGTGAAACGTGTGCACAATACAAACAAAATCCTAGTAGCTTTCGAAAGCCAGCTGTCGTAAAGCCGGCCGGCCGGCACAATAGCCTTCGTCTTTCGTATGATGCAATTACGCGATATTCTTCTCATCGATTCAACTCAGAATTCTTTTTTCACTTTTGTTTTATCCTTGTTATCGGTGTATTTCACGTGGGCAGATGGGGGGGGGGGGGATTTGTACGAGGATGTGATCCAATTCCGTACTCTCAATGCGTTCACGCCCAAACAAGCATGGCGCGGGAGTCACGCTCGACCGATTGTTTTCTAACAATATAAATACGCGTTTATTTTCTCCAATGCATGTAATATTAAATTAAAACAATTATTAAATACTATTTATTACATATTTTAACTTTAATTATTCATATTTTATTTAGTTATTTGTAATGTTTGTAAATGACATGGTGAAATTTTGATATTACGCGAATTTCATTAATCGATACTTTTAGACATAAATATGACATTATACCGTGTATGGTGAAAATTTTACTAATTTCCGACGCGAATTCTGACTAATGGTCATCAGGGTGGGTACCGGAGACACGATTAACCGTTCCTCGGAATGTTATCGCGAGTTGTCTAAACAGGTTTGGAATGTACATACAGTGTATACTCGTATTTCTTCGTGTTCCTCATGGTATGCTACTTTACCGTGTATATCACGGTCACGATACACAGATCAAAATCGTTGGCAAGAAAAAGTATGGATGTAAACACAAGGAACAAACTCACGCGCACATTCGTTTATGCCTATACTATGCGTCTGTGTGTATTTCCTTTCCGTCGTTTTTTCCTCCATACACGATTCTTAGAATCGACCGGAATCGTTGTTTACATCGATGGCGCGGTTTTGGGTTTCTCTTCACATGTTCTGCTGAACGGTATACGCGCGAACGCAAGCATTTGACGAAAAAAAAGGAAAAGGAAAAAAAACAAAAGGACGAGGAAAGCAAGTTCCTTTGTATACGGCCGAGTGACCGACAGACCGGCCAGTGTATACTATGTGCGTTACGTAAAGCCACGTTTGTTGCACAATAATGGTTCTCTATAAATAACTCGAAGCATGCCGCTTCGGCGCGACTTCTTGTTTACATACTCTCATCACCGTGCCGCATTACGTTCACTTGCACGGTGAGGCTTCGATCTATCATGTCTAGGTACAACGTGTGCCACGGTCTACTCGCGTGTACACGTGAAATTGGCGGCTACTGTCGATATTACACCAGCCGTTGTAATTTCTTCGTTGATAGAGCGGTTGCCCGGGTTGCTTAACGCACACGCAATAACACGCGTACGTAATTCACGAAACTACTATTCCGCGTATATATGGTGTAAAGGAACGCTGTTCAGTGTACGCCATAATCACGATATACAGAGCTTGAATGAAGCGGCCGGTCGAAAGTGGGGTCTAAGAAACGCGGAAGGACGTACGTGAACAATTTTACACGCTGTAAAGCTCTCGCTGGAGGTATCAAGCGTAAATGATTGCATTAATGCACGCAGCATACCTTACGTCTATGTTCACGTTATATTTATTATTATTATTTATAAAATATATTAAATCTACAAAAGAAAAGAGAATAAAGTGTATATTTCACTGAAATAATATGTGGGAGAGTTAAGGATTACATTTTAGTTTATTTTATACTTTTATTTTATTTCTAAATAAAACGTATAAAAGGTTTAATCATTTAAATGGATGTATATGTGGTATTTCATTTTAATCTATTGCAAATTTTTCGAAAAGTATGCTGTGTAAAATAAACAAGGTTTTTATGCGAGAAAAATGTTAGTAGGTTGATCATAGTTTACATATCGTTTTATGTTTGATGTTGATATCAATTATCGCTTACGATATATTTCATGCTAAAGTTCAAGAAAGCTTGATTGTCTTATTTCACATATTTTTCAGTAAAATTACACGTGAAACGGTATGGTTTAGGTTTAATTTTGTCTCATTAGTTTCTACCATTTTGTAGAATAACAAATGTCACGTGTTATTTCAAAAACTTTTGCAGTATTGATCTTCAAATATTTTCTAATGGTTTTCCCGTGAACAGATTAATATTTTTTATACAGGGAATGATTATCTGTATGGATTAATTACATCAAAAAAGAAAAATATAATTTTATTTAAAAAAAAAAAAGAACACAAGTGATCTTCGCATAACCTTAACCGTAACCTCCTAAAAACATTTTCACCTAAGTGTACTTTACGAAATATTTGCAATAATAGTAGATTAGAATAATATGTAATTTTTATTTCGTTTTTATAAAATCTTGTTTTATTACTTGTGTTTAACAGATATCCGTTCTTTTCTTTCTAATAAAATATAGAAAGGATGGAATAAATATCGAAGCATAAATTTTAGTAAAATACGATACATAATGTATTAGCAAATAATGAAAAGAATCCCTGTCGTGGCATTATCACATTTTTACTAAACGTTTAAATTGTTCGAAATATTGTTTTCCTCGTTTTCATTTTTTTTTTCCTCGAAACGAAGCGAATTACTCACTTATTACGAGAAAGAATATCTGATACGTGTTTATCCTCTCATCACGCGACCCATCGTATCAGCTGATTAAACGTTCTGCTGTTACGTAATCAGCCCGATTGATACTTCACCGATTGTGATAAATTTTCTCTCGTGGTTTATCGCCGCTTCATACGGATGAAATACTCCTCGCGTGCGATGTGTCATTTAGCTGTTGAAACGCCGATGCGTCACCAATTTATAATCAGTCTGGCAATTTTCGGCACATATTTAGGTGTCCCAGAAAATTTATGCGATTTTTTCGTATTTTTGAAACGGTGGTATGTTTTATTACCTCTTCGGTCCCGTTAATCGTTCAAGCGGTCACCATGTTACATTTGATAACCTTTTTCCACCGCGATATACAACCTTTTTGTCTTTTATATTTCGTTTTTGTAAACATTTGTTTCTTCTGATCAAAGAAAAAAAATTGCCGCAGTGTTGATTTTATATACATCGTTTTCGGTTGTAAATGTTTTTTTTTTTTTTTTTTTAAATTATAAAACAAATTGCATCAACGAAATTAGGCAACACTCGTGCAGTGAAAGGTTCTCTATAGTAAAGTGTAAGTGCAAGTTTCTCAATGAAGTTTCTGAATTTTCTTCCAACGTGGTTTCCGTTGTATGGCGATCTTGCGTTGTCTTATAAAAACGAGATGCCTTTACGATTTACCAGTACTGGCTGCTTTTTTTTCTCAATTCTTCCAGCACCTGTTGAAATTCTGATGAACAGGGTATCTTAATTTTTTTTTTAACTCTGTCATTATTTTTTATGAGTATAAATAAGGGACAAAATTTATATAAACATATATCGTTCACAGTTTCATTAAAATGTTACAACAAAAATACGAAATATGAATAGTTATTATGATACACGACAAAAATAAACAGACTGCAGGTAAATATCATACGCTTCATGAAAAAATAAAAATAAAAACTATGATTTTAACGAATATCGTGATATGATTAGATAATTTTATATAATTGCCAGAGTGTAATTACAGTTATTTAGTAATCGCATACATTCCGATTTTTCTAATTCTAATAATTTTAGTTTACGTAGTTCATTTAGAATTGCAGATTTTGTAAGGAAAAGTAATATAACAAAATGATAAGACAGGTAATACTCTTTTTTTTTTATAAAATTAATAAAAACAATTCATGAAAAACGAACTTTATTTACATTATTGATTGGAATGGTTTATACAAATTTGTAAAAAGTTTCCATTGATCTAATAATACATTTTTTTTTTTTAATTCTTCTGTATTTGCAAAAATTTCTTGAAAAACCGTACGAACTTTCTGGTCTATTATAGTATTCTAAAATATTATCGTATACTTTGGAATATTATAGTTCTGATGTATCTAAATATTAACCATATAAAATGAATTATGAAATTGTACAACAAAACAAAGGACAATTAAACAAAATGAATGATTTAATATTTCCTAATCTGGTTTAGCTTCGAATAGATGATTTTCGAACTATTTTGAAAAATGTAATAACACTTCAAATGCACATTTCTTCAATTAGTTTCTTAATCATGAGTTAAGCTAATTTAACGCGGCTAATCGAACTTTAAACAATTCCTTCGATATTACTTAAATGTTGCTGCTTTGTTTCTCATTTTAATCACAAATTCACGAGTTCAAAAGTTTAAAGATTATGCGCACGTGTGCATTTTAAGGTTTAATCTTACGCTCCTTTTTTTTTTATCTTCTCCTTATTTTAAGTAATTGCATTATTTATCATTGCATATATTTAGGTGAAATTGTGAGTTAACTAAAGAATTCTTCCATAATACTACTTACTCGATTTTTTCTTTTGCACGTCACTTCTGTTATCTTCTATTATTCTTTTTCTAAACTGTATATAGTTTACGTGCGCAAGTACAAACATTTTCCTTTCCCCGCCTGCGATTAAGCAAATTCTCCATTTTAGAATTTATCATTTATAACGTCTTCCGTTTCCTCGATCATTGCAGACGAAACAAAATTATAGAAACGTGCATACAACAAATGAACATTAATGTATCGTGCTGCATTAGTTGATAAAAATGCGGACAGTTGTCCACCTATCGCCTACTTTTTTCCACGAAATGGTGTATACACGCATACACATGCATGCATAGAGAAAGAGAGAAGAGAGAGGGAAAGAAGAAATAGATAGAGTGAGATAGGGATAGAGTAAGGGAAAAGAGAGAGCGCGTGAGATAGGGTGAGAGAGGAGGGTGAAAGAGAGAAAGAGCCTGAGAGAGTAAGATAAAAGCAGTGAGAGAGAGAGAGAGAATATGAGAACGAGAAGAGAGATAAAATTACTGTCGCTCGATGCCCTATCGATTTTCTTTCGGTATTTACGTCAGCATTCTTTTGCCGGTGTGCGTGGCATGCCACGCTTACCAGTTATCACCACATGGTTTATCAAGCGTTCGAGAATAAAACTCGCTCGACTGATGGTACTTTTTCGTTCGCTCGTTTGCACGACTTAATAAATCGGTCGAGCCAATCCTGACCACGGTCAACGTGGTTGCACTATATCGAACGTAGAGTTACCGTGTTCTGTATACATGCATGCGCACACCTGTGTTCTAGGTGTATATTATCCATGATATGTTACGAAGTAGTCGACCGGAGTAAAAAGAGAGATAGATATATCAGAAGAGAGAAAAGAGGGACGGGTAGAGGGTTTGGATTGCGTATTACACTTGCATCAAGTTAATCTCCATGGATAAGTGCACTTGTACTTAACCCTTTAACGGTGTTTGACGAGTATACTCGTCATAAGGAAATGGTCACTTTTGGGGGCCATAACGAGTATACTCGTTTTGAAAAAAATTAAATACTTTTACCTATGAAAATTGAAACTTTTGTGAAGAATGAAAAAAAAAGTATTTTTGTTATTAGAATAAGGAAAACAAACGAGCAATAACTTTTTGCATTTTTATGAAGATGTTCGATGTAAATGAATTAATTCGGTCTCTCGGTTATTCAAAACTAACATAGTCCAAGTACAGAGTAAATTTCTTATTCCCCCCCCCTTTTTTTTAACTTTTTGTTTCCCACGTATGTGAACTTTTCCTATTTTATTTCAATGAGAATTTTTAATTATTGTATTAATGAAATTTGTTATACTGATGAATTTTTGAATAGTATAATTATTGGTTATATAGGCAGCACGGAGTTACACTTCTAAAGGGTTCTGTTTTAATTTATCTTTCATTTTTATCTTTTCGTACTGTTTCTTCTACACGGTGTTTTGATCGCGTGTTACGAAAGCGCTCGCAAACGTGTTTAATGACATTAAATAATGCCGGCATTGAAGTGATTGTACGGGGTGATTCACTAGAAAGGGACCACCTTGACGTTGCAAGAAAAAAAGACTCGTAATGATCAAAATTGGATGGCTTGGACGATGAAATGTGATATAATAATATACTTTAGGATCTCGAGGTCATTGATATCATTCAGTTATCTCTTTTGTTTTCTGCATTAGTGTTCGATGATAGGTGAGATCAAGGTAAACGTAACGACCTTAGACATTTTTTTTCTTCAGATGATCTATAAGTGAAATTTATCCCTTTTTTATGAGTTTATGGCCGTTCTAGTTTTAGTACGTTGTTAAGGAATTATAAAAGGTTAATATGCTTTGGATTTATGACGAATATATGAATAATAAAATAAAGTTACTTTGCGCGTGTAATAAATTTGTTCATCTATAGGGATAGAGAAATGGTAAAGAAAAATTCATTTGTTATTATTCCGAGAATATTTATCTAAAGCAGAACAAAGTATGATGAAATAAAGAAAAGCGTTCGAAGTTCACAGTATAAGCTTAAAGGGTCTAGCAGGTTAAAGGGGTCAAAAGTGCCCTCTAACTTATTTTTTACAGCTAGGATTTGCAACGAAAAAATTCCCTAAGATGTGCCTTCATGTGTGTAATATGTCAGATTTTTTTTTAAAGTTTTGCGTATCATTAAATAGGGAAAATAGTCCAAAAACTGATAATTAAAATTTAGCCTGTAACTACCCCCACGGTCGAGTTTGAGGGTTGAAACTTGGTGTCACATGTTTTCTTTTGGTAAGCTATCGAATGGTGTATCGCACTACCAAATCGGTTGGAGGGCACTTTTGACCCCCTTAACCTGCTAGACCCTTTCAATACCTTTATAATTAATAGAAACGGACGTTGTTGTTCTCTGAGGTTATCTTTTTTCTTAAGTATAATTTAAATATAATTCAATCAACATCTTGGTTATGAGCAACTATAATTCCTGATTATTCTATATTTTCTAATAAAATTTCATTCTACGGTTAAGTTCGATTACTTTGTTGAGGTTTCCTTCCGTTTAAAATATTTCTTTAATATTCTTAGATAATTTGGAGCTGGTTTTCTGGTGTCTTCTGTGCTATTTCTATCAAATATACTATGTTTGGTAATGAAATTTTGCGATTTCATTCATCGTTTATCCTTCTGTTCCAATGATTTTAGTAAATTGGGAAAAATAAAAAAAATATTAAGTTTATACACTTTTAAAAATATTATTTCCAATTTTAAAGAGCAACTTTAATGTCATGCAGCATTTTCTCATAAAATATTTAATTTCTATTCTGTAAATTACTTTAAACAAAATTTATTTTCACTGGTTGTAACTCTTTGACTCCGTTTAAATGTCACTCACATTTGCCGAAATTATCGAGATATTTTTAACGCTGTGTGTTTTTGGCCGGATGTTGCGAATGCTGTCGATAAGAAGCATAAATTCGTATATACCAAGACTTTTCGCAGTCACGGTTAAGTATAGAATCGGGTGAAATGAGATAACGAATTTAATTTAACTAAATTTAATTTAACAGAGAAAAGTACACGTAAATCCGTTTTTAGTGTGATTTCAGGTGAAGATCAATACGTTGCAATTGTATTGCAAATCTTATAATTTAGAGATAACAATTTTACTTTCAGTCGAAGAGTTACGCATCATTCAGATCCTTACGAATCTGTTTCATTTGGTTTACTCGTAAAGCGGAGTTAGTTACTTTACTATTTTTGGATATAGTGGTGCAATAACAAACTTTCTAAAATAAAATGTAAAGTACAATATTGAAATTTCTTGTAATTCTTATCGTTCAAGCTATTTATTAAACTTGCTATATTACATTAGGTATAGAAACTAATTCTTTCCGAGTTTTGAGTGCAACCAAAGTTTTATTTAAAAAGAATGAAGACATCAATCATCGAAATAGTAATTCCGATTATTGTTGACCAGGTTGCGAATTCCGTCGCGAATATTTCAGTTTAAATGATTGTACTGATTATGTGATTCAAGTAGGAAAGAATTTGTTTCTACACCTAATAATATTATACTAGAGCAATATAATTAATAATATGTATAATGTAATAGTTATATTAATATCAGTATTATTAGGTATAGAAAGAAATTCTTTCTGCCTTTTGGGTACAAAGGTACATTTAGGCATAATGAAAACAGATTATATACATCGAAATAATTTCCATTGTTATGGATGACCTTTTGCCATTTTCAATCATCACGAACATTTCGATTTGAAAAAAAGAAAAAGAAAAACAGTGGACAATATTTATTGTTAGTTAAAGTAAATTGCAGTTTAAAAATTTCAACAATTTTCTGTGGAATTATTTCTAAAAATATAAGCTTCGTTGATCCAGTGACGATAGTGTTTACTTCGTCCACAAGCACGAGCGATTCGTAAAGAGTATTTTCAAAGGAAAAACAGTGTGTTGCGCTTATTGATTATCAATTATTGCGAGTGTAGCGGCTTTACCATGAAAGTATAATACCGTTCCTCTGGTTTGTACGCAAAAAGAGCCACGATGACGCGTCGTGGCGTCACGTCGTTGCACTGCAAAATCTCAGCACTTTGTTGGCCTCGTCTAGGAATGGACTTAACACTTGCTGGAACTGTGTATATTTTCAAATCTCGTTACCTCTCGTACTTGCGGCCAAGGGTTAAGTCGGTTGAACATTCGTATTTGCTACTGATTCCTGTTCGATACAGGCAATTAACTGCGAACACTACTATTTGGTATGTCATTTTCAGGTAAAAACATCGTTGACAAACCGATGAAAAGAAATTTGTATTCTAATAGTATTAGCTGTAGAAATAAATTCTTTTTGACTATATTCACATAATCAGTAGAGCCATTCAAATCGAAACATTCGCAAGCTGCCAGAAAAATGGCAAAAGACTATCAACGATAATGGAAATTATTTTCATAATTGATCTGTCTTCATTCTTTTTAAATAAAATTTTGATTGTATCCAAGTTTGATTTGTCTTACGAACTCTGTCTACTTAAATATCTAGATTATTTTAAACAATACGAAGGAAGAAATGATACAGTACGGAGAAAATGTTACGTACAGAAGTTGTAGGGTTTAAGAAACTACATAATATGGTATAAATTGTATTCTTGTAAGTGGAGGCCGTAGAGAAGATATAGTATAGTATAGTATAGTATAGTATAGTATAGTATAGAAGATAACTAGAGAAGATATAGCGGTCACCTTTGTTTTTTAAATGGAATGTCCAATTTTTTACACACGATTTCGATAGATTGGCGTATTCTGAGTATAAAAGTACTAAGGTTCATTTGTCCTAAAACTTATCGTTGCTGAAATGTTTTTTTCTTTTTTTGGGATTTTCTTCATTCTATTACTTTCATTATTTGACGTAGTGAGCATATCCTGGAATACGTTATATATATATATAACGTCAATATTTCAAGGCGATTGATAAATGTCAGTATATATTGACAAAACTGTATTTTTTTCATACGTTCAATATTATTGATAATATATTTAGTTCAGCGATGTCTAATCTACAGAAAATTTCTGCACCCATTATTTTATTCTAATTAATCTTCGACCGGCGGTGCCTGGGTCCTCTCGGACTTCACTGTTAACAAGAGCGTTTATATTTTTTAATGTCGATAAAATAATAAAACAGTCTACGCAATATAAATAAAGTTGTTTAGAATATGCATCGAAAGGTAGCTAACACGGGTCTAAACAGATAACTAGGGACAGCTTCCTCTGCAATTGATCAAAGGTTAACCTTTTCGCTACTGCAGATTTTAGTACGTAACGTGCGTGGCTAAAGGTAAATGTTCAGTTCTTAGCCGTAAAGTTTGTTCCATTGTTTTCGAAAGTTTAATAATTTTAAGTTAACAAATTCATAAACATTTGTTTCGGCACATTAAAATTGAAGTGTGCAAATGATAGAATTAAAAACCAAGAAGAATATGAGGAAATTTCTAAAGCGTTCATAGGTGCCAATAGCAATGAAAAAGTTAATGAAAAAACTAGAGAAACAAAAAATAAGGGAGTGCATTCTTGTTTTAAGAAGAGAAATGTTTTTTGTTGTAAATTTGTTAAATGAATTTCGTATGTTCACTTTGAAAGATTTTCAAAATTATTTTCGTATGACTAGTATGTATTTTGAAGAACTATTGAATCCAGTAGCACTAACTATCGTGAAATATGACTGTATTCGAAATATTGATAATACGTTAATTTGTTCCGTGAATGTTCAGCAATATCGATCGTTTGTAATACATTAAAATTTATAGTAAATATTAACATTCTGTATATCGCCATGTAATTTGAAAGTCGCATATTCATTTATCTACATTTTATAAATTTTGTTTTATTTGTTTATTGTTATATTATTGTACTGTTACATTATCTACCAGCAGATTCTTTTATAAGTATTAACTCTTGCTTATTTTCAAACAAGATGTAAAATTTCAATTAATTGCAATTACTCTTTTAATGAATCAAGAAAAAATCAGTTTACACAAGGTTAATCTAAATAAACGTGTAACTTGGACATATTGGATCGTTGTATATGAAATGACGGTGTTTGCAGTAGAATCATATTAATCGTGATATGAAAAAATGAAACTTACAGTCTGTTTCAGTTGCAGGACTTTTTTCGTTGGAAATGTTAGGTTAAGTAGAAAATGAATTTTAATTAAATTCAAGTGATCTTTTTTTTTTATGAATTAAAACTAGGATATAGCGCAGCAGAAGCGACGCAAAAATATTAATCCAGCATTTGGGATGGAAATAGTTGGTGAACGATCAATATAATGCGATAGTTTAAGCATTTAGATAATTTAAAGAAAGTATTCAGCAATGAAACAACGATTAACGATGCGTTTCACGGATTTGTTATCAATATTAAGTTTCTTATAATAATAGGATAAATTTACTTGTAAATTACTGCCAGAAATGTGTTCAGTTTTGATTAGTAAAAATTAGTTTTGTCTACATTCATTTATAAATCCATCATTCCATGTGCACTGGACCTAATATGTAATTCTATGTTAAGGGAACTACATGAGGTACAAGAAACATGATATTTCTTATATTATAGCAGGATTTTACGATAGCGTTCCCTTCATAATACAGCGATTCCATTCCTTTTTTTTTTTCTGAAATCTTGTGATTTTTTACCTTTGCCACAGTAGACAGGCAAACTATGAAAATGGCCTCTGCAGTTTTGAAACGCCTTCCAGTTCTGGAGTCTGCTAGCAGACAACAATGGTTTCTCTGTTGACCTCTTACGCTCCACATACCCACTGTGCACCGCAAACTCATGTTACATACACACATGTGTAGGTATTGCTCATGGATAAAGTCGAAGGGACCAACCTCAGACGGGAATAATGCCTCTGTCTGACACCCTTCTCTCATTTCTTCTCTTTTCGAGTACATTCACGACGTTGTTTCGGCCAATATTCCAATAATTTCACCTTCGAGTTTTTATTGAAATTCCATAGTGCACACACGAATTGACTGGTAAAGCATATGTGTAACGAAAAGACAGTAATACACAGAATTGATCACCTTTAGAAGTCCTTTAAATTGCTTAATGTTACTGCAAAAATAAAATACATATATAACAGATATAATTCCTTCGTTGTAATATTTTATAGATCTGATTGATTATCAGATTTTATAGGTGGTGGCAGTTATAGTCGCGAATATTCTACGATCATGTAGGATTTGTGTTTAAGGGGTACACTACTCTGAGGTGGTTTAAGAATAGGCAGTTTGGCAATTTTTTTTTTTTATAAGTAACTAGTAAATAAAAAGTTTCAATTTTTTCGAAAGATCTGAAATAATCTCTGAAATAAAAAGTTCTTGATTTATGCATAAAATTGAATTATCTACAATGTAATTAACAATTTTTTAAAAATGTTTAAAGTTAATTTTTTTCTGATAAAGAAAGGTTTTTTCTCTTCGAAATGCTACATTTCTATAATTACAAATTTTGAAAAATCGTACATTATAAATTAAAAAGAATTTTTTGTATTTCAAATATTTCAATTCTTGTTAGCGATGGCGGTCAGTAATTGATATATAGGAGGTTTCGCAATTAGTGAATAACACCTCCATTTTGTAACATTTTTACCTTTTTAGGAATTAGAGGAAAACGTAAGAGTTATATTTATATTTTCCAAAAGAAAGGACAAAGAAGCTTTTTATTTAGTAGCTATCTACAAAAAAAAAAATCTCAAACTGTATCTAGTTTCAGATACCTCAGTGTGGTGTACTCCCTTAAAATCATCCTCTTGATAAATTTAGTAACGTTATCTGTACCTTGCTTATCAGTGCACAATACACCAATTTTGCAATTATTCAAAAAGGTCATTCTGAAGATTTCTTACTTACTAAATTAACCAAACACTAAAGGTTACTAAAAACCGCCAGTTAAATTTGTCTTCAGAGTATTTAAATATTCACTTCAATCGAATATTTTTCTTTATTTACAAAAAAAAAAAAAAAGAAACGAAAAGAAAGATATCTTCACTGTTAAAATTCTTAAATGAACAGAATGGCTTGATCTCTAAAAAGATTTGAACGAGCTCACCACGTGTGTCAATTGTTGCCAAAGTCGATGCTACCTCCGACATTTGGGCATAAGTTTAAGACCATTTCCGTGTATCTCGCTGACCGTCTGATCCTTAACAAAGGACCACTTGGTCTTCGGATCGCTACTACCTGGTCTTTTCGTTGTGACAGGGGAATAGCGAACCACCCGGTTGTTCTATTGTTCTCTGACCTTGCCCTATGCTGTTCCAGCATTTTCAAAAGTGGATTTAGGCGAGTCTGGACGCGAAAAGTGCCCTTTTCCTTGACATTTACACGGAGAAAGGTTTTTAGCCAAATTTTTACCTTCTGGACATTATTATCCGGCTTTCTTCTGCGCCGAAGGATCGTTCTGAAAGGTTTCAGAGTGTATATTTCGTCTCACCTTTCTTCTCTCAGTTGCCCCGTTCCCATGACTTTGAACGTCGAAGAATATTTTTAACGGCGAGGGTCATGTTATTTTACCACGGCTAAATTGGTCTTGCCTTTTTAAATTAAATGGATCTGCGATCTTTGCCTGGTATTTCGGAGTTATTTATGGAGGAATTTCGAAAATTTTCAATTTATTTCCAACAAAAAGTTAAGGGGGACTTGCCGTTGGAGAATATTTTTAACGGTATGACGGGTTTTGATTTCGTGGCTCATCTTTTTCTCGTGTATTTTTATTGGTGCATCGTAATAAATTCATCCACTTGTTTTTTTTTTTTTTTGTTCTACGAACATCAAAGCACACATGTTTGTTTACGAGAGAACAAGTAGCAGTATTTTCTGAGATTTAAATTTATATACGTAAGAGCAACGAATAAATCACAGTTTAATGCTCCTTGCACAGATCTTTCCCCATGGTAATTTTTCTAAATTAATTTTAATATGTATATTATGTGAAACATTAGAAACTATAAAATCAGTTTTGTAAATTGATCCGAAAATTTGTATCTATAGTTATACTTTTGTATAAGATATTTTTGTGAAAAAAAAAAAAAGCTAAACTTATATTAATTTCTCTTTTTATTATTGATAATACTAACCTTTCGCACTCTAAGGGTGATCTAATTGGAATCTCTGTACAGGAGTGGTAGAAGTAAGCATCCGAAGTGTATTTTATAATTATTTTTTGTATGAAACTTGGTGAGCGCTTTGCAAAATATCATACAGAGAATTACAGAGCTTAAGGTTTAAATATTTTGCACGACACTTGGTGAGCGCTTTATAAAATACTACATTTATAGTAAAGATTAAAGAAAAACATTCAAATATCTCGAAGGCAAAGAAAAAAAAAATGAGGAAGTGGACTTCTGCCACTTTCAAAAGAGACAGCTAACATAACAGCTCGACCCACGTGTCAGGAAGCGAAAACGCATAAACTGAAGGGAGAAAGCAAGAAAGCGGAGAAAGATTTTTCCAATCTGTGACGCGGTACAACACAACCGGCTGTCGTTGGTGGTCGTCACATCGCTTCGTCGAAATCCGACAGCTGGTTGACTCGTGCCGTTTCACGTATCGTAGCACTCGCATTCCGATCATCATTAATATAAATTGTCATTGTTTTCGTCGCAGATGTTACACCGGCTGATTAACGGCCTAGTGTGCGTACACTCTGTTTCATAAATATTAAAATAGTTACTGAATATCAAGCAAACCTAAACAATCGTTTGCATGCATTTACAGTGATTCCCATTAATATTTGGACATCCTTTAAAACAGAATAACTTTTTAAAAAGTGAACTAAACGATGTGAGTTGTTTTGAGAAGTTAAAAGGAATAGGCGATGTGCTCAAAAAATTTAGAAAAAATTCCAATTACTTGGAATCGCAAAGGAAATAGTGAAGGTCACTTTTTACAACTATTTTACCTGAATTAGGTAATGAAAATGTAAAAAATATGTGTTGTATATTTATGTTAGCTATATACATGGTGGAAATTTCATCGAAATCGGTTGATGAAGGAAGAGGCGGCAGACATTGAAAGATGTAAGAATCCTTCAATATATCGTAGTTGTAGGCCGAATGTCGTGGAAAACTTTGATTTACAGCATTTTTAACAGTTTGTAGCTCATAGCAACGTTCCTTCGCTTGTTCCTTCATCAACCGATTTTTAAGAAGTTTTCAGCATGCATATAATTGACATAAATCTACAAAAAGGATTTTTTAAATTTTCATTACAGGTTCAGATAGCAAAGTTGCAAAATAGGCACGTTACTATTTTCTTCGTAATTAACACTAATTGGGATTTTTTCAAAAATGTTTTTACAGGTTATTTAGTAAACCAATCTTACTAGCTTCTCACGAGAATTCAATTCGTTTGCTTCACTTTTAATAAAATTATTCTGTTTTAAAGGGTGCCCAAATATTAATGGAAATCATTGTATGCTAATATATGTATAACATGATTTCTTATTAGTAAAGTTCAACATGTACCATTTATCACGTTATCTTGAAAAAAAAAAAAATGTACGAACTATCCGAAAAATTTCATAAAGGAACTTCCTTCTGCTAAATAGCATCAAACACTGCGAAATATCTACAAATCCGCACGTGTTGTACACATTTACCAAGCAAAGGTCATTGCTCACTAAAATAAGAAATTCATTCCTGCGAAAATATCAGTCTAAAAAAAAAAGAACTCTGGTTTACATCATCTGCGCTAAAAACCAATAGCATAGTCGTGTAAATATATACCTTTGCGTAAATTGTTACAAAGTGATTTACCTAACGTGACTACGTGAAATTACTTGTGAACTGTTTGCCGTGCGAAATAGTATATGATGCAAAAGTTGCATGATTTTAAGCAATAATTAAAAACATATGTTACAATAATTTTTTTTATATTGTTTATATATGAAGTTCCGTAGGTCATCATAGCGTTTTCTTAAGTGGAACATCCTGTAGTTCTTTACAGAAATCAAAAGATCATTAATCTTTTCGCTACTATGTTTCTGCCAAACAAAATAATCACATTACGTAGTTACGTTGGTAATCATTTTGTCCACTTATATAGGGTGTTTCATTTGTAATGGACACATAAATTATTTCCATTGCTATTTAAATTTGAAAAGAAAAAATTACTAAAATGTGTATATAATATTTCGTCTGTAGTATGTAAAGCTCACATCATAGCGAGCGACTATAGTCGTTCATAGTAGTGAAAATATTAAAAGCTGAGTAAGTTTCTATCGTTACATCTTTCCGGAAATCATAAAGTATGGCATGATGTGAATGAATCTTTTCTTCGCCAATTTTCAAAACCCTTCTTTATAACGTAAGAACTGTTGAAATACAAACGTCTAATGATGAGCTAACAATTGAATATCGTTCTTTTTATCCGCTATGAAATTTACACAAGCGACAGCAAGTATCACTTGCAAACAAATAATTTAGTATCATTTATTGGAAATGGATATAAACTTTTGCACTGACCGAATGTATCCTTCTTGAAATTACGCAGTATGTAAATATTTTACTAAATACACTGTTTTGTACAGCGAATTAATTTACGAGTAATTTCAGATTGTAACGTTAGATGAATCACCTTGTAGATATCCAATATACAAGGTGTTTCACATGCAATACAACATAAGTTGAAAAGAAAAGAATAACATTTTTTTGTATCGGGCTTTGTTTCCGAATAAATCAGCGTTGAAGATCTACCCTGTACACGTACATACACTTACACATGATCTTACGCCTGCGGCATACAAATATCATTATGTTGCCTGTGTTGCTGTTTTGATTTATTATATTAGATGATACTAAGGAATGAGCATGAAATAAAATTATTTCTTCATCAAGAATTTTTTTTTTTTTCATTAATTTATAAATTATTGGAAATGACTCCTATTTTTTTGCCAACATAATTGTGTTCTATGTATTATACTCCTGTGAACGTTTTCTAGGGTATTCTCCCTTTTCAAGTGCTCGAATGGAAAAAGGATTTTCTTTTTGAGCTCTTCTCTACTCGTAATTTCCTCTTGATAGACAAGGGATTGTACATGGCTCCATAAGTTCAAATCCATTGGTGTCAAGTCCGGAGAACGTGGTGGCTAAGATACGTTACCTTACCAGTTCGGAACCACCTTGTATAGTGTATCGCGTGCTTTCCACAGGCTCGCGCTGGGGTTGCGGAATAAAAGCGGGAAGTCGATTGAAACTGTCGGTATATATTTCGTTGTTATAAATAACCTCGATGGAAGCTGTACGCGTGCTCTTCCCGGCTAAAGGATTAAATAATAAAAATAGGAAATCAATCGGAGCCGGTAGCTGTTTCGCGGGTACAGGCTCGGGTAAATGAAGAAGAGGCGCAAGGAAGAGGAAGAGAAGGAGGAGGAAGAAGCACGTAGACCCGACGTGGCGCCCGCTGGCCTGTGCCTTACGTCACACAGCTAAATATATGCCTGGCCGTTCTCAATCTCATTCCCATTCTCGTTCTTTATTCCATCCCGTGTGAGCTAACACGACAGCAGGCATCCTTACTCTGGTAAAGACATCCGCAAAATCGCGCAACATCTTTCTCTCTTTGTTCCCTCCCGCGATTCTGTAACCCGATCTTCTCCCGCCTATATCATGTCGTTTCATGCAACGCCACGTTTTCGAATTGGAGCTTCGATGAAATTGCGTTTTGTGTTCGCCGCTAGGGCTGATATTAAATCGGGTTCCGGGAAATGATTGTATTTTTGAATAGCAATAATAAAGTGGGATAATGAGTTGGTAATAAGGGAGAAAGCAAGTGGTTGATAGTAGATGAATTTATTTTGTGATAATGTACTAGCAGGATTGTTCTTAAGTATGAGTTTCTTTATTGTTTTTCTAGGTATTTTTGTTTCGCGAGATATTTATAGAATTGATATCATGCTTCTTTTGTATTCTGCATTGATGAAATTATTTTTCATCGTTTTCTTGGAATTATTTTCCCTGTTAATTATTTCTGTAGGTTAAAGAATCCTTTTTATTTTCAATTTTATTGGAGTGATGTTAAGTGAAATAGTGTATAATGTTTACAATATTAACCCTTTCGCTTCGACAAAGTTTAATCAAATTGTTTTCGAAAGCTTAGAAATTTGAAATTTTTAAATGCATAAAAATTTATAAATTGTTTCGTTAAATTGAAATGGAAGTGTGCAAAGGATACAATCAAAGATTAAGAAGTATACGAACAAAATTTCTAATTTCTAACGAAAAGGTTAAAACGAAATGGTTAAAATTTAATGATACGTAAAAATGACGTAAAAATATATCGCTACTTATTTAGGACAAAATTAAAAAAAAGGTTGGTTTCAGAATACCCAAAATTGAAATATAATACACAAAAAGAAATAGTACGTTCAAGATAGGACATAATTATATGGTATTAGCAACTTGAATTTGATTTTCAAAATTGTGTTTAAATTAAAGGGACTGAAAATTTTATTTTGCACTTGTCAGTGGAAGAAAAATGTGTGAATTCTGTGTATAATGTATAGATCAGAATGATTGACAATACGTTGAAATAAAACTAATTTAACATTCTGTTGTGTAATCTGAACGATATGCTAAAAATATAACTCTTATTCAAATAAGACATTTTTTACGAGACTTTAGAAAGAACATTTTCTCATGTAAAATTTTACAGTTCTGAATGCAAATCAAAACACTTCAACAATCAATTTCCTAAGATCTTTAGTAATAAACTTAAACTAAAATATTGAAAATGAACTAGAAATTAATTAAAGGTAAATTTGTTAAGTATTAACATACAAATATTTCGAAGTAATTTTTAATAAAATTAGCAAAGTTTTCCGAAGAAATTGCACGGACGTAACTTGTCACTACGCTAGTGAAATAACCATACAAAGAATCTAGAATAAGAAGTCATGGCTTTACACTGGTTCGTTTCGTGTTTTGTTCTTGATCCTGTTAACATCTGTCGTCAACAGCTACGTTTCTAGAAAAATTCCCGTGCAGCAGCTGCTGTTGGCAGCAATCTTTACGCTTATTCGCTCCTATTTTTTCTCCTCCCTCTGAATCCACGTTGCCCAAATATCTTTTCCTAACGAATTGTATATAATTGGAGACAAAATGACCAATCTTCGAACTTGTTTCACGACGTAATAGAGTGCTTTTAAACGGTCAACAAATTCAATTCATTCTCGTATATAAAAGAGAATTATATGAAATATTTCTTTCAACTATATCTTATACTTGTAACAGATATTTCCTTGTTGCAGTTTCTTTTTTCCGAGTCTTCACGTCAATATTATTAGGTTGGTACATTTGAAATGAATCTTTAGGTGCATTGTTTTTTCTTCTTAAAAAAAAAAAAAAAAAAAAAAAAGTATTCAATCGAAATAATTTCATCACGATTTTATACACTTTTCTCAACGATCAGCTACTTTCATTATTTCAAATTTATAAAAATTATTAGTCTGAATTCAAATGTTCTTCGAATTGCTACCTTTATAATGTCTTCATTTTGGTATAATTTATTTGTTAAAAAAAATGTTCAAATGTTCGAGTAAATGGTAGTTTATTAGAGAAAAGTCTACTGCATAGGCGAAATTCGATACTCTTTCCCGTGAATTCTTTTCAATAATTTTTCTTGAAACGTTATTACCTGACTTATTTTCCAATAAAAACTCACCAATCTGTCTTAGCATTTATATGACCTTCTCCAAATATTAAATTTACATCTTTTGCAGTTTTTTTATGTTCAAACTTATATAGAAATATTCCCAAAAATATCCTGTTTATTCGTCATGTCGAATAATAATGTCTAAACAATTATACCGTGATTTATTTTTTTACTATTCAATATACGTGTAGTATAGCAAATTCCTTCTTGATTATTGTATAATAGAATTTAATGATATCAACCCGCCAATTTCAGCTGTTGAAAAAACGATATTTCATTTGCACCAATCTAATAAGTTGTTTTTAAGCTGTTAGGCGAATAAAACTTAATCGAGACCGATCGACGCGGCATGAGGAGTAAAATAAGAAAGAAAGAAAGGGAAAGATAATTCTCCGTAGTTGCATGTGATAGGCTTCGCTCGTAGGGAGTGGTTTTCTGAGGTTGGATAACTGGCTAGGGTGTTCAAACCCCAACGTAAACTAACTTACACACACAAACGTGATGATAGTAGGCATAGGCATCTAACAAGTCCGTTTACGACTGTTTGAAGAGCGACGTGCAGTTCCCCTGTTCTACCCAAACTTGGCCTTGAGTCTCTATACAGGGTGATTCGAAAAAAATCATTCCACTACATCACTCATTTTAACGCTTTATTCAATATTATTCTCTTTTCTCTGTTTATTTAGTGTTACGAATATTCTATTTTCTCTTTCGATTAATATTGTTATTATTCGACTACAACTTTTTATGCAAGTTTATATGTTTGAGAATATAATAAAAAAATGTAGAAACTTACAAAATTATTTCACCTATCAGGTATTACAAAAAGCATTGTAATTTCGATATTTTCTGTATTTCTTCATATTAGGTACATTTTGTGCAATCTTACATTCTTAGATCACTTGTAAATGCATACAAATCCGGAATCTGGTTATTATTATTTAATTTACAAAAGCATCTATTTCCGCTTTTATGGTTTTCACTCTCGTTTGTAAGTATTAAGACAGTGAATGTGAAAGAGTCATAAACAGTTATTACAAAATTATTCAGCGAAGAAATTTAACGAATCTAATATTAAATATAGCGAAGGAATTTAACTTAAATACAACGGGTGCCCTAACTGTACTTTTTCCTTGAACATATATTCGTGTTTTATTCGATAGAGTTTGATCTTAGGCTTGCGTCAAGGTTTTTGCAAATTTTTTGTCTCAATATAAGGGAAATAGGAAATTTGTGGATTATTTGTTATTTTTACAATCAAATAAGTTTTTTAAAATTAGACCAAATGATGTTTTTTTTTTTTTTTTTTAGAGGTTAGAAAAATTAGTTTACTAGATGTGTAAACAAATTTTTAAAAATTTCAATTGGTCGGAATTGCGAAGAAAACTGTAAATGTCGCTTTTTATAACTTTTATCTGAATCTGCATTGAATAGTCTACCGAAGTTGGTTGCAGGAGCAAGCGACATGCATTGAAAGATGTAAGAAATTTCCGATTTATAGCAATTATTAGGCTGAAATTCTAGAAAGTGGAAAACTTCGATTTAACTATCTTTAACCATTCGTAGCTTATAGCAATGTTAACCGATTTCGATGAAATTTTTAGCATGTACACATCCGTTCATAAGTATTAGGACACTCATTATAGTCAAACAGAAAGTAATATCTAATTTTAATTGTATGTTCTCACCAAAATTAGCATCATATATTACTAAAAATATATATATACATTTGTACTTCGAGATTCTAAAACGAATAATTCTTTTTTAAGAATAATTTCAGGTTCACTTTTAGAATCATTCTTTTTTATAATCCTATATTAAACGACAATAAAGCTTACTTCACATTTAGCAAGTAGATTTTAATAGATTTCGGTAGACGTCCGTAGAATTCAGATTTTAGTAAAATTTAGCAAACGTTAGTTGTTTTAACCCCTTGACCTATAACGAGTCAGACTCCTGATACAGATTCTGGCTGAAATTCGACAAAAAACAGTTATATTAGCAACAAACGTTGATTTCAATTCTAACTTACCTTTTAATTCATAGAACCGAGGATTGTCAATTGTAATTAATCTATAATACAGTCGTGTAAAATGGTGTTAAAACAATAAGTAACTGATGCTTAGATGTACAGTCAGGAAAAGAAATTATAGGTTAAGGGGTTAAATCGAGATTGGTGGACTTCAAGAGATTTCAATAGATATTAGTAGAATACAGTAGATTTAAATAGAATTTGACAGATCTCAGTAGATTTTGATAGATTTCAACAGAATTTAATAGATTTCAATACATATCAATAGAATTCTGTACATTTCAGTAGATTTCAGTATGCTTCACATTCAGATGTCGTAATACTTATGAACGGGAGTGTATATAATTGGCATAAGTTTATGAAAGGTATTTTCTAAATTTTCATTACAGTATCACAAAAAAAGTTATAAAAAACGACCTTCACTATTTTCTTGACAATTCTGACCAATTGTAATTTTTTCAAAAATGTTTGTACAAGTCATTTTACATGCAAGAATTTAATTCTTTTGGTTTAATTTTTAAAAAGCTTTTCTATTTTAAAGGGTGTCCGAATATTAATGGAAGGGAGTCACTGTACATAAATACAATCATTAAAACGCAACCTCAGTTGCGCGTTGAAAGCACATTCCTGATGACCGAAACTGCAGAATCATTCGCGCAAAAGCAACATACACGCATCTCCATAAACAAACGAAGTAATCGGGATCGCAGTATGTATCCAGCGATCGCCGGAACATAGAGGTCCTAAAATAACCAAAGTACGTTGCTCGAGCGTATTCGGGGCGATGAATGAAGGTGGCCAAGATTCTCGAATGGCACGAATTTACTCAACTTTTCAATGAACCTTGAGCTTTCCATCGTACGACAGAACATCGGTCTGTGTATTTTCATTGGCATGGCTAGATTGATGAAGATGAAACGAAAGCGCATATAGGGTGTCTTGTGAATGATATGATTTTACGTGATAAAATAAGTTGAAAATATAGTATAAAGTTTGTTTATACGAGGCTTCATTTTCGAAAAAGAAACAATGTGTCGACTTGTGTTGGTACTAATAAGCAATGTCAATGTCACGATCTGTATCGATAATACATTCATCAACCATTTCCTTGATTTAAATTCACGTTACTGAACGAATCATTAAAAGTGACATTGTTCTCAACACTCAATATTTTAAATAATGCGACTTAAAAGATTCACATCTATGTATCTATATTTTATAATATCACATTTTGCCTTTATTGTTATACTATTTGTTATATTAAACTATTATTACATTATTAGTAGTCAATGTTTTTATGAGAGATTACCTCGTATTACGAAAAAAAATGGATATGCTCCATATGTTTGTGAATTTGTGATGTACCATTGCACAAATTTGTCTGTTTTGCACTTTAAAAAAAATACTGTTATTTAATATATTTTTGCTTTAATTCATATTTTATGAAACACGTTACTTTGACTTGTGTAAGTGATACGATGTATTAGATAATTATTATTTTATTGTTTAAATTTACTTGCACGCTTTATAGGTGTTCAAATGTAAGATCATTTTGATGAAACTTCAGCATATAGCAATTTTTGAAACAATAATTTACACGCATACCTTTTTTTATCGGCAATCGTTCAAAATGGTCGCAGTGAAAATCGTCTTTAAAGTTGAGAGTGGAAAACATATTTGAGTGAATATCTTGAACATTATTAGAGATAGAAGAACGGTGTATATCGATGAATTTCATATTCTTTAATGTTAAGTTTGTAAGCGTCACTCGCGAAAAATACGCACGGTTGGCAATGTGTTAACACTTTACCGACCGGAAGCCTATTAATCGACGTTTTGCTACCAACGCAACAAATTAATTAACTCTCGCCTAGTCGATGCCGGGTCACTTTTGACCCACGTCTTACTTACCCTATAATAAGAAAAAGTGAACGATATCGTAAAACCCTGTCACGAATATCGATTGAAAATTTTTAAAGCTGTAAGAATAAGCGCGATACCAAAACTCGAGCCAGTATTGAATAGAACAAGCCGGTCGTTAAAGTGTTAACAGCCTATTTAAAGTTATGATATGTAAGTTGGGTTAGCATTAGGTTTACGGACATTTCTTGTATACTTATTTCTACGGACATCCGTCAAGTTGGCTGGTAAAAGAAAATATGTATTAAAAAAAATCGTTTTATTTAATTCATAAATAATTTAGGTATACAGTATTAACAGACATTACACTTATCCAGTGCACCTTTTTGCAGAAATTTAATACAAATATTTATCATAGATCCGTTTGATAACACTGCTTAGGCATGTTTCAAATATTCTGTGCGAAGCACAGAAATATCTCTGTCATATTATGATTTTTATTTAGTATTTATTTTCCGGACAATTTGACGGGTATCTGGAGAAATGGGCATACGACAGACAGAATTTCGAAATTAATTTGCTAAAAACAATAATGGTAACAGTTTCTGCAATTTTTGTTTCTGAAATTCAAAACTGAAAATTAAAACCTGTCAAATTGACGGATCCTGTAAATCTAGTTTCAATTTTTTCCAACGTAGAATCATTTCTTACGGAACACCCTGTACATACCCATGTTTCAACAAACACATTTCATTGATCCCCCCGTGTGTTGGGTCGAGGCGACTCGAAGTGAAAAACCGACGGAAGTTTCGAGAGGTGGCCACGAGGTCAGGCCTCGACGCCAGCGCTGCCGGCCTCTGCTGACGTATCGTAGCCGCTCGTAGTTGCGACTCTTTTTCTCTCTGGTTTTTTATAGTGCTCGACAAGACGTCCTTTCCGGTCGTTTCCTAGTTGCTAGCAGCTGATAAGCGGCCAGAGATAGCGAGGCTCGTGCGAAGGCACCGGTAACAACCAGCTGAGTGGCGCCAGCCATCAGCTGTTGGTGACTCACGCGAGCCGACCGAGAGAGGCGCACCGCCGACACACACACACACACACACACACAGAGAGAGAGAGAGAGAGAGGGGGGGGGAGAGCGTGTTCTCCTCTCTTGCGGCTCTCTTACACTGTCGCGCTTGCGCGAGAGAGACTAAGGCACACACGGAGAACCGCAGACGTGGCAGCAGCAATTCTACGTGCGTTGTGTACGTGTACCGATTCTGCGGCGCGTATTAGCCACACGTTTTTGTCGCTCGTGCACGTACGCCTCTACGCGGATTTTTTCACTTTTTTGTTTTGGTTCATTCTACGGTTATGATGATGTGCGGTGAGACTATATCAGAATCGAACCTTTCTGCTATATGCGCATCATCGGAACCACCTTTTTTTTGTTTTTATTTTTATTTTTACGCGCGGTTTATTGGGTGTCGTTCGATGATCCGTTCGATGGTCGTGTTCGGTTGAAGTCGTTGAAAACATTGTTTGGCGACCAAGCTGTGGAGAATTTCACTATGCCAACAGAGGGAAATAATTTAGGGAAAAGTTTTGTATGTTAGTCTATTTTGGGAGAATATCTTTATAAATCCGGAACGTGTTTGTTAGTTTCGAGCAGAAAAATTTGAGAATAATTTTGGCATTGTTATTGATGTATAAATCAAGTAAAACAGTTTGGTTAGAAAAAAATATGTTGTAAATGACGTTAGTAGCTCTACTTAGGAAACTGGTTTTCTAATTTGGATAAGAGATATCCTAAATTGGACCATGTCTGTTGTTCATTATTTTAGTTAAGAATTTTTATTTGAAAATAACATATACAGAGAAGCATTTTGCAGTATCCCGAGAAAAAATAAATATGTATTTGACAAAATAATTTGACTGGTAATTTATGCACCCGTAATAATCGGTGTTACGACCGTCAGTGTAGTTTGAATGAATTCATCTCTTGCAAGAAAAACACTGAATCCACTCTTCTCCATACCTTTCTAATTTTATTTCGCATACTTCTCATGCTGTGACATTGTTATGCTTAAATGAAGATTCTCGTTTAATAGCAATAAAATCGAGCGATTTGTACATTTTTTTTCATTTTTGTTGAAGAAAATTATGAATAATAGAAAATGAATATTTTGTGTGTACAAAGACGCATTCACAAACTATGAAAAAACTGTTTTTGGTTTATCTTCTTTTTATTGTTTATGTATTTTCAAATTGTATACAATTGTTGCTATTTTTTTCAACAGTGTAACCATTGTTGGTGTGACGTATAGCATTTGTTACAATTGTCAGAATCGAGCAATTAAAAATGTTTCTTAAAGGTAAATAATTTATCCTGAGATTATATCTACCGCTGACAAGAATTATGAAACATTATACAAGTTTCGATAGAAAGTGAACATTTTTGATAGATAAGTAGAGTTTATATTAGTTTATATTGTTATATTTAAGATAGGGTTATATTAAGGGTTATATTAAAAAAGGTAAAATAAAGATCGAAAGTATAATCCCTCAAGGAATGTATAACAAATAAAACAAGCATTGTTTGAAGTTGATTAATCAGTTAGTTATTGGATTATCCTGCACACCAGTTGAAAAAAAAACATAGTTTTGAGAAAATTGCGTTTAATGCAGTTTCCAGATATTTACAGTAGTAGCTTTTAAATTCTATAAATAAATTCGAATTAAATATTCAGTCGGCTGTGCCTGGTCTATAAAGTCCTGCCCAATATGCTTTCTCTTCTTTTTGAGTCGGTTCTTAATTTTTGAAGCTGTTACGATTTTTGAAGCATCGTATAATTTGAACCAGTCCAACTTAACCCTCCGCATACTGTGCCGGAGTCATTTTTGCGAGCGATAACGCACACATTGACAGAACTGTTTATGTTGGTCGCAAAATGATGATAGCATTGCCATTACACATATCCACAACGGAAAATGTAGAAACAAAGGATACGAATCAGTTTCTTACAACGCCCTGAGGAAAAGATGCTCTGACGAGCTGAAACATTTTATTCTGTTTGAAAAGTGTATTTTTTATTATTTTTTTAGCATTGTTATTAAGAATACTTCTGTATGCGGTTACTGCAAGAAACATGTGTATAATATCCACCTTGTACATAATTCACAGGGTCATTATTCTTTCGTATATATACAACGAAAATCTTACCTTCTAATTATCAGTATATATGTATATCAGTTAGAGTTTCTTGAGCTTCTAGCAACCGTTGCTATATTAGTAGAATATCGGTGAGGAGCTCGGGCGATCTTAAATATGTATTAGTGAACTATCGGTGTGAGTCAGAAATGACTCCGGCATAGGACTGTGAGCTTTAGTAGTGGGAGGGTTAAAGACCATTAGGTAACTTAATTTAAGAAACAAATTCAATTTTAACATTTAAATGTAATAAACAAAAACTTCTACAAATACCAGATAAATATATAACATTAAAAATATGACCCGTCTTAAAGAATTACACTCATACAAAATTAAAAATTTATCTATCAGTCGAAAGTTACAGCTTAGCTGTATCAATTGGAGACAAAATTACGTCAGCTGGCATAATAAGAAGGATGTTTCATTCATCATGTTGTAGTTATTACTCATTCTACAGTGTTCTGTTTCCACGCAGCTACGAAGCACGGCATTCTAAGATATGTCGCCTAAGTCACTTTATGTATGAATAAAGATTATGATCCAATGTAGGATCTGATCCGAGTTAAAGAACTTCCTCTTACTTTAGAAACGAACACTCAAACTACTGCGAACTCATACATGAGTTTTGAAAAATTGTTTTGCATCGACTTCTAGTGTGCGTTGCTTAACAGAAATTTAATAAAACAAGGAATTATTCATCGTAACGTCTAATAATAGTAACGAGATAGTAAATGTTGGAATTTCCTGGAAAATAAGTAGGTCTCTATCGAGAATGATCCAAATTCCATTGGCAGATAGTTCGGAGAACATTTGTGGCACGGGAATCTCAAACGCTGGTAATTATTCATGTTTACGAATTACAGTGATATTGCTGCGTGTAAATGTCTCTTCTTATAAGATATCTCGTGTAAGAACACGTAATTCCCAAGAGAAAAATAATTCTGGTAATATTAATACAATAAATAAAGGGGAGATTAATAAAATCTTTTCAGAATGTACATGGAATGCAGAAGTATATTTCCATTATATACTTTCTGAAGTATTTCATAATCGAATTACAAAACTTTAATAGTAAAAAAAAAAAAAAGAAAAAAGAAAAAGGAGTTACTCATTCGAAAATATGAACGCGTATACATACTTTGTTGCACTTACTATCACGACACACACGTTGCACAAGGAGTATTCGAGCATTGTAAATTTCAAGCTCAATTCTACGTACTCTACATCGTACGATAACAAAGCTTCTGTCAGACAGATTAAATCACGCAGCATCCGCTCAAAGAACACTAAAGAGAGAGTTAACTAAATCGTACAAGAAGCGTCTAACGATTTACCACTTAGCTTTACCGTCGTTATTATTATCTGATACGATAATGCTGGTTGAAGCGAACACGTGAACACGATAAGCTGTTTTGTAGGAAATGTTTATCACATATAATCGTTGCAGAAATACAGTGTGAGTACTTGACAAATTTGGCTGCTCATAAATTAACCCGTTCGGGGTTCCAAAAGCAATAAAACGGAAAAGTCTGTCGACTAATTGTAGCTCATTTACCATTGAGGTAACTATAAATTATGGCTTAAACCTTTGCACTCGAGAGGTGACTCTTCGTCACCACTTGGTTCGATACACCAACTCGAATGACAATTAAGGGGCGATTAATAACTGGCAATTAATAACTGGTTTTTTTAAATAGATGTCTTTCCTCTTTACATTTTAAATAGTTCACGCATATGTACTTCATAATAGAGCATTATGTCTAATTAAAATTATTTCATACATTAGTCTGTCTTTGATGTTTATAAAGATCATGTTAAATGATGAAATTAATAACAGTGAAGATATTTTCGATTTTAAATTATTTAAAAACCAAATCAATAATTTTATAAATAAGGAATTTGAATTACATAATTGGCTCGAGAAAACGAAAGATTACAAAGAATAAAGTTCAGAAACGGCGAAAAAAGCTACAGAATCGCAAGTAGATCTAAATTGTAACAGAACCATTGGATTCTTCGAATTTTAATCGACGAAACTGTAAGTAAAATACAAGCAATTATGTTAAAAAGAAACTAAGAAAAATGCAACTTCAGCACAAAAGCTTCGAGTGCAAACGGTTAACCCTTCACCTAATAATAGTAGTATAGATTATGGTAAACATATTCAAAATTGACGTTTTACATTTGTAACAAACTTGAGATCTGACTCGACTTCCAACATCAATTTACAACTTGAAGCTTACCGAACACAACTTCTGTATTAATATCTGAAAATATGTAAGAAAAATATATACAGTCATGGAAAAAATAAAAAAAATGTATTGTTGTTGTTAACAGTAGAAGTAGTAAATTGCAACGGGAAAACGTACGAGAAACGATTCAAACTTCTTATCTGTCCCTTCACCACCTAAATTACTGTTCTGACGCTGAAAACATGTGCACCTTGCCATCTGACTTTTTCAAGTGCCACGCTGTATTTTTGTTTCGACTGTACTCGAAATCGTAGCTGTATCGTGATCGGTTCACGTGAGTCTCGTAAGCGTTGCAAACGTCACCGTCAGGTGGATTGTACGTGAGCGAGGGAATGATCGTTCGTTTCAATGGCCTGACATTCCTTTCGAATGATGAGTGCGACGTTTTAAGTAGCGTGGGCGAAAAACAGGTCTGAAATTTTTGTGTCGATTATCAGCGGTACGTTAATCGACCGAGCCAATTTGAACTTGTATTTATCTGTTTTAGAAGGGACAATATATGTATATTAGATTGTTGCATATGAAACACGGACATTTTCGGAATTTTCGTTCTTAACATATTCACCGCTATTACGCATTTGTGATTGTCACGCGATAAATCTCTTAAAATACGTATAATACTCACTTGTGCAATCTTATTATTCTTTTCGGTACAATGCAATCTAAATGACATGGACCGAAAGTCTATCAAAATAAGTTTGGTGGTAAATGTGTTGAATATACTACTAGATAGTACATATTACTCTTCAATTTAAAGCTCGAAATTTGTTAAACAATACAGTAGGTAATTTGTAAATGATTTCACGTGTGAAAATTAATCATGGAACTTGATAAAATTTTATTAATTACTGTTCAGTTGAATAGAAATTTTATAAGAAAAATAAAGTAAAAACATTTTCTTTAACTTGTTAACACTATTAAGCGCTACACAGGTCCCTACGGACCAACGTTAAATGTTTCGTTTAGGCAGCGTTAGTACTTGAAGACCAACATCAAAGTGAGAAAATACTACTTTATCGTTCATTAATGGGTTTTATTAGACCAGTTTAAACAAATATACGATATTCCTCTGCAGACGTTAGAAAGTTACAATTTTCTTCGTTAAGTTTATTGTAACAGTGTTTGCAAAATTCTCGAAACTGAACCGCTAAACGAAAAGTCGTGCGAAATCGGCGTGGCGCTTAAGGTGTTAACTAAGTTCATCTCTTAGAAATTAAATCTGTCTAAAAATTATAATCAAAAATTGCTTCATTTTGGTTCTTGAAAATGTGAATATTGTGTATTTTGTATTTAATACTAGCGAAATAATGCAATTAAGAAGTGACTAACAACTCAGCAAATAAACTGTTGTGTTCTAAGCATTGATTAATCAATGACGAGTTAATTTGCCTTCCTCAATTAACAGGGTTAGTAAGACATAAATTATTTTATATCTCGATGGTTAAAGTGTATTTAAACCAGTGAATAATTCGATTAATAAATATTATATTTTTCGATTAACAAATATTATATTTTTACGAAAATTACGCACGTGGAAAGTTTCATTAACATCATTTCATCTGTAACAACCTGATATACAGGCGAGTCAATAGGAATTGCTTATTTATTAGTTTGATTAGAACACATTTTATATGAAATACATTGATTCGTTGGGACTTGTTGAATGAATGTATTTTGATTTTTTGATTTAAATTTTGAGATATCAAAATGATTTTTAAGTCTGTTCTTCACATGGAAGACTACGTCTGGGTTCATTTGGATCCGAGTTAATTATTTTTTGATACACATTCTAAATGACTCCTTTTTTCTGTTTAATATTTTCTTAGCAATAAAAAAAAAAAACGTAACGTTCGGATCCGAGTGGATCCAGACACTGTCGGCTAAGGGGTAAATGAAACACCATATTTTTTCCTCTTTTTTTCCAAGGCGAATTCAACCATATGTTACACAATGACTTTTAATTAACACATTCACTACGATCGATTCTGACGCGAAGGGTTTAACTGGATATCGTCTACAACTTCCACAAGTCTATAACTTATCACTCCAAGGTTTTGCTGTTGTGTTCAAACCATATGACAGGCATTGATTGTATATTATAAGTTCGATATTCTAAAATCATCCCAATTTCCTATCTCCGACTATGTTAGACAATACACTCGAAATCGTTAAATATGACAACTTAGCGGCAATCAACGGAAACCTAAAAAATTACGTGAATTCACGCCAGCGGTAACTAGAAAAAGAATTTAAAATGTTGTGAATTTTTATTAGCGACCGTAAATATGTTGAGAAAGAAAGAATTTGAACTAGGACTCTTACTATTGCTCGGATCTATGGGTACCGGAATACCCACTCAATTGGGATCTAAGTATCCGAATATATCCGAGTACTCGGATGCTTATTCTTTCTATTCGAATATCCGTGTGTCTAAAATGTTTATTATAATTCAATTTTGACTTCGAAATTTGAATATCCAGCTTTGCGTTATCCTTTTATTTGTATATAGGTTTATTCAACAAAGTATGCCTCGTTTTATCCCATTACTTTTTACTATCTTTGAGACAGCTTCCCTGAGACTTGATTCCTTTCTCTCGGAACTTCGCATCTTTCTTTCAGTTCTTTGGTGTTTCACGTATTTAAACGCCGCTTAACAGAAAATGTTACGAATTTTCGTTGTAATCCAATATTTACTAAAGAGTATTTCTTGTCGATTTGATAGTTCTTATTGAATCACCCAGTATATTGATCTTTCACACGCATGCACGCGCGCGCACACACACAGCACACACGTGCGCGCACACACACGCACGCACGCACACACAAAAGGTTTGTGATGAAAAGGAAGGTAGCCACCTACTTAGTCGACCTACTTCTACGGGACTGATCCGAGTGAACTCAGCGGGTACCCGACGAACGAGCTGACGTCACACCATCCAACCATCCAGCCAGTAAGCCCTCGACGTACCAGCTGATCTAATGTAACCACTGGATGGGAGAATGCCATGTGGAATTCTGTTGCTTGGACCACGTGTTATTAGTGCATATCCTGCAGGAAGCCCGATGACTTCATCAGTCGTTCATTGATCTAATTCTTGCTAGAATCTTCTGAGCTTCCAATTTCAGTTCCACTACAAACTCTATCGTGATTTACTTTTTGAGTTTTTCCTCTTTCTTTTTTTAATTTTTTCTCGTCGATTAGCGTAATTGATTTGTAAACTGATAATGCGTTCTTTGAATGATGATATTGTTTTGTGGAAACCTGGTTTTCTTCTTTTATTTTAGTATACTCTTAGATTATTTCTGTCTATCTTTGAGACATTTTCTTTTTTTTAGCAGTTCTTATTTCTGATGAGTTTTTTTTTTATATCAGTTGTGACGTGTTTCAGCTCTTAAAAGATAATATTCACGTAAAACGTTATCTTCGATCCCTTTATTTATGAAATAGATATTGTTTAATGCAATCTTTTTATTCTTTGGGCTGTACCTTCGTGAATCAGTATCTGTTAAAATTATTTGTCAAATGTTCAGTTGTGTCTTAGTTTTAAGTACGACTCTTCGCTTTTCATATATATTTAAGTTCTCTAGTCGAATACTCGTGACTCGAGTTCACGGAGTAACCCTAACTTGATGAAAACTTGTAAGTTTTTATGGGTCAAAGTTCGAGATCAATTTACGTAGATGTTTTAGCAATAAGTCGTTTAGGCGGGTTTAGCATTATTTTTCTTGTTTAATATTAATACGAAATAAGGCACAGTTAAATGTTTGATCACATGTACTATTCGAAGTTATCGGAGAATTCTAAACGATTTCTAAAGCAATAAATTACAACGTTAACAAACTCTTTACATTTTTTCTGGAAATTTTTACTAAAAGTTCTTTTCAACATTATCAATTTCAAGAGTATTAACGTAAATCAAACAATATTTCCAGCAGCCAACAAAGGAAAAGTTGTTGTACGGTACTAATAAAAAATGATTTCCAACCCGAAAATGAAGAAAATTATGAAACTTTGGGAATATATAGAAGCACATATAGGTATATATTACGTAATTTATTGCCGCCCGAATTCATTCTAAACGATTGAAATAAATCCCTGAAAATTCAACTATTTCATTTTGCAACTTCTGATTGCGTAAACAATTGATAAAATTTCTATCATTGATAGATCCAATTAAAAAATTTAACTTGTGTCTTAAAACTTTTTTCCTATCTCTCAAATTGCAAGTTACAAATTGAAATCGAAAAATAGCTGAATTTTCAGGGGCTATTTTCTTCAAACTTTGGTGTTTCCGTCTGAGTTAAAAATATTAAATTTACACTCATTAGTGAATATAACAGTATTCCAATAGTTTTGATCCTTGTTAATACGTGACTGTAAGTTCCAGACGTCTTCGTGTTAAGTACACTTATAAAAGGTTTTTTCTTGGCTACATAATCATTGTAACCTGCTTTTCTGATTACATCGCGACCTGTTTCAGGTACTATTTGTATATTATAAGCAGTTTCAATCATTCTTACCAATTTTGGAGCACTTGTTCGTGGATCACATCTAATTGTTCGTTGAATAGGACACTTATAATGTGAGTCTAGTATCTGAGGTTGCCTTGTTCGTTGTCGATTTTGAATTAATCGACTTTCACGGTATCTTTGAAAAGTGTACTGCAAAGAAGAATGCAATTTTTTTACAGTTTGAGCAATTTTCCTAAATGTTATACCTTTTCTTAATTTTACAATTAATTCACAAGTTGCAAAAGATATTTCCATTTCGGAGAAAATATTGCCAATAAGATTTTTTCTGTTTTCTGCGAGGCAAGAAAGTAACTTGTACTTTTCTTTGAAATACTGTCTCAGTCTTAGATGTAAACATTCTACTGAATTGTTAGAACTAAGCCTTCTTTGGATTGAATTCTCTGTACGAAGACTTTTTTTTACTTCATTTTCGTTGTGTTTATCTTTTTCTTTATTTTAAGTGTTCAGAAATGAATGTACTTTTTTTTTATTGTTGCCACTAATGATAAATGTTATGTTCCTAAATATAATAATGTAAACATTATTTATTTCTTACTTTACCGTTAGAAATATACAATGTTCAGTAAATTTGAGTGCGGTCTTTGGAGACTTTTGACCCCCCCCCCCCCCTGCGTGTGGGGTGGGAGGGGTACATTTCGCTTCTATTATCAACACGCGTCGAATGAATGTTTCAAAGAGCAGGGCACAAGGTCACGGTCTTTCCCTGCTGACTCATCTCACATCCGCTATCCTGATCTTTTTCCTCTTTTCTCTTTCTCCCTATCGTCGTTTCCAGCGTGTCTCTGTGTAATTTTACCAGATGTTTCCTAGCGGCGAGCGCGGCACCCGTTTCACGTCTTTCTTTTCTTTACCTCCTTGCCAATGAAACGTTCATCTCTTCGTTTCTAAACTATTCATTACACCTGCTGGCGTAATAGTAGACCTCTTTCTTCAACTATTAATCTTTCTCAAACACGTGCCTCCTTTTTGTTATCGGCGTTTCAATAAATTCGGCATTTAAAATCAGAAACCTGTAGTTTGTTATTCATTTATTCATTTTGCTCTTTCCTTTCTTTTTATCAGATTTAATCCCCTCTTTTGTGAATATTTCTTTTTACGGTTAAGTATTATTAGCGTTAATCCATGTCACTTAAAATTTATTTATCATATATTTGTAGTTTATTTTATTCAGTCAAAATAAAGAGGTGAACTTATAGACGTCGGTTATAATACTCTACTATGAGTCAAACTTATAGTTCTAAATTTTCATTAAATGTCGCATTTTGTTCACGTTAGGCTATATTTTAATTAGATGAATCACAATATTACACTGTTCATACACAGTCAGCTTTCGAGTATTATTTGACCATTTTTCAAAATGTCTTTGTCGAAGTTGAAATTGCCTTTTTTTTTTTTAATGAAAATAGTTACGTAAAATATGTATTATTTGTAAATATACGAAACAGAAGACGCCATGCAGTAGAACGGATATTCAAAGACAAGTTTAAAATTCTTAAGATTTTTATAGTTTTCAATTCATTTATGTCATAAAGTAAGCTTTTTCTACATTTCAAATATTAACAGTCTTGTGAAACTAGGCATTTTAGTGATAAACGTTGTTATAAACAAAAAGCAAATTAAACGAATGAAAACAGATGGATCATTGAAATAATTTTCATTATTGTTGATGACTTTTGCTATTCTTCTGTCAGCTGTTTTGATTTGAATGGATGTACTTGATTACGTGATTTTAGTCGGGAAGAATTTATTTCTTCACCTAATAATTTCAACTTCAAATAATATAACTGATAAATAGTGATGTTACTGTGTCGCAAAGCATTGTCAATTTGACCACCACCATAGAAAGTTTTTTTGTTTCTTGTCGATTGGCCAACGATTTTGAGGACAACATTAACACTACATTTACGGAATTCGTTAATTTAACGGATTTAAGATTTCACGAGCAGAATTACAGAAACTCTTGCTATTATTTTCTAGTCATTTTTGCTGACTTTTATTAATGAAATCCATGGAATAGTCTCTATTTACTCGTTAATTTGATCGGTGTTCGTAAAAACAAACAAAACAAATGCCATCCGACTAGGTTAAAAGTTACATTTTAGTTGTTTATTGTTATTCTCTTGTACAATTTCTTATTAATTTTGGGAAAGTAATTCTAAAAGGAGACGGTTTACGCTCGAGAGTCTCAGCAGTCAGAATTGTATAATACCATGCCTTGAAAGCCTTGTATTTTTGATTCTTATTAATCTGTTACACGTAAAATTGTAATCAACAGTAATATTTCTTGAGGATAAAATAAATCGGATCATGATAGATTAACTGTTTCAATACTCCGTTAGGTGGAGGATGTCATAAATTCTCAAATCGCGTATTTGATTTTTGTTAGTAAAATAAATTAAAATTAAAGTTCATTGTCATTTTTTTTTTTATCAAGATATCGATTATTTTTTATTAGAAATGATAATAAATTGTTTATGAATTATATTAGATTCAGTATTGTTAAAGAATTTTTCTGGTAGTTCATGGGATTAAAATAACTGTTTCAAAATAAAAAAGTTCTGGTGTAATATGTATAAATATGATGCGTGACTATCTGAATTCTTATCATACGCATACACAATATTTAAATATTTCTCCACTAATAAATTGAATTCTCGAAAGGTGTAAACTATTTGATCAGTTTTATAAATTTCAATTTGAACTTTGCGCTAAATTTAAAGCATCGTAATTTTCGTTATCAAAGGAGTTGTACATAGTATTGATAATACACCGACATTTTCAATTTGCGATGTGTACATAATTCTGTGTATAACATACGTATACCGCAATGGAAAAATGATAGCATGTGTACGCTAAATTGGATTTAAACAATATGGGACAGCACGTAGAGTCTGCCCTTAGTGATTCATATGTTTATAAATGAACCAGAGGAAAATTCAATAATTCAAATAGTTACTGGAGAATATGATCGAAAATGACATTCAGTTGATAATAAATCTTAACAGTGTTACATATAATATATTTAATTTATAAAGTACATTAAATGTGTTCATAAATTTTTACCAGATTTAAAATAAAACATCAATGTACAAGATAAGTAAATTCTTTTTTTCCCTTTTTTTTATGCCTTTCTAATGTACGATATTTTTTTACACGAGTGTACATATTCTGAACAAAGGCCATAATTAGAAATAAATAACTTAATTTTCATCTGGTTACATCTTGTATATAATGCTTACGAACGGGCAAATGGCAAAGTTACAGTAGAGTTGCGGTTGTTGCACGAAATAGGACTGAAAACTCCTGCAAGTATCAAGGTTTCTGCAACTGTACAGATATATTATACAATCAACTGGATCAAATCTTTCAATTCTACTGTGTCCCTATCCATGTCCTCAACCCTTTGAATGCTGAATACTTTTGGTCGTAATTTTTTAGTTACGCCAATATAAATAATGCAAGAAAATTATTTTCGAGCACAAAATATTTTTTATTAGAAACATTAATATTTGAGTACTATGTATACAGTAGCCCATGAAAATATTCGAAATTAAAAAAAAAAATATAAGTCGTTTGGTCCAATCTTTAATATCTATCTATTATATATATATATATATATATATATATATATATATATATATATATATATATATAAAAATCACTTTTTACAACTAGTTTTATCTGAGCGTGTAATGAAAATATTTAAAAATATGTTTTGTAGGTTTATGTAAATTGTACATATGCTGCAAATTTCATTAAAATTAGTTTATGCTGGAATGCAAGCGACAGGCACTGAAATATGTAAGAATATTTGTTTATTACAGTTATGTTTTGTTTATCACATGTTTCAATTTATTACAGTTTCAGACCGTAGATCGCGAAAAACTTCCATTTATACCATTTTCAACCGTTTGTATCTCATAGTAACATTAATCAATTTTAGCATATACATAATTGACATAAATTTACAAAATGTACTTTTTAAATTTTCATTGCAGGTTCAGATGAAAAAGTTGAAAAAAGTAATGGTTACTCTTTTCTTCGCAATTTCGACCAATTGGAATTTTTTCAAAAATGTTTTTACCTGCCACTTAATAAATCAATTTCTTACAAGAACTGAATACGTTCGAATCAATTTAAAAAAAAAAGTTATTTTATTCTGAAGGGTGTCCGATGGTTAACGGAAGCAGTATCTTTATATATTTATTATTATGTTATAAATAATATCAAAAGTTACAACTATATTAGCAGTAAAGGTAAATAAATACTTCCATTTATTTGAGCACATCTTTGATTTTTGTTAAATTTATTAACATAACGTAGGAGTTGCCATACTTTATTCCAATTGGAATTCCATCTTTGACTGTAACTAGCAGAAAGGAACTCCGAACTCCACAAACCTGCTTGATACTAGATTTACGCAACCATCAATTTAAGCAAAATTACAGCTCTAGCTATTATTTTACAATAATTTTTATTTACTTTTATTAATGGAATGATACAAAAACGTATCCAGATTTACAAGTAAGTTAATAGTATATAATTAGGTTAGTTCTAAATTAAATAAACCAATTTTTCGAAAAAATTTGGGTTTTCTATCATACGGTAATTTAACGGGTGTCCGTGGAAATAGGTATGTAAGAAAAATCCCTAAATCTAGTGTTAAAAGTAGTAGATAGTATGTTTTCACATGCTTCACCCAACATGTAGATGCAATCTATTGAATGAATTTTTTCCCTTAAAACCGTAAGATTTTCATGTTATTTGAAGGAGAAAAGACATGTTCCAAAGTGTAATCATTTCTGTGTTCCGATAATTGATCCTTTGGATAATCGGCATTTCTGGTAAGCGACGTTCTACTCTAATGAAATCCATCTGGATCTTTGAAAACTATGAATCACTGACATTGAAAATCTTACTTAAGGATTACAATCTCAGAAAGAAGCATTTTAAAAAGCGCAGTCGCGCAAAAAAAAAGAAAAAACTTTGAAATAATTCCACGTGGCGTGGCATTGCGCGCTGCTTAGGAGTCTTTGAAGCAATAACCACAGAACGACAATGATGTCTCGCTTCATTGACCGCGAATTTAACTGTTGATAAGTCGTGGCTGCTATGTAGTTCCGTGAAACAAACAGCTCGACGCTTTCAATTTTCTTAAAAGCCCTTGGAACCAGACAGACAGCCGTTTTTATATTTCCGTCCGCGGTGGTTTCTGCGCGTGCTCTCCCCCCCCCCCCCTCGCTTGCTCGCTCGCTATCTCTCTTTGGTATCTGCTTGTAAATCAAATATTCAGAGCCGTCACAAAACCCGACGAAACGTGGACGTCATATGGGGTGCCTATAGAGATATACACACGCGGCTGTGTCAGTGTCCTTTTTCATCTCGTCTCTTTGATTTTGGGGGATCTCTTTGGTGGCTATGCCAAAATGCTTTTCAAGAGACTGCGACTGGTGTGCTTGTCGTGCGCTATCAAATGAATGCACCCGCCATAATGTCTGGCAATGACAGTTTCTCCTTGTCTCACCGCTGCTGGTTAAACATACTGAAAATTATATTTCTGTTTTTCTTTTATTTTCACTTCTTTTTTCTACCCTCCGTTTTCTTTAGAAAAATGGGAAAACAATTTAATTCTTTTTCTGTTTTTTTTTTCGTTCTTTATTTTCGATTGTGTACCGACACGCATAAAAATTGTCAATTTTTCCAATGTTTTTTTTTGTAGCAAATGTAAATGTGTGGTATGCATAAGATAAGTTTATAATTTTGGTAGTGTATGTAGTATTTCATTTTAATGATGTTGGTATCACGATTTAAAGCAAACAAATGTGTACAAATTCACGTCTTTTTTTTTTCTTTTCAAAACCAAGTCATTTTGACCCCTCCGGTAGAAATAGGTATATGCACATCGTCTGTAGATCTAGTGTTAATCAAAGGCAAGCAGGATGAAATTGTGACGAGTGCTAAAAAAGGGGCTTTGATTTCTGTTTGCAGAAGCATTGGAATAGTAGAGGGGGGCTCGGTGACCACGAGCGTGACGGTCGCCGAGGTCGCTGATTCTCAAGAGCAACAGCAACAGCAATCAAAAAGCAACGGCGTAGTATCCCGCCGTGTTGCTGGTCAGAACGTTGCTCTGAGCAACGGCAACAGTACCAGCAACGTTAGCCGCGTGACACCGCGAAGCCACATGGAGCAGGAAAAGCGTATGCGGCGAGAAATCGCCAACAGCAATGAACGACGTCGTATGCAAAGTATTAATGCCGGTTTCCAGTCGCTGAGGACGTTGCTGCCGCATCACGAAGGCGAGAAACTTTCTAAGGTAAGTTCCGAATATCACAAATTGTTTCATTTTTCTTTTTTTTCTACTCGACGACGTTTACGCATTCTCCTCTTTTCTATTTTTTTTTCCAATTCATGGAATTATCCTTGTACAAAATATCTTAGTTCCGAGAAGAAAAAATCAGCATGAGAAGCAAGACTATATTTCCAATAATCGAAACGTTCATCGAAATGCAAAGGTTGTTTTATAAATATTTCTTAGGTTGTTCTTTTTGTGATTAGGTCGTTCTTTGTGTGATAAAGGAATGTGAAAATTCATTTTTGTTTATGATCGACAAAACGCTATGTATTTATACGGTCCTTCAGTAGTTTTTAGACGCTTTGTCATTAAAAAGCGATGTCTCCATAGCGCTTCCTCCAATAAGTTACCTGTGCTGGAGGAAGAATTTTAATCCCCAGCTTGAACATCACATTCTCTTTTTTCGCTTCCTTCATGTCTTTAAATTCACCCTTTGAATTCGTAGTATCGATTGAAGTTGCTGTTGATGTGTGTAACTCTTTATCTTAGGATAGTCTTTCTCAGGTATGTACAAATACAACGGGTTGGGAGAGTATTTTGATAGCTTAGAACGAATTCAAAGGGTTGATACATTTAATAAGAATGCACTCACTAAGTACCTGTTTTAAATTATCATTTGCACGCGCAGAGAGAAAAATATCCTATTGAGTTCATAAATGAGATTGTTTGCATTCTCTTGTAGAATTGAATTTTGTTTTACGAGTCATTTTTTTACATAACTTTTGCTTGCAAACATTTTCTCAATGATACCCATTTCATATGAAATTTCGAAGTACATGTATACACCAGTCTAATTTCAAACGAGTGCAAAATGTGCTGTGCGTACAAAAAGTTATTCTTATGCCGCACTTTTTGCACGTCATCGAGACCGGTCAATAGTTACACATTTTACCATGAGTGGTGTACGATTGTTTAATAGTATCACTCTACAACACTTCATTCATTTTGATTTACTCTTTCATTCTTCTCCTTCTGGACTTTTTTCCTTCAAGATAAGCCTCGCCGATTCCTTTTCAGATATTTCGTTCAATTAACACGTTAAACTCAGCGTCGGTCCCTAAGGTTCGACAGTATCAAATTTGAAAATTAATATAAAAGGATACATTTACACTTTCTTAATCTACTTTATTGAAACATCATCAATAAAATAAAATTAGCTCCGCGTTGAACGTATTAATGCTGCTGTTGTATCCAATCTAATACATAGGAATACCTGAATTAGCGATGATAACAAAAAATAAAATCTTTTCACAATTTTCCAACAAAATTAAACTGTATATATTTAAGCAAAACTGTTTCACCTTTTCTCACATTTTATCAATGGTAATTTTAGAATATCATACTTTAAGATGTACACGACAATAAATAATTTTTTTAGAATTTTTCATGCATAGGAAATATAGTTCTAACATTTTTTCGACTTGATTCCCTCAGAAATTCTCAGGTTAATAGAAAAAGTTACAAAGTATTACTAAAATTGAACTTATCCGAATTATCACTTTTCAAAATATTGAATCTTCCTCGCGGATATATGTTTGTTTAACCCTCCGTAGGCACACTGGGTCACTGATGACCGAAGAGATATTTCACTTTTGTATTCCTTCGAAACAAATTTTTATTTTTATTCGAAAATTTCTTAAATATTCAATTTAACCTGTTATCTGAGTTTACCTATCAAGCAGAAATTAAATCTCGTTAGTGATTAAATGAAAGTGAATAAAAATTATATATCATTGTTTTAACTATTGGCTAACCAATAACGAGATAACCCGTTTTCTTCAATTAACAGATTGTCTAACGTTGTAGAGACTTTGATAGTATATACCAGATAATATATACAGAAAATTCTGCACAGAATTTGTGCAGATTTTTTGAAAATCTAGAATTGTGAAAAAGAAACAGATTTAAACAAAAAAACTCAGTTTATTTATGGAATGTGAGGAAATGTTTATCTACGGAGGGTTCATTTTTACAATAGTCCTTGTACGATACTCAAGCCGTGATATGAAGATTTTGCAGTGAGTACCGAATGTGCCCCCGATAAATTAATCCCGAAAAGGCAACGTTTTAGTAGTTGATGTGAATTTTTTGATACACTTTTGTATATTTTCCTATACTGGTGTTTTCTGTGAATAGAATATTTAGTTGGTGAAAAATCCTTGTATAGGTTGTAATGTTGGATGTCGGTAGTCGAATCACACTGATTTCTTTTTCTTTTTCTTTTTATTTCCTAATTGACTGAGGTACCTATTGGCTTAGGCGAATTCGCCAAGCTTTGTGAAATTCAAGTGGTGTTAGCTGCATAAAGTACCTGATTAGAGGTTTCGAATTAGCACAGAAAAAGAATTTCGGCTTGAAAGATGTAGATTCACCCTGATGTATCATTTATATGATTAGTATGTGTGTTAATTGGTTGAACGTCGATTGAGATGGAAATAAGAAATTGAAAAATGTGGATGCACGATTATATATTTATAAAAGTTGATGTAAAGAGAAAATAAGAGTGGAGTATCCTTGAAACCTTTGGAAAGAAGAGTGGTGGAAGTGATCCAAGATTCATGGAACTGTTTTATAATAAAAAAAAAAAGTTATGTAGGTTTAGAAATTTTTATTATTCTTTTTATTATGATATTGTTCGGTTCGTTCGACTCAACAATCTCCGGTACGTGTATAGCACTTTCAAAACGAGGTGCATGTGTTAAATCACTTCGAAAACGAGGGAAAAAGAAAAAAGGAAAACATAGGCAAGAAGTTTGCATTTTTAGTAATAACGAATCTCGTTAGATACCGTTAAGGTGAGAATAAATTATTTTGCGGTCGTAACGTTTCACCGCGTACGGTCATGTTAGTGACCGACGACGTGTCCTTAACAGGATGTCGTTCCTACTAAGGTTAACACATAGACCGGAAACGGTAACCCGTTTCTCTTTGCTAAGGTGAATTCGCCAATGAAGCTCAATCGTTCTCGCGTGAACGTACCCGAATATTACGCAACATTGCCACGGCGACGTCGACGGCGGCAGCTTTTACAAATTGTCGCGCGGCGTTGTTGGACTAATTTTAGCATGTGAAAGTCGTCGTACGATCCCACGCCGTTAAACTAGACCCGCTTGAACGGCTCGTGTGTGCCTAGTCATGTCAGTGCTTTAATCGTTCGTCTCGCCATAGTCCAACCGTGTGACACTGACCGCTATAGTTTGCCCTTATACGGTTGCATCTCTGACGTTGAAAATGTCAGCTGACGTCCCTTATCATTTAATTGAAGATATACGATGAGCACTGTTCGCTTCTTCTCTTTTTGTATACTTCAGTTAATATATGCGAAGGGTGTACTTTTAAAACTAGCTGTATCTATTTCAAAACAGTTTAAAGAATATTCACATACAGTGGGTCAAAAAAGTATTGGCACACCCAGTTTTCTTCGAATATCTTTAAACTATAAAGTAATCTATTAATATTAACTACGTTTATTAGTACCTTTTGACACACATGAATAGTATGTTTACTAAGAATTCTCAGTTATTTGTTATAAGGAAGTAAAATGAAGAAAACGAAAATTCCATAGTCAAAAAAGTATTGGCACACGTACGGTTTTACTATAAGGATAAGAGTTACTCGCTTTCTTACGCGACAAATTCGGTTCTAGGAACGTAAACTTAAACACTGTTATGAATTGCTTCTCTCAGTTAACACAGTCAGTTTGTGTTTGCACTTTGAACAATCATGTCTACAAAGAAGAGGGAGTTATCCTTGTGCGTGCGAAATGAAATTATTTCATTGTATAAAAGTGGTGAAAGTTACCGAAAAATCGGTAATTTATTAAATTTAAGTTTAATAAATCTGATAGTAGATTTCAAATAAATTTTTGAAAACTTGTGTTCAGCCGTTTTATATGAAGCAGTCTAATCGATATGAAGGGGGATAAAAGCGTGAAAAATGACAACACAGTTGCTTTCGTTCTCTTATTAAATATTTTAATATAACTTGTTTAAAGTCCTATTAAAACTCTTATCGTTCTTTGGTTACAAAATATATCAAAGCTGAAACTTTTTCAATAAAAGTTGCAAAGTGATTTTACGTAAAAAGGATAGGAATTAGAAAATTGTTAATTTAGACTGATTATTCTTATCTATTTGTATTTGCACGCTAATTTTAGAGCGTGTGAATTTTCGTTGAAACAAGGAATTTACATACTTGCTGACGGAAGTGTTTATTGAAATATTATCAGGCGAAAGGTTATTTACTGGGTTATTAACATTTCTTCCTTGCTTTACTTTGTATCTTATACTACACAATCGGAAAGTGGTCAATTTATAAGTTGAAAATGTAGAATAATATTTTTTCATACTAAATTTGATTTCTGGATGAACCACATGATCTCACTTATGCGTGCATTTAACTCTCGGACAGCAAACTGTAAAACTTATACACATCGCGGACTCTGCATAGTAGCTAATTTTATAGATCTACGTAGACAAAGTTAAAATATTAATATTCGGCCAATGTTCTTAAATTATTGAAATTTTCAAAATACACATTATAAAATACTGAATTTCATTGAAATCGTTTCGTTACTAGGATAGATAACACTATATGTATACATATGATATATATAAATTTGTATGACGATAGTTTGAGTAGTAAGCTATTGATGTGTAGTGGTCTTCTGAAAAAGTAATTTTTAATTGCTGTCAATTTTTGATTGGATGAGTTTAGTTAAATTAGTTAAATTTCTCTATAGTTGATAGTTTTTTAAATAGTGATAAAAAATTCATGAATCCTTATCTTAATACATTTGTCCACTTAGATCGTTTAAATTGCCCACTGTGCGCCGTGTCAATTTTTACCCACAGTAACAGTACTTTTCTAAACATATCAAACGGAAATGTTAAATTGCATCTTTTATCGATGTATGAACTTTTTTTTTTAGACATCGATGGTAAAACGATTTTTGAAAATTATTTTAACAAATAAACGTCCAGATATATGAGGATAAAGAGTAAGAAAAACATACAAAATTCAAACAAACGATATTTACTCTAAAATTACATAATGGATAAAGAAAGAAATTATATTCATTAAATGCTCCATTGCTGTAATCATTTTTATTATTCACAAATTCACTGTGGACATTATCGTTCACTAAATTTGTATCTTCAGCTGTGAAATCGTGAATACTGAAAGTCTCGTTGAAATGAAATAGAACTAAGAATTAATCCTTGTTGGAACGATCGTAATAATGAAATAGCTTGCTTGATTTTTACTTGTGGAACCAAATTAAGTATCCTCTATATCACAATGAAAAGTTATTTTTATTATTCTTGTATTCGAAGATTTGAAAAGAGCATACCCGACGAATGTTTAATCATCAATTTTTTTTTTTTTCACGGCGATTCAGCCCTCTTCGGATTATATTGATACAATTTAGAAACAGTTTGTACAAAGTCGTTGAATTTTTTGAAATTGAAACGGTTACATAAATTTGACGTTTATCTGAGGACACTTGCTTAATCGTCGAGTTACGTGATACGCCGGCGACATCTGAATGCAACGTATGTACGTGCATATCCACGCATTTACGCGCAAAATCAGCTGTTAATTCACAGTAGTAGCTACGAGTCACGCGGCACTTGAGGTTCTTGTCCCGACTGACACACATGCGCATTGTATTCTTACCTTTACCGCTCTTGTAATGTACCTTTAATGGTCGACAATCATGTAGATTTTTCTTTTTCTTTTCTTTTGGCGTCCTAACTATGGTCTTATTCCTCAATGTAGAATCTGTTCACACATATGTCGGAATTAATTTAATTAAATTTTTTGCTTAAATTTTAGAAATTGAAGCTAGTTATAGACACTTGCTTTATATTTACGAAATTTGAATCTATCGAGTAACAATTTGTATTGGAAATAAAATTAATATTTTACCATGATAAAGTTAAAGTTATATATCCTGTAATTTTTTTTTTTTGCACTCCAAGTATGTATTTATATGATTGATCAACAATTCCAACACACTTTTGCAAGTGAAAAATTTCGTTTTAAAAAGGAAAAATTACAGGTTTATGAATTTCTTTATTTTCATTTATTTTGTTAATTTGTTTTATTTTAATATCAACAAAATTTGAATAGTGTTATGGTCTGTATTATGAATGTCTCGAGTGCAAAGAATTAATATACAGCGTATTTTTTACACATGGTCTCAGTTTTTCGCGACTTTAATTTATGCAATTGAAGAGGTGGGAAAAAAGAAAGAGGAGAAAAAACGAGTAAATAGTTGAAGCTTAAAAAGGTAATTTGAAATTAATTAGAGAGAAAAGTTGAATTGTTCTCGAATAGAATGACACCATTAAAAAGAATTGTTATGTACCTATGTGTTTTTTATGTTACTAACAGATTACTTCAATAAGTGTAACATAAAATATTCTGATATCTTCCTTTACCCAGAGACAATTGACAGTAATGTGTAATTGTGAAATAATTCTCTGTTTCATAATGGTAAATCATTATGTTATGACATTATAAGCTAACATAATTAAAATTAACAATTTCCAAATGAAAATCATAATATCTCTTTATTTAGCACTGTATCGGAACAGTGAGTGACCCAGGTTAATAAAATTAGGTAAGGCAAGTGGTTAACGAAATTTATAACATTAGTCTTGGATATTTTCTCTTTAAGATTCCAGACCGTACAATTCTTTCTTTGGATCCGACGAATCTTGTAGTGAATGTTTAGGTTTGTCTCACATTCCCGTAAGTGTCTTAATACTTATAAACAGCGGGAGTGTATACACACACAGAGCAATTCCTGCTCTCTTACATGAAGTATAGCTCCGTATACGCAGGTCTTTCTCTCTGTGGGTGTCGCGCACTTTCGCAATGCGATATTTCGCGAACCAGTCCTCAGGCCACATGGTTCAATTCCCACGCATTTCTCTTAAGGAGATCGCCGCGCTCCTTTTGTTCTTTCACTCCACCTCCCCCCGCACTTTACCCTTTTTGTCCTTTTCCTCGTATTTGGACTCGCTCACCTTCTTCATGTTTTTCTCTCTCTCTCTTCCTGCGTGCACGCGCGTGTATGTTGTACAGGCAGCAAGGCGGCGCGTCGAAGGCCAAACCTGGTCGGCAAATTTTGGCGAAGCCCTGGCCCACTAAGAACTGCGGGGTCTCGGGAGCCTGAGGTTCCCTTTCGCTACGTAGTGAATATTAACAAGACTGATGTACAAATACGAAGCATCCTGGTTTCTTTTTTTTTTTTTTCTTTCACCGCGAGACTTCTTGCTTATTACACGCGACAGCGTCGAAAAGCACGTTGGAGAAAGAACGTTTCCTTATTAATCGGTCACACTGTAGCCGGCTTGATATGTTATACGGGATTCTGTCGCGTAATTGCATTGTCAACGATACGTATGGAAATGTTTATTTATGCTTGAATCTAAATGTTTTTGTTGAACCTACGAAAAGTTGGAGAGAAATGAAACGAAATTTTATGTTTCGACATTTGAATGAAATCTTTGATATTGATGAAATTAGAGCTACCGATAGTGATTTTGTTTTGTATTGAAGAGAAAAGGAGGGGTGATTCTTTGTAAATTTTGCCCTCCCCCCGGGTTAGAATATAGTATATCTTTCGTAAAAATTTAGTCTTTAGGTAGGCGTATATAGATTGAAAACGCAAAATTATTCTTGTATTCGAACATTGGAAAATGGGAAATATTTCAGACGAATTTGCTGCATCTGTTTATTCAGGAATGAAGCTTCTTGTGAAAAAACGTTACTCTATTTTCGATTTATTTTTTAATCTAGATCCACCCAGATTTTCGAGTTGTACCTTTAATACAGAAACAGTCCATATAAATCAAATGCTATTATGTACGTTTTTACTAATGACTTTAATCGGTTTTCGTAGTGGTTATTATTTTTACAAGAAATAAAATAATTTTCTCATTTATCTTGGGTATAGTGATTCATACTGAACCTCCATTTGATAGATCGTCTCCTACATCCTTGAATCCATTTCTTTTTTGGTTTAGCAAACTATTTCAATTTATGCAGATACTTAGCCGTATTTATAAAATTCATTTTCAGTAATTTTGTATATGAATACAAAAACATTTAGGTCTGCCTTAGCGTACTGTGTGATAATCTCAAAAATATCTGTTTCCTAATGACATAAACGATGTTAGCTAGCCCCTTGTCTTACGATTATTTAATCGATATGTATTTTTCTCTTGATTATTTATTGTCTTAACACAGCGTTAAATAAGAAAAAGAGTCAAAATATTTTATATGCATTACGTTATTCCAACTATTCGTATACGAAAGCAGGTTCGTTACTATGAGACAAGGAGTTGATCAATATATCGCTGCTTGACATTGGTAAATGGCTTAATTGAAAAAATTAATTTTACAGAAAAACAAATTTAGAATTTACATCTCATCACTAGTTCAAATCTATAATCTGATCGGCTGCAGAATGTGAAATTAATGAAATTAAAAATAATGTACAGCATCGAGTTTATCTATGTAAAAAAAAAAAGTTAAAATTGGCATTTTCTGAGTTATGTCACTATCAATGCCAAAAAGTAGTGATAAGGTTCTCCACATGTTTTTCGCGAACAATCTTGTGATTGACTATATGTCGTCGGTGAAGAACCTCCGGTTAAACAGAGAATGAAATTTTTGGAAAGAGGAAAGGAAGACAGGCGTAAAACTACCGCGTACACGTTTGTACCACGCGGTCTCGAGGAGTGTCGCCCTGCCTTTTGTAGCAGCAGCACTTTGGTAAAGAAATAAAAAGGAGCGCAAATGAGCACAGACGCCTCGACCCATTTTCATTTAGCGCTTGCCAGACAAAAATAAAAATAAACCACTCCTTCTTCTCTCTTTCTCTGTTCCATATGCCTTTTAACGAACTTGGATCGTACATACTACATATACATATATCGATGTGTGCGTGTATGGGTCGGGGTTGTTTCGCACGCATAATCGTGCTTTTGCACCGCACGCGAGATCGATCTCTCGTATGTGTAATATACTCCTCCGCAGCTCTTGAACGTGTTTGCATTGAGGCTCCCTGATTAATGACAGTAACGATTCGCTTTTTGCTGGCTACGCTTCTTTTTTTCTTCCTCTTCTTCTTCTGCGCCTTCTGTTATTAATAAATCTGTCCTTCCTTAACCCTTCCGCTACGGCAAATTTTAGCACGTAACGTGACGTGGTGAAAAGTAGATGTTCAATTGTTAGCTGTAAAATTTTTGTCAAATTGTTCTGGAAAGTTTGAGAAATTGAAGTTTTTCAAAAAATTGAAAAGTTGTTTCATTAAATTAAAATGAAAATTTGCGAAAGATAAAATTAAGGATTAAATTAAGGGAAAAGGATGATAACAAAAGAGTACGAGCAAATTTCAAAAGCGCCAACAGCAATGAAAGTGCTAAGACGAGGAAGGAGATTTGGAAAATTTTAATTTACATAGTGGAAAGTAGTATTGTAATAATAAGGAAATGTAAAATTTGCTTAGAATAACGAGCAAAATTATAATTATACAAAAGTCACATAACATACCTCTGGAGAAGTGTTTCCCGACCTTTTTTGGTACATGTCTCATCTTGAAACGTTTTAAAGATTAGTCAATCAAGTTCTGAAAATGTATAATATATAAAAATAAATTCTATTTTATATATTTTTCTTCTTGTTATATTCTATATTGTACTTTAAATTTAAAAAAGGAACAGGTAAGACTGTCTTTAATTTTACTCTTTTTAGTGAATATAAATTTTATATTACACTTTAAATTTAATTCGAATTGCTACTAATAGTTATACTTTTATTATACTTTGTATATTATAAAATATAAATCGAAAATCAGGGTTACCAAATCGATGATTTATATACTTATAAATCATTACTACATTATTACGCTTTCTAATTATCACCACAAAATATTAAAATTGCCCACATTGGGAAGCACTACATAGAGAGAGGAAAAAATAAGAGACGAAATTTGAGAGAATATCCTTTATTAGAATTAGGAGGTCGCGTATCGAAGATAAAAAAAAATTGTTAGGTTTTAATCTAATCATGCATAATCGATGTAATAGCTCTGTAGAGGAGTAACAAAGATGTTTAATATATGCATTTGACTAGGAACAAAAGAATTGTTTCCGTACATTTTCCGTAAGGCGAGCATATAATTAGTAGTAATAAACAATTTGTATAATTACTCGGGTAGTACATACTAATTCACACAGTTCCGTTGTTATTGTAATAATCTCAGATACGATAGCTCATAAAAAAAGAAAAAAAAAAACGAAGCTTGAAGAAACAAAAAAAAAAATTGAAAAGAAAAAGAAAGAGAAACAGAATTTTTGCATCAGCGCAAAGTTTCCTTCATAGGATTTTTTTTTCCTGGCCCGCACGTTTCCTGTGGCTCTTTCTCTCGATCTCAAGGCGTGCGGCAAGCATACGTGTGCGTGTTCTCTCGGTAGGAAAGAACGGCGGGAACCCCAGACGTCACGTGCTTCTCTTTTCCTCTCTTCTACTAGCCTTCTTTCGTGCCAATGGTATAGTACTACGCGACGAAACACAGAGTGCAATAAGTGGCTTTGCGTCGTTGCCAACCTCGCGTATTCTAACCTTTTTTTTCATCGTTCATTTTTCGTACGGCACCTCTTCTCTCTTTCCCTCTCTCTACTTTTTGCACGCTGTGAATGTTAATGCTTTTAAGCGTCCGGCGCTAAGAAAGAAGCCGAAGAATGTATATACGAGTATGTATACACGCGCCTGCGTTTCTCGATTTCGCCCGTAGCACGCGGTGATACTTCTGTAACGGCGGCAATTCATTTTCTTCGTTCCGTTGAAAATCTACGCTCCGTGTACTACAACTTTGATACGGTTCGTTTTGTAACTGCTATACAGGGTGTGAAAAATGGAATACAGTAGAACTGCGCGTATATCCAAATTCGTCGGGGGGTAAGCAGTTCGTGTAAGCAGTTCAAATAATCCGAGTCCATCTATTCTGTCCACTCTCCGCAATTGTTTGTTCAAATAATAAGAATACACATTCAAATAAGCGGATTCAATCATACATTCACAGAAATACACATTTTATCTGTTTATACTAATTTTGAAGACCATATTATTATAATATGGTTTATTTACTCAAGATTCAAATAATAAAATAAAACTAATAACAACAACAGCAATAATAATAGTAACAACAATAATAAACTATAAATATAAGCCATGTTATAATAATGATTATGATTTATATTATTATTTTTATTTTATTTGTATGATTCTGTTTATTGCATTTTGAAGACGTTGACATAACTGGTTAGGTTAGGTTAGGTTATATAAATTTTGATAAAATAAATGAAGTTCAGTTATACAGAATTCTACTGTATTAACAATATTCACTGAGTGAGTTTACACCTTTGAAAAGTTCAATGGAAAATTGTTTTTAGTATTGAAAACTTAATGCTAATTTTCGTTTATAATTCTTCTCTTCTTGCAATAAATATTTTTTTCAGTTTTTGCGTAAATGAGATTGTAAAAGTTACATCTGTTACGTTATTGTCTGTTAACGTTAGCTATTGCGTTTTATGTGGCTATATGAGGAAGCATAGGAAGAAAGGAGAAATAAATGTCTATTAGTAAATGTAGATTTATGCAACGTGTTTTGTAGTATTATAGATGTCGCGTTTTAAGGGGTGCATATGCATACACACTTGAATATAAATTATGACAAATTTTCTAGATTGAAAAGACAAGTAACAATAAATACATAATATTGCTACTATTTTATATTTGTTTACAATATCAAAAATAATATAGAAATATTTATACAAATAATTCTCATGGAAACATTAATTTCTTACAAATCAATCTCCAACTTTAACTCTTTAGGGTACAGGATTTTAAGATAAAACAACTCTAGTTACACAGAAATTTAAATGAAATTTTTTTTTTTTTTATAAATGTGATATATTATAAACTGTTGTGCTTTGAGTTATATTAATATTTCAAAATGGGATGGAAAGCATCCCACTGTATATGTATGTATACTGTAGGAATGACTGGCGGTCGAGCTGGGAAGGATTTAATAAAAAAAATAATAATTCGTGGTTGTTATATATTTTTTTCCTTCGTACTACTCCGTGCTACATGCTGGTTAAGACTAAAAACTTCCGTTCGTTTTCCTAAGAGGTGCCTTAGGGAAAAAGGAGGTGCAATCCTAAGTGGACGCACTTAGGTGATCCGCTACGCACAGCCTTTCCACAAAAATATACAAAAGATGGACGTATTCGAACTTCTCTTCAAACGATTGGGCGTAGGAACAACGGTGTCAATTGTATTAATTACAATACGTATGTAAGTATACTAAAAATGTAACGCTTTTTTTTTTATCTCACTATACCCCAAAGAGTTAATAAATAACCTGTGTATTTATGAAGTTATTAATTTCCTAATTTCCAAGTACTTTTACCTAAACGGAATATCACACTTTTAACTCCAAAACAGTTTGCACACTGTGAAACAAATAATTATCAAACAGAAAAGAGAAAATAAAATTCTTTTTTATCAATTTTCAATCCCTCAAGCAAATTTAACATGTTATTCTTTGTATGAGTGTTAATACAAAATATATATAAAGCAAAAATTAGATTGTCAAGAATTCACAACCCTTTTATAACTAACACTTATTCTCAAAACGTATTTTTGGTATCTTTAATTCTTTAACTACAGTTGTTGTGAAAAAGCGATTTCAACCCTTTGCACTTCGAATATTTTTTAATATGATTGAATAGCAACTCTAAAGATACCTATGTAGTGAAACTTTTAAAAAGTAAAAGTTTTGTTTTTAAATAGAAATATTATAAAGGTGCATTTATTTATTTTTATTTTTAGTTAATTTCTTTTGCTTTAATAATTATGGTGGATATTACGAATGTCACCGTAGTAGTAGCGCCAGTGGAGTGCAAAAGGTGATATGTGTTAAGACATTCTGTGATGCCGGATCAAATGATGATGGTAAATAAAATCAAAAAAAGAATGAAAATAAAAAGTGTTTAGAATGTGCAAAAAATTCGCTTAAAACGGTCTGTGTAGAGAACACGTAAAATGTGTTGTCGATCAAGATCCTAGTCTCAGAATTTCGGTAAGAATGACTCTACGTTCTCTACATTTCGTGCGTTCAAACAAACTTGCTTACCAGTTGGTCGATCGCGTATATGGCTGGTTCAGCTGAACACAGGCAAAAATGTATGGGCCCCGGAGCATCTGGGTCATTTTGCTCTCCTCTCCGCGACACCCCTCTCCATCAGTTCGGACCCTGTTCGTCCCTTTGTCTCGAGCTTCCCTTCGGTCCCTCCTTCTGGTTAGCCCGACCGACAAAGGTCTTTCTCTCTCTCTTGGTATATACCTGCCGCGCCGATACAGCCGTTGCTTTCTACAAGGTGTCCCGAATGGACAGAAGAGAAAGTTGCACAGGATGGATTCGACGGGGACGGAAAACGACGACGGTTACAGGAACCACGACCACGAGCTTGACGGATTATTTTGTTTCATCTTAGATTGAATTTCGTTTCGCAGTTTCTAGTTACGGCGCTGTGTTTAAAGTGGCTCGAACGTCGAATCGGTAGAGAACGATTTTATCGTGGGGTGTTCTTTTGTTTCACTTATTACAGTTACGGTGACGATATTTTCTGTGGGAGAAAATCAAGGAGAAAAGTGAATATTTTAGAATTTTGTTTCAACACCTTTTCAAACCAGTTTTTGTAACTATCTGAAGTTTGTGTATTATGCAATTTTTAAGAAAAAAAAAAAAAAAATGAAATGCACGTTACTCTTATAGTTTGGAGCAAACTTTGGATCAAAACAAATTATACGAAGGGTGTAATTTCAAAATTGGATATGTTCACTGTAAACCAATTTTAAGATATTTATACATTTTTTTTCGTTGAATATGTAAAGCGAAAATGTGTACATATCTTTTTGTAAACTATAATACAGATATTAATTGAAATTATTATATAAAAATTTTAAAGAATTATTTTTATCATTTTTTAAATATTAGTACCTTGTTTTATACGAGGCACATTCGTAATGCACATTATGATTAAGATGTGACAAAAAAAGGATTATGTGTATATTACATTCGTATTTTTTGCTCAAACTTCAGCTTCAATTTAAGACAAGATTACCACATACAAATCGTAATTTGTAATATTCCGATTTCGTTTTTATTTAACAGTGCATTAGAACAGCGAGTTGCCGAAGTTAATATACAATACATAATGACTAAAAAATCGTAAAGCAAAGAGTTAATGGTAAATTGTTGTACATTGCAACGTTTGGCCCATTTTAATAATAGAACACTTATATGTTAGAGTAGATATGCACTTCTTTAAATATTCTTATTAAATTATGGTAGGTACATACCAACAAGAATTTAAAAACAAAAAAAAAAATACTTTTAGTGATATTTCGTAAATATATTTTTCTTTTTCTCTCACGAGTAATCAGTAGACTGCGGATCTTTATGTAAATTCATATTTTTGAAAATATAGTAAAAATAGTAGAACTGTATTAGAAAATTATTTCAGCCACCAAATATAGAAAGCACTATAATATGGATATTTTTTATACTTGTCAATATTACTTGCATTCTATGCAATTTTGCATTTTAACTTTCGTATGAATGCATAAAAATCCGCAGTCTAGTAATTAGAATCAAAATGAAGATTCTATAGGCTGATCTAGTGGCGTGAGGTTATAAGTCTCTTAAGATGACACGAGGAGTCTTGATATTTTTTAGATGAATAAACTTTTTTTAAAGGTGTATGAAGTTTTTTCATCAGAACATTATGAAATTCTAAACAATTCATCTTCTGGTTGCATTTCGTGTAAATACAAACTTTCAGAGTTTCAACTTCAACTCTGTAGGCAAATATACTTCTTCACATTCCTGATTCTTTTGTTTCCGAGTTTAATTTTTTTATAGTTCTAAATTTCCAAAAATCTGCATAAAATCTGACATATTGATAAATCTCCATTACATTATGCAATCGTCCGTTAAGTCCAATGTTTAAAACATTTTTCATGAAAAATAACAATTCTTTTCCAAGAAATAGTGAAATATCTCCTTGAGTCATCAGTGACCTAGGGTGCTCACATTTAACATGTTTTCGTATAAATATCCATATTACTACAATGGGCATTAAAACGCTAAATAGAAAAGAATTTTTTATAATATTGTAAAAAAAGAAAAAGGAGCGAAATTGAGTTTTGAAAGAATAAATAAACCTAAAGTGCAGCTACTAGGAATGAAGGATAATATTTTACAATGTAAAAAATAAAGTTTAATATTTGATTAAGTATGATTTCCGAATATTTGTCCGAACGGTTGTGGTACATGTAATCAATAGAATTCGTGGATGTATTTCCCAGATAGAGATATTCCATAACGCCACCGGTTTCGGCGGAATTTCTTCATTTGATTATTTTTTAATGTATTTATTCTATGTTATTATCAATTCAATAGAATCTACGCATTTAACTATAATGTTATAAAAGCAATGAAATATTTGTATTTTAGATATTAAATGAATTTGTAACTTAATCTTATCAATTCTACGTAATATATGCATTGTGATAGTTTCAAACGGAAATATTCTATAGTGTTGCAAATTCTGTGGAATACATCTATTTTGTTATATTTAATTGTATTTATTTTCTATTGCTATCAATGTTTGATACATTGAGAATTGCATAAATATTTTCTGTAAATATTGAAAGGTTCTGTTTTATGTATAATTGTCATTTCTTCAATGTTACATTCTTTGGTTCGCAGTTGTTTTTCTTTTCTTTTTTTAGGATAGTGTTATAACGAATGAAGTAATGTTGTAACGGTTGATATAACATGTGAATTGTAATGGAAGCTGAGTCTTCGAAATTCGACTCGACTTCCGTTTCATCGATGTGAGCTGAAAAAGCTTCATTCAGCTGTTACTAATATCTTCCGAATTTTATAAATCTTTTCTACTTTTTAATAACCTATGTGGTTTGTGAATTATTTGAGTAAATAAAAAAGCATGTCGAATTTCGTAGTAAAATATTTCACAAGAAATATGTATATACAAAAATGGGATTTAACTGTTTAACACAGTATGAGAATTACATTTTTTTAAACAATTTTATGATAATTTTATTATCCTCTAATTTTTTCAGAACATCCAACTAACATTATCAAATTGGCAAATTCCATTCTACCAAATCATTATAGATAAAAGACTTCATTCTTTTTTCTGTCTTTCAAAACCGGTTACTACTTGTTGTTTTTCATTTGGAACCGCGTATCCTTTCGCGGTTATTTTTAGTAAAACAGACTTTTTTCGTAGGAACAGTTAGAACACCTCAAAATCGTGGAAAAGACAGAGGAAACACAGAAAGAAATGCAAAGATTATTTCTCAAGGCGCTCTTAGCCGAGCTTAGGTTTACCTTAACCCTTTTAGTATTAACAATTTTTACGGAAAATAAAATTCCAGGTTGACCAAATATAATACTCATAAGTAAATGAAATACTAACTAATTCAATAGACTGATTAAAATATAATACCTAATAATAAGTTATCAAACTAACATAACTAAAATGTGAAAAATTAATAAAAACAAAAGTGGATACTACGAACAACAATATTTGCAGTTTACATTTAACCCTTTGCATTACACTAGCGCCGCAGCAGAGACATTCTAATACGGACCATAACTCCATTCAAATTTTATTCGTATTGAAATAAAACAAATTAATAAAAGTAAATAAAGCACTTTTGATTTTCAAAAATTTCACTGCAAAAGTGTGTTGCTATTCATAAATCGATCGTGCAAAAATTACTCGAAGCGGAAAGGGTGCATTAAACGTAAGAATGAAGAAAGATTGATACAAATATTTGTATACCAAACAAATATAGTCTGTCCACAAACAATTACAATTTCGTGACAGCAGACAATAAAAATCGATAATGATAAGTGGTTACTTTGAGCTTAGTCCTCGACTGATCTCACGGGAGACTATGCTTGGGTCTGTTTTGACCCAAGTGCAGCTATCTTCCAATACGCATACTAGACTCTAAGCGACTCTTTTTTAGTATTTTCTTAAGAACATAGAAAAAAATTTCTTTAATTCTTAGGTCCGACTGGACCCAGGCATCGTCGATCAAGAGTGAAAAAGGTTAAACACGACAATGTTCTGGTTCACGTTAAATTGAATTTCAAAAAATTCGTGGCTCGCTTGAAAAGTAAAGCAAATTATCGATAATGATAGACGTGTTACAAAACATAAGCCGAATATTTTGCAACGCAAATATGTTAGTCTACGTTCTACTATTCCCAGGAATAAGACGGTTAGGCAACGAAAGTATACTGCGTATTTCTGCGCCAGCCGGTGAAGTTATAACGCAGGCCGTTATACGAGACAGTGGCTTCAGGTTTCCTTCTGCATTCCTAGGTGATGAAGCGCGTGCATATTCGTAACTACACGCTTCTAAACTACAAGGCCGGGGGATACACGAGAATCACGATTATAATGCAATCACGGTATTAATTTATTTCTATGGATGAGTTAATTATACCGTTAGGACACGGTTAGAGCCACCCAGTATTGTCAACTATTCATGTTGGTTGAGCTTTCTTCTGAGCATGAATTACCATTCGTATGTAAATTTCCACATACAGTGTGATTCTGCGTGTGTTTCTTTTTGAATTTTATTATGAATATTACAATCTGTTTAGGTGAATATTTAGTAAATTTTACTAACAATTTACGCTTTAACAGATCAAATTCACCTTTTTTGTAAATCGAATTCATCCTTTTGCAACTGAAATTTTTCCACAAATTTGTTTTCTTAATATATTGCCGCCCGTACACATTTTTCACGAGTGATGCTTACAAATTGTGACGTTGAAAAATATATAATTCGCCAGTATACATTGTCTCTCTGTGTTTAATACTATTCGAAATATTAGCTCAAATATGTTTATCACTTTGAATTTCAAGGAGCATTTTTGATTTTTTAATAGGTTAATTGTTGACACAGAAAAGGAAAACTACGTGTAAAATCTTTTTTCGAGAACAACTTGTATACCAAAGTTTCATCAATATCGGTGATTATCACTTAGAAGTGTTGCCTTATTAGTAATATTATTACACTTAAGCACTCATAAAGCATGCTAATTTGAAATAATCAAATAATAATTATCTAGTATTTCATATCACTTGCACAAATCAAAAGTAATTTGTTTGATAAAATGTAGAAGTAAAGTAAAATGTTGTTAAACGGCATAGCATTTTTGTAAAGTGTGCAATAGTATTCACAAAATTTACAAATATATCAAGTATGTTTTTTTTTTCTTCGTAATATGGGAAAACCCCGATCAGTCGACAAAGTATTAAGTAGCTTTAACAGAAAAATATTCGATGTAAAGTTACTACCGTAAAAGAAACATTTTATTGTATATATGTAATAATACTTCAATACAAAATAACAAAATGACAAAGTTAGGATAAAAATATTCATACATATATACACATGAATTCAGCTGTAATGGTTCAATTTTATGTACATATTCATGTAATAATTATAGCAATTTGTGGGAGTGATAGTTGTAACAGAATGATTAATGACATTCACTAAGTGTCCGGTTTGAAAAATCAGCTAAAATATTCGTTGCACAGAATTGAATTTTTGAGATAACTTAACTCAAAGTGTGCCTTGTCTAACTAACAACATCACGTTTTGTGGAGGCTTACATTGTTTAAAACTAGCCACTTTTCCTCCAGGTTATATTCATTCAATTCCTGCAGCAAAATTCACTTTTGAGCCACCTACAAGATGAATTTGATTTACAGAAAGGTGAATTTAATTTATAAAAAGGAGGATAAGCTCTGCAAAAGGATTAATTTATTTGCAAAAGGGCGAATAAGACCTGCAAAGAAGTTAATTTGGAATGCGAAACCTGTAGTTACTTAATTATTTCCATATTGTTAGATCAGTAGTGTAAAAAAGTATTTAATGATCCCATATAATTTCAGTCTTGTCTACAGACGTGAAAATAAACAGTAGAATTTTGAGCTTACTCTTATCTTTCTAATTTATGCCATAGTTTATAAAATGTTCGAAAAAAAGATTTTTGCAAAGTTTCATAAAAAGTTTGGCCTTTAGAGTCACCTGTGATTTAAAAAATGGAAGGGTGTCGCTCTAAAGTTAAGAATAGATCGATATACAAAATATCAATTGTCAATTGTGCTGGTAAATCAGTTATAGTTATTAAATCAATATAATATTGCAATCAAATGAAAAGTGACATATTTTATTTTCGATGGTAATTCAATTCCGATAATAGTAAAATATACAAAAATATCAACCCTTTAACCTAAGTCTCTTCTTATATTAAACGATTGTATAATGTAGCAAAGATTTTTATAATATACCAGAATCTTTGGACATCTTGGACTGTAAAAAAATTAAACTGGGACATAAAGGACTCTGGATGTCTATAAAATATAAAGAAATATGTTTGCCTACGGAGGATTAATTAAATGATACCATATGATCAATAATAGTGCTTTTGTAAATTAAGGTACAAGTTGCACAGTTTTTTCCCCTCCTGTTTTCTTTTTCTTTTTTAATTTATAAACTCACAACTATTATATACTGGTTTATATAAAATTATGATTGAAAGAGTACCACATGAAGTACGAATGAAGAGAGATTCACGTTCAGATTAGTTCTAATGAACTTCTTTCCGAGACGTATTAACACAACAGGATACGGTATATCAGATTTTAGGTAGTTCATTCTCTAAGCCAATCTACCGTTATTGAGTAGAATTACTCAATTTATCTTCGATATATGGTATAAAATATCAAACTTTCCGCTTCTTGATATGCTAGTAAATCAATTTTAGACGTCAGTTCGTGTGAAAAGAACATCTTCCTTTTCACAAAAAAAGGAAAAAAAAAATAAATGAACAAATCAATCTACTTAATTTTAGCTCTTTGTTCCCCTTTTTCTTTTTCTATGGCTAATAGCCGAATTACTGAATTATGTTCATGGTCGGTGCAAGAAACTAACGTCCGTAATTAATTGTCATACAGACCTCGTATAAATCACATTTATGAATGTACGGGAGATGAAGTGCACGAGTGGAAATCAATCTCGCAAGATTTGTCATATAATAACGTGAAAAATAAATCTAGTTCAAAATTCTAGTTCTTAACCCTTCATTGGCAAACATATTTTTTCACACTTCATAAGCAAACTAGGTTTATCCCCAAGCCTAATTTTTTTTTACTGTTCTAAACTTTAAGAAAAAATCTGAAAAAGTTCAGAGATGTTTATCGAAGTCTTCACTAGGTTATGCAATTGTTCGTTAAGTCCAATGTTTAAAACGTTCTTCAGTAAAAATAAAAATTCGTTTCGAAGGAATTATAGCACTGAAATTTCTCTTGAGTCGTTACTAAGGGTTAAAATCATGTGTAGAATCGTATTGTGTGCTGAATTTAGTGTAAGAAATTCAAGCGGTTGGTTCCTCGATGAAAACGTCCAACAAAAATCATGTACCAAGCGCGATGGGACTATTATGATTAGTTGTGTGATAAAATTAAAGTTAATTGTGAAATTATTATCCGACAGTGTTTGTTCATTTATATTCTCTTAATATTACATACGATGTGATTAACTTTTCTAACGTGACGTAGGTGCTGTATGTGGAGATTTATTTTTAGTTTCGTCATTCTTTTAGTGGAATTATACATTTTCATATTTGCATAAAATATTTTCTTTATTAATAATTATCAAAATGAAAACGACGAGTTTAAGAGTTTTATCATACGAATAAATGTAGAATAGAGTATTCGATATTTTGTATTTCATTTCACCATTAGTGTTTTTGTTAAATGTTTTTTATGTTACAATTTATAATATATTTTCAATTATCGTTTTAAATGAGAAGAAATAATAAGATTTTTTTTTATACTTGGTTTTCTACGTACGCTAATTTCATAGTGTAAGCTCTTTAAATTATTATTTTGTATACGTTCAATTATTGCTTTAAATGAGAAGAAATAACATGTTTTATTAATTATGTTCATTTCACATTATAATTTGTTTTTTTTACATCATTATATTTTTATTTCATAAGAAACAGTATGTTTTATTAATTATGTTAATTTCATATTATAAAGATATTATAATGATAATAAGTCTTAAACCGCTTTTTTAGATATGAATTATAAATTTTATTTCAACACTTTGCAATATTACAATTAAACCAATATACAATTATACCATTTTGTTCAATTATCCTCTACCAGTGAGTAGTGCCATTATTCCATTATTTTTTTACCAAAAAGTTCCCCCTGTTAATTTTTACAGTCCACCGTTGAACACAAATTAAGACTATTTAAAAAATTTTGCAAGAACCGGAATAGATGACAGTCTGATGGAGCTATGTCTGGACTATAAATTTATTTCTTAAATAAATAACATGTTGTGGAAAGTAAAAGCATTGAAGTTAGTTTAGCGAAAATGAGAGATTAAAATGATGACCTAGTCATATGTATAGTAAAGTATTCCATCCATACAAATCATTAGACATTGAAGTATTCAAAGAGTTAGGTTACTTATCCGACAACCCAATATAAATATGTTCTTTATATTACAATTTGTTTTTTATATTATCGTATCTTTTAATCAGAAAAAATAGTATGTTTCATCAATAGTGATTAATTTTATATCGTAAATATGCTTTAGTTTTACATTAGACCTTCAATTGTATCTTTCAAATGAGAAGAAACAACGCGCTTAATAGTTTTATAGTAGAATGGGTACGTCGTATGCATTGTTCTGGAATACATTTTTGGTTCAATGTTCTCGCGCTTCCTCCGCGGGTCGTATTGTCGTTTGGAGGAAAATTGATGCAGGTCTTTCTCCTGGCGACCTGTCCCCAGACACACCTTGGAGTTAGGAGTCATCGTGCGTATTTATAGAACGTGACTGGTGATTGTAGTGGCATTTGTCGGTAACAAGTTACTGTAATGACGCCATTGTGCGTAACGACTGTTGCACCTGTATTTTCATAACATCCACGTACAGAAGAGAGTGATTTTCATGAGGTATCTTTACGATTTCTGCAATACAGATACTTCGATGGGATCTTTTCAGACAAAATTACGGCTATTCGCAGGATAATCTTGGGAATCGAATAAATTGCACGGTGACGCGGGAATATTCAAAATATTTCTCTCCGCGATAAATTTCTCCTATTAGAAAAATAAGAAGAAAGGAAAAGAAAGAAAGATTGTTTGACATTATCATTCCTCCCTGTAAGTGGAACTTAGACGAAGAACATGATTGATTCGAAGGATTTTTATTGAAAGACACCATTCGATGAGTGTCGAAACATTTAAAATTCGTTTAAATCTTCGACTTCTTTGTTTCGTAACTCTCATGGCAATTCTTTCGTGCATATTTTGCTGGGAATAAAATGTCACGATCCGTTCGCGGGAAAAATTCCCCGCGCTGCATGGTAATGTTCGTGCGGCAGAAAACAGACGATGTTTTTCCTTGGACTTCATTAATTACTTTTAATACGTCCCGTGATTTAATCTTGCCGTCGTTTCCGTGCCAGCTCTGCTCGTAAAAGTCGTGGATATCAGAGATACGATGACTACAATTAATGGATAATGCCGTGTCTCGTTCTTCCTTGTTCGTTTTTATCCATCTGTAATAGTAAATAGTGTAATAGTAAAAAATTAAAATAAAGTGAAATCTCTAATCTACTGTTTTACTCATTATACGTTTTTTTTTTTTTTTTTTACTGTAACTTCAACGATAGAAAAACATATTCTTTTTGTTTCTTAACACATTTAGAAAATTTAACTATATTTTTGTAGCTTATTTCACTAGAAAGAAGTTTTGAATGTTGTCATGATCTGATAACTTACCGGATATGAATCCAGTGTAAAAATCTATGGGAATTATTAAATTGTTGAATTGAATCAGAAGTGACAACTAATAAATCATAACTGATTAAAAAACCTTGCATCTGTGTAGCATTCTGAAGTGAAAATAAAAGAAAACTGTAGAAAAATATTGAAAATATGTTGATACGATTCTATTTAAAGAAATAAACTTGATCTTCGTATGTCCTTTCCACATCCTCGTACAGAAAAATTGATTGATTACGTCAAATTTGTGCTCCTTGAAACCATTCAACTTTTATCCGAAATATTTTTCACTAAAGTCATTACATAAGCAGTAATCGAAGTGGTTTCAGTTACGTGCCCCACTCTGTGTGTATGTGTGTGTAAATTATTTATTAATTAATAAATATATAGATTAAACAGATTACTTACGATATTTTTAAATATCACACTATACGTGGTTCACCTTGTACGTTGAACGACTATAGTTGCTTGTAGTAGCGAAATTGTTAAAGGGTTTCTTTACCCCTCAGCAATAACCTCCATATGTTTTGTAGATTATCGGCGCATTTTCTTTACCATTTTTTAAAACTAATACCAATTAAACGTCTAATACTCCAGAAAAAAGCGCCAGTATATCTTTGTAGGAAATATGACATTGGTTTATGTATACATGATTATTTTGAACTATGTCACACGAAGTTGAATTATTAAAATTTTTTTGTATCTGATTTTGTAAGTTTTAAGTTGTAAGTTCTTCTTAACTTTTATTTTGTAGGCTTAAGTAATAAATAATTTAATTATAATGTCAACAAAGTTGGTGTACTATTTACCATGTCGTATATAGTGTCTATTTGGACCCACAAAAAGGTTTTATTTATTAGGTGTAGAAATTAATTTTTTCCGACTACAGTCACATAATCAAATACAGCCATTAAAATCGAAATATTCGCAGTGGAGTTTTCAAGCTAACAGAAAAATGACGAAAGGTCATTAATAATGGAAATTATTTCAAGGATTTATCGTTTTCATTTTTCTTAAATGAACCTTTGATTGTTCCTCAAAGTCGGAAAGAATTTACAAGTACACCTAATACATCATTGATAAGAAGCGTTTTACTTAAATACTTAAATATTTGTCTTTTGCAAACACTGTTATCACGTAATGATTAAAGGAAAATGAATGCATTTGTGGTACATTAAACAAAAAAAATTTATATATTATTTTCTATTACAACGTACGCACAAAGTAATCTGTTTTATGTATTCTATGAACACTACAATCATGTTTTCAAAATTTATTACATTTTTCTCAATCTTTTGTAATGTAAATTACGTAAGCTGAGACGACTGTTTATACAAACGGGTTTGAGTGGATCCTGTATTCGTCGGGCGAAGATGAAATGTTCACAACAAATTAAAACAATAATTAAACACAAGTAAATATGTAGCCTTGTCCTTCAAATACAATTCCACATGAAAATTACGAAATTATAAAACAATTACGATTTATTTTTCATCCTTAAGAAGTTAAAGATGACAGGAAACACCAACAACGATTCCCTTTACGATTGTACAAAGATTTGTATTATCCGTTGGTGCTTCACCATCGTGAGAAGAAATTATGATGTCTGGATTCGAGAAGATGAGAAGGACACCAACGAAGGGGGCAAAGAAGCCGCGTTGGACGCGCACGATGGAAACGTCTGTCGCAGACGTCTGTCCACTATTGATGTAAATTACGAGTAGAAGTTCGCGGGTTCGCGAAGGGAAGAAAGTGCGCCCCGAGAGACACGGCTTGCAGCTGAACATTTGCGCCGTCGCGCGATGATTTATGGGTTTTGTCGATGTGTTGCTTTCAACTCTTGCTGTTGTTGGATATTTCACTGCACTAGCTATGAAATTACTCCATTCGAAAAATAGATTCTTCCGATGTTTACGTATTCGAACAGAACTGTGCGCAAAATGTGATCTGTTCGCTCGTAAAGAGAGAGAATATTTGATCGAAAAGAAGGTCCATACAGTCGGACACTATGTGCGGCTAGGCTCAACAGTAGAAGACTAACGTGACTGTACAGTATAACATTAACCCTTAATGCATTCCGGTCCAAGAATTATTTTGAAGATAATTTCCAGAAACGAACATTTTTTTCATTACACATTTTTAACAGAAAAAATGTCTGAGTGATGAGAAATTAACATTACAAACACTTTTCGTACAAATAAAATAGTAGCACCCCGTGTGTGTAATTGACTCTTGAGAATATCTTTATTACGAGGAGCCGATTACATGCCGCGTGTGTGATGCATAATAAAAAGAGAAAATGTAATTAAAGTGGAAGAAAATTTATTTCAGAAATCTAAACAATATCCAGACGATTCTAAATCGATATTTCAAAAATCGATGGGATTTGTTTGCATATGTTTTGACAAAAACAAGTATCTTTTAGCAAGTGAATTTTCACAAGTTCTACGTAAAAATTGAAATAGAAAAAATTACTATATTTAAACCCTGATTAACCCATTCTGCTATCGATCATCTCTACCGAAAAACTATCACCATAATACACTTGTAGGAAACGTATGCATCATGCAGTTATGTTGATATTGATTTTGTCCACTTATGCGAAGTGTCTCATTTCGTAATGTGAGCATATAAATATTTATTTATATATAAAAACATACCCAACTTTTTAAGGAATTTTGTACATTTATCCTTTTTGCTACTGTGAACGACTGTAGCCGCTTGTTATGAAGTGATCTCTGTATATTGCTTTTTGAATTTGTCCTAAAATCCCGAACAATCTTACGGAAAGGAAACAACATGTAGTCCTATTTATGTTATCTAAAGAGACCTTAGTTTTGCTATGAAAACAAAGTATTTTCCAAATTTTTCTTATCATTTGTAGTACATTCGACGTCATTGAAGTACGGTTTGAAACATTTCTTATTACACGACTACAAATGGCAAAAAAAGCGCGGGACATCCTGTATATATACACATACAACTGTTTAAAGCTTCTTTCGCGTGTAAAGTTCAACCACGAAGAATTACGGCGAAACAACACGAGGAAAATGAATTATCAACATTAGACGTTTTAAATTATCTTTTAAATACTTGTTTCATTGTACGCGTGGATATATACATACACGCGCAAATTGATCCATAGGATAACAATAAGAACTAATCGGATTAAATCGTAAATAATTGTTTGCACAAGTGGTAACAAAGTTTCCTCAGTTCTCGCTCTAACTAGTTTCTCCCTACTTTGTTTCGTTTCTTTTCCACCATTATTCGTCGCTAATGAACGCGTCCCGCGATCTAAATTGTTTGGGGCGTTTCGAAGGTACGCGAAGAACTCTCCTTTGAAGCGTGGCTGAAAGGAGTTGCACAAGCGTGTACACGCTTTCTCGCAACAGGATTTTAAGGGATTATACACGCGTACGCGTTTTATGACTACTCCGTTAGAGGTGGTCGAAGGCAACGACAGCACGCTTGTACAACCGAGCCTCTCGACGCTCGTAACGTCCATGAATATTTAAAATTGCAGCGGTTCTTCGATATTCATCGTGTTATGCACACCTTATTTGATCCCCCCCCCCCCACCTTTAGGCACTCTAGATTAATATTAATGTGAGGAGAGAAAAAATGGTGACTAGCTTAGCGATAAAGCTGGGGGCAATAATACACCTATCTCCCAATTTACACAATACGTTATTTATACGATTTCGCTTTCACGCGGTTTCCAAAATAACGGATTTTTTTTTATAAACGGAGTTGTACATAAATAGTTAAATAATATCCAAACAAAAACAAATTAAGAACTTTTAAATCTACGTTCTCTTTTTGTCGAAAGGAAAATATCACATAAAAAAAGAAAGAGCAACCTCCAACTAATAACAAAGGCAGCAACTATTTTCTTTCGATTTAATTCCAGAGCAAAATAAGCAGAAAAAAATCTTTTTTAGGAATAAATTTATATAATTCTTAAGAAAATAAAACACCGTTACCAAACTTATTTTTCGGTAAATGGATAGGAATGGAAAACAGTCTAAACGTATTTGACACAAATTAAGAATAATTATTTATCAAGAGAGACTTTTTAAAGTAGTATCCATACTTCTATGAGCGGCAGTGTACGTCTTTAGCAATCAAAGGATTATGTGTAACTATGAAATAAATTTCGATAAAAATTTCAACAAATATCGAAATACTTCAGTCGTTAATTCATTTTCCCTTTATTTCTTAACATGTCCCCTTTCTCGAATTTTGTAATTATTATTTTAACCTGAATTTTTTTTTTCTCGAACTTTATCAAACGATCGTTTTGGCTCGGCACTAAAAGTAAAATTTACAATAATTTGTTGTACGGTATAAAAATTCAACGATGCAAACATACGAGAAACGTTAAAGTCTCTCGAGATCTAGATGACACGGAGACGGCGTACAGAAATTTAAAGACCACAGAGTCGTCACGTGTTTGCGTAATGGAAGTTTGCCTAACAATGTCACCGAAGAAGAGCCGTTCTAGCGCCGTGTGATTCCCCGCAGAATGGCATACGCGAATAAACGATAGTAGCGTGGAAGCACACGGAAACAAGCAGGGTGGAGTAAAAAGAAGGGCGTCGTTCTACACGCCTCCCCTTCGAATAAACGAGTATACGTAATACGGTGTCATTATCGTCGCAGACAATGAGACTTGGCGCCATGTCGATGTCCTTCGTGTTATCGTTCGCGTGCTATACGATGAGTAATCGAATTATTACGATCAGACAAAAGGAATTACATAGTTTCAATAATAGTCAAATATAACAATCTCTTTTTCTCAATTTTGCGGATCAGACGTTTTATTGTTAATTTTTTTGGATAGTGGACTGTGTAACTCTTTTGCAAAATTAGCCAACACAGTGATTAATTTTATAGATTTACGTGGACAGGATGAAAATATTAACCCTTCACATTTCACTGGCGCTGCTACAGAGATATTTATGATACGGACCATAACTCTATTCAAATTGTATTCGTGTTGAAATAAAGTAAATCAATACAATAAATAAAAATAAGTAACTTCAGGCACGTGTATGATTCGTTTCTTTCCAAAACGAAATTTTTGAAATTCAAGTTCAACGCAGATTAATAGTACTCTGTAAACAATGTCGAAAAGAATTTTCGAAAATTGTTACCATGTAAATCATTAGTTTGCTGAACTGTTTTCTTTCTTACAGAATATCAATAGTAAAACGATTTTCGAAAATTATTTTATCTTAATAAATAGGAGCTTAGATGCATATGGTATCTAAAGAGTAAGAAAAATATGCAAAGTGAAAACACGATATTTACTATAAAACTATACGATAGATAAAGAAATTACATTTATTAATTATTTCATTGTCGTAAATCATCTTCTGTAAAGTAAATATGAAATGGTCTGTGTAGAAGATAATGTAAATCTGCCGCAACTAAAAGAAAGAATTGTACAGGCTTTCACACAATTAGAGCGTTAAAATGCTGTCTCCAAAAACTATAACCGTGTAACTCTCTGATTTAAAAAGCAAGAATTTGTATGCGTCAAGAAGGTAGTTCGTTGCATAATTTAATCTTTTGACTACGCACTTTCTAACGAAAAACGAATCTATAATTTTTTTAAATCAGAAGCGCACGATTTTTTTCCGTAAAAAATGCTTACAGAAATTGAAACAATTCGGGATATTCGATATATATCCGATAACAATAAACGTAATGTACTGAGTGAAAATTACACAGTGTAAATATATGCTCCTCGTATCAATATACGCTTTTCACAGTCAAAAGGTTAAATTGAAATTAATATAATATCTATACTTATCACGTTTGCATCGTTTATTTATGAATGAATTTTTAAATTCCATTTTCTCTCTCTCAAAAAAGAAAAACTAACGTTTCTTATGAAAATATTTTGTTCTATCTTTTCTATTATTTATTTGTACACGTAGAATCACTATCTACTCGGCTCACTGCATATATTTTTAAAATTTTCAAGTAATTCGTATAAGTTTGAAAATTTTTTGATAATTAAAAAAGAAGATTTCAATTTATGTGTATTTTCAATTTTTGTTTATGTTTCAAACAAGTGATACATAATTTCAAGGTAATCATAATAATTCGATCATTTACTGTACATACGGCTACATTGTGGAATACAGTTATAGTGCTGGCATTCTCATGTATTTATGCATGTCACCGTGGCGGAACATTTGTATCTATGTACATGCACATCCGCATAGTAGCTTCGCGCCGTTTCCAATCGAGTTCTAATTATCATCGATAACAGAGTGACCAAGATGGACAAGTTTATCGACGTTTCGTCCTGGCTCTTATTAGCGAGACAATCACACCACGATGAATCTATCACATTCCTGTTTATTGTCATTCCTTTTCTTTCTTGAGTTTCTTTTTTTCCTCGCTGACACTTGAGTTATTTATTAAGTGTAAAAATAAATTTTTTCTAACTTTTGGGTAAAATTACAGTTTTATTTAAAAAGAATAAAATAGATCAGTCATCGAAATAATTTTCATTATCGTTGATGACCTTTCGCCATTTCTTCTGCCAACTTGCAAATATCATCACAAATATTTCAATTTGAACGACTGTACTTAATTAGGTGACTCTAGTTGGAAAGAATTTAATTCTACACCTAATAAAAAGTAAACTTGTGGTTAGAAATTATTCGTGTTTGTTAGTCTACGTTTGGAATTGATTTCATATTCGCAAGAATAAAAATCGCGTAAGAAAATTAAAGAAATCGTCGATTCTCTGCTACGTGTGAATCTGTCGTATTTTATATTTAATCCCTTAGACTTGAAGGTTTCTCTTATAGCGAAGTAAGAAATCGTAGGTTGTTCCCTAAACAATTAATGAAATTGTTTCGAACTAACATAGAAATAATATAACATGTATATTAAACCTTTCGGGATTAAATTACCCTCTCACCTTTTTTAAGAATTTCTTATTCATCTTTGTATATTTATATTTTCCTTTATATATATGCGTTCCATTGTTCACGAGTAGAGTTAACAGTTGTAGCTATTTTATTTCAACATTTAGCACATATTCGTAATAAAATCTCGTTTTCTTGAACTAATAGGTTAATCATTTATGAAAATCGTATTTTATAATGCTATATCAATTTCACTAGAACTCCGTTGCCTTTTATTTTCCGCAATTTGAAACACTTGAAATGTTATAACACAGCATAACGTAACGCCTAATCGAATCTATTATTAAACATGTATTATTGGTCATACTCTTTCGCGGTAAATCGATTTTATCGCGTGAGCTAGGTTGTCGGTGTTTTATGCTGATAATAGATGATCCGCGGAATTACTCGTTTCTCTTCATTAGCCGGCTAGAATTTTCATTATTAGTCAGCGGCGTGTTTACGTAACGATGGCGCCTTCGTTGCTCACTTACTCCTTCAGCTATTCCATGTAATTGTTTCTCAGGGCTATACAAACTTACTCTTACAGCCGTGAATGCTTTGATAAATGTGAAATGCAAACCTCTAAAAGTGTTAACCATGATGGAAATCATTGTAATGGTTGTAGCGAAACGATACTTCGCGATGACGGTGTATTTCAAAATAACGACGTTTGTACGTGTGTTAATGAAATAAATGTATGAAGGAATATAACAGACAGAATGTAAATTTCTGGTGGAAAAAAAAAAATAAATGTATAAAAAATAATTGTACCATGAGATGACGGAAATAATCTCAAATCTAAATAAACCAAACAAAGAAGTAAGCAAACTATTTTTATGAATATCTCGAAAACTAAAGCCAAGGTAACACTGTATAGAGAAAAGTTACTTAGAATATTGTTCGGTACAACACATTCGAAAGTCATTCAAATTGTTCAGGTATGCCTCTTTCTGTATAATTATCACTGAATTTATAGATAAAAGTTGTTTAATATAGGGAGGATTGTTTTAACAGATCATAGATTCATTCTAAATAGAGGAATATTTAGAAATATTATAACTATTGCTTTTAAACGTATACCAGATAATATTCTGGTGTATTTCCATATATCTATAGCATCAATTTTTTTTTTTATTATTAAATTAACAGAAACATGCGATTTCCCTGTATTAAGAATGGAGTGTCCCTAATACGGGGAGGTAAGTGTTTCTAATTTCGATTAAGTTTTTATGATGTTCAAGTTTCGACTATGATTTTTTTTTTTCTGTTTGAATGATTTTTTATTCTTTCCTTATTTCAAAATTTGTAGTACAAAAATATCATTCTAGACTAAGTTATAAATCAAACACAAATATAACACTTTTATTACAAAAGAGTAACTAATAGAACTAAGACATAATATTATGCTGCCATTTCTTTATTTTTTAGCCGTCTTCATCTGATCAGGATTCAATTGTTTCTTCGTTTGAAATATCTGATTTTACATAATTAAACATTTTATAGCAATGTTTATAAGTCGATAAATTTATTTGAAAAATATATTTTAATAAATCACAGTATTAATGGCTGATTATCTTACCATAATAAGCACACATCATTTCATGTAAAAGTTTTATTATTTCTGTAACATACGTGACCAAAAAATGACATGAAAATGAAAATAAAAATAAAAGAAAAAAAAAATCAATTTCCTGTAGTAACGAAATTTTTACTGATTTTTGCAAAAGTAATTCAACCCTTAATGAAAGCACCACGCCGATTTCGATTGATTTTTCGGTTAGCAGTGCAGTTTTAAAATTGTTGTAAAGAGTATTGTAATAAATTTAACACAGTTGTCACTTGGTAACGCCTGTATAGGAAAGCTGTATCTTTGTTTAAACTGTTTTAATAAATTAAATTAACGAATGATAAAGTATTATTTTCTAAATTTGATGTTGTTGGACCGATGTGGTGCTTAACGCGTTAATGAGTTAGTAATTATAAAGCACCTTTTATACTTTCAAAAATGCTCGTAGTGAAACGAATGTAAAGGTTGAAACCATTAAACGTGCGTTGATAATTTCACCACGTAACTGACACACGACTCTCAAGCGAATTCCCAAAAAAGCTTGCTCCGTTGAAGGAAAATCATCGAGGAAATTTAAGAAAATAAAACAAGTAAAGAAAAAAAGAGAAGAAGAAAAGCACGAGACGAAGTAAAAAGAAAAACCGCAGAAAACAAAGGAAGCGACCGCAGACGCAAGTTATTGGCCTGTTTACCTCTTTGCCTGCGAAATTATCCACTCGTTCGACTAGGGAATAGTTTGCGGTAAGGCGGCCAAACGGAGGCCACATAGCTCGCTTAAACGCCGGAAGAAATCATCAAACTTACCGTGACATGTTCACCACTGAATATTAAAAATGAATTCCTGATTGTTGAAACTGTCGAAGTAGTTGGGATTAACTAGTATAGTAAAGAATTTTTCTGTTGCAAATATATACAAATTGAGGTTTTATTAATTTGAATTTTTATTGCGATATAACGAAAAATGAAATGAAAACCGAAGTATTTTTATAAAAATTCAGAAAAGTGCTATTAGATGGTGGGAGATTTTAAATGAATCAGAGTGTGAATATTATATTATACACAGCTATATCTAAATCGCAGTTTTTCTTTTTTAACAGGTATATCTATTTTTCGTCAACAGTTCTATAAACAAGTGTGATTCGTGAAAGTTTCATGTTGGAAGAAACTTAGAATAAGGATGTTTGCTTTCAAATTAACACTAATTTTAGATATTTTCTGCGAGTTTTCTTATGTATATTCCTATAATTTACCGTAGGGTGTTAAAAGCAGGATATTTAAAGAAAACAAGGGATCGATTATTGCGTAACTAGAAATCTTCGTGCTAAATATATTTATGTATTTTACTTTTACCATTTAGGGTATTGGAATTAAAGCTATAACCTTTCGATTGCGAAAGTGTGAAAGGATTCATTTATCTGCTGTTTAAACATAACTTTACATATTTCATAATTTCGACATACTTTTCTGAGACACTATTTCATATTACTTTTCGTAGAATTTTCCTCTTTTAATCGTGACATTTCATCGATAGAAATGATCAAATTAAATTGAAAAACTCAATTTTGCAGAAACACATTAACCATAAAATCAACCGTATTATTTTAAACTATAATTAAATGTTCTCTTTTGTAAATTTTTAGATTTTAATTTGTCTATTGATTCATCTTCAATAATTCAGGAATTCTTCAAATCAGTTTAAAAAATTTTTTTTCCAAGCTCTCAGATATTGTCAGAGCTTGGAAAATTCTATAGATAAAAAATTTACAGTACTTTACAAATAAACATTAACTGTAAAGTCATCAAAATTATTATTGAAACTATAGTTAAATGTCCTCTGTCTAAATAGTTGCGATAGATTTTTAGACATTAACTTTCAAATTTTTTTTTTCTTTTTTTAAAGATCGATATTATGTGGATATCAAAGCTACTCAATGAATCTCTGCTTGCAGATATCCACAACAAAATCAAATTTAAATATCAATTATCGCGAATAATTGAAAATAAATATAAAAAAAATATGAATATTAAATATAATAATAACGTATTTCGAGAAAAATATAATAATAATAATAATCTGTCTATACAAAGAATATGTCACTTAATAAGTAAAAAAATTTATTTCCGTTTAATAATATAATAATATATTTTGATAAAAATGTAGTAACAGTAATAACATTTACTGTTCACTCCATACGAAGAATACGTTTTTCGATATAGTATCAATAATTACAATATTTATCTTGTTCTCTACATGTTCGGATAGTTGTTACGTTGTAGGTGTTTTAACCTACTTTTTCACATAACTTTTAAAATATATTCCTACTTTTAGCTTCTATTTAGTAATTAAAGTTTGAAATTGCAGCATTATGGAATATAACAGCCTCGATTAAAATATAATTAGCATAATAGAACAAAATTAATCTCTCTGCACTTACATAACTTTGGGCATGTGGCAATCAGAGCATTGATCTTTATTTCCACAATCTATTGCAGTTTTATATTACGTCGATTTACTTTAATCTATATATTTATCTGTCATTTTTTCGAGAATTTATGCGCCTTTAACACATTCAATGTTAAGCGGGTTTTATTTTTTACAAACTTTTAGCCTACACCAGTTAGATTGTATTATATTAACACGTTAAGCAGTTTAATTTCGAAAATCTTGGAAAGAGCATTACAATAAATTTAACTAGAAACCTAACAGTCTGAAGAATTCAGTTTGTTCTCAACTATCAAAGTAAAAAGCCATTCTGATTTTGTATTCTTTCTTTTTGCTTTGTGCTAAAGAAAATAAATGCAAATTGTACAATAAAACAACGCAACAACACTCTGAATGTCTCTCGAATATCTTTTTTCAGAATGTCTCTATCGATTTTTCCGAATTAAAGAATTAAGAGAAAAAGACACCAAACTAATTAATTTTGCGAGCACTCACCTCTGACTTAAATACGTCCGCAAAGAGTTAAATTAAGGCAAAAGGGCGGTAATAGAAGGGTACGACCAAATTTCCAAAGCGCCTGTAGGCGCCAACAGCAGTAAAAGAGTTAATCTTGAACACGTTAACTCAATTCTCGATATTGTCCAGACATTGCCAAGGCTGTCCAATCAGAATCTCTTCTTCTAAATATCTACAGTAGAGTTCAATTTAAATATTAATTTCCTCATCAGTTCGTGAATAATTGAAACAAAAAATTCTTTTTGGAAAATTTTCTTGTAAGAGTTTGTTACGAGTCATTGAAAATTTCGCCCGTTGAATTTTAGTCTTTGAACATGCGACGCAGTTTTTATCGAACATTCATACTAATAGATGCACGTGCATAAAGCGGATGCGCATTCGATCAGGTTGTCTCACGTGCGCCGATAAAACGAAGTTAGTTGTTTCCCTAGGTTTAACGACGTCGCGAGTGAACGAGGGACTCGTGCTCTGCTCTCCGTGTCATTCGGTCAACGATCTCGTAAGGCGGGTTCGTGCCACGAGTGGGAGATCGGGCAAAAAGGCAAGCGACGTAAGAAAAACTCGGTCAAATGGATCGAGAGAGTATCACCGACCTCGTGTGTGTGTTTTCTTTTTACTGTCCTCCTTCTTTCACCCCTCGACTCGTCGTGTCTCGTTAGACCAAGCCAGAAATTGCATTCTTTTCCCTCCCCATTATATTTCCGTACTGTGAACGGATATCTATTATTTTTCTACCATGGTTTTAATGGATTTATCGATCAGTAGTTCTTTAGTGAAAACGTTATTTTTCTGGGATGTGGAAAATGTTCTTCTTTCGAAACAGCTTTTTTTTGTATCATTCTTTTTTTTTTTAATCGAGTTTAGTTTTTTATTTATAAATGTATGTGTTTGTTGTAGTGCTGGAGTATAAAATGATATAAGATTTCGAATAATTCTTTTTCTTTTATTAAGGTATTTGTGTTTTGTATTTGTTATTTATGTTTATTATATTTGAATTTATTTGTATTTTATGTCTCATTTGGTGTGTTTGTTTCCATACTATTGCAGTGTATCGTTGTATTAAACTGCGGATATATATACAGAATATATATAATATGAAAAAATATATAAACCATACAAATTGTAGTGCTTACTATAATATCTACTAGGTGAAATAATTTTCCATCGAAGTTCTACCTTTTTTCTACAGTTTGTATTGTATTAATTCATTAGTAATTCTTGTGTCTCTGATCAGTATGTAGAATTGTAATCAATTATAATTGTTTTTTTTTTTCGTGAACGAGGAAAAATTTAACAACTATATTGAAAAACTTGTACTTACCGATACTTTAATAATGGATTAGGATCAGTAAAAGGTATTGAAGTGAAAGTTGTCCTTACTTTAGGAAATTCTTTTTCAAAACTTTCTGCATTTAATTTGGATTGATATCGCATCCAGGTTTTCGTAAAAATTGTCTTTTAAATAATGAAAACTTATATGGGTAATTATATTAAAGATTATCAAAAGAAACTATAAACTTATCTTAATTAAACGAATAGATTTACAAGAATCCATAGTTGAGCCGCTCAGAAATCAGAAACTAACTTTATTTTTGCAATGTTCTCAAATTTTAGTACCAAACCACATAATTTATGCTTACCTTTCTATAAATAAAATAAATTTAATAAATTTTGTTTCACAGAGGCTTCTAAGCGACTCGTTACAGCACCGGAAGTAAGAATATAAAAATAATTTTTTCCAACATACAATTATTTTGTAAAATTTTTTTATGTATATATACTTTTAATTTTTTTATTCATAAAAATAACACCTACAATCTTCTCTTGCAAGCTTAAATATAGTTTTAAACATATAAAACACACTCAATCTTTAATTACAAACATGTACCTTTAAAAAGTTACCGTTATCTTGCAATTTTATTTAACTATCTTTATGAAAAGAATTTCTTTAATTTAGGAATGATGTGTGACTTAGTTAGTGTACAAATTGAATCTGTTAAGTGTAGAAATAAATTCCTTCCAACTATTCACGTAATGAATACAGTCATTCGAATCGAAAAATTCGCAAGCTGTCAGAAACAATTGTAACAGATAATTGACAATAATCGAAATTATTTCGACGATTGACTGTACTTAAAAGTCGGAAAGAATTTAATTCTACGCTTAATAGTCAAACGCTGTAGCTCTCAAAATTCTTTCCCATAGTTACAATAGTGACATAAAAAAATTTCAACTCTTCACCTAACTTCACTAGTCTATGGTTAATGTTCAATCGAAGTATCCAATAAGTAAAAAGTCACTCTGCTAATTACACAATAACCCGAGAGAAAAAGAGCTGCAGATGAGGTTAATTAGACATTCACTGTTTTCAAGCGAACGTTAGTTCAGTTATAAAAGGTCCAGAATGCAAGAAAGGATTTAACGATATAGCGTGGCATAGTTAACGACTAATAACGGCGCCGCTGTTCACGTCGTGAACGTTAACATATGGCAGGGTCCATGGAAGATTAATTACCATGATTGAAGGTGATGTGTTACGAGTCATCGTTGTTGGTCTGGTCTGGCGCATTCTTCTTCGTCGGTATGTCTCGCGTGTCCCGATGATTCGAAGCCTGTGCAAAAGGTGGGTTCTCGAAAAAAAAGAAATAGAAAAAGAAAAAAAAAAGAAAGGAAAACGAGGCCGGGTTGAATGATCGCGGACTTATTCGCTTGGCAAACGTAACGGAGGGCAGTATAATGAACTGGTTCGTTCGTTGTTGACAAACACTCGTTGTTTACAAATAGCGAGGAAGCTGAAGGTTCTTGCGCCGGTTTCGATGACGAAAATAATTACTCAGGCACCGTTTTCGATGCCAAGAGTTATGAAGTTTTCGAAGCTCGCCTCGCTCTTACGTAAAAGTGACCTGACAGAAGAAGCTGAAGAACTGCCTACGCGTCAGTTGTATTAAAGAGGTATTCGATTGTAAAATGCATTTTTCTTTTCCTTTTTGAGGGTCTTTGGTTGTTTTTTTTTGTTTTTTGTATGAAGTAGTTACATAACTTTTTCCATTTAAATTTGGTTCCTATATTTATCCATATTCCAGTAATATTTAAATAATCTATAAAAGAAAGAATGTCTTCTCATGGCTTCCGTTATTCCAGTTATTCTTCCTATTTGAAATAAAGAAAAAACCTAAATGATTCTTAACACATTGCCAGCCAAAAATTTAATGCTGAAAAATAAAATATTCGTCAATTTACACCATTCCTCTTTATTGGTCTAAACATGTGTACTTTCTTCAGTTTTGGGGGAGTTTTCATTTTTTCGGTGTGGATGAGTGCAAATGAAAAAAATACGTTTCCTTTGTTTTAATAACATTCTTGTATTTAAGCACTCATCAAATGTGCAAGTAACTTCAAATAATAAAATTTATAATTTATATTTCATACTACATTAATACAAATCAGAGTAATATGCTTGACAAAATGTGAAATAAAGTAAAAATATATCTAAACAGCATAACATTATTTTTTTTTTTTTTTCAAGTGTACCAACGTTTGAAACAGACAAATTTATGCAATAGTATATCACAAAATTCATAAATACATCCAACATGTCCATTTTTCTCGTAAAGCAGGAAAATCTTCCCGATCGGTTACCAAAGTGTTCGGATGAGTTTGGATACTGCAGATAGTATAATGAAAAATAAGAATCAATAGTTGCAGTTTGATCGTCAATTTTGATGTTACTTATATGACAATTAGCGGGGTAAAAGAAAAAGGTATTGAGAAAAATGTGTTTAAAATTCTTCATGATGTTCCAATAAGAAGTATTATACTTCAAACTAATCTACGATCCTAGTACCATACAAAAAACCATCTTCTTGCTCAAGGAATTCATGGTCAGCTGATTTCTTCTCTTTTTGCGTAATTTTGGCTCTTTTTGGCGATTATTTTGTCTTTATTCGCTTTCTTTTATATTACACGTTAAATCTTTGAGGATGGGTTTAACCCCTTTCAGTCGAATATCTGCAGACGTAAAAGAAAGAAACTGAATACCTGCTTACGGTTCCTTGTCAGTTTTATATTGTATACAAAGCGGACGTACAAGAATATATCGAAGATAAATATAGCCTATTAATTAGTTTTAATTTCTAGTTCTATGTAATCTGTCAATAGCAATTTAAAACAGTTTTAATGCTAATATAATATAATTATTTTTTATTTAAAAATACTGGATTTAAAATTAATTATAAATAATAAAAAATAATTACATTAGCACTCAAATTTCCTAAATTACTGTGAATACATTATATTAATACAAAATTATTTTTTATATTATATTATTTTGTTAGAAAATAAATATTTGTGTATAAAAAATAATTATTATACTGTATTGGCACTAAAATTCTTTTATTACTGTCGACACATTAGATAGAACTATAAATTAAAAGTAGTTAATAGGGTATACTTATGTTCGATATATTTTTATACGTTCGTTTTGTATATAATGCAAAACTGACATGGAACCATAATTATAAAAGTAATAAATTATTAATAAATTTCTATAAATAATTATTTCTATTTGTAATTCACATAGTAGAGGAGACCAGGACAATTTGATATAGTAAAGTTAATTTGCAGACTAAATTCAAGAATATTGAATATTGCAATGATCATTTAACAAAGACTAAATCGAAATCTCGAGGTAAGAAGAAAAAGAAATAAAGAGAGAAAATATCTTTCGTACAATTCCAAAATAATTGTCTGCGGTATAAAAGATCATAAAAATTCAGACGAAATGATTGTTCATAGCGAAGAAAATTTGCAGCCTTATGCAGATTTTGTCATACTAGTATCACATGGTGAGTAAACAAAGGATAAATGAGTAAATATTGAAGCCGATTCTTTTATCGGCATGCAATTCGTTTTAATCTCCCGGCGGGCATTGCTCGCATTGTTCTGCCTGTCCCGGTGTATAACGTTGTAGTGGAACCGCAAGGAATTTGCGGTTCAACAGTTCGATCTATGGATCGATCATCCATTCCACGCACTCGAGGGCTGCATTTACGTGCACCGAATTTCGCGGTACAATCGTGGCATGTCGCGAAAGTTTATGTATGCCGGACTGTCCAAGGTGAACGAACTTGATCAGCTTTCGTTCCCTCTTCTTGCTTATATCTGCCCAAGCAATTTATAATCGATGAATAAAAATCAATTATTCTTCAATTAGTCGGATGATAATTAAAATTCGCCATAATTTTGATAGCTGGGTGTGCATTCTCAAAATGTAAAATCAAATTCTCTTTAATTTATTGTTGAAAATGTGAAAAAATTGTAATTAGTTGTTACGCTACTTTGATGATTGTGAAAAATAGCTTAGTCTTCTAAGCAATTAATGTTGACAAATTTAATTAGTGAATAATTTTTGAATATTCTGGTGAAGGTCATGCTTGAATAATTAAATATAAATACAAAATATAAAAATGAAATACAAACGATGCCTGGAGACACCGAAAGAAATTAACCTTATCCATAATAGTATTGACTGATTTTAATATCCGATATAATATAAATTAACTATTACTAATATTATATTTATTAATCTTATTAAATCTTTAAAAATTCAAAATTTTTATTATTACTTATATTGTTATGCAGGTGGCTTTAATAATTCATTCACCCGCTGTAACTGTCTCAGCAGTGTCATTCCTCGCGTATCTTTTCAATTCATTTGCAAAAGCGCACTTATTTCCGATACGAATAGCCTATAAATTCCACGCGGTCTTATTGGAAGAATATAATTATAGTAATTTCTCTCCGTGAAGGCTAATTAGTCTTTATTCGTCGGCGATCATCTCTCACAACCGATTTTCTAGCGTGCACTTACGATGTAATTTTCTAAACGACATTCTTTACACCTGTACACCGAGCATAATTAGACTTGTGGGGGGGGGGGGGGGGGGCAGAAAGAGCAAAAACGAGAAGTGAAATGTCACGTTTAGCTAACTCGACTGAACGATTAAGGTAACGATCGTAGATTGATTTAAAGTTTCACGGTGGTTTATCTCGTTTCGATAATTGGTTTTGTGATCGGCTGAAATACGTCGTTTGTCAGGACGAAAGAAACATTAGCTCATTATCGATAACAGCCAGTTCAGACGATGCGGTTCTTTTTCTATGTTTTTTTCTTCTTTTTTTTTTACCGAATCGGTAATAATAAAAAGTAATGCTCATACGATTGTATCTTCATCTCACTTCCTTTGCATCGCGAAAAATGCAGTACGTTCGACAATCTGTTAAGAGTTAACTCCAAATCCGCTGTGATATTCTGTAGTGTTTAGTACTGCGTAAATAGTTTTTTACCTGAAAGCAAGAAACAAAGTGATTTCTTAAAGTATATTAACACATTGCTGACCGATCAGAGAAATATCCCTACGTTACGGAAAAAAAAAAATGGATATGCTTGATATATCTGCAAATACATACCTTATTTGTTTCACATGTTATAATACCATACACTAAAAAAATACTAAATTATATATTTTATTTTTAATTTCACGTCTAAATTCTGTAATTTATTTTCTAATTTATACTTTGCATAAAATACATGTAATACAGAATCATCACCACGTACAATTTATCCGTTAAAATTGTTTTTGTACGCTTTTTGAGTTTTTTAAGTGAAGAAAATTATTCCGTGTCGTTTGCAAAAAAACTCGCGGTTAGTTATGTGTTAACAAATGCAGTTTCTAATATGGCCGAGAATCAAAAAGTTGATTTTTAGCCACTTAGCGACAATCTCTGTATGTTGTATGAACTCACTTTCTTATTTTATAATTTTTTTTTTAAACTAATACCAATTAAACATCTAATTCCAGAAAGAGGGAATATAATGTTGGTTTTAGATTGTCATACGAAGTTAAATTATTATTATTATTATTTTTAATCGGAAATTCTAAGATGTAAGTGCTTTTTGACTGTGATTTTGTAAATTTTAGTAAAATGTACACAACAGTTTAAATCATTTTATAAACACAAGTAAATGTAGCACTGACCTTAAAATATAATTCTCCGTTCGCATGGTAAGAAAAGTACGACTCGGTCTCCGTCGTTGATTTTTAAACTTTTACACTACACTGGCGCCGCAGTAACATGTACCATAATTTTATTCAAGTTTTATTTATATTAAAATGAAGTTAATTAAAAAAAGAAATAAAAGTAAATAAATCCATAAACTTTTATCATATCTTCTTCTTAAAAGGAAACTTTTATTTTCCGACATTTTCACTGACAAGTGTAGTGTCCGTGATTTCTTAATATTTTTTCGTTTCTAGAGAAATGAGAAATCAGATTATATTTCTCGAGAATTCTCGAGACCTGAAAAAATTATTGCAAAATTTATATTTCTAGAATAATGTTGATAATATTTAACAGAAATGCAAGAAAGCTTTAACCAAGTGTTTATTGTTGTCTTGTTTACACAAAATTTATGTAAATGGAAAAACAGATATTAAATATAATTGATAAATTTATTTGTTTAATACAAAGTTTTTACTAGGCGAAATATTACTTTTCTGCTTTAGAATAGTTTTTTTTTTTAAGCACAATGCGTTTAATGTAGAGTCAATCAAAATTTACTTCTCTTTTTTGTGATAAAATCTGTAGCTATAGAAAAATGAATTAATAATACATAATTTGAATTAATTGAAAATTTACTCTCGAAAAGAAATGAGATTTATAATAATTTTCCTAGAATTAAGTATTTTTTGAGAAATACTGTAATTTCTCGAGAAATGATAAATAAGCGATTACAAAATTTCTCCAGAAATTTTCGAAAAGGGTTATTCGACAATAATGTATCAAAAAATCATATCAAAAAATCATATCAAAAAAATACTCAGAGTACAAAAAGGGTTAAAGAAATGGTGTCTCGTTGAATGAAAGTTTCAAATTTCCAGCACGAAATCTTGCCCCCCCTTTTATGCAATAAGAATCAAACTACAAATCCAATGAAGAAAAAAAAAACAAAATAGCAATATAAAATTTGAAATAAATTTATCGAATAATTTTTTGGATCCTTCAATTTCGTGGATCATTATTCGAGCCCTGTTAACAGTGGTCATAAATTTACTTCTCACGGGGAAAGGTAAAATAAATTAAATTTAGTAGGCGTGAAAAGAAATAATATAGTCTAATAACGCGCAATTCACAATGAACAATAAAGGATAATTTACAAGCGGGTGAAAATATGATACGGCGAAAAGTAACGATCATATTCCACGCGATATATAATATTACCGTTCGAATGTGTTCGCGTTTCATAACCAGGGTAAAGTCTGTCGCCCGATTTCTCGTGTGAGACCGAGGTGTATTTTTAATTTGCCAAGAAGTTCGGTGCAATCGTGATGGTGCACGCGAAATCCTTTGAAAAATTGTTACCGCTGAAAAAAAGGAAAAAGCAGCTTACGTAGTCGTAATCCTTTTCTCTTTCTTTTTGTTTTTACACCAACCGATAATCGATTTTTTCTGATTTATGATGATTAGTTGCTTCTTACTTGGCCGCTCTCAGGTTATTTCGTTGTACCATACAAAAGATATCAATGGCTAATCGAATTTACGATTCGAAGAAAAAGAAGTGTATTTGATTCGATTGTTTTTTATTATTTATTTTTAAACAGTACATTCGTCACCTAACCGTTTTGAAATTGCAAGGAAACGAAATGTGCAATATATACGTAAAATATGAAAATTTATGAGGTTTCACGCTGTGAATTATTTTCCTTTTTGAAAGAACACGTTTCACTTTAACGCGAAATTATTCATTCCGCATAAATTTACAGGAGGATTTAGATTTCGTAGAAATCTAGGTCGAAATAATTGTTGAGGATATTTTAATTGCTCGCGTATGGAAAATTCGAAGGAGGAAAATGTATAATCAATAATTTATTAATCAGCAGTAAATAGAATACTATATTAATATTAAATATTATTTCAATTCTATACGAAAAAAATCATTTTTAACGATGCAAGACTATTTTGTCACATTTTTACACAGCACAGTCCATCGAATATGTAATACGGTAGAAAAATAAAGTGCGAAAAACGAGAAACCGAAACTAATTTCATGTTAACTTCTCTTATTCCAAAAGTATTAAACGAATATTTTTTTTATAAAAGTATAATTTCGTACCTTTATAATAGTTGCATATCAGTTGAACTTACAATTAGTATACAACGCAGTGAGTACGAGTGTCACAAACTATAATACGATTTGTATAGAAAAATGTTATTTGTTATGTTTTAACAAAGAATGTAATATTTATATAAATGAAACATAAAAATTTCGCATGTAAATAAAATAGAGACGAAGTAAAAAATAAATTTAATATAAAATCAAGTAATACTATTCTCTTAAACCAGATAAAAATAAAAGCTCAAAGGCGATACTGGTCCCCTTTGTCTAATCACTCTGAAAATTTTCATTTTAAATACAAAATTTTTCACAATATAAAGGTCGAAAAAAAAAAGATTTATCCTCTATAGTTAGAGGTCACCCTAGTATACATATACTGTCGACCAAAAATTGGAATCATCTACCACTTTTTATCAATATTAAATCTGTTATCAATTTTTTCTAGATTTGAAATTAATGTCGTGGAGATCACTAGCAATTTACTCGATTTCGAACGATTTTAATGATAAAAAATTGAACAAAACATTTTTGATATTGCTAACTTTCCTCTGAAAATTTGTTGATTAACTATAGGAGTTCATTTACAGGGCTTTGCTACAACACGTAGAAATATTGCGTACAGATAGAAAGAAGTCCTCCGTTACATCTCCATAACTTCATCTTCTCTAACATGCGTATTATTTTTGTTGGTAGTAATTCTGACATTATAAAAATATAAGAAGTTGAGAACACCGCCGGGTAAAGTGTGAAATAAAAAGAGACTAAGTGAGTGCGGAGAGTGTGTGGTGTGATTTACAGAAGCTAAAGATAGGGTTGTAAAAAAGAAACAGATTAAGAGAGAGAAAATGGAAAAATTGAGTTTTTATTTTTATTGTCATATCACTTTGCTATATATTATTTTGTTTAACTACACAATAAACTTATTAAGAAAGTAGAATTACACAGAATGCACATAATATGAAAAAATATACAAAATATCAAAATCATTGTGCTTATTTATAATACCTAGTAGGTGAAATAATTTTCTACCGAAATTTTACTTTAATCATTATGTTCGCAATTTAATTAATAGCCAAATGCGATAACATCGACGAATCATATCATTTAGCATCATATGATGAAAAAATCAGGTTAACGAAGTACATCTCTTGCTCCTATGAAGTCCCAACTGCAAACTTCTCAGCTTCCTATAGTAGTAGCTAGCATGCCCTTCACAGTAAAAGGGTTAACCTCACTGTGGGTTCTGCTCGGTAGGGAGTGGAGGAAATACCAACTGACGTAGAGAAATTGCATAACATTATTAATTGTAATTAACGTTGCGTTACATGCTGCCGCAATGGCAAAGCTGATTGCGAGCAAGAGAATCGTGTTCACGCGTGCATGTACGTGGATCTACACGCAACATAATGCTGTATACGCAAAGGTTGCACTTAGCGATTTTAGCGAAGTCCTCGACCGTGTAGTATCATAAATTTTCAGGATTAAAGCTTGGCCAAGTTGAATAAATTCGCGTACACGCCAGGGCTGGACCAAAAAGATACCGCACTGTATTCAACACAGTTAAGGAAATTAGATATACAGTTACATGATAAATATTATCCAGTAAAAATAATAAATAATAGTACATTTTCGCGGTATTGTTATCGTGTCGTATGATTTTTCTTTTTTTCTCCGGCTTGTAGCACATGGTTTACAGTTTTGTTGAGAATTTTTTATTATTTAAAAATGTAATAGTAGGAATGCTTTTCTAAAATGTTGTTTTAATTTTATATTATTCTTTCATGTTGTATGGATCAAATATTGTACATGATAATCATTTGATCTTTTATAATGACATGTGGCTTAGAAATTATGCATCTGTATAGCTATATTTTATAAGTTTTTTTTTTTTTTACACAATTAGATTAGCACTATGTAGTCAATTTATATCAATTATTAATTCTCAATTTCTCAATTCTTATATAGTAGAATATTCTAACGATACTCTAATGGTACTGCAGCATGAAACATGTTATTAGTTCTACGAATCACATATGTGTATGTTCCAAGATATTAGATTATTAGGTTCTCCTTCTTAGGTTATTGATGATTACAGGTTGTACGTGACATCAAAGGTTATTAAAGTATATTCAATTTTGATACTTGATAAAGTTCAATATCTTTTGGGGAGGTTAAAATAAAACTTTTACACAAAAGTCGGAAAAAATTAATTTCTACACCTAACAATATTTTAATATTAAAATAAATTAATATTAAAAATATTAATATTAATATTTAATACATTGAAATATTATTTTGGAATATGCGTTATTAAAATATTACAGTACTTTTAATGTTAACTAATTAAAAGTGTCATATTTAATATTATAGATATTAATTTTAATATTTTAATATTTCTAAAGTTCAATACTTTTGATACACTTTTAATACCAACGTATTACTATAATATTTTAATGTAAGAATATTTATGTTTAATATTGAAAATATTAGAATATTATTTTGGAATATAAATGAGTATTATAATCTTTTAATTTTAATTACAAATCTAATATTTTAATATTTCTAGAATTTAATACTTTTAATATCAAGATATTATTATATATATTTTCAATATTAAAATATCACAATTTTACTATCAAAAGTAATCTTTTTTTCATGATCACAAACGGTAAAGCATAATTTTTGAGTAATTAATAGGACAAGAGTGAAATAATGTTTAACAAGACGAGCAGCGATAAGTTACCAATTAAGTATCGTCGCATTTACAAAATAATTTACGTAATCAATTCATGGATAGATTTATCTCTGATACGCGTTGTCAGCAGGTTCGTAGCCATCGCTGTTTGCGATTGCATAAATTCAGCGCATAGGCATGAAGCGTAGTAAGCAATAGATATATAGTAGTACGCGGAGCGTACTATGAGTGACCACTAAATGGAAACCTGAATGAAGCCAGAGCCCGGTGCAACTGTTTCTGCGATTCTAAGCACGGATAAGCAAATGCGTTGATTACGTGGACGGAAAGAAGAAGGAGGAGGAAGAAGGTGGGTATTATTATGTGACGTTACGTGCGTGGTACGTCTTATCCTAATCTGCCAAACCGGCAAGTACCGATCTGATAACATCTTTTAGCTGTCCGTATGTGTCGTGTATCCGTAATGTGTACTGAGGCACGTATTTGCACGACTGTAACCAATGACTCGCCGCGATGAATGAAACGCTTTCAGCATGCCACGGCTGTTTAATGTATAAATTCGATCTTTCCTCTTGTTCTTACTGATAATAATTCTGTATCGGGTGCCATTTGCCCTGTGTTGTGGTCACTTCTGTTTTTTTTCCATTTTTTCTTTCCCTCTTTTTTTTTTGAGGTAAATGGAGACAGTGATTTGCTATCGACTTTCCGACGTTTTGTTTCTTTAACTCTTTCGCATCTGTAGACGAGATATCTCGCGATTCAGTGTCGTTCTTGGGACAGTTTGGACGAAATATGTATATCACGAATATTTTCATTTGAGCACGAGAATTCTGGTGGACCAGTGTTGCTGATGAGATGTTTTGGACGAAATATCTTGACGTGTATTTTCATTTGAACGCAAGATATCACGTCCAAAGCGTTGCATGAATAACATTCGATCGCGAGATGTCTCACCCGTGAATGCGAAAGGGTTAATTAATGTTGTAGGTATAGTTCCAAGTTTTAAAGAGGTGCGATTTATTGAAAGGATTGAATTGGAATGCTTTAGAAAATATTGTTTATCGTTGATTTTTAATAGTTATGAATTTATTGATTCGTTTGTCAATGATTCGAACACTTGTTCGTTATTAAACTGCGGATTTTCATGCAGATTCATATTTTGAGAATATAGTAAAAAGAAATAGAACTTCGACTGACAATTATTTTATCTACTAGGTATTACAAAAAACACTATAATTCGAGTATTTTGGATATTCCATACAATTTTGCATTTTTTAATTTTCTGTAAGTGCAATTATATCATCACACCTGAATGCATTTATTAATGATTAATTTTGAAAATTTAGAAAAATTTAGGGAAATATTCATTACTTCAAATTATTTGATTTCTACTTCATTTTATTCATACCTCTGGTTATTATTATAAGCGAATTACGTGGGATGGGAATGCTAGAAGTAAAGTAGAAATAAGAAATTCGACAGTTAATTGTTATCTTTATTCTAGCAGAAAACTTGTTTGATTCAAAAAGAGATTTTAGTAATCTTCATTCTTATAAAAGATCTATTTAAGTGAAGTTTCATTAAAATTAATTATTATAGATTAATGAGAAATTAAATAATTTGATATAAAAATCCCCCCCCCCCCCCAAAATATAGGTAACAATCAAATGTTTGTATTTCCTTTCCTTATTTTGTATATTATATGGGTTTAATTCCAATTTATAGGCATAAGTACGAATTATAACAAAATATGAAAAATAAGAAAAAAGCAGTTGCAACAAAAATTTAAATTAAAATGCAATTACAAAGAATATATAATTAAATATTATGTAAACAATGCTTAGTATCCTTGTGCAAAGATTTTTTAAAGCTTTGAATAGAGCCACTGAAAAGAAATTAACCTTATCCACAGCAATATTAGCTGATTATAATATTTAATAAATTGGATCACTGGAATCATAATTAGTTTCGACGGTAACATAATGAAATACATGAGTTAACTGGATGTGTAAAAATTGGTCAATTCAGAAATCAGTATATATATATATATATTATGTATGATGCTATAACTTACGTTTTTACTATAATGGAAAGGATAACGTAATATCTAATGTGAAAGAAACTAATGGAAAACATTGCAATTATTGTATATTTGCATCTATACTTATTATCGTATATTTATACTTTTAATAAAGTAATATACCTGATGAATTCATATCTTAATGAAGTATTTATGTAAATATAAATTAACTGCTAATTGTAATAATCACTTAACTATAATTAATAACTTAACAGAGACATTCATAGCATAGATCGTAACAATATTCAAATTTTATTCATGTTGAAATAAAGTAAATTAGTAAAATAAATGAAAATAAATAAATTTATGAATATGCATCATTTTTTTTTTCTTTTCTTCTGATTTCAAAAAGTTTCGCTGTAAAATTGTGTTGGAGTTGATAAATCGATCATACAAAAAATATTTTTTGTACGCTCGGAGCGTAAAGGGTTAATCTCTCCTAATTGAGCTAAAACGAAAGAAGTTTAAATATATTCTAATTAGTGACGAAACTTCATCAATCGAACAGTCGTATCGCTTATATATGAATAATAATTAGTAATTGCTGAACGAGCTGGTTTCGTGACGAAGCATAGTTTCTCATAATTGGTAAAGAAAGTTTTTGAAGTCTCGACTCTGTTAGCTAGTGATTGAAGCAATGTCAACGTTAAGGTGACATTTAATGGGAATAGGAATGTGTTTCATAAATTCTTCAGGTGACACGTGGTCGTTCTCTTACAGCCACAGGAAAGCTATCAGGGAAACTACTCGATTGTTAAACAACTACTTAATAGCTGTTATTTTCATGTTTGTGTTATTATCGTTATTCTCTCATTCTTTTCATACCGCAATCTCAAAAAATAACAATCGTTTTCAATTCGTCAAACAAAGCGAAATATATTTTGAATATGTTAAATTGAGAAATTCGTAACAAGGATTATAAAATTTCTAACGTTGTACGGACTTTACAAAGGAAACTGTACCGAACACTAAAACACCATTAATATGCTGTTTCTTAGCAACTCTTATCAACGATATGCTGAATATTGTTTTCTACGAGCTATCATATGCTGAAAACAAGCAAATAAAAATATTTGATAAAGCAAAAACCTATTGTTATATAAGGTTTTTGTGTTTTGCTTAAGCTATGTAGACATTTCTATGTGTTTCTACTAATTTCACGTACATATGTCGAAGTAATACTGTACTTGAAGTTAAAAGTACTAGAAAAAATTACATTAAATAACACTTACTAATTATAGTATATATTATTATTAATAGTAATTACTTTATTTATCAGAAATATTTATTAATATGCCCAGCATGTATATGCTTAGTTATAGTTTAATGTAGTAATATAGTGTATTATTAAATATGTAATATTATCTAAATATAATAAACCAATAATTTAATAATTTTTTTAATATTATATATTAATATTTTGTATAATCATATATTCAGTATTTTAATTTCACACATACGCGCACACACTTGTTGTCACTTTCTTTTTTATCTACTTTGTACATAAAATTTTAATTATATCATTAAATTAAATATATAAAATATGTCTATACCCACACACACACACACACACACACACACAAAATATGTAATTTAAGAAAAGAACAGTATGATTCTATTAGCATTTTATCTGGAAGACTAATGGAAACATGAGGACTCTATTCTGTGGATCCGTCGAGAAAGAGATTCACTATATATTATAAGTATTAACAATGTTCATTCAGTATTAAATTTTTGAAAAGAATTAAACATTATATTATTAATTATCTTTAACAACGTCTCAATACTTTTTGTTTATTATTCAGTAATCTGAACTCTTTTCATGTTGATGACAGGACAGATCGCTGTCAATTAAAACAACTTCATTTGTTCCGCTTAAATTATTATACAAACACACAATGCCTGAATCGAAATAGACTGTAAGTGAACTGAGAGAAACTAGAAGTATATATCTTATATATTTATTAAGATTATGCTAAGCGATACATCTTATCATAATAACAATATTTAACATTTTAATATTTGAATTGGTAATATAAAAATTATGTAATATACAAAATAGACGAAAAAGAAACAGGAGAAGGGCAAAAAAGGAGATAAACTTATTAAGAAGATTTACAGAAACTAGTTTTTCTGTATTCGATTGACCGAAATTTTGGGACAACGTTAAACCATTTCTTCTCAACGTTACGTATACGCAACAGTAAAACAATTTCGGCTGGAAAATGATATAGTCTTATAATACTTAGTTGCTTTAATTCTTCATACATATTTAAATAAATATATAAGAATCACGTCACCATAAAAATTATACGATATCTCGAAATATTCACTCTGTTTTCTTTAATTAAATTGCACAGAAAACTGTAAATCTGGATAATAATAATAAAAAAAAATGAATAATAATATAAATATTAATAATTAATATTTATATTTATAAATATAAATATAATTCATAATAGTATGAAAACAAATAATAATAATAATAAAACGAAAAATTAATGTATAGTACAATACTGAGAACAGTTTCTATGGCTGAAGAAATTTTAGTGGAGGAAAAAAAATATGTTCGTAAATGACCTGTTATACGCAATGTTGGAAAGTAATGAGTTAAATGACATCGAAATAAACCGTTCTGACGCATGGTAGCCCGTTGACAAGATGGTAATAGGTGGTATCTAAGAGTTTCTTAACACAGCCTCGTGGACATTTTCGCACGATCGAGGGAAAGCTAAGACGACGGTGGCTATTCGGTTCTTTAACGAAGAAACTAAAAAGTCGGCGCAACCGCGTACGTCATCGTGAGAACGTTCCTTCCATTCTCGGGTTCAAACCTGATCCGAGAGAAAGCTGGTTTGAAAATGCGATACTGCCGCGACCAGCTATAAACTGACTGAATCGACTGATGACTCGGAGCAATATAATCATGATCTATATCGTTCTGGACGTTTATTGAAAGTCCTCGATTCATGAGAATATCAATTATTCGCTTTATTCTTGCCGCTTGTTTTAATGTACATATTCTTATCGTGGTGTTCTGATCTAGAAACAATATAATTCTTTATCAGTTTTTCTTCCTTTTTTTTTTCGTTTAAATAATATTCGAAGATATATGATCGCAAATTTGGTACATTTATTTGTGTATACTTTAATTTCTTCGGAAGATATGTTAACCCTTTACACTCCTAGTATTTTTTTTATGCGATCGATCATCAACTCTAACACACTTTTGTAATAAAAATTTTGAAAATCAAATGTCCTATTTTGAAAAGCAAAAGTTACAGGTGTTTATTAATTTCTTTATTTTCATTTATTTTGTTAATTTGTTTTATTTCAATATGAATAAAATTCGAATGGAGTTACGGTCCATATTACGAATATTTCTGTAGCAGCGTCATTGAAGTGCAAAGGGTTAATCTTTTCTGGAATATTGATACACGTGTGTACTTTTAGCTTTTCTGAAACTTCTAATATCTCGGACAGAAAAATTATGAAGATATAATCTTCTAAGAAGACAAGTTTATTGTTAAGATTAGATAAAATGTACGTTTAATTTTTCTAAAAATTCCAGTATGAAAATATAATCTCTCAACAATTATTCAATCACTTCGAAATTTGTCAGGTATCATTTTCTCATGAAGTGTTATAATTTCAACAACCCCGACAATACAAAAAAACAAGTTGGAAAAAGGAAACGTTCACTCCTATGGCTAAGGGCTACCTTATATTGAGCACGAGTGAGATACGGATACCTGATACAAAATATTGAGAGTTTTTCTTATTTTTGCATAACATTGGAGATTCATTCTTCGAAGTTAGTTTCAAGAAATTGTAGGGGTATCGACGATCAGATAACGAGGCAAAATCTTAGTCAGCTAACGCGACAGTACTGGTACCCTTTCATCGGGAGAAGTTGTTCAGGTATCGACGCGTTTGTATAGCGTTTCTGCGTACGACATTCCACGATACGTGGGCGGGTCTAGTGATCGTGTATTTCGCGAATATTATACGATTACGTTATCTCAGGCCATTAGGCTAGCGGTGAAAGAATGCAGAAGGGAACTCGTTAGCTGTGGAATGTTGGTTATTGATTTTACAACAGCCTGTTATCGGGAATCAGATGCAGTCGTGTTGCATGCTCGCGTTTCGCACGCACTCTACGAATGTAGATCACGGATTTGTGAAATATTCTTTTCACGTGTCACGCTTGTGGAAACGGAGAAATTCACGTTTGTTGATGCGTGACGCGAACAACGCAAGGAAAATACAAGACTGATCGAGAATATAGAGGAGAGACGGTTTAAATATAGGCTTAGCACTTTTATTTCAGGACTTGTTGATCATTTTTAAGACATTGTACGCCGGCTAAATATCGACTGCTGAAAGCCTGCGTGCTGGTGGTTACATTGTGGTCACATATTAAGAACTTTATACATTTTCACGAAATAGTATATAGTATACAGTATACAATATAATCTGTCAAAACCGATGAGTTAAAAATCCCGTAATATTTCGGGACCGACCTACAATGTATTAAGATAATTCATTTTTTAATTCCTTTTTTCCCATGTTGAGTTGCAGCGTCAAGAAACTAAATCGCTTCAAACTCATTTCCAGTAATTCGTCACCAGAACCAAGTTCACTTTCTCCTCAAAATCTCATCCTTATAAATATCCTTATAAAATGCCTTAGAAATGGGTAATCAGTTTAATCCTATTGATTTTTTCAGTTAAAAGAAATGAACTTTGTAAATATCTCAAAAATGGAAGATCTGCCCACGAATACAATTTTTTTATTTTTTTTAGCGACATTTATGTATGTTCCATCGCGTTTAACTTCAAATCTTTATCGTTTTAAGCATGATAGTAATGTACCATTGAATGTTTTCTGTGTTAAAAGCAAAATTTCTTGGTAGTTTCTCGAAATGTTTTGCTAAGTACAGGTGTTCTCAATTTTTTTATTACTATATCTGAAAAGGTATTTATTTAAGAACCGGTAATATAAAATGTCCAGTACTTTTTCGTATAATATTCTACCCGGTATTAGTTAGACTCTCAATTTTGTTGTCATATTTATGAAAGGGGCAGAACAGTAGTTTACGAATAGAACCTTTCTATGGATTGGTATTCCAGGTTTTCGTCACTTTTGATCAATTTAAAAATAATATTTTACTTTTCATCGAAGGATTATTTTTTCTTCTATAATTTGAGGATCACTTTTGTTTTTTAAATAACTGAGTATGCTTGATGTAAATTTTGACAATAGCATGGTATTTATGTTGTTGAAGAAACAAATTGAACATATTGCGATTTTGGCACTTGAAGAAATAATAATAATTAATTAAATAATATTAGTATTAACCTGTTTTATTACACTGTCCCATTTTGAAATATCGATGTCCAATTCAATATGGACAATTTATGAAAGGGACGAAATACACATTTTTAGAAAGTGGAAAATAAGATGGGTAAATACAGAGAGAGGTTTCATAGTACCATGTACAGTCACGGTCAGATAGCTGACATTTCCAGTGTTATCAATTAGAGGTAGAATGATCTCTTAGCTTTTTTTATATCCTGTTCAAAACAAAAATGTCCCTTTCATCTCTCTTCCCTGTAATTTTTGAATACATATTAATAATATGTTTACTATATGATGTGAAACGAAAATACGCCGAATAAAAGCAATGTGTGTTCATAACAAGATATATGCATATATTTGCTTATATCACTTTTTCATCAAGTGTCATAATTTAAGGAAGCAGAATCAAAACGGTCGGAAGGTTGAAAAATAAATAAATAATATGTATATATAATAAAAGGGAAAACTCTTTTTAAAAGTGTGGTCTAAATATGGGCAACTCATAAAATAATCAGAATGAAAAGTAAATAAAAATACTGCGTATTTTCAGATTGAAATACTTAAAAACACGTTCAGAATGTAGATAGACTTAAACTTGAATACTGTTTATAATAATCACAAACGTATGTATCTTTTTCAACATCTGCACAGATAACTACCCACATACAACATTAAAAATACTTCACCTTAACTACTGTAATAACTTTTTCTATATTTCTTTTTTTTTTCTTTTTCTTTTCATTCTAATACTTCCTTTTTTCTGTCTAATGTACCTTGAATTAGTTTACCTTGGATTCAATAATTTCTGATTACGTAGGTGCGTCTTGGAGGTGTTGGTTAAAAAACGATAAAATTAGATTACGATCTGTGGAGGAGAACGGAATGTGCATTCGCGGCGCTATAAACAGCACGATTCTACAGTCACTCACCCCTCGTTTATTGCGGCCGGTAGTAACATCAGCAACAGTAGTTTATCGTGGTGAAAATAGGGTCAAGTACAAGTTTTACGAGCTAGTTTGCAGACAAGACTTTGGATTGTTTTGTCTTGAACACGCAACTACACTGCCGCTACTCCAGGCTCTTTCTTCCATTAACCCCTTTAACCCTTGTGCACCATTCAAATTTTTGTTACACTCGTTTCATTCGGGTCAATATCACCCGAAAATAAAATTGCATAAGACAAATGCATTAATTTAATATTTTATATTAGTGATAAATAAATGTACACTTATTATAAATATTAACGCAATAGTTTTTATATACATAGCACGTCATGCTTATTTTTCTGTCGGCCGCATAAGTGCATAAAGAGCATCGAGATCGCTTAAGACTACTTTTTTTAATATTATTCGAAATTAATGGTACATTTTCTTCTTGCATTATATTTACTATTTTGTTTGAAAATTCATTTCTGGGTAACATAGTTCTGCTAATTTATGGTTGTATCAAGCTTTGGTTTAATTCTTTCAGAAATTTAATTTATATTCTTTTTTGTTTATTTGCTTATTTCAGTTAGGATTCATATTTTTCCATATAATAAATGCACGTCGAGCAGAAATATCATGCGTGTGATTAAATAATATTATCGAGAAACATGAAAAATCGGACAGTAGCTAAAACATGTCTCAGAAATAGCCTTCATTTATTTTACAGAGATCGTTAGACTTTTCCGCACTAAACGGACAATTGGAAAATATATCTTTTTCAGCAAAGGTTTACAGATGAAATTGTTCGAAAATGCTACGATGATAATCAAAATAAGCATGACATTCTTTTACAAGATTCGCAAGATTTTTAGTATGATCAAATTGACTTGAATGGTACCAGTGTAATAATTATACATACAGCACATAAAACACAGTTAAATAATATATTATTCAAAGAATACGTTCTTCGAGAAATTTCAGTAAATGTCGATAAATTCAATAAATTCATACAGTTATTAAACGTTGAATTCCCGTTTCCGGTCAATATGATCCAAAAGGTGTACGATTGCGAAGGATCAGCAATTTTTGGCTAAAATATAATACTAAAATAGTTTTTAAAATTCTACAGAAAATTTGTTAAACTGGAAACCTAAAATATGCTTAAACTATAAACCAACCCAAAAAATTAAAAAAAATAAATAAATAAATAAAAAAATAACCTGTATTAACGAAGTTACTGAAATAAATAATTTAAGACGTGAAAAATTAAGGAGAACACAAAAATGATACAAAGAGACAATATTCGTGATTTATTTTTAACATTAGTGCATTCAATGTAAAAATGAAGAAATAAGTGTATTATACATGATCGTTTCGTGCTATCTTGATTTGCCAATAAATAAAATTTGGGAACAGCAGGTAATAAAATTTAATAACGACAAATCGTTGTAATGTGTATTTTTGCAAGTAACAATAGATCGTTACCCAGAACTTAAAAAGTATCAAAAAACCTTTTCGAATGAACCAACCGGTACATCGATGATGATGGAGGAGAAAGCCAAAAATCGATTTGATTTTTATTTTTCTACTTCTGTTGAAACAAAAAGGCAGGGATCGTGTACCGTTTGATTGTGTTTCACTATGGAACCGTTTAACCAGGAACACATGGACGAAGGTTCGAGTCTGTTAATTAAAAGATCAGTTATCGGGATCATCGATTGGTGGTTACACGATCCAAGAGCAATTTCGTTCGAAAAATGCAATTTGTTTCGCTTGATTGTTCCGATACTGTTGCAGTGTACGATGGACACGGCGAATAAGAAGATATTAGATCGTGGTATTTGAAATATTCGTTATTACTACATTGAAATGGAACGTACATATATATAGTTTGGGCTTCTGATTGAAATCGATGGGTTACTCTCGCAAGTATTTCTATACCGACCTTTTGATCTTTTTTTTTTACTTTTTCAAAAAATATTTGTACTTTGTAACAAAGAATATTAAACAAAACAAATCTATAAGAAAATTAAAAAGCAACATAAATTGGGCAATTGTTTATGAATGATACAATGATCAATAACTAAGTATTTCAATTTGAACAGATTTTTGCTAAATTTATACTGATGTTTTAATTATAAGGAAGAGTGATATGGGGAATAAATTTGGAGAATAACAGTAAGCGTTGATAGGATTTCATGTGTTGGTTCATTCAAATGCTATAGCGTGAATGGCGAAACATGTGGTCGGATATTATCGCGAACGAGAATAGAATTATCTTCTATTAGCGTTCCATTAACCGATTTTTATTGTTTCTTTATCGGTTAAAAAAAGAAGTAGATGTTGACCTTTAATACGATTCGTATCTTCCTTCATTGAACACTGGTATATGAATACGTGGAATAGACATTTCGTGTATAAATGCTATATTTGCAATTAGTGATTGTTAGAAGAAATAAAAATTAATAGTCTTTCGCAATGATTATACTAAAATATCTACGGCAATGAATGCATCTCAAAAGTTGAAACAATTCGATTGCTTCCAATTACTTTCAATTATTTTGAATTATTTCGATACAAATCATTAAAATAATAATAGTTTCGTTGCATTTCGTTCCCTCGTAATCGCATAGACACAACTGTGCACTCTAATACCGAGAATCTCTTACACCATCGCGAGACAGATTTTTCCTATGACGTTTCCTCGACTGTTTCACAAGCCAGCTTTTTCGCGGGAACGATCGGTTGACCACAGCGTCGTCTAGGTTCTCGCATATCTCGAACGTCGTCATTAACCCTCTGTAACTCTATTTGACTTGCAAATTACATACCATGTGTCCGTATTTTATAAATTTAATTTTATTTGTTTGTTGTTATACTGTTGAATTATACTGGTGTACTATAACATTCTTACTAGCAAATTTCTTCCTTCTCCAAATAGAATGTAGAATTGTAATTAATTATAATTTTTCTTTCTACAAATGAAGAAAATGCCACATTTTAAATAAATTTATTATGAATTTCGTTGATATTCAATACTTTTTTTTTTTTTTAATCACATCGTTACCCACGATGAAAATCCCAATTACTTGTGATACATCGTATTCGACAATTCTACCTCATTCTGTGTATACAATCCTTTTTAGCAATAAACTTTTTTGCGTTTTATAAAAATGTTTGTCAAAGAATGCAAAATAATTTCGTTTCTGAACGATGACGGCTGTGACTCTTTTACCGGGTCATAGGTCGTGACTGAACGATGATAATACGAAGAGCACGCGAGAAAATGTGTCGTAGGTGGTTGGGTAGTGGCGATGGTGGGTGCAACGGAATCAGTCGAGCTGAGAAAAGCGACGTGAGCGACTATAGGAGCACTACGACGGCGACCAGAATAACGCGAGAAGAGAGGAAGAGAAGGCGGTTGTGTGCACGTGTGTGTGCGTGTTGTTTTGCAGTTGTGTAGCACGGATACGGTTTCAGATCGACGGATAGACGAATGAGAAAGGACGGACTGACAAACGGACAAACGGACAGACGGACGAACTGGCGGGAGTTAGAGTACAGACGCCACATAGCCAGACAGTGAGTGCCGTGCTATTTTCAGGCTGCAGTCGTCTACCACGTTGGCAACCTAACCTTACTTAATCCTAACCTCAACCTTATACCAGCGAACCGAACGGTTATCTCTCTTTCTTTCTAACTGATACCGGTGTTCTTCGTATTTCTCTCTTCACTTCGTCTCTTTCTCGCTTCTTGTCCCCGAGCGTTCTCCGTTTCTCTTCTGGTAGTACAGTTTCTTTCTTCTCTGCTCTTCAGACTGCTTTAATGTTGTATAGCCTCTCTCCGTCAGTGTATTCTCTTTCCCTGCCTGTTATTCTTATCTGCCGAAGAGCCGCTCTTTTTTCTCTTTCTTTCCTGTTTCTTTTTTTCTTTTTACTTTCTTTTTTGTCGCGGATTCGGAAAGTTTTTCGGTGACGCCGATATTCCCTCACTGGACGTTTCACCAGCTGAGTTGTGTTTTCTCGAGATATCACCGACGGTTCTACTTTTGGTGCTTGTTAGGATGGTGTATTTAGTGAAGTATTATAATTTATTTGACCTAATTAAATCGTATGTAGCATTTTTAAGAAGTTGAATAATTTGTATGGAAGTTAACATTTTTTTCAGATGCGACGAATAGGTCTGTATTTTTTGATTAAGTATATAAATTAATATATAATCTCTATATATAAATTAAGTACCAGAACGCTTTTTCTGAATTATAATGGGGGTATTTAGTGAATATACAGTTGAGGATAAAAGTAACTGTTCATTTAATATGTTAACAAAGTGTTCAATTAATTTTAGCTCCTCTGCAATTTTCTGACTTATTCATTAAATGCAATATGCTTATACAAAAATATAAATACTATAATAAGAAATATAAATAATTTTTAAAACAATCTATATCTAGCGGTAGTACATCGAAAATGTATTTAAATGGAAAGCTCGATTCTTTTCATTGTTTTTAATTTAACATGAAGTGAACATCCTCGCGAGCAAATTATTACGCTCTGGGTGGTAGGTGACAATCATCGTGTATGGATTATTCCGCTTGCGGATGGAAATGGGATGACTGTTTACTAGTTGTGACCTATGATTTATCACAAAAGCGAAGAAAGGTCTCTAAGAACAGAAGAAGAAACGATTCCACAGATGAAAATAAAATCACCTTACACCTGTATAAATCAAAATTTCAAAGGGAAAAAGGTTTACCTAACCCATATTGTCCGTACGGAAAGTATCAATCACCTTTTATCTTTTTTCTCTCACGTTGGTAATTTGCGTCTCATTTGACGTTTCATGCAATGTGTATTCGTGTCGTAAATAAAGTTATTGCGAGTAAACGAGTCCCGACAGCTTTGGTTGTGCAAGATTTATTGAATTGCCACGCATAGCTGGGCCGAATTATTAGCTGTCGACTATAATCGAGAGTCGATTGCGCGTTCGCGCATCCAGGCTACATGAAATGTGCGCAGGACTTGTCGAAAAAGAAGACAGGACACACCTAACCGGTATCTTATACTCTCTCGTCCGCGTTGTTTGATGAAAATTACCACGATGATCACCAAGCGAGTCGATGTTCATCCCATCCCTCCGCACGTTTGGTCATCGTAAAAGTAAATTGGGGTGCGGGTCGTATAAAAATAAATGGGAACGACGTTAGCTTCGCCAGAATTTTGCATAATTACGCTCGTCCCGGAAGTCGCGCGTCAGGACCGTTCGTTCAATCGTACTTTCTTGTACCTTCGCGTGGTGTTTCGATTGTAGATGTCAGCCGGATAAAACTATCTCTTTTTGTATTATTTATTAAAATTAAAAATGATGTAGGAGAATGAACGTACGTATATTTTCATTTTTGCATTCACGTCGTCTCCATTGGGAAACAGGATTAACATTTATTGAAATAGTCAGATTCGTATCCACGTGCTTAGTTTTCGTCGAGTTTGTCAACAATTTGTGGGTATAATGTGATTTATGAATATTTAAGTCGTAGTTTTGTAATATATTAGATGTAGAAATTAATTTTTTTCTGATTGAAGTTGTATAATCATTACGACCATATAAATCGAAATATTCGCAATGGTATTTGCAAGCTACCAGAAGAATGATAAAATTTCGTCAAAACTAATGGAAATTATTTCAACGATTGGTTTGTTTTCATTCTTTTGAAATAAAACCTTGATTTCACCAAAAAATCGGGAAGGCTTTATTTGTACACCTAATAAATTACCATTTGAATGCTGAAGAATTTTCTTGGATATATATTAAAAATGCGGAATGAGATACGTATTTTGGTTGTTTTGAAAAAATTGTAAAAACGATATTACTTTATTTAGGCTCCAGTTAGGCGAGGTACTCTGTATATAATAGATAAATTTTTATACATAAACTTTTCAGTTTTGTCAATTTTTTAAATATGACAAATAAAACTACGGAAAGGATCTAGCAAGATAATCATAGGTGTACGGCTCTCAAATCATTTTCCATTTTTATTGGCTGCAAAATTTCAGATTTCTACCCCTTCGTTTAAGGGTAATATGAGGGTGAAACCCCTAACATGCTTTATTAATTTTTTCAGTTATTACCTAAGATATTTAAATGAAAAAGATATGTAAAAGAGTTACAGACTAGCTTTACTTGAGATATTTTGTTCATAATTATAAATCAATTTTTAAGGGTAGAAAAGAATAATTAATTTGTTTGGGGTGGTTTTTGCAAGCAATTCTTAGAGTGACCACCTTAAAAAAATCACAAATAATGAAAGAGTACTTGTTGCAAGGCTGAATACGTGTTATTTGAATGTAACTAGAAAAGAACAGTTGCGGTCTATTTGAGATATTGAAGTGTGAGTGATGAGTATTTGGTATTAATTGTTTATGTGGGTATGGGCAAGGAAGCGAGTCGTGAAACACAACGTAAGAGTAATCAGTTCGTGGTATACGAAAGTAAACGATACAAGTATATGGTTCGAATTATTTGGTGTTAAGCGTTTCTTTTGCTGTAGGAATTTTTTTCTTACTAATGCTCTGCTAATCTTTAATGCTCTGTTATCGAATTATTACATATAAAAGTTTTAAAATAGTAGTCCGGCTGGTGGAACGTAATTAAATAATTTAAAAGAGATTGTAACATTATGAATTGTCAGGAAACGCGCCTGAGACAGATCAAAGTGAGCGTAAAATTACTAATACGTTCGCAAATCTTGACTGTTGTGTGTATTTTAGACAAAGCTTTATACGCGCAGTACAACGTCGTTCTACAAGTTGCATGTCCGGTGACTTTCGAAATCCCCGCTCATTACTCTTGCATCGCGCTTCACGACTCGCTTTCTTGCCTTGCCGCACATGAACAATTAATATTAGATACTCATCATTCACACCTCGATTTCCCAAATGGACCACAATTGTTCTTTCCTAGTCGTACTTAAATGATACGTATTCAGGCGTCCTACAAGTACTCTTTCTCTTAAAAAAAACTTTATACATTCATAATATTCTTTAAATTGTTTAACAAAGTTGCCCGTACCTGAGCAACATGAAACTTCTACATATAATAATTCGATAACAGAGCATTATTTGTGATTTTTTTAAGGTAATTACTCTGAGGGTTGTTTATAAAACCAACCCCCAAAAATTAATTATTGTTTCTATCTTTAATAATTAATCTATAATTCTGAAAAGATATCTCAAGTAAAGCTAGTCTGTAGCTTTTTTATATATTTTTTTCATTTAAACATCTTAAGTAATAACTAAGAAAATAAATAAAACAATTTAGGAACTTCACCCCCATAATACCCTTAAACGAAGGGGTAAGAGATAAGAAATTTTGCAGAATGGTTTTCCAGACAAACAGCATTGTTTAGCAGCCAACAAAAACGGAAAATGGTCTGAGGATCGTATACCTATGGTTATCCTGCTAGACCCTTTATTATGAATGATATTCTCTTTCTTTCTTTTCTTTTTGCTATAGTTTGAGTGTAACACAAATTTATTAAATATCTGAAATATTATCAATTATATAAATAATAAATTTGTTGTTTATTTCTTTAACATTTTTTTAAACGTAACTTCATATATTTTTCGTCACGCAGTCGAGTAAAATACGCGTTCTTCTACATTGCAAATATTTGCGCACGAGACGTACTAAATACCACCATTCTTATTCCTACGCTACAGTTAGCGACGCTTATGAATGATCCGTTTGTTTTACAAATTTAATACGAGATCATCGCATCGATTTAGCGACTCGTGGAAAGCTCTACATTAAGGTTATCGATTATAAAGTCGATGATCGTCGACCGTGCAGTAAATTGAGAAGAACATACGAGTAGAGAGAAACTATCGTTCTATTCTTAACGATAGAAAGTTACCCATAAGAAATTGATCGTGCCGCATTATTGAAGATAGCCTTGCTCTCGAGATACTTAAATATTCCATTTAATAAGCTAACGATTACATCGATTTTTCAGCTTGCTTCCTCCTACGTTCCAAAGTCGTATTATTCAAAAATATAATTTTTTATATTAAGTTGGTAGAAATTAAACGTCGTTTTTCAACAGTTGAAAAATTTGCAGATCTGTATCGTTTGAGCAATTTTGTTCGATCGTAAAGTTTTTATACACAATAGTCAAGAAGAAAGAATTCGCGGTGTAGTACACGTGTATTGAATAGTAAAAGGTGTGTTTATATAGACATAATACTATTGTTTGGACATTATTATCTGATGTGATAAGTAATCGGGAATATTTATGTAATGACGTTGGTATGTAGAGTTTAATATTCGTGACTTTTCATTGAGAAACAATTTAAAAGGTACATTAAGTCGTCGATAATAAATATTTCAAGAAAAATAATTAAAAATTAGTCATGATAAAGTATACGAATTTTACCACTTTAGAACTTCTCTTAACAGATTACCATTTCTTCAAGTACTTCAGATAATTTTGAGGCAGACGGTATTTTTTTTAAATATATCAATAAATTATATTTCTTCATTTATAAATGTGATTTTTGTTGATTATCTTGGAAAAAAGTAATTTAAAGTTTATATAAAAATCAATTTTGTTATTTCAATTTTTCTAGTTTTCATTTAAATACGTTCCGAAAAGACTAAGGCCATTTCTCTCGTAATTACCCTAAACAGTTTTCTTAACAAATCGATTACTTCGTAATAAAGACGCTATAAAATCAGTATTCATAAAGCAATGATTTTTGTAAATTTTAAATAACGAAATTAGTTAATCCCTGAAGAAAGTATAAAGAATTGTGTATCGCATGGAAATTATTTTCGATTAAATATATTATTTTTAATCGGCAAAATTCTAAAATTTCGTTTAAAAAAGGATAACGTTTCATATGCACCAACCTAATAAAATTCCGTTTTGCAATAATAATATTGACCAGCATTGCCCGCTGATCATCATTGCTCGATTCTCTCCTACTTCTAAAAAACAGAAAGAGAAACAATAAGTCAAAGGGTTAAATAAACTAGATCTATACAACATAAAAACAAAACAAAAAAATACAAACACGCGCGTACTTCTTTAAACTTTCAAGCCAATATATCACGCAGCAATTCGGTGGAATTTAATAGTAGACGTGTTACACGCCGCGTCGTGTCGGTCTCATGGAAAACGCGTTCGAAGTGCGGCGGCGTGTACGGAGGGGGATGAAAGGGAAGAACGGAGAGGACGTTAAAATACCAAGGAGGCGTATATGAACGAAACCGGTCTCTCTCTCCTCCGGTGGTGGTGCGCAGAGAGACGAAACCGTCGTGTTCGTGCTCGAGTTCAGATAACGAGGTTGCTGATGCAGTTTTGCAAAACTGGTTTTTCGTGCAAGATTTCTGGCCAATGGGCCAGCGGTTCTCTACTCTCTCTCTCTCTCTCTCTCTCTCTCTCTCTCTCTCTCTCTCTCTCTCTCTCTCTCTTTCACCTGTGCAACATCTTCGATGCTTAACTTTTTCGTTCTCTGTTCCTTTCTGTACACTTCGCATGCATGGAATCAGCTAGAGAGAAGCGAAGAGAAACGGACAAGGTGTGTGTGTATGTGTGTGCGTGTGTGTTCAGTCTTGTCTTAATTCCTGATCCAACCGACCAGACGATGTTAACGACGAGTAGAAAGAGAGAAGTAACAGTGCAGTCGGCGGTTTCTACTTATCGTCGGTGGGTGCCGTTGCGGTTACATTTGCGGCATGCCTCGGCTTTTTATACGGCCTTGAACGCGGCCGACCGATCAGAACCAGGACGAGACAACTGCAACTCGGTCCTGTCCCGAGATAGCCGGCAGCAGCTGTCTTGATCAAACTTCGTCTTATTTTCTTGCTGCCTAGACTGTTGTAGGATAACTGGTAATGAACGTTCTAATCTGAGTTTCGAAGGGAATTCTTTTAACCCTCGGACAGTGGACTGTGCGTAACACTCGTATATACCACGGACGCCGGGTCAATTTTGACCCAGAATAATGGTATACCAAACATAACAAAAGGAAATCTTAACACTTTGCCGACCGATTGGAGTGATTTCCCTGTTTCACGAAATGAATAGATATGCAGAATGTATTTGTGAATTTTGTGGTGTACTATTACATAAATTTGTTTGTTTTGAACTTTAGCATAAAGAAGAAAATGGACCGAGCAAGAACAACAACATTGTATTGTTTAATATATTTTTACTTCATTTTACATTTTACCAAATACATTATTTTGATTTAAGTGATATGAAATATTAGATAAATATTATTTTATTGTTTGTAGTTACACGTTTAATGAGTGCTTACATGTAAGAATGTTAATTAAAACAAGAAAACATTCCTAAATGATAATCACCGATATTAATGAAACGTTGGTATAATATAGTAGTTCTTAGAAATTTTCTTTTTTTATTTGCAATCGTTCACAACTAAGAAATGAAGATCGTCCTCAAAATTTGGGACTAATGTAAATTAACGAATTTCAACGTTGAATTTCTAAGTGATGTCGGCGAAAAATATGCGTAGTTGGCAATGTGTTAAGTTCCGTCTTTTCTCAATGCTATATCAATCATTACTTTGATGAACTGTCTTTTGTATATATTCTTTTTCTTTTCTTTCAAGACATGAATGGTAAAACGATTTTCGAAAATTGCTTAATCTGTTAACTGGGGATGATGAGTTAACTCATCATTGGTTCGAAAATGCTTAGAATGCAGTAGTTCATTTATTGAGGGATTACTTATTTTTAATTGTACTGTTATTCTTATATTAAATATAAAATGCATCATATTCAAGTTTGCAAAAACCAAAATAATGTAACTGCTTATCATTTTTATTGATTTTCTATTCTAAATTGTACAAATTTAATTTTTGTTTGAAAGGGAAACCTAATTAACAGGTTAAATAGAAAAATACACAAAGTAGAAATGCATGATATTTATTCGAAAACTACACCGTGGATAAAAAGAGAAATTGTATTTATTAATCTTCATACGGTCCTCAAAAATAGTAACACTTAAGATCCTCAGGTGATATTTCATCCATTTTCGCATTACTTAATCTTACTTAACCTAACCTAGCACCTATCGAGCAGGAACCCATTAATTGGCTTTTTGTTGTCCATTTTCTTTTTTTTCCGCGCGAAATATAGCCAAATCTGAACCAGTACTAGTAATACATTTGCACCTGAATGAGTAGCTTTAAAACGTGCAGAAAGTTTAGCCACAAGCGGGGTAGGTAAAATTTTAATATTGTGAAAATTCGAATCACTTCGAAACTCGAAATTCTTGAAAGTTTTGGTAAGTGTTCCTAGAGTATTAGACAGACACATTCGAAATATCTGCAAGATAGTGCACACTTCCAGGTCTGTCAAAACTTTGGAAACTTGGCGATTGAAAAGGATTTTTAAGAGTTTTAAGTATGAGATCATGTTCAAAATGATTCATATTATAAGAATCGACGATAATGTTGAGAGATCAAGCGAAAGTCGAACTCGTAACTTCCGGACTGATATATTGGAAGTCTAACACCTATAACTAAGGCGGCGTTTTAATTTTTTCGCTGTTATTATAAGCATTAGTTTCCACTTTGTAGATATTTAATATGACTCGAAGTGTTATAGAGTACATCGTTAATGATAACTTGATGTATGTGTATTCGAATCTGTCCGTGATTTTTCTCGATTGCACGACGACTCTGATTCAGCGTTCACAGGGCAGATCGTATTGCGCGAAACATCACCTGTTTCTTATACAATACCAGTTTTTGCGTCTAATACGTTTGATATTCTGATAGCTGGATAAACGTTTAGAGAAATAAACGAATAAGAGAGTAGTTATGTTGTAAGGAATAGGTTATTTATTAAATTTTGTGAGCTAATCAAAAACAGTGACTTGGTTTAGTTGGTTTCTTTTTTTTTCTTTTCAAATTTTGAGGAGATTGGTTGCTGAAAATATTAGTAAATTTAGTAATTTTTTATTCTCTTTTTTAGTCTGAGGAAAAACTTATGTCATATGATTTCAATTGTTTTATTAAATAATGAATAAAGTTTCTGAATATGAAAAATTGTTTTTTCTAAGAACATTTGCACTTTTGATAATTAAAACAGATATTTACCCATCTAACCTAACCCAACTAAGAATCAAACAGTTTTATCATTATAGCCAAGCTCGTTTGTTAAAAACTTCATAGTAAAACTGTTACTGACTTCTTACTAACTTACTAAAGAAACATAAATAAATCAATAATTTATAACAAAAAGAAATCAGACCGTTAATTGAATAAGATAGCACCTTGTGTTTCCTGAATACTTTACTTCTTTAAATATTTCTAACTGTATCTGTATTTAACTCTTTGCCTTATAACAATAAATCAGATTTGTGACGCAGATTTTGGCCAAGATTCGACAGAAACTGTTACATTGGCGATAAAAATTAACTTTGGAACACTACTAAAAAATTAAAAAAAAAAAAGTTAAAAATTAAAATTCGAACAGTAGTTTTAATTTATAAAACTGAAGATTGCAAAATGTAAAAATTGTATATTCAAAATCTGTTAATACAAAATATCACCAGTCTAGGGGTCAATGCAAAAAAAGAAACTAACATTGTATTAGCATATTTACAAGGATATAACAATGTCAACTGAAACGTTTGCACAATTTGTATTAATCGCATGTTTAAAAAACTCGATAGGTTAATAATATTGATCGTTGTTATTCATAAAACTCTTTTGTAGCAAAATCTTACAATCTGCACAGTTTAGTGCATGTTTATTATGAGAAATCGGCTGTTACGGAACGGCAGGCAGTTGCTTTTTGCTAGTCTCGGAACACCTCCTTCAGGTGAACGTGTGCTTGTTTACGCGGCAGTTTAATGAATGGTACGCCCTCGTAAAACGGTGCAACACGCCGTTGCTCGCCTATGTGCGAACCATTGGGCGCGGCGAAATGTTTAATTTGCAACGACCGTTCCATCCTTCTTAATTGAGAATCACGAAGCTGGATACAATTAGCTCACTGACTCGACAAGGGACTGTTGTAACTGACGAAAAGGACGCAATTTCGCGAAATGCGACAGCTTGCTTCACTCGATGGAACAACGTTTTTGTCTGCCCCCGCATGTGTGCCCATGTAAACCCATCATTTCCCCCTGTTACTCTCCCCCCCCCCCCTCTCTCTCTCTATGCGTGCGTGTGCGTGTGAGCGCGCGTTTCTGTTTGTCTTTATCTCTCTGTTTCGCTTCGCGGATGGTAAATTATAGCTGTTATCACTACATTGATACCAAATATGTATTTCGAACGGAAACTCCTGGTAATTATTTTGTCTGCGGTCGTTGTTGAAGTATCAACGGTGTGTCCTGAGGCGGTCACGAAAAAAATATGCAAGTTTCTATGAATCGACAACCTGTTAAAATAAAATCATGGAGCAGACGGATTTCTTTTCGGAAAAATGAAATTTGTATATTGCAGTCTGTGAAATGTGATTTAGACGTTACGAATTGTCAATGTAGAAATTGACGTGTTTATAATTTTCTGAAAAAAATTATGTATAAACAGGTTTATGTTTTATATTAATATGCTGCTATGAGCATATATGTATGTGTACATGTATGCTAAATAAAAGCGATCTTCAAGTTTTATAAAATGATATCACCTGTCGACTGACAAAGCTAGGTAAATGCACCAGACACTTTGATCATCATGAAACAATTGATTTTCAATCCTACGTATTTTTATTTTTATACCAGTGTTAAATAATAAATGTTTCGTCCACGAGGGAACGAAACACGTCGGGTACTTTTTGTCTCAAAAGTGCCATAGCGAAAGGGTTAATTTATGGGATATTTCAGCAGTAACGTAGACTAATATAGAAAAATGTGTAATGATAAGGAAGAAGTGAAAACATCAAATACATCAACCCTTCGTAGACGTATTTCTTTGCATTCCATAGACAAGCTAAATCTTTTATGTCCAAGTTTAATTTTTGTACAGTTTAAAGCAACCAAAAAATCTGCAAAAATTCCGATATACAGTCAGTCTGTACTACAATAATACAATCACCTGTTAAGTTAAATGTTTAAAACATTTTCCAATAGAAATAAAAATTCATTTCAAAGAAATATGAGAGTGTAGTATCTCTTGGTTAATCGGTGACCCAACGAATGAGAGAATTTCTCAGAAGCCTAATACAATTGTTATTTAAAATTAAGGTTTTGTCAAATGTGTTCATATTTGAGAATAGTTGACTATATGTACTTATATACAGGGATGAATATTCTTAACTCTGCTGTAATTCTCGATTTAATTGCATACTTAAGATCTTCCAGACAAAAGTGACCTTTATATGTAAAATTCGGTTTTGTAATTTTATTTTCTAACAAAAAAAGAAAAATCAAGAAAATGCGATAATATGTCATTGCATCTTTTGTAATGCTTTTTATTTGAAAAGAAAACTAAAGTTATTTATTTATGAAAAATTGTACATGTATGACGATAATGGTTTTTGTAAACAAACTTTTAGCACTCGTTACATTTTTGCGAACTCTTATTTTCTGTTTTGGTATATATGTGAACAAAAGTAAAACTATCATAGTGTTTTTCTATGTTATTTACCTTTCGATTCGACTTTACTATCAGTAGAAATATTGAAACACTTCACTTTGATGACGAACTTCCATCATTAACTTATGTCTTAATTCTTATGAATAAAAAGGACTTGAAAATCTTTCGTACATCATATGAACAAGGACAATTGGATTTTAATATAATCTCAAAAGGACATAAATAAGCATATTTATAACGATTTGGCTCGATATTTTTAAAAAAGATATCAAAGTTCTTTTTTTCCCTATTTATTTTTTTAAAGACGAAAAAGACTCGAAGACCGCAGCAGAATTAAGACAAATCAACGATACTTTCTTAATGAGGATGTGAATTAAGAGTATGAATATAAATTGACAATTTAAAAAGAAAGGAGCAATTACTTTATTTGAAAAATTCGTTCGTAAGTTTAACCTTTGGACTACAAACAGCATGAAGATCTGCTCTTTCGGTGTGAGCAGTGTCTATAGGCGTCGTTCATTCATTTAAACAAAAATCCGAAACCATGCACATTATGGAGTCTGTTTTTGCATTACACACTTCTTGTTCGGTGTTTTCTTTCTAATAAAATTTAATATAATTCCGATTGTACACTCATCATGGACAAATACATGGACGATTGTTGCAATTAAAGCGTCGCACGATCGGCACGTTACGTTTCTGAGTATTCCGCGGTCAAAGAGTTAAGTGAATATATTAAAATTTCTTTCGAAACTTTACTTAGAAGAGGCATTCGTAGATACGATCAGCTGTGTAACATTCAGTTGTAAGTGCATCTAGCTAGGTTATTATAAATTACAGGATAATGCAATAATAGAATTGCCTCGGCTCGAATTAAATACAACAGCGCGAAGATAAATGAACTTCTCAATTGTGTTAGTTGTAAATGGTACGTGTTTGGAATAGTGAAGGAGACACTGTGAGTGGTTACTGCTAGAGTCTAAATGGTGTCCAGAAATGCATGCGGAGAGGCTTCGATGTAAAGGACCGTCCCATTGGGACGTTGATTTCGCTGAAATTTTGCACATATTTAGTCCACACCATGTGAACATAGTAATTTGCTAACTGCATAGAATGCATGTACTTAAAGTTCTTCAAAATTTTCTGTGAAATTTCTACCTTAATACTTATACTCTGATATTATACACAAACAAAGGAAACAAATATTCGAGTGAAATGTTATTTGAATAAAAGATTAACCCTTTACACTTCGACTATTTTTTACACGATGGATTATTTAATCTAATACACTTTGGCAATGAATCTTTTAAAAAAGAGAAGCGTCATTTCGAAAAGTGATAATGCGGTATGTATATGAACTTATTTATTTTTCTTAGTCTCTATAGCGACATCACTGGAGTGCAAAAGGTTAAACTTCGTTTAGAGGTACTATTTTTCTTTTTTTCACTTTTTTCGTACTTTCTGATAATACAAATGAATTTCATAGCGAACAGTTAAACTTGATAAATTTCAAATAAGTTTTCGTTAATTTCAAATAATAAATAGTTACATACATGATATTTTGATATTTTATTTTGAGTATTATTATATTGACATTTATGCCCTCTTTGTTGAAGAAAAGGCTTGACTTTTACACAGCAAGAATGTCGAATTTTTGTAAAATAAAACAATTGATTGCTTTATATTTCTTGCTTCAAACCACGATTTGGAAGATCAACACTCTTTGTCTCTTCAGACTTATGCAAATATTTAGCAGCATTTTTCTAACTCATATTCGATGCTTTTCGGTAAAAACATAGAAAGACCGCTTCAAACAACGCTCGTTTCGGAAAAGCTCTGTTCTTTTCAATGATTTCAACATTATCGAGGCATTATAAGTCAAGCTTCAAGATACAATATTCAAGAGGATAGTATAGATTTAGCTGATACCCTCAGTACGCTATTCTGTATACTAAATCCATTAACCCTTTGCCGTACTTTGACGAGTCTAACTTGTGGACACAGTTTCAGACCAAATATGAATATCACGAGTCAGTGAAATAACCTTCATAAAAATAATCAGCCAAGATTAGTTCGACGGGTTAGGTATTAGTAGTACGCGAATTAAAAACGCGCGCTATAAAGAATGTTACTAGTGAGACACGATGTGCCAAAATTAAGTATTTTTGTGGCAAAGATAGCTATTCATTTTTTGAATTGTAAGTATTTCACTATTAAATAGACATTTAAGACGAGATTTTCTTCGTATAACTTGCTACATATTACTACATTCCCGATGATAAAGTCACACTTGGAAACGCTCAGGAGACTAATTTCTATTATAATGTTGTTTATATATGAAGCATAGTTTCAAAACTATTATTTGCACCCATTTATATGTTATTTACAGTATTATTACTTACTTATTAATTATATATATATATATATATATATATTCACATAAAAAAAAATAAATGAAATTACTGCAAAAGTAATTCGGCTCAAGCAGTATCGCGTGAAGCAAATAAACTTATGGCTACTTTACAGCTAGTCGCAAGGTGTTATTTGTTCCCGGTTGTGAGCATCTTTCTCCATCACTTCATCTCCTTTTGCAAGCACCTCCGCGCATTATTTTGAACTGTTCGACAAGTGTCGTTTTCTATCGGTTTGGCTCGAATTTTGCTAGACTAAATAGTACGGCAAGGAGTTAATTCTTATGTTTGGGAACTGAAGGTGTGACAACAATACAGAAACGTGTAAACGTTCCTTTATTACCGATATGACAAAAGTATCAGGTCGGACAGAAAACTTGTATCGTCTGAACTAAAGCATTGTAACTTCGCATTGATACTTTTCCCTGGTAATTTTCGTTCTGGAGGCCGCGAAAACCGTTGTTCACGGGCCAATAGCCTCTGTCTCGTGGAGACTGTTTCAGAAAATGGGTAATAATAGCGCAACTGTGTAACGATGGCGGTTCGGGAAGTACGGTTGAATTTACTACGGCCGGCGCGCATCGATAGCGATCAGCCATTAGCACACAATTTCTCTCTGGGTGCATTAAAGCGACCGCGCGTTTGCATACCGTGCAGAAAGGCAGGAGGCTGGGAGAGAGGATAGAGGCAAGAATGATCGTACCTTAGTCCGGCGATAGCGTTATTTCTATGATATAAGGAGTCGTGTATCTCGATGTCGTTACCAATCGAACAGATCGTTTTCAAAATGTTATTTGAAATCCAAGAGATGTACAGGGTGATCGGTAGCTGATTATATTAAGTTGTCCCGCAAATTCTTTTCATTTTATTTAATCCTTTAATCTTTTCTTTTGTTGTATTTAACCTTCGCTCGGAGAATATAGGACCCATGCGTATAAATAGTTGAATATCAATAGTCATTTCAGTTTATATAATTTACATTGCAAAATACCGAGAAAAATGTAAAGAATGTTCAAAACATGTTTATAGTGTCCATAGAATACTCGAAACACGTGCTTTGTATGCACATTGTAATAAAAATGAATAAATACTGTATTTTTTTTATAGAATATAAGTGCATTCATTTTCTCTGATCATTAGGGGAAAGGCCCCTATATTTTACCTGCTCCTAAATTGGACCATAGTGTTTTTTTATATAAAAATGGATTGTATCAACATCTCTCAGTATGGAGCTGCAGCTTATATCTTGTGTAGTAACAGTCACGAAACAAAACACTGTCTACCGACGCATAACTGTGCGGTGATGATTACTGTGTTGTGATGCTAGTTAATGTAATTTTGTTTTCACTTTATTTAAGCTCTAAGTTCTGACTGGTAAGTAAATTTTGAATTCTTATGGGTGCTATTTGTTAAGAAGGGGCATATCTTTAATTTTATTATAACATTGGTCCGATACTTTCATTAGTTTTCGTTTATTACATCTAAACGTAATTAAACGTTAGTTTCTTAAATTGAACCTCCTAATGGTTCTTAAATTGGACCGGTCCAAATTATGCTACGTCTTTTGTTTCTTTAAGATAAAAATGTCAAAACGCGGACAATATAGAAAATGGAACGAAAAAAGTATGGAAGATGCCATAACTGCATATAAAAATGATGTCACAGGTTTAAATGAAATAGCTAGAAAATATAACGTACCAAAAGCTACGCTGAAACGGAGAAGTGACGAGAAAAACAAAAAGGTTCATGGTAGTATAAAAAAAAATAGGACATGGCGCAGATCTTCCACTAGAATTAGAAAAAGAAATAGTAAATCACGTTTTAGAGCTCAAACTGCTACAATCTCTTCAAAGTCAATACCTGCAGGAAAGAAAGAAAGATCCCGAAAAAAGAAACCGGTTGTGGTACAGGATTCTTCAAGTGAATCTAACGACGAAGATTGTCTTTGTATCGTTTGTTTCGCAGTATTTTCGGAATCGGTAATGGGAGAACAGTGGATTCAGTGTATTTCTTGCAAAACATGGGTCCATTTGAGATGCATAAACGGCCGTAATATCGATTATCACGAACGCATAAACTGCCAGTCTGACAGCGACTGATTATTTTGTAAACGCATACATATTTCGTTTTCTTTAGTATGTACGCTGTCAATTATTTCCCAAAGTTATTTTTTATTTTTTTGTAGAATATATGCAGATTTTTGAATAAAAGTTCTTACTTGAAATAATGAAAAATAAACATGGTCCAATTTAAGATATCTCTGGTCCAACTTAGGAAACCAGTTACCTAGATTGGACTAATAGTACTATTTTGAAAATATTTCTTTACATCCAGCCACATAACATTTTAGCCGATTTTATTATATTTATGTATCAAGTAGATTCTTGAAATTGTTCTCAAATTTTCCTGCTCAAAAATATGATCAAGTTTCCGATTTATGGAGGTATTTTCTTACGTGGTCCAATATAGGGGACTTTCCCCTACATGTTAATAGTATTTTTTTTTAATGGAACATATACAGGGTGTCCGTTTTATCTGAATACAGTGAAATATCTTTCAAGGAAGTGATGTTACGAAAAAAATGTATTAACAAAAATTGTTTGGTATGGATGGGGGTGTTATGTGATGCAAATATTTCTTGTGTACCTGGTGTGCTGGGAGATATTTTTAAAGTAATTTAAGTTCTTTAAATAGAATGATATATTTTTTTAGACATAATCTGATAGTGTATGGAGATAAGTTGAAAATGTAGAATGTGACAAATTTTTCGTATGAAACTTTGGTTTCGAGAAAAATCAACTTGAAAATTTGTCAGGCACGCGTGAAACTTGATCAAGTTTCGACTAAAGTAACACACTGTTTGAAGGAAAATATCAGTGCTAGATTGGCCACCATAATCTCGGGTCCTATCACAACTAGATTTTTATTTATGTATAACGAGCATTGAACAATTAGAATAAAACATTATTATAGCATTTGATCAATGAAAATTACGTAATAATACGGTGGAAGACGTTCGGAGGAACTTAATAAGGAGAGCCAGTTATGAATACGGGAACGTGGATATCAGTTCCAGCAATTTATGAATTAAACGAGTTTTTAAATTGATTTTTCTCGGAAACGAGGCCACAAAAAACAAAATTTTATTCTACATTTTCAACTTATTTTTTCACATAGTGTTAATCTGTTCTCGTTTGTACCACCAATAACGGGGCACTAAGCATGTAGATACGGTGAAATTAACTTGTGTACAAAATTGAAGAAAATCGAAAATTTCAACGATTATTTATTATTTGTCGGATTCACTTGTGATAATATATTTTTGTCTTTGATAACCCGATAATATAAAGCGCGTGCACAGGAGAAAGACGAAAAAGTGAGAGAGATAGGGCAGTAGTGAATGAGACACGGTGAAGGGCAGGCGAGAGAAAGAAGAATGAGTGCAAAGAAAGAACAGAAAAGGTGACACATAAGAAAAAGTGAGCGAAAAATGGGGGAGGGGATAAGAAGTGAGGAGAAGAGGAGAAAGAAAAAAGTGAATGGAAGGAGAGAAGAGACGGACGGAAAAGTGTGAGAAATCGAGAGATTTGAGAAGGGAGAGAGAAGAAAAAAGTGAGACGAGAGAGCGAGAGAGAGAGAGACGTTCTGCTCGTAAAAGGCCAGCCAGAGGCTAGCAGGGCGCGGCACACGCGGCACTCCAGTGCCTCGCTACTTTTATGAATGAATGCAGTTCGAGTGGGTGTGCGTAGTTGTGACTGCGCCTCCGCGCTTCGACTTGACGTCATGTCTGTGTGAGTGTTCCCTGCGTGTTCCTCCGCGTGTACGACGTGCGTACACGAAGCCGAGGCATGGCCAGCAACGCAATGATGATGCCTGTTCAGTCTCATGGACAGCATTCTGTCGCATTGCACGCGTGGTCGTGCGCGTGGACACACCTGGACAACTGTCGCTTGACCCGCGTGTAATATACGCGTGAATCGGTTAAGCGGAGAACCGTGCTCTCCACCTCTTCCTCCTCCTCGCCGTCGTTGTCGTCGTCGTCGTCGTCGATGCAGCCATGTCAGACGATGACCTCACCACGCACGTTTTTCCGGCTGCATACTTTCCCGACGCTCTTCTCTCACTGCCGTTACTTCGACCGTGATTTCGAGACTATAGTTACCTCTGTACAGGATGTTTCAGATTTCGCGAGTTGTTCGGCAGGTAATTTTGAATAAAAAGTGTGTCACGTGAAATAAGGTACAGTTATCCCGGAAAATGTATTCTGATGCTAATTACTTGACTGCGGATTTTTATGCATTTATAGATAATTCAAAGCTACAAAATTTTACAGAATGCATATAGTATGGAAAAATGTACAAAATATCGAAATTATAGCATTTTTTGTAATATCTGGTAAGTGAAATAGTTTTCCACAGTGGTCTTATATTTTTTTTTACTATATTCTCGGAAACATGAATTTACATACAAAATCTGCAGTCTACTAATTGCCAACCGTTGGACACCGTACATGCAGAAATATTCATAGTATTTTGAATGTAACATTCTTTTCACTCATATTCATAATACTATTTCAGGTATGAATATGAATGGTATGAATATTATGTAATATTACAAATGTTATGAATATGAATAATGTTAATGTTATAATACGAAAAAAACAGTTAGATATGGTCTGTTTAATCAAATAAAATTCGCATTTCAAATTTTGTTGTACATGTAGGGTAATTCTGGGAGGGTATATAGCCTCAATTTTTTTGACACGCATTTAAATGAAAACTTAAAAAAATTAAAATACCAAAATTGTTTTTTACATGAACTTCAATTGTTTTCTTGTAAGATAATCAACAAAAATTAGATTTACAAATGAAGTAAATGTGTTTTTGTGTGAAAATTATTTTTCCCCCATTAACACATTGACAACGGATGACACGAAAATACGTAATTGAGATTATCACGTATCTATCTCAAAATAAATTCACTATAAATGATCCAGTTTGCATTCCTGAACACCATGATAGATGTTTTACGAATTAAAACAATTACATAGGTTTTCAACTTTTTTTGTTTTATTTTGTAATTATCGACGCTGAAACTACAGATCTTAATCCACGTTGAAAAAAGGAAATTTTCTCATCTTCCAATGAATATAATTCAAGCTTGGCCGGAGGGAATTTCTGGCACGTCGAATTCTAATATTGAAGACACAGTAATAATAGATAAACAATCAGATCAACTATACAAAGAAGAAATAACGAACTTTGATAATACGTGACTGTGAGAAGAACGTCATGTTTTTATCTTCTAGTAAAAAAAAAAATGTTGAAAACCTCTGATAATTCCATGTTGAAAAGTGCAAATTGCGAAAGGAGTAATTTGCCACTTTCCTTAAAATTTCCTCGACGGGTATTAATCAGTTAAAATGTTACAGTAGTTTTACCCAACATAACACAATTCGAAAAAAATCTCTTGAAACCTCTCCGCACTCGTGTTACAAGCACGTCACCAAACGCCCCGACGTTGATATGTTAATAGTTTAATTGGCCATCTCTTCCGGAATTATCCTATTTAAACATATTTCTAAGCAACGTATGCTTTTTTCTCCATTACGACTGTTAAACTTGCCAAAACTATAATTTTTCGAAACGAGATTGTAATTTTTTTCATTCTATTTGAAACAAGTAAACCAAGAATTAGTACAAATAGAAATAACGATATATGATGGCAGTGCGAAATAAAATATCAAAGTTTCGCTGAACAATTCGATGAAAGAGGTATGAAAGTATATTGAATAACTTATTCACTATATAATCTCTTAACAGGAAAAATAGTTTAATTATTATCCATTTAAACCCTTTTTTTTATTATGGCGAGACATACTTATGACGCAGATTACGGAGAAGATGTAACAAAAACAGAATCATGTTTAAATTTCTATTTTTACTGTAATTTCAAGATTTCATTTTAAGACTGACGATATTACCAAATACAAATTGTACATAATATTTCGTTTTCTTTTTACATTAACGTATTTATTAACATACTGTCGATGAGAGACGTAAATTGACGTTTTTCGTTTGCTATACATTGAAGACAGGGGACACGAATTTACGTTTTTAATTTCTCAAGTGTAAAAGACGCGAATCAAAGTTATTCAATTTTCAGATATTGAAGACGGAAACAACCAATTTTTAATGAAATGTTTCGTTTAATAAGAACCTTACATTGCTTTAAATAGGTACATCTAGTGCGATTTTCCCGGCTGACAGGCCGGGACTCTACGCCTCTTTATTTTCTCTATTAGTTTTTTTTTTGTGATATATTAATAAAAAAGAATGTTCACTTATAATACAATACATTCTCTAATAAGGCTATGAGAATAATTTCTATTGATCAAGACATTGCTTTACAAAAAGAAAAAATACTTTCTTAAATATTGCGTATACACGTTTAAGTGTGAAAAATTGGCTTAAAAAAAGAATAATGAAAATTTCGAAACACAAATGACGAAAATCGTTCCTCAAGAGGTTTAATGTGTTTACGCTAACACTTTTCCCTTCACGGTTTGAACGTTTCCAAAGTAGTAGAACCTCCCGCTCACGCGCACCACGTTCAAGCCGCCCTCGCAACGCTCGAGAACGGCCACGATGGCATCCTGCTCGTCGTGGGCTTTAAACGAGCGTCGTAAATCACGACCAGGACAAGCTTAAAAGTCTTTTAACTCGCTGGCTCGTCCGGCGCGAGCCGGACGTGTGGGCCCATCGCGGGATCGAGATCGGTTGACTTTTCGTGCCTCGTTTGCTTTCCACCTACCAGCAGACGCGAAGGTTCGTAGCACACTGTGTGTACTGGCTTCATGCGGGTATATAACTGTACTGTACTGACATGTTCGTAGAAACCGCGTTTGAGACTGTCTTTCACCACAAATATAGCGTTGCGGAACGGTCATGTTCGAATAAGAAAAAGAATGAAAAAAGAAAAAAGTGTATGGCAGAATGAAGGAGAGGGGAGACTGTAGATATCGGTCGGAAAACATGTTCGACCGCTTAACGTTTCTGTTAAATTTTACGAATTCTATAGATTCCACGGCTGTCTCGATGTTTTTTTCTTTGTTGAATTATGCTTCAGTTCTGCGAGGTAACCACAGCATCATGCACGATCTCTTGCGCAATCTGCTTGCGACTACGTTGGCTTTTTATTTTTGAATGGAAATAGAATCGTGGCTCTCTCGTTGTGTTTGTTTTTATTATTATTATTATTATTATTATTATTATTATTAGTATTATTTGGTGGATTGAGAGACATAGTGGTGTTTTTCGAAATTTTGAGAATTTTAATTAACCCTGTAGTATATGCAAATGTGTGTAAGAAGTCATTTGTTTCATACATGATTTTAGGACATTGACATTTTTGAGACACCAAACACCATACACTGATTATTTTATTCACTTTTTTTACTTCACAATACTGTTCAGTTATTTATTAATTTGTTATTTAATTATTATTCACTAATATTGACTAGTAACCTCTTAACCTGTTTTCTTTTCCTGACTATACATCTAAGCATCAGTTTCTTATGGTTTTAGTACCATTTGCATATGAAACGCTAATGTATTATAATTTAATTAGAATTGGCAATACTCAGTCTTATAAATTATAAAGAAAGTTACAATTAAAATTAATGTTTGTTACTAATATAACTGTTTTTGTCGAATTTCAGCCAGAATCTGCATCACGAGTCTAACTTGTTGTTATAGGGCAAGAGGTTAACGTTATTTTATGATATTTAGCATTTAACTGTCTCTTGTACAGTTAGATACAGTTTCTTATACAGCTTGCATAATTTCAACTTGAGATGCAGTGAGTCACAGAAGCATTCGTACCTTGTTCAAAACAGAATAACTTTTTTAAAATTAATTTCCAAATGACTAGAGCTTTTTTTTTGCTTGAAAAGTTAGAAGTTTACTAGATGACGTGTACAGGAAATTTTAAAAAAATTACAATTGTTTGGAATCATGAAGAAAATAGCGAAGGTCGCTTTTACAATTTTTTTTTTATATCTGAGTACATAATGAAGATTTAAAAAATACATTTTATTATTTTCTGCTAGTTATATGCTATACTGAAAATTTGACCGAAATCAGTTAACGATATTACATGGTATAAACGATTAAAAGTGGAAAAAATCAGTTTTTCACTTTTAACCTACAACTATAATAAATCTAACGATTTTTACATATTTTGATGCCTATCATTTGTTTCTGCATCCAAATGTATACCAAGTTTTATATATATATACATATACATATATACATTGTGCGTGTGCGTGTGTGTGTATAATATATTATATATATAATCTCTCTCTCTCTCTTTTGAGAAATTAGAATTTCTGTTAACTTTTTTCCTGTATCTGTCCTTCGTAAGAAGAATGTAATAAATATTAAGAAATTAATTATTGCGAATTATCAATGCACCAAATTTATCATAGTTTTTCACGAAAGCTCATATTCATAGAAAATTTATAAACGAATGAAATTCTTCTGTAGAAATATCTTAATAATTTCAGGTTATAGTATAATTTAAGTATCAATTAAACAGTAAATTGGTAATAAAACGAACGATAAATACTGAGTAATAAAAACCGAATGAACGTTGAAGATTAACCATAAAATGCCGTTCAATGATGCAATATCTATGGGAACATGTGTGCGTATTCCATAATACGATTACATAATATTATATATTATTTTTACTATTAGAAGCACATTATTATTTTTGATAAAAGTGATAATAATGGAGAAAAGTGGGTCCAATATGTTGGCTGCTTTCAATACATTCATAAAGAATATGCAGCTTCAGATATGTTATTCGCGTGTCTAACGTTTGAGAGCCGTAGAAGGTTATAATAAATTCCAAAGCATGAAATATATTCGTTTATTTGTATCTTAATTTTTTAGTAACAAAAGTGAAGTTTTTTAAACTTTCTTTATGTTTTCTAGGTGTTTTAGGTGACACCATATTTTCAAATGTATTAAACACCATTTTGTTGAACTGTCGATTTTCACTATTTTAATTCTTCTATCATAATTTAAAAACACTTGAAGTTAGACATACATTAGTTTCGTTTTTCCCTTACATGTGTTTAAAAAAAAAAAAAAAAAGAAAAGAAAGAAAAGAAAGAAATGAATCCTCTACTTTCGGGCATACTTTTGCATACTGTTGTATATTATTTACGTTCACCCTATTTATTGCAAAAATGTATAGCTTACTAATCTTAGCCAAAATAAGTTGAATGTGAATCATTTAATTGCTCATATTGCTATGAAAATTATACGCAATACGTAACTATGAGAATGTTACGATAAATGTTTCTAGTACTGTACTATACCGAGTGTTTCAGAACATGTGAGCATAATTTTATTAGTGAATACAGCACACTGAAGTAAGAAGAAAAGTTAATATAAGAATATGCCCGAGATCATCTTGTTCCCGAGATACAGCCACTTTTGTATTATATCAATTGCTTACGTGCTTTTATGAAATTGCTCGAAATGACTATCTTCGGTTTGAGTATAAGCTTTTAGATGTGTTATTATCGAGATTCTGACTGGTTTAAAGTTCCTTGGTAATTTATAAACATGATTAATGCACTCAGTATACGCACTGCTATTATAAATTCTACAACTTAACAAATTTAGAATCTGTTAGGTTTCCTTAGTAACGGTTTATGGCACGATCGCACTAACAGGCTGTTTTTGAGTTTAGGATTTAATTTATTATTTTTATGCTTTAACGTCAATCCTAGCGAAGGCCGGTAGAATTACTTAATTAGAGTTTTTAGCCATTCGTACCTTTTGTGCTCAATAGCTTAAGAACATGCCATAAACCACGGGTTTCCGAAGAGTACATTTGTCTATAACGGTCTGCTAGCCGAGAGTCACCCGGAGGAATTCCCCGAATTATTATAAACATTTGGCTATCCCTTAGAATCATCTCCCACTCCACCAGGGTAAGCGCTACACCCTAGCGCGCTAAGGGTGCACTGGAAGGAGTTGGCGAGAAAATTAGGCACGCTGATTGGCGATGAATATTAGAAAATATTCACCAATCAGCGTACTTCAAATCCAACGCTTCCGAGGGCTAAGACGAGCACTTGAAAGACCACGAGTACAGATAAAACCATCATATCGAAACCATCTACGAGTAAAAGCGAGCACTTAGTCTTACATAGAATAAATTTCACAAAGTTAGAAAGGCAACAAGCATTTGTCAATTTTATCAGTCAGCTCAGTACGACAGTACACACGAGCTAAATCAAATACATACTAACAGAATCATTACAAAGGAATGTATACACAATACAGAATGTTGTAGAGCGTTTATAAGATCATATATGATGTATCAAATGTTATTTTTGATATAGTTAAATGATGAACTTTGTTTAAAAAAAAAATTATTGGTAGATGGAAATGCGGGTTGTATCTCGGAAACAAGGTAATATCGGGCGTACGTTTATATTAAATTTTTCTCTTAGTTCAGTATGTTGAATTTTCTAGTAAAATTATACCCACATGCTTTGAAACACCTTGTATATCGGGAAACTTAGGCGGTGCGAAAAAGTATACGCATTGAAATCACCGGCATTAAAGAGGGAATCGTAAAGGTATCCCTGCAGTAGTCAGCAAGACGAACACCACCCTAGTCGCTGGCCAATTAGCGCTTGAAGGATAAATAATGTAGCGACGCGCGATTAGATCCCGCGTCGCGTTAATTGGACCGCTAATTAATCGAGGTCGATCACTTACCGTGAGGGGTGAAACGACATCCGTTGAATCTGAGCCAACTCCCTTTTCAGAGTGTTCTTTAAAATCAGTCGTACTCTACGTACTTGCGTTCGACAGCTTTTCAATTTTTCAAGTGGCATGTAACATTTAAGCTGGTTGACAGAACGTGTACATTAATATACATATATTCAATACGTCGTCGATTCTCATTTCTTTTTTTTTTTGTCTTAAAAGCTTTCATTTAATAAACAAACAGTATACAATGTATTATTTTACAGACATAACGCTGATAAATACATGGTATTCTCTGTTTAAAAAACGGATTCGTTCTAACACGGTTGGAGAATTGGGAAAATCACAATAAAAAGTTGCACACAATGAGAATTTTCTAGTGCAAACGTCGTCGTTCGAGCAGGCGAGTGTGTGTTGTCTCCGATTTGCGTATGGAATATTTAGAATATGGAAACTTTCAATTGATTTTAGTGTTAACCCTTTGCACTTGAAAGTTCTGTCGCTATAGGGAAATAGCCATTCAGAGTTTTCTGATAAGAAGACGATAACATTTTTTTACAACTGACATAAAAGCTCAATTTATATCTATTATTAATAAATAATTTAGTAATTTATTTTTAATAAATACATGTTAACTATGTTATATGTTAATTATTAATAAATAAGTATTGTTATATATGTTAATTATTAATAAATAATAGATATCATACGTAAATTAACGAATAGGACTATTGTATTTCCTGTATTGTTATATAATAAAAGCTAAATACTGAATGTCGAGCTTTATAATTTTCGTTGGTGTGATATTTTACAAAACATTCGACAAAATAGAGTTCTTAAGTATGAAAAGAATATAGTATATTTTTTAGCATTTTTCGAAGCTAACTGTATTTTTTGGTACTAATTTTTTGATTCGTCTAACACTTGCACGTTTTCGGAACCTACCTATCATGTTGCACAGGGGATACCTGCGTATAAGTTTTCCCTTTTTAATTAGTACAATGCGAAAAAAAGAAATAAATTAAATTAAAAATATACTTATAGAATTCTATCTTTTACGATGTGAATGGAAAAAAACGATTTTCTCTGTAAATGTTGAAGGCCATGATTGAGTTTATGTTCACAACATTTATTATAGTAAACAAGAACATTCAAAATATATATTGAATATATGTGAATTTAAAATCTCATGCGTGTATATATATTTGTTTAAACAGAAGCATAACGTGCAACACCAATGTATGTTAGTGTTAATAATAAATAATTTTCACGATAAAAATTTGTTTATATAATTATATTTGGCTAAAAAAAAAAATCGCCAACTTCAGATTTTTAACATATTATAATTTGTCAATAATTTCGAAGCCAGGAAAATAATGACATAAATTCATCATTATTTCACATAAACTACAACATATCATAGTTTCGTGAAAATCAAAAGACACTGCCAGAAAGTGATCGATTTGTCGTGAACTAACTTGACGTAAGTAACTCATAATTTACTCTTCCTGTTCTTCCTATAATATTTGAAGACGCAATCGTTTCTTTTATCAGAGAAACAAAAATAGATTCAGGGAAAAAGTGGGGATAAATAAGATAGAAAAATAATTATTCTTAGCCAGGTATACAAAGCCAAAAGCGAAACGGAATAAGATGATGAAGATACAAAGAACAAAAAATAAACACGAGAAGACGTGATTTCCTTGCTGATGCTAACAGTAAAATTACTGTTTCTCTTTGTTCAACGAGACGGCTAATAATGCCTTCTTGCTGCACCACTTTCTTTCCCCCCTGCTGCTCCCTATAGCAGATTGGCATTACCCGTCTTCTCTCAGCTTTTCTTTTTTATCCTTGCCTATCATCGTTGTTTTGCTCGTCTGTCTTCTCTCCCGACCACTGTCTACTGCCGCATATCTTCTGGTAATTTGCGGAACTCTGGAATCCAGAAATTCCGTTCCAGACCGTAGACTAGTGTGAATATCGCCGTGATTCCGAAGGAATCATCTTGTTCTACCGGGGATTTCTTCGTGAGATGATTTCTTTGTCTGTCTTCGGAGAGGATCCCTTGGAGGGGGTAGAATTGACCCAGACTTGGAGCAGAATAAATTGGATTTTTAGACAGAACTAGATCAGGACTTGAAATTTTGCGTTAGCAATTATCATGTTGCTATGTACAGGTTGTTTATAAAAGTGAGCGAAAATGTCTTGATAAACATCGGTCTAAACACCACTGATTTCGAGTATATCAAATTTTTCTGCTTGAAATCTGTAAGAACGATAAGGAAGAGGTGCTACGAAAGAGACAATTTTTTGCTTTAGCATCGACTTCTGATAATATCATTATAGGTATTTAAAACATAAATTCATTAATAGAAAATATATTTCTTGGCCTTTGATAAAAATGTACTATAAACTCATCAGTAGTAACAAAAAAGTAACATAATTTTAGATTCCTAGATAAGTCGAAAATGTCCCTTTCACAACTAGATAGTTTCGAATGGAACATGTCATGAAAGGGACACGTTAATGAAAATAAACTTGTTAGATATTGTAGTTACAATTCTAAACTTCAATAGTACAAAGCAGTTACCAAAATTTGGGAAAAGTGTTACAATAAATTTAATGAAGGAAGTTGTAACTTTGTAATGCTTGAAGAGGACAGCCATATCTTTGTTTAAACTATTTTAAGAAATAATACTGAAATAAAACAAATTAACAAAATGAGAAGAGATAAAGTCATAAACACGTATAATAATTTTCTCTTTTCACAACGAAACTTTTGATTTTCAACAGTTTCGTTTGCAGAAATATGTTGGAGTTGATGATCGGTTACATAAAATAATACTCGGAGTGCAAAGGGTTAATAAAACCCGTTAATCAATAATAAGGTATCATTTTCTAAATTTGATGCTGTTGATGACTAGCATGACGCTTAACGTGTTAAATAAACATTCATAGATATTCGATGCTATAGTACCTAACACATCACACCAGATACAAGAGTAAACATAGTCGAATATTGCAAAGTATCAAGTGTAAAATCACAAGAGAACATAGTAAAGCATAAGAAAGCACGTATACATTGCAAGTAATACTTAAGCTCAATTGAGCAAGGCACATCACATCAAAATACACATCAACCAACCAGGTTAAATGGTTTAATTATCTATAACCAGCGTCTCTGAATTCATCACAAGTAAGTGTAAGCGGGCTTTGCAACCTCGTAATATTCTACATAAGGGAATAGCGACGTTCAGGACGCAACAGTGGAGATTGTAAGGAACGCTATCATACAAATTCTTGAACCCTTAGTCATCAAACAGCTGATTAGTCGAAAAGCTATTAATCCATTTCTTCCCACTGTTCCATATGTTAATTTAGTATATATTTTTTGATTACTTCTAGATTTGTTACTGGAGTAATGATTTCGTGAATAAAGCAGATTTATTGTTAGATTAACCCTAAGACGTTTAAAGTTTTAAAAGATGAAAGGTCAGCTTAAGGGAGCATTATTTTGTGTTCACATAAGGAAGAGTATTAAAAATGTATTTTTTTTTTCTCTATTTATATATATATTTTTTATGTATTTGTTTCGTTTATTTATATTGTAAAGTAATATTAAGCATTTAGAGTCTTATTAAAAAAATAAAATATAAAAACTATAAAACTTAATATTAAAACTAAAACATCTTGAACAAACGTGCTTATTTACTCTGAGTCTTCACTAGAAGAATCTTTATTACAATTAACAAGTAATAATATAAAATAAAACAAATATATAAGTTGGTACTGGCCTCAGAAAATATACAATTACAATTTAATGATTACTTGATTTGTCACAAGTATGCCTTGTGTACCCACATTGAACTTAAACTGTAATTTCCGAAACAAAAAGCATGATGTTTAATTTGTTTGTTTATAATTATTAAATACAATATCTTTCTGATACAAAACTAGATCACTGAATTCCTACGCATTTTTTTTTTTTTATAATTAATGTCTTAAATTCTATGGACATTTTTTGATCCTCTCATAAGCATTCTAGAGTTAACTATAAAATTAGTCGGCCTGCCAATTCGACTGGTATCCGAAGAAATGGGTATATACCACATACAGGATTTCGAAATTACAAAGCTAAAGAGAAAGTAAATTTAAATATACAGTCACTCTTATTAATATTTGGACACCCTTGAAAACATAACTTCTTTAAGATTGGATCAAGCGACGTGAGTTCTTTTTCTTTTTTGAGAAATTAGAAGGATTAATCTACTAGATAAGGTGTAAAAACATTTTTGAAAAACTTACAATTGGTTTGAATTGCGAAGAAATTAATAAAAATCGCTTATTACAATTTTTTTATCTAAGCCTGTAATGCAAATTTAAGAAGTACGTTTTGTAGATTTATGTTTGTTGTATACATGCTGAAAATTTCATCAAAATTGATTAACGTTGGAATGTTATAGATGACGAAAATCGAAGTTTTTTACGATTTTCAGTACGATAAATCAAAAGATTCTTACATATTTTAGTGACTGCCATTTGTGCCTACGTCGATCGATTTCGCTGAAATTTTCATCATACAACTGACATAAATCTCTGAAACACATTTTATAAATTTTCATTATAGGCTCAGATAAAAAAATTATAAAAAACGAGTTACTGTTTTCTTCGCAATTTCGACCAATTGGATTTTTTGTACACATTATCTAGTAAACTAATCTTTCTCAAAAAAGCTCACGTCGTTTGGTCCGATTTTAAAAAAGTTATTTTGTTTTAGAGGATGTTTGAATATTAATGAGAGTAATCATACCATTAATATTCGATATAGAAATAAATTCTTTCCGACTTTTGAGTACAATTAAACTTTCATTCAAAAAGAATGAAAACAAATCGATCAACAAAAAAATTTGTACTATTGTCGATGACATTTTGCTATTTTTCTGACCGCTTGCGAATACCATTACGAATATTTCAATATGAATGACTGTCCTAATTCTGTGACTACAGTCGGAAAAAAATTTATTTCTACACCAAACAGAAGTCACCAAAACTTACTAAGAAATAGTGGTAATAATTTCTACAAATTTTGCTCGAGAAATTGATGGATCTCGTAAATTTAGTGTTAAGAGTTAGGGAAGAACAAACTTTGGCTTACGACTATATAGGAGAGTTTGAGAGGAATGTTGTAAGGTGAAGAGTCGAACGTGAGCAGTGGTGAAAGTAGGTGACTAGTTACAGATAGATAGAATTAAGACTAAGTTAAAGAAAATATTTTGAGTGTATGACAGTTGCGATCAGTTCTCCCTAGCGGAACGCCACAGCGGAGATGTAAACGTCCGTGCTCGAATAGAGCCGATGATCTAAGGAACATCAATATCGTGGAGCGAACTTCCGGGGAGGTGAAAAGGAGGAGTAGAGACTCCGATAGAGATACAATTCATGAGCCTAAGGCGTGGGCGATACGCATAACTCCGTGAGAGCCTTTTGTCAGGATAATCCGTGAACGTGGTATACGTGGTAATCGCGCGAATGCCGCGCCACACCGAGAGCCTCGAAGCTCTCTACCGAGAGATCTTATCGAAACCCTGGCGTTACACGCTACGTTGCGATTAACCGTGGAGCACGATCTGCCTCGACATTTCGACGAATTTCGGTATTTCTAATAACAAATCGCCCGCTGTCTTATTGTACCGTATACGGTCTGCACTATTGACCAGTCAATCAATTCGTGCCACACCATGCGATTCGAAGAAAGGTTAAATACCGAAACGGTGTTTCGCTCTACGAATCGTTGGAAAGGAGGGAAACTTTTAACGGATTGATCGCTGTGTCACACACAGTGGACCAGATTGATAAATTCAGCAACATTGTATGCGTGCGTGCGTGCGTATGTGTGATTGCTATTACATACACACACACACAAAATATATTTTAAGAATAAAACAATAATTTTTTTTTATTATACTGTAATTTTCATTGTGCACTTTCAAACTCATGCTTTATTTATATTTTATTCTTGTTTTATTAATCCTGCTGCTTCGGGATGTAACTTATTTCGCTTTGTTATCGCAGGATTTGATTCTTACCGTGGAAGCAAACGTTGATAAATGAACATCTGTTGAATGAATCTTTATTTGTCGCTTTTCTTAAAAATTGTTTGCCGTTTCCGTTTTTACGTTGTTTTTTTCATCTTTATGTGAACATCCGCGTTCTTTGCTGTAAAAAAATACGAAATTTGATTGCTTTAAATAATAATAATATGAAAAGTGTGAGGTGATAGAGGAAATATTTTTTTCATGATTATGTAGACAAAGAATGTATTGAAAACAGTCCATTTTCTTTAATTGCGGGATTCTCTGGGACTTCTAAAATATATCTTGTTAATTGTAAAGAGTTCTCTAAAATTTTCTTCATTTCATTCAGCGTTACTTTTGAACATATTGCCTATACTAATTATTAACTAAGGTATGATTTTTTATTACGATCTTTTATAAGAATATTCTTTCTTTATTTAAAAAAAAAAAGAAAGAAAGCGAAATAAAAATATTAAATGGGGTCTTAAATGTTGTAATGTTTCAAAGAAAAGGTGGTTAGGGGATGGGATGATTAACCATTTCAAATCCTTTCGTAACTTTCGGCCCATCCTGTATTAATAGATGGATATTAATATTAAACGTATGGTATAATTACAAGTGGAAAAGAGGATTAATTTTGTAAGTAATTGTACATGGACAGAATGAAAGCTGAAAATATTGAATGTAGATGCTATATATGGGAATATAAAGAGAGGGAAGGTATTGATTAATTATATTCAATGTGAGGAAAATAAATAGTGAATAGGTTATATATTGAAGTAATGGAGGGCTCTGTTCTATATAGAGTTCAGTAGGAGGAAATTGTTAATTAATTCTGCATAGTTAGACGAAAAGTTGTAGGTTGAACAAACAATAAGTATAGTTATTATATAATGTGTTTATAATAAAAAGAGGAAGCGTTTGGTTAATTACCTTCAATTTGGGAAAAATATTTTCCGTTATAATAAATTAATATTACATGAGTGAAATATTATCTTTCAGTTGCGAAGAGGAAAGTTGTTATTTAATTATGCATAGGTTAAATATCAATTGTTATTATGAGTGAGGTATACAAGTAGAGGTTTCGATTTGTTGAGTCTAATTTGCGGAAAATATTACTTATTATTATAAATGAATAAAAACTGTACATTTATTACATCTTCGATTGAAAGGAGGAAGTTTTCTAAAAAATATTGAAATAAATGAGAATATTTTATGTGAGAATAAATCTAACAAAGATTTTGATTAATTATGATGCCATTTGAGAAGTTCAGTATTGACGTAATAGAACAGTCATTATTACGTCTGATAGTAAGAAAGAGGAAAATTATTCATCACCGATGTTTCACGGAAATGATAAATATTTGAGTGAGACAGCTGGTATAAATATGATAAGAGTATGGAAATGTTTACTAAATTACATAAGCTTTTTTCGGGAACACTTTATACTTATCCAGTGCACGTGTAAATGAAAGACGATAATACGAGATAAATGCTTTATGGTGTATTAACCCTTTGCAGACGGAGCTGTCTGTAAAGCGAGCGTAACTGTGGACGAAGAGTATCGGCGTATTTTCTCAAAAGTAAACACTTGTCTAATATATGTATTATAAAAACTAAAAATTTTATTTATTTATTACATTTTATACTGCAGCGCAATTTACCTACATACTCATAAACAAGTGCTTATAAAATTTAAGAAAGGGAAACAAGATGTGGATTCTGAGAATGCCTAAACCTCTTTCTGCAAGCTGCATTTTGGCTCCGGGTGTATATTATACTATGAACTTACGTCCCTTATCGCTTAAAAACGATAAATGTACATGGTCGGCTATATACCGACACGCGTTCGCAAAGGGTTAAACAGATTACAGGAATGAAAACTGCAAAAGGGAACGGATATTCCGTACTGAACGACAAAAATGAAATAATAAAGCGAATAAGAAAAGCCAATAAATCGTAAAAGTTGGCTGATGTATATTTCTTTCTTTTTTTGTAATTTTTTCAATTTTTCCGTTAAATAATTTTCATTACACAAAAAGAAAAAGAAAAAAGAGGTAGATCTTCCATATCCTCTCTAGACTTTAGATATTTCTTGCCATAAAAAAAAAAAAAATGCTTATCATGTTCGAAGAATTCGAACTAGAGTAATGTCCTCTTTCAGATCAAATAAATAAACACTGAAATATTTCTAAAAACACTCTGAAGAAAAGTGAAATGGTAATCTGGTTTATCTGTGGAGTTTTAAAATCTGTCGTGATCGAAGACCCAAGCGCCGTGGCTCATCTCATCGAGATATCAAGTCAAAGGGGATCTTCATCTCCATGGTTTGAGGCGACCTAACCTTAAGGTTGCACTCTGTGGAGCATCTCGTCTAAGTTCAGCCCAATATTCAAAGTGTATACTCCTTCAACGACTGTCCCAAGCTGGTTACTGAGGGCTTCCACACTAAAAGCAGTCTCTCTTTTCTCTTCCCTGTCTGTCTCCTTGTATATTTCTGTTTTCTCTTCTACTGGCTATCGGTACCACCGCGATCTCTCCTCGTCCTTCGATAAAATAATGGGCGGAAGTGGTTCGCAATCAGCTGTCCTCCCCCTTTCCTTCAGTTTTCTTGCAACTCACGTTCAAAGGCGTTCGAAACGTCTTTCTTGTTACTTGTTTATGCTTGTAGATCGTATTCAACACCTTATAATGCAGGGTGCTTTCAACGTTTTTTAACAATTTCGTCAAATCAGCTAAAATTTTGAAATTTGGCAACTCGTTCATACGAGGTGTAAGTTCTTCGGAAATTTTTAGCATCTCGATATTCTTACGTTGACTCGATCCAACCAAATTTTCAAACAGTTTCTATCTCGATTTTAATCCTTTCAGAAATCCTGCAAGTTTTCTAAGTACCCGGGAAAATATGCGTTTTCGAAGAGAGTTATTATAATTAACACATTTTTAAGACACTTTTTTTATTTTATGTAATTTTACTTATAAAATAAATAATTTTGTTAATTACATAAGGAAAAGGAAAGAATTATTTTCCATAAGTTAAAACTTGTAATCAATGGTGAAAAAAGAAAGTTTTATTCTGCACAAATAATGGTGCAAACTTTCTCCATGTATGTACTTCTTTATTATTACATATGGTTCTTGATCTACATCTCCTTGCTCTCGTGCTACACACCACACAGTTCCTCTCTTTTTTCTCAAGTAATTTTCAAATCATATTTTCGAGGAACCAATGATTGAAGCGTTGAGATTTTTTCAAAATAAGGCGTCGTATCATGTGTTAAAATTGTATGAAAAATGAAAAGCCGAAATATCAGCCCCAAGTATTTTTCACAAAACCCGCGAAATCGGTTAAATTTCAAATTTGTCTACAATTATAATATCGAAAAAAACTATGTAAAATACAAAATGCATGAAGTAAAATTACTAAAATGTTAACATTTCACTTTAAATAAAATTTATATAAAATTTTAAATAAAAATATTTAAAAAATATTATGAACATTTATACAATATTAAAAAAACAAGTATATAAAACAAGAATTGGTAATCATTTTTGAAAGTTAGGAATTTTTTATAAAAAAAAATTTTATAAGTGAATAGTGAAGCTGAGCAACGAAGCAATATTAACGTATAAAAATGGATACTCTGAAAAAGGAGGAAAGATTTTTTTACAGACGGTTTAATCTTAATTTTTCTGTTAAGTATTCTTGGTAGTTCCCAATTCCTATCCTGTCTAGCAGATTCCGTCGACCAAATGCCTGGCGGCAAAGTCTGATAAGACTCGATTGAACGATAAAGTCGATCTTCGTAGGTGAACACATGTAGAGCGGTTGTTGGAAAATACGATATCAGATGTACGGCGAGCCAGCATACCGCAAGTCACACGTCCTATACGTATCGTGACAAACCACTTGCTATGACGTTCAATTCACATGGGATTGGCATTACTATCCGCATATTAGTTACTAGAAAATCTAATGGTTCTTTGAAAGAAAGTAAGAAAGGAAGAAAAACAATTTTGGGAGAAAAAATTAATTTATCGATCAATGGGCCGGAAGTTTTAACGAAAAATTCGATCTTGCTTAATAAATTATGTTTAACCCTTTCAATACCGAACAGCGATATATCGTTTCCCTTATGTTAGAGACATGAATTATGAGAATTAACAAGTGAATATAATAAGTAATGAAATAATTTTAGTACTACTTCTAATAAATAATAATGTTTTTTTCATATATCAGTTTTTATATCATATTTAATTGTGACTGTGAAATAAATTGTATAAAAATTGTTAACAAATATTGAAATACTTTAATTTTCTTTTTATTTCTTAACATGTTCCTTTTTTGAATTTCGCAATTATTATTTAAAAGTGATTTTTTTTTCTCAAACCTTAGCAAACTACATCAGTTTGACTCGGCACTAAAAGAGTTAACTTTCACTATGAAAAACGTATATAGAGTGTGTCACGCAATTGGAACGGATTATACCTCGAATTTGATAAGAGATAGAAAAAAGCTGTCGAGGAAAATGTTGTACAGTAATATCTATTTTCCTATGACTTCACTTACTTTATACGTCCAACGATGCATCTGAGAAATGCAAATACACTTTTCCTTTTTTAATGGAATTGTATATTTTTGTTTTCTTTTTTCTTTTTTGCTCGTATGAACTCTTTAGAACGTTCTTAGTGAAAAGCTATTAGGATGCATTGTTTGAAAAAGTAATATTTCGTGAGATATCTTACATTTCTGATAAGTTGTACGTTTCATGGAAAATATGTACTTGCGAATGTGAGACATGTCAGCAATCAACAGAGTTCAATCTGTTGAAGTCAGGCATGCATAAATTTCAACTACAATGTTAGTATTAGTTGTAGAGTGTGGGTTAGATTCAGAGCTGGGTACATTTCAAGCAAAAAATTTGAAAAGAATAATTGAGATACTATTATTTAAATAATACAGTATTTGAAGATTTATTTGAATTGGTAGTTTATATACAAGTAGTATTGAAAATATTTATCGAATGTATCTAAATTTGGAATTATTAATTAAAATAATAACTTTTTGGAGATGTGTTCGAATGACTCATATTTGAAATAATGAGTCATGTTTTTAAGCTTGCAGTGATCATTTCAAATAGTATTTTGTTGATTTTAACCATGTACTCATTCTACGAGGTATGAACATAATTATGAATGTCAAGACATTATTTATATCCACAGCTACTTGGTCGAGAGAACTTGTCTCGTAAATTTAATTCAAAATAAACAATGCATCAGTTACGACTTCGTGAAAATACTTGAATGTTTCACTGCACGCGTAATGAGAAAAATATTCATTTGAAATGATTATTTCAAGTTCGTACTGAAAAATGCATAATTAATATACACATGGCATAAAATTGTTAAATCAAATAAACATTTGAAGTAGTGCTTCGATTAATATGAATGTAAATAATTATTTCGAATTATCCAGTGTAACACAATTTGGGAAATAATCTCTGTAAGTATTTTGTATATAATTGCAAAATGAAATAAATATTTCAAGTAGTATTTGACTTAATATGAAAATAAATAATTATTTCAGATGTGGGAAATAATCTCTATAAGTGTTTTTATTTTTTCTTTGAAATACTATATTATCTAGTACTGGTTAGATTGCAAAGCATCTTGCATATACTTGAAAAATAAAATATTTAAATTAATATGAAAAGAAATAATGATTTCAAATGGATCAGTGTAACACAGTTTTGAAAACAATCTCTGTAAATATTTTCATTTCTTAGTTGTAATACTATTTTGTCCAGCATTGATATTAGGTTCTAAACCGAGAATTGTTGTACGTTTGACAAGTATATTACTACAAAGTTTCGGCTTAATATTAGGTTTGTATTCTTGAGAGTATACGAAATCTAGCTTCTTTACCTTTTTTTCCTTTTTAATTTATTTATTCTCAGGGTCTTATGTGCCCATCATGCACTTATCTGACCTATACGCCACTAATTATAACACAATAGTAGGGATATAGTTATCTACTAAGTAGAGAGCTAAAATGTTATACTATTGGAGAGTGGTGTTGATCATGTGATTCAAGGTTTGTTGAAAAACTAATCAAGTATGTAAGTCAGTAACGGGAAAATAAGAGTTACCATCGCAACATATTAGAGATTTAGAAGCAAAGCAATGGTGCAAGCTAAGAATACTTGGGTTGTGTAATGTGCAAATTGGCCGAAGTGAAGTAGAGAAATATAAATGTAATTATTGTTGACCTTTCAAACTCTGGCTTTTTTACAAATTGAGTATCGTTTAAAAACAGTTTTGCTGAAGTTTACGAAGTCGCAGTAATGACCATTAAAACAACCTTCGGTATTAAGTTTAGCAAATAAGGGTCACTTCATCGTCCTGATTGTTGCAGATATAACGTTAGCGACGCATATCAACCGATAATGTCATTAATAACATCGTTCGTGTAAGAAAATATCTGCCGTAGCTGACAATATTTTCCATTTCAACGATAGACAAAATACAGGTTATTTTTATCTGCATACAATGATCTGAATAAATCTACCGAAAACTTTGTCTGTAGACTTTTTAAAAAGTGTACGCGACATTATTGTCGCAAGTGTACTTTATTTTTCATCACAATTACCCTATTCACGAGGTTGATTCGAATACACCCTTCCATTGGCTCAGCAACTTTGTGTTCGTCAAACAGCCTCGAACAATCTGATATTACGACCCCAGGTGTTCGTAGAAACGCATTTTACATGCAGTTGAAAGGCGTTCACGCCCACAATCGATGTGTTCCACGCACAACTTACTCACTTGCCCAGTCATCGTAGCAATTTTTTCTTTTCTTTCTTTTTCTTTTTCCTTCAGACCTCGATATTGTTGCAATCGTTGCAGTGTAACTCATTGTGTAGAGTCGTTATCGATAAGGTCGGCGTGACGGTCGTGTCGAGGCTCGAAATGACTCAGTTCCCTTTTGCAGATGCCATGGTAAATATTTGTGGTGTACGCGCGTGAAGAGCCATGGGTAATTTATGCACTCATATGAGACACAACACCTTTCTTGTATCTTTGCATCTAGGGTTTCTCGATGAGCATTGAAGACGTCGTTGAGATCCAGACAGAGAAAGCCGAATATCTTACTTAGGTCCAATACATACCCGAAATACACATCTGTTCGTAATTATTATGACACTTATCGAACGTGAAGCAAACCTAAATAATTGTCACAAAATTATTAAAATCTTGAAAATAGAAAAATGATTTAATCAGAGGTTTCAGAGTACACTTAGTATATACGGTTAATTTTAAATAATTGAAAATATAAAAAATTTAATTTTAAGTATTTAAATTTTGTTAAATATAGTAGCATCCGCTTTTATAATCACTTTGGATGTTGCAATGTTTGATACGAATAACCGGCTGATAACGTTACACATAGGATACAAAATGTTTATTATTAAACTGAATTTATCACAAACAATTATGATAAATTGTATAATATATATTTTTCACAAACTGCGTACGCTTGATATATTATTATATACTTATACTATGTCTTACACGCAGCTGTTTCTGAAAGCAACAAAATTTATTTGAAAAACTTATCAAGTGTCTGTCTTTTGTTTGCGTTTATTAGGACCTCAATCTAATTCTCATGGTCATAATGCTTTTCGAAGTTTGTTTTTCTCTATATTGCACTCCACGATGAAGAATTCGTAAAGCTTAAGGTAAAAATGATGTATAAAATTAAGCTGAGAATGCGTCAAGTGGCAGCAAAGCCACAGTACAAACAATTTTCCAAGACGCCAAAAGATGCCAACAGCAGTGAAAGAGTTAAATATATGAGGATATTATATTTATTATACAGACTATAACTCTGGACTTCGTTATTAAATCAGTATCAATATCATAATATCTTTATGATATTAAAATAATAGAAATGTTCTGCTTTGTAATTTGAAAAACAAGTTGTAATTTTGAAGAATTAAGAAGAAGCTTCTAGTTGAATGTTTAAACGTTAGAGTTATTAATGTAAGGAACTTCAAATAAATAATACATCTAATATCAAAAATTGTATTCATCATTGAAACCGTTATACCTTTTTTAAGCGGGTTACTTAAAGCTGTACAATTTTCAATATTCAAAATACAATTTTTTAGATTCTCTTTTATCAAGAATTGCACTTAATATCCGAGTCAAAGTGCTTTTCATTTCACTACATCCTGCACAATATTTACACGAACTTCTTGTTGTGCTAGTTTTACGATTTCCTATTTTGATACATCGCGCTCTTGGTACAAAACAAACAGTAATTAATTTCTTTTCTGCATTACAAGCAATAATGACGTATCCTTTTCTTTTCAATTTACAGATTTTGCACGTGATGAAACACGACGATGTTTAATTACAGTGTAAACTTTTATCAACGTTAACTTTGTTTTTTCTTCTGTCTGTTTTCCAAGTCCTCCGTGGAATGCTTTTATAAAACGAGAACGTTTATGTTTTCATTCCCCAGATACTTTTTATTAACCCTTTATTCATCAGCCTGTGCGTAACAGACGTTGAATAGATTAAAAAAAAAAGGAAAAATCAGATAAGTTTGGCGGAAATTTGTGTTTTTCTTTGTTCGAACAATTCATTGTCATTCTTGTTCGATAAAATCAAATGATCTCATACTGGTTTCTGACCAAACATGTTACATTCAAGCACACAAATATTTTTCTTTCTTCGATAAACTTCCTACCATCGATGTTAATATTCGAGAAAAGACTGTTATTTATTGAATCGGTATTCTAAAAAACATTTTGATCCGTATCTTAAATAAATCGTTGGTACTTAAAATAAAACATTAGTACGTAATATGGGTGGTCAGTATTTTCTTTGAAAAATTAGTGAGCATAATAATTTGTCAGTATTGTAGTGTCTCCATATCCATCAAATAGTAACAATAACAACAAGGAAAACAAGAGGACGCCTTGTCTATGAGCGTAGAGTTCCGGTTTGCCGTGCCCGGAGGTTGTCGTGGGTTTGATTCCCACTTGGTCCCTCGTATTTTTCCTCTTTTATTTTCTACAGTATTTTGAATAGATGGTCAGTGTGTTTAATAAACATCGGTTTTTATAATATAAATAATCTAACCTAACCAAAGAACAAATAAATGCTGATCAAATAAACAAAATTCTGCTGTCAGAGTGCGATTTAATATTGGCAATTAATTATTTATACTGATTGAAATAGTTCGACTCTGTAAATAAAGATGAATAAGAAAAAATTAATACCAACAATTATTTTGAAAGTTATAAGCGTTTATATACAAAATCGCGTGCTGTACTGATACTTTTGTCCACGCATGTACAGTAGTGGCCACAGATACTGCATCATTTCAAAAATATGGAGGTTTTTGGATTAATGATCACACTAACGGTAATCGTTTGTGTCATCAAGCATTAGAAGTTCGATTTACATTAAAGGAAGCATAATTTATTACCGGTAATGTAAAAATCATTCAAAACACTTATATCCTAATATAATTTGTACAAATTTCGACTGCGAATACCTGTAGAAATGAACAAATATTTTCCAACTTTAAACATTATTAGCTATTCTAAATGTTACTCTTGAGATGATTTAGTACGTTATAATTACTTCTATGAATCTTAATTTGTACCAATTTTTTAAGAATACGTAACAAGTGGATACACATCTTAACACATTGCCGATCGTGCACATTTTTCTACAAATTTGAAGTTAAAAAATATAAAATTCGTCAATATACACCATTCTTCTTTTTCTAATAATGTTGGAGATATTATTTGAAATATATTTACTACTTTTAACTTTGAAGATGGATTTTGTCCCTTGACTGTGGGCGATTATCTAAAAAAAAGAAAAGTGTAAAATATATAAATTTTTTTTTTTAAACTACTGTACACAAAAGTTTCATGGATATCAATAATTATTACTTAGGAATGTTGCTTTGTTAGTAACAATCTTACATTTAAACATCATTAAAGCATGCATGTACCCTGTAATAATCAAATAGTAATTATCTAATATTTTATGTCACTTACAGAAATTAAAGTAATAGGTTTGATAAAATGTGAAATAAAGCAAAATTTGTTAAAGAACATAGTATTCTTTTAAATGCAACGTACATCACAGAATTCACAAATATAATAAGCATATCTCTTTTTTCCCCCGTAATATGTAGAGATCTCCCCGATCGGTCGGCAAGATGTTAATACAACCCTATTTGCATGAAATTACGAAAAACAGAAGGCCGCGTTGAAATAATTTATAATGTAACTACATATTCGGCAAACTGTGTTTTTAGAGTGATGCAATTTTATTGACTACTACTGTATATGTTTTGCAAAAAAACAAAACTGCTTTATATGGAAATTCCACGGTGTCTAATGGAACATACGATGTTGAAATAATTTTTTTTAAATAGCAGTGTATCGTTTATTAACAGTTATCGTTGTTTTGCTATTACCATTCGAGCAACCGTCTAAATTCGGTCGCGCGACCTTTCGATCGTCAGCCTCTTGTAGGCGACAAATAGTCGTGAGTGTAAAGGTCGCGAGAGGTCGAGTTCGATTCACGGTTGTATCTCGACGCGCTTCCGGAGCTGGGAGTCATCTTGCTCGAGCATTCGGTCAGTTCCCAGAATGGATCTCGGCCACTCGGCCGGGTCAGGTCCTTTGAACCGGCCTCGTGGCGTGCGCGCACACCTGTACCACTCTGATCGAGAAAATGGAGGAAAAAAGAGGAACGGTTGTTCGTAGTACGGACGTATATAAAGGGTGTGCGGATAATTTGATTCGTTTAAAATACCTATGCCGATTCACGTAATAAAAGAAAAGTATTATTTGACAAGGCTTGAGGAGATTTTTTATTTTATTTAGACGTTTACGATAGATAAAGTGGGTGATCAAATAATTATGTTCACTTCGAAATTTGAAGTTTGAAAAAGAATAGAATTGAAAATGCATTTAAAATGAAACCTTTCTTTTTTATTATGAACAATTTTATGTTGAATTTGAAAGTTTCTACAAATTATGAATAATTTTTAACTCCTTGCCTTACGATTTAAAAAATTAATCGAATTTACTTATTTTACCCAGCGTTATAAAAAAAAAGTTAAAATATTACATACGATTTTTATTTAATAATCATTAGCCTTAAATTGAAACTGAAGTTAGAGCAAGGATAGAAATTTGATAGGCTTTTGTTTTGTTACATAATTACAGGATTTCTTTTGTTACATAATCTGCTCATCAGTGTGACTCGTCATTATAATATAAGGGATTAAACTATAATAAATAAATATTTCATTCATTTCACACTTTACATCTATAATTCCTTGAATCCGTATCTACTTTTTCTATAGTTTATTTTTTATTTCTGCATCATGATATCATAATGATACAAGTTTATCGATCAATTGCTATTTAATAGTTAATACTTTGATTTAATTGGGGGTTTTAATAATTCTCGTAGATTTTCTATTGGATTCATATTCGGTGAATTGTCAGGATAAAACTTGAAGTTTCTTGAGCTAGTTAAGGTGTTACAATGTAGTCAAATTGTCTTATATAACTGTTAAGAACAGGAACCGGAATATTTTACTATTATTAAAGTCATAACATCATCGAGAACATAAAATATTTAATTTATTCATGTGATCATAATAATTTGATTACCAATTGTAATATCTTAACCATTTCATCATACATATCTTTTATGAAATTACGATCTAATATAAATGAAAAGGTGGATAAAGTCGAGTACCTTAAAGGTGAACATAATTTTATTCTCAAAATTACAGGAAAATGTACAAGTTTTGAAAGAACTTCGAAGGAACGTTAAAAAGTAGTTTAATTGTAGAAAAATTTCAGTAACATTATATTCTTGTTACTTTAATCTACTTTTTTTTGTATCCTATTCAAGTCTTGAATCCAAGAGTATTTGTTTTCCTCTAATAAAAGTTTCACTTCGAAAAATGATCGTGACCCACGTGTTGATATCCAGAATCTATTGATCATAAGGCAATCTAAACTCTCTATTTAAAAGCATAAACACATCCACTAGGCTATAAGCGATTCAACGTGTTTTTTTCAATACCATTCTCTTGCGATACTCATCAGCAGAGGTACTTGAGGCGAATAGAAGAATTGGTGTTGGACACCCTGTATACGTATTACAGTTGGCTACCTAGCGTGGTGTAAATTCAAACGGGGTCAGTCGACATTGGATCGATGCTTTTCCGCGCTTTTTTAACGCGTATCATTCAACGAGAGCGTTAACGAGATTTGATTTTTGAGCGCGCGCTGCATCTTTGATGTTCGGCTTATCGGCCGGCTTAATGACCGATTCGTTTCACGGTTTGCGTTCTCGATAGCTGGCATGGGGTAGTAGAAAGCGCGGAAGTTTTCTCCTCCCCAAGTGGAAACTGTGATCAAAATGGAAAAGTGGGGTATATACACGTGCATTCGAATCTCTGTATGTGTGTGTACGCGATAGTGTTTTTGTATATGTGTATGTATGTAACCTCTCTTTATTTTGCTGTGTGTTAGTCTCTCTCTCTCTCTCTCTCTCTCTCTCTCTCTCTCTCTCTCTTCCCTGTGTGTGCACGTGATATCGCGTAGTACGAGATTCGTTTCGAGCCGCGATCGCGATGTAATCAGTCGGTTGATCGCGATCTCGTTGGGCGCAATTTGTCGTGTTTTGTGCCTGGCATGAATGCGATATTAATTTTTGAACGATGGCGTTTGTTCTGTGAACGGCGTAATGGAATAGACCGTTTTATATTCCGGTGAAATGAGGAGCGTCCGTTAAAGTTAACGCGAGATGATTAATACGGTGATCTGAATGGTTTTTGTTAATGTTCGTGACGAGAATATGAATTGTTTTAGTATACTCTAATTAACTGATTTTTTTGTTGATTATTTTTTCGGCAATTTCTCTCTCTTTATACTTTTTAATTATTGCACTAACTTGCACAGTATAGTTACGAACAGAAGACTTTAGTACAATTACGTTATCATTATCAGTACCTCAATATTATTATCAATTCCAGTATTATATAAACTGCAAGTAGTACAGATAATTTTATGTAAATTTTTATCATGAAAAACTTACATGATTGCAGTTAGATTGCAACTAATTTTCACCAGTATAATGAAAAGAAATATACACAATTGTTTGTGCTGGAATTGGGCCCATTTCGCCTTTTCCTGCAGATAAGTTGAGGTTAAATTGTAAAACAAAAAATATTATAAATTAAAAATAAAATCAATATTTGAAGTTCAATCTCTAGAGAAATTTGTAACAAAGTGAATGAACTTTGTCTGAAATCGATTGGTCAATTAATCTCTCAGTTATCGTGTATACCAATTTCAAAAGCATAGCTTCGAGATACGCGTTTAAGGTTTATCACGAATGGATCCGCCAACTGATCAGATTCTCTAAGTATCTCCTGTTTCGTTTTTTAAATATTTCTCAAATTTGCTCTTTTTAAATTCCATATTTTTGCCATATGGTTGTAAATTCATTAATGCTTTAATAATCTCTAAGTTACCATTACCGATGTACTTCGTATATTTCTTAAGAAACTTACTCATTGTAAACCACTTTTGAACTCTGACGCATCTCGTTAAACAGGTTTTAATATTCTTTATTTTTCAGAATTCCATTTTCAAATTTTAAGAAGATATTTTAGAAGTGTTCTGCCTTTGATTTATATAAGAAAGAAAAAATTTCGATTTTTTGTAACCTGTTACACGAAAATCCCCCTTTAAATCGAAATAAAGAGCGTGTTAGTGTATCGATTCAACTACATCCGAGCAACTGAGAAAAGGTCCCGTGAAATGTCACGGGGCAAAGGGAAGGATTGGTGAAAGAAATTATGAACTATTATCGGTGGCGATTCATTGAGAAAAATTGGTTTGTATTGGGAATTGCGGAAGAGGGGATCTGTATCGTGATTCGTTAGATGCTCCGCATTCACGGCCGAGTTTACGGCGCATCGAGGTTTACGAACTCTCGACGCCGGCCTTTCAGACAGGAACTTTGCAGTTCCCTACCGCTGTATTACATTCACAGACACACAAACACCGAACCATTTCGTCAGTGACCCTCAATAGTAACCGATTCGTACAGTTACAATTAAATCTTTTTGTTGATTTTCTTTTTGTTTCATTATTAAAGTGGTACTTAACCTTTTCGTTGCTAAACGTGACTATAGTCACCCAAAATAGAATAGATACTCCTTGTATCTTGCCGGTAACTATTGTAACTCTATTAAACAATTTTTAAAATTTTATTATTCTGAAATGTATTTGCTTATAATACATAATATACAAATTTGAATTACTTTATATCATTTAAATCATAACAAACCGATTGTTTCACGACTTTCTTTACACGATACCCAATCTTACTGTATCAAAAGAATCCCTGGTGTACTCTGTTATTTTATTTCCAACTACAAAAAAAAAAAAAAACAGCAGTTTCATATGGTACAATTTAATACTTCCGTTCTGTGCCCGTTTAATGTTTTCTTTCCCTTCTTTTCTGTGTTTCCAACCTCTTCTCTGGGTGAGTTTGCAGCGTGTAGTATTCAATTAACCCCTCGGGTGACAACGTTTCATTTACGAACGACGGAATATAACAAGGTTATGCTGCTTGTTTAAAAATTACGATCTTTGGGTTATCACGTGTGAAATTCCTCTCGTTTTTCTCTCGCTGCCGAAAACTATCTTTGTTAATTCTTTTCTTATAACGGGTCATACTCATTGATATAGATCATGGTGAATATGTGTGGCAAAGGTAAAACTGAATTTCTATGAAATTTGTATTTTTTATGTTAATTTCAGTTTCCATTTAATATATTAATGGCCGCTTCTATCACACAAAAATTTGCACTTTAATAGTGAAATAATTATCTACCGAAGTTTTCTACTTCTTTCACTATATCCCCCAAACTATGAATTAGTATAAAAATATATACTTAGTCTACTAATTACAATTAAAGGTAACATTTTGACATTCAACGTAATTCGTTTATGTAAACATAATATCGAACGGAAAACGCGCGAACATGAATAATTCGATAATCACTTTTAAATGTCCTTTTTCTAAAGAGGAAATGTAAATTGATGTTTAATCTGATTTAACAACTTGCGCGGTAGGATACTTCTTCCTTCTGTATAGATATTATCAACTAATCAATCTACGTGAAAAAAAGTGTGAAAAAAGAATAGTTGAAAACATCCATACTAGTGACTCTAAACACATCGAATATAATACATCTGTATCTAAACTTCAATCAATAAAAAGCAAAGAAATATCAAAACTTAAACAAAAACTCAAAAATATCGAAAACTCATCTATTTTCCAAAAGATCAAACGAATAAAAGCGATCAAATGATTATACAATCAAGCATAAAAAAATACAGAAGCATCGAAATTTAAACAAAAAAATAAATAAATAAAACTAAAGCGCGTCTATTTTCAAAAGGATCAAACTGACAAAAATGATCAAATGACCGTAAAATCAAATATCAAAAGAGGTGAAGCACAAAAATGGTTAAAGGTCATCAGTTGCTAGCGGTCCTGTGAGATCAAACGTGTGCAGAAGCCGACAATTTGCCGAAAATTTGACTTCCATCGGTAGTCAGTGGTAGTTGTCAGAATACAACGATAGTCAAACATACACATGTGCATCAAGGGTAGAGAGTGCGTAATGCTGCCTCTAGCAATCTGACCTGCAATGTCTCTTATTTTCCCTTGGGTTCGAAGGTCTGACGATGGGAGAAGAAGAAAAGGCATTTCCGGAAATTTTTCCAAGGAATTCACATCTTAACACGCGCTTTATACAAATTTATATATTACACCCTTTCACTACTATGAATCCATATATGCGAGTTTCGAATTTGTCACCCTATGCTGTGAACCTATTTATGTGTCCGCGTGCAATCATTCAGTAGATACTGTGAACCTATAATATGCAGGGTTAGTATTCTTGATTTCTCAATATCTTTCGTTTTTCGAAAAATAAAGAATTATTACAAAATTTATAGCTTTGGAATAATTTCGATAATATTTAATAAAAAACGCAAGAAAAACTGACCAAATGTCTATTTCCATCTAACTTACACGGAACTCGTGTAAATGGAAAAATAGATATTAAATACAACTGATAAATTTATTTAATTAGTGTGAAATTTGTGCCAGACAAAATATTACTTTTTTGTTTTAAAATAGCTTTGTTTTTTTAAAAAAGCATAACGCGTTTAATGTAAAGTCAGTCAATCTACTTCTCTTTCTTGTGACAAACTCGGTGGCTACAGAAAAATGTCTAAGAACGCATTTTCCGCGGATGGCACTTACAAGGGAAGTCCGCGAACGGTCCGGCTTCGATTTTGATGAAACTTTATACACTTATAAAGCAGTCAAAAATAATCGACACGTATTTTTTTTTAGCTGCGGTAACTCGAGTTTAAGGGGTGAAACCACCCCTTGAAGTTTTGGGTCAAAATTGCTATCTCGAAAACGCAAAGACATACGAAAAAATTGTCAATGGGCGAGGTTAATGGTTTCTTATGTACAATAACATGGTGTTAAAAAATTTAACAAAATACAGTTTGTTTATAACAAAACAAATTTATTAACTTAATTTTTCATTTTATTGAAATTTTCATAATGACAAACAATGACGAGCATGTTATTCCAAATCCATTAGTATATAACATTTTAAAATTGCCTCTTACAGTTTTGCAGATTTTGATGATTTACATCTTGCGCGCACATCAACTATGGTAGTAGCCGTTCTAACTTTGATTTTAATGAAGCATTGTAGGCTTGCACTAAATTATACAGTAACAAGTAACAATGACAGTAACAAGTTTCTTAACAGTGATACATCCCAAAATTCAGAAATATCTCAGACATATCCATTCTTTTCGTAAAACAAGGAGTTCTCGAACAATCAACAATGTGTTAAACGTCAAACCGGTCCCTCTGTACTTAAACTCTTCATTTAGACGGTCGTTGATTCTCGAGGACTCAGTTTCAACTTTAGAAAATAATTCCTTATTATTCATTAATGCGTTTCATTAAAACAGTTCTAACAAAGATACCACTTTCCTCTAAGTATTACAAAATTACAACTTTCTTCGTTAACCCTCCAGTATATCGGTGAAGAGTATATACACTTTCGTCAGTAAACGAGCTAGGTTCTGAGTATCAAAAAGAGGAAAAAATCGAATACAATGTAATTTTGGTACTCCAAATGTAGTATTACTATGTAGTTACTAAAGTTGATATAAATCTCGAAAAACTTAACCAGAAACAAATCGAAAACAATATCCTTATAAATCCCACGGATCCAAACACGTGACACTGGAGGGTTAACTTTATCGTAACACTTTTTACAAAATTTTCAAAACTGAACCACCGAACGAGAAATCAACCGATATCGTCATAACATTTAAACGTATTAATGAATAAAATCTAACAGTAGTAATAGTAGTAGTAGTAGTAGTAGTAGTAGTAGTAGTAGTAGTAGTAGTAGTAGTAGTAGCAGCAGCAGCAGCAGCAGGCAGTAGTAGTAACAGTAGTAGTAGTAGTAGTAGTAGTAGTAGTCGTAGTAGTAGTAGTAGTAGTAGTAGTCGTAATAGTAACAGTTGTAGTAGTAGTAGGTAGTAGCAGCAGCAGAGAAAAAGAGAGTCAGTCGTGAAGAGAGGGCGCGTGGACCAGGTAGGCAGGCATAGCTACGTAACATCGTGTACATATATTCGTACATGGGTAGTAGAATAGACGGTGTGGATCGAAGGATCTCGAGGAAAAGCATCAGCGGCCCCGAAAGCTCGTTGGCTGTCGTAGGAAGCGCAGACCAAGCATACCAGCCAGTCTGGCCGCCTGGCTGGCTGGCTGGCCAGCCGGTCGATCAATATTGCCATGGCTACGACGTGCAACGTGGAGGAGAAAGAAGAGGAGGCGGAGTAGGTGGCGGCTGGCTGGCTGGCTTGCTTGCTTGCTGGAGAGAACGGTGGAGGGGTGGTTGCTCATATTCCGGTTACACACGAGAGGGTTGAGAATCAGGTCTGAACGCCGCTAGAGGAGGCAATAGTGAGGGATGGAGCGAGAAGGGGGAAATGGTGGAAGGGGTGAAAGAGGGGTTTGTGGATGAGGATGGACGGAGGGTGAGCAGGGGGCTCGGTGTACAGAGGTTACAACGTAGTAGTAGAAATACGTACTGCTACGTCACGAGACCTACACCTTGCCCCACCAGACCAACCGACCAGCCAGCCAGCCACCACCGACGCGTTCTACTCGAGCGATTCATGACGACGTAGAAACTGCTGCTTCTCGCTCGGCGGTCGCGTTGTTGCTGGCCCTGCTCGAAAGAAACGCTGACATGACCCGGCCTTTCTTCCGTCGTCGCCGTCGTCGTCGTCGTCGTCGTCGTTGTTGTCTCCTTCTGCCTCGAAACTCGATCGCGGAGACACGCTTACGAGTAATTCCAACGCTGTTCAAACATCAGGGACACCCACGCTCTGCCGCCTGATCGTACGCTATATGTACCGTACGTATATTGTGTATGGATCGCATTGCCGCTGCTGTGTTCGGCCGATTATTACGTCGGGGATGGGTACGCGGTTTCTTGTTTCCTTTTTTTTGTTTTTTTTTTTTGTTTGTTTTTGTTTAAAAGATGAAGAGATTAGGTATTGTCACGTGGATGAATTTCTTTTTTTGAGAGGTTTCTTTTTGCAGCGGCAAATTTTGTATGTTTAATAGGTTGAATGAGCATGGTGGATAGCGTAAGGAAAATACACTAAATGCAAACATTTATTCTAAAACTACACGGTGGATCAATAAAGAAATTAATTATTATAATTATTATTATCTATAAATATTTATTAATTATTTCAGTGTTGTGATTATCTTTATTAATCACAAATTCATCATGGACATTCTCCTTCACTAAATTTGTATAACAGATATACTAAACTAGTATCTTCAGCAGTGCAATCGTAAAAACTGAAATTCATGTTAATTGTGCAAATGATATAAAACTAACGTCAAATATATTTTTCTAACAACGTGTTACGTGTGTAAGAAGAGAACTATAAACGCAACAATGTAAATGCACGGCTCGAATTTGAATGTTGGCACTGGTCTTTAGTGACCCGGAGTCCGTCGGCTGAAGGTTAATAAAGACACGAATCTTGTTAAATCTATTATTATGTAAAAACTTCTGAAAGAATGAATAGACACATGAAATATTACGGAATGAAAATTCTAAGTAGTTTAAATAATTATAAGATAGAAGTTTAGAGTAGAAGTGAGTAAACGTTTTTGTTTTCAATTGTAGGAATAATAGTTTACATTAAGCCTCTATAACACCATGTGATTTAAAAGTTACATATCTACTTATTTATACTTTGTACATCTCATTTTATTTGTTTATTGCTGTACTATTGCATCATTGTATAATTACCAGTCAATTTTCTTTATAATAATTATTAATGTTTGTTTTTCAACATTTTTCTAAATATCTCATATATATGCACTGTCGTTCGTAGAAGTGTGAACACTTCGTTAAAAAGTGTCTCTTGATAAATAATTCTTCGTAGTTTATACCAAATATGTTTGTGTTGTTATCCACGTCTACTCATTTACCGAAAAATAAGTTACCAGTATTTTATTTTCTTAAGATTTATATAAGTTTATTCCTAAACAAGATTTTTTTCTACTTATCTTACGCGCTGAATTAAATCGAGAGAAACTAGTTGACACTTTTTTTATTAGTTGATGGTTGTTCTCTTTTCGTTGTGTATTTACTTAACATGTTTTTTTTTACATGACGTTGTTACGTACGCGTTCTACCCGAAACGTACGGCGCCGAATGTTTAGTCTAACACGCACTCCCCCGATAATCGCCAAGCCAAGGGATGAGCTCGCATTCCATTCCCACGGAAATCTAACGTTCCCCACGACCAAAAATCTTAGTTTTTCGGTGTATAAAAGGGCATGATTTTCGACGCTCGGGGGCAGTCTCTAATTCAGCATCTGAACATAACGTTACTCTGTCCGTCAGAGTATTGATACGAGCAAGATCGGGTTACAGTCCCCTTCGAGCATTCTAACGTCGCGTACGTACTTCGTAAGTGTCAATCAGATAATACTATCTACGACTCCTCCGCGCTCTCACCGCGTAAAGTCGAGAAGGAAGATTCTTGCCGAGTCAAGAATCGACTAACTATAAATATTGTATTGAATCAGTCCTTGTAATTATAATAGAATATAGTAATATAGAGTCATACTCGTGTCTATATTCAATTAAACCTATCCTGAATAGTATAGTAACGTACCAGCTAACCCCACGACAGATATACCTTTACCGAGGTATTATATATCAACGACTACGACTCGCGAATACCAAATACCTTGATATCCGGTGGGCACACGGCGTTAACTATACGCTAGTGGTCCATCTCCTTCGGCTACCTTCGTTAACCATACGTTGGCCTGTCCGAGCCCTCCTGTCTTATACCAAACACCTTCATATCCGGTGGCACACGGTGTTAACTATACGCTAGTGGACCATCTCCTTTGGGTACCTTTGTTAACCATACGTTGGTATGTTCGAGACCTCCTATCTATACCCACGTCTACCGCGAATCGGGAAACACGCGCTTTTATATTAGGACCAAACCCGAACGACGTCACGAGGCTGGTGATAACGGTCGAATTCCGCAAGCACCTAACAACCTACTGACGACCGTTCGGAACGCGAGCCGTAACTCTTAACGTCTTCCTTTCGATGAAACGAAAATTTAGTTTTAAAAGTTCTTAATTTGTTTCTATTTTAATATTATTTAACTATATAATTATTTATGCAAAATTCGTTAATTTTGTGTTCATATAATGAAAAACTAATTAGCAATAAAATTATTTTATATTAAGCAATTTCTGTGTTTATTATTTCTTTTACTTTTGAAGTGTCCATACTTCGAGGAACGGTAGTCTACATATCGGTGTTGTTACGTTTTTACTGCTTTTTTTGTAATTATATTCTGAATATGAATAGTTAGAAAGATAAAAGTATGTTTACGTATTTATAAATTTACATCTTTCTTTTTGAATAATATTGAAATAAGTGAAGTTTCAATGTGAAGTATAAGACATACATATGTTAATGCATTTTTTTTTTTTTATTGCACACGTAATCTAGTATTGTCAGGAAAAGAAGTAGTTTATTAATAGACCACTTAGGTTAATGGATATAATTCTCGTTTATAACGTCTTCGGTAGCAGCAAATGCCTATTTAAATTTTACAAATCATTTAGTGGTGGTCTGTCGTTGACATCTCAGTCATGACGTCCTCAGTCCTTGAATATAAATGATTGACGTCACATGTTATTGATTTTATTCTCAATAATTCTATGGTTTTTAGATATAATATTATCCTAAGATCATTTTTATACACTCTAATAAGAAAATAATATTGCACGAATACCGAAACCTACTAATCTACGAATATTTGAAATAATAGTGTTTTTATCCATTATTTCAATTAAGAAGAATTATAATAAAAATAATAAAAATTTTCTTCTCTAGTCTTATGATTTTTTTGTTGTTTTTACTAACACTCAGTATTAACGTCAGCCATTTATTGTTTCAGTATCTTACAAAGCGAAAATAATTCATACTTAATTATAATCAATTTTATACTTTAGAGGAAAAGGTTAATATTATACTTCGACGACCACTCCAATTTTTCTTTCAATCTCACTTGCATTTGTCACCAATATTTCTCACGTGTTTGGAACGTTGTATACACTACGCAGCATAATTAATAACACCATTGATCTTTTGTACTTCAAAAGAATAATTCGACAAATTTTGTAGAAATAAATTCTTTCCATCTTTTAGGTACAATCAGAGGTTTATTTAAAAAGAATAAAAACAATTCAATCGTCGAAATAATTTCCATTATTCTTGATGACTTTTTATCATTTTTCTACCAGCTTGCGAAAATGATCGCGAATATTTTGATTTCAATGACTTCAGTCGAAAAGAATTTATTTTTATATCTAATATCTGAAACAGCATTGGAAATAATAAACTTCAGATGAAAATTAGAACGAAATGACAGGGACGTGGCACGGTCGTCACTTAAACAGTTAAGAATAGTCTTCCTAAACTTACAACCAGTACGTTTCCGGAAGCTATAGTCCGTGCCATCATGCGAGGTCATGCAATCGGTCAGGCGTTAAAGTAAATATGTTTCAGTTCTCGAAACAAACGAATTGTATAAGTAGTTAGGTAAAGGTACACTTGACTGATTTTAATGACTTTGTAATATGTCGTCAAGGTCAACATTTTGAATAATTTTTCCTTGTAGATGTAACGGTCTTAGTTTTCAATTTATACGTGAAAGTATTACACCGTTTGAGTTTAATTTTTTCAAGTTGCACGCAAACGTACTTTTAACAGTATGTATTCGGTTTGTGGCGAAATAATGCCGCTTTACATTACGTTTGGGTTAGATTTGGATTTGATAATAAATAATAAAGAAGCAATTTCAATTAGTGAAAAAGATGAAATGTTTAGTAATACACAAACACGAGCAGAAACAGAAGTTTCATACTTCGAAATTTGCAGTTAATATACCTCTACCTAACGTAATCTCAAATTCATTTTCCTCGAAAACGAAGCCTTGAATGAACAAATTTTATTCTTTTCGCTTATTTTTACACCCTGTATTTAAAAAAATAAACCATTATCGTTCACGAAATAATAAACATCAGAACGACAAAGTAGCCAAATATGGAGTGCTTACACCTCACCGATTCTAATGAAATTTAAATATGTAAAATTTAACATTCTGAACAATTATTTTCTGTACATATAACAGTCGTTCGATCTTAGTTACCGAGCTATTTACGAAGAAACTGCTGCCACCAATTCAATGAATTCTACGTACAAAACGCCCGGATAAAATAGCATATAACCTAAACCTTCTTAACATTTTATTCATAGTATGCATAAACACAGGCAATCAATAATAACCTATACGTTGACCACGAATGGACAACCATATATAAAATTCAAATGTAGCAGTAACAACAGTTTCCTGCCGATCTCTCGAAAACTAAAACCGAGTGACGGTTACATGTATCAGAAAAAATTATTCAGAATCTTCATCCTAACATATTCAAATTTCATAAAAATCGATGAGGTGTACCATTTCATGCACAATTGCCTTACTCTTTCTGCTTACAATTCGAATAACAACTTTTTAATGATTTTTTTTTTTCTTTTTTTGAACATGACTAATTGAAAAGCGTACCTTTAAGAGAAATTTAAAGAGTATCTGAGATGAGATAGAATTTCTTATTAAGGGGGTACAGCCCCTCAGGTGGTTTAACTTGTTAACTCTTTGCGGCACAGGATTTCAGGTAATAAAATAGACCCATGTTGCACAGAAATTTTATCGCGTTTTAAATGAAACAAAATTGGTATATTTTTATTAATAAAGGTATCACATAATGTAAAAACATAACAAAATAGTAATAGTTTAATTAAATTAGTGTTAAGGTAATTAAATAGGGTGGGACTCAAATCGTCCCACCGTGCCACATAGGTTCATGAATGGTACTTATTAAAGCACATATTTTTTCCTAAGCACAGAGGCACTTCGCACACAGTACAAGACCATAGTGTTCGAACTTTCTTTTTTTTTTTTTGTACTACAAAGCGCACATCGTTTACGAGACGAACGTTCTGGTAAATGTTTTGCATCTCGTCTTCTTATTTCTAATGAAACGTTACGTTTGTGTTTGCTTATTTGGATTGATAATGACTTATTGTTAAATTCAGTTGGTACGCTATTATCTATTAATGTTTGACTAATACATCCTTCGGCACATTGACCTTTAAATACTTTTAATGTGACTTTTTTACCCAATTGTTTATATAAAATATATGCATTAACAACACACGCATCAAGAAAATAAAACAGTATGTGGTGCCACCATTTCTTACTGCGACGATCAAGGCTATAACTAGACATTAATTGATCAAATTTATCTACTGCATTCATATTATTATTATAATCCGCGATCAAAGAAGGACAAGTAATTGATTTTTTAATCCCCATATGATTTTTTCTGTGTACTATGGAATGTTGATTTGGACTGTAAAAATTTGAAAGAAAGAGGACGGCCTTATTGTCTATCCACTTTGTTGTCATTATTCCCGTATCACTTACAAATGATTCGTATTCTCCTCGATTTTTCATATTTATACTGAAAGATGGCAAATATTTTCTCATTTTATTAACAACACCACAAGCATTGATTTGTTTAGATTTCAAGTTTTCTAATAAATTTACACTTGTAAAATAATTATCAAAATAAATCGTATGTTCTTTTTCAACTAAATCTGAAGTGAGAATATTTACAATTTCTCACCAAGATTTTTTGTTACTTGATTTCCAATTTTTCCAGTGTATACATCAAATCTGTGGCAATATCCCGATTTATCTGCTAGAACCCATAATTTGTATAATCTTTTTACTGGTTTTTTCGGAAGATATTGCTTGATTGAACTACGGCCTTTAAATTTTATCATCGATTCATCGATCGCTAAACTGAGACCAGGACGAACATTTTCTTTGAAATTTTCTTGTATCTTGTCCAAGAATGGATGAATTTTATATAGTTTATCATAGTTGGTAGTTTCTCTTCCTGGAATTAAGCTATTATCATTTAGATGAATATGGCTGAGAAGCCACCCAAAACGATTTACAGTCATTATTCGACAGATGTATTCATTACGTAAATACGGTATAGTGCTCTAGGCATCTCTATAACCTGGGAGTTTATTGATTTCCATTATAAAATTTATACCAATAAATGCTCGAATTTCTTGCTCATTAGTTGGCTTGTATCTATTGCCTTGCTGTACTGCGTATAAATTCGTTTGAAAAACGATGGAATGAATAATGTCTTCAGTCAAAAATTTACAGCACACGTCATATGAAGATGGATCTGGCAGATCTGTGATATAGCGAGTCGGATCAAAATGTGAAGAAAATACTCCCGCTGGAATTGTATATCCGTTAGGTGTCCATTTTCTAGTCCTTTCGGCGATATTCTTTTTATGCTGATCCGGTGTATGCGTAGTTTCTTCTACAGGAATATCATCTTCAGACTCATCCGAAATAGGAAGTACGCGTATTTTCTTTCTTCGTGGGACGAATAATTCAGAGTCATCAGCTTCAGAATCAATGAGAGATTCTTGATCTGAAGTTATTTCTTCAAATCGCGTATCTTCTTCATTTTCGTCACGAAGTACTTGATGGATGTTGTCTGTTCATTTTGAAACTGAAGGGTCAAAAATTAGCTATACTATATTCAAATCACATTTATAGTTTTAAGAATATTAAAACATAAACAATAAATAAAAATATGTTTTTTTGTATTACTCCCCAAGTTGCATGGTGGGACAAATAAAATCCCACCATACTTTCATCATTTAGAAACAAATTTAAGCTTTAGTTTTTACTATAAAACTCTTCACTTGCTTATATAGAACTAATTTTTATAAAAATTAACTTACTTCTACGATTTTTCACATAAAACCAGGAAAAAAATATTGTCGCAATAAACCTTCCGCTTTCAAGAATTGGTGAATCTGTATTGGCATGTTGAATGTTGCCAACACAAGTAAATACATTTGTAACATTTGTTGAATATATTACCAACTGCTTTACGTAAATAAGACGAAATAGAAACCTATGCGCATGCAGCTATTGCAGTATTTCGAGATGGGACTAAAAATGTCCCACCATGCATTACGGTGCATCAAAAAGGTGGGACACTTTTAATCCCACCGTGCCCCAAAGAGTTAATTGGGAATGACGAGTTAACCCTCTAATCGTAAGGTTCGGGTCAAATTTGACCCCAGTTATAATTCTTTTTGTGCTGTCCCCTCTGTATTTCTGTCAAAGAGACAAGATCTCAAAAATTCTTTGTAGTAACCATTCTTTACTCATCATGACGTCCACGTCACCAAGCACGCGACCATAATCTGTGTTTGTTTACATTTCAATAAACGTTTAAAAAATTCATCTTGCTATTTGAGAATTAACCCTTTCGATACTAACGACGACTGTAATCATCCATCATTGAACGCTCACTGTGAACTAAAGGTAACTATAGTCGCCCATAAAAATTTTGTGTTAAAGTAACGCTGAGTTAGCACAGTATCATCATATACATATTTCGTTTCGATTTTGTGTTTATTTAAACAAGAAAATTCTCTTCGATTGACTATTAGACATCTCCCTTCGATTTATATTAGTGATAAGACTAACCGAAAAAACGCAGTAAAAAAATCTGTTATTTGCTCTAAGAATAATAGTCGACGAGAAAGTCGCTATTATTGGAAAATTTGCGATGTAGGTTTATGTGTCTACCTCTGTTTTGAAATCTTCCATATAAAATTATACTATTGGACAGTTTTATAAACTATTATCACTACAAAACGTGTTAAAGTATGATTCCCTTTCACTAATGCTTTACATTGCACAGCAAAATTTAACTGCTATGCTTCTTATCCGGTGAAGTGGTGTTCACATCGTAGGTGTTCCGTTCAGTGGCAGCATATTAATACAGGATTTATTCGCCATTGGTTTAATAACACTTAGAACGCAATATTTGATTTATTCATTGTACTGTGATTTTTCTATTAAGTATGTAACGTAAAGATTATAGTTTCGTAAAGCAAGTCTTTTTTATTAATTTTATAACAAATTAATACGAACATGAACTCGTGTCGTGTGTTCGCTAAGAACCTCAGAACTTCTTTTTTTTTTTTATGGTCCTTCTTATGTATCCTTGTACGTAGACGTTTCAGGTGGAGCTTGTCTTGGTCAAACCTATTTCTGTTGGTTTTTTAAGAAACTCCTGGAATCTCCACCTTCGCGACTCTTCTGGCAGAGAAGTGGAAAACTTGGGTTTTCCTTAAGCACGTGGGTTAGTCACCACGTGCTTGCTTTTTATCTTCGAAAGGTTTGGTAGCGAGCCACTGTTTTTGACAGTGTACATATGTGGTGTGCTGTATGACCATCAGCCCCTCACATGTTGTAAACTAATTTCGATAATTAAAATTTTTAACTTACAGCAGTTGTAAAATGTCAACACAGCTGCAAGCTTATTTTTGCGAGCGGTAACTGTAAACAGTGCTCCGCTACAAATATACAATTATTAACATGATTTTTATTAATTTTTATAATTAAAATTTTTATTATTTTTAATACTTCACGTGCTTTTCAAGTGTATATTCGCCAAGCTCTGCGTCCGTTTTAAATATTATTTATCGTTTTAATTTGGCCACCGGTTGTAAATGGATCACACAGCCGCCGGTTTATAGTTTTCTAGCGGTGTAAGGAAAGCCAGCACGTAGTGGCCGCGGTGTATCGAGTTGCGCGCGCACACCGCGATTCGTCGCCACGATAATATTTCGCTACTTTGTGGTGAATAAAATCGCAACGAGCTCTCCGTTACACCGTTGAAAGTTGTCTGTGTGTCTCTTTTTCTCTCATTCTCCTCTTTCCTTACCAACACATACACGCACACACATCCGCTCGCGCGCGCGTACGCCGTCGATTTCTTCTAGTTTACGCTTCCGCGTAGAAGAAACGAACGACGCAGATGTAATTTACATTTGCAGACATACGTGCATACATACATACATACATACCATTGCGCGTAAATTCATCGTTGAATCGACCCGTCAGGTCAACCATGTTGATTGCAGTATTGTCTTCCGGCGAACATTCTCCTTCGAAAATGTCGACAATGGGGTGAGAGTTTTCGACGGTAGACGCCAGACTCGTGACTGATATCCATATTGCAACAATATCGAGAGGGGAGAGACCTTAGTTGCACGCGCGTTGGCGTGCAAGAAATTCCCCCTTTTCGTTCCTGCTTTACTTACTTGTGCCGGTAAGATGTGTATACGTGATTGCTGCATTGTCTGTTTATAGGATCGCCGAAGAAAAAATTTACGCTGCACCGTCAAATAACAGAGAACTGTTTGTGTACGCGGGCGAACGTAACGGGTTGAAGCGTTTGTAATATTTGGAAATGGAAAATTTTGTACAAAGCATGGTATAAAAAGAGTGGACACGAGCTAGGATTTTATAAATTTGCAAGAATAACTAGTTTTGGGATATATTAATATTAGGCCGTTTAATTGCGTTTTTTTTTATTAACAAATATTCATATTATTTTATTTGCGATTTCTTTTCTTTTTTCTCATTTCAAATAATTCCCACTGTTTCTATAATCTTTTCCCACTTATCTGGGAGAAGCTGGATTCCACTGAATGCAAGGGTTTTGATTTAAAATATGATTCAATGTATCTGCTTTTGATTTAAACTATGATTCGAAAAGGTAACGTAGCTTGACTACTACGATCTCCGAATTTGACACTAATGGATTTTTACTTATGGAGCCATATAAAGTCCCTTGTTTATCAGGAGGAAAATAGGAGTAGGGAATAGCTCAAAGGGAAAATCCTTTTTGCATTCGAGCACTTGAAAAGGGAGAATGCTCTAAAAAAACGTTCGTAGGAGTATAACACGTAGGACACAATTATGTTGGCAAAAAAATGAGTGTCATTTCCAACAATCTGTAATTTAATAAAAACGAAAATTTTTGATAAAGAAATAATTTTATTTCAATGTTTATCCCCTATTATTACCTAATATAATAAATCAGAACAGCAATACGAGCAACACAATTATATTTGTATACCGTAGAGGTGAGATCATGTGTAAGTGTATGCACGTGTATTCAGTAGATCAACACTGATTTATTCGGAAACGAAGATCAATACGAAAAAGTGTTATTCTTTTTTTTTCGACTTATTTTTGCATTTAGAGCACCCCCTTGTCACTTCTACCACCAGTACGAAAATATCCTGTATATTTTGTATTTATTCCATTCATACTTTTTGTTATTATCACAAAAACGCACATATGTGGATGACATTTGATCAGTTATGTGAGTGTAACTTCAAGATGGACATACCACACGTTCTATAAACCCCGCTGGAATTATGCTGTGTTGTCATGGCTACAGGGAGACTTCAACTTCCTTTGTTCCACGGTTGGCCGTCCTGCGAAAGCAGAATGCGCAGCATTGTACAAGCTGCAAGAAAGCACGTAGGCCGAGTCGATGAGCTAGAGATCGATTGATTATGTAGCCAACGTGCAGCGTGCAACTCGTGAACGCGAACCTTTTGCGATCAATCGATCCCCCTCGACTTCCAACCCACGCGCAAAACTTTGCGATTTGTCGACGGCCGCACTTTCCGTTCCCTTTCGATCCATTCATTGCACGATTTCTTCCAGTATTTTTCTTTTCCTTTTCTTTCTTCTTTTTTTTCCTCTTGGTAAAAATTTCAAAAATAGTCTCGATATGATCGGACAAGTAATTGTACAAACAGGGCAAAGTGAAGGGATTATTTAAATCGTGTTTTAGGTTCATTGTTTGGCTCTAGAAAAATATGAAAAAAGTCAGTAAAAAGATAGAAAGTCAAATTTAATGTTCATAAGTGATACTTTTCTCTATTTGTATAATAATACTTTTTCTTTCTTTTTTTTTTTTGCTGCACGTAAAAAATTATGATTAGATTATGTGAATTTACTTATTGCAAATTCATATTTTTGAGAATATAATGAAAATTATTTTATCTATATAACACCGGGTATTATTTGGTATATTTTGACATCAATATATACAATATAATATTGTGTGTGTGTGTGTGTGTGTGTGTGTGTGTGTGCGCGTGTGTGTGTACGTGCGTGCGTGTGTGTGAGTCAGTATACTTTTGTGTCTCCAGACATTCACAGAAAATTGTGAACATCGTGGTATTGCAAGTACATGCAATAAAGTTTCTTCTTAAGGCACTTAAAACATAAATGACGAGTGTTTTGGAATAGTACAGACGAGATCGAGTAGCTGTTTGTGTTTGAATAGATTTCAGAAATGCACTGTAAAGTTTCGAGTACAAGAAGATACATAGCACGAGATAGTTTCAAGAGTGCGGTGCAATCGAGCGAATGAATTTAGTCAGTTTCGAGAGTCGTAGAGTTTAATCAGTTCTCTATCCTACGTTTCTACGCCGTCAGAACCATTACTAATTGTCTTCATCTGCATGGTGTTCTTGAAATAGTTAATCAAACTTCAGGGACCTATTTTATTCAACTCGAAGATTGGAAAATGATCACGTGAAAAAGATATGGGGAAAATGATTACGTTTTCACCATTCGCTCATTTTTTTTTTATTTATTTATTTTAAAGGAGATGTAAATACTTCGAAAAGTATCGGGTTTCACACGATTTTATTGTAATACTTTTTTTCACTCAGTATAGCACGAGGAATTGATTCAAGCAAATGAAGAATCACAGAGTACCATTAAAAAAAACAATTGCACTTTGCAACTGCACCAATGTGTTTCTGTTAAAAGTCGCATTACACCTTGTTAAACCATGCAAAACTTTCCTATACAATTTCTTCTAATCTTCAGTAACAATGCAAATTACAAAAGTTTTGATGGATTTCTAATAGATTGTGTGATTGTCATTATATCATGAAAACAATAGATTATCACGTTCGAGTGTCTTTGGTGACACAGATAATCAGTTGTTATTTGTCACCAAAAATTAATTGCATTGAGCGAACCACAGTAATTTTTAAACAAAAATTGTAAATGAACATGGAAAAGTACAATTTACTTGCCGTTATCATTTACGAAGTTCGAAGGAAAACAGGTGTTACAAATATGATAAATAAAACATTTGTAATGTGTTCGGAGAATTTGGCTATGTCGATTCTAACCTGGAAAAGGTGGTTTGCTAAGTTTAAACGAAACGAACTCGATCTAAGTGATAAACATTCACTCTGGGATGTTCTAAAGGCGAAAAATCACGTTTTCTCATTTTTTGAAAAAAAAAAAAAAAAAAAAAAAAAGAAACAAGTGAATTTTATGATAGAGGATTGCAAATTTTATTAGAATGTATAAAGAAAATCAGGATAACGGTGGTGAGCGGTTGAATAAGAAATAAACGTGGGTGGTTAAAGAGAGTGAAAGCTTGTATTTTGAACTATACTTCGCGAGCGCTGATACTATTCTGTCTTTTCTGAAAAATCCTAGTCAAGAAGATCCCCTTGACAATATGGCCTTTCTTAGCCTTGAGGCAGAACCATCCTTAGGATGGGGAAACGCAGAAAAAGACTGCACATGGCTCACTCAAGTCTTCGCTTTTTGGACTTTTCTAACAGATGATGAAAAAAAAATTATTGAAAACCGTAGCGAATACATACATTCCCAAACGAAAAAAGAAAAATAGCATACGTATGCTATCTTTTTGTTTTGAAGTGTATAATTAATTAAATCAATCATTCTTGGCAAAATAATATACCTGTTCATTTTTAGAAAAACCCATCAAAACTTTTGCACTTATCCTGTATATTCAACCATACTTCAAAATGCACAGCAACTTTATTTTCCATTCCGTTTGCAATGACACTGCGTGCTGTACAATATTTCACTGGATGCCTACATAGTTTCTTTTCAACAGTCATCGCGTAATAGACACGCATAGTTGGTGGTTTTTGTTTTCGTTACCGTTTATTACAAGCAACGATGAGAGCACAATCGTGTGCCTTGGACGTTTCTATTACCCAAGAAGCCGCGTGTCTCGTGTCATAATTCGCGTGCACTTGAACGTGGTGCCGACACTTCCACGTGGGTGCAACGTACGCGCGTTGAATCGTTCCCAAGGTCGAAAATCAGCCTGTACCGTGAAAAAATGCCTGGCATCGTGGCGCCGATCTGCCTCGGGTAAATATGCACGCACCGCGTGGGTTAATTGTTCGCTAGACACTCACTTCGTGTGTGTGCACGCACGCAGAATAAGAAAATTTTTGATTAGGAAGGTGTTTGACGGATTAAAGTTCTAGACAGTATCATTTGTGTATTTGTCAAAAAGAAATTATTGAAATTTCATACAGAGCGAGTCACGCACTTAATATAATTTATATTTCAATTTTGGTTAAAGTAGAATAAAGTTGAATGGTATAGAAAAACTTTCTTTTACTACTTCAGTTTTTTTCATAACTATAATGATGTGCTTAAAGAATACATAATATTTTTTTAGTGGAACTGTAAATGGTACTTTAGAGTGAGCATATACAGTTACTCACAAAATTGAATGTACACCCACGTTGCTAATGAAAATCGAAGGGAAAGTGAATGAAAACAAAGATACTTTGGTGTAATAACGCAATATTATATTTATTAGATAAGTATAAGTATAGTTTAGTTAACAATTAATAAACATTTTTTTAAATAACTTTAACTGTTTGCTTGCGTTTAACTGAAAATATAAAAATATTGTTATTTTTGGCACAAAATTGAGTGTACACTAATATTTACGAGGTGTAATTAAATGAATAAATGAGTATTAATATTTTGTTGAATAACTTTTGGCTTGAATAAAAGATATAACAAGATAACAGAATATAATAAGGTTATATATAAACAGATTCTTTGAAACGTTTTGCGTAAAGCAAAAGTAAGACGTACTTTAACCGAGGTGTTCGAACATACAGTTTATCAAAAACTTAGAATATCTCGTTATGTATCCACTTTTCAAATACCTTACTCTAATTTTTTTTTTTTGCGTAGAATTTTCAAATGACGATTTACGTAAAAAAAAGAAACATGTGTATTAGGTGTACAAATTAATTCGTAGCCTTTTTTTCACATATTTTTCGTTTATCTATAAAAGACCAGAGTTCATTTTGCTCTGGGAAATAATCGCCATCAATTTCTATACATTTATCGGACAATTTTTGAATACCTAGTCTAAAAGGAGATGGTGGTTTTGAGTCAAGGAACTTGTTTCGTGTTTCAGTAACCGGAACAAACGAAAACCAGAAGGGGCTAAGTCCAGGAATATGTCGCAGAAATTATTCAGTGGATTTGGTTATTGATGGTTTTGAAATTGGTTAATTGCTGCGAATTTATTTGTACTTCTAATAGTTCCATTTAAAGAAAAAGAAATACATTATATATTTTATGTGCATCGTTGCGCTTTTGGAAGAAGTGTCAGCTTTTTCTGTTTCTAATCAAATTCAAAATACAACCTGTATCAATTGTGTATGACTCGCTCTGTATAAAAAATTACAAAAATTTTTCAATAAGTTTTAGGATACTTTTCATCATCTTTACTATTTTTATAGATACACAATTGTTAAATAATTTCTCGAAACACAGTATACGAAGAACTATACTGCTTTTACATCGATGATTAATTCAATCGATTATATAATTTTCTTGCATGAAATAATGATGCAATTCCATGTGAAATGAGTAGTATTTATTTCAATATTATACTTGAGTGAGACATTACTATTTCATTTTAATATTTCACTCAAGTGAAATATGGCTAGATTATGCGACCATCGTTCGTCGATAGATGTTTCAATTACTCAGGAATGTTATTATGCGAATGCGTGTGAAACTGAAGAAAAATGATTCATCTGAAATACGTAACGTAATTGGTAACGTTACGTTATCTCCTTTTGCATTTCCTTTCTGAAATCGCTGTTATTAATGGTAAAAAGTAGGTGACTTTCTTACAAACACTTCGAATTGCGCGACACGGAAGTTTCTAAAAACAGGCAGAAAAACAGTACGATATAGAAAAAAAAAAAAACGCGCAGCTCGTTCCTATAATACAACCATCGTCATAAACCACTTCCGTTCAATGGTCGAAGTGAACGGAGAAAGTTGCAAGTGATTTTCTCATTGAAACACATTGAACTCGCATTACTATGCACACCAAGTTGTGTATATTTGCATATAGATCATTCTTAAGTAAAGGAGAAGTTTCTTACTATAAGGTATTCTTGATAATTCGTAAACTGACTGATTTGTTTAATAGGTAAATAATGAGTAAATCATAAAACTATTTCGTACTCCGGTGATTATACATTCTGAAGGTTGATTTATATTTTTTTAACACGTTGACAGTCACATTGGTTATCTGAAATTGTTAAAATAACATAAATATCATCGACTAAAATATTTTGAGCAACATAAGTAACTAGATTATATTTTGAAATAAAAATTGTACTATTCCAAAATCAAACATTTTTGTCAAGTATATTTTACAAAAATTATGTTACTCTGTGTTATGTTAAAATATTTCAAGCAGCAATGAACTCCATTCAAGTCAACTCGACCATCGCAATTTTTGTAGAATGTGGTTATTTTTCTCGTACAACTTCTTGTATTTTTTGTAGCAAAAAAAAAAAAAAGGTAGGAGAGCTACAGATTAGCTTTACTTGAGATATCTTTTTCAGAATTATAAATCAATCATTAAGGCTAGGAAAAACATAATTAATTTTGTAGAGGCGGTTTTTGCAAACAATTATTTGAGTGACCACCTCCAAAAGAAAATTAGAAATAATACTTTGTTATTGAATTATTATATGTAAAAGTTTTAAGTTAATCAGGCAGATGAAACATTGTATGATTACCTGAACGAATGTTTTTTGGACCATTTGCACCCGCAAGCGGAACAATTTCCACATGATGATTGTCATCTATCATCCACCGTGTAATAATCCGCACGCGAAGACGTTCACTTCTCATCAAATTTAAAAAAAAATGAAAAAAATCGAGCTTTCCATGTTTATAAACAAAAACTAGCGGAAGAAATTATTTTTAAATATCTTAAAAAATAAAAGGACTAGAATGACATCATTTATAGATGATTAAATAACAAGATACATTGGCCGACATTTTCCGCCATGAATACCTAGGAAAGCAGCAAAGGGAACAGAAACATCTAACCAATGAATTACATGTTTATCTAAGTCATTTAGAAGAGAATCTATTTTAAATATAGTATTTGCAATGTACTCCTACATATCGATCATTTAAAAAATTTTCATACTAATTAGTAAAGTTTAATAAATTATTCTAAGTTTATTTACTGTACAGATAGATAATACCATCTTCTGTCTTGATTATTATACGTAATTTCTAGGCAACACCAAAAGTAAAAAAAAATTATCAATGCGTGGTGATACGGACTAATTATTAGTTGAGCGTCCTTGATTTATGAAGTTAGTAGCGTATTTAGAGTTGTGATGCAAATGGGTTAATATTAGAGGGACCAGAAAGAGATCCATTATTTTTGGTGTCAACAAAAAACTTTATTTCGTATAAATTTTTGAATATTGATCCATATGATCCAAAACATAATTCCCTTCTGCTTTTTTTTAAATACAGTGTCCCATCTAGCGATACATTTTTTAAATTCACTTTTAAACAAATTTACAGGTTTTCAATTAAAACATTTATTGAAGTGGTTTTACAGTTCTGTTAAATTTTGAAACTTTTTGTTATGAGTAGAATATTCTAGAGACTTAAAGAGGTGGTAGTCCGCAAGTGGTAGATCAGGTGAATAAGGAGGATGACTGAAAATTTCCAGTTTAACTCACGAATTTTTTCACAGGTGATCCATGACTGTATGCACTTGGTTAACAACAGACATTTTAAGGCTTAATGTTAAATTACAGTTACGTTCTGAAAAATAAAGTTAATGAGCACCAAAAAGGACAAATCACGAAAAGAGATGCTTACACTGCAGCGTGCAAGCATAGACTGGACTCAAACTCAAGTATAAAAAACAATAGATTTCCTTCTGGTCTCCCTAATATTACGAATATTTTCACCTGCATACAGTTTATTAGCTGTTAGGTTAGATTAGGTTAGTGTCCGAATATGTTCGTAGAGTAGCTGTTGTACATCGTATCCACGCGACTCATACGCACGGTACGCACATTTCAGGTGTACTCGTGCGTAGTCACCGCTCGTGGTACGAGTACGAGCGAGTACACACAGTGGCGAGTATTCTTGGTATACCGTGTTTTACTCAGTGAACGACGACGTAGACGAGGAAGACGAGGGAGGAGTGTACGAGCGTCGACGACACAAGAGGACCGCGCGCGAGTTCTTAACGTGCACGCAATTCAACTTCTCGAGCCGACTTCACTCTATGCATATGCGCACGGGCAAGCACTTTCTCGTTAATGAAAACTTTACTCCGCTTCTCGGCCACTTACAGTTTATCGGCGTCTTTTTTAATTGGACCACTAGTATTGCATTGCTTTTTGATGCTCGTGTTCGACTGAATTCTTGAAACGCACGCAATTGTTCGGAAATTAATTAGCAATTAATGGAGTATGCGCAGTAGATTACAGGTGGAGAAGGATTGAATGATTTTAAGAGGTTTAGAGATCTGGTGAGATGCGCTTTAGTAATGTACGGATAAATATTTTTGGAAGTTTACTTATTTGAATTATTTTGAATTTTTAATCCCTTAACACGTTCTCTACCGTTTCGTTCGTATACCTGAATCGCTTTTCACTCAGTGGATACGAACCGTGTAAGAAAAGGACCGTATAAAATAAGGGAACCGTGTAAAAACATATTTAAAAATTTATTACAACGAAATAGTGAACTTAAAATTTATATGAAAAATAGCTTAAAATATAGAGATACATTCGTAATAAACAAGAAAATACTAATATCGTTAAATAAAATTTCGTCAAACATCGTAAAAAAAAACTGGAAGTTTAAGAAGAGAAGAATTGGAAATATTTCTATGCGATACGCATGATTTTCACGATACTTTGTTTTTTGCTGTGAACTAATTAACGTGCGTTTTTAAAGTAATCAAGAAAAAGTAAGTAAGATGTGTTAATGCGAATAAACCGTGTAAAAAGAGATCAGCGAAATGTACGTATAGTGGTTCACATCGAAAATTGTCCACTTGTCGTTCTCTTATTCGCTTTTGCAAAATCCAATAAAACAAATAAAAAGCCTCTATAATTAATATAAAAATATTTTTTATTTAAGTTTATTATAAAATATGACTAAAACATACAAGAAAGATTTATGGAATTGGAATGAAGAAACATTAGTATGTATAATAAAAGTCGTCCACTTGCCTTTATTTATAAAACTTAAATCTCAACTTGAAAGATATATAAATTTGATATTTCGTTCACTTCGTTAATAATACATTTGCTAAAGCTTGTTTATTTTTATCTGTTGAGGATATATTATACCGCAGTCCGACTTTTATTTATCGTTTTTCCAATTTCTCTTCGAGACTTGCCCTGATTATAGTGAAATATTACAAGTTTTTGTTCTTCTATTATTGTTGGTTTTTCCTAGCTTCCATTTGACTGGAAACACTTAAAATATACAATGCAACTTTAGCTAACCCATTTACATCATTAGCGTACATATACGCGCAATTTCCGTGGCCATTAGTACCAGAGCGTATATATACACGCATTCATATTGTAGGTGAATAGGGAATAAATTTATTATTATTTTTTCGCGCCCTTTCCTTTTTATTACAGAAAATTGAATTCTTATCATGAAGTAATCGACACATAATGTATATACATGGTGACCCTATTTTTTAATCAAACCAGAAGTGAATTTATGTACACATGAATTTCTTTCCTCATTTTCATCCTTTAAAAATCATTGAAGTATTAAGTTTCTAATGCTTTTTGAAATATCTGTACTCCGATTTAATAAAAAAAATTTGGTAACCGGTGCATGTTTCTTATTCTTTCGTATGATGAAAAAACAACATAATGAAAAACAAGTGAAAATACATTTTTTCATTCAGGGAATCCCGTACTATTGCAGCTTGACGATTTTAGCATGACCTATTTTTCCCAATTACCATTTAGTTTTGTAGGAAATTATACAGGTTGTTTTTTTATACATAATCATGAAATAATGTATGTAGAATATTTCTAGGCAGATTATAAGTGTTGTATGTTTATATATTACATTTTATAAATAAAATTAGAGGAAAACTGTTCGCTGACAATTATCAGCGTGAGTCACTGTGCGCGCGCGTGTGTGTGTAAAACGAACCTAACGTTGTGGATAATGGCTTAGTTAATTTCTCGAATTTCTTCTCGATCGTGAAATTTTGAAGATTTCGAATGAACATTTCCAGGGAAGTCGTGGTGCCATAACACGACGCCTGGAAGTTCGTTGAAATAAGTCACGGCACGTGACAACGCGCGAACCAACGGCTAGGACGGAAAAAAAGAAGGAAGAGGATGCCGAAGGAACACGGCGAAGTGCAAGGAGAAAGAGACAGATGGTGAAAGAGTGAGCGAACGATCAAGGGGAGCGCAGACTACCGGATGTGACGTACTCGGCCGTCTAAACATAGATACAACGCCACGCAACTCTGCCTCCTCTTCATCGTTGTTGTAATGCCTGCTTGCTCTGCTCAACTTCGTTCGCGTCGGTCCCTCCACACTCGGGTCTCTACTCAAGGCTACTACTGTCATCAGGAAGCCAGTGCCGTGAAAAAAGAAAAAAGACGCGGCAGCGTTCATTTCACCGAGTAACGAAGTATTTTACGAAAAGGAAAAAAAAATATGCAAGAACATTTTTCAAACGTACTCTTCTTGGATCCTTATATTTGATGAGATTTTATGCTCATTTTTACTGCATTCGAATGCATTTAACCTTCTTTACGATCTTTGGGTCTGTTTTGACCCATCACGTTCTTATTTCTTTAAGAACTTCTGTTATCATAAAAACAAGTTTACTGAAAGAGTATAGCAGGATAAGCATGGGTAAACGGTACCCAGTTCATTTTCCATTTCTGTTGGCCGCTGAACAATGCTTTTTACCTGGAAAATCATTCTGCAACATTTCAGATCTCTACCCTTTCACTTAAGGGTAATATGAGGGTGAAACCCCTACCCTACTTTATTAATTTTTTTAGTTATTACCTAAGATATTTAAATGAAAAAGATATGTAAAAGAGTTACAGACCAGCTTTACTTGAGATATTTTGTTCATAATTATAAATCAATTTTTAAGGGTGGAAAAAAATAATTCATTTGTTTGGAGTGGTTTTTGCAAACAATCTTTAGAATGACTACCTAAAAAAAAATCACAAATAATGCTCTGTTATCGAGTTATTATATGTAGAAGTTTCAAGTTGGTCAGCTAGGTGGAACATAGTTAAATAATTTAAAGAATATTATGAATGTGTAGAGTTTTTTGAAGAGAAAGAGTGCTTGTTGCAAGGCTGAATATGTGTTATTTGAAAAGAACAATTGCGGTTCATTTGAGAAATTAAAGTGTGGATGATGGTATTAATTATGTGGATACGGGTAAGGAAGCGAGTCGTAAAGTACAAAGCCCAAAAAACAGTTTAGAGATTTTACCTTCTACCCTTAAACGAAGAGGCAGAGATCTAAAATTTTGCAGAATAGTTTTTCAGACAAAAAGCATTGTTCAGTAGCCAACAAAAATGGAAAATAGTCTGGGGGCCGTTTATCTATGCTTATCCTGCTAGACCCTTTTGTTATTGGTAGGTTTGTTTGTATTCTCTTAACATTGTACTATAAGTTTAGTGTTTAGTTTTATATGGCATTTTGATAACTAAAAATTGTTATGCATTAGGTTTTTGTTACAATGACTACAATGGATACTTCTGTTCATGCCAAAATTGAAATTCTTGCGATATATTTACTATACATAAATTCAGGAATCAGTGTACTCATAATCAATTATATATTACTTTCATAATATTGTATCATTTATATAATTATATTTTATATAATTATTTATATAAGTATAATTGTAATCAATTATATATTTAATAGGAATCAATTTGCTTGATCAGTAGACTGCGGAGTTTTATGCATTTAAACGAAACTTAAGAGTGCAAAATTATACCGAATGCACGTAAGATTGAAAAGTATACAAAATATCCAAATTATAGTGCTTTTTGTAATATTCAGTGGCTAAAATAGTTTTCTACCAAAGTTATACTTTTTCTACTATATTCTTGAGAATATGAATTTGCATAAAAATCTGCAGTCTAATCATGAGTGTTCATCAGTTTAAAGATACTCGACGTAAAATGACAAGTGCACATATTTTGACTAACTGATTCTATTGTAACATGCAAATTATTGTGCAGAAATAAGCAATATTAGGCTTTCTTTCTTGCAGTATTGTAGAATTTTGAAGTTATTATGTACGCATGTATTGAACAGTTTTTCAGTAAGAGAACCTTGACGACTTTCTCTTTAGAAAGAAGTGAATTATTTGAATTTAATCGTAAAAAATACTGTTTCGTTTGATGAGACGAGAAAGATAACAGCGGAAGAGTAAATACCACTGAGATAACAATAAATGAAAGTGGAACATTTTATGGAAAGTTTAGAGTACTATTCCATAGTGTTCGATAATCAGGTTATCACTCAAAGTATTACACATTATTTGAATGTATATATTCTGACTTCGTTCAAGTTTAACTATTACATTATTTACGTAGTCAAGATTGTGAGAGAATATACCAGTTTGTTTCTAAAAATATTTCATATAGATACATAATAATTTATATTTTCTGCGTTGCAGCGTAAAAATTTATTCCACTTTTCTTTTTTTTTCTCTCTCTTTCTGATATTCTTTTTTTGTATAACTTTTCAATTTCGTAGTGCTTATAATAGTGTGGATGGTGTGTCGTTCCAATTTATTTTTATTCGAATGATAAACAAAATTTCATTCGTTATTCGTGCATTCGTTTATAAAGTTATGAGATTTGTTTGAAAGACTTTTCTTCTACGTTACTATGGTTAGGTTAATCTATGATTTGAATAAATGTCGTTGAAAAGATAAAATTATTTGTCTGTTTTACTTGAAAACTTTTAATAAATTCAATTTTTTTTTTTCGATATTCAGCGTTCAAAAAGGACGAAAATATTTCTTTTATAAATTCGATTTATTCGTCATTCACAAATAACATCTAATTTATTCATTCTTTATTCGCGAATAACGAATAATTCAAATTTATTCGTTATTCACCGTATTCAAATGAAAAAGACAAATGAATATCTTTTAATACATTCAATTTATTTGTTATCCATGAATATCATCTAATTTATTCCTCCGTTATTCGTGAATAACGAATAATTCGAATTCATTCGTTATCTGTTCTATTCCTTACTCAAAATAACTTTTACCACACAACATTACTGCAAGTACCATACATATGTCGAGCAATCTATGAAAAGCTCGTGTGGTCTTCACGGCGATACCTCGTAATGGTCATTACTCATTTCCACTTCTCACGTGGAGAACCCGAAGAGTGAAGTAGGTTACTGTCTACAAGCGCGTGAGGTTCGTCATTGTGCACATGACGAGAGGATTGCGGCGCCGTGGCACCTTGAAAAATGGGCGCGCGCGCGCATCTGCCAACGAAGACGAAGTAACGTTGCAAAAGAAGTGCGCGCGGATTAGATAAAGCCTTCTTCTGATTCATTCACAGAAAGCATTACGTAATGCTACCGCTGTTATAATGAATTACGCCTGCGTGTATGTTATCGCAGCGAACGGCGCCGATCGTAAATCAGCGTTTCACCGTTGTCGTTTGGATTCTTCAAATTCGTTACGCGGGAAAAATATTTCGTTTTGCGTTTGATCAATTGTGACAAAGAAATAGCGCTGGGTATTTATCTTCGTTATCTGTGTTTTAGGTAATTCAACTTACGAGAGAATGTCTTCAAACTGTCACTCACTGATTTTGATGAAATTTACGTATGATGTAGATTTTCAGAAGAATACTCTTTGTTTCTATCTAATTCGTTTATAGGCTTGAAATACCAGACTCCCACTTAATAAACTTTTAATTGCTCAGTTCGAAAATTTATATAGAAAAGTATTAACAAAAAGTTCTCTTTTTTATAATATACGAACAAAGAAGATTATTATATTGAAACAGGTGAAAATAGCCGTCAAAACTTATTTGGTTTAATATCGGAAACTTTTAGAAATAGAAAAATGGTTGATATATAGAGATTGCGTGTTTCTCATTGACAAATTGGCCTGTCGAACTAATTTGTAGGGAAACCCATTTGTTTAAATAATATATTAGAAATTCGTACTTTTGTGGTTATTTTTCATGAAAGATGTTAATTCATTTTGCATGTAAATTTGTACACAGGTACTGTCGCTTGAAATTAGTGTCTTGCATATAAGCTGACTTCTTAATTTTTTGTGTTTGAAAGATTATTACGAGAAGGCATTTGCAAAATTAAAAAATCAAGCATTAGTACTTTGTGTCTTTTTCTTTTTATTAAAGACCATTTATTATATCGATATATATGGAAATAAAAATTACGGTAGCTTTGTTATCATAATTTCTGAACAATTTTTATATTATACTATATACAGAGAGAGTCAGTAAAAATTATCACCTGAAGTAATTCGTTATCCTAAAGACTTTATTAAAAAATGTTTGAAATAAATTCTAAGACTTAAAAGAAACGAAATAATATAATGTAGAAGAAGTTTTAAATAAAATTATATAATACAGAAAAAGATCATAAAATATAGAATAAATTTTACTTGAAACATGTTTCAAGAAAGAACTATTTCAATTGATAATTTTCATCGATTGTAAATCTAACGATCTATTAAGATGACCTTATATTTTTCAATACTCTTCAAAAGTTATACTGATAACAGAGAATTTCAGAATTTAATTTTCTTTTCAATAATAGTTAAAAAAATATAGTAAAATTTTTCTCACTAAAATTTTCGCTTGCTGTAAATATATTTAACTCACACACTTTAAATTGTATATAAGTGACGTCATTTTAAAGTATCAGTAGGAGTGTCAAGGAATCGTATCTTATCTCATTGCATTGTTTGATATGTCAATCAGTCATTCAAGTGTATATTGAATGGCACCCATTGTTGCCAATAGATGTCATTCTCGTCAGTTATAAAAGAATATAATTACACAAATATCTGCAAAGATAAATAATGGTAATTAAAATCATTCCTTAATTCTAAAATGCAAAATGTGCCTATAAATCTCTAAACACTATTTTCTAATAAAATGACATTTTAAAAATTCATTTTATACCCGAAATATTTATAATCTATTAAAAATTTATAAACTAAAAAAGATAGTATTACTTTCAAAAATACGAATTCATTCGTCCTATGTATTTTATCAATTTTAGAAATTCGTTCAGAACAAAATTATTTTGTTCCAAGAAGAAAAACATTAAACGTAACTTTACCAATTAACTTTATGATTTATAATTGTCGAAATTGAAGAGAAATAAGTAACATCTCGAATCTTCGACTCGTGATATCTTATGAAAAACCAACGGAATATTTCCCTTATGTTATTAAAATGAAAATTTCAAATTATCTGTAAATTGTTCTTTAGCAGTAGAGATCATTTATTAACACTTTACAGACCAGTCGGGGTGACCTTTCCGTTTCGGAAAGAATAGATATGCTTGATGTATTTGTAAATTTTGTAATGTACTGTTGCATAGATTTGTTTATTTTGAACGTTAGTACTCTTAAAATGAGAAATTAGGCTGCTTAATATATTTTTACTTTATTTCACATTTTGATTGAAATATTACATAGTTACTATTTTATTATTTGAAGTTACTTGCACACTTTGTGAGTGCTTAAACGTAATAATGTTATTAACCCCTTGCCCTATAATAACGTGTTAGATTCGTGACGCCGATCCTGGCTGAGATTCGAGAATAGGTATAATAGGTATATTAGTAACAAACATTACTTTTAATTCTAATCTTCCTTATAATTTATAAGGCTGAGGATTGTCAATTGTACTTAATCTATAATACATTATCGTTTTGTACATAAAATAGTAGTAAAACAGTAAATAGCTGATGCTAGGATGTATAATTAGTAAAAGAAATCATAGGTCAAGGGGTTAAAACAAGGGAACATACCTAAATAATAATCACCAATATTGTTGAAACGTTGGTATATATAGTAATTTTCAATAAAAATACATGCATAATGTTTATTTGCAATCATCCACAATGAAGAAATAAAAATCGTCGTCAAAATTGAGTAAATATAATAATATAAAATTAATATTGTAATAAAAATAGTAAACATAATTAATATATAGAAAAATTGATGAATTGTCCATTTTTCAACGTTGAATTTCTAGGCGACGTTCGTGAAAAATGCGCGCAGTTGGCAATGCCTTAAGTTTTGTAATTTAATAAACGATATTTAAACATATTTTAAGAATTAGCTGTAATACTTATTGTTCGCTAAAGTGACATTTTTCCTCCTTTCCTTTTGTAACTCTCAATTAATAATTCCAAGGAAATAATATAACAACGAAGTATGCACCAGAAATAAGCACCATTATCGGTTACACCATCTTCGTGAGAAACATACATTTCCTCGTGGAGATCTTTCTAAGTAATATACGACGCAATAAGCAGTACCGTGTTTATTAATATCAATTATAAGGAAAATGATGAATAGTGTCAACCCTTCAACGTACATTGTGTAACATTGTGTAACAAAAGGGTTAAAACGAAGGGTTACGAATAAAGCTTACCAACTTTAAATTCCTTTCATCAATACATCTCATACGAAAATAATTTCAATTGTTGAATAAACAAAAAAACAATTTGCAGATAATTTCAAATTTTCACTTTAACTCTTGCACTACGACACGTTTGTGACGAAATATGTTTTCTGCGGACTGAGCGCGTTACGGACCAGTCGATACTGACATACAGAATGTTATGACATGCAAGTGTGTTTTCTGTTCCGTAAACTTTACAGTGAAAATTATTAATAATAATACCTTATATACAAAGTGTGAAGTATAATGTAGTATATAGTATGTGCTTATATGTACGCTCTTCGTATATCAATGTTCTAGAGCGTATACATATGTACGCTCTTCGGAGCGAAAGGGTTAATAACATAGGAGAGATATTTCATTGGTTTTTCATAAAACACCACGAAATGAAGATTCAGAAAGTTACTAAATATTTCTTTGTTCTATTCCATCAATTCCCTCGCATTACAATAGGTGATCGAATTATTACGATCAAATGATACACAAATTAGACCTGTAAATTCATCTGTAAATAATAATTAGATACTATTTGTACGGTACAATAAAATATTTGAAGTAGTAATGGAAGATATGTAATAACTTCAAAATATAAACAATTTTAAAATATTGAAAATCTAAAATGAACTTGTGAACGCCAAGTTATAATGCGTTCATTTCAACTCTTTCGCCGCGGCAGATTTTAGTACGTTACGTACATGACGGATGGTAGATGTTCAATTCTTAGTCGCAACATTTGTTGTGTTATTTTTAAAAGTTTACAAAATTTTTAATATGTTTCACTAAATTAAGATAGAAATGCGCAAATGGTAAAATTAAGGATTAAATTAAGATGAAAGAGCGGTAACAGAAGAGCACGAACAAATTTTTGCAAAGGCAAAGTACTTATGGATGTCAACAGCAATGAAAGGGTTAAAAAGGAACATCTCAAAGTGGTAATCATCGATTTTGATGAAATTTTTATATATGGTAGATCTAAAAAAAAAAAGAAAATATTTGGAATGAAAAATATGGTAATCATTTTATGGCTTGCAGTTAAATGTTTAAATCCTTCTTCGTTTAGACAATCGGATATAATTGTAGAGTAACAAATATATTTTTGCGAATATCTCGGAAACTAAGGGAATATGTAAACGAAAAAGTTGTTCAAAATAATGACGTTGATAATATATTTCAAGGTTATCAAAATCGGCGAGGAATACCTAAAGTAAATAATTACTAAAATATTCTATCGACCATTGTTAATACTGAAAAGGTGAAAATCGTTCTCAAAATTGGGTATAATATGCAACATAGAATATATCATAGTTAGTTTAATATCTCGAAATTGATTAAAAATAGAAGGATAGAGTAAATTGACGAAATTTAATATTTCTAAGCGATAAGTGTGACTATGTAAACCGATTTGAAAACAGTCCAGTTTCTTAAATAATATACTAGAAATTATAACCCTTTTCTTTAATTTTAGTTGCAGAACAAATAGGTGCCCGTTTCAAAAGTTACAGATATTACGAAATATTGTTATATATAATTTAAAAAATTAAAAATTCGATAAACGAAATATTAGTATATGTAATTTAAAAAAAAAAATGTAATAATTCACAGAAGCTTTAAAATCTTTGCTACATTTCTTTTTATTCCTTTGCTGTTCAAGCTTTGAATAAAGCGACACACAATTTCGGTGTGATCATAATAGTTTTGATCACCCAGTGTATTACAGCTCTAAACAAGGATAGTTCCGTGAACGATATCGCCGCGGGTGTTCACTTTAATCTTAATTGTAGGCGCAAACACACCATGAAACGATAACCATTTTATTTTTATGTTTATTACAGGTAAGCCTGCACACTTCATTTGCAGTCCAGGAATTCCTATTGCCAGCGCTACGTTCCCCGTGGTTAATAACCGTGAGTCTCTCTATACTTTCCTACTGATTCTTCATAAATTGATTCCGTGCCGAACAAGTGCAAACATGCGTCAGATTGCCCTTAAATTTAATGAACATTTTCACTACTTGTGTTCTCAGAACAAAAGAAATCCGATTCAATTTGCAATTATTTTCAACATCGTTCCAATGCAAAATTTCGCATATCTTGCATATTCCTTTTGATAAAATGCATTCTAATTTGCATACGTAATGTGAAATGAATTTATGTAAATTTTTCATGGTGAATTTGCCACTTTTTCGTCGTTATTAGAAAATCAACGATGTAGGAAATTTTAGAAATGTCTGTTCATTTGTTTGAAATGTTTTAATTCTTTCGTTGTTTTCAAAGCAATTATGAAATTATGTACTTATGTGTCGTATAATACTTACGCAACGCATAGTAAAATTCTTATTCAAATTTTTTTAGTAAATTGTTTAGAAATTATATTTTTCTCAAATGTGCATATTATGAATTTCAACTTACTCCAATTATCTTTTTATCTGGCATTGTATATGAAGTACTCGGCTGCATTTATGGTTTTCGTTGAATGCATGTATACACTAGTATATATAAAGTATTAGAACACCTGTTATGTTCATGTAGAAAGAGTTATGATTTAAATTACATTTCCTCGCCAAAATTAGTATCATATATACGCATGTATTCTTTACACTTCTAGATTTTGAAACGAATAATTTTTTTTTAGTATTATGATAATTTTGTAATGACTCTTTTATGTTAGATAATAATATATTAAACTTGGAAAAACAATAAGGATTGTTTTACATTCAATAAGTAGATTTCTCAACAGACGCTTGTGGAATCCAGTAGATATCAGCAGTCTAGATTTTGGTGGGTTTCTGTCTTTATGAAAAGATTTCAGTAGGTACAATATTAGTCGAATATGATATATTTTAATAGAATACAATAGATGTTGGTAGATTTCAGTAGACTTTAATAGCTCTTCATAGGTTTCAAGAGATTTTAATAGAATTCAGCAGATTTCAGTCAGTTTTACTAGACTGTAATAGATTTACGTATATATCAAAAGGTTTCAATGGATGTTAGTAGTTAATAGTGGATTTTAATTGAATTCTGAAGATTTTGATAGATTTTAACAGAGTTCGATAGATTTCAATAAATGTCAATATATTTCACTAGATTTCAGTATAGTTCACATTCAGTATGTATTTTAATATACTCACAACTATACTGTGGATTTGTATGCATTTATAGGAAACTTAAAGATGCAAAATGACACGGAGTGCACGTAATAAAAAAAAAAGAAATATCCAGGTCATATGCTTGATAGGTGAAATAATTTTCTACCGAAGTTTTACTTTTATAAATAATTTGAAAAATACAAATTTACATAAAAATACACTGTTTATTTACGACTAATAGTCTATGGTTTAATTTCTTTGCAATGTTCACCGTGCTAATTTCATAATTTTCTAAAAATACTTTTCATGAAACATCTTAAGATATTTGAAGCTATGTATTACATTGAATCCAATGCACCGCAACGATAAGTGCATGCTGATCGCGACACGACTATAACTAGATATTACGGAAACTTGATCAGACCGGATGTTATTCTGCTCTCTCTTTCCTTCCGTTCTCTCGTGGGTGCGAGAATAATTCGATTTGTCAGAGTCAATGATGAGCCACCTCGGTGTAGACGAACCTTCTGCGCAACACCTTTCAACGCTCGCACCGAGTTTACACTCGCGCGCGACAACCCTAACATGATTTCATGGTCCAAATTAACCATATTTTCTTCAATTTTCTGCCTATATATCTGTCATACATCTGGTATCAAGCTATTAAATTCCACGTTGCTTTAAAAAATAAATCTTTAATTGTTATTTTAATGGTCGAATGAAGGAATGATAGAACATATCGTTCAAAGTTATATTTGACGACTTTTAAAAGTCTAGGTAAGATATATCAATGTAACGTGGATATTCAATCGGAAACATTAATTTTCATAGTTCAGAAATTTTAGTAGTGTTTAATATTTAACCTTTTAACTGGGTCTGACGAGTTAGCTCGTAACTGGTTCAAGGATACTTAGAACACAGTAGTTTATTTATCGAAGGATTATTTATTCTTAATTTTACTATAATGCTTGTGTTAAATATAAAAGACACCATATTCACGTTTGCACAAGTAAACATGCAACTATTTATAAATTTTAACGATTTTTCATTACAAAAATTACAGAAATTCAATTTTTCCTTGAGAATTGAACTCAGTTAACGTGTTAAGGGTAGAAATAAATTCTTTCCGACTTTTCAGTACAATCAAAGTTTTATTTATAAAAAATGAAAGCAGATCATTGTCATAATGATTTCTATTATTGTCGATGACCTTTTGCTATTTTTTTTTGCAGCTTGCGAATACCATCGCGAATATTTCGATATGAATGACTGTATCGATTATGTGACTTCAGTCGAAAAGAATTTATTTCTACACCTAATAAATGATTATTAAAATTGATCATTGAGTTACATCCAATTTAATCAGATTATTATATTGATTTGGAATAAAAGGTCCTTAACGTTTTGCAAGTAAAATTCAAAAACAATATTCAGATATTTGTGTGTAGACTTATCCAACAAAGTGTACGCCATTTTATTCTATCAGCGTTTTTTCGCCATCTTTGAGGCAACTTCATGTTCTCATCTTCTTGGAACTTGGCACCCTCTTTCAAATTGTTTGATGGTTCACGTTTTTAACCTTAAAAATAAATTTAAATTAGTTTTACTCTCTAACTAATAATTCGACTCATAGACTACGAATTACGAATATGTATATTTTTATATTTTCTTTATTTATTTCAACAAATTAGCACAACTTAAGAAAAGTATTCTCAGTTCTTAACTTATTAAGTTGTATACTTACATATTTCTATGGACACCCGTCAAATTAACTGATAAAAGAAAGTAGTATCTTCTTCTATAATATCTATTCTTTAAAAAATCGTTTTATTTAATTTATAAACAATTTAATTACACAATATTAACAAATATTACATTTATTCATCGCGTTTTTGCAAACACATTCAATTTTGTGTATACATTTTCGGCAAACGTTTTTTCTACACTTAACACTACATTTACGGGCTTTTCTTGAGTGAACAAGAAACCGAATATTTCTTTCAAGAAATCGATTTATTAGAGATAACTTAATTGTATATTGTTAACTTACTTATAAATTCGGATATATTTTCATACCATTGCATTAATAAAAGTGAGGAAAAGTTGCTGGAAAATAATAGCAATTGTTTCTGTAATTTTGCTCGTGAAATTCCAAATGTGTCAAATTAGTCCCGTAAATCTAGTATTAATACAAATATCCGTCGTAGAGTCGTTTCATTGTACTGCTTTAGCATGTTTGACATATTGGGTTCGAAGCAGTAAAGGTGTCTTCGTTGCATTATGATTTTCAGTTAGCATATTTTTTTTTTACATTTGTTACTGAAGAAACAATTTCTTAAATAAAGCAAATTTATTACTAAATTAACTATGAAATTAGCCGACTCGTCAATTTGATGAGTATCCAGAGAAATAGGTATACTACATACAGAATTTCGACATTAGAGAGCTGAAAAGGAAACGAATTTAGGTACATTGGAAATGAATTAGTACATTGTGGACAGGTAGGCTAGGGTATTATAAGGAAAAACGCCTCCGTGAATACAATTCTCCACTGTTATTTATTTCACTCTGTGATGGTCGCGTACGGACGGTTTCGTGGCGTGTGTCGCGGTGTCCTCGTTGTAAGTTTTTGTTCAAGCCTCCTACTTCTGCTTTTGAAGTCCTTCGCCAGAAAAAGGGGAAAAGGTATAGAAGAAGAGGCAATCATAGAAAAGAAGAGAGAACGTCGAGAAGTAGGGGAAAGCGTAGAAGTCGTGGAAAAATTTGGAGAACGAAAGATAGCGGAAAAGAGTCATAAAAAGTAGGGAAAGTGAAGAGGTTTGCGAGGGCCTAAGGGTAGATACTAACCAGGCCCAGGCCAGGCCCTGGAGCAAGCGTGGGAATTGTAGAAAATCCAAAGGATGGGAATAAGAAGGAATAGGAATAGGATATGCAATGGCGTATGCGGTGCCATGACCGCCACAACATGTTAGCAAAAATTGTTAAGAAATAGTGGCAATAATTTTTGCATATTCTGTTGAGATCCAAAATTGACGGGTCCCATAAATCTAGTGTTAATTAAAAAATAAAAAAAGGGTTCAAATTAACGTTTGGTGTCTTGGCTGATGTTAAAAATGAATTACGGGTACATGTCGAATTCGCAAAAGTGGCAGGATCGCTAATCCATTAGACAAATGTTTAGTCGTCTAGAGTTGAACGCCGCATACTGAAAAGATATTACGAACTCTTGTTCCAATTCATTAATTTTCATATTTTAAATTTTGAAATTTCATACATATCTATACACAGTCACGTTAATGTAAATGTTACAAATACTGCAATTTTGAGGGAAGAATACAGTCAATGAATTTCAGTATTTCGAAATTCACTGTCATTTAACATTTTAACACTTAGCTATAATAATATTGAATACTTAGCTCTGACGAATTTGCAAAAGGGGTGAAACATTTGAGTTCTTCATTCGTAACCAAAGATAAGCATTTACATAGAAGGTACTACAGTTTCTTATAATCCCAAACAACGAAATTAATACATTCTCTAAATGATCCCAATTAAGAATTTAATTAAAGCAATAACACTTTCCATTACCATTATCTCTCATCAAACATGGGAAGTCGAAAGATCATGCACCTACTGTTCACTCGAAAAATAATTACAGGAACACTCCATCAACAAACGAACAAGCACACTCATCGTTGAAACGTCTAACAAAAAGTAAAAACCGAACAACAGCAGCGTAACAAAACGTTTACACGTGCATTCTGCATACGTGGAATAAACACTTTCCTCTGTTTCGTATATTTGGAGTGTTCTGGAAATCACGATGAAATCGAAAAAGAGATGACTAGATGATTCTTCGTGTAATAACAAGTCGAAAACATACGAGGATCATTTGAAAAGTTCACGGTTTTAATATGAAAACGTATTGTTTTAAGTTATAAATTGCTATTATTTTGTAATATAATCTCCTTCAACTTCAATGCACTTCATCCAGCGATCCTCTAGTGCTTTTGTGTCGTTTCTAGGATTTCTTTCACGAAGGTCTTCAGAATAGCTGTTTGCTATCAGTTATCACTTCATCGCCTGATGAAAATCGTCAAGTATATACCAAGAATTTTGTTCAGTTTTAGTAATAGATAGAAATCTATTTGAAGAATAGGCAAACTGAAGAAACAAGTCGAACTTCAAATCAGCGATTTTTGCCATTACTGTCATTTGATCGATTTCGAGGTAGTGAGCAAGACAGTTTATTTCAGTTAATTTTCAAAAGTTAACACGTTAATTGTCCACCGTAAATCGGGTATGTTTCTTGTGAGGCCCAAATTCTTACTTCGCCAGTTTGCTTCCAATACAATTGAAATTGTTTTGAATACAATTTCTTTTCTTATCTTAAATTTTATACATCTTTACATCTTTATTTCTACTTAATAAAACAATAATTGCTTGAAGAGATAGGCTTGTGTTTAGAAAATATATCCCAAATAATGCACACAAGTATGGAATAAAAGTTACTGAAGTTATGTATGTTCAATCGAAGACTATATTTACTTGGTCCATGAAAGTATGGAACGGAAAGACGTCAAATGATACCGGACATTAGTAAAAAAGCTTTCTACTATAAACGTACATACTGTATACGAGGAAAAGATAAATAAAAAAAATTATAACATCAAAATTTATAGAACTTTCGGTTTAGGATTAAGATTATATTCTTAAGATATTAGCTCCAGTAATCTGCAAAGGGATCAGACATGTCGCCTGTTCCTGCATCAACCTATTTTGATGAAATTTTTAGCATGTATATAACTAACACAAATCTACAAAACATATTTTTAGAATTTTCGTCACACGCTCAAATGAAAAAGTTGCATAAAGCAATTTTTACTATTTTCTTCACAATTCCGACAAATTACAACTTTTTTACACGTTATCAAATAAGCTAATCCTTCTAACTTTTCAAAACATACAACATCGTTTGGTCCAATTTTAAAAAAGTTATTCTATTTTAATCCTCGAAAGGCGGATGATGCCAACTGAACAGGAGACAGTGCTTGGGTTTGTTTAGACCCGTAAAAAGTATTACAATTTGCTTTAGGTTGTGCACAAAGTAATCGCAATTTCAAGATGTATAAATAAAATTGAAAATTAACGAAACCTTGAACTTCTTAAATGACCCTCCTGTAATAAAATCACCTGCTCTCCGGTTACACCATCATTTCTCTAACACCCTTTCTACACACTCCGTGGAAATAATCGAGAGCGGACGTGGTTTTATCGTGTATAGTTGAAGGTTATTGACATTTTCCAAGGCTCGTAAATGGCACGTACTCGAGTTCTAGGCAACGATGGCCAGAAGAATGCTTTCTCGGAGTGCGTATACGTGCCTGCTTGCCAATCCTTATACGTGAGCGGCGGGGGCGAGTGTGAGCAAACGAATAAAGGCATTTGTCACATGTGCCCTTAAGACTCGCTGGACTTCCCTCTGTAGGGCTGTAATACCGTACAATGGTGGTGGGCCGGACCCCTTCCTTAACGGTGAATGGCTCGATGGATCGTCCGGCAAATGTAGAACCCTTCAGTGGCTTTCTTTCCCTGTTTCCGGACGCGCGTCGGCTGCCGCGTTTGGATTTTCACAGGAAGCTCCTAAAAAACGCACGTTCCCTTCTTCTTCTTCTTTTTCTTCTTCTCCCCCCTTTACCGATCTTACGGCGTGGCGCTCGCGTAACGCGATACAATGAATCATTCATGAATTGCTCGTCGAAAAGGATTACTGTCATCGAGCGGGAAATTATAGCGCGATGGATCGTCGACTTGGTAAATTGTTAGTCCACGCGAACACGCTTTTAGGTTCGCAGGATTCTTTGTGAAGAAGCGTTCGTTTTATCGAGGATTATGGGAGTTTGAGATTACTTTATTTTATTAGTGTTGAGTAGTTTTGACGATTGATTTTGAAGTATTGCTTTTTAGTAGAATTTATTGCACTTAATACATAGCCAACCGTGCATATTTCGCAAACAACTTGGAATAATCTTCTTTCGACTGAAGTACTCAAAGATGAAATGATATAAAAATGATTTTAACGGATAAGTTATATGCGATGATAATGATACTGTATTATGTGTATTTTACACAAAGAATAAGTTACAAATAAATTACATAATTTAAACAGGAAATTAAAAATAAGTAACATAATTTAGAATTTTTTGTAGTGTATACAAAATGTAAAATTAAAACTAAATTGTATAATTTAGCATTTTTTAAACGTATGGTAACGTTCGAAACAGATAAGTTTATGTAGTGATACATTACAATATTCGCAAATATATGGTGTTTATCCATTTTTTTTTTCTACATTTCCGGTGAGAATATTTCTTTTTGCCACCTGTTACAATAAGTACAAGCTGGTTTCATTAAAACCAACTTTCATTCACCGACTTCCTTCAAACTGGGGAGATCTCTCCATGCGATTGGTAATGTGTTAATAGACAAAGAAATAACGTTATAGGTATACAATAAGAAAAAAATTAAAAATAATCTTTGGATTTCTTCTGAATTTCTTTGGCATATATGTTTCTATCTTTCGCTTACTTCAATAAACACCGCTGGCTCTGTGCACTCCACATAGTCTTTCTCACGCTACTACTTCCCTTGTCATTGTCGCCAACTTATGGTATTTTAAAAAACAATTTTATTATTGCATCTTACATATTTATTTTACATTTTGTTTTAAATATTATACTTACCATATATCTTTGGTAAATATGTTTCCAAATGTATACTAAATTTTTTTTTTTTTTGTTCACCTCTTTTCTGTGCGCATTAGAGAAAGTATTAAGCGCAAAGCAATGCAAACTTGTGCAGGATGTCCAAAAGTTTAATGCTCAAACTTTGCCAATGGTTTTTACTAATAAAAATAAGACTAAAATGTAATGTAGCAAAAGATCCATAAATGGATCTTATGATTAAAATATGAAAGTTAAAGCCATTTATGTATGTATTGCAAAGTGTCATCCTTTATTATCAATACAAAGTTGATATCGATGTGTTATTGAATTTATTACAAAGTACTACGAACATTATGTATCTTGTCTTATGCTGTATTAAGCTGATTGTAAGAGAAAAAGTATTACCTTACATATTTGTCACATTTCATGTTTTTGTTATAATTATTTAATGAAGCATATATGGATTTTTTACTACATAATATCTTAATCTTATTTTTACTTATAGAATACACTGGCAAAGTTTGACTTAAAACACTTAACCTCTTGACATCCTGTATATTAATTTGTTATTTTAGTTGTACCTTATTAGTTAATGTAAAAAGTAATTTCTATGCAGTGTATATTTTTCTGGACATCCTATCTAGTAATTTGTTATTGTAGTTGAACCTCATTCTTATAGATTTTTATATAAATACATATCTTTAAGAATATAGTAAAAGGAAGTAAAAAAGCTTAACCGTTTAAGTGCCAAGCGGCGCGATCGCGCTTCTCCTGTTCAGTGTCCAAAAGTGCCAGCTAATAGGTCTGTAGAATCGAACTAACTACACTTCTGAACTTTGTCAATGCGTGTTTTTACTGTTACCATTTATGCATGTTCAACTAAATTAAAATCCATGCTTTCGTAAGTTTCGAGCTGTTGTTAAAAAGAATTTTTTCATTTATTAAAAATTCAAAGTAACGTAAACGAGAAAAGGAAAGAAAAGACGAAAGAAGCGCGATCGCGCCGCTTGGCATTCTTCAACTGAATTTTTTCAAAGGCCCGTGACACTCAAACGGTTAAGTAGGAAATAATTTCATATACCAAGTATTATAAAAAGCATTACAACTTCGACACTTTATATATATTTCTATTTTACACGCATTCTGTGCAATTTTACATCTTTAAATTTCCTATAAATGCATAAAAATCTGCAGTCTAGTAATCAGGTTCGTTGTCAGACAGTTTGTAAATTCATATTTGTATAATCTGTGTGGTTCGTATAACAAGGAACGTATTTTCCATTGTTATATAAGAGTTCATTGTATTAGGTTGTTAATAAATTCGAAAATAATTAAAAAATTTAATATACACAAAGGCTTAAATACAACAAAACACTATATCCGAAACGATAAAATTTCATAATAATTAAAAATAAAATCATTCAGCAAAATCCACTTATTTCTTAAAACCAACCTCACCCTTCTTCGCCACCTACACTTCCGCTCCGCTAACGCAGCCAACAATCAACCGCCGGTCCCCTCGCCGCGTTAAACCGGCAACTAATAATCGAAACAAAAGCGGAGCTCCCCCATTCAAAATCAGCACAAAACGCTCGATTACGAGAGTATAATACGCTCTCGTTTTTCCCGTGGCACGTCACCGTCTTCAACTGACCCCGACCGGTGTTGGTCGTGAATTTAGCCGGAAGTGAACTTGATCCCCATCGAAGGAAGGAAAGGGTAGCAGAAAGGTGGGAAGGAGGACAAAGTTCGTGAAGAAAAGAGGGGACGTTGTTTCGAAGGTTCTAACCCTTTGCGTTTCGCGATATTTTCGCAATTTTATTTATATATATATAAATAATGTAAATATATTTATATCTAATAAGAGTGATAGATCTTGCAATTGTCAAAGTCGCCATGTTTGTTGTTCAACTGTCAAAGTCTCGTAATATTTGTTTCGCAGTAATGCTTGACTTATCATGGATAGATACTCAGTTGCTTAATGCATTAAAATTATTAAAATTTGTTATCAAAGTTCTTGTTCAATTCAAGAAATATTTCGTGCATATTGTGAAACTCACTTTTGGATGGACGGCTTTGTCTGTAAACACAGTTGCCAAATTTGGGGAGATGCTAATCCTCAATTAGTAGTCGAGTGATTTTTTTTTTTTAAAGAGGGTGTGACTGTAACTGTTACTGATGAGCGTTACCATTTGATGCTTTCATCTTTCTTTTGGCGTGAATTGGATGGATTTGATTTGTCTGAAATGTGATTTCAACAGGATGGTGCTACATGCCACACTTCGGCTGCAACTATGACTTTATTGAGATTGAAGTTCAACGCTAGGATTATATCGAGAAATGCAGCTGTCAACTATCCACCAAGATTTTGCAACTTGATCAATTATACTTTTTCTTGTGGAGCCATGATAAGTCTCTTGTTTATTTCAACAACCCACAAACTCTTGATGATCTCAAAGCAAACATTATTCGTGTTATCGTTGAAATACGACCTGATTTATGTGCCAGTGTCATAGAAAATTAGATTTGTGATATTCACTCCACCAAACGCAATCGTGATGGTCATTTATATGATACTGTATTTCATGTATAATGCCATCGAATGTACTTTAAAATGATGCAGTGAATACTAGATTATCTTCTGTAGTTATCATTTCATTTCAATTTATTTATATATAAAATATTTAAATATATATATATATATATATATATATAATAAATATAATATTCAGACACTCTTTAAAACAGAATAATTTATTTAAGATTAAACCAAACGACGTAAGCTTTTTTAAGAGGTTAGAAGGATTAGTTTATTAAATGATATGTAAACATTTTTTTTTAAATTACAATTGGTCGGAATTGCAAAGAAAATAATAAAGGTCGCTTTTGTGATTATTTTTCATTTGAGTCTGTAATGAAAATTTAAAAAATACGTTTTTTAGATTTATACCAGTTATAAAGATGCTGTAAGTTTCATAAAAATCGGTTAACGTTGCGAATGGCGAAAATCGAAGTCTTCCATGACGTTTGGCCTACAACTGCGATAATTTGAAAATTCTTATCTTTCAATGCCTGCCTCTTGTTTTTGCTAGATCGATTTCAATGAAATTTTCAACTGACATAAATCTACAAAACATATTTTTTTATAGGTACATTATTAAAGGGTTTGTCTACTTCAATGGATTCAAAAAAATTAATTTTTTGTTACTTTTATAAATTGTATTAAAAAGAATTATCTTCTTTTTGTACTTCATCGTATTAAAACAAAGATACAATTTAGCCGAAGTTGATATTCCAACTGAAAATACGATCGTAATTCATTAAAAACGAAAGTTGAACAATTTAACCCTCGATAGATGGTGCCTGGGTCCACTCAGATCACAGCGTGAAAAAAAGTGTTTTCATATCATTGAGAAAATAATAAACAGGAATAAAAAAGGTTTTACAAAATGCATTAGGCCATGACACATGAAATGTCTTTTTATTTTATCATTTACTTTTCATCAGTGTAAACTTATTAACACGTTCGTTACTACCGTTCTGTTGACGCATCGTCCGCAACTTTCCATACTATTTTTGCTTACACACTTAATACCTATATTTTCATTAGTTTTGCATAATATAATGCGTGCGCACACATAAATGTATTAAATACGCAAACTGTGCATTTTGTGTAACGTATGCATACATAGATAACAGTGAGCTATCCTAAGATTTTAGCATGTTACACATACATACATATGTGTTAATAGAAATATATGCCATTGAAATCGACGTACTTTTGCCACCAAGGCATATAGCTTCTAATATTATTTATAAACTATTTTCTTTCGCTTTTCGAATTATATAAAATTTATTGAATGCGTTTTTCTATTGTTTTTAAATTCGAGGAATGTTTACTAAAATATGAATGAATATTAACCCATTTGCACCCGAAAGTGGAATAATTCATACATACTGATTGTCATCTATCACTCACCGCGTAATAATTATAAACAACAACAAGCTGAAGAAATTATTGTAAAATATTTTAAAAAACAAGAGGACTAGAGTGATATCGTTTATCAATGATTCAATAACAAGATATAATGGTCGACATTTTATAGTAGCAAAGGGAACAGAAACATCTAAGCGATGAATTACATGTTTATTTAAGTTATTTAGAAGAGAATCTGTTTTTAAATATGATATTTGCGATATACCGCTACGTATCGATCATTTTAAAAATTATCATACTAATTAATAAAGTCTAATAAACTATTCCAAGTTCATTTACTGTAAAAATGGATAATACTATCTTCTGTTTTGATTATTAAACGTACTTTCTAAGCAAAACCGAAAGTAAAAAAAAATTATCGATGCGCGATAATACCAATCATCATTAATTGAGCGTACCTGATTTATGAAGTCAGTAGCGTCTTTAAAGCTGCAATGCAGATGGATTAACTCAATTTTATCGAAAAATGTCATATAGCTGCTTTATTAAAAAAGACTAAAAATTGTTAAAAAAAGAAAAAAATAAGAAAAAAAGACGCGTTTTACAGTAAAAGACCTTTAGCGTGGAAGAATATGTAGTCAATTCGATAGGCGAGATCTTTATATTTCTAACACATGTTTCTACAATTAACGAAAAATGGTTCGCAAGAAAGTGTTGTTGTTCAGTTCAAAATAAATTCTCAAAGAAATAGCTACTTTTCTGACAAGCCAAGGTTAGCTTTAACCCTTTAACGCTGCTTCTTTAGCCAAGATTCTCTACATAGTAAAAATAACGGGTACAGAATACAGTGTACGCGGTAAGGAGCAACGGAGGTCCTTACGGACGAGAATTCTGCACAGCCTCCACCTACAGGAACCTCAGACGGGAGCATCGATCTGGGCGTCGGCCTCAAGACAACCCCTCTTGCCCCTTTTCCGCCGCTTTACTGCCCTTTCCCCTTCCTGCTTCGTTCACTCTTCTCTATTCCTCGTGTTTTCTCTCTTCTCGTTCTCTTCCTCTTCCCGTCTTTCTTTCTCATTCTGTCGTCCTGCGGATGTTTCAAGCTCCTCTCTGCTATTTCACCCTTCTACTTTCTTTTTCGTTTTTTTTTCTTCATTTTTTTGTACCTTTTATTCCCGCCACAGAAACTTCGGCTAAAGTGGACCAATTGTCCCGTTATTGTTTTATTTCGCTTTTCCCTTTCAAGTATTTACAGTTGCGCCGAGGATCGCGTTATTATTGTGTTTTTCTTTCCACTGTTCCACCGACCGGCTGGAAACTTCGCTTTCTTTTGTACCTTGCATCCCGTGCTACCCTTTGACGGCCAAGCGTCACTTGTCCCACGACGCTTCTCTCTTACTTCCTTCGACGAACTACTTTCGACAGGTTTTCTTTCATTTTTTTCTTTTACATTTGCTATGTGTAGTGTAATATCGTCGTAACATTTTTTTTTCTTGGAGGATTTGTATAATATAGTAAAGTGCACGAGTCATTTCACGTGAATGTGGATCAGGTGGAGAAGAGATTCACTATTATTATCAATATTAACACTATTTATTCAATATTGATTAAACATATACATATTATATTATTCATGATTCTTGACAACGTCTTGCTTATATGCTTGTTTATGTATAAATAATCTGAGCTGCTCCCCATTCATGACAGGGCAGGTCGATATCAATTAAAACAACTTCATAGTGAAATCGTTTTGTAGTCCCTCTTGTCGCACAAGGTGGATCTTATGTTGAATTTTTGTCTGACGATAAAGTATCTGTTGTAGTGGATGATGATGCGCTCCACCGTCAAATGAACTTTGCACTGTTCATATGTGGGAGATTCGTCACTGTTGAAGAGGTACCAGTGGGAAATTTTGTATGACTACTTTTGATCCTTGAAATAATGACGTGATCACATCTTTGACAAGTACAATTGGTAGTTTTCTTAACTTTTTGTCTGCTAAAATAATATATAGTAACTCCCATTAATTTTCGGACAACCGGTTAAAACAGAATAACTTTTTTAAGATTGGATCAAGCTATGTAAGTACTTTTTTTCCTTTTTTGAGAAGTTGCAGGGATTAGTTTATTAGATGATGTGTAAAAAAATTGGACCAAATGAATTGAGTTCTCGCAAGAAATTAGAAAGATTAAAACGGCGTGTAAAAACATCTTTGAAGAGATTCCAATTCGTAGGAATTACGAAGAAAATAGTAACGGTCGTTGTTTACAACTTCTTCATCTGAGCCTGTAATGAAAATTTAAGAACTACATTTTATAGATTTATATTAATTATATACATGTTGACAATCTCATAGAAATCGGTTAACATTACTACGAACTACGGTTTCTTATATTTTTCAATGCCTGTCGTTTATTTCCGCATTAATCGATTTTTAACTTCTTAAAAAACTCGTCGTTTGGTTCACATTTAAAAAAGTAATTTTGTTTTGAAGGATATCCGAATATTAATGTGTGTCACTGTCAGAAAGCTTTTGGAATTTTCCTTACTTCTTATTCGTTGAAAGGTATGTAATCTCGAAACACTAGGTTTACAGATATTTCTTGTATACATATCTTTATAGACATCCGTCAAATTGACGTATAAAAGCAAATACGTATTTTCTTTCAAAAATCGTGTTATTTAATTTATAAATAATTTAGTTATACAATATTAACAAACATTACCTGTATTCAGCGCATTTTTGTAAACATATGCAATTTTGTTGATATTGGGTTCGAAGTAGTAGAAGTCTCTCCGTCGCATTATAATTTTTATTTAGCACCTTTTCCGATTTCTTCACATTTGTTACTGAAGTAACAATTTCAAGAATAAAACAACTTTATTACTAGATGAACTGTGAAATTAGCTGACTCATCAATTCAATTGGTATCCGGATAAATATAGGTATACTACATGCAAAATTTTGAAATGAGAGAGCTGAGAAGGAAATGAATTTGAATATATATTCGTATCATACCATTAACCCTGGGGGGGGGGGGGGGGGTCTCGAATCTACAAGATAAAAAAAACCTTAAATTAGGACTATTTCCCGTGTGTAAAAAATTCTCAAAAAATTATTTATTGACATATGCACATTTAGGTTCAGTATATAGAAGTCCCAGTTGCTATATGTAAAAAGTACAGTGCATAAGAAGAAAACGGACTACGCATCCTGATACGGTAATGATCACGTGAAGCGAATCCCTTGGTTCCTCTTATCTCCACAGAATAACAAATAATCGTAGAATTAAGAATCAAACCACAGAACTAATTGAGAAGGAACGATACAGCATTCTCAGTTACAGTCAAGCATTCAGACACAGCAGTCGGAAGTGAAAAGTCATTCTAAGAGAAGAGAGTTATATATAAGGTTTATTTTCAGAATTATAGGTAATTATATTCAAGAATATTTCTGTCGGAGGTTTTATGTATAAGAAAACAGAAGCTTGAACATTATAGGATTACAAACAAACGTTGTACATGCTTTAGAAGTTTTGACTGGAAAGAAACTCAGAATAAAAACAGTAAAAGATATAGAACTAACCAAAAGAGGAAAATGCTATCAATATATAAAGGAGGCAAAAAGCAAACGAATAAAATATAATTATAACTATATATCGAAATCAAAGCAAAACTGCTATACATGTAAGAATCACGCATGTAGAAAGCATTCAGAAAATATTGTAGTCTGCCATTTATGTTTAACTTCAGATGAATTACAAGAAGGATCAGGTTCAGACTATTACAATTTTATGTTAGTATACACTCTATCTTATAACATTACTCTTTTTTATAAATATACATATAACTACAATGCAAAGAATATGCTATATTGTTCATCATATGATCAAATATTACAAAATTAACAAAAATTAATAAATAAAAACAATTGTTTTTGGAATAAATGAGCAAAAAGTAGTATGGGTTTGAGGAACACCCTCGAGGCTTAGGAATGCTAGGGTTAATACAGGTCAGTAAAAATTGTTAAGAAATAATGGTAATAGTTGCTGCATATTTTGCTCGTGAAATCTAAAACCTATCAAATTGACATGTCCCGTAAATTGAGTGTTAAAGAAGTCATTTGAGGTAATTGTTAGTCGAAGTTAAGGTAAGGAGTTCCATGTTTTCTTCTATTTTGTGTTTTAAGTTGAAGAGTAAAGTCTGTAAGGGTAGGCTGTTATTATAGTGGTTTCATTAAGAGAAAAAAAGAAAGTTTTTTTCCCGTTCGGAGCACTATGCGGTGTAGCGTGGTGGTGAATGGTCAAAGGAAACGGTTTTAGATCGCAATTCGGTCGCACTTCTAGCGTCGTGTCTGTGATGCCTTGACATTGCATCTCTAGTAGCGTCGGTGCAATCAAGAACTCATCTCCTGTAGGAAGGATAGTCTCTCCTTGCCATTGTGCTCTCGTCATTCGGTGCTTGTCATCAGCCTTGTAGAACTTGTCGGAAACGCGACTGTCGGGTTCTCTGACTTTAGCTTCTCTGCTATACATACTTACTTTCTGCTCGCAACCTCTCCATCTCTTCTTCCCTATTTGTCTTCCTGCCTTCGTCTTCTCTGCTCTTTCTCTCTTTTTCGATCTCGTTCACAGTGACAATTATACACGAATAGATTACAAGTAATTGTAAGTAACGTTTTGCTTGATTTGAAAGCCTTTGAACGTGAACGTTTCGAGGTATTTTTGTTCATACAAAGTGTCTTGGTACATTGTTTGGCTTATTCCACGGAACGTGAATTTTACAAGCGATCAGTTGCGAGAGATTAGAAGAGGTTCAGTAACTCGTTGCCTTATAATAACTAGTTGCACTCGTGGTGTAAGTTACAATTAAGCGGTGACAAAAGAAAAAGTGTATCTCACAGATTGTATAAAATATTTTCACTTCTTTTTGTTTAACACTGTATTAAAGGGGAAAACTACTGTGGCGGTTTGCAAAAATCGAAATTTTTTTCATATTTTTTTAATGTTTGCGATTTGTACAATGAGTCCCTAAAGAAGTCACAGAAGTTTTAATGATGTAGTGTATAATGGTTAAGGTTAACCGGTAATTTAAATAATTATAATTACGTATTACCAGAAAACGTAATTGCTGTCATCACACCTTTCTATGGTGATCTGAACAAGAAATAATTATTGAGGTGTTTAGTTGGGAGATATTGAGATTTCCAGTTAAAAGGAAGGATAAGAAACTTTAACGTTATGTCATAGATAACTTGTTACAATGTTTTAAATGCATTGTAATCTTGAAACGCTTGAAAGCTTTCAATGAATTTTCATTCGATTTGCTTCAAGTTTGGGGTGATAGTTTTTAATAATATTCTCCACTGTTGCACGTATGGAATAGTTTTCGATTAGTTCTCACAAAATGTTAAAAAAGAATGCTGATTTTTCACTGATTCTCCACGTTTCTTCTTCAAAGACACACTATTAAGCAACAAATCGTTTTTGTTTTTTTTCTAAATTTTTACGAACAAAAATTGTAACGGCAAATTTTACGTTGTTTAAGAAGCTCTATCATCGAGTAGTGGGAGATTTTGCAGAACTGTACCAGTACAGTTGCAAAGTGCAATTGCACTTGTTTTTTTTTTTTTTTAACCCTTGACATTTCTTTGCAATAATTGATTTCTCCTGATTTTGAACAAAAGCTATTAGGGTAAAGTAATAAAAGAACTCAATACTTTTCGAAATATGGGACTTTTCTTTGAACATCTACAAAAAATACTCAAATGTTCCACCATTGCATCTTAAACATTGTCTTGCTCGTTTTCTTAAATTTTTCATTACATTATCCATTTGTTCAGCACTTACACTTAAACAGATCGTTTTAATTCTTTGTTTCGTGTCATCTGTTGAAATAAAAGGTTGTGAATGTAATTAATTCTTTAAAAAATCACATAATTAAAAAGTCAAAGGGATCTAAGTCAGATGAACCAAAGTGTAACATTACGGGTACCAAACCATTTTTCTTCATATATTGACGTTAAATAATTCTTGAATAAAATTTAAAAAATCTTAGGAAATATTAATTCGTTTAACATAGAATCCTAATACTTATTTTTTCAGACTGACACGAAAAATCATTTAATGTAAAAACAATTATACGGTTCCATTTAGAAAATAAATGCAATTGCGCTTTAGAATTGCAGCGATGCACTCCTACAGAGACTCGCACGATTTGATGATAGAGCGTATTAAACAGTGCAAAATTTTTCTCTGTAATTTTTTTCTATCTGCAAAAGGAACAGAGTTATAGTCCGGCCTACTTACGCAAAATTCATTGTATTAGTAGCAGTAATTTCTCGGAATATCTCGGAAACTAAGACTGAACGATGGTTATATGTACAGAAAAGAAGATGTTCAGAATGTTGAATTTATAATATATTTAAATTTCATTTGAATCGGTGAGGTATACCCCTTTTTTATGTACAATTACCAAGAGCAGTCCGTTTAAGAGTTAAAAAGTTTACGAGTCGCAAATGTCGTTTCAGATTGAACGACAAAGGATTTCCAGTATTTCCACGAAATCTAGAAGCGAGAAAATGTTCTGCGATACGACGGTTGGTTGTGTCTAGTTTTTCACGGGAGAACACGCGTATACACCGGTTTTTCCTTTAGTTCTTGCCTTCCGTTTCGTTTTACCAGCTCTGGTGTACGTCTTTTTCTCTAACGTTGTTTTCTCTCGTTTCGCGGTTATTTCTCCCCGTTCCTCGAGTGCTACCGTACACAACACTTTGGAGAAAGTCACGGCAAAGGAATGTATTTATGAGCGTCTCCGCGCTTTTGTACCAATCGTTTTTCCCTCTCCCCCGATTTGCGTGATAATATTTGCTTGAGACATTGCGAAAGAGAAAAAGAGGCTGAATTAGTTGCGAGTATGCTAATTATTTTTCAAGCAAAACCTGGCCAGACGATCTTTGTTCTTTCGATGTGGAAAGAGAAGTCAGTTTCGAATATCGGTGTTAGTGTATGAGAATAAATTGAGAAACTTTCAGTGGAAATTGAATAATTCATTCTTCCCTGGGCAAAATCGATGTTTAGTTGTAAATAGATTTTTGTTCTTTTTTACTTCTTATATTTGAGTTTCGTGCCTCCAAAAACTTTTCATTTATTTCCGTAGTCAAGAATGATCATATTTAATAATTAATAATACTTTTTCAACGTTCTTATTAATTTAAGCTAAAGGGCGCGTTAAACACATAATTAAAATACTGACACTTTGAACTTATCTTTCTCAGAATGATTATTTAGGAATTGTTGTTTAATTAGCTTGGTCAATTAGATTTTTAATAAATCACTGTTTAATTCTAAATTCTTTGTAATTACAGTTTTGTTTAATATTACGTTGTTACAGCTGTTTTTTATTTTTCATATTTTGTTTTAATTTTTTACGTTAGATTTATACTTTTGTAATAAATAAATAAATAAATAAATTTTATACATTTTTATAAGCTATAGAATTATCAAAATGGATTTTTCAGTTTCTTTGACTGTCATAATTTAATTAGGGAAGTAATGTTATAACTGAATTCGAGGAAAAGATTTACGATTATTTTTTTTCCCTTCAAAAATAAATACAAAAATATACTGTTTCAATACATACATTCAGTTCAATTTACCAATTATTGTATTTTTATATTGTAACCCTTTTGCTGTTCACTAAAATAAGGAAATATAGAAATATTTCACATTTTTGTGACTTAATTTAGTCACATTTAGAATAAAAACCGAGGCAAAATATATTTTTACTGTCAAAATACATGTAATCTAAATATCAAATGAAATAACAGTGAATGGAATAACATTTTAATAAATTTAAAGATTTTATTTTGACCAAAGCAGAGAATAAGGTGTTTACGCAATGAAAAAGGAAGTAATACTTAGTAGAAATAAAAATCGATAAAAATGGTATCAAAGAAGGAGAAAACATTTATTACTCAATATTATTATATTACTATAATCAAAAATCCCCAAATTGATTGCAGCAATTTATTCAGTTATTGAATAAATGTGTCATATTTTTTCAGTGTTTCAATTGATCCATATATTACTATCGTATTTTAATTTCTAATGGCAATATTTACTACTCAATGTTGTCATATTACTATAACTACAAATCTCGAAATTGATTATAATAATATATTTAATTATTGAATAAACATTTTATTTATTTATTTTTTTTGTTTTAATTTAATGAAAATTATCTAAATAAAAAGGATTTCATTGTACAAAAGATATGGTATAAATAAAAGATAGGGTAGAAATATAAGATGAACCAAAGTTGTCATCGGTACACAGTACTGACATGTTTGATAATGTTTGGAAATTAAGGATTACAAAGACTGTAACGCTCTTTCATAACAGTTATTTAACTCAATGGATACATTTCTTTTTTATCACAACGGAAAGTTATTATATGCATATTAAAGTAGAATTTACCTTGGTTTATTTTCTGATTTTTAAAAAGAAAGAAAACTAAAGTATGTAACATACTCTGTAATAATTGTAGTTTGAGAATATTAATGAAAATCCGTAGTATATTGTGTGTTTGATCGTGATACAACGACAGAAAGTACAATGACGATTGGGTGTTAATATGAGACACTTGATGACACCTGTCATATCGATATTAAATGAACCGTGACGACATCAAACATAAGCAAACGATACAATGTTTGTATTTGTGACTTAAGAGTTTTTAAAGACTCGAAAGGTGAATTCTATCGATTCAATACTTGTCATGTCAATTGTGGATCCATTTATAGTAAAACGAAATAAATTGTAATCGTGTTGTTATATTTAACACTTGTGTTTCATTAAAACTTTTTTATCAACGCTTTAACTTAGTTTTATATGTCATTCCTTTCAAAAGTAACATTGTCTCGTATTATTACTCGAACTTCTACTTGTTCGATTTTGCCTTAATTTATTACAAATAAAAGAATCAAAGGTTCTGTGGGTTCGCAATATTTCATGTTCTTGCAGCACATTTTACGTGAAATTCCCCGAAGTTATTCGTTTGATTTCTTTTTATTTACAGCTATTTTGAAACTCTTCAGATCAGAAAAAATAAAATAGATATATCCCATACTCATACCCTTTCTCCTGCTATAAACAGTGATTCGTGGTTCGAGAAATCAGTGTACTCCATCGCGATCCACGATCGTCGTATTTTCTTAGGGGCACGAAGCTGATAAAACCAACGAAGAAGTGCTGAACGTAGTCACGTCTCGGAGCATCATCAACCATAGCTTCTCACGAAGCATGTTGAGGAACGTGCCCTTTGGCGCCTTCTTAAGAGGGGAAAAAGGGACACACAGGGAAAGAGAAATTTTGGTAGATACGCCTTGAGCGAAAACGAGCTCCACAGATATTAGCGAAGTGATATTATACAGGGTGTCGTAGTACATAGTACAATCTGGCATCGATGGATTCCTTATTAAAAAATGAATCGAAAATGTATAATAACGATTTTTTATTTGCAGCTTCGGTTTCGAGAAAATTAAGTTTGAAAATTCTTGGCGTATACATGCATTGAACCGGTTGCACTACAGGGTAGTTCGCTTAACTTTATTACCTGGAATATCTCGCTTGATTTTGAAAATATTAAAAAATGCTTCAGATAGAAGTTGAATGGTTTTGAAGGAAGCACAATTTGACATGATTAGTTTTTCTGCATGTGAATGCATACAAGACATATGAAGGTCACCGATGTTTCTTTAAATGGTATCATACACTTTTTAATACATTAATCAATCCAGCTGCTCATACTCTACGAAAGTCCATTAGTTTGCTTATATCGAAAAACGATTAGTTTAGAAGATATTTACATTTAATAATCATTTTTGTTTGTCACTTGTTATGAGCCAAGAAGGAAAGTTTGGCAACTGGAAAATTCAAAAAAATTTGAAACCTTGTACAGATGTAATTAATGTGATGCTAATACTGGAACAATTTTTTTCCTACTGAAAAATGATCCTAAGAGTGTTATAAAAGATATAGTATATTCAAAATCATGTGCAACATAGTCAAATATCAAAGAACAAATTATTACAACACGGTTGTCATGATCTGAAATAACAGATAGTGTTTCTTACCTATTCGATAACTAAACGATTTTTAAAATGTATCGAAACTAATAGGGAACATTTTGAATAAAACTTTTTTAATGTTATCAAAAACAAGCGAGATATGTCACGTGATAAAGTTAGGTAGACCACTCTGTATATGTTAGTATTAAGGCAATATTATAAAGTACATTGATTAATGCTACATTTTAGCGGAATCAAAACATACCATGATGAAGAAATTGCTCAAATTACTTCTTCCGTCTTCTGATTAAAAAACTTTTGATAAACTACCGTATCAATCAATTTTCACAAATTCGATAAGAAATATGAAACTTAATCTCTCAGAAAAAATGCTATCCTAAATCATCCGCCAAACTCTGCGCATACTTAAAAACAACAACAAGAAAGCAACAGTACATATTTTACTAGCAAAAAAAAAGCGCATTCCATCAGTCAGAACCAATACTCATCGTATATTCCTCGCGAAAGTATTCAACGAACATCATCATCCTGCATACTGAGATTTATTCGCCTGAACAGATCTGATGACGTCTCTTTCACCAGTCATAACTCCCTTCTCCGGTATCCTCAGTTTATTCTCTGTCACGGTAAACGGGCCACACGATTTGTCCACGTCCCCATGGATCGGTTATCTTCCGCGTGTGTCCATCTGCCTATTCGCTCGATCCTTCGTGTACTACCCATTCCACGCCAAAATGCACAGAATTACGGTTTATAAACGTTGATTTATTTCTAGACTCGCAAAATTTACAAAAAGAAAACTAAAATTTTAACTATCTGTCCTGAGCACTTTTTGAGATATTCAATATTAAAGTTTTGAAAAATTCGATTGAACCGGGTGACATCGTTCATCACTTTGATTATTCATCGCTAAATGAAGATGATGCTTCAATCGCGGATTTATTTAATGTGTATATATATATGTATATATATATATATATATATATATATATATATATATATATATATATATATATAAAATATTTATAATTCATAAATATAAGGCTTAAAGTCTTAAGATTAAAGTCTTTCAAGACGTATTCAAACGTTAAAGACACAAAACAGCAAGACTTTCAAAATCTATACCTATTAAAAGCTTAAAGACTTGTAATATAAGTCTTTCAAGGCGTATTAAATCTGCTAAGTCTCGATATTCAAAACTTTCAATACATACTGAAGTTTTAAGGACTCAAGACTCAACTTTTTCAAGACTTCTGACACGTATTGAAACTTTAATGATCCAAGACTCAAGACTTATCAAGACGTTCAAGTACCAAATCTTATTCGAAGTGATTCAAATTTTTCGTTACATAGGTACATTAAGGTTACCAAAAACATCGATTTTTCTTAATAAGCTTCATTACAAGCTTCGAAGTGTACACAAGGAAATTAACTTTCTGGTTAGGCGCCTCTAATACATATTCGACACGGTTCAAGAAGTGTTTCAAACCTCATCGCTACCTGCAGGTTGAACAGTGTGCCCGTAGAAAACACTCGAGAAGGATGGTGTATATAACTATCCA